>OZ007594.1:92949168-95349168 GCA_963931845.1 Maratus michaelseni | reverse complement strand
AAAGGTGAACTCGAAACATTAATTCTACTGTTTATTATGGGTAATATGAAGAGCTTTAGAAGATAAAAACTTAATTTCATTATTTGAAGAATTCACAGCCACCAGTATGTGAATGACGATGAGGACAAGAATTTATTCAGCTGCTTTGTAAAGAAGCTTCAACTAGAGGTTGATATCCAAAATGGCTGAAGGTATCAAGATCAAAATGTAGGAGAGAACATCTGTTCTAAGTCTGTAAAAATTCTGATCACAAGAGCAAACGGAAGAGACGAAGAAAGATGACGTAATCAGAAACAGGATCACAAGCAAATTTTCCCTGATAATTATCAATGATAGCTATAACAATTACAGATGATTGAACTTAAATAAAATGTAGCGTTGACTTTAAGAAGAATTATATTTCGCTGTATGACGAATATATTTTTCACCGCAAGCCAAAATGGCTTAAGCTCCGAAGAGCGAAATTTATCCCACACTACATCCTTGGGAATTTGTCAGGAACTGAACGAGTTTTCAGAGTTTCCCACTCAGGCAAAACTTTCTGGCGGTTACGAAACAACCAATCAAAAAATCCGAACCGTCCGAAAGTTACTGAACAAGCCCCAACAGACCATAGTCAAAGTTACAGTCAGACGTTTCACTGACACTTCCAACCCTAGCAACAGCATCAAATAGTATTTAGAACATTCGATCGCGACCTTGGAGTGCTGTCAAAACGACCTTGTTCAAAATCCGCGGGAAGAAAGGTTCTTGTTTACTTGAAACATCTAAATACTCATCAATGGCGTCTGATCGCAAATCTCGACGAAATTCAAAACAGAAAAAACGAAAGTAATTAAAAATCTATAACTGCCAAACTAATGGATGAAAACAAATGAAATTTTAGCAATCTAAATAAAATTAAATTTTCTTTCCACCAGATATGTTTTTGAAAGTAAAATATTTAAATTAAGAAATTTTGAAAAATGATTATTGGACTTAGAAATTTTGAAATGAAATATGGAAAAGTTCGTTATTCTGAAAGAATTTGCCTGAATTAAAATAAATGAATTTGAACTTTCTGAAAAGAATAAAATTAACAATTAACCAATTTTTTAATCAATATTATTAAAAAGGAAATATACTATATTTTAGAATAATTTATTTTAGACTGTATATTATTTAAAAGTTAGAAAAAGTAAGTTATAAATATTTTGTTTTTAGATAATTTGAAATGAAGTTTAATTAATATTGTAAAGTGAATGAAATGTAAATTAAAATTGAAATGAATAAATATCCTAAAACATATGTAATGGAAAGATTCTGAAATTAATTTATATTCACCAAAAGTAAATAATTTAAAAAGAATGTTTGATTTAAAATGCAAAAATGAAATTTAGCTTAATTAATTTAAATGAATTTAATGAGTTTAATTAAATTGATGAATAAATTAAAGTTAAATATTAAAATCCTGAATAAATTAAGAGTCAAATTTTTAAATCATAACATGTTACCTCCAGAAAATGGAAAAAAAAAAAAGAGTAAAAAAAAATTTTTTTTGCCAAAGGGTTGAAAATTTTTTAAAAATTTTGAATAAGACACACTGAACCGAACCAGAGCAAAATGAAATAATAACATTACAAAACAATCACCTGAAAACACTAAAGTATGACATTTACCTTCTGAAAAATATAAGTAATATACAAACTTTCTAGAAAATATCTATTGCACATTTAAAAATTCATCTAACTTTTGCAGAATATACAAACAAATAATAAAATTATACCGTTAACAAAATACAACATATTGAATAGTGATAAAAATCCGAGAAGAATTATATACATAAACCAATTCAGAGATACTGCAAGTGACTTGTAAGTATATATATGTATGAAAAAATTACAGATGTTATCACAATTGAAGGTATGAGAATCAAACAGTTGTGAGTAATAAATATAAAATAGTTAGAAAATAAAAACAATTTAAGAATAAATTTTATATTGCAACACAAATACAAGGTATGTGTACTAAGAAGTTAGTGAGATATATGTGACTATGGAAAAAAAATGAATATGACTCTCCAAGATTGCAATTAAAAGTAATAAAAATAAATTTTACATAAATAATTAATATTGTGAATCATTGTTGTTCAATGATTTTTAAATAAACTATAAAATTTCATAAATGAATAAATAAACATTTTAGAGTTCCCAAATTTTGCACACACTCTAAATCACCAAAGATACTGTTCGGCCAGTAAACAATATCCCTAATAACCCAAAATCCTAAGCAAAATATATCAGTAAAGTTATGTCAAAAGGAATTTTATTAAAGAAAATCAGTTGTAGAAATGCAGATTTATAAAATTTTGAAAAAGGTAAAATTAATTAAATTTCTAAAAAGTAAAAAATGATTTGCTGAGGATAATAAAAGCCGAAAAACATTGAGACTACAATATCTTAATGGTTCATACACTTCGCCTATTGCTCGTGTGGTAAAGGAACTTACCGATTCTCAGCATAGTATTTACCAACAATGGCGGAAAACAAGTCATGATTAAATTTGTATCTCTTGGATACATTAGCCATCCACAATTTTTTAAAGTGTACACTGTAAAAGGAAGAAACTGTTTGTTGTCCCCAAAATTAGAGTAGCCCGCGCGTAAGCTATTGATCTCCAAAATTAGCTAAACTTCACAAGAATCTTTAAAAAAAAATACAATTCGCCTCAATTTGATAGATACTGTCGTATCATAATATTACTATGTATAACAGCCTGAGGGAAAGGAAAAAATTTTGAAGCTCATGACATTTTATATTATTTTTTATTTATCAATCATTATTTTTGATATATTTCTTTATACATCAATTTTGATTGATTTTACCTTTATTTTTTATTTACAATTTATCCTTCATCACATTTCTCCAGTCTCAAAAAAAAATTTTATTCATCATATTAATTTTCCTTAAGGAATTATGAGCTGTACTCATTTCTATATACATAATGATGAATTTTATTTACAAGTAAATTTAAACATTATTCCCCAGCGAAATCAAAATCTCTATGACACCTAAAAAAATAATAATTTATTGTAGAAATAGAGGATTTTAAAGTATGAAAAGGTAAAGTTGAACTATACCAAATGAATTTTGGAAAAAAAAAAAAATCAAAATTTTCACTGAAGTTCTGTACCATCATCCGAAAACAAGTAGGTCCTATGAGGCGCATTCTCATGTTGTGCGGATCCTATGTTATCCGGAACAAATTATTGTTTCAATTTTACCAGACAGCACAAAACAAAAGCAAAAGTAGGAAATTAAATTTAATCTATATGATCGACAGAAACGCTTCAGGATTTCTCGCCACCTGAGATTTCAAACTAATGACAACTCTCAAGGGTTAACACAATTAGATTTTCACAATATAAATATTGACTTGTGCCTTTATAGTGGCAATAGATGTAAGAGCACTTTCCTAGTAATTTAAAACTATATATATCTTAAATATATGAAAAATAATAGGGAGGAATAATTTTAACTTGCTATAGTTAAAAAAATCAATTCTAAGGAATAATGGTGACATGAGGTAATCTTATCAAATTTGTTTAATAATTAAATTAGTAATTTTATATCCAAAATGTTACAAAAAATATATCAGAATTTCCAAGATCAATAATGTTCACTCTAAATCATAAGGATTTACCGTGAAGGATTTGTCAGAGGGGAAGAATCCAGGATCCTCCTTATAAATTACCATGCTAGGCTGAGTTTCCCTTCTGTGTGTATTCTCCTACTACAACTCTTTGTAAACAAATAAAATTTCCGAAAACATCTATATTCCATTTTTCAAATTAAATATAAATAGTATTTTATTTTAAATATTTTTTAAAGAAAATCTTTTATTTCAAAATATCACTTTTATGATTCAAAGAAGTATTTAGAGTTTAATAAATAATATTTATTAATTTTAAAGTCAAAGTAAAATTAAAACCACTTTTCGCTTCTGCAAATAAATTATTTTAAGCCATTTATTCTCCTAGATTTAATAATAAATTTTAAATAATATGACTTTAAAGTATTTGCCAGAAGATTCTACCTAACCTGATTTTCACTGAAATAGAACATTTATATATTTAACTTTATTATATTATTATTGAGATTATTGAAAATTAAAAAATATTCAGTTAAAGTAATTGACAGAAAAAAAATTTATTAGACTTTATATAGTCTTTGTTTAAAATTCCTGTAGCAGAATATTTATGAAAGAATATAATCGTATCAATCTTTTAATGGAGAGTCAACAAATTAAAAAATTTTTAAATATTGCACTTTTAAACTTATTGTAAATGAGTTGAGTCACATATGAAATAAATAAAATTAATTTCAAATTTTAAACCAGATAATCTTAATAATCTATAAAAAGTTTATGTACACATTGAAAATAAAATTGCACAAGTTTATATTCCACACAATACAATTACTTCCAACATTCTAGATGCTATATCAAAAATTTTCTTAAAATTTAAAACTTTATATGAATAAAATAAATTTCATCAGTTTGATTTCTTTTAAATCAATTATAAAATGTTTAATAATTTAATATTGCCAGTATTAGAAATTAACAAATACATTAAAAAAAATGCATACCATATTATTTACCTGCAATCACATTAAAAATAGCAATAATCAGAGACAATTTATTTTTACCAACATTGCCATCTACATCTTTTAATATTATAAATTTAATTTGAAAATAATACTTTTTAAATTATTGCTAATATTTTTTATCACCATATCTACTCTTAAAGAAAAATTAAGTTGAAATTACCGTTTTCAATTACGTTACTGAATAAATTTATTAAGTTTTAACTTATTTCAAAAGTAATAGTATTTTTATCTAAAGTTAATCTTATCTGCAATTAATCAATTAATTTATTTTGAATATCTGTTATCATAGACAAAAATATTTTAACAACGGCAACCACTAGACAAATTCAAATAATGTTACTGTCTGCTCTTAATAAAATAAAATAAGTTTCAGAAATGGCACAATAATAATCATTAAAGTTTGATAAGTAAAACACAATAAAAATGAGAATCACATATTATTGCATGAAAAAAAATAAACACCAAGTCACTGACTGGTTCACGGCGCCAATAAATAGGAACACAACCCAAATCGTGACTGGTACACGGCGCAAATAAATATAACGGTATCTGGGGATCGTGATGAACATAAAAGGAAAAATTAATAAAGGATGAATCACCAGCGACTAGCACCGGAGTGATTCCGAATACCTAAACAATTTTGACAAAACATATATTCAACACTTTCCCCAAACACCATTATAGGCATGATCGTAAGTAGCAGCACATAATGCGATGCGAGAAAAGTTAAGCTTAAAGTTACGTTAAATTCATAAAGTTAATACTTAAGTTATAATATACTTATATAAATTAGGAAATAGAACTTATTCCATTACTTCAAACATAGCTGAAACACATAAATATAAATAATAGAAAAAGACAAACTCACCAAGATGAAATTAAACTGTAATTTATTCACAAGAGCACTCAAATAAACAACTCACAATTCTATTTAAAATAACTTGTACATATTCTATACGATTAAAATGTATTCTTCTTCAATCACTTTTAGATGCAATATTAATAAATATTGTTTCAATTATACAATTACACATCGATGTCACACGACATCTCAAGAATGATGTATTATTATATTTAATAATTACTCTTTTTAATCAAATCTAATAATTTTCAGTTATTGGATCTGTCCTTAAAAATATTAAAAAGTTACTTTAATACCATTTGTATTCGGTTCAGTGATCCACCTGAGACAAATGAAACTTCTTTTATAGATCCTTAGTTATAAAGGTGAACTCGAAACATTAATTCTACTGTTTATTATGGGTAATATGAAGAGCTTTAGAAGATAAAAACTTAATTTCATTATTTGAAGAATTCACAGCCACCAGTATGTGAATGACGATGAGGACAAGAATTTATTCAGCTGCTTTGTAAAGAAGCTTCAACTAGAGGTTGATATCCAAAATGGCTGAAGGTATCAAGATCAAAATGTAGGAGAGAACATCTGTTCTAAGTCTGTAAAAATTCTGATCACAAGAGCAAACGGAAGAGACGAAGAAAGATGACGTAATCAGAAACAGGATCACAAGCAAATTTTCCCTGATAATTATCAATGATAGCTATAACAATTACAGATGATTGAACTTAAATAAAATGTAGCGTTGACTTTAAGAAGAATTATATTTCGCTGTATGACGAATATATTTTTCACCGCAAGCCAAAATGGCTTAAGCTCCGAAGAGCGAAATTTATCCCACACTACATCCTTGGGAATTTGTCAGGAACTGAACGAGTTTTCAGAGTTTCCCACTCAGGCAAAACTTTCTGGCGGTTACGAAACAACCAATCAAAAAATCCGAACCGTCCGAAAGTTACTGAACAAGCCCCAACAGACCATAGTCAAAGTTACAGTCAGACGTTTCACTGACACTTCCAACCCTAGCAACAGCATCAAATAGTATTTAGAACATTCGATCGCGACCTTGGAGTGCTGTCAAAACGACCTTGCTCAAAATCCGCGGGAAGAAAGGTTCTTGTTTACTTGAAACATCTAAATACTCATCAATGGCGTCTGATCGCAAATCTCGACGAAATTCAAAACAGAAAAAACGAAAGTAATTAAAAATCTATAACTGCCAAACTAATGGATGAAAACAAATGAAATTTTAGCAATCTAAATAAAATTAAATTTTCTTTCCACCAGATATGTTTTTGAAAGTAAAATATTTAAATTAAGAAATTTTGAAAAATGATTATTGGACTTAGAAATTTTGAAATGAAATATGGAAAAGTTCGTTATTCTGAAAGAATTTGCCTGAATTAAAATAAATGAATTTGAACTTTCTGAAAAGAATAAAATTAACAATTAACCAATTTTTTAATCAATATTATTAAAAAGGAAATATACTATATTTTAGAATAATTTATTTTAGACTGTATATTATTTAAAAGTTAGAAAAAGTAAGTTATAAATATTTTGTTTTTAGATAATTTGAAATGAAGTTTAATTAATATTGTAAAGTGAATGAAATGTAAATTAAAATTGAAATGAATAAATATCCTAAAACATATGTAATGGAAAGATTCTGAAATTAATTTATATTCACCAAAAGTAAATAATTTAAAAAGAATGTTTGATTTAAAATGCAAAAATGAAATTTAGCTTAATTAATTTAAATGAATTTAATGAGTTTAATTAAATTGATGAATAAATTAAAGTTAAATATTAAAATCCTGAATAAATTAAGAGTCAAATTTTTAAATCATAACATGTTACCTCCAGAAAATGGAAAAAAAAAAAAGAGTAAAAAAAAAATTTTTTTGCCAAAGGGTTGAAAATTTTTTAAAAATTTTGAATAAGACACACTGAACCGAACCAGAGCAAAATGAAATAATAACATTACAAAACAATCACCTGAAAACACTAAAGTATGACATTTACCTTCTGAAAAATATAAGTAATATACAAACTTTCTAGAAAATATCTATTGCACATTTAAAAATTCATCTAACTTTTGCAGAATATACAAACAAATAATAAAATTATACCGTTAACAAAATACAACATATTGAATAGTGATAAAAATCCGAGAAGAATTATATACATAAACCAATTCAGAGATACTGCAAGTGACTTGTAAGTATATATATGTATGAAAAAATTACAGATGTTATCACAATTGAAGGTATGAGAATCAAACAGTTGTGAGTAATAAATATAAAATAGTTAGAAAATAAAAACAATTTAAGAATAAATTTTATATTGCAACACAAATACAAGGTATGTGTACTAAGAAGTTAGTGAGATATATGTGACTATGGAAAAAAAATGAATATGACTCTCCAAGATTGCAATTAAAAGTAATAAAAATAAATTTTACATAAATAATTAATATTGTGAATCATTGTTGTTCAATGATTTTTAAATAAACTATAAAATTTCATAAATGAATAAATAAACATTTTAGAGTTCCCAAATTTTGCACACACTCTAAATCACCAAAGATACTGTTCGGCCAGTAAACAATATCCCTAATAACCCAAAATCCTAAGCAAAATATATCAGTAAAGTTATGTCAAAAGGAATTTTATTAAAGAAAATCAGTTGTAGAAATGCAGATTTATAAAATTTTGAAAAAGGTAAAATTAATTAAATTTCTAAAAAGTAAAAAATGATTTGCTGAGGATAATAAAAGCCGAAAAACATTGAGACTACAATATCTTAATGGTTCATACACTTCGCCTATTGCTCGTGTGGTAAAGGAACTTACCGATTCTCAGCATAGTATTTACCAACAATGGCGGAAAACAAGTCATGATTAAATTTGTATCTCTTGGATACATTAGCCATCCACAATTTTTTAAAGTGTACACTGTAAAAGGAAGAAACTGTTTGTTGTCCCCAAAATTAGAGTAGCCCGCGCGTAAGCTATTGATCTCCAAAATTAGCTAAACTTCACAAGAATCTTTAAAAAAAAATACAATTCGCCTCAATTTGATAGATACTGTCGTATCATAATATTACTATGTATAACAGCCTGAGGGAAAGGAAAAAATTTTGAAGCTCATGACATTTTATATTATTTTTTATTTATCAATCATTATTTTTGATATATTTCTTTATACATCAATTTTGATTGATTTTACCTTTATTTTTTATTTACAATTTATCCTTCATCACATTTCTCCAGTCTCAAAAAAAAATTTTATTCATCATATTAATTTTCCTTAAGGAATTATGAGCTGTACTCATTTCTATATACATAATGATGAATTTTATTTACAAGTAAATTTAAACATTATTCCCCAGCGAAATCAAAATCTCTATGACACCTAAAAAAATAAAAATTTATTGTAGAAATAGAGGATTTTAAAGTATGAAAAGGTAAAGTTGAACTATACCAAATGAATTTTGGAAAAAAAAAAAAAATCAAAATTTTCACTGAAGTTCTGTACCATCATCCGAAAACAAGTAGGTCCTATGAGGCGCATTCTCATGTTGTGCGGATCCTATGTTATCCGGAACAAATTATTGTTTCAATTTTACCAGACAGCACAAAACAAAAGCAAAAGTAGGAAATTAAATTTAATCTATATGATCGACAGAAACGCTTCAGGATTTCTCGCCACCTGAGATTTCAAACTAATGACAACTCTCAAGGGTTAACACAATTAGATTTTCACAATATAAATATTGACTTGTGCCTTTATAGTGGCAATAGATGTAAGAGCACTTTCCTAGTAATTTAAAACTATATATATCTTAAATATATGAAAAATAATAGGGAGGAATAATTTTAACTTGCTATAGTTAAAAAAATCAATTCTAAGGAATAATGGTGACATGAGGTAATCTTATCAAATTTGTTTAATAATTAAATTAGTAATTTTATATCCAAAATGTTACAAAAAATATATCAGAATTTCCAAGATCAATAATGTTCACTCTAAATCATAAGGATTTACCGTGAAGGATTTGTCAGAGGGGAAGAATCCAGGATCCTCCTTATAAATTACCATGCTAGGCTGAGTTTCCCTTCTGTGTGTATTCTCCTACTACAACTCTTTGTAAACAAATAAAATTTCCGAAAACATCTATATTCCATTTTTCAAATTAAATATAAATAGTATTTTATTTTAAATATTTTTTAAAGAAAATCTTTTATTTCAAAATATCACTTTTATGATTCAAAGAAGTATTTAGAGTTTAATAAATAATATTTATTAATTTTAAAGTCAAAGTAAAATTAAAACCACTTTTCGCTTCTGCAAATAAATTATTTTAAGCCATTTATTCTCCTAGATTTAATAATAAATTTTAAATAATATGACTTTAAAGTATTTGCCAGAAGATTCTACCTAACCTGATTTTCACTGAAATAGAACATTTATATATTTAACTTTATTATATTATTATTGAGATTATTGAAAATTAAAAAATATTCAGTTAAAGTAATTGACAGAAAAAAAATTTATTAGACTTTATATAGTCTTTGTTTAAAATTCCTGTAGCAGAATATTTATGAAAGAATATAATCGTATCAATCTTTTAATGGAGAGTCAACAAATTAAAAAATTTTTAAATATTGCACTTTTAAACTTATTGTAAATGAGTTGAGTCACATATGAAATAAATAAAATTAATTTCAAATTTTAAACCAGATAATCTTAATAATCTATAAAAAGTTTATGTACACATTGAAAATAAAATTGCACAAGTTTATATTCCACACAATACAATTACTTCCAACATTCTAGATGCTATATCAAAAATTTTCTTAAAATTTAAAACTTTATATGAATAAAATAAATTTCATCAGTTTGATTTCTTTTAAATCAATTATAAAATGTTTAATAATTTAATATTGCCAGTATTAGAAATTAACAAATACATTAAAAAAAATGCATACCATATTATTTACCTGCAATCACATTAAAAATAGCAATAATCAGAGACAATTTATTTTTACCAACATTGCCATCTACATCTTTTAATATTATAAATTTAATTTGAAAATAATACTTTTTAAATTATTGCTAATATTTTTTATCACCATATCTACTCTTAAAGAAAAATTAAGTTGAAATTACCGTTTTCAATTACGTTACTGAATAAATTTATTAAGTTTTAACTTATTTCAAAAGTAATAGTATTTTTATCTAAAGTTAATCTTATCTGCAATTAATCAATTAATTTATTTTGAATATCTGTTATCATAGACAAAAATATTTTAACAACGGCAACCACTAGACAAATTCAAATAATGTTACTGTCTGCTCTTAATAAAATAAAATAAGTTTCAGAAATGGCACAATAATAATCATTAAAGTTTGATAAGTAAAACACAATAAAAATGAGAATCACATATTATTGCATGAAAAAAAATAAACACCAAGTCACTGACTGGTTCACGGCGCCAATAAATAGGAACACAACCCAAATCGTGACTGGTACACGGCGCAAATAAATATAACGGTATCTGGGGATCGTGATGAACATAAAAGGAAAAATTAATAAAGGATGAATCACCAGCGACTAGCACCGGAGTGATTCCGAATACCTAAACAATTTTGACAAAACATATATTCAACACTTTCCCCAAACACCATTATAGGCATGATCGTAAGTAGCAGCACATAATGCGATGCGAGAAAAGTTAAGCTTAAAGTTACGTTAAATTCATAAAGTTAATACTTAAGTTATAATATACTTATATAAATTAGGAAATAGAACTTATTCCATTACTTCAAACATAGCTGAAACACATAAATATAAATAATAGAAAAAGACAAACTCACCAAGATGAAATTAAACTGTAATTTATTCACAAGAGCACTCAAATAAACAACTCACAATTCTATTTAAAATAACTTGTACATATTCTATACGATTAAAATGTATTCTTCTTCAATCACTTTTAGATGCAATATTAATAAATATTGTTTCAATTATACAATTACACATCGATGTCACACGACATCTCAAGAATGATGTATTATTATATTTAATAATTACTCTTTTTAATCAAATCTAATAATTTTCAGTTATTGGATCTGTCCTTAAAAATATTAAAAAGTTACTTTAATACCATTTGTATTCGGTTCAGTGATCCACCTGAGACAAATGAAACTTCTTTTATAGATCCTTAGTTATAAAGGTGAACTCGAAACATTAATTCTACTGTTTATTATGGGTAATATGAAGAGCTTTAGAAGATAAAAACTTAATTTCATTATTTGAAGAATTCACAGCCACCAGTATGTGAATGACGATGAGGACAAGAATTTATTCAGCTGCTTTGTAAAGAAGCTTCAACTAGAGGTTGATATCCAAAATGGCTGAAGGTATCAAGATCAAAATGTAGGAGAGAACATCTGTTCTAAGTCTGTAAAAATTCTGATCACAAGAGCAAACGGAAGAGACGAAGAAAGATGACGTAATCAGAAACAGGATCACAAGCAAATTTTCCCTGATAATTATCAATGATAGCTATAACAATTACAGATGATTGAACTTAAATAAAATGTAGCGTTCACTTTAAGAAGAATTATATTTCGCTGTATGACGAATATAGTTTTCACCGCAAGCCAAAATGGCTTAAGCTCCGAAGAGCGAAATTTATCCCACACTACATCCTTGGGAATTTGTCAGGAACTGAACGAGTTTTCACAGTTTCCCACTCAGGCAAAACTTTCTGGCGGTTACGAAACAACCAATCAAAAAATCCGAACCGTCCGAAAGTTACTGAACAAGCCCCAACAGACCATAGTCAAAGTTACAGTCAGACGTTTCACTGACACTTCCAACCCTAGCAACAGCATCAAATAGTATTTAGAACATTCGATCGCGACCTTGGAGTGCTGTCAAAACGACCTTGTTCAAAATCCGCGGGAAGAAAGGTTCTTGTTTACTTGAAACATCTAAATACTCATCAATGGCGTCTGATCGCAAATCTCGACGAAATTCAAAACAGAAAAAACGAAAGTAATTAAAAATCTATAACTGCCAAACTAATGGATGAAAACAAATGAAATTTTAGCAATCTAAATAAAATTAAATTTTCTTTCCACCAGATATGTTTTTGAAAGTAAAATATTTAAATTAAGAAATTTTGAAAAATGATTATTGGACTTAGAAATTTTGAAATGAAATATGGAAAAGTTCGTTATTCTGAAAGAATTTGCCTGAATTAAAATAAATGAATTTGAACTTTCTGAAAAGAATAAAATTAACAATTAACCAATTTTTTAATCAATATTATTAAAAAGGAAATATACTATATTTTAGAATAATTTATTTTAGACTGTATATTATTTAAAAGTTAGAAAAAGTAAGTTATAAATATTTTGTTTTTAGATAATTTGAAATGAAGTTTAATTAATATTGTAAAGTGAATGAAATGTAAATTAAAATTGAAATGAATAAATATCCTAAAACATATGTAATGGAAAGATTCTGAAATTAATTTATATTCACCAAAAGTAAATAATTTAAAAAGAATGTTTGATTTAAAATGCAAAAATGAAATTTAGCTTAATTAATTTAAATGAATTTAATGAGTTTAATTAAATTGATGAATAAATTAAAGTTAAATATTAAAATCCTGAATAAATTAAGAGTCAAATTTTTAAATCATAACATGTATGATAAAACAAATTAAAATTGCCTATTGAACATTTCTTTGACTCTTAAGTAAAAAACAAGTAGGAAGGAAATAATGAAAAATTATTTTATATTGTACTTGAATTTCTTTTCATATTCAATATAAGGCATACATTTTTATGTATTTATTTTATTTTATCTATTTATTTATTTTTTGGTAGATGTAGAAAATTAAATTGTAACTTAATTTTTCTAACCAATGGACAATGATTTCAAGTGCGTCAATTTCAGAGTTATCGATATTAAAAAAAAAAAATTGGAGGACATTCAGACATGCATAAAAACTGTGTTGTAGTTGTGAAAAATATACTTTAGTAGAAATAAAATTATCTTTTCTAAATTGAGTATCCTTTCATCTTTTTTAATTAAAAAAAAAAAATTAAACTTTTTTATTTTAAAATTGAAAAAAAAAATACGATTTTCTAAAAATGTCATTTAATTTTATTAATTTGTAGAATTGGTATGATTAGAATGATAAAAAAAAATGAAATTGTTTAGTGAACATTTCTTTGACTCTTAATTAAAAAAAGAATTAGGAAGGAAATAATGGAATGTTATTTTGTAATACACTTGAATTTCTCAATGTTTTTTTTTCTTTTTATTAAATTCATTAAATGTTGAAAAAGAAAACTCACTTGAGAGAGTTAATTAAATAAGTGAAAGTAAAAGTTAATTCTTTTCTTTGCCATCTAATAAAATAAAAATAATTCATTTATTTTAAACTTATATAATGTGATACGAGCAAAGATTTATTAATTTCATATGAAGAATTTTCAAAAATTGATTTTAGGCAGACTTTAAAGTAAACAGATGAGATGATCTATCTCGCAAGTAAAGTAATTTAATTGTATTTATCAAACATTTTATATTTAATTAAACTTTTATGAACACTTTTGATTAACTTAATAAAAGGTATGTTTGTCTTTCATCTTGTTTAAAATAATACGTATATGATGATATGCCTTGAGGATAATTATAATTCAATTTGATTTCTTTTTCAGATATGTTATTTTCTTCTTTTACGCATAACTGTTGTTTCCTTTCAGCAAATATTTTTAAAGTCGTTGAAAGAAAATATTTTTTATTAAACCACTTGGTAGCTAAATATTATGAAAGCCAAAAAGGTACACTTGCAACAATGGTAAATATTTAACAAACGGAAATTAATTTGTACTAGTTTATTACGTTCATACTTTCATATATAAGTCTATCCACATCACGTTCTTAAATTCATTTTACTGCATATATGTTGAAATATAAATTTAAATAAATAAGCATCAGTCAAAACATTAATTGTAAAATTACTTATTTTAACATTTTTACATACTCATATACATACATCATACATGTATCTTCCCAGAAACATGTTAGAACATGCGTATTCCCTAAAACGTATACAGCATACATACATATTTTCATATAGTAATTTGAAATAGATATACAATCTAATACAGTTACAATAAATACAACTTATAGTACGTATGATACATATTAAATTGCACACAATGCATAAAACCGTACACTGTTAAAAATTTGCAGGAAACTGTCCAGTCATTTGACAGTTTTTAGTAAAAACGGCTACATAACAGTAATTTGAGTATATTCGGACCATAATATGGACAATAATATGGTCAGAATAGAGTTAAATTACGGTTATGAAAACGTTTTCTATAAAAACGGTCGAATGACTAAACAGTTTCGCGTAAATTTTTAACAGTACAGTAACCCATCAGTTACTGCAGGGTATTTACTGCGATTTATATTATCTTGCCCATTTTTGGCAGTTTACCTTCTTGTCCCAGATAATATGTAAACATCAACAGTTTTACAAATTGTAATTCTGATGCATAATACCTGATTTTAACTTTAAATTTTGGAGTTGATTTTTATGCCAATTCCCAACTTGATGTTTTTTAAATAGTTGTCGTAACATATATGGATTTTAGAGACGCGCATCAAAAAATATAATCTATGATCGTTTGAATCATGTCGAAATGAGAGATATCGGTAGCTCTGGTATTTAAAGTGAATGTGGGAGACAATAAGTAAAGAAGTAAAAAATAAAACAAAACCACTCAATTATAATCTTCCAATGTTTATCTGAAAAATCACGTCTAATTTAATGATTGCAATTCATGTTGTTCCAAAAAATGCTATTACAGCACATCGATTGAGCGTGGATCCCTATTATGGAAAATTCGTAATCTTTGATTTACACTTTGTAGAAATAGAATTTATTAAAAAATATACATAATTTTTGCTTTGTTTCTTTTTTGAAAATATCTCAACAGGAGAAAAGAAAAATTAAGCTATCTAAAAAGAATTAAAGGTTTCTAAATTGTTTTCTTAATGTATAAATATAGGTAAATTAACATTAAGCTATTAATTGACTAAAGTGTATATTTTTAAAAATATTACACTCTATTTTTATTCATATTTCTACAGGGTGATTATAATTAATGTCCCACTTTCAAAATGCTGTAAAAAAGGAACCACTGGTTAGAATGACTTCAAGTTTGAACTGAAAGGGGGAAACGGTATGGTATAAGAAAGAAAAGTTCCAAAGTGTATCAATAGACCACTGTAATATACTGGAAGAAAGGGGAAACGGTAGGGCATAAGAAAGAAAAATAGACCGCTGTAAGCGGTATACTATGCAAATTAAAAGACACTCATGCGCAGTTACAAACCGAATCACTATGTGCTTTTTATGTGGTTTTTGTCCCAATAATAATTAAACACCGATTTTTCCCATCCAATGTGGTACAACTTTGCCATGGTGGATGGGCTTTCCACTACCGGTACCACAACTGTTGTCTAATTTGGAAGTCATTTTTTTCTGTCAAACAACCAATACACTGATGCACATTGAACAGTACGGTTGGTATACTGTGCAACACATGACAAAGCCATAGTAATTCGATTAAAAATGTCACTTGTAGCCGAATCCACTTTCGTTAACTTTCTTACAGCGCTATATATTGATACACTTTGGAACTTTTTCTTTCTTATGCCATACCGTTTCCCCCTTCTTCCAGTATATTCAGTTCAAATTTAAAATCATTCTGACCAGTCGTTCCTTTCTTACAGCATTTCGAAAGTGGAACTTTAATTATAATCGCCCAGTACTTTTTAGTGTTTAAAATAATTCGTTGTTGCAGTTTCACAGCCAGTTTCCGTTTTTTATCAAGCGTCTAATTGGGGCATAATTAACTAACTCTATTGTTTTTGTAACTCGAATTTAGTTGAATAGAAAGCTAATAGAAACACATTTGGCGATTTATCACCTGCAGTCACTTAATAAAATAATAATATGTAATAAATGCCTTAAAATTACATTAATTATTTATAAATAAGTTATAAAAATATAAATACATTGTTTTGTCATAGGAAACAAAACTATGTACATATTTTTTATAATTCTAGATTATCAGGATGTGAGTGAAAGCTAAGTTAAGTTAAATAAAAGAGTATAGTAAAGAGTTGCTACAACAGTATTGCCAATACTGGTCCACTAAAACATTCTGTTGAAACAACCCACTCAGTAAATATTAGTGCAATATTATTAGGGACACTCCCTTGAAGTCGATATTATCTTATTCTTAAAAAATATATCTGTAAACGACTCACTTGACCATATAAAGAATTGTCTTATCACTGTACAACCAAATATAATGATTCGGAATGGTCATCTCTTGGAAGGTCACTCTTTTGGCATTTCGAAAAAACGAGTCCGGCCGCCACATTCTTTTCAGCCAGTTAACTGGTAAAAGGCGATACTTCATGGTCATATTTTCTGGTAGCCGTAGTCTGTCATCTTTCCAGCTCTGTGACATGAAGATGTCTGCAACATAAGTCTGCAAAATACAACGCACATTATTCAAAGTAATTATCGTATTTATTTATACGAGGGTAAGTCATTAAGTAAGTCACAAAAGATAAATAATAACTTAGAATGATATTCACTTCAAAACAATTTTTATTTCTCAACATATTCTCCACCAATCCGTTTTATCAGTGCCCCAACACCAGCTGCATAACAGTCTTTGAATTGCTGTCTCAGCCACATTAGGACTTCAAATTGAACACAGAAGACAATTCAAAAGTTTTGTTTGTAACTTCTTCAACATCCACCATACAGCTTCGACTTAGCCTCAAGCGATTTTCATCTGCTTAGTCTACTAAAAAAACATCTTGGAAGAAAGATGATGTTCACACAGGATGAAAAGGTTAAACTTCTAGTCCTAATGTGGCTGAGCAAGCAACCCAAATAATCTTTTGCTGCTGGTGTTGGGGCACAGATAAAACGGCGATATAAGTGCATAAATATTGGTGGAGAATATGTTGAGAAATAAAAATAGTTTTGAAGTGAATATCAATGTAAGTTATCATTTAATTATCTTTTGTGACTTACTTAATGACTTACCCTCGTATTTGAATATGTCGTATGTTCTTTTCCTCAACATTTTCTTTAAAAATAGTGATTAAATTTACTTAAAAAGAGCGCGTAATACATGGATATTGTAAGATTTGACTACCCTGTGTATTTACGAGCATTGGCAACAGCATGTACTAACAGTTAGACTTTAATATAATAAACATGTTAGAATGTTTATATACTAATTTTAATCTGCAATCCCCCCTCCCCCCCCAAATGACACACGCAAAATGAAGGTGCCCGTATTAAACGAGAGTACTGCTTACATGAAAAAAAAAATAGAATAGATAAATTTCGTTTTAACGAAATGCTCGTTCATAAAAATTCGTTACATAGAAAATTTAGTAAATGGAAATTCAATTGATATTTTTTTCAAAGCAGAAAGTTTCCAAATCACTCTTTGCTCTGTTTTAACTACAACTTTGTAAAGTTGTAATATTTACTGATTTCTTTATTTTTCACATACTCTAATTCAATTTTGTTCTAATTAAATAAAAAAGGAAACTTATTTTTAATACTTTTTTTTCTTGCGTTTACAGCGTAGGAATAAAAGCAATGGGTAATTCCGCTTTGAACAGATTTAGAAAATATAAGTTACGTTTTCAATGTTGTTTACTTTTGTTAAGCGTTTGAATTATATTTCTTTGAACATATATGAATTTCAATCTATAACAAAGTGCTTAGAATTTAATTACGAGTATTTCTCTTTGATATGGATTTTTAGGACCTATTTCCTGTATCATTTAAGATTTCTTTGATTACAATTAAAAAGCAAAGTATTTCAATATATATTCGCAAAGCTAATAATGATTGCCAAATAATGATTTCCAAATAAAATAAAACTTTTTCTTTCTTTCTTTCTTTCTTTCTTTTTCCTTGAAAAAGCTCTTCTTGATAGAAGAAGATTGATAGAACTTTAAAATTTTGTTCTGGAAATGTTCGTTAAATAGAAAGTGGTCCTCTTAGAGATTTTTTCCTACGTAATTTTCGTTGAAAATAATCATGGTTTCGAAAAAACAAATTCGTTAAATAGAAGATTTCGTAAAATAGAAGTTCGCTAAATAGGAACTATTTCAGCTATCATTTCAGATTACGTTGATTACCATTTAAAGATGAAGGGGATCGATATATATTCGGAAGTAGAAAGTGCTAATGATGATTGACAAAGAAAATAAAATATTAAAAAAAAAGCCTGGGGAAGGCTCTGCATATATAATATATATATATATATATATGCATGAAGCTACAATTTATTTATTTTAATAATTCTTTGTCATCTTTTAAATAAATTATGAGTCTTATAAAGTAAATAATTTATTTTGAGAGCTAATGAAATCATTTTAAGATATTTGTTTTATAATAAATAATCTAAGTAAAAATGAAATAAATTATTTTTGTTTATTTGTTAAATGTAATTAGTGTATTTTTCAATAATTTTCAATTTGGTAATCTCTTTGTGTAAGTTTATGCGAATTTATTTATTTATTTTTTTTTTTTTTTGCGTTTTTCCAATGTTGAACTTAAATTTGTATAAAAAATAATGGTATATTTTATTAAATGTTTAAAATTTAAGTTCGGTTTTTAAGTACAGTTTAAGTTTAGTTTATAAGGAATTTTCTCAGCAGGAAAACTGTAATTCTTTCCCCATTACATCAATCAACTTTGTCCAATATTTTTTTTTTTTCCACCACGGATAATATAAATATATAATTCTGAAATTTCATCGTGAATAAATTGTTAAATATTATCATAATGACAATGCATGCTTGAAGCGTTAGTTATTCTAAAGCTTGAGTTAACTCTTTAGTTTTTGCCTGAGTCAACTTTTTGGTCTTAGAAGAGCAGTTAATTAATTGAAAAAAGTTGGAAATTGTACGTCAAACGTGACAAATGAGGTGCGTTCGTACTATAGCTAGTTATATAAATATTCAGATCTTGATGATTTTTAATTCTGTGAAATGAATGATATCGTCTGCAGTTTAATTTCTGTCATAAAATAAGTATCTCGGTTGCTTGATGATGAAATCTCGAAAGCTCCTCTAACAAGAAAGCACCGATTTTTTTTTCTTTTAATTCAAATTTATTAATAAATATTTTTATTAATATCTCCTAAAGTTTTGATTCGATTTTTAAAAAAATTGAAATGTCTCGACAAAATTCTGCAAAGATAATATATTTTAAATTCCAAACCATTCGGTTGGGTAGTTTTTGCGTTGTTATATGCGGACGGACGGACAGACAGACAGACGGACGGAAAGACTGACGGATCAAGCGACGACAATAGGTGCTACGTATTTATATAATTACGAACGCACCTAAAAAGGATGTATAGAAATTCTATTTCATAATAATCAGGAGAAACACTACATTTGTTAAAAAGTTAAGTAAATTCATTAAAATATTTTTTCACACGCTCGGTAACTCATTTCTTTCTGTTTAATTAGGCAATTGAAAATAAATGTAAAAATGTTAATCATAATATTACATAACTGGTAAAATCGCATACCGAAGTCAAACGTACCAAAACTTTATTTTTTTTTTACGATGAAATATATAAGAAAAGTGAAAGAATGTATTTTTATTTTATAAAAATAAAAGTAAAAAATTTCTGGTTTAACAAAATATGATTCTTCAAAGTCATGTATTTTGATATTCTACGAAGTTTCTTATCTGATTGATGTGATTCTGTACATAAAAAAATAAAGCAAATGTCATGTTAAAGTAAGAAACTTTATGATTGATTTCCTCATTTCGTGTCAAGAATAAATAAAGTGCTCTTTACATAAATATTCCTTCAAAATGTAAATTTTATGTATTAATATCTGAATGTATTTAAGAAAGAACATCAATTATTATTGGTAAGGATCTAAGATTGTTATTATAACTCTTGTAATTGTATTATTTTAATGTATTCATGGAATATTAATGAAAAACTGTTGTTTATTGTATTCAGTAGAAGGGGACATACTTAATGCATTTTTCCGGGAATTATTTCTAGTTATTTCTTTTCGTTTTTAAACATACAGCTCTTTCTTTGGCATCTAGTATTAAGCAATTCAGGATGAGTGTTAGTGTCGTTTCATATAGGGTACATATTTAAAAAAAATTTTATTTTTTGAGTATATTGGTTGTAATATTTGTCTTCTCAAATCGTAGAAGAGTTGTATATAATAATAGAAAAATACTAAATTACTAGTATTAAAAATAAAAATGTCATTAAATTATGCCCGTCTTAAAGAAGTTAATGCCTGACGACATATTTGGCATTTAATGGGTATTATTGGTTGTTTTTTGGGTGTCAGTGAAACTTGCCACTCGTAAACGTCGTAGTCAAATGAAATGAAAGTTTTCGGAACAATACCAAACCTAGTAATAAAACTTAATACCAAAAATAAAAACTCAATGTAATATTGGATTGTTACAAATAAGTGGCAAAAGGAATTGCTATTGTTTTTATATTGTATGAATCTGACATAATGTAAAAAAAAACAGAATTAAACATGTTTTAACTTTTGAGTATCACTATATTCAAATAATAATATGCGTTTTATTTAGTTTTAATTTTCTGTCATTAAATAATGTGTGTATTACGTTACTTCACCTCTCTAGACCCCAGCTTATATATATATATATATATATATATATATATATATATATATATATTACTTTAGTTATGAATTTATATTAACAAACTGATAACTAAGAAAGATTCAAAATTGAAAAAAAAATATATTTCTTGTACATTAAATTTCATGTATCCTATAAGATACTTGGTGACTCGTACATTTTTTGACAGTTTACTATGATTTTGTTGCATGGCAAAACCAATGAAAAATATGAAATAATATGCATTTAATATTTTTTTATTACTAATTGACTACAAATGATATCTAAACACACGGAAAAGTGATTTACGATTTCTTTTTTATTTTGTTTACTTTATTTACTTTTTTTTATTAAAGTGAAAATTATTTATAATATCTGATATTTTATATTAATAATATCTTATTTGTGATGATTTTTTATAGTAATGTCTAATATTTTATAATAATATTTGATTTGTGATGATATTTTATAATAATTTCTGATATTTTGTTTTAATAACATCTAATTTGTGTTGAATTTTTATAATTTTATCTAATATTTTATGATAATATCTGGTTTGTGATGATATTTTATAATAATATCTGAATTTTCCAATAACTCGAGAATTTTTTCTCCAGAAAGCCCTACATTTTTAAATATAGTAATGTTCTACAGTATTAAGTGTTCATCATTAAAAATAGCTGCTGATTATTAACTTTAATTGATGTTCCTAGTAGTAAATATTTACGCCAAATTTACTCTTATTTAGTCCCAAAGTATCTTTTAGACAACATAAAAAAATAACAATGCGTGTTACATTCAGTCCTCATGTAGCCTATTGGATACATCAAATATAAGGCTATTTCATACTATTAAAATTATACATTATATAAAAATATTTTGTACTAGAATACACTTTATTCATCTATTTTTAATTTATTTTCGAAATTAAAATTACAAGATTAAATGTTTTTTAAATAACAATACTTATCTTTTTTTTTCTTCGCAAATTGCTAAATTTTACTGCAAGCCATTTTCACTTAACACGTATCCCGGCAAAAAAACATTATTAGAAACAAGTTGCTATTCTGCTTTAGTGTTGCCATCTGTTAGATTTCATTCACACCATTTTTTAAATATTATTTTTATACCAGAAAAAAAGTAAAAATGTCTATCATATATTATATATGGGTTCTGAAGATGATAATAGCAGCATGAATCCTGAACACTTGTGTTAGGAGGAAATTTTGTGAAACGGATTAACCCATTATAACGCAACTGTTTTTCTCTTAAAAATGGAAAATTTTAGAATAAAAATTTGGTGTCATATTTTATCGAGAAATCTTTGTCATATAATAAAAAATAAAACATTTTACTTTAGTGTTAACGGTACACAAACAACAAAAGTGGTTTTAGCTATGGTGTTGCTTTAATGCAACGCTAGGCTAATACGGGTTAATACAGTCATAGAAATTACAGACATAACATATTATATTTATATCAGCATAGATGCTTCACATTACTTAAAGAGTGATAAAGCAATGTAATGTTCCATAAATAAATTATTTTTTTACCATTTCTAGTCAGAGGAATTTATTTTTTCCACGTGAGATGTATTTCACATTTAACCTTGTTATAATTTTTTTTATTTAAATGAATTTCCAAAAATTAAGAAGGCCATTCTACAGAAAACGTTTCTTTTTGAGCATAAAACTTTCAATAAAATATTTAAACCAAAACCTTTTACAGTAATTTTCATAGTTCAACATTCACCTCGTTTAAGATTTATAGATGTGATCGTATAGTTGTCTCATTATTTGGCATTTCATTTAATTTCTAAAGTTTTAGGAGGTAATTTCCTTAATAATATTTCAACGACGTTTACATCTACGAGTGGATACGAATGCACAATGAGGCTTTATTTAAATGAACTAAAATTCGAATTATGAATTAATATTCCTTTTTCATCCTTCACCTCTTTTAAGATTTTTATATGCGGTCTCATCTCATTATTTGATATTTCATTTTATTTTCTAACGATTTGGGGGTAATTTCTCAATAATATTGCAAAGAAAGTTACATCTGCCAGAGGATGCAAAGACAAAATGTTTCTTTTTACAATACCATGCACATTTACGCTAAGATATGAATCTTGAAGTAGGGGAAAGTAGGATAAAACAGGGAACGTTTTTCCTTTCTTGACAAAGTTTTGATTAATGGAAACATCAGAACACCCCACGAAAGTGTTTGGGGACATCTGGGTTATTGAAAAACCACACCTGTTACCACAGGAAATATCTTCTCTATTTGGGTAAAGGCGTTTTCTATGACCATTTTAAACAGCTATTAATTTTTATGGTAGTGGAAAACTCCGTGCTAATCATAAATTAAATTTTTACACTCCCAGTAACAAAAAGATTCATTGTAATAGATTTTGAATAAAACTTTTAAAACATATATACGTTTTTTTAAGGTCATTAACGTTTCTTTCAGGTTTTCAAGCAATTTTTAATGTTGGCTTTCTCAGGTTTTACTTCTCGTATCCTCTGCACTCTTCATATACTCGCTCTCTACAGACTGAAGATTGCATCTATCCTAGATTAATCTTAACACAAATATTCAAATTGGTAAAGAAATCATACGAGTTGTAATTTTCCAACTGGACGAAAAATGTCGGGTCCAGGATTCGAACCTGGTATCTCTTGGCTGAAGCTGCCATGCTCTACCTACTGAGCAATCCCGGAAAGTTGGAAAAATACAACTAGTATGATTTCTTGACCAATTTGAATAATTGTGTTAAAATTAATCTAGTGTAATCACGTATCCAGCGTTTACTGGAGTTCCATTACCTGCGATCGATTCTGTTGAGTTGATTCAAATATCAGACCAGATGCTATGATCAATAAGATTAATTGGATGAATTATGCTCTCCAGATTCGACCAGGATAGCTCAGTCAGTAGAGCGTGGCAAAAACATTGCAGGTTCGAATCCTGGACCGGCCATTTTTCATCCAGTTGGAAAATTACAACTCGTATGATTGCATCTGTCGTTTACCACCTGTTGAGTAAAGAAACAATTCATTGCAGACTTCAATTCAAAATTGTGGGTACCCGGTATTATACCAACAGACGACCAAAAATCTACATGGTCGTTCTCCGGGATAGCTGGATGTACACACTTCGACCGCGACCTACGTTACACACGGCCGGTGGATCGCGACCTACGTTATACACGGCCGGAGCATGACGTTTAAAACGTCATATGAAGTGAATCATTTTTACACGGTGATTGGTGCAAAGCGGTGCTCCCACCGTTTTGCCCCAATCGCTGTGTAAAAATGATCCATTCCATGTGACGTTTTAAACGTCATGCACAGGCCGTGTATAACGTAGGTCGCGGGTGGATGACGTTTAAAACGTCACACGAAGTAGTTCATTTTTACACGGCGATTGGTGCAAAGCGGTACGTCCGCCGTTTTCTACCAATCGCCATGTAAAAATGATCCACTCCATGTAAAGTTTTAATCGTCATGCACCGCACGTGTATAACGTAGGTTGCGCTTCAACTTGACATCAGAATATCGTGTGAAAGCCATAGAAAACACTAGTTTACTTACATAAATCGATCCGTCAGACTGGATTTAATTAAAGTGCAGAAAAAACGGCAACAAATTTAAACTTTTGAGGTGAATTTCTTTCCTATAGTCAAAAGCTATCACAAATCGAGTGACAGATGAGATACCTCAACTGGAAATTGTTTTCCGAGAAAAAAAAATATAAAAAACATCCTTCTTTTGTTTTCCTTTTGAATGTTGATATCGTGGCTACAATATCATTTAAATGGATGTGATTTACACTAAAGGTTTTAAAGATCACTTTTGCACCAAATACGCAATTGGGCTACCTATGCGAATACGGAAGATTAATCATAAGTTTAGATTAACTATAAAATATGTACTTTTGCGCTCAACTGAAAACCTGCCGCAAACAAAAATCAAATTTTATTTATTTTTATCATATTGCAATGAAACGGATCAACAAGCCAAGAAAATTCATCAAATTTACTACTTGAAAAATAAAATTTAAATTGCGACCCCAGAGTTTCGAGATGAGGACATATGTCGTTGCACAATTATTCTTCAATAACGAGATCATTTTGTATTTAAAAAATTCTACACTGTAAAAAATGACCAGTGTTTCTTATTTTATGAAAATATGCTATAACCACGAACGAAAATATAATATAATCTTCTGAGTTATCCGAAATTTCAAATAGCATGTTACATTGTCTTTTGAATCTCCAGAAACGAATACATTTTCAAAATTTAAAGAATAATTTATAAAAACAAATTATTTTTAGCTGCCCGAATCTTTCAGAAACGTTTCCGACGGGTTTTTATAGTGTATTAATTAGTGTCCTCAGCCTGGAATACCTGTTTTTAGAATGCTATCAATTCTGAAGTATACATTTTCATGCTCAAAAAAATGTTTAACAGACAAACATGCAAAATTAACAGCGTTAGCAATAACATTAAAATTAAGATTATTTCTTTACTCTTTCATGTATAAATTAACTTATGCGGCTGAAAACGTGTACTTGAGAATGGATAGCATTAGAAAAACAGGTATTCCAGCCTGAGGACACTAATTAATACACTATAAAAAAACTTCGGAAACGTTTCTGAAAAATTCGGGCAGCTAAAAATAATTTGTTTTTATAAATTATTCTTTAAATTTTGAAAATGTATTCGTTTCGGGGGATTCAAAAGACAATGTAACATGCTATTGGAAATTTCTGATAACTCAGAAGATTATATTATATTTTCGTTCGTGGTTATAGCATATTTTCATAAAATAAGAAACATTGTTCATTTTTTACAGTGTAGGGTTGGAAATTGCGAAAAATATCTGTTTAACACAACTGAAACATAATCAGTTTTCCTCACAAGTCCTCTTTTTTATGAACGGAGATATATATATGTATACCTCCGTTACATATTACATCTAATTTCCTATATAAGCATCTTCGCTTATTTTGTGAATGTAATAAAAAATGCACCTTAAGAGGTCAGATACCTTTTTAAAATGGCAAAAAATCTCTTTTAAATAACTTATATTAAAATTTAATTCCTGAGGACAATTTTTATAAAAACCCCATGCAAAAATATTCGCTTTAAAACGAAAGTTATGTCCAAAACATTTTAAGCTCTTTTTATATCATCAAAGGGTGATTTGATCTTTAAAGTCAATTTTCTCAAACCGGTGATTTTGGTCATTATGTGCATGATTTGTAAGAATTTGATGAAATTTGAACTGGAGGTTGCAACCTTACAGATGCAAAAAATAACCTACTATTATGTTCATCAAATAAAAAAAATGAAATTATGGTTGATTTTATTTTTTTAACGCAATTTTTTACATTGATTTTTCAAGAGCTAATGATTATATTTTTTTCCGTGTTGGTCATTTTAAGCACATATTATATCATCTCTACTCAATAAAAAAATGCTGGTTCACTGTGACAATTCAATTATGAAAAATCCTGCGTGCAAGGCATATAAGGTGAATTCATTTATTAATAAAATGCTAGCTGTTTAACCCGTTCTACGGACGGGAGTTCATGAATTTAATTCTAAGCCAAAATTTAAAAAAAAAAAGTCAGTACAACCAAATGTATCTATGTAATATGTAAAAAAAAATATTTTTGTACTACTGTACATTTTTTTATGAAATTTAATTTATCATGTTGCTGTGGCAGCAGACGATAAAACGATAGCGTTGAAATAAGGGAATAAATAGAATAAAAAGTTTTGTTGATGTTTGTGTGATAAAATATTTTTCTTTATTTAAAAAAAATGTAATAATTAAACGTAATTAAATAATTTCTAATCATTTGCATGCGAGGTAAGAGAAGCAGCGTAGCGTACGTAATATGTATACAGTAAAATCTCGTTACAACGAATTTGTAGGGACCACCGTTTAAGTTCGTTATTCTGAAATATTCGTTAATGTGAAATTCCAATATGACGGATATAAAAAATTAAATTTGAATACATATTAAATACAATTATAATATTATTACTAAACTCATATTAAATTTCTAGATGCATGTCAATAAAGAATTAATATTCAGTATATTATTATGAACATTTTTATTATAAGATAAATATTAAACTCATTGAATTTGAAGATTTTAATCTTTACTATAAATAAATTATAAATTGTTTTACATACTTGAGAGCTGAATAATTCACCCTAATATATTCCATTAATGTAATTTATTTATTTATTTATTTTTTTTTTTTTTTTACAGAAAAGTCATAATTCTTTCTTTTTCTC
The DNA here is from genome assembly GCA_963931845.1 of Maratus michaelseni. Taxonomy (NCBI): domain Eukaryota; kingdom Metazoa; phylum Arthropoda; class Arachnida; order Araneae; family Salticidae; genus Maratus; species Maratus michaelseni. The sequence continues at coordinate 95,321,558 of OZ007594.1, read as the reverse complement.
ATGTTGACAACAAGTTTTTTAAGTTTCTCCAAAACAAAATCTCATTCAACGTTGTATAAACAGTATCACATTGTTTTGTGCTGGGATAAATACTTTTTAAAAATTCCAATGTTCGACAGAGCTTCTTTTGATCGTAGAACTCAATTTTCATTATTGGATAAAGAATTCCTATCTTAATGTTTACTGTCGTTTGCTTTCTCTTTTTTTTATTACAATTTCAACAATGTTATTTGTAGTTAAGTCATGTCATGTGGCGACTTTAACTGAAAATGTTAGTTAAAAACATTTTTTACCTGTGGTCCAGAGATCAGCAGGAAATTGGATGCAATAAGTACACTATCTTCAGTCTTGTGTGCTTCATTTGTCAAATGTATAAGACCAAAATTTCACCAACAATTTTTAATTGTGTTAGAAGATAAATTTTTCCAGGCAACCTATATCACGTCAGTTGCCTAACTCGCATTCAACCGTTGCAGAAACTTAAATTTTTTATGTCAAAAAAAGCCCTTCCTATTAGTCGGCGCCCAAAATTAACTTTGGAAATGTTGTTTTCATAATGCCTTGATGTTTGGGCTGCAAAATAGAAGTACAGTTAGAAGGTCAAAATTCTAGTTTTATGATAGATAAATTTGCTGTAACCAAGTGTACAAGTGTACATTAATATCTGAGCAAAATTGTTTTTCTTTTGATTTTGCTCGTTTGTTCAGTCAAACTCCTAAGCCACATAAAAAATACTATCTTAGTCATAAAAGCGAGACACTCAAACCCTAAAAACCACCCTCGTTACAACGAATTTGTAGGGCTCATCCAGTAGTTTTCCAGATCATCGGTTCGTAGGCAAATGACATAAAAGGTCTTTTCTGTTTTTTACTGAAACGAATGAAGTGCGTAATATTCACCATAGTTTTCTTAAAGAAAAAATCCCAATCAATTCAATTATTTTTCTAATGGTTTGTTTACATTAAGAATGAAAGTTTGAATGCCAGTAACTCCAAATAGTTGAAAGCCAATAACTTCAAATATTTGACTGCCAATAACTCCATATGTTTGAATGCCAATTTACTTTAACAATGACATGGAAGTTTCATCACATTTTTAAATCAGCGTGGCTTGTAGATGTCCCGAAAGAGCTATAAATGGTTTTAAAGGAATTTAGCTTATTTGTGCCTGTGGCATTACAACAGTACAAAACCGAAATCTGCACTGTAGATTTTTTTCCCTTTAAATTTTTCAATTTTCATTGCTATACTTTCATTGCTATCACTTGCGCTTATTAAAAGTTGGTACAAAAGCAATTTCATCGTCATTGAAAATATTCTCACGACATATGGGCACTTTTTTCTTCTCCAGAAATTTGTTTTAACGCTCTGCCATACCTATCATGAAAACGAAACAGCCAACCAGAACTCGCTTCAAATTTCACGATTTTCATGACTATGAAACATATTATAGTTCCTGAAATGGGCAAATTTGTTGTCTTTAAACCAAGTGGATACATTTTCATAAATCGCTTGGTTGTCCCCAAGTCGCATTGATTTCCTGTTTGAGCATATTAGACCAGAAAAATCTTCAAGGTTTTGTCCTGTTCTTTTGAAATGGCAGCTAATGCAGAAGTATAGCCACATAAATTCTTTCTCGGCATCTACTTGCCTTATCCCAGTACTTACTGCTTGCATAATAGTACTTTTTAATTTCAATGAAAATTGCTTTCTTTTTCTATTCTCTACAATTTAAAAAAAGAAACAAAATCCAAATGTGAATTGTTGAATTGTTGCAGATTAGAAATTCACTAATATGTACAGATATTTATCACCAAATTCGAATGTAAAGGGCTACTTAAAAAATTAATTGTTTGGACTTCCTACATTTTTTTAACGAGTGTAAATACAAAGCGATGGAACTATGAAGAAAATGAATTACATGTGAATGTAAAAAAATAGTTTCTTAATTTTAGAGATGCACATACGATAACAAATTCTCTTCGTTTCTCGAAAAACAGCTGCGAGATACGCTGAAAATCCGAAGATAGTGTGGTATTCAAAATAAAAAAAAAAGTTTTCCTTCGGAAATCTAGTTTTTCGATAAAGATTCTTTTTCTTGTGAACTCGGCGTTCGTTAAACTGAAATGAGCATTCTTTTAAAGACTTCAATAAATTCGTTAAATTGAAAAATTCGTTAATCTGAAATTTGTTAAAGTGAATATATTTATAATGGTAAAGTATAGGGGATTTTTTTCCAATCTAAATAATATTCGTTAAACTGAAAAATTCGTTAAAGTGACATTCGTTGTAACGAGATTCTAATGTATCTCATGTTGCAGTAAACATTTAGAACTGGTTGGAACTCACGCTATTACGGGTTAAACATAAAACAGGCGAAAAATCGTCAAAAACATTAAAAAAAAAATCTATTGAAAATTTTCGAATTTTTTGCCCCAATCGTTCATGAGCCCTCTACCAGCAATTCGTGTGCTAAATTTCGTAGCCCCGCGCCCTGTGGTTTCTGAGTTTTTGAAGTTACATAGATAGATACGCGCACGGATTTTAATGGGGTAGATTAAATATCAAATTAAATAAAAATCTTTTTATGCGTCTATACTTTTTTTTTTCAGAATATTAACTATTAGGATATATTTCTTTTAATGTGTGCTTAAATTTTTATATTCAAAAGGTAATCATGTTGGAGTTATTACAATGCATATTAGGGTCACCTTTATTTGTAATTTGTCCGTTTCAAAAGTACCTGACCCCTTAAGAGCAATAAAAGTGAAAGTCATTGCCACCATCGTTATACACACAAAAAAAAACGTTTTCGTGTTATAGCGGCCTCCGATAACACTGTAAACCATTTGGTGTAACGTTACTCCATAAAACTGGAGGCAGCAATGCTGCCTCCAGTTTAGTCTTACGGTGGTATTTAACTGATATAACTGGTGTAACATTTCATGACGCATATGACCCAGTTATAGTCATATATGACGCATATATCATGTATACAGGGTGTTCCGTTAAAGGGGTCCAATATTAATAGGGGTAATAGAGGAGATTACATGGAGCATAAATCAGTATATAAAGCCTGGTCGGATCTCAATAGTTTTCAAGTTACAGCAAATAGAATGAAAATTCGGAAAATTGTAAAAGAACCCTCATTGCTAAACTATCGATAATGCTACATAAAAGCGACATATTTTTAGCATTTCCCAGAACACACTGCGGTCAACTGTAGAGCATGCTATCTTACGATTCCAGATGGTAGGTGAAAATTATGGCCGTTATGTGGAACATGTTTAGTTGCAATAAAATATGTAAACTATCGTAAATGTATGCTAAATGTGTAATTCATTAAAAAAACAACCTCTGGCGGCGAAATTTTGAACTAATTTTTTTCGCTTAAACAAATTCCCATTCCGTCCTCATGTCCTTCACAAAATTTCACAACTTTCTGGCCAATAGTTTGGTTTGTAGACAACTTTAAAGTAGTGTCGTTTAATTATGGACACCCTGTACATTAGAAATTTCGTTTTTCTTATATATTTCGCAACTTAATAAATTATTCTAAATAACTTAATATGAATTCAACACTATTTATTGTTAGACTGGAAATTGTGGTCTTTATCTGTTGTTTACGAATTGGCTAAAACTGACAGCAATTAAGAATTCGCTATGTTAATAATTGAAACATTGAAATTTAGTCCGCATTTTTCAGAAAGTTAAAATTTTAATTCCCGCTTTTCTAACCTAATGGCATCCTACATCTTAAGCTCTCCTCTCTGTGGTGTTGAAAAAGCAACTGATTGTTACACAATTTTGCCTTTACATACAGTTTAAATATTTACAAATTTATTTCCAATGTTTTTCCTGATAGATACCGTAATTTCCGGCGTATAATCCGCAGCTCAAAGAATCGTTTTTCGACCCAGAAAATTTATTCAATAATTGTAGTTAAATATTTACAGCGATCTTTTAAGTTATATTTTATAAAATAATATTTCTGGGTCGAAAAACGACTTTTTGAGCTGCGGATTATACGCCGGAAATTACGGTAACACAGGTCTGCAAATATTACGTTTGTGAAAACTTTTGTAAAAATTCATACAGGTGATTCTACACATTTTTTGGATGCTCATTCCAAAAAGTGCTTCAATTTCTTTTCTATTAAGTATTTTCACAATATGCGTCAAGATGTGTTACATTCATGTATATAACTTTTTATACTTAGTAAAAACGATATAGGTATAAAAAACATTTTTATTTCAAAATGTATGCATAGATATTATATAGAGTGCATCTAGAATGCATTTAAAAAGATTTAAATTTATTTATTTGGCCTTAATCAAAGATTCTATATAGCTTTTATTATTTTGCTATTAACCCCTTCAGGGGCAAAGGACTTTTGAAGAAAAAATATTGAAATGATTGATTGACACCAGGATTCATGAACGAATTTATTTTAAAATAAGTAAAAGTTTTTTCTCATTTACCTTATGAATTCAAAATTTGATTATAAAATTCTGGTGTCATTGTGTCATTTTTGGATTAAAATTAAGTGGTATATATAATATGCTGGTGCCCTTCAAGGGGTTAAAGGTCAAGTTGAAGTATGGCTACATGACAAATGATAAAGAAAATATTGTGTTTAGCAATTAGAGATAACAATTTTTAACCAACGTCGTTTAAAAATTTTCATTCAAGCTTCAGTCAATTTGGATTTAAACATGTCAATACACTATAGAAAATTTAGTTCTCTGAGAGTGTTAGAGTTTTTCTTGTTCCGCAGCGGTTGTTTGACATTCATAAACGAAATCCTATTTTGATCTTTTAGCCCAACTTAGTAAACTTTGTGGTCTTTGACTTTTGAAATACATTTTTGTGATTTTTAGCGTTTTCTCGCAATTTACTGCGATATTTCTACATTATTAAAAGGAATATCCGGTTTCATTCTTCTAGTCCAATGTAGTAAATTTTGTTCTCTTTTCAATAAAGTTTATTCGGAACTCGTGCAGCCAATTTTAGTGTGTTTTCACTACTTTTTGACGGGAACGAGCAAAGCCGAGAGGATCAGCTAGTAACCATAAATAAACTTCAAACTTCTACGACTTTATGTTTTAAATCGATTTTATTCGAGAATTTACATTTTTAAACGAAAATCTTTCCAAACGAACCTGATATCGTGACCCACCTACCGTCATATTTATATTTTATAAAATATAATAAAAACCGATAGTAATTTTTTTGCAAATCATTTTTTATATTTTTAAATTTTATAAGGAAGGGAAATAAATTAAAACTGTACATTGAAAAAAAATCCGATTTTTGAGATTTGTAATTTTTTACAGACATAAATATTAACTTTAGACTGTAGAGCAGTGGTTCCCAACCTTTTTTTAGCCGCGCCCCACCGAAACATCTCTAAAATGATGATGCCCCCCTCCCCCTATAACATATAATTCTCATAAAATTTTAAAAGAATTTACTCCCGGCAGAGTAAAAAGCATTTAACATTGATCCTTAAACGTGCCGAAGGTAATGGATGAATCAAACAATTTTTTATAATCATCTGATACGCCTCGTACTTTACTCGCACACGGTCGCCACGTATGCGTGATGTATAGAGTGCTCAGAATCCTTGATTAGAAAAATTAATAATTTTGAATAAAACATTTTTGTCTTATTTAATCACAGAATTTCTGCGATTAAATTACTAATCAATTTCTAATCAGAATGAAACGTGATAAAAGATTCGGTAAAGGAAGGTCGTCAAGTAATTGTCAAATATACACTTGAATAGTTTCATGTGTAAAATTAATTTTCATGTGACATATTGTAGTGCAACTCATTCAATAAATAATCGAAAAAGTTGTTTAAAATTCTAAAATACTTATAAATCAGGAAAATTATACAGAATTTTTAAATATATAAAAGTATCTAAATATCTTAAAATGGTTTTCTATAATTATTCTGGTAGGATTGTATTTAAAATTTTTGAATGGATACTTTTTAAAAATTGAATAAAAAAACTATTTTTTTAAATTTGGTTTTTGAAATTTGAATGTGTAACTTTTATTTTCCGTCTACAACATTACTATTAGAAAAACAATTCAGGAGGTATGGGTTCACAGAAATTCTGAATTGTCCCCTTGAAAAGTTAAATTGCCCCCCTGAAAAGTCAAATTGCCCCCCTGTGGGGCGTACTCCCCCCGTTGGGAACCACTGCTGTAGAGGAAGATTGTAATTCGAAAAGTTGTAGCAGAGATAATTAGGAATACACTAAAGAAATAAAATTATGTCGCTAAAGGATTTGTACTGTTATAGTAGTTAAATGCAATTTCCCGAAAGCTTTAATATTGTGATGTTCGGAGAGCTCGAAGTAGGGTACGTTTGAGAAAATTACATCTATTATCAGAAAAATAAATCTACTTTTTACGAATTTGTTCCAACAGTCGACATTTTTTTCGTTTCTCTAACTGGATTATATCTAGAAGCAAACATTTTCTGGTGGGGTGTGGCTAAACACATTAATCAAATAATTTCGATTTAAAAATACTGTAACTAATCACTTAAATCAACCGTTATAATTGTAACTTAAATAGAATATGTAAATAATCACTTAAATATGGCAACTGCTATAATTGTAAAATATAACTGCTTGAAAGAATTAGGTTAAACAAACAATCAATTATAGTCTTTGACACAATCGATTTAACATTTTCTATATTAGATCAGATACATTAGAATCGACCAAAAAGTTACGCCCCCCCCCACAATTTTATATTCAGTTAATTTCAAATAATTAAGACAAAATCGCATATAAAATTTTGGAATCGTGGAAAATTGGTGGAAAAATGGAGTGACGTTATTCCTACATATACCATTAAAACTATTTATATTTATAATCATTTACTAAATAGGATTATTTTCCAATGAAAATGATTGTTCATATATCATGCACATATATCAAGTTTTACACCTATTTATTCATAACTTTATCAATTTCTCTCAGACATTACTTATAAAAAAGCATGGTCGAAAATTTTCATTAAAAATGTCCTTCATTTAAAAAAATTAAAAACAGTCTCTAATAAAAACTTCCACCACCTAACAAAAGCGCTTTCACCCCCCGTCAGGGCATCATCAGTTGTGTTCTCTATCCAACTTCCTCTCCATTATATAGATGACTGGTGGCTGTAGAGCTCCCCCTACCGGATTTCAATATTCTCTTCTCTCTGTCTCCCCCTCCTCCGACATTCTTCTCCAGCGGCAATCCAGCACTGAATGTACCATGTCATTGCACGTTTCTTTGGATATATTTATTTCAATTGATTCTCGTAATAACGCGTTATGCAAGTTTTCGTAGTTAGCTATTTTCTTTATTTGTAGGGTATCAAGTTTTACACCTGTTTAAGTTTTAAAATGCTTTCGAATTTTCTTATTTTATTAAATATTTACATTTTATAATTAAAAAGTGCAACCTTTGTTTGGATAGTAAGTCATTTTATTTAGACATTATTTGTCTAACTTTTAAACAATAGCCTAATTGCTTGAATTATGTAAGTATTATAGTGTGCGAAGTGAGTAAAATATGCATATATTTATGAATACAAATTAATGATTGAAAATTAATGGATGTCAAATATGTTTAAATTCTTAAAAAATTAAAAAAGGAAGTGTTATGCAATTATATATTTTTTTAATTTTGCACAAGTAGCCATTTCTACACAAGATTAAGATAAGATTTTAAAATGACACGCTTTCAAACTTGTATATTTCAAAGGCAGTTGAATCATTTAGCTTTCTTGTGATTTTTTGACCATGCTGATATATTTTGAAAATTTTACACATAGAACACAGCCATTCAACTTGAAACTTAAGTTATACAGAATAATTATATATGAATAATATATGAATAATTCTATTTTCATTAAAATATTTTAAATTTTAGTATGTTATTTCCTCTAATTTCCTGACTAAAGAAATTCTTTATTTTTACATACAAAACAATTTTATTAATTTTAAGCATGCTCAAGTAAGAAGATTACATTAAAAAAAATCATTCTTACCATTGATCCTTCATCTATTGTATCAAGGCTTAATACTGTAATGTGAAATCTAACTGTTGTCGCTTCACCTACAAATAATGTTTAAAAAAACATTTAAAAAACATTTTGTGCATACAGCTATTAGAGAATACATAAGAAATCAATTTATAAAATTAAATAATATATACTATACACAAATTTAAATGTGCTACTGCTAACCCTACGTATGTTTATTTTCTTACAGTGGAACCTGATTTGCAAATAGTACCTATACACTCATCTACTTTCCGTTAGTCGCGCCCGATCTGTCAGATGTGAAGCCTACTATTTTATGGTTCTTTCTCACTTCCTCCACTTTCTTAACACCGTACAATTCAAAAAATCAATTAATAAAATTAAATACTATATACAAATACACAAATTAAAATGTGTTACTGCTAACCCTACGTCTTTATGTATGTTTATTTTATTACAGCGGGAACCTGATTTGAAAATAGTACATATACACTCATCTAACTTCCGTTAGTCGCGCCCGATCTGTCAGATGCGAAGCCTACTATTTTATAGTTCTTTCTCATTTTCTTTACTTTCTTAACACCGTCCAATTCAATAAATCAATTTATAAAATTAAATATTATATACATATACACAAATTAAAATGTGCTACTGCTAATCCTACGTCTTTATGTATTTTTTTTTATATACCGCAAACCAGGCCCCTACCTGCCTAGCATGAATGCCTAGCTTAACGGGTTAGTACCTGGGTGCGGGGCGGAAATCGCCTGATCACAGCATGGCTGTGATCCACCTGACCATAGATTTGTTCACATCGCTGCTGTGTTTGATCTCTTGTGATTTGCTACCGTTATCTTTGTTTGCCGGTTCAATGTTTCTGTTTAACTTTGTTGAATTGACAGATTTAATAGGTCTCGTAATTTAGAACCTTGATCAGGTGACGAGACCCACACCTGACTTTATGTATGTTTATTTTCTTACAGCGGGAACCTGATTTGCACATAGTATATATACACTCATCTAACTTCTGTTAGTCGCACCCGATCTGTCAGATGAGAAGCCTACTATTTTATGGTTCTTTCTCATTTTCTCTACTTTCTTAACAACATCCAATGCACTGACCAGTGCATATACCACATTGAACTAGCATAGGTTGCCGGCTGTAAGTTTTGCGCTGACATCTCGTAGAAGTGGTGCGAATAGTTTTGTTCGGGGAGAGACGCGACTAACGGAAGGTTAATTCAAATGCAATTTTTATAACCACTGCTTCAACAGATATACATTATAAACAAAGAATTATCCTTATTAGTGAAAATCAGAAGTGTCTATACATTGACCACTATGACTGACCTTGTGACCTTAGGGTGTCACAAGGCCAGTCAATGTTTTTAAATTTCAGTAAAATAGAAAATGTCAAACCTTATATACTCCATTTTGTTTCTTTTCTTTTATTCATTTTAGGATAAATTTAACTGGTTACTAAAATTAATATTACAAAATACGTGATTTTAAAAACAACCAAAATCAACTGACCTACAAAAAAGAAAGTAACTATATTTGCACAGGTGATGAAGAAAACCTTTTACCGTAATTACCGGCCTATAATCCGCAGATCAAACAATTATGTTTCGGCCCACAATTTGTTTTAATAGTTGAAGTCAAATATTTACAGCGATCTCGTAAGTTACATTATATATAAAACAAAAATTCTGGGACGAAACATAATTGTTTTATCAGCAGATTATAGGCAAGAAATTACGGTATTTAAAGAAACACCAACATCTATCAGCTTCTAGTTCTGATTATCAGCATAATCAACGCATAAATTAGCTTAAAGGCCCGTAAATAAAAATACAACTTAATGTTGTTAAATCTATCTACATTAATAAAACAAAGAGTTTGTTTATGAGTCTATGTGCACTTTCACTCTGTACTGGACAAGTACAGTGATATGGCATTGAGCATACATGTACCCCAAGGTGTACCCGATATCTCCTCACTGAGATTCTTTTCAAAATTCGATTTAAAGCTATTAAAAATTAAGTGTTGTCGATTTTTTAATGGATTTTTGCACTAGGTATTTTCTTTCTCCATTTGCATTTTTGTTTCTAAAAATTGCATAATTTCAGTCTTTAGAGCAGAGAATTAAAAAAAAGTGACCTTTAAGATAAAGTGTATTTCTAAATTGTAATATAATTTACGGATTTTTAATGATAAATTAAAAAAAAAACTATTAAATTTTTTTAAAAAGATGTAATGTTTTACTTACTAGGGGACTCTGCCCCCTGCTCGCTACGCTCACCAACCCCCGTTCTGACCTTTGAATTTGATAATAAATTTTTCAAACAATCAGATGGCTTAAGTATGGGTAACCCTTTATCTACAATTCTTTGTGATATTTATATGCATTATTTTGAGGAAAAATTATTAAATCTGGTTAATTTTAAATGTTGGATGCGTTATGTTGACGAAACTTTTGTTTTAGTTCATAATCCTTTCGATATTTCTACCATTCTACAACCTGTCAACCCGCATATTCAGTTTACTTTTGAGTTAGAAAATTGTAATAAACTTCCTTTCCTTGATGTTTTAGTTATGAAATGTGATTCTTCTTTCAAAACTTGTGTTTATAGGAAACCTTTTTCTGTCTCTAACCCACCTCATGCTCTCTCAAATCATCCTGTCAACCAAAAAATCGGTGTATTTTATACGTATGTTAATCGTGCTCTCAAAATTTGTTCCGACTCTGCATCCCTTAAGGATGAACTTAATTACTTAAAAACTGTTGCTGTCAAAAGAGGTTTCAATCCTTCTGTTATCAATAATGCTGTGAAGAAATTCAATAGACCGTCTTATAAATCTACTATTTCTAAATCTGTGAAAAGCAAACCTGATAATTTGGTTGTCCTCCCTTTTTATTCTCCTTTATGTTTCAAATTAGCTAAAGTTTTAAGACGCTTCAATTTTAATATTATCTTTAAACCTGTCAATAAATTCAAATTTCCCTCCACCAAATCCCCTGTTCCTGATCTTCGTAAATGGGGAATTTATAATGTTCCTTGTAATGGCTGTGATTTATCTTATATTGGTCAAACTAAAAGAAATCTCGAAATCCGCTTAAAAGAACACTCTCGTTATGTAACTAATCAAGAAATTTCTAAATCTTCTATTGCCAAGTACTCTTGGGATTCCGGCCATTGTTTTAATTTTTAAAATGCTAAAATTATCTTTAATGCTAATAGGATCTCTGAATTGGACTTTCTTGAAAATTTAGCTATTTATCTTAATCGTGAAGTTATTGTTAATGATAAATCTGATTCCACAATGCTCTCTGCTGCTTGGAAAAACCTCTTCAGTACTTCCATATAATTTATTTTTGTATTAATTAATTTTAGTCTGTTTTTATACATATTTAAATATTTTGGTTACTTTTCTAATTCTTAATTTTCATCTGTTTCCATTTTTTTTAATATATTTGTGTGCCTTATTTATTTATTTATTTATTTTTATTTTATTTTATTTATTTTATTTATTTTATTTATTTTATTTTTTATTTTATTTTATTTTATTTTATTTTATTTTATTTTATTTTCCACTTCCTTATTCCCCTTCTATTTTGTATTCTCTATTGTTTTGATTTTACTCTTCTGTGATTGGTCGTTGTCTTCTGTTTTCCTATTGGCTGTTGATTTCTACTTTCCTATTGGCTGTTGCTTCAGCTTGTTTCCTCTCCCTCATCTCTCATTTCAGCCTTGCTGCTGCTTTCATAGTGGACGCACGTCTTTTTGCGCCTGACGAAGAAATAACCAGATCTTTCGAAAGGGCTAGCGCAATTTTAAAGTTTTTGATGGTGTTTTAAGAAGTTATTTAAGTTCTTAATCATTCTTTTGATTATGAAACATGTTCCAACACAACCAGAATTCTGTAACAAAACTTTATAGTTTAACCCTTTCCGGCGCGGAGTAAATCTGTTTTTAAAATGATGAAATAATGGACTGACACCAGAATTTATAAAAGAATTCCTTAGTTAATAAAAACTTACTTACATTACCGTACTTAATAAAAGGGAAAATTTTATTAAATATTCTTGGTGCCGTTTGTCAGTTTTGGAAAGGTGTTCTTTTTTGTGGACACCGCCCGCTAAAGGGTTAATACGTTCAAGTTCAACTAGGTGGGGAGGCCTACCCAAGGGCTAAAGATCTACTAGCCCCACCCATGTCTAAGAAAATAATTTGGAAAACGCATAACAAATTTTAAAACCAAATTTCAGAAACTGTCGAAAAAATATCCGAATTATTTTGTACAACCCTGTATATCATGTATATTATCTGTAGACTTTCATATATACTACATAGTATATTAAAATCTAGTTAAGTTAGGAAACGCATTGAACTGCAGAAAATTCCCATTTAGCAATTTCCGTCAATAAACGGAAATGTATTCGAATTTTTTTGAACAGCCCTGTATATGATCTATATAATTTATGCACAATAAGTATTTTGCAAAAAGAAATAGATAAATATAAAAATGCGTACAGCAGCTGAAACTGTATTGCAACATTTATTGTTCAGAGACAGTAATGTAACCGAATTCTTTGGTATCCCTGTAAATGGACGATAAACGTTATGAGCACCATATTCTATAGTCAGCATTTTGTAGCGCATAATAGTGATATATATCACTTTAAGTATATTTGACATAGTGCAACATCATTAAAATACATCAAAAACGATTTTTCACCATAGACCGTAATGTAACGGAATTAATTTGAATGTCTCTGTAATCGAACTACAGTGAAACCTCCCTGAAAGACCACCTCTATAAGGAGACCACCTCTCATAAAGACCGTTTATTTATGGTCTAAAATTTTTGGCTATAAGCTCAATGTTAATTTTCCTCCATTAAAGGACCACTATTTCCAGTTTCCCTCCCTGAAAGACCACTTTTCAGTCGAAGAGTAGAATTACCTTCCTTTGTTTGGGGAAATCTCGAAATTCCACTCATCTCCGGAAAGCACGCTCAGTAAGTTTGCTTCCTTAGACCTGATGAATCATGGTAATTTCTTCTCCCCCCCCCCCCCCCGTTTAAGAGGAAAACGCCGGGTCTCGTGCATGTTTCATGTGACTATGGTTACGGAAAGATAAGTTGGTGTTGGTGGGAGAAGGGCTATTGTCGCCTTTCCTGGACCTGGAATTAAGTAACAGACACCTGTAAAGTGCAGGAGTATTTTTTTAACGGTTAAGTGTGTGTGGGGGGGGGGGCTTCTATTTCATGTCAAGAAACACTTGTTGAAATCAATAGATTGATAGAAAGTTCCATACCTGCTAGAGATGATACTAATATTAAAAATTTGTTTAAAGAGATCAAAGAATGTTTAGAAACAAAAATTGTTATTGAGAAATTGTTAAAATCAAAGCAAACTACAATTAATTCCTTCTTTAAAGCTGTATAGACATGAAATAAAATAAAAAAAATCAATAACCTATTTTTTTGTAACATGTATTTCACGAAACTTTGCTTTACCCATCACCTCTATTCAGAGACCACCTCTCTAAAAGACCAATTTTTTATGGTCTAATGGGTGGTCTCCTTAGAGAGGTTTCACTGTATATATAAATGCCATCCACTTAATTTAAAATACCGAACATGCCATAGTGAACTTAAATAACATATTTGAATTTCATGGAAATCCGAGAATATTTACGCAAAGTGAGAGCACATGATATTTTTCGGTGTTTACATATTATCCGGGCCAGGTCAGACACAACTGAGCCTAACATGGCGCCAATTATACTAATTACAGTAGCCCTTAATTTTTGACGAGTATATAGTTTATTTATTTATTGTAGTTCATAGTTTTTTAATACAATTTACAGTTTATTTTTTTATTATAGTTTACAGTTTCTTATTATTTAATTATTATTGTTTATTTATTTTTTTAAAATATTATTTACTATTTTAAACAATTTTATGTATTTAACAATATTAAATTACTGTTTTGCACATTATTGGCAACGATGCCGACACTGTAACCGAATTGTTTGGTATCCCTGTAAACGAACGATAAATACTATGAGCACCATATTCTATAGTCAGTATCTTGTAGCGCATAAGTGTGATATATATCACTTTTAGTATGTTACAAATAGTGAAACATGATTAAAATACATTGAAAACGATTTTTTACCATAGACCGTAATGTAACGGAATTAATTTGAGTGTCTCTGTAATCGAATTATAAATGCCACTCACTTGATTTTCAATACCGAACATTAAAAACACATTACACACATTAAACACATGCCGAATATTGAAAAATGGTTGTCAAGATTGGCAATTGGCAACCATTTTTAGCGATCTATCTTCTGGCCCGGATAACACGTAAGTACCTATTTTTCTAAATGGATATTTTAGTACTCTGGAACAATTTAAAAATTTAATTTTCTTAATTTTTACTAAAATAAATATTTTGACTAAATGAGTTTTAATACGAATTAAACATTTAAATCATTGTCTTTATAGGGATATATATGTACAATTAATGGTATAGGAAACGACTATTGAGCAGCAATAAGAAGGACTAGATTTGGCTAGATTTATTAGACATAAATATTTTGTATATATGTTACATATACTTCATACTTTCCGAATTTTTTTAAATGAAAAAAAAAACTAAACTTTGAAACAGAACATTTGTTTCATTAAATGTGATATACATTTGAAATATCCTTAATTTTATGCGTTAAATAATAAATTTCTGATTCGAAGTATGTTTTTTTTTTCTTGTTTTTGTTAAGTAGGAGATTGTAATGTATTATAATTTTAATAAGCTGCATATCTGGGACAGATATATTTATACATTCCATATTATGGAATACTTTATTTAATAAAATGTTATTTGATTTCGTCAAAGATATTTATTATACTAACATCAAACAGTTGCTTCCAACGTATATTTCGTTTAATTTAATATGAGTTACTTTAAAACTAAATATATAAACAATTCTCGACGTTTCGGTTATTCTTTATAACCATCTTCAGGAGAAAACTTTCATGAATATAAACAGCAAAAAAATTAAATATGTGTTACATAATTGAGTCAAATGTTCCAGGTGACAAGACGCTAAAAAAACGGAATTTATAAAACATATTCAATATAATTATCATTACGAATTAATAATTATTATTACGAAATCAATAACCAATTTATCATATATATATATGATAAATTGGCTATTTACAGGGGATCAATATTTTTAGTGTGGCGGCAAAGTAATTTAAAGGATCAAGACAGATCAAGAAAGAAAACAAATATCTGTATAATAAGTGTTTAATATACAAAACTGTGTTACGTATCTAATACAATAAGTGTAAAGATGCATATGGTTGCATATTATCCAATAATATAAAAAATAATCGAATTGCATAAGATGCACTAAATGCAATATATATGTGAATCAGTGATTTTTTTTATTTCGGCCAACGCTTAGTCTTATCTCGTTTAAATACGAACAAGTACTATTTTATGTCTATTCATCATATTTTATCGATTGATGCTTATTTAATCTGAAGCAAAAAGTAATAACAAAATATCTAAACCTTTTTATGAAATATATTATTAAAAAGATGCAATTCATTTTAAAAAGCTATAATTCAGAGTTTGCCATTTGAGATAATCTTTTAAAGAACTTTTTAAAAATTGGATTTTGTGCTGATGATCAAGCAACACTCACCTTTCTGTTTTGGCGGTTGAAGGTTATCGTATTCTTTGGGATTTTCTGGTAGAATACTTTCAAATTCTAAGCTCTGTGACCTGCAAAAGAAAATCAATAAACATTAACGAGTTAAATCATCCAGAAAAACTTTCTCTCACAATAAATAGTAAAAGTGGCAGACGTTCTTTTATTTAAACATTTTATTTTTAGGATGAAGTACAGCCAAGAATGCTGTGTTTTCATCTAACAAAAATTAACTTGAATAATTCAAACAAGTAACATAAAACAATTTTTTTAAGTCAATTCCTACTTAGGCCAAAAAGTAATTTTTTCTCCAGCTATCTACACGCTTCGCCACTGATGGTATTTATTCCTAAATTTATATCCTGCTAAATATTTTATATAAGAGAATTTTTTTAAATGTATTAAAAATTAAATAAAAAATAAATAGCTAAAATAGCAAAAATTAATAGCTCGAAAAGTATTTCTCATAAAATTGTTAGACAAACTGCGTTAGAAAGATAAAACAATTTATTTTTCTTGATATAAATTTCAAATCTAATGATTATGCCGTTTTTCAAATGTTGATTTTCAAAAATTTCCAAACTTGAAGTATCATGGCGAAACCTTCACGCGTAAAAAGATAATGGGACTGTTTACGGACGAAGATCCGGCGGGGCGCGGGCGAAGGGGACTAAAATATGGAGTGAGTCTATACTTTTGAACAGAAATGAAATATAAAACTAAAATTAATTAATTTAATTTAATTAATGAATTAACATTTGAAAAAACTGTATTAACATCAATTTCCATCCAGTACAAGTTTTAAAAAATGTATTTGAACTTGAATGGATGAATAAAGAGTATTTTATTAACAATTGAAATTTTGAAAAAGATATATAAATATATAGAGGGTGTGAGCTAATAGTAGGAATTGAATAATATCCGATTTCTCTCCAAAATAAAAATTGCATAATTTGAATTTATCTATCATTGTTTTGTAAATATTAATATATCACGGCACATTTATTATGGGTAACGAGCGGCATAATGCTTCGTATAAACCTGATGATTAAAAAAATATATCTAATTGTGACTATCTCAATATTAGCTGATGAAAGAAACCTATTACCAACTACAGTAAATTTGACAATCAAGTGTAGCTTTTATATATGGCATTTGCTTTGGAAAGTGCACAAATATTAAATACGAAATTTAATTTTTTATACATTTTCTTTTCCTTATATTATTATATTTTCCATTGCTATATTCCTTTTTTTATATTTCCTTTAATTTAAATTTTTAAAAACTGTTATCTAAGAAGGACATTTTCAGAAAAAAATTGTGTTGTTTTACAACCAAAACTTTTTTATAATATTTTAAATTTTGAAAATTGTCAGTATATACATATTTTTTCGTTTTCCGCTTCTTTCTCTTTAAATTGAATAAATAAAAGAATTGAATAAATATTTATTTTATGATCGGGACGTGAAAAAGCTTAATGTGTGGTAAATTATTTGTGTTAAAATATTTAATTTGAATGAATGTATATAAAGTACATACATTATGAATACATAAAAGTCATAGACTTATTATATTTAGTGCTTAACCTCTTCACCCCCAGGGCGTAAGCTGCGTACGTCCTCTCATTTCAGCAATCAGCGACCAGGACGTACGCTGCGTACGTCCTCTCATTTCAATAATCAGCGACCAGGACGTACGCTGCGTACGTCTTCTCATTTCAGTAATTAGTGACCATTACGTACACCAATACGTTCACTATACATCTTACGTCATTATAAGAAAGAATAAAAGAAAATAAATAGAAAGAAAATAAATTCCTAAGTTTTATGTACAGGGTGGCAAGAAATAACTTGGACACACATGATACATTATAACTTTACTGCTAATGAAAATATTACGACCAAACTTCAAAATAAGTATGAATACATTATTTCGTCTAATATATTTACAAATTTTTAAGGTGGCTACCTTTAGCCTCAATACAGAGCTTTAAACGTGTCACAAAATTTTCGGCTGTGGGCCGCAACTCACTTACTGATATTTTATTCCATTCCTTGCATAAGGATTTCTTTAGGGATGCCAAAGTTTTATGAGTTTTAGCACACATCTTTTTCTCTAAGATGGACCAAACAGAATAATCCATTGGGTTCAAATCTGGGGAATATGGTGGCCATTCTTGAGCTCCAATGAAGTCAGGAATATGTGTCTTGCACCAATCTTGAGTGCCTTTAGCTCTGTGTGCAGGTTCGGAATCCTGTTGGACGGTCCATCTTTTGTTTCCAAAGAACTTTTGTGACCAAGGTAAGACAACATCTTCCAAAATGAGTTTATGATATGTTTGTTGATTAATCTTTATCCCATGATCAACAAAAACAAGGGCGTTTTCCCACTAACACATATCCCACCCTAAACCATTACAGATTGTGGTCGTTGACGCCGTTCAACAATGCAAGAAAGTCCAGGTACTTCTGCTGACCAAACTCTATCATTATGGCTAATCAAAAACAGTTTCTCATCTGTGAAGATAAATGTTTGCCATCGATCACCTGCGGCCCGCTTTAACTGTTCTTTACACTTTTGAAGTCTTGTGCGTTTGTTCTCTGCTGTTAGCTTTTGAGCCTCTTTCATTTTGTAAGGGTGAACACCAAGCTCTACTCTTGCCATCAAACGTGCGGTTTCTCTGTTGATCTTCATCTCTCTAGCAACCTTTCTCATTGAAATCCTAGGATTTCGTTGAACTCGCTTTTTGATAACTACCTGGTTTCCTGATGTGTTAACTGTGCGCTTTCTTCCTCTTCCTGGCCTGTCACCATCATGTCCAAGTTCTTTAAACCTTTTGATTGTGTATGAAACCGTCTGCTTATGCACTTTCAAGCGCCGAACATTTTCACATTGTTTCATTCCTTGCTTATGTAATTCAAGTATGGCTGATCGTTTGTTAACCATAATGGTTATCACAACTAACTTACTTACACTTGTTTAGTAGCTTTTAAGAATCAATTCCCTATGACAATAACTTTAGAACTTTAGTGGAAGTTACAGATTTTTGGTTTTAAACTTCGTCCAAGTTATTTCTTGTCACCCTGTATATACAGGGGCTAGTGGTCAGGGAAAAATACAGTAAAAAAAGTGACAAACACCAATATATTCTTATAGAAAAATTCATGTTGATTATTCGATCAAATAATCGCTCTTGTCTGTAATTTCTTGCAATTATTTTACACTCTTTCTACTTATTATTTTCTATTATCATGAAAAACCTTCTCTCAATTCATTAAACTTTAATTTTAACGCATTTTTTGTTTTATTAATGTATTTTAAACACATTTTATAATGGGTCTCTCAGGATAAGATACACGAATACTCATATACTGGATGTAGTTTTTCGCAAACTTGGAAATCCATTAAAGCAATATTCTGTTCACTGTTCACTGTTCAAGATGAATTTTTCTATAAGAATATACTGGTGTTTACCACTTTTTTTGACTGTATTTTTCCCTGACCACTAGCCACCATGAATACTGTATGTATGTATATCAGTGTATGTATATGATGTGCAAGTTTTATATATTATTTTATACGTATTATGATAACGTTGTAAATCCTCTAACGACCTTACATTCATTACTATTAAATCACGGAAGTTATTAAATGATTTATGACACAAACATTTTGCACCTCACAGCCTTGTATATGGCCCTTCACCAGCGAAATTATGCCTGGGATTGAAGTGGTTAAGATTAAAATTGTTATAACATAAAAAAAAAAAAACATCAAATTAAATATTTTTTGTTTTATTTAAAATATTTAATTTGGATGGATTTATATTAACTATATACGATATGAATTATTATAATTCTCTTAATATTCCAAAATGAAATGTCAAAAAATTTAATTTTAACTACAAAATGCATTTTATAAATTTAATATTGATATGCATTCAACCAAATGGAAATAAATAACATCACCATTATACCGACTTTACCTATCAATTGCTTCACTTGAAGCAATCGGGATATAAAACTTCTTTTTTAATTGAAAATAAATATAAAGAAAGAATAATATTGCATTAAAGGAGCCAGAAATGCTTGAAATGAAGGAAAAATGTATTTATTATTATTATTGTTTTAATGTTTGTACTCTTACGAATGCCGTACAATTTGTCTCATGGGAAAATTCCCCAAAATTAATTACGGTCGTACGAGCCGTGAAAATTGGAAATTATCTGCGAATGCAAAACAATCAACAATTCAACAATCGCGGATCACTGTTTTTCATCGTTCGCGACTAACGATATACATAGCTCATGATTTTCAAAACGTCACACGGAGTGGATCTTCTTTACATCAGTGATTGTCAGAAGACGATGGGCACCAATCATCATGTAAGGATGATCCACTCCGCATGACGTTTTAGACGTCATGAATCGGCCGTGTATTTCGCTTGTATCGTTTTGCTACAATAACTTTTGAACAAGCTAATGGATTTATTTGCTTCTTCTTCTATTTTCTTTTTTCCTTTTTTCCTTTTTTTTAATGAAGGAAAATAAATTACATTTTTAAACTATATCTAAAAACAAAGTTTTTTTTTTTTTTTTTTTTTTTTTTTTTTTTGCAATTTATAATAAAAATATGATGGATTTTGAAGTTTATATACATATTACAAAATTTTAAATTCCATACCTTATTAAATTTATTGCATAAAAACTTCCTTTTATTAATATTCCATTTACAACCATAGTTTATTAAAATATTCCCTTTCTTAAAAAAAATATTCTATTGCTGTCCATATTTAAAACATTTTTTATCCTAATCCACTTAAATTCACTTTTTATTTCCCGACAAATAAGATTTAAAAATCACATTTCTTAAGAATATTTCTTTCTAAAAATTCTGTTTTCTTTAAATTCTTTATTATATTAAATATTTCCTATTTATTCCCGCATTTAAATCTCTTTTATTTCCTTTAATCTGCGTAAATTCACTCTTTCTCCTGTCCTACTAGTCTCAAAAAATCATTCTTTTAAATTATTTTCAATACGCACAAACTGAAACTTATTCTTTCAGTTTCCCGCGCTTTTTAATTTCGATTATGTTCTAGTAAATTCTTTCCCCGCCTAAATCTTAGGAGAGACGTATTTCTTCAATATTAATTATCCGATAAAAATGAGTACGAGCCGAAAGTTGAACATGCAATTGGGTAAAATAGGACACGTAATACAAAATGCTTCTTGGACGTTTCACTTAAAACAAGCAGGTGGACGCAGAGAGGACGGAATTTGGTCATCGGAGTGATTGTTAAAATAAAATGTTGCTGGCGTTCTAGTATGTTTTAATATAAATAATTGTTAAGAGAGAGCAATCCGCTGGAATTTAAAGATGAGTGTGTTTAAATAAATGAATTCGAGTGAGTGCCATGGTGTTCTTCTTTCCTTTATTCTACTTACTACACGGCCTATTACTGTTTAAATCTGTAACCATGACCGTATTAATTTGGAGATGTTTTCCATCTTTTTTTTCGACTGTTGTATTGTAACGAAAACAATAGCAGAATGCAACATATATATACAGTCCCTGGCCGAATTATTAGACGCAGTTGTTTTTATTATAATTTATTAAATATCTGGAAAGATAAATGAGGAATTATCCTGAAACTTCAGGAGTGTAAATAACATAATAAACGTCATATATTTCAGCGAAGATTTTTTCCCGAAATTCCATAAGGGGCCGGCAACAAATTGAAGAAAAACGAATATCTTTTGGATAACCCTGTAAAAACTAATGTTGCAAAAAGCATTCAAACTGTAGATTATGATTAAGCGGCTTATTGTAATAATGTGGGTTCATTTTTATGAAGATAGCATGTATAATCAAAGAGACATTCACGTTTTTATAAAAACAGTCCCAAATTTTACCAAGTTTTTTGCTTATAATTTGCAGAGTTTTTAATATAAAAACAAGTTATTTTCAGAAAATATGACAAACAAAATTATACACAATACCAGGCAATCAGAATTAAAAAATAAGAAAAATTGTATGAAAAATGAGCAGATTTACTAAATATTGTTTCACTGCGCATGCGCGAATTCAATCAAAATATACTGTGCATAATATATTAGCTTAATGTATACACCAACTTTTATGAAAGTCTTAAAAACATAGCTTGAAAATTCTGATAGTAGTCGTCGATAGAATAAGCTCGAAATTCGCTGTTCCCAAAAGGAAGCAAAAAGATAAGGGGCTGTATCCAAATATACTAGCTTATGAAAGTTGACATAATAAGAATGAAGTGTCTCTCATTGTATATTTGGATACAACCCCTTATCTTTTTGCTTCCTTTTGGGAACAGCGAATTTCGAGCTTATTCTATCGACGACTACTATCAGAATTTTCAAGCTATGTTTTTGGGACTTTCATAAAAGTTGGTCTATACATTAAGCTAATATATTATGCACAGTATATTTTGATTGAATTCGCGCATACGCAGTGAAACAATATTTAGTAAATCTGCTCATTTTTCATACAATTTTTATTATTTTTAAATTCTGATTGCATGGTATTGTGTATAATTTTGTTTGTCATATTTTCAGAAAATAACTTGTTTTTATATTAAAAACTCTGCAAATTATAAGCAAAAAACTTGGTAAAATTTGGGACTGTTTTTATAAAAACGTGAATTTCTCTTTGATTATACATGCTATCTTCATAAAAATGAACCCAAATTATTACAATAAGATACTTAATCATAATCTACAGTTTGAATGCTTTTTGCGACATTAGTTTTTACAGGGTTATCCAAAAGATATTCGTTTTCCTTCAATTTGTTGACGGCCCCTTATGGGGTTTCGGGAAAAAATCTTCGCGGAAATATATGACGTTTATTATGTTATTTACACTCCTGAAGTTTCAGGATAATTCCTCATGTATCTTTTCAGATATTTAATAAATTATAATAAAAACAATTGCGCCTAATAATTTGGCCAGGGACTGTATATATTGTGTGTTAAAATACTTTTTGTTTCGTCATGTAGATGCAACATAGTAAACAGTTAATAAAAGAAATGACGACTTAAAACGATGAAGTTTTTAATTCAAAATCGTGGCAGAAGTAATTTTGCAAGATTAATATTTTTTATACCATATTAAATGTTTTATTATTTTTAATGTTTAAAAAATATGTTTTATTTCTAAAAACCCATAAATAAATAAATTCAAAAATAAGTAAGGGTATAAATTAATTAATTCCTAATCGAAGATCAAATTTCAATCCTTTTTCGTCATTTGAAACATTTATAGCCCCCCCCTTAAAATGAGAAATTTGACTCCAAAACCTCACACCATGACATTTTAATAAATAGGCCTTATGTAAGATTTTTTTTTCAATACCTCCCAATTCTCCTAAATAATGGAATGAATCATTCTCTCTTCGTTTAGGTTTTTAAAAATTTGCTTCGAATTCATGGAATCATTTACAATATATAACTCTTTATTTTGAATAAGAACAGAAAGTTAAAGATTAGTAGATGTATTAAATAAGAAGATGCATAGTTTTCTATAATCCTTTAAACACTTACCAAGTCATCTTGAATACAGCAAAAAATTGTAACCAAAATGATAAGGCAGGACAAAGAGTGAAATTTAGAGCCATTCTTTTTCATATATAAAACAGGATGACCTGCAACGAGAACAAAATATAAAAAGACTATAAATAAACTTTTATTACATGAAATTACATGTTGTTTTTAATCACAATGTTACACGAGAGTGACGTGCTTTGAGAAATTCTATAATTAAAATTAAAATGTTATTAAAAATAATACAATTTGAGTACAGTAAATTTAAAATATGATTAAATAATAATAAAAAAAGTTTATCTTTTAAATTATGTGGCGGAAACAACAACAAAAAATACTGGGGTGGGTAGTTTTTTTTTTTTTTTAGTATTTTGAATGTGTTGGAAAGTGTTTCATAATCTATGCTTGACGCCTGATTTTACGCTCTTATTTTTAGAAAATGTCGGTCAACTTTTCGCGTTTTAAAACTTTACCTAAACAAAAGAAAAAAAAGGTTTAATTACATCTTACATTGAATTATGGAATTAAAGTCTCTCTCAAAAAAAAAAAAAAAAAAAAAAAAAAAAAAAAAAACACCATCAAATTAATACTTTCAATAAAACAAACGAAAGTATGATTGATTTTGCTAATGAAGCATTTGTGAATTGTAATTCTCTCATACGTACCTGACTTGACTCATGCTGTGGGAGGGCATAAAAACCAATTTTAAATCTTTATATTAGTATGCAAAAGAATGCAAAAATATGAAGACATTTGTTTAGTATTTACTTTTTAGGTGGTATTAACATAAATTGTAATTAATCAAAAATACTTATTTTTAAAGTGTAACTTAGAAAAAAAATCAAACATGTAAAAATAAAATTGAAAAAAAAAAATCAGTATTAAATGAAATATAAAAGAATGTGTGTGTTTTTGTGCATACAATAAAAAATAATATTTTGTATATATTTTGTATAGATTATGTGTACAGAGTACATAACACCCCAACAAAAATATAATGTCAATAACTACTCAAGAATGTTCTCATAAAATGGATCTGATTTCTTTTATGTAGCAAATCCTGCATTAGTAAGGATGTATTTAAATTGCTTTATAAGAAAATATGAATTTTCTTAATTATTGTCATTCAATCTATTTTTTTAAACATAAAAAACTTACTGACGTAAAATTTATTTATTTATTTATTAAAAATCATTTTCTTTTTAATTAATTAATTATTTATTTTTTTGTAACAGAATACCAAATATGAAGCATAAAATTAAATATCTGATCTGACGATATATATCTGAATAACAGTTGGATTGGATTTTTTTTTTTTCACAATACAATTCGATTAACAAATAAGGGTGTTCACGGGCATGGGCTAAAAAGAAAATCTTAAATGGGTAGCACCACTTTGGTACACTGAAATTTAAGGCTTCATTTGCGAATTTTGACTTTTAAGAATGCGAAGTGTTTGTAAAAATCCATTTACGCTAATTTATTGTTATATATTACTGTAGGAAAGTTCTTCTATTTTTAGTTGCTATATAAATAAGAGGGTAAGTGTGATCGAAGATTGCACAAAGAGTTTCGTTTAATATTCCTTTTAAAACACTTTAATCTTTCATTAATAAATCCAAATTATTAATTTATAATTATCCTTATCATTTATCAGCACACTTTATCAATAAGAACATAGATGACAACACCATTAAATTTAATAATAAAATGATAATAAGAGGAACCTATTTTTATTTAAATCAAACTTGAAAATATTCAAAAACTGCTTTTCAGACACAGCATATGTTTGTATAGCTGAAAAGCATATTTAATTACATGATTTAATTTTATAATTAAATCCATCAGACAATGAAATGTAATAATCAAAAATTTCAACTTCCGTCGTCGAGAAAAGAACCCGGAATCTTTGAGTTAAAAGGAAAATGCGCTACCACTAAACCATCTAGCCTACGTGAAAAAGACTGAAATTAAGGTTCGGTTTGTATATCCGAAAAGCATATTTCATGTTAGCTATAAAAAAAAAGAAGAAAAAGAAAAAAGAAAAAAACCTTAAAATAAGAAAAAAAAATCGAAAGTTCTTTTAATTAAATTTGTCTGACAATGAACTGGAAAAACCTCCTTCGTCGAGAATAGAACCAGGAACCTTTGGATTAGGAGGAAAATGCGCTACCACTGTAACTTCTTCTGTTTTAAAATTTAAGCAGAAATCGCAGAAATCGTCCGATGTCACTAAATTAATTCATTTAGTTAAAAAAATATGAGACCTTTTTAAAAAATTTATGATTTGTCGTATGACAGGAGGTATGACAGCAGGTATTACAAATATAAGTATGCAAAATTTCAAATCTCTGAGATATACAGTTTCCGAGTACGAATTCTGTGACAGACAGACAAAGGAGTAAAACGACTACGGTTTCATCAGGGGAATGAACACTAAAAAATGTACTTGGCAGCTGATGGGAAGGTGCGTTTTTTTAAAAAGAAGGTATAACGTTAGGCACGATAACTCATTGAAAACTTGGTCTAAAGCAATGAAACAACTTTTTTTTTTGTCTAAACTGTTGTAAATTAAGAAACTATTTTAAAATCGTGTACAATTTTATAGAAAGTACATGGATTTTCCTTTGTTAAAATGTACTGTTAGCGAAAAAAATCGAAATTTTTAAGCGGTGGAAGTAGTTACCCCTTACGCATAATTGTACAAAAAAAATAAACATAAATGATAATCTAAAGTAAAATTAAGTATCACATATTATCTAGAAATACTAATATTAGGGTAACTTGGGATGAGATGCCGTATTGGACAAGATACCGTGAAACGTGGTTCTCCTAATCGCGGGCGCTGTAGGAAAAAACCACTCAGTCGTGCTGAAGAGGTTTAGCTACTGATACTTTAATTCCAGTTTGCTTTGTTTTATTTCAATTTTAAATAGGGATTTTCTATTGTTGTTTTGTCTTAACACCTTTGGTAAGTGTCCAAAATTTTTTACGCTCTTTCTTTATGTAATTTCTATGTAAATGGACATCTTACCCCAAGATTCGCGTAAAATGCCGAAATGCTAGCATTTACAAAATCAAAATTTCTTATGCTTTCTATGACATTTCTTACAAGAAATTACAAGATATTTCTTACAAGATATTTTTAACAAGAAATTAATAAATAACAAATAAAAACAACAGGCGATTTTATAAAAAATTATTATATGTATATGCCCCCCTAAGCAAATTTTATATACATAATTTAAAAGTTGACTTTATTTCCAATCGTTTGGTACCAGTCACTTCCTTCTACTATAATTTGTTGCAGAGTTAGTGGGGGGTGTCCAGTTTTTTTTTTCCACGACTGTACATGTATATATTTTTGTTACTTTCTAGCCATCTCTAAATCACAGCTATTCAACTTGATTAGATTAATAGCAAAAACTGCAAACATTTTTACACAAAATTATTAATTTAATTATTTCCATCATTTTATTATTTTTACGGTATATAATATATATTTTAATATTTTTTTTCTAGGCATAAAACGATTGTGATTCACACATTAAATACTATTCTGCTTAAAAATATAAAGTGTATCTTTATTAATTATGACTACATACCTAACCATTATTTTTTATTAAGTATAGTAAAATTTCCATGTATCACAAAGTACATTCTGCTTGCCTATATTTTAAAGTATTTAAATACCGCGGATTTTTTTTTTATTCATTTAGGTTCAAAACATAATTATCATTTTGAATTTAATAGTATAACATGGTCAAAGTCAAACAGGGTGGGGAGCCTACTTTTCGACTTAAGCTCAACTAGCCCCGCCCATTAATAGAATAACAAATAAAAGTTGTGTCAAACAGAAAGCACGTATAGTCTGTATTAGAGACTAGACTCGCTGACCTCGAGCCCGTGGCACTGAGCACACGCTCGGGCCCAAAAGGAGGCGAGACTCAAAGTGAAAAATTTATTTATTAACAAGTTTAATAAAAGAAAAAAATGCTATTTTAAATCCATAATGTAATCTAAGTCTCTTGAAGTGATTTCCACTTTAAGCAATCCTTTAAAAACCAGTTCGGAAGGAAATGGGCTCGTGATCAAAGTGAAAATTTTATTTATTCACAAATTGAATAAAAGAAAAGAAAAAAAAACTATATTAAAAACATAATGTAATCTAAGTCTCTTGAAGTGATTTCCAGTTTAAGCAATCCTTTAAAAACCAGTTTGAAAGGAAATGGGCTCGTGATCAAAGTGAAAATTTTATTTATCCACAAATTGTATAAAATGATATAAAAACTTGCTATTTGAAAAACAAAAAGGTAATCTAAATTTCTTAAAAGATTTTACAATCCTTTAAAGGGTCTCAGTAGTCTTACTTTCCCTCCGAAGATGCAAGTTTCCATCATGTCACATTCTATTTTATTTCTGATTTCATATAACACACAATAAAATGAATTTTTTACCACTAATAGGTCAATATCTGCTTGATTTAACATAATTACTTCAATGTTGTACAATTCCTATTTAATTATTTAAAAAAAAAAAGTTTAACTTTAAAAAAAAAGTAAAAAAAAAATAATTTTTCGCCTTTTATCCACTGCGCGCAAGGTTGTAGAAAAAAATATTGCTTAAAAAATAACAAACGAAACTAATAATGATATAAAATTGATGTATGTTGAACTTATACTTTAATTTTAAGCAATTAAAAGTGTAATTTTTTTAAAAATTTAAATTGCAAAATGTTTAAAAAATTCCTTTTTTTGTTGAAAAATGCCAATTTAAAAAAAACAATGCTAATATAGTACTAAATTTGAAGTATAAGTTATTCCTTACATCGAAATAAATATATATGGCAAGTTTCGTTTAAATTGCTTTATAATTTTGTCAGAAATGTTGCGCGCTAGCATAAAATCTTACATACTGAGAAAAACGAAGTTAAAGATAAAATTGTTATAATATATCAACTTGCAGGATGATTATTTTCATATGTTTTCAGTTATTTTTAACGCATAAAATACGAATTTAAGTTAAATATTTTGCTGGATTATTTTCATATTGACCACAGAAGTGGTGGTGTGATCATTACTTCCATGATTATTCTCACGGTTGTTTCAAGAAAAATAAAATAAATCTTTTGCAAATATTACAGTTGGAACTTTTTGGTACATTCAAAATGGATAGCAAGTTACTTTTTCACACTGAAGTATTCATATGCTCCCCTCTAGAATCCTGCATCGGGTCGGGTTACCCGCTTTTACCCGCACCCGACCCGACCCGCAGTTCGCGTCGAGTTGGGTTGGTACTATATTTTTTCGTTTCGGTTCGGGTTCGGCTTGGATGACTTTCATTGTTCCGAGTTGGGTTTTCTAACTTGGGTGTCTGGTTCGGGTTAGCCATTTCAAACGAATGTCCACAATATTTTTGCAGGTTAAAAATGTATTTACAACAAGACCTCCATAATGAACACTCCCGAAAAGCGGACACCTCTATTTAACGAACACATTTTCAATTCATGACACCTATATATTTGTACGTTTATACCTTGGAATAGTTGGCACTTCCAAATCTAACGCACACGTAGGATGTGTATGTTCACACTCTATTCAATTATCTCGAGTATCTCAACTATTTCTATTCAACGATCTCGAGGTATCTGCTATTGAGAGGTTTCACTATATTTTAATATTAAAGAATATAGATTTGTCAATTATTCTATATAAAATATAAAATTGCTGTTAGAGATATAATTGTACATTAGTTTTTATAATAGCATTAGCGCATGACTTATTGTCCTTTCAGTGCGGGTTCGAGATGGGTTGCGAGTCACGGAAATTTATTTTTACCGGTTCGGGTCAAGGAAATTTTTTTGTCGGGTTCGGGTCGGGATGCGGGTTGACTTCAAATGGAATTTGTGGGTTCACGTCGGGTACAACCCGACTCTACTCCCCTCCATTGAGCTAGTTACCAGTTATTACATTTCTGACTCCTGTTTTGCCTCAAGTTATTGAAACAACAGTTAGTTATGAAATAAATTACTAATTAGTCAAAATTAGCTCTTGAAATTGAATTGAAATATTAAGAGGGAAAACGGTAAATGTTCACTACCTTCACCCAATTACTACCTTTTACGTTCTCTGACAAGATTTTCCCTTTCAGATTGCATAAATATAAATGAGTAAAACCACAAAAATTTACCATTAAATTGAGTATATATTTAAATCTAATATAGCACAATTAATGCTACATTGCGTGATGTGATATTGTAACATTATTTAAACACTTTTCGAAGTAACTTTACGGATTTCACAAAAAATGTAATATGATGTAATTTTGAAATGCTTATATTCTCCCTAGAACTACTAACTAAAGAAAGAAATAAACGAGAATGTGCAAACACAAAGCAGCTGTAGTCATAAACCGCAATAAATTCATATAATTTAAAAATAACAAAATTTCAAATATATAATGGAATTTGGCTTACATTTTTAAATACACATAAATGCGTTTGCTCCTTAATCATTCTATTGGAGTCAAGATGCATCTGAAAGACAAAGAAAAGAGATGTAATATTAAAAATATAATTATTTAATTGTATCTGTTCTTTAGGAAAAATAGGAGCTGTGGTTAAATATATTTCTTTTAACTGGAAATAAATTCACTAATAGTTTATAATAAAAAAAAAAAAAAAATAAGCAGGAATTAAAAAATCCAATACAGTCTGTCTCACTCGTTTAAGCACAACCAAAAAATATAATTCAATCAATAATAAAAAATGTACAATCTTTATTTATTAGATTCTGTAAAATTGTGCAAATAAATCATATTAAAATGGACAAATAGTTACATTATTATGATTTTGATAAAAATTCATAAAATCCCGTAATTAGACGGCCACCCAGAAGCTTTCCTGCGATGAAAAATAATATATAATTTAGCACTTACATATTTATTATTTATTAATTGCATATTCCTTGTTTCGGTATATTCAAATAGTATAAAACCAGGGAGCTTCGACCATTAAAGCCAATCCCTGTCCCCAAATATCAAGCTCCCACCGCCTTATCGATGATTAAAGTACGCAGCTTTCTGAGGTTTTTCCAATAGCAAATCCAGCCATAAGGGTGATCCAAATTTCACCTATTTTTCATTGCTGAATAATATGGTGAACGTTTTGTCCTCTTACTATATGTATTTTGAGCACAATCCATTCTGGCTGGTTTATGATTTGATCTGAGGAGCGTTTTTCGACACGTCTTATTTATAAAATATATCCTTATATTTCCTTATGCTTCAATGCATTGTGTTTTTTGACACATTTACATCAAATTGCTTTTACTTACCCATTATATGTATAGGGTAAATCTTGTAATCGTTTTGAAAATCGAAATTTTTTTTTGACGGATTTACACGTTTCAGACACTGGAGATTCCAAAAAACATATTTTCAGAAAAAAAAATTTGCCGTCCGTCTGTGTGTGTGTGTGTGTGTGTCTGTGTGTCTGTAAACGCTCTATCTCCCAAAAAATTTGAGATAGAGACTTGCAATTTGGTATGTACTTAGTATGTAATAATGGGAAGAAGCCTATTTCATTTCAATAACCTCGATTAACCGGAACTATTTTTTTCGGACTCTCGAAATATTCGTTCTGATAAAAGGTACATAAAAATTTTCGAAATTGGTTTATTTTAAGAAATGAATATAAAAGACAATAAAAAAACATAAATTTTGCATAAAGCATGAAGTCGATCGGATAATGAGTTGCCGAGATATTTGTAATCCTATTTTCCACACTCTTCGATTTTGCATGATCCTGTATTTCATCCAAATTTCACTTCAAAGATATATTTTAATTGGAAATTTGACGCTTAATCAGATGCAATAAACCGCTAGTTAATAGGATTATTATTTTTGGAGTTATAAGGAAAAACCTCTTTCAAGCAATTCAGTAATCGAGCCTTTAAAGTTATGACGTCATCAAGCCACGATTTTATTTGAATTGCAATGCATTTTATAAGTAGTTTACACATTTTTATTTTAATATTTTACATTATGCATATCCATGATGGGTAAGTATTACGGTGGCCCCCAACGACTAGTTTATTTGTCTTATGGTTATGTTTTGTTTTGACTTCAATCTTTCAATTTTTTGTTGCACAATAATATGGAGAGCAATTTGTCCTCGTACTACATGTATTTTGAGCACAACTCATTCTGGCTGGTTTATGGTGTGATTTTAGGCGCGTTTTTTCGACACGCCTTGTTTAAAAAAATGTCCTTATATCTCATTATGTTTCTATGCATTGTGTCTTTTGACACATTTACACCAAATTGCTTTTTATTTGTCTTATGGTTATATTTTGTTTTAACTTCAATCTTTCAATTTTTCGTTGCATGTTAAATTTTTCGTTCAATTTTTCGTTTAATATGGTGAGTTATTTGTCTTCGTACTACATGGAGTTTGAGCATAATCCATTCTGGCTGGTTTATGGTATGATTTTAGGCACGTTTTTTTTCGACACGCCTTGTTTAAAAAAATGTCCTTATATTTCCTTATGCTTCTGTGCATTGTCTCTTTTGACACATTTACATCAAATTGCTTTTTATTTGTCTATTGCTTATGTTTTGTTTTGAATTCAATCTTTCAATTTTTCGTCGCACGTTCCTTTCCACATCTTGCTTTTTAGTCTACTTTGTTCATTTTAACAAGAATATGGTATATGTCTTGCTTTGGATTGTTTAAAACCGCAAAACATAGTTAAATACGTTATTTCTTTTATTTTTCGTCAACGAAAAATCTTTAAAATTTCTTCTTTCATGAATACTATAGCGCTCGGCATTTTAATTAATGAACAGGAATTGAGTATTTGCCTTTTAACTCTTTAACGGGCCAAACAATTCTGTTGCTTAAAAGTTTAAACAATGGGCTGCCACCAGAATCTACGAAGAAATTGATTTTAAAATAATAGATTGTTTTCTTCACATTTATTATAAAGTAGAATATTATTTAAAAAAAAATTCTAGTATTAATCTAGCAATTGGTAATTAAAATTAAACGGTAAATATATTACCACCACCTTAAAATTAAGTGGTAAATGTATTACCACCGCCTGCTAAAGGGTACTAAAGGGAAAAAAGCATTACAACCAACTAATCCGAATTTTTTCAACATTTCCATAATGTGCTTTAACTTTTGGAAACAATGTTTTTAAACTAAAATAAAAAATGCGTATATTTTGAAAAACGAAGTTTTGATGTGTCTTTTATTTTATTTTATTTCAATTATGTTCCAAGTACAAATTATAAATTATAAAATAATTTCCTATATTTCCCATTTCAGTTATATTATTATAATTTAGTACGTGCTTAAACTTTTGAGACAGATTTTACTATGTGACTCAACAACAAACATTACTTTAACTCGAATGTAAAACAACATTTAGAGTATGTAAATAAATATGCAACACTAACAAGAAAGTGCAGATTCAAAAGAAATGACAATACATTGCCGAACTTTATCAAATGCCACCTTTTAAACTTTGCAAACTTACTGTTCTCTTTACATTCACGAAATTAAAATCCATTTTTTCAAAAAAGTCAAATGCCTGCCAACTAAATGTTAAATTCGACATTCCAAAAATTTTCGAAACTCCATATACCTGTGTATCGAAGGTCAATACCATTTGACTACGTGATAACACTGACCGCCGCCCCCTGAATACTAGACCTGAGCGTTGACAGAAAAATGGCTGCTGTCGCAGGCGGATTTTGTTCAACATTTCTACAGTCCCTGAACTTACACATCAGTAAATTCTAACAGTTTTGTTTGTCTTATTTGATCTCAGAAAAATAAGATGAATAAACTTTTAGAAGTTATTGGTGTTCAAATTTGAGGGACCGTATAAGCGCTGAAAAAAATCTGCGTACGACAGCCGCCATTTGTGCACCGCCCCCTGAATACTAGGCCTGAGCGCTGACAACAATGGCGGCTGTCGCAGGCCGATTTTTTTTTTCAGCGTTTGAACGGTCCCTCGAAATTCCACACCAATAATTTCTAAAAGTTTTCTTCGCCTTGTTTTTCGGAGATCAAATAAGTCAAAGATTACTTTTAGATATTATTGGTGTTGAAGTTCGAGGGACAGTACAAACGATTCCGCCTGCGACAGCCGTCATTATTTTCAGCGTGCAGGCCTAGTATTCAGAGGGCGGTGATTTGTGTCAGTGCGCAGTATTCAGGGGGTGGTACTCTAACATTGAGCTACAAACCTACTACCTTTCATTGCACTTAACATAATTAATTTAATGTGCATTTTTATAGATGTTATTATATTTTTTCCAAACCAGTGTATTAGAAACGAGATTAAAATATAAGCTGCTAATCATATTAAGACATGTAGTTCTTATTAAATAGAAATATCTTATTAATTGACTACAGAATATATGTAAATATAAAATATATTTTAAAGTATTCAATTAAAAAGATTTTCACCTATGTTCAATACACTGCGCAGCACGTTCTGTAACCCTGGTAGCCTGTGTTGGATCTCATGATTATGATAAATGAACTTTCCATATTGGATGAGTAAAGTTTAAAAGGCATAATAAAAAACGAATTTAATAACACTGCAACATTCTTATTTATCTCTGTGTAAAATGTTTTTACGTACGTTAAAAAAAAAAAGTTTTTAACCTAAATAAACGCCAAGAACATTACTATGTTTGACTTTAATTAACTTTTATGCGGAAGTTCTCTTTTAATCAATGAAAGAAACCAGAAACAAACAAAAACGTTAATAAAAGCAAATGAACTGTCTTGTTCCCAAACAAAATAAAAAAATGTTGTAGCTAAAATGAAGTGGAGTAAACAAAAAGAAATCCTGTATAAATATGTGAAAAAGACAAATTTCTTTACCTGAATAAAGCACTTAAAACATATCTCTCTTAGACATATTATTTAATGTAATAAATATTAAATAAAGTTTAAAAGCTCAGCCACGTTAACAGAACTTCAATAATTGAAATTCCTAAAATCCATTTTTCAGATTTATATTCTGTAATAAAAACTTGATTTACCCTTCTAGAGCATAAATTGGCTATAACTGTAGAAATAGAACAATAAAGTTACAGCTTTATTAAAGTCGCGCTTATAATAATGTAAATATACTTTTATTTATTTTATAATACAAAATATTATTTAATACATAGTTACCTTTTCAATAAAAGATTACTATAAATGAACTTAAAACATTGTCACTGAAATTTTGTTCAACCAAAATATTATACATCAGTTAAATTTCAAGATACATAAATAAAGGTTATGAGTCATTTGTATATATAAAAATTCAAAAAGTGAAACTAAGACCGAAATATTTTTTAAATCACAATTCAGATATATTGCTATTGATAAGGAGTTTCATTAACCATTGTAAAAAATAAACTGGAAATAACTGATCAAATGAAAAATGAACAGTTTACACGTCTCTTGTTATATTAATGTTAACTTTGTTTCGTTGTTTTTTACGTGATTGGATCTGTCCCTTGTTTGACCACTACTATTTCAAACAATAGTATTTGTTTTAGTGCTTGTTACATATTAGCTGTTCAAAATAAACCATCTCTTGCAAATATTGTAGCTATCTCGAATGAAGTATATTCTTAAAAGTAGCTATAATAGATAATGTTGGCCAAAAAAAACTCTTTTTACTCTTATACTTTATAGAAAGAGATTTAAGAGAAGATATCCTTAAGTAAAGTAGAAGAAATCATTTAGTGGTTAAAACTTTAATAACACAATACCATAAATAATTAAAACCGTACCTACATTTATATTGTCTATGAAAATATATAACAGTGCTTTGTAACATTCAACAGCTCTTTTGATAACTGAAGCAACTAAAATACTTTATCCATGGACACATTATTTTTTATGATAAAGGTAATTTTTTTTTAATTTAAATTATCAGTCAAACTTACTGATCTTCAAAATGCACAAATACTGGGAAGATTTCAATGTCTTTATTTCCATTAAAAAAAAAGAGCTGTGATTCTCTGTTCGGAAAATTAGGCAGCTATACTTAATCTATACTAATATATGAAAGAAGAAACATTTGTTTG
This sequence comes from Maratus michaelseni, assembly GCA_963931845.1. Taxonomy (NCBI): domain Eukaryota; kingdom Metazoa; phylum Arthropoda; class Arachnida; order Araneae; family Salticidae; genus Maratus; species Maratus michaelseni. Next base: position 95,286,091 of record OZ007594.1, on the reverse strand, counting down.
TAGGAGTATTTTCACTGACTACAGGAAAATTCCAAAATAATGGTGGCAAAATGATTGTGACAGTCTATTCTCTAAAATAGGCTATATTTTATGTCATTACAACTACCCCCAAGATGGTTTATGAGCAAAAAGTAGGGTTCGTACGGATCAGGGAATTTTCCGGGAGTATCACCAGTATTTTTTTTTTTTTATAGAAAAAGAAATCTAGGTTAAACGCGCGAAACTTCGCCTTCTTTTAAGGAGAGATTTTCTGTAATAAAATACTGGTGCCGAAGAATTTGTTGGTCGCAAAATTCCAGGAGCCGTACAAACCCTGAAAAATGTTTCAAAATTCCGATTTTTGTAACTTAAAATTTAGCATTGTGGTTAGTTTTAAAATATCCATGCACAGCTCAGAACGGTTTTTAAAATTTTGAAATTTAAAAACATGAAATGAGAGTAAAACGTTTTAAAAATGTTCTAAATTGCGATTTATTTCACATTGTTAGGGCTATAAACATGAAATTCCGCATGGCGATTATTTTTAGGACGTAAATGCTCATACAGAGCAATTTGTAAAAAAAATGAAATTTAAAATGGCGAAGGAAAAAAAAAGTCCTATAATTGAGATTTCTGTGATAATGTTGGGACTAGAAACTTGATTATTATAAAATATAGTTTAACAATTATTTTCGGACGTCATGTTCGCCTTGATTATTAAAAAATATATATATGAATTGAAACTTATGATTTATTATACTAAAAAGGTGTTAAAAATACATAAAAACTTTTTTAAAACATAAAAACTGTCAAAAGATGTTAAAAGATGTTTAAACCCAAACGCTTTTCAACTGTTACAAAACAATCATCATCAGCGGGAAATTTTCAGAGGTGTGAATGTTCATAAATGTTCGTTGGTTTGAAATAGACTTGTCTACGACTATTTAACCAACGAACATTCATAAACATTCACACCTCTATGTCCATTGCATTTATTTTTTGGAAGGAGTTGGCTGCAAAACAATTGGATTAAAAATTTTATCATGAATTTAAATTTTTTGTTCACCTAACGCAGTACAAGAATGAAGCTTCCTTCACATGTAACTTAATTAGTAATATTTAGATTACCCGTACCAGTATAATTTCCTCTAATGCAGCGGTTCCCAACCTTTATCCCTCACGTATCCCTTGCTTAGATTTCTCATTTATGCGTACCCCTTCCCAATATTCTTGTTTTCGTTCATTAAAATTTTTCTTATGCTAGTTAACAATGTTAGACGCGGTTCTCTTCAGAACTCCAATTTTAAAGTACTTATCCATTTTGAACCACAGCACAATACTCATAAAGCCAGTCGATTTTAGCCATAAATTTTGGCCATAAATTTTAGCTAAATATTTCAAATTATGCACTCACAAAGTAGGGATGTAGCTACTACCAATAATACACGTAAATGAGTTTATGCTAATGTGGACCAGTCGAACACTAAAATGATGACATGTTTCCAAATGAAATCGTCGAAACCAGAAGCCCCGATCATACGATTCATGTTTTTTCCAGATATTTCTGGGATTACTAAAAAGAAAAGAACAACAAAATAAAAGTTGGGACACATGCAAAATCGCAATATGTTATTAGGAGTGGGCGGAGATAATGGAGACAAATTATCGACCAGTTACAAAGTTTAGATATTTTCCTTTCCTTTAATGCAAATGCACTTTTACAAAAGTCTATATTTGCAAACAAAAAATTTAGAGTTTTGTTTTACTATTTTTATTTTAAGTTCTACTTTTTGCATTATCCGCCGTTACCAATGTAATTTTCACGTACCCCCAAATATTCCACCAGGTTGGGAACCGCTGCTCTAATGTAAGGCATACAAATATCACTTGGTATATTTTAACAAGTATACGTACAAAGTCGGGGGGTTTGCTAGTCATTTATAAAATGATAACACAGAAACTATTGAGGAAATACAGAGTTCTTTTACTTTTAAATATTGAAAAGAAAAGTAAGAAATGATGTTTACAATGAAATTTTATGAATATTGTTCTTTGTTATTTTATTACAATTCAGTGATGTAATTCATCATTCATCATTCATCAATCATCATTCTTTATATTTTTTCCAAGACAATTTTTTTATCTACCCCAAAATATATTTTTATGACTTGTGACAGGGTTCGCAGCATCCTATATATTTTTTAATAATCCCCACCACTATTTTCAAAATATAATATTCACAATATCCTTCTATTGCACATTTTAAAGAAATCTACCATGAAATTTATAGTTTGAAAATAGTGGTATCAAATATACAAAAAAATATAGGACGCTCCGACTTCTGCTTGTGAGCAATTTCACTGAAGGAAAGACTGTTGTTTCGCATTTAGAAAATGCTAAAATGAACGTAACTATTGCTAATAACTGCATTCCTTTACATTAGCATTAGTTACGTTCATTTCAGCACGTTTAAACACGTTGCTGCATCCTACAGTCTCTTACTGACGTGAGGGAATGCAGTTACTTAACTCACTATTTTTAATATTTTACTATGAGCGCAGCTTTTCAACACTTTTATTTTTACATATATTGTACATTTTAATATATTTTATAATACATGTAAAGAATCAAGTGTTGCACGATTGCGCTCATATAAATAATTAAGTTAAAATTAGAAGAAATTGCGTATTTTTCATTAAAAAAAAAACTACGAATAACACGAAATTTGAGCTTGTGTAAGTCATATAAATCCAAACAAAATGCAAAAAGTACTGTTGAAATCGTACAATATAAAACTTCTAATATAAAAAAGTGAAAAAATTAAGTCAGTATAACAACATAGAATTTTAGTCTGATTTCATGGGTCAAAAACACGGCTTATTAACCCTGATCCTTTTAACTTTTTAAAAATATCATATATATATTGATTTACAGTTGGTATAGTTAAATCAAAATTACACAATGAATTTGTCTGTTTGCAAGATTTTCAAGTTAATCTTTCCTAATTTGCAAAATAAAATAAAAACTTCTAAACAGAAAAAAAACCACGAATGAATATTTAAATTAAAGGGAGCTTACAAGTTTAAAGTAGAGTAAACACCTGAATTTTCGAAACATGAAAATAGGCTTTGGAACTCTAGGGAATAAGTCTTAAAAAGCACTGCAATAAAAACACTGATAGGTGAATACTTTTCAGATCTGAATGTAGACTAATATTATAAATTCATTTTGATTGATTTTACACACATACTGTAACGCCGTAAATCACAATAAATAAATAAATAAATAAATCTCAAATTGATATTTTTGGTGCCTGCCTACCTTTAAAATGATATTTTCGGTCATAAGTACGATTTTCTATATTTGATTTAATTTTAAAGCCTGACAATTTAGCTTTCTAAATAAGTTTGAATTTTTTTTTCTATCTTGCTTAGAACTTGAGTTACAGGCATTTTAATATTAGTCAGTCGTAAGTTTTTTAAATCGGAAGTGACCGTAAACGTTTGTTTACATTAATGTTTACTTAACATAAGCATAAAAATTTGTTATTACAAATAAAATTAATTTGAAAAGGAAAATGAAAAACATTAAAATATTTAAAATGTGTTAAATATATGTGGAATCACGAAGTTTTACTCAGTGTTTTCATTTGTTTGAAAACTGTGGAATTGGGGGCGTATGATCCAGTGATACAATTCAATGAAGGTTATCAAGGTTGATTAAAAGTTTAAACTGATCTGAAAATTAAAAATCCAGGATATTTCACCTTGACAGGTTATCAAGAGCTGGATAACGATCGAATTGGTGATTTGATCGTCATACGACCATTGTTGCACATAAACGTAGAAAAATTTTAAAAGCCATAAAAAGAGGATAACTGCTGTAAATAACAGAGATAGTGTTTATAAATCAGGAGATTTTTTAAATTAAATTTTTCATTTAATAGGTAAAATCTGATTTTTAATTATATTTTCTGCTTTTTCTCAAAATGAGATTTGTAACATTTTGCTTTATCGCAAAACATCATCATTCGAAAAATTATAATGTTATGAAACTTTGCAAAAATACACTAAAGGAGTTTATTTAGGTAAAATGTGCCTATACTATGATTATAGTTAATTATTTTTTTTTTCATATTTTAGTTGATACGAGTTATGAATTGTCATATATTTTCTTGATTTTTCTGTGTGTTAAAATATTAACGTGTATAATTTTTTAATAACATATTTATAGTTATTAAAATGCTTCAGTACCTCAAGGAAGTTTCATTAATCATAATAAAAATTACAGAATAAAAATTTCGTGATTTAATTTTGAGTTTTGATGTTTTGCAAAAGTGCAATTTTATAGCAACGTTTATGTATGTTTTGAGGCCAAAAATCAAAATATTTAAAAATATACATATTTTTACATGTTATTCGCAATTTTTAGCTATATTCTATGATATAATGCACATAATTAGAAAATTTTTCAAATATTAAAAAAAAAAAAAATCCCTTCCTTAGGTAGGCCTTAGAAATTTAAGGTGGTATTTTTAGGAAATAAAATTACAAGTCTTCTAATACACTGATTTAATTATAAATAACATGGAATCAGACATTAAGAAATTTAGAAATTTAAATGAGGTAGTAATTAACAAAGATTAAAAGTTTTTACTGTAAATTTTCCAAATTAAATGCTTAATAAAATTACTACGCTGCATTGAAGAACTCTTGCAAATTCAGAAAAAATCGATTTATTTTAAATAAGAAAATCAGCTTTGTTTCGGCCACTTATTGATGTCGTTATAAAGTGAAAAACGTTGACCTATATAAAAGAGAAGTTAATACAAAAACTTTAAAAAAATTAATTTTATGAGTAAAGAAATAGAATTCTACATACTTGAACCATTCAAATACAAAGACGGATATTTTCGAAAAAAATGTTTTGTTTTATTTAATCAAACGATTAAAGTCGAGAATTACTATTCAAAAATGGTAGTATTTAATATTTTTTAATATTTCTTTATTGATTAATAAAATAACAGCTATGAAAAGTAGGAGTATGTATAAGTGTATCGCATCATATCTTACATATCTATTTATTTTAAACAACAGAAAAAAAATGCCAATTTATTAATTTTCTTGTACAAGTTCTGTACTCCAGCAATTAAATTGCTAAAAAATACGGTTCGAAGTTAATCATTTATCCAATACTATTTTATGTATGACGGGTAAGAACATTATGGTATACACAGGAAAATTCTTCTAAAAGGATTAACCGTATCTGTGATAATTACTTAGCATTTTATTCATCACGATTATCTGTAATTACTACATCCTAATTAAATAATCCTTATGGATTTAACAATTAATCATAAGAAATAGCTCTCTGAAAAATGGGTTAAGGGGGCTTGTGAACCAACTAGAACATCTATGCTAGATCCTGGTACATTCAGAGATATAGCCAAGCGTGCAAACACCTTAAAAAGAAAACAGTAGACAAACTAAACAACAATGAATAATTTAAAATCATGGTTAAATAACGTCTGATATTCAAAATTGAAAAAAAAACCATTAATATATGTCAGTGGCATATTTTCAACGCAAGTAAATTGCGTGCAATCCTTGGAATTATCGAAGAGATGTGGCACGACTATTTTTGATTAGATATTTTCTATTCAGTATTTAAATCGTATTGTTTACAGTTGTTTTATATAATATCAGAATTTGTAATAAACTCGAATAAATGGAGCGAAAAATTCTATTCAAAAATTGGGGTAGAGTTGTACGCAGCATACATACGATAGTCATCTAGAATTCAATTTGCATTCTGAAGAAAAAGTTCCAGAAAACAGTAGACAAACTAAACAACGAAGAATAATTAAAAATCATGGTTAAATAACTTCTGATATACAATAAGGAAATTTTTTCATTAATAAATGGCAGTGGCACATTTCTAACATACGTAAAATGTATGCAATCCTTGGAATACCAAAGAGATATGGCACGACTATTTTAGATTAGATATTTTCTATTCAATATTCGTGTCGTAGTATTTTGAGCTGTCTTATATAATCTCAGAACTTGTAATATTTTCCGCAATTTAACAGTGCGAAAAATTTTATTCGTATCGTTATAAATCGTATTGTTTCCAGTTGTCTTATGTAATATCAAAATTTGTAATATTTTTACTCGAATAAATAGAGCGAAAAATTGTATTCAAAAATTGGGGTAGAATTGTACGTGCATACATACGATAGTCATGTAGAATTCAATTTGCATTCTGAAGAAAAAGTTCCAGAAAAAAGTAGACAAACTAAACAACGAAGAATAATTAAAAAACATGGTTAAATAACTTCTGATATACCATAACGAAAATTTTTCATTAATAAATGATAGTGGCATGTCTTTAACCACTTAAAATGTGTACAATCCTTGGAATTACCAAAAAGTATGGCTCCAATATTCTAGATTAGATATTTGCTATTCAATATCTAAATCGTAGTGTTTTGAGCTGTATTATATAATCTCAGAACTTGCAATATTTTCCGCAATTAAACAGTGCGAAAAATTCTATTCAAAAATTGGGTAGAATTGTACGCAGCATGATATTCTTCTAGAATTACATTTGCATTCTAAAGAAAAAGTATTCTTCATTATTCATCTATAAATAGCTAATTAAAGAAAATAATAATAAATTGTTCATTTAAACAATCTAGCACACCCGGTGTTGCCCGAGCCAGTGATAATAACATTAAATATAATACCTAAAATTAATGTTAAATGATTTTCTATTTTTAAACGAATATATTTCCAAACGAACTTCATGTTGGGAGCCCAACTGCCTCTGGCAGCCTATACCTTCGAATTTGCTTATTTTTATATTTTTAAATGAACATCTATCACCATTCAGAAAATAGTTTCGAAAGAAATAGTTTTTTCTGAAATTAATATTTTTAATTAACACATTTTAACAAAAGAAATCGTTACAACCTACATGTAAAGTACTTAGAAAAGGTAGGTATTTTTTTCGATCTGAAAAACAGATGCAAAATTTTAAAAATATAAAATAAACATATTGGCATTCAGACAATGTTTATTGGAACATTTTTTTCAATAATCTGAAAACAAAAACACGAAAAAATAAGAAATCAGCATTCAGAAAATACGTTTTTTAAAAGTAAATAATATTATTTTAATTTACCTCTAATAATATTACAGTTACGGCCGGGAAAGGATCTGATATAAGCAATTTTTTTTTTCGATCTGGAAAGCGAATGCGGCAGTTTCCGAATGCGAAAACACGGAACATTTTTACATGCTTCCTTTCTTTCTTCTTGAAGTTCCACAGAAACTCCATTAAAGCATTTGTACCATTTTGCTATGTTCATTATGATTTTGAATTAAAATCTTGGCTAATTATATATATATATATATAAATCTCAGTGTCAAGAGTATTCGGATCTGTCTTCATCTATCCTTATCAAAATTTTCAAACCTCTACGTGCGGTAAATAGCTATAGCCATCGCAGACAAACACACAGACAAATATCTTTCTTTGTTAATATTGATAAATGTAGCATAAAATGTAATTTTATGTTACACAAAATGTAATTTATGTATAAGTATAAGAATAATATTTGTGAGTCAAATTCTGTTTTATATTTCGAATTTAAATAACTTAATGAATGGGAGAGATATATAGACTTTGAATAATCGGCTTTAAATATATTAAAAAGAAAATAAAGAAAGACATTTCAATAAAGCCTCTGAACTTGTTTGAAAGAAAATAAAGAACAATTATGGAGACAATTATGTATTTCTAAGCTCATATTTTCTATGTCAAAATATTTAATTGGTTATACATATTTTCCCTTAATTAGGTATATACGATTTTTAACTTAAAAACGTATTTCAAATTTGCTTCATATTTAAGTTGTATAAATATTTAGAAATGCAATTTAAAATAAGTATGGCGAAATACGATTTCATAATTGAATTTGAATGCAGTTTCCAATGTGGATTATTAAAGCTACAAAAAAGTTTTTATTCGAAAAAGTTTTAAATAAAATTTCAAATTTTGGATTTTTTGTTTAATTATTTTGTGTAAACATAAAATTAATTTAAATTCAAGAAAAGTTCTATGCAGCCGATATTATATTTTTATAGTTTGATTTGATGTTACAAGAAATATGAAATGCTAAAATGGATTTTCTATAATATCGAATATTATGTAAATATTCTACAAATTTGGTTACAGAGATATTATATAAAAAAATATATAAAGTCTTTAAATGCAATATTTTTTATTTAAATTAGTTTTGTAATAGTGCAGCAATTTTCATTTAAAATTCAGCATTGAAAAGAGCTTTCGGAAAACAAGTGTCCATGACATGTGATGATAATCTTTATTTTATTGGCATATAGAGTATAATCTAAAAGATAGATTAAAAAATTCATTACATATATGTCATATTTTATTATTTTTTCAGTTGGTACGATGTCATTAAAAATTCAGACTACACAGAATTATTGGGTTTTAATCACTTGAAATATTTTCTACAATTGATTAGCTGCAGTAAATATATGTTTATGCTGTTGACGTGATGTAAGTTGGAAGAAAGAAAGTATTTATTATATACAGTGCATCAAAAACTTCATATTTGAAAGGTAATTTTAAATTTGATAATGAAATGTTTTAATAAGCAGTCTCTATTCTCAAATAAACCTAAAATATCTCGAAGGTTTATAAATATTTCTTTGTTGTTTAAAAACATTTTACAATTTGATTGTTACACCGAGTTTTGATTAAGACCCAGTCCTAAAATGAATTTCGTTCAAAAAATTGGTTTGTTTACTCTCATTTAAGAAAGTATTTGAATGTATTTAATGCTTTTCATTAATGAATATCAGTTATAGATGTGGTTTCAGGTTGCTCTCTGTTTGGACAATGATTATTGTCAATAAATATTGTCCAGGTCTTTCCGGCACTAAGACATTAGCTTGTCTGTTTTTAGTGCCGGGAAGCTCCAAAATTACATAAACCTTAAAGTATCATAACGTGGTGAATTTTGGTCGTAGAAAAAGGTCATTTTATGCTATTTTACTCGCCAGAGTGTGAAGACACTGTTTCTAAATAAAAATTGTATGGTCCAAAAACCGTGCAAAGAAATACATTTCGTATTTTAATATGTATACTTCCTTTTGCAAAAAGTACCAAACCTGAAAACTGTGTTTGACTTATCTGCTTTTTGTAACTGGAAAAACCTTTCTATCGACAACAATTTTACAAATAACACTGATCACCAAAAAAAAAAAAAAAAAAAAAAAAAAAAAAAAAAAAACTTTTTGGCAGCTATTTTGACAAATGTAGGTGTTCAAGACTAATTTGACTGTGCTGGTTCCAACTCTGAACTCTAAATTTCTCTATTAAGTTAGGATGTAAAGTTATTGCCATCATGCTCTTTGAGAAGTGAAAACTGCTTCCCATCATTATTTTAGTGTGGAAGTTGGAGATCAGGACAAAAAATGGGCACCACATATAAGCTGTACTGTGTTCAATACAGGGCTAACACAATGGTTAACATGTAAAATAAAAGCAATGTCTTTTTTGGGGCTCATGATATGGCATAAACCGAAAAATCCTCTCTTAGACTGTTACTTCTGTATGACAACGACAGCCGGATTTCCAAAGAAAAACTAAATCTAAAATAACAAATCCAGATTGTGAATCTGATCTGAAACAAATAATATTGCTAAAGTTTCAGTTGTGTAAAACAGTCTCATAATGTTAAATTTAAACATTGGTAGTTTCTATAACTCGAGATACTGATGTGAAAGAGAAATTTTGAGTTCAGATTTAGAATCAGCACACTCAAATTAGTCTAGAACACCTATATTTTCTCCAGTAGCAAAAATGTTGTTGACCAGTGTAATTCATGCGTGATCCTTTTTTCTCGCATATCAAAACAAACTGCAAATACTTAAGGGAATCCCTCGCAAAAATTTGCTTTAGAAGGGATTTTGTGTCAAAAACAGCTTGAGCTCTTTCTATATGATCAACGGGTAATTTGGTAATTTTTATAACTCGAGATCCTGATATGATACAGAAATTTTGAGTTCAGATTTGGTATCAGCACACTCAAATCAGTCCACAACACCTATATTTTCTCCAATATCAAATTTGTTGTTGACCAGTGTAATTCATGCGTGATCCTTTTTCTGGCACATCAAAACAAACTGCAAATATTTAAAGCAATCCCATGCTAAAATTTGCTTTAGAACGGAAGTTGTGTGCAAAACAATTTGAGCCATTTCTTTATGATCAACGGGTAATTTGGTAATGTCTATAACTCGAGATCCTGGTGTGATAGAGGAATTTTGAGTTCAGATTTAAAATCAGCACACTCAAATTAGTTTAGAACACCTATTTTTTCCCCAGTAGGAAAAATGTTGTTGGCCAGTGTTATCGACATAACATCTAATTTGAGTTACCCTCTATTATTTATTCCGCTCATTCTAATCCTTAAGATCGTCGTGATTCTGCAATACCGAAGTGTTATTTCCTCTTTTCTAAAATATAAATAGGACTTTTACCGCTGTTTTCCCATAAGTATAGAATTAGCTCCAGAATATTTCTTTATTTCATTCGCTAAAACGCATATTTTGTACTCGTTCCTCTATTGGTGTTTAAAAACATGCATAACTGGCAGAAAGCATTTTGTTGTTGTTTTATTATATACTACTAGGGGAGCTCCGCCCACCTGCTCGCTACTTTTTCCAACCTCCCGCTTAATCGCTTCATGATTCCGTTTGGTATCGCACAGCAATCCCTATTTTCTAGAAGAAAAGAAAGAAAAAAAAACCCGGGAAGATCTACGCAGATTTTCATTGGTCCATTTCCAAATCGTTTGACACATTTCCAAATCGTCACTTTTTTTTAATATAGAGAAATTAAAATAACTTGTTGATGGTCATCTGAGATTTATTTTCTTTTAGCCCATTTGCCTGTGGTCGGATCAGGTTCCCCAAATGGTCCCGGAGCTGCGGATTGGGTCCCGCGACAGTGGGCCTCAATCGGTGGGGACCGGGAGCATTCCCCATTTTTTTTCTTTAGTTTTCACCCCCCATTCCTTTTTTTGACAGATCGCCTCTTTATTAGGTGCAAATAGGACAATGTCCGCACAAGCTACCGGACCCGCTCCAATGGGACAGCCCACGGAGCCAGTTTTTCCTCGGTGGGGTACGGTAGAAAGACGATCTCCCGTCATCCGATGCAGCGATTCGTTTGCCTTGCATTTCGGCACAAAATTATTTTCCCCGGTACGACTTAGCAATTGGCTAACTCTTTCAAAATGCTAACTATTTTCTTAAAATTCCCTCAAAATTGTCCCCATCTAATGCTAAGAGACGTACAAAGTTTAGACACAAAAACATCCAGCCCCATTCACCCAAGTATGACGAGTATGTGGTGTGCGGTGTCAAGTCTCAGAATTAATAATTCAGTCCAGCACTACCCAGAAAATATCGGCTTCGAATAACTACTAGCCGACCCGGATACTTGTCTGAGTAGATCTCCCTATGCGGCGATCAGGAGATTTTCGCCCCGCTCTCCAGGCACCTCAACCCGTTAAACTAGGCAGAATCCTGGTAGGCAGGGGCCTGGTCAGTAGTCTCCGAGTGTTGGGATCTCATAAGTGTTTTGAAACGTCAATAATCGCTTGTCTTCGAAGTGACACTGATTTTCTAATATTCTATTTGAGAAGCACCATGCCATTTCAAATATCCAGTGTATTTATAGATTAGTTAGGGTTGCAAAGTGATAAACATCGCAACTATTTTACATAGATTTATATATTTGTACGTGCGTGCGGGCCTTAAACATAAACTTCTTTCAAAAAAGATTTACAATTGAAGAAAATATTTGCGAGCTTTAGCATTTAAGCATATTTATATTAGACTTATTTGTATAGTGACTTGTTGATTTTACGCGCAGTGGAAAATGCAAGTTTATAAGTCAATAAATATATGCAATGGAATGGAAAATCTCTAACTGATTAGATCAATATCTGGAAGAATATTTAATGATAGTTTTACTTTTCCATAATCAAAACTGAAGTTAAATCCTTGCCCAATACACAGATTATCGAAATATTCCTAGAATGTCAGTTCAAATTCATACAAGAGCACACAGTAGACGACGTTATCTCAGTTAAGCCGAATTTTTCAATTATAAACATAACCGTGGCAAGACAAAGAGTTAGATTAAAAAAGATTAACACAAAAATGAGTTTTTCGACAAACAATATATTACATAATTAACTATTTATACGCAAAATATACTTTTGTCACGAAAAAGGAAAAGAAAAGAAAAGAAAGAACAGAAAAGATAAAAATATTACCAGAAGGACCAGTGAGAAGCTTTCGCACTGCAATCTTTGAGATTATTTCCTCGTACATTTTAGCACTAAATTTTAATTATTCGATTTTTTTTTATAATAAAACAACGTGTTTTATTGACATGTGACCGTATTATGTCAGAAAATGATTGCTTGTGTATAATAAAATGGGAATAGATAGCCAGAAAATTTGTTGCCAAATTTTCTTCTCTCGCCAAGGTCATTTCTCTAGGTTTTCAAGATCCCTATACTGAAAAAAAAATGGAAACACTGAATCAGACGTTTAGTGAATTCATATGAAAGCATTGCCTTAGATTTTGCACACTCGTTGCAGACATGTTTTAAATACATCAATCAATATTTGGCATACCACTTTTTTGCAAGTTTATGGGAACTTAAACATGACATTTCCGAACTTTGTGGTTTGTCAGATATTTAAGTGATGTCAGACTTCGCTGGCGTATTAACAGCTTAATACATTATTATAAAATAAAAACTTACAATTTTTGTAAATCCTAATGAACTGTATATCAGTTGGAAGATAATCCTTAAATTAGGTAATCTACTGGTGCTCCGATACAGTACGCATATACACTGCCATGATTAAACAAAGAAAACAAATAAACAATAGGTGTTGCACGCAAAAAAATTAAATAAAAAGTCCATTAAAAGATCGATATTTTTTCAAAAAGTACGCGCAAGATATAAATTATCAATCGTATTTTAATTGCATTAGAGGATGACGTCATCCGATAATGCCGTATTTTATTTTTGTGGCAACTCTAATGTTAGGAAAACCTTTCATTTCATTTATGAAATCACAGCCGATTTCATTTTTAATTAACAGTAATTTTTAATCGAAAAACATATTTTAAAGGAATGTAAGTGTACTATGTCAGCAACCTGTTCAAAATCCTTTCATATGATATCTCATTCGTTGTTCTGTGTTTTGTATTTTCTTAGAAAAAGGGTTGTTGACAACAGAAATAATATATACGATTATGGAACAAAAAATAGTTGGGCCGGAATAAAAGCATCACTAAAATACGAAGAACATGAATTCCCAGAATGAAAGCATTAAATAAAGTACTAGATGACGTTTCTATATAAAGCAAATTTGAAACGAAAAAAATGTTTTCTATCAATTATTGTTATTTAAAACTCGGAGTGCGTAATTAATAATACATACAAATTTTTACTTTTATTATTAGAAAATATAAAATGGCCATTTTTGTAAGAGGAAAAACTTTATATTTATTCTCAGTGTATTGACAATTATTAAAATGTAAATTTGCTATTGAATTTCTCATTTGAGAAAATATCTTTTTAAGTCCTAAAGTTCTGAAATTCCCAATTTAATGAGGCTAAAAATACTTTTCAGTTTTTGCCAAGTTTTCTTTCTTTTGTATATTTTGAAAATGTCCAATTGATTGCTTATTTTTAGAAACTAAATATTAAAAGCTTCCAATTTAAGATTTTTATTGAAAGCAAAAAAAACGATCATTTAAAAAAAAAAAAAATCTTTAAACATACATATATTCAGTTTTTAAATGTAGATTCTCATAAAAACTAATAATTTATGAATTTGTTTAAATGCATTTTGGTACTCTGAAAGTTTAATTTAAAAAATGGACGACAAATAAATATTTCGTTCAAAAGAAGAAAAACATTCAATCGAAATTTCCGATCGTGAAGTTGATTGAAAAAGTTTACAGTTAACATTTTGATTTATTATTTTTGTTATTTTGAAGACCATTTTGTTTATGCCTTATGAGAAAAGTTACTATATTTTAGATTATATGTAGGAATTGCAAGAATACATTTTCAACTATGTTACAATTTTTTTGGATCTAATTTTAGTATACTATCTATCAATTACATAAAAAGCTGGATAAGAAATAGAAATACAATACCATCTATTGGCGGAATTTGCTGAAATTGGGATTTCGATTGTTTTATGAATGTTATGTGCTTTTTTCTAAATTGTTTACTTAGCTTTTGATTACTTGTGCTTTTCTAAATTATTTATCCCTTTAACGATATGGAAAAATGAAAGTTCGTATTAATATTCTTATATTCTTGGAAAGTGCTTCTTAACCTATGTATGATGCTATATATTTTTTATTTGTTTCAATTCAACTTTGAATATGAATCTCATCGAAATCATGGGAAACTGAAATTTTATTGAGTAGCTCTTAACTAAGCCAATTTTAACCGCCTTAGCAGAATCTTTGTAAGATTTCATCGGAATTTATCTACGCACTATGTTTTCTTTTTATTTCTCTTCTCTTGAAAATATGCGTTGAATTTGTTTTTTTCTTTTGAAGTATCTTAAATATATCACACATAAAAACACAAAATAATTATTGTTAGTTTACTTTTTTTTCTGAACATTTCACTAGCATGACATGCATTAGGATATGGAAACTTTTAATTTTTTAGGATCTGTTTATAATGAGACAAAATAACAAACAAACAGATTTTTTTTCGAGTGATAGTGGCGAGAAGTAAAAAATTTACTCAATTTCGAAATGTATATTTTGCTATAATTTACCAATTTATGAAATGGTTTAGATACATTTTGATACTCTGGAAGCTATTTTAAGAAATGAATTAATACTGAATCTACAGCTCTAGAAATTTTCCTAGATAAATTCCGAACTCGACGAAGTTGATTGCAATATTTTAGAATTAACTTTCTGAAAACTTTTTGAAAATAAATTTATCAATCCCTTTCTGGTACAATTGTTTTTTCTTTTACAGAAAACGTTTATTTTTCGAAAGCATTTCGCTTCCTGTAATTTTTTCATATTAATTTTGTAGAGTGTCAAAATTTTAGGGAAAAAAATCAAGGTTATTTTTTTTTTCTATGTTGGCTGTATTAAATTTCAGGAGTGTTTTTGAAAAAGCAAAAAAATTCTGATGTATTTTAAAACGTGGTATAAAATATTGATTTTTAGAAATAGCAATTATTTTAATTTTACAGAATGCGCAATACAAAATGTAATGTATTGCGTGAAATGAAAAAAAAAAAGATATGTGTTTTGACGTCCAGTTTAATGAATTAAACTGGACGTCAAAATGTTCGAATATTAATGCACTCTGATGTTTTAAAATTTTACGATTTATAGTATATTGTCGAATATTATTGGAAATCGGAAATAAAATATACTGGCTGGAAATACTTTTTTTTTCGATTTTTAGAATGCAATGAAGGAAGCAATGAATTATGCGCAATAATTTTTTTGTTCCAAAAATGTGATACAATGCTGCTTTTTTTAATTTCTATTAATTCAAATATATAAAAAGATAATTTCAATATATTATTTTACTTTTAAAAAATGCACATAGTATTATATTATTTGTAAGAAAACCAACTATTAAATCTATTCTTAGTATAGGAACAATTTTCAAAATCTAAATTTACTTTTCAGTTTACAGTATAATATTTTTTTTTCTTAAATCTTAAAACTCTAAAAGCCACAATAGAATTCTGGTATTTTTATTCAGTCTAAAAGTACCATTCGGCTTTTTCCATTTTACAATTTTCTTTGATTTAAATTTCTAAATATAGTTGGTTATTTTAAGAAGGTAAATATTTAAAGAAAAGTTTTTTTCTTTAAAGAGTATAGACGTTTTTCAAAAATTCTTTAAACATAAGTGTGGTTAAATAAAAATATATATAGATTTTCCTAAAATTTAATAATTTATGACATTATTTGAATAATTTTCGATACAATGGAAATTTCTTTTATTTCTTTTAAAAAATTGAAAAATGCTAAATATTTATCTCTAGTAGTTTTCCTAATTAATTTCCAAACCCAACGTTAATTAAAAAATTTTAGAATTAACATTTTGAAAACATTTTAAAACCATTTTTATTAATTTTATTTATTGATTGATTGATTTCTCATTACGATACCTGTTTTACTTATGTCTTCTTGCTGAAAGTTATGTTTACAAATTAGCAAATGAGTATTTTATAAAGAATTTATTTCGTTTTCAATTATTTTCTTGTATTGATGGATTGTAAGTATGAAAATTTAATTGTAAAAAAATCAAAAGCATTTTTCAACATTTGCTGCATTAGATGTTAAGATAAAAAACATATGGTATACCATATTAATGTTTTAAAAACTTTATTTTTCAATAAATTATTAATAGACAGGATGTGCCAAAAGGTAATACATTACGTGGAATTAAAAAAATATTTTTTTCGCTTAGAGTTTAATAAATTAAAACACAAAATATACGAATAAAAATCCACTGTAGTATTATGAATTGTATTATTTAGTTTAGTTAAGTTTAAATATAATTGACGAATAAATAATATTAGATCAAGGAAATAAAATCACTGATCGAAAAAAAGAATAAATTTTAAATCCTAAAAATACAATAAAAGTAATGCATTACACTAAACCTTTTATATCTTCCAAATACCTAACACAATATTGTTCTCTTTAATTTTATTAATTGAAATACGAAAAATGCTAATAATAATATGTGCTTTTACATTTTTTAAAGATCTAAGTATATTATTGGAAATCGGAAATAAAATATACTGGCTGGAAATACATTTTTTTAGCATGCAATAAAGAAAGTAATAAATTATATGTAATAATTTTTTTTTCAAAAATGTGATACAATGCTGCTCTTTTTTTATTTATGTTAATTAAAATATATAAAAAGATAATTTCAATGTATTACTTTACTTTAAAAAATGCACATAGTATATTATTTGTAAGAAAACCAACTTTAAATCTCTTATTAGTATATAAACAATTTTTGAAATCTAAATTTATTTTTCAGTTTACAATTTAATATAAATTCTTCTTAAATCTTAAAACTCTAAAAGCCACAATACAATACTTGTATCTTATTCAGTATAAAAGTATCATTCGGTTTTAAGTATCATTAGGTAAAAGTATCATTCGGCTATAACTTGTGTATCCGGTGTTATAGAACATAACTGTTCGGTGTACAAAATATAGTTTTTGTTTTAATTATAAACTCCAATATATTTTTTACTTTTAATATACCAAAAAACATTTTTATATGAAAATAATCCATTATATATTCCAATAATGCTTTAAAATGTATAAAAAACGGTAATTTCGTCTTAGCCGCATGCCAGCTATTAATATGCAAAGAAATCGACAAAAATTTCATGATTTAAAGAATTATTTTTCCTTCTCATTATGTCAAGGTTTACGCGTAAGTTTGATTATATAATCTGTTAAATATATTAAAAAAATCGATTACATATCAAATAAATTTATAAAAATGGTAATTTCGTCTTAGCCGCATGCCAATGATCAATATCCAAAGAAATCGACAAAGATTTCATGATTAAAAGAACCGTTTTTCATTCTCATTATGTCAATGTTTACGCGCGTAGTTCGATTACATATCTGATAAATTTGTGTTTCATTTATAATATACCTTTATAATATTCCTTTATTTCTTTATTTATAAGGATTTACTTTCGTAATGAAATATTATCCTTTAACAAATACTGGTTATATTATTTTAAGTGCAAGCGTGACAATCTTCCACAAACAGGCTATACGCGATAGAGATACATTAAAAAAAAGAAAACAAATGCTTGAAAATTATATAACAGCCAATAAAATATCAGGAAATTAAGGAACAGCTTTCAAACAATATGAATTAGAAGATACATTTTCCGCTTTATTCGACTTTGTAAACATTGAAACTTTGCGATTTTTTCTAGTTAATGAATTTCCAAAAAAGGGGAGATGTATTATCAATGTTGTACCCATCGTCAGCATTACTCATGGACATGTTTTTATTCTGTAATACAGATATGCATGATAATACAATTTTTGAAAGTAAACAATCTTAAAATTTTTTCACAGAATAAGCGGAAATAAAAAAAATACTTCTGAATTTCCTATTTGATATAAACATTTCTTAAATATTAAAAATGTGAAAATCCTCACTTCAATATATTATTCAGTCTTCAAATACCATTTAGATTTAGAACTTTTTCTTTGTTTTTTTTTTGTTTTGCAATACATAATTTGAATGGTTAATATTGCTAATATGGGGATATATTTTCAATATATAATTTATATTGGATATTTAAATTCTAGAAATCTTTGGTTAGTTTTATAAATAAAATAGTTAAAGCTTTAATGACATTTTAATAAAAAAAAATGTCTTTAAATATACGAGGGAAAGTCATTAAGTGAGTCACAAAAGATAATTAAATAATAACTTACAATGATATTCACTTCAAAACTATTTTTATTACTCAGCATATTCTACACCAATATAAGGCTGTCTCAGCCGCATTACGACTTCAAGTTGAACCTTTTCATCATCTGCGAACATCATCTTGCAACTTCTTCAACATCCACAATACAGCTTCGACTTAGCCCCAAGCGATTTTCATCTGTTTAGTCCGCTAAAAAACCATCTTGGAAGCAAGATGATGTTCACGGATGATGAAAAGGTTCCACTTGATGTCCTAATGAGCCTGAGACAGCAACCCAAAGAATGTTATGCAGCGGGTGTTGGGGCACTGATAAAACGGTGATATAAGTGAATAAATATTGGTGGAGAATATGTTGAGAAATAAAAATAGTTTTGAAGTGAATATCATTGTAAGTTATTGTTTAATTATCTTTTGTGACTTACTTAATGACTTTCCCTCGTAAATGTACCTTATTTCTCACAAAAAAGTAACAATTTATGTAAGGATTCAGACGTGTTTTGACACACTATAAGATGTTTTAAGATAAGGAAAAATATTAAATATTTAAATCTAACAATATTCTTGGATAATTTACGTACATGAAATATATCGCGAAATGTTAGACTTAACATTTTTGAAACGTTTCCCTTTTATTTTTTAATTTTGTCGCGCATACGTTTGCTTATCCTTAGCAAAATTGATTTTTGATGGAAACTTTTTACATATAATTTTATTTCTCTCAGAATAATTTTGCTTATGTCTTCTTGCGCTTTTTTACTCTATATTCTCTCTAAAAGTTATCTTTTTATTGAAACTTTCCAACATAGATGAAAAGTGTTTATGAATTCGGTTTGTCTGTATGTCTTCACGCACCCTATTTCGCGTAAATAGACTCCGATTGCCATGTAATTGATATATGTTATTGAGGATTACCATGGCGTGTCCGGTATTGAAAATGAAGTGTGTACCATTTATGGTTAATTTACACCAGGCATGTCAAACTCGTTTACCGCTGCGGGCCAAATTAAGCATTATATACAAAGCCGCGGGCCACATTTAAAAAAGGTAGATAATACTATTAGCATTGCACAATATAAAATTTGTAGGTACTGTAAGGTATTGACTACTCCGTGAGTAGGCAATGTGTGAATGAGATCGTTTTGTCCATTAACCGACTATGTGCGTACAAGTTATAAAGGCTCTCTATCTTTCTTTAACTTTCGAAGGACAGCTGAATCCCTGAAATTGTGAGTCGCCGTGTAATTTCAATTATGCAAATTTTCTGGAGCTGGTCGATCGACACTGAAGTATATAAGCAGCGAATTTTGACTAATTTTGATTCTGACGGATTTTGATTCAGAGCTCAGAGGAGCTGTTGAGAGCTCAGGGGAGCTAGAGTATACTTGGCCTGGGAAGTTGTATATTGCGACTTAGATTGAGATTTAGATTTAGCCTTGAGACCTCGCATCGAGTCTCAGGATTGCTAATCGGCCTTAGTAGTTTATACTGGAGTTTTATGCAGTTGTAAAGCTGATTTGAACCTGCATCAGTGCTTATTTAAGTTGAAGGATAAGAGTATTGGATCGTGATTATATATTTAAAAGGTTAAGGTTCAATTATATTGTTTCAGTTTTGTTAAAGCTACAAGTTGTTAGCAAAAACTCTTTAGTTAATTTAAACTTTTTAGGAAAATTTCGTGGAGCTCGCTCAAATCCCCTGCTAATTGTTTTAATAAACCAGTTTTTGGTTTTAAAACAGTTGTACTTATTTCCTCGTGCTCTACCACACCAGCGGACATTTTAACATGGCCGCTACAGTACAAAACAAAGCCATGTTAAAGAAATATTCACGCCAAATTTCAAAGTTATTGTTACACAAAGTTTAGTTTATTTTATCATATTTTTCGAAAAAAAAATACTCCCTTTTTTTATTAACGAAATCTATAGAATTTAATTGAATTTTCTAAATTGTATTCATTTCAAAAATTGATTGTACACGCTGGTTTGCTAATACTGTTCTAACAAGAGCATAGCTGTCAATCTTCTGTGTTTTCTTCGAGTAAAATAAGCATACTTTGAAACAGAAAAATTATTTAATAAAATGTGTCCTGTATCCCATGTGCTATTTATTTAATTTGTTTTATTAAATACATTTTCTGGTTCAAATTATGTTTAGTTAGAGGGGTGGGGAAGGTTAGCAACTATGCAAAGATGTCGTATAAAAGTGCGCTAACCGAACATAACTACCTGGATCGCATATTCAGGATTTTTTGTGTCAAACACAAAAGTGATAATTTGTGCCACTTTCAAAGCAACTCATTTATAGCTCTTTAATTTTATATTTTGATTTTTTAAAAATTTTGACTATTCTTAATTAGTATTGAATTTTATTAATTTTATAATGCAATTCCTTTTAATTATTAAATACAGCATATTATTTTGTAAAGTAGTGTAAAATCTAAGAGAGTAGCAAAATAAAGTATTAGTTTCAACATAAGCAAATAAAATTGTAAGTAAAAATACTTTAAAAAATTTACGAATCTTTAAATTTTCAGACTCAAGGTACCACGCTTTGCTACTTTCTGATTGGTAATCTTTGTATTCACAATTTTTTGTGCTAAAAAGTAAAATGGAGTTATATCTGTCTATATATATTACTGTTGCCACGAGAGCAGGACTTTTTTAATTCCGCGAATGCTACCACATGCTGAAGACAAATATATAATAACATAATAAATAAAATACATATTGTAACGCAGAAAGCGCCATCCAAAAGAAATGGGCCCTTCCGGTGAAATGCGCAAAGCATCACGTGATCCTTTAGAGACGTTTAGTTCAGTTGTCGCGTGAGCTTGCCGAAAGAAGTTGTTTTTTCGAAGTGTGGTTATGTAAATTGAAAATTCTTATGTCGTGTGTGTTGTTTTTTTGTTCTCCGGAAATGTGAAAGTGAAGTCTTATATATATACGTGTAATGTGCCGTTTCGTAATGTGTGTGCTTTGTGTCAACCTGTAATAAAAATTTTGAAAATACCAGCAAAGAATGATTTCTGGTCTTATAAAAGAACTATTCAATCCGCCCCGAGATACTAAAAGTATAATTATTCTACAGTGTGTGCTACAATATTATTATTCAAAAATAGTGGAAGCATTTTGAATATATCAATATGACCACCAAATTGGTAACACTACTTTACACATATTTCTGATTTTTGTCATCTCTAAGAAAAAGATTGGTGCAAGTGTTTTTACAAAATGTATTTTCAGCATCCGTGTTCTAACACAACTAAATTAAACACATGTAAATTGCCAAAGGCTTCACGGACCAGAGATAAGTTGTCGGCGGGCCAGTTGTGGCGAGTGGACCACATGTTTGACATGCCTGGTTTCCACGAACACTCAAAAGTATTCCGTTACATTACAGTCAATGGGAAAGGTGAATTTTAAGAATGTTACACTGTTTCAATCATATTAAAATTGCTATGCCCAATTTAGGTGGAGGCAATATGTTTCCTATGGGACATCGAGTAACTAGGATTATAGTTCTTTTACAGGGACGCATAATAGAATTCCATTGTAATTTGATCTATGGAGAAAATAGTTTGCAGCGTATTTTAATGCTATTAAATTATTTCAATCCTATTGATATGTCTCATTTCGATGGAGGCAATATGTTTTCTATGGAATATCGAGTAACTAGGATTTTTACAGGGACGCATAATAGAATTCCATTGTAATTTGATCTATGGGGAATATAGTTTGCAGCGTATTTTAATGGTATTAAATTATTTCAATCCTATTGATATGTCTCATTTCGATGGAGGCAATATGTTTTCTATGTAATATCGAGTAACTAGGATTTTTACAGGGACGCATAATAGAATTCCATTGTAATTTGATCTATGGGGAATATAGTTTGCAGCGTATTTTAATGGTATTAAATTATTTCAATCCTATTGTTATGTCTCATTTTGATGGAGGCAATATGTTTTCTATGGGATATCGAGTAACTAGGATTATAGTTCTTTTACAGGGACGCATAATAGAATTCCATTGTAATTTGATCTATGGAAAAAATAGTTTGCAGTGTATTTTAATGATATTAAATTATTTCAATCATATTGATCTGTCTCATTTTGGTGGAGGCAATATGTTTTCTGTGGGATATCGAGTAACTAGGATTATAGTTCGTTTAAAGGGACGCATGACAGAATCCCATTATATTTTCATCTATGCGGAAAATTGTTTACAACGTATTTTAATTATATTAAATTATTTCAGTCATAATGAAACTGATACACATTACTGAGGGGAACTACAACATATTTTCCATAGATTATGGAGTACGTAGAAATTATCGATTATTTACAGAGACGCACAAAATAATTCCATTACATGACTTTGAGTCATAACTGCTGGATATGCGTTTTCAGCTGTGATATGCATGTTAAAACTAAGTTATTTATTGTGCATTACGATATGTTTAGATCATATACAGGGCTGCAAGAAATAATTATACAGCTATTGTTAAAACTAATTTTGAACTGCTTTTTTAATATGTTTTTAATTTAGATATTTCATTTTATTGTATGAACAAGAATAAAATTTTTTACTGGTATTCCGATTCGTGTTGGAAAATGTTTCATAATCTACTCGATTTTCACTACGGAAATATACATAGACCCAATATATTTGAAACGATAAAAAAAATGTTATTTTTAATGTATCTAAAAAGGGCATTATATTGACAATTAAATAAAATTAAATTCTATGAACTTTTAATATATGCAATGTGGAACAAATTGGTTAATAAGTAGAGTTCATTATGATATTTAGTATGTGATGAGATCAAATATTAAGAAGATATTTTTATAAGAAATTACTTAAATATCATTTATATCTTTTAACATTTAAATAACGAATTTATGATGTAAGAATGTAATATATGACGAAAAACGTTTAATCTATGAAACATAATTTTAATATAGAATTATATCAGCGAAAAAAAATCACTTATTATCAATAAAACAAAATACACATACACACTTGAAAAATGATTATACTATATATATATATATATATATATATATATATATATAAAGCCTTAAAAACCTTTAAAAACAAGCCGAATAATTTCATACATTCGAACGGGGAAATTTTCAAGGTCTAAAAATGATTAGTATTTTATTTTTATTTATTTATCATTTGCAGACTTATGAATAGTTCGGGTGTACGAAAATAATGAAACTTGTTTATAAGAGGTTATCACGACAATTTATTTGTAGTGAAATATCTTTTAGCAGGTATATATGCATTGTCTTTTAATAAAAATATGTATAGATAACAATATTATTATAAATAATGAATAATAATCATGTAAAAAATAAATACAATTCATGTATAAACAGTGGCTATAATGACTTGTTCATTTTACGTGCAGACGAAAATGTAGGTTAATATGTCAAATAATGCATGCAATGGAATGGAAAAGTTCTAAATTATTATTATGTTTATATAAATATAATCTATATTCTAAGTGTTATGCTATAATATTGTAAATTTTCTGTATTCTAAATTATTACTATGTTGATATAATATAAAAATTAGTATAAATATTATGGGGTTTTTTTCTTTACTTTTTTTACTTTTATGAATTAAAACTCTATGTGTTTTATTACGCTTCCAAAATCCATAAAATACTAATTTTGTAAGAAATCCAACATTAAATTTACATGCACGTGTTTTAAAATGGAATTACACCTTTGAATTTGTTACTTGATATAAACTATTCTTAAATCTTAAAATTCTAAAAGTCTCAGTTTAATAAAATATACAATCTAGAAGTACCATTCCGTTTTTGTAAAAGTTTTTTTTTTTTTTTTTTTTTTTTTTTTTTTTTTTTTTTTTTTTACTTTATCTTGAAATTCTAGAAACGTTTGGTTACTTTTAGAAACTAAGTATTTCAATCAATACTATTTTTCTCTTTAAAAGTACATGCATGTTTAAAGCAATTCTGTAAACGTAAATATACTATATTTCTGGGAGATGGAGCTTTTCATAAAAAAAATAAATTTATGTATTGATTTAGATGCATTTTGATACTCCGGAAATTATTTTAAGCAACGGAAGAATGCTAAATGCTGTAGTAATTTTCCTGGGTATTATCCGAATTCGAAATTGATTGCAAAACATTTTTAACTAATATTGTTGATATTTTTTTGCAATTACAAGAGCAACTTTTCTCATGTATTCTTGTAAAAGTTATTTTTCTTTAACAGAAAATGAGTATTTTTGAGAGGATTTCTCAGTTTTCTTGCATTGATTTTGGTATCAGTATTAAAAAAAATAATAAATTTATATTTCACGTTAATTCTATATTATATTTTGCAATTGGAGAAACACATAAGTTTTAATATGCATTTAAAAAGATGGTGCACTATATTGATGTTCTAAAAACTTTATTATTATTATTATTATTATTTAATTTTTAGCAGACAGACTTTGCAATGAAAAATGTATTACATTATGTGAAAAAAAATCAAAGTTTTCAGTTTCGGTTTTAAGTGTTCGAACACAAAATATGTTAAAAAATGCACACTACAATTAGAAAGAATTATGCTTAATAATTAAACTTAATTGCTGAAAAATGTATATTGAAACTCGGAAATAAAAATTACTGGCTGAAAAAACAAAACAATCTTCCCAATGGTTATTGCCAAAAGTTATTTTTCTTTAGGAGAAAAATGTTTATTTCTCGGACGAATTTCATTCATATCCAACGATTTTCTTGTATTTATTTCGGTAAATAATACATAAGTGTTTCAGGTATTTAAAATATATATATATATGGGATATTTTAATATTTTAAAAAGCTTCTTTTTTCAATTTTATCAGGATGTAATGCAGCCATTGCATTTCTCGAAAGAATTTCGTTCATATCCAAAGATTTTCTTGTATTTATTTCGGTAAATAACAATATTTAAAGAGAAAAAAATGAAAGGTACTTTTCAACTTTCGCTGCATTATATTTTTCGATTTATGAAGATAATACATAAGTGTTTCTAATATTTAAATATATATATATATATGGGATATTTTTATATTTAAAAAAACTTCTTTTTTCAATTTTTAGCAGGATGTAATGTAGAATAAAATGGTTAATAAACAGATAACATTGCGATATTTAGCATATAATAGGATCTAATTATAAACACGCATCGTTATGGGAGTTAATTAAAACCCTTAAAGCGGCTGTCCCATGCTTTTCCATTTCCAGAAATAATTTCAAATTGACTGTAGAGAAAGATCCTTTAAAAAAAATTAAATTAAATTTATTTGATAAGTACACTGTAAAAGATACAATTTGCTCTTTATTTACGAAAATGTAACATAACTACGTAAGAAAATATACAATAACTTCTTCCGACTTATCCACGTTTCTGAAAAATGTTCTTTATTTTTATAAACTCCAGAAACCAATATTTTTTCGAGACATTTTTTTAACATACATCTGACCTGTGTGCTTGGCGTCAAGCGCCCGCTTATAAGTCATCCTCAATGTATACAGGGACGAGATAGCACACACAAGGAAATTTACAACACACAGAAATACAGCCGATAGCTCCCCAAAGAGTGTGCAACGGAGCCAGCGGGATTCGAACCCGCTCCCACCTACACTCGCAAGCGATTAGCGGTATGATGCCTTGACCACTCAGCCACGGAGGGCCCGTGTTTCCGAGATTTGAAGTAGCGCATGTAACAACAAATTTTCTTTTCCTGCCATTGATTTTTGGAAACGTTTCAAAGTAGTTTTTATAGTGTAATTTCAATTAACTTTGTAACTGTAGTAACGTAAATTTTTTCACACTGGAATATAGGCTTTTAAGTATGCTATAACTTACCAATTAAATATTTTCAACAGCGTAACTGAATGACTATTCGTTAAAAATTATTGATCATCAGTAGTATTTTATCATTAAAGCATGAGAATAACTATGCATATACTTTATTGCAACAAATATTGGTTCAAAAAAAGAAAATTAGTATTGCATGTTTTGAAATAACAAAGAGTTCAAGATTCCTCAATCTTTATTAATAATTTGTCAGATTGTAAGATTTTTTGGCTCACTTTCAAGTACGATTTCTCTGAAGTATTTTATATTTTAATGCATATCTGACAGTGAAATATTCTAGAAATACGATAGCACATAATAGACTGGAGCAGATAAAAGAGAAAAAAAGACGCTATTTATTTTTAGAATTCATATATTTCTTTCTGCCCCTGAATAAGCTGATAAGGTTCAAATACAAAGCATACAAAAAATGATTTTTTTTTTAAATCATAATATAATTTGAAAGAAATATTTTTAAAGCAGGCACAGATAATTTTAAAGAATATGTATTGAGTTAAAGTTTAACTATGTATTTCAGAAATTATATTTAAAAACTATTATTATTTATTAAATTTTAAAAATGTGCAGTTTGTTTGATTAAGTTAGTGTTGAACAATAAATTCAGACATTTAAATACGGTATTGAACGTATTTCTAACTAAGTGTGTTAGTTTTCCTAAGCAAAATGTACGTTACATGTTATGAGCTTCAAATACAAAACATTAAACATGCATGGGTTTTGAAACCAAAGATTTCTTGGAAAAGTTATGCGTAATGTTAGGCGAGTGTACATAAATAAAATTTTCTGGACCACTTATTACATTAAATATGCTCTAAAAATTATTCGGTACTATAAAAAATCTGAAAATAATTTAGTTAATATAAGTATTTCTTACTATATATATATATATATACTTTTAAGGAAATGTTTATCAGTGCCATTTAAAACATTTTTAAGAATACATTCGTACGGAGATTATCAACATATGGGAAGTCGATGTATGTATATCAATTATTTGTTTTAACTTAGTTGTACAACACATTGTACATTCAAATATATTCTGATGTTTAAATGGTAGTGTGAGTAAAAAATATGAGGATCGGTGAATTACTTTTTGCCCTCATTTGCAAATGTATCTATATATATATATGACTAATATGCAAAACACATGGTAATTTATTATTAGACTAATGTGTAAATGCTACGTTTTTAGGTTCAAAACTCTTTTGAAGATATGTCTTTTAGAAAGAGTGAAAGTGTCGAACTATCCAAACTGTAATATCGGGCAGTCATAAAGTTCTTCTATCTAGAGGAAATGAAAGCCACGGAGAACTATTCAATATATGGAAACTTTGTTTACCAATAATTTTTTTAAAGTTATTTCGACAACACATTTACTTTCGAATATGGTATGGTGTTTAAAATAAATACATACGAGATCAATAAGTTTTTGATCTCCTGCGATAATGCTGTAGTAGGTTGTGACATATGTCACAACCTACTACAGCATCTACTATACAACCTACCAGAAATCTCATGCCTACTGTTCATGAGATTTCTGGTTCAACTGCCACCGGCGGCGGCAGCAATCTGCTCATTGGTTACCCGGACGTGATCAGAACACGCAACCTTCTGAAGCAATCAATCAGAAGGTTCGATCCTCTCCTGCGCCAACCCCCTCATTGGTGACCCGGATAAACACGCAACAACCTTCAGCAACAACAATCAAATCATCTCATAACCAACAGATTTCAGCACTAAATAAATCATCCCCTCCAAACAAAGACTGTGAAATGCTCACAGCACAAACCCTATCATCCCGCGCATAACATAAGCGTCTGATAGCATCACTCAAGACTTCATATCGCTCATCTGACGTCAACAAGACGTCTTCCTCACTGGGGATGGAGTGTGTAGCGATCTCATATCACATTCAACAATATAAAGCGAGTTACGAGAGGAAAGTATGGCTTGGCCTTTTGCTTAACGCTAACGCTCTCGCCTACTGTTCATGAAATTCCTGGTTCAACTCCCGCCGAAGGCAGCAATCTTTTAATGCCTAATGTGTAAATGTTATGGTTCTAGGTTCAGAACTCTTCAAGAAATATGGCTTTGAAGGGAGCGAAATTGTCGAACTATCAAAATTTGTAGCGCAGTTATAAAGTTCCTGAATCTCAAGAGAATGAAATCCATGGAGATCTAGAAAGATGTAAAAACAGTTAAAGAAGTAATGCATATCCTTAATTCTATTAAAATATGGAAGAAACAGCTGAAATGTTGACATAATGTATTAATAGAACAAGCCTTCCAGCAGAAAGGTCAAACTTTCATTTTTCAAGGATTTTAAATGCGTTATCCTTACGGATTACCTAAACTATTAGCCCAGTTTGACTGGAAGATATTACAAGGGACGACTGGAAAAAAATTTGTGGTTTCCTGAACATAAACCGCCGGATCATATTTATCAAAGGTGTTCGCCTATTGTAAGGTGTTGATAATGCTGCGGTCCATCTTTATATATTTATTCCCATCATGCCCAAGAAACCATAAATCTTGTTCTAAACCTCTGATGTCAATTACTTCCCCATCTGCCAAACTATCCTCCGAGGCTAACGAAAAAGACAGGCTACCGCGGTGCATTCCACCTATCTTTTTTTACAGACCGCTAGAATGACGTGATGCTATTTTCGTACACCTCCATTGGTGCATTCGAGCATCACGTGACTCCGGCGGTCTGTAAAAAAAGATACTCGTAAAGGACCGCGGTAGCCTTTCTTTTTCGTTAGCCTCGCTATCCTCACCTCGAGTCGTAGACTTCTTGTTTATTGAAGTAGTCTCTAAATGGAAGGCGTTTTCTTTGATGCGGAAGTCATGTCTGCAGCAGAACAATGCTTTCCTAGACGAAGCTATACTATCTACGATGACGAGTTGTAGAAACTGAAGGACTGAATGTAGAAATATGTTATTTTACTCTGTGACTACGTGGAGAAAGAGTAATACTATTTGTAATTGTCACTTCTATCTCAACCCCATCACAGTGAGGAGAAAATTATTCACCGAATCTCGCACATTTGTACTCAAAATATCTTCCATAACATAAATGAACACGAACACACATACTTTGTTTCTTAATTATTGGCACTATTGACGACTATAATAGCGAAAACTTACACACATGATATTTTTCACGTCAAACAAATAATAGAGGCACTTTGGAACACCTTATGTTTCAGAAGTTGTAGAGCGAATAAACAACAGTATTATACTCATAATTAGCAATATACGACAGCGCAAAATACTCCTGATTGTATTTTGAAATTTTTGCAGTGCTAGAATTTATTTCAATTCCTTTGTTTCGAAAGGTTGATAATGAATATGACAGCATGTAACACTTTATTACTTGATTTAACTGAAAAACGATATTTACCAATGACTTTATGTATAATCGAAATGAATAATTTATACGTTAACGATTTTAATTTATTAATGGCAGAGGAATTTTATTATTATATATCATTAGACTAAATACTCCTTTACTCAATAGTATATCACAACAGTGTAAATATACAGGGTGTTTCACTACCAGACCGACAAACTTATCATAGATATGCATAATATAAAATATGAAAATAAAACATGCGTAAACTATTTATAAAATGCATTGCAATTCGAATAAAATCCTGACTTGATGATGTCAGAAACATTAAATGACTGCGCCGGATTAAGCATCTCATTTCCAATTAAAATGTATCTTTGAATTGAAATTTAAATGGAATACAGGGTCATGAAAAATCAAAAAGTGTGGTAAATGTGATTACAAATATCTCAGCAACTAATTACCGGATCGACTTCATTCCTTATGCAAAATTTATGTTTTTTTATTATCTTTTATATTCACTCCTTAAAATAAACAATTTCGAAAATTTTTATATACCGTTTATCAGAACAAATATTTCGAGAGTCCGAGAAAAATAGTTTCGGATAATCAAGGTTACTGAAATTCAATAGGCTTCTTCTCATTATTACATACTAAGTACATAGCAAATTTTAAATCTCTATCTCAATTTGTTCAGGAAATTTGTTGTAGAGCGTTTACAGACACACAGACACACAGACATACAGACATACAGACACACAGACATACAGACACACAGACATACAGACACACAGACAGACGAACGGCAATTTTTTTTTCTATAAATATGTTTCGATTTTTAAAAAGATCACAAGATTTACCCTATAGGTAAGTAATAGGTAAATGTGTATATATAGATATATATATATATATTTGTTTCATTTTAAATAAAGAAAGTTTCGGTAAATTTATTGTTTATCAGTAATACTTTTACGAAAATCATAATAATTATGAATATATTTTAATCCTATAAATATTTGTTTAAATATGAAATAAAAAAATATTATCGCATGTTTTGAAATGTTCAGATATATTAATTGCTTGATAGCTATTAATAATTTGGGAGAGTGAAAGGATTCCTGGCAGACATCCAAATAAACTTTCTTTCTTTTTAAAGTATTTAACATTTTAATGCCTCGTCTGACAGTTAAATGTCCTAAAAATATTATATAACGCAACAGATTAGAACAATTTAAAACTAAATAAAAGCTTTTTTTAAAAAAATAGAATTTATAGATGCTCATCAGGTCTGAGGACATTGATAGGTATCGAGTATATTTTAATAAATATTGGCTTTTAACCGTTATATATATATATATATATATATATATGCCCAATAAAGATTAAAAATAAACTAAACTAAAAATAAAGATAGTAATATGTATTGGATTATATTGAACAGTTATGAAATCAGAGATAAATTAATTAAAAATGATATACAGAGTATCCAAACATATGATTTTGAGAATCTTTTCACAAATATTCCTATTGCAGGGTTAAATGATGTCCTTTTAAAAATTGTTGATTTAATTACTGCTGATATTGTTTTAGATTTTAATTTATTTATGTTATTGTGTAAATTTTGCTTATATAACAACTATGTTTATACAGGTTCAAATATTTATTTACAGAAAAATGGGATAGGAATGGGTACATGTTACTCCTCTACGGCAGCTAATTTATTTTTATTTTTTTATGAATTTCAATTTTGTACGGTTAATAACGATGTTAATTTTCTGGCTTTCAGATATATTGACGATTTAATAATTTTGAACTGTGATCGCGATTTTTTGGGGATATCATGTGACATTTATCCTAATATCTTAATTTTGAAAAAAAAACAAATGAAAATAATAATGAGGCTGATTATCTTGATTTGAAAATACACATTTCTAATGGAATAAACATTACAATCTACAATAAACGGGTTGGCTTCAGTTTTGAAGTTAATCAATTAGTTAACTGGTGTTCGAATGTACATAAACGTATTTACATTAATATTATCATAGGTCAGATTTTTCGCTACTATAAACTCTGTACGAATAAAAATTTATTTCTTAAAGAACTTTTTAATTTAACCAGTATCTTGTATTATAAAAATAACATTCCTTTGAGTTTCATTAATAGCTATACTAGTTTTACAGACAGTCTTCATTTTTGAGTAGTTGCTACGTAATTGACAATTAATGATTTGTATAACTTAAAGCCTTTCGAGGACGGTTTTACAAGGATGTTTGCAGTTTTGTGGCAACAGACATGGAACGTACATGGACAGATTTTGGATCACTGGATTTGGTTATTGTTTATTGTTTTTGTGGCTGTGTGGCTCAGGAGGGGGTAAGATAATTCTATTGTTGGTTCAGTGTATGTTAAGCATATGTTTTGTATTCAGTCGTGCTGTTGTTTGTGGCGTTGGGTCCGGTGGGGGAATGTTCGTGACATGCTTTCATTTGTTTTCATGCATTTGATTTATGCTTCACGACATTCTGGCCGAAACCCACTGCCACTACTGTATATAGTTTGTTGTGCTTGTAATTAGTCGGAAACATCGCTGTGCTTTTTAATATACCCACTGCTGATGAGGCCACAGCTTTTTGGTTGTTTTCTGTTCAGATTATATATGTTTATTTTTTATGTTTGTTATTTATTCCTAGTTTAATTATGGTGCGGAATTCTGGGTCTGCCGAATACATTTAATACATAATGTGCTATATATATATATATATAACGGTTAAAAGTCAACACAGAAACATGATACACATATGGGGGAATAAAAATCAAAAATTGTAATATGAACACATACCTGTTTGAATAATATCCAGTAAATGAAGGAGAAAAAATAAAATATATGACCAAGATAAGATAGAAAAAAAAGTGAATTCATGAAATATTTGTGGAAATGTAATGAAATATTTACAGTACCACATATTCCACAAAAAAATTTGATTTCATCCTTGTACAAGCTACAATAAGCTAAAA
The DNA here is from genome assembly GCA_963931845.1 of Maratus michaelseni. NCBI lineage: Eukaryota > Metazoa > Arthropoda > Arachnida > Araneae > Salticidae > Maratus > Maratus michaelseni. The sequence goes on along the minus strand of OZ007594.1, from coordinate 95,253,231 downwards.
TTATATAAGACTTGGGAAATCACACATTATTGAACTAGAAAATGAATATAAATAGGAGATGAAGTTTGAAGTGAGGAAGATTTCCTCATACAAGTTCCAGAAAAAAAAAAAAAAAACATGATTGATTTAGAAATCTGCATATGTTGCCAAAAAGTATTTACAAATTCAGTAGATGAATTAAATGTGAAATGAATGACTCACAAATATTGAAGCTGCATGTTTTAAAACAAGTCATCATAGGAGCTTAAATATCCTGATAAAACTGGAAATAAGGAACTGTGTTGCCATCTAGTAGCAGTACAAAAAAGGAAAATCAGAATTATTCATACCAGGTGAATAAATCTTACAACTTAAAATATGTACCTAAATTAAGTAATAAATTAAGAAAATTAATGTATATAATGAATGAAAAGTTAAGAGATAGAAGAATACATTAATTTAATGAATGTTTAATAAAATTATGTATAAAATACAATCAAAGAAAATTAAATGAATAAATTAATTATATGACAGTGCAGAATAATATTATGTATATTTAAATAAATAATTATTATTATTGGTGTGAATCACACAATTAAAAAAGACAAATATAGTTATATTAAAGTAAGATGATTGATGAAATGATTTAGATTTGACAATCCCCCTCTCCCCTCCCCATCCATATATATATGTATTACAAAAATTAAAATTCTGCACTTCATTAAATTTATTCCATAAAATTTTACACTTCTAAATTTATATTACAACCCTAGTTTAATAATTTCCTATCTTAAACAATATTCCATTTATTTCATTTATTTAAATTCCTTTCTATTTAAAATGCTTATTTTAATTTTTTTTTCTTCAAAATACTCTAAAAAATTCTTCTCCTAGTTATTTTTTCTAAAAAAACCTTTTTTATTTCTCAATTCTTAAAAAAACGAATTTATTCTATTTAAAGTTATCGTTTGTTCCATTTCCTTTCCTTTTCTTTTTTTTTCTTTGACTCCAAAGCCCTTTCTCGCAAGAATCTACTTTATTTGTCTGGTGCTTTTACAACATAGTTCCTACTTACTCCAAAGCGGTGATTCGTTGTTCTATGGACCCGCATTAGCGTATATAACTTTGCGCGTTTGGACATTTAACGTGAAACATGAGATGCGGAGAGTAGATCTTTGTAATATTTGTTGACTTTAAAATTATGTTCTGTCTGAAGTGAGAATATAAAATATTCGAACGAGTATTGTAACATCGTAGCTTCAATGTAGTCCAGTTTAGAAGTATACCATGATTAGCCGTTAGAATATTAGCGGTGAAAGAGTACATGATATGAAATATAAGTGGAGAGTACTTTTCTTATTGTATTCTAATCAAAGTAAATAATAAAATCTCTTCGATGATTGAAATGTGTTCTTCTTTTTGTGAAAATCCTGATGCTTTTGACCAAAATCTATCGGTACCAACAAGACGACTGCAATTAAACTTCAATTAATCTGCTGATATTCATAGTTCACCCAAATGATGATGTACATATCAATTTATCATAACATACAAGGTGGCCATAATTAAACTGGCGGTACTCTGAGTGTCCTGTAGCACGATATAATTGCGAGAATGGTGCCAAATTTTGTAGGAACATTAAACAAGACGGGGGACGAAAGATTCCGCGAAAAAAAATAGTTCCAAAAGTCACCGGCAAGGGAATATCTGGCGCTGTGTATTTGAAATAGAGAGTTTCAAAAAATGAAGAATCAATACTGAAATAAAATTACCGTTTATTTAACGAGTTTAGCAATTTAATCCAAGCTCAAAATGGTAACAGTTTATAAAGAGCTAAAAATATACATAAACACTGCTAAAGTTGCTTTATCTGCAATTTCACTTACAGAGCCCCAAAGAAAGCAACAGCAGAAGAAGAAGTTATTTATTCAAATTTCACGTTACATCTTTTGGCCCAGTGGCAGCTTGTTCGGCTTTAAAAGGTAATGTACTACTGTTAGAAGCAATTTTATTGAAAGTTATCTTTCATAATGTCTCCTTCTTTAGTCGAGCGAGCTCTACTAGTCAAATTCTTTTACTTCAACCAGTGCAATGCGCCAGCCGCTCTTCGTGCTTTTAGAAACCACAAAAAAATGCGTAAAGGTAACGGTCCTTTGTCAGTTAATGGTTTAAAAGCAATGGTTGAGAAGTTTGAGAAAACAGGTTCTCTGAATGTTCAGTCAGGCAGAGGACGAAAACCCGTATCACAGGATACAATCGAAAAAGTGGCAACGGCGATTGTCGACAGAGCACCAGACAATATTGCTATCACTTCCAGCATGAGAACATTAATCCGACAGGACCTGTAACTTGTTCTGTTACCGGAGACAAATATCGCCAAATGCTAAACAACTTTGTTATTCCGGCACTTCAGCAAAGACAATGCCTGGAGAAAATCATTCTCATGCAAGATGGAGCCCCTCCACATATTGATTTGCGGGTACAGCAGCTGCTACGACAGAAATTCACAACAGAAAGAGTAATTAGCTGCTGTTTTCCAACTGCATGGCCACCTCGGTCCTCTGATCTTACACTCTGCGACTTTTGGCTATGGGGTTACCTAAAGTCCAAGGTCTATCACGGAGGTGTCTAGGACCTGGCTATGTTGAAGGATAATATATCGCGAACTATACGGGAGATTCCTGCCGACATGTAATTCTCTGCTGTTGTAAATGCTGTGCACAGAATGCAATATGTGGTCCACAAAAACGGCGGCCACATCGAACCTGAGTTGGATGTGCTAAATAAACGGTTATTGTATTTCAGTATTGATTATTCTTATTTGAAACTCTCTTTTTCGAATACACAGCGCCACATATTCCCCTGGCGGTGGCTTTTGGAACAACATTTTTTTTCGCGGAATCCTTCGTCCCCCGTCTTGTTTAATCTTCCTACAAAATTTGGCGCCATTCTCGCAATTAGATCACGCTACAGAACACTCTGAGTACCGTCAGTTTAATTATGGCCACCTTGTATATATATATATATATATATATATATATATATATATATATGTTTGTTTGTGTGTGTGTGTGATATTTATTGATAATGCAATTTTTACAGTGCAGAAATTACTTGCCTCTTACTGAAGGCATGTAAAGCGTACATCGTGCAATTACCCACTTTGCAAGTTTTTCGATACATCTGTATATTCCATAAATCTTTTTTTTTTTTTTACATATTACTTTTTTCGTTTTTATTTACTTTATTTCTCTTTTCATGGTCTTAGTTTAAGTATGATTAATGCAATTTGGCTATCTCAATACGATATGTTTCTGACATAAAAACTGGACTAATTGTTTCATAACTTTTTTTGAAAAAAAAATTATATGATATATATATATATATATAGACATACATATATATATATATAATTATATTATATATATATACATATACATACATATATATATATATAATTATATTATATATATATATACATACATATATATATATATATATATATATATATATATATATATATATATATATATATACATGTATGTGTGTGTGTAGTTTAGAACCATTTATCCTGAATGGTAGGGCAATGTGTATTCCAGATAACTGAGATTTTTCATGGATAATAAAAAGAACATTAAAGAAGCATGTATTTGTTCAAAATTGTACAATATATGTGTCTGTGGTATTGTTTCTCATTTCAAATTAATTATTAAACTATTCAGTTTAAGAAACAAAATCATTCCAGATCAAAGATCAATCAGAGTTTGAAAGAGGACTATTTATGGGAATCCTCGTATACAACAATTCTGCATAAAAATCAAAATGCCCAATATCTGACCAAATATAACCCATTTTAACTACCAGATCTTGGCATCAAGTTATAATGCATGTGGTAATGCATCAAACAATATTCCACACACAATCAGTTAAAATTGATCATATTTACGCAAATTATTTTTTTTTCACTTTAAACAAACTAAACATTCTAAAAAACTTTTTGTGAATCAGTAATAGGAGAAGGTGGCCTAAAACGATCCCCTTAAGAGAAAAACTTGTGTAAAATAACATAGCTGTTTAAATAAAACTTTGGCCCTTTGCTAGTATGTTTTACACTGTATTTTGCATTATAAACCTATTTTAATAATATTTTAAACCCAAATTGAGTAATGAAAAATATAGATTTTATTAAAAGTCTCCAAAGGATCATTTTACCCTCACCAAAGGGCAAAATGATCCTTCATTTAAAAATAAGTGTAAATTGTTTTTTTATCGGCACAATAAATTATATAAAAATAATTATGACAATACATAAGTGTACTTCACATATAAAAACAAACTCAACTTAATTAAACCAAGTCACTTTTCTGTACTCTAAAGACTGTAATCTAATTAAATATGAAAGTTAGTGCCTACCGTATGAAAGATGTTGTAAAAACCAATTTTTCAAATAATTATATTCAGACGCGTAACATTGCGATCGCTTGGATACCGCCATTGCTTCGTCTTTACATATCACAACTAGTTTATGTGTTACCCTGTAGATAGCGCGGCATGTCTGGAAGAAAACGTATGTGGATCGTTTTGCCCCTTAGGATCATTTTAGGCCACCTTCCCCTACTTCCATTTAAAAGTCTTCAGGGAAATTTTTTGTATATTCTAAGAAACTAAACCAGCGGATCTATATTCCATTAAGGATCTTTGCCTGCAGTGTTCAGCCCTGTTTTCTTGATCACTTAAGGTGTCTTGACCACTTAAGGTACCTTGAGGTGTTATGCGGCATATGTCCCGTCCAGGTGGACAGACTAACAAGGTACGTTCCAAAGCAAGCTTGGTACTCATTTTATCGAAACTGAATGGATGAAAGACTGAGTGAGCCTTGCGCAGTCCGCAGACGAACTGAGGACCTGTTGCGTAGTAGACAGGCGCGCTTACACTACACTAGAGCTCCTATAATACAGGCTGAATCATACCGCCATTTAATGACCCAGCGGACCAAAAACCAAGCTAAAACCGGTTTGCTTACCGTACTAGTGGACCGCGAGTGACAGTAACAGGGACGGCTAACACCTGCTCATACGGTTTCCTAATGCTGAGCTAGGTCACAATATGGCGGTTATTTTGGGCAACATAATGGATATGCGTCAGCTCCCCTTATAGGAGCCTTACACTACACCACCGGGCTTCTTGTGTATGTTCTTCCAGACCGATAAATATTACTTCAAATATGAACGAAAAATAACATTATCACATGTTTTGAAATTATAAGAAGCATACGTTTCTTCATCGTTATTCGTAAAAACGAAAACTTTCATGTAACATATCCAATTATTATTAAACTTTCTTCATTAAAATATTATTATGTCGATCATTATAATAATTCGTAATATTAAAAGGTTTCGTAACATAGATTCAAATAAGCATTCTTTAGAGTATTCCCATTGTAATGAATAGTGTTACAGTTAATCAGAGCGATGGTGAGAGATATGATATCTCTCACATAACATATTTTAATAGCTAAAAAAAGAGGTTATTGATTTTTAGAATTTATCAATTTCCTTTCGTCCCCGACCCGCTCCTCTCGAGGAAGCTGATAGAGTTTAAATACAGAGCTTGACATTTAAAAAAAAATTACATATAGTAAGCTTTCTTTAAAGTATGCACATTGTAACGAATGGTATTACAGTTAATGCGACAGTCAGTGAGAAATATGATATCACATAACAAAATATAATAGTTAAAAAGAGAGACGATAGGTTTTTAGAATTTTTGATTTTCTTTTCTTTCACAGAGTTCAAATGCAGAGTTTGAAATTCATAATATAATACTTTAAAATATACCATTTACAAGTATAATACTATAAAATACCATTAAAAAAAATATCTGATGTGCGCACAGAGGATTTGAATAAAATTGTAATTTAAAGTTAAAATATTTACCTAACTTCTATTATTCTAAAAAAGATTTTTTTTTTGTAAAATTAGATAAATATGCAGTTGTTTAATTTTTTTAAAAGCAATATATTCTAACTACAGTGTTGCGTGTTACGTCTAAACACGCAGGTGAATTTTACTACGGAAAAAGTATGCATATTCTGTTTTTTCTAAAGGGGTGTTCTCGATGCATTTTTAATATTCGTTTCAGTACCAGTTCAAGTTGATGTGCACGATTGTAAAAGCTAATAAACAAGATTTTGCACTTTAATAAACAAGAAATTGGCCACACGAGTAATATCATAAGAACGTTTTCTAGATAAAATTTTAGAAATTTATCATTACTTTAAGATGTACAGAATTATTAAATACCATATTTATTCGTGTACAATGGCCAATTCCTCCCCCCCCCCACAAAAAAAGAACTAAAAAATTGGTATTTGGAGTATACACGGTATGTGTTTGGCAGCTATATTATAATGCTGCACATTATTTTACCATAAGTCATTGCGAAAATATGTAAATATTGTAATAAAATTGTAGGTATATAAACACAATAACCAAAATAAGTGACAATATTGATATTTTTCGTACTTATGAACAATTATACGATAACGATTTCGGGTGTTATAAATATTTTAAAACAATCATCTTAATAAGATAAAAGTTTTGATAGGATCTTAAGATTTTGGTATCTAAATAAAGGGGGTGCATACGTGAGAGAATACGCTACGTTAGTTTCAAGAAAAAAAATGGAGTCTAAGGATTTCATTTATTAAATTCTTGGATTTTAGCCAGTAAGAAGTGCACATTATAAATAAGCATATTTCCATAGAAAAAGTAGGGTGGGCACGTGTGAGTACTATACACGCGTAAATACGATATTAGATTTATAATTTTTCAATACAATTTTTTCTTATAAACAAGCAACTATAATTTGCTAACATCAATTTCCTTACAGTCTTTTCATTCGTTCTCCCAACTTTTGAATACTTTTTAATTCCATTCTGATGTCTCTGTATATGCTAAATAGGCAAATCAAACTCAATATCATGAAATAACTATGAAAATGAAGCGAATTCGAACAAACAAAGCTAATCCTCTACTATGCAGCAATCGATACAATTGTGTGACTAACTCTACGTAAAAAAAAAAACAACTTTTAGACTTGAAATGGAACATAGTAATTTATAATCAAGTCCAGCTGTTTTATCACTGGTCATTAAAAAAAAAAGGCTTATTTTTTTCTTTATATATAAAAGTATCCTCGCACATACCAGTATATTTCCTCTTATATACATCCCTATAAGATAAATATATATAATAGAATCATGATAATCACCAACTGCCTCCCCAACGCCCCTTTCTGGACCATTGGTCTAACTGTTGTGGCAACCATTCTCGTAACAGTTTTATGAATATTATCGTATATGTTATTGTCAGCAATTTATAACTATTTTTGTAACTATTGCTGAACCATACTTGATACCATTTTTGCCGCATGGATTATAACAAATTTTACGTTCATATACAGTAAAATATTTTGCCAGATGGATATTAAGTGATATAAATAAGAAAACAGTATTTATAATATATATATATATATATATGTGTGTGTGTGTGTGTGTGTGTGTGTGTGTAATGCAACTTTTTTCATTTATATTTTTTTCTGTTAAAAATACCGCACCTTTTATATTTTTTCCATGTTAAAAATTCAGATCTTCCTATACATAAACTGGACAAAATATTACAACAACCACGCTAAATGCCAAAATTATTTTGGCCCATTTTTTAAAAGAATAATAACCGAAAGGCTTCGTGGCATTGGATGCATAAGCCTCTGGTTCATGGTTACTTCGATTTGAAACTAGTTTGGACAACCCTCACCTATATTTTCAGAATTCTAGGTGCGCTAGATTTTCCAAGTCATCGCAGACACACAGACACACCTAGCGAAACTTTCGTTTATTAGTATAGATAACATTATAAGTTAAATAACAAATACCATACGATATTTTGAGTAATTACATTTTATTCATGTTTGTAAGATATACATGAATATTTTACTACGGAGTTTGTAAAATCGATAGTAGCTATAACGACTTATTGAAGAAAGATATTGTTTTAAAACTTAAAATAATACGAAAACAGAACAGCTTTTTTTTAGAAACAAAGATGTACATAGGTCTCGCATGAGTAATACTTTTAAGTACAACTATTTCCAAATAGTTTGATTCGCCTTACATAATAACCGAAATTCTTAGATTAAATGAGATAAAGAATATTATTTAAAATTCGTGGTACACAAATGTATAAATAGAACTAGCCTTGTATGCAGAAATATTTATTAATATTTGTTTTGTATATATTTGAAAATTTAAATCAATTTTGTTAATTTCTTGTTAAAATCTGGTTTTAATTATGTATGTTGTTTTTACACAGCACTGCAGGAATGAGTGAATTTAATATTTTTTATATAGAAAAAAGTGTTACAAAATCACTATTTTAAACTCTTTGATCGTAATATATACATTTATTCATTTCGAAATAACATGTTTTCTTTTTCATTTTCGAAAAAACTAACGGAAACAGATAAAATCATGAATGAATTTTTGAATTAGTTCAACAAAAACATTTTTCGTTGTCTATGAAACTTTTTAAATCTGATGAATGTTTTTGGTTACATTTAACTACATCAGATTTATTTTTGAAGATTTAAATCAAAGAAATGTCCAAAATTAAGCTCTCAAAAGATCAATTTAAATATCATTGACAGAATACATAGCTATTTTTCTAAAGAAAATTAATAACAAAAATCATGAAATAAAAGAGATAATATTTTCTTTACATAATATTTAAGAAAAATAAATACAATATACATATATTCTACATAAATAACGGGAGGAAAATGTTAAAATATCAATGTAGTGTGGTACGAGTGTAGAAAAGGAATTAAATTTCTATCTCTTCTGTAAAATATAAATATAATCTAAGTACATGTATTGTAAATTTAAGATCAAAGTTAAAATAAAAAATTACAAGATATGCAAATAAACTGGAATTATTAAAAAAAAACCATTATAGTCCAGTCAAAATAGATGGAAAAAAATCCCTGACGGCTCGGCCTACAGGCACAGGTAGATTTCGAAGCCGCAGACCGTGAAGCACCTGTTTATTGGGAAATGCAGAAGAAATACCTATTTGCAATGATGTGCCAGTTGGGACCACCCATTTCGAAATATCCTCTGCCTGTAGTTGGAGCCAACAGGGATTTTTTTTTTACCGTAAAAGTTGGTCCTATAAAAAACTTGTCAATATAAAAGTTGTATATAATATTAAGAAGATTTATAATAAATTTAAGCGGATTTTATATCTTGGGAATTGACGAAGTTATGATTTTTTTTCTTATGAAACCCCTATTCCCCCCCCTCCTTAGGAGCAGTTTTAATTAAATCAAAAATCTGCCGTACATAAATTTTTGTCCCCTTTCCTAAAAGTAATAATAACTTTAAACGGATTCGATATAGATCAAAATTAAGAAGTTATGGGTTTTTTTCTGTTTTCACGTCTGCTTGTGGGTGGAGCCAGCAGGTAATATTTTGTTTTTAATTTTTTTTTTTTTGCCCTAAGAGTTGGTCCTATAAAAAACTTGTCAATATAAAAGTTGCAGATAATTTTAAGGAGATTTACAATAAATTTAAGCGGATTTGATATCTTGGGAATTGACGAAGTCATGAATTTTTTTCTTCTAACCCCCGGCCATTTTTAATGACATCAAAAATCTCACATCAAATGACATCAAAGCATTTCACCCCCCCCCCTGGTTCGATTTTGCCCGTTAACGAACTTGACCGAGATTTTATGCCCCTTGATTTTATGCATCAATTTGGAAGAGATTTGTGCAGAAGTTATAGTGTCCATAAAAAAGCGACATAGATAGATAGATAGATAGATAAAGTTTTGAACTGGGGGTGTTTTTGGGTTCTGGGAGTCATGATCGACGTAGATCTGCAAAAATGTTTATAAAATACCAATTTAGGGGAGAATGTTATAGGTAGTATTTCTTACGAAATCTGCCTAAAATGGAAACATAGCCAAAATTGGCGAAAAGCTGAAAATTTGCAAAGACCTTTAAAACATCATTTCGAATGAAATGTCAAAAATCTTAGTTGATCTCGCTGGAGCAAAAAATTTTGATCAAGGTGAAAAGTAAAGATACAAAAAATTCGTTTTTTTGCAGATATCTGGTAAACAGTAAGTTTTATCGTAAAAATGATTGTTATAAAAAATGATAATCGTAGCATTTTCTGTAAAAAGGGTCTCTACACCCCCTCCCCCCTCGTTCGTGAGATATTGCAATTTCAAAAATTGTAAAAATCAAAATTTTTTAATTTTGATGATTTTTTCTGCATTATTATAAACTTGATTATAAATTGCATACAGAACTTTAAAAGGAATTGCTTGTAATTTCAAATTTTTTCTTTCATATTATTCATTAATTTGGTAAACACATTATGTTCGTCCTTCGTACTCAAATCCGGCGTAACGGCTATTTATAAAATAACTGAAACAAAAAAACATTGCATAAAAAGTTGTCACTATTTTAAGTTATGCAAAGTTAAATATAATCACATTCGCAAAATAAATACATTAGTAAAACTTGATGTCATTCTTTTTAATTAACACTGATACAATAAAAAGTGCTAGTTGTCCCTAACGTAATTCATTTACCACCAAGTTAAACAGTGCATTCGAAAAAGAATATTGCAATGTTCAAACATAATATATTTCATTACAAAAGCTTTCATTAGTCTTGGATGACATATCGATATTTATATCACGATTCATCATGCACTAAATATTTAAATATCACGATATATCTTGATAAGAAATCAAAGTCTACAGAATAAAGTAAATATTTTTATATGAATATTGCCTCAAAAAGTGATTTAGTTTGAGTGATTTAAATATAAATTGAAGAGATCCTGTATTTCAGAATCGTCGAAATATCGTATACGCTTTATGGTGATTTGTCTATTTATTTATAATGATATCGTATTTTGGATTTCATATCGATTTAATCTATTTGACTGAATATATTTTTCAATCCCCAGTATTTATATATAGTAACTTTAACTTTAATATAATCAAAGCTTCCAGCAATGATATTTTAAAAATTCCAATAAAATTAGCGTACGCTATTATGCAAAATTTTTTTCTTAAACATTTAAAAATTTGCATGTGCATATTTCAAGTTGTTAAAACATGGATCAAGAAATGAATAATAAATATTTTTTTATCACACGCTTAGACGATTCAAGAAAACAGCATATGCTTAATCTCTGTCATAAATATTCTATAAGAATGAATAATGCTTTGGCAGATATTCAAATAAGACTTTTATTCTGTATTTAACATTTTTAACACGATGTCTGACAGTGAAATATGATGCAAATGTGATATCACGTAACATATTGTGATAGATATAAAAGACAAAACAACCATTTTGCAATTCAAATTATAGCTCTTTTCTGAACCGCTGAGGAATCTGATAGGGTTCAAGAAGAAGGCATGAAATATTCATCTCTCTCGAATTCTTAAAATGCATTCTTAAATAAATGTAGTACAGGGATGGCGAACTTTTTCACATCCACGTGCCAAATCGTCTCAGAAATATTTTACGTAACCATAATTGTCAACAAAATCCCTTTTCACCTCTTAAAAAAATAATTAATAATAAATCAATGTTACTTGAAATTTTGTTATTAGGTTTAAATTATATGGGTAACATACATATATGAGTTACACTTTAAAATGTAATTTAAACAAGATTGGAAAATCATGCGTCAAGCATAGATTATGTAACACTTTCCAACACTTCGAAATACTTGTAGAAATACTTACCTTTTAATAAGGTCTAATGTCTGATTTCTATGTAAACAGTTTGGGAAACGCATAACAAATTTGAAAATCCAATTTCTAGAATTACCAACAATATTCGGAAAATACCGAATTATTTTATGCAGCCCTGTATACGATCTATAGATTTGTATATATATTGCATAGAATGATAAAATTCAGTTCAATTAGGAAACGCACATTTGAAAATTCCGTTCAGCAATTTTCGTCAATAACAGCAAATGTACTTAAGATGTTTTGTGCTGCCCTGTATATTATCTATAGAATTTATACACAACGAGTAATAGGAAAAATTAATTATATTTAAAAATGCATACCGTAACTGAAAACGCACTTCCAGCAATTATTATTAAGATACAGTTCTTTAATCGAATATTTTTGTTTGTCCTTGTAAATGAGCGATAAATATCATGCACACAATTTTATACAATAAGCATCTTGTAATGTACCTCCGTGATATATATTAGTTACAATGTATCTAAAATAATGAAGTATTATTAAAATAAAACGCAAATGATTTTATCCATAGAACGCAATACAACGGAATTGTTTTGAGTGTTCCTGTCAAGGAACTAAAATTGCAATGCACATTATATTCTATAGTAAACTTCTTTTAATGCACTTCATTGATATATATCAATTTCAATGTTTGGAAATAGTGTAACATTATTTAAATTAACCGCGAATGATTTTTCCCAATAGACCGTAATGTAAAGGAATTCTTTTGAGAATCCCTGTAAAGGAGCTATAAGTGCTACACAGTACATTTGTAATACCGAACATGCTATAATAAACATAAATAACATATATCAATTGCATGACAATCCGACTATATTTACGCAAGTTACAGCACCGACAGACAGACATACAATTTCATAAACCACTTTTAGGTAGCTTTCAATACAAAAAAGTATAAAGCTACCTATTCCCGTAAGGCATGGTGACGTCACGGCGACGTCACTGTGAAGTCACACTGTGACTTTGTGACCGTCGTCGTGACGTCAAGTGATGTCGATGTGAAGTCATTGTGACGTAAATGCGAGGTCGTTATGGCCGTTTTCAAGGCTTTCTGTGACCTCACAATGTGACTACTTTGTGAAGTCACCGTGCGACTTAAATGTGAAAAATGTGACGAATCTGCATCGGATAGGGTGACCAGATTTTACCCGAATCCTATACGGATTGTTCGGATCAAAATTTTTTTATGGTTCAAGTTTGTGACGTTTGTGACGACACTGCACCGTGTCGGGTGACCAGAGTTTACCCGAATCCAATCCAGAAACTTCGGATCGATCTTTTTGGATTTGTTTGGCTACAGAATAGATTTCGATTAGTTGTCGTGTGACCTGATTTTCGTGAACCCGATCTGACCCGAGTCGGGTATAATGTTTTTACTGTAAGTCTTGTTTGGAATAGAATCTTGCATACGACCGAGTAACCAGATTTTATCAGAAATTATGTTACGATACAATTTCTGATGTCGGCTCGGATCTAGAGTCATACACGAATCTGGTTACATATTTCTTGAACATGATTGAATGTCAACTTGAACATGAATGATGGTTGACTGAAACTATATTTTGATTCAACCCGTATTCTTATCCTAACCCAACAACAACAACAACAAAAAATCTGTAAGCCCACAACCCGACCGAACCTGATAAATGATTTCGCATAGATTCGGATAACAAGATTTCACCAAATACGGATAAGATCGACGATAAGGATTGGATCGGCATTCATTTTTATTGATGCAACTCGTATTCAAATTAAAACTTTGCATCTGATTGAGAAACCGGTTAACACGAAACTTTCTGACACATTTATGAACAAACTTTTAAACGCATGGCACTTGCATGCCTGATTATTAAAGCTATTTGGAATGAATAGCGTTTTCCATTTTTAGATAAATGTAATACTTAAGATCAATGTCGGTCACGTTTTACCCGTTTCTGACGCTGCGCGTCGGAAATTTGGTTCAAAACACCGACTTTGATAGTGTTTTCTGAAACATCATCTGCCGTTACCAAAAAATGGATAACGCCATTCGATTATATATAGGGTAGATGTACCAGTAATGGACACCCTTAAGGAATTTCTTTAACAATTATTTTTTAATTAATAGTTATAATTTTTATATTCAACATTTTTTAATATTATATTACTCTACCAACAATATTTAACCATGCTCATAGTCACATTTCCCAATGTGAATCTAAATTTAATTGTAAATAACAGAAATAAATCAAAACACCAATAACTCCAGTAATGGACACCTCACAAAAAGTAATAGATAATTGATATTATGATTGCATTTAAAACTAGAATTTAAAGATAGCATATTAATGAAATAAATAAAGCTGAATTTTTATTGGTTATTTTTTTATAAACCAAAAACATTGAAGGTGTCCCATTACTGGAAGGCGGTCCATTACTGGCACATCTACCCTTTTCTGAATAAGAACACCTGCCAATTTCATGTATTTCCGAATAAAAATGAATTCAGAAATATGCCAGAAATTAGCTATTTTGGATTTGAGAACAACTTTAAAGAAAATATAAGTATACATTTTCAAATAAACATTCTGAAAAATTTATATTAGGAATCAATTTAAATAATAGATATACCTATTATGCGATATTATTAAATAATAAACATTGTATCAAGCAGTAAAACAGTTTTCGTTGTAAATGAAATATAGAACTTAAGATCATAAATGCCAAAAAAAAAAAATTATATATTTTTTTTCTTTACAAATTATTTTATTTATAGTTTTTGATAGAATACTAAATGCAGAACTTAAATATCAATTTTTACAGTAAAAACTTTCGATAACACAGCTGGAAAAATTACCTTAACTAAACAGTTATTTTATTGTTTCATCAATATTTATTATTTTTGTGCATCTAACATTGACATATCTCGACAAATAAATTATTCAATGCATTAAAATGTCACACTTTTTTTTTCAAATATACCGGAAAATTATTTCTGGAAACCTACACTAGCAACGAAATTATTAAATTGCAAATCAAATATTAATAGTTTTAAAAATTGCAATGTTTTTAATTATAATGAATAACTATGAAAATTGAACTAAGAAACGCAAAACATTAAATAAATTCCTCCTTTTACATAACACTTTACATTTAGAATACATATTGTTAGTAAATACTTTAAGCTTTTGTCCAAATAGTCTATTTAAAAAAATTTAAAACATTAAAGATAAAATGTAATACAGGTGATTTTTTAAAAGAAAATTTAAACATCTTAACTTTTAAATAATGCAATATTAAATGTACTAGTACTAAACATGCACTATTAACAAAACTGCGAAGATATTAAAAGTTACCTGCTGATCTATAGGTAAAGGTGTTAGTATTGAATGCTCCTTATCTGCTTCCCTTTCATTGAAAAATTAGACTGTACATCCACTACAATACTTTTCAAATTATTCCAGCAGAGAGGTGTGTTCATAGATCTGAGAAATCAAATATCATCCAGGCCTTATGAACGCAACCGGCTAGACACAGGGAGATGTTAAAATGGATGGTTTACTTTAAAATGGAGATTGTTCACTTTAAAACGTTAATTTACTTACACAGTATAAATCTACAAACTTAAAAGAACGCAACACACGCTAATCCTATCCTAACTTCGAATGAGAAAAAATCGTCTGCCTTCAATATATGCGCGCAGTATTGTTTAAACACAACAAAATAACAGCTAGCAGATGTTTCCAACTTTACCGCAAATGATATAGGAAGAAAATAATTTAAATAAAGACATTTCAAAACCTTTATAATTTATATGGCTGAAAAATGAACTTCTAATGATGCTATAATATTCTTTTTTTATATGAGAGAGTTTTGTATTCTTAGAAATAAGCTGTGAAAATTTACATTTTTATATATTTTTTAATCCATTGCATTTGCTTTAGACGTCAAAAGTAAAGATAAATTTTAAATAAAAATTGATTTAATAGGCTTTATAAAGTAATTTCGATATAAATTTAAATTACAATCAAATTTCCTAAGTACAAATTTTTCATTTTTTACACTCTATCGAAAAGAGCAATATATTTAATAGAGGTGACATCTTACTAAGCACTGGCCAGTTTTGGATAAATTGATATAGGAATGACATATACTTTATAACATGTTTTTAATTCATTTTTGCTCGGAAATACACGAAATTGGCTCGTGTTTTGTTCAGAAACTATGTTATTGAAAAACCTTTTCCATTTTTTGTTAAAAGCAGAAGATCTTTCAGAAAAGAATGTCAAAGTCGGCGTTTTGATTTGAATATCCGACGTGACAGTGAAAGACAGGAGAAAAACTGGTCGTCACGTGACACGAATTGCTTATAACTCGATAAATAACTAAATTTCTATTTAAGGATTTTTACCTGTGTATTATATAGTATATTTTGTTAAATTTCATGAAAATGGTAATGAAAATTGTAAAAAATTATCTGCCTCATATATGTAGACAGATATTTATTTATTATTTTATTTTGGAAATACTCAATATATTTAAATAGTGTGTGACAATATTTTTATTAATGATTTAGGTACATGACATAATTCAAATCTATATTTTATGAGTTTTTTTTTTTTCAAATTCACTCTCCGATCACACCGTGAAGTCACAGATTGTTGGCATTTTGGTCATAGGTTTTACGTGACTTATGTGACTTGCAGTGACGTCATTGCAACGTCACAAAAATTTCTAAAGCTGTCAAAAAGTAATTTTCTTTATGTTATAAGATGTTCTAAAGTTTATTTTAAGTTTTCTTTAGATCTCCAAGACGTTCATATTTTGGTCACAGTGTGACGTTACAAAGTGGTGGCATTTTGGTCACAGATGTGACGTGACGTAGTGAGTCACATTGACGTCACTGTGACTGTGCGTGTGCATGCTATGCGGGATTGCAGCCGTTCGGAGGAAAGCAGTTCCGGAAAATTTCGATATATTTTCACCGATCATGACCCCCAGACCCCAAAACCACCCTCCGTTCAAATGTTGATTTATATATATAGATATACCCATATATATATATATATATATATATATATATATATATATATATATATCTGACCTATGTCATACGATAACGCTCGTATTTATAAATCGATTTTGATGAAACTAATTGTGTGTATTAAGGTCATTAATGTCTCGACCGAGTCCGTTGGCCAGCTTGGTCCGCCATTTTGTTTCAAGATGGCGGCCATTTAAAAATTTAAAACTAAAATAAATATACAAAAAAATTAAAAATTCAAATTTATAATTACGTATTAGGCCTTGATACAAGGATTCCAGATCATTTTTTGGTTTATCTCCATCTTAAAAAATGGCTGAGATAGAGCAGTTTGAAATTCTAGGGTGGCTGACATTTTGAAACAAAACAGCACATTAACGCGATTACTCGCAAATTATTTTCTTTCATTGTTGTAATAAATTTCCCAATCATACGCATAAAACTATATATTCATATCTGTTAGCGCCAAAATTGGCGACATTGGCGACAAAATTGGCGACAAAATTAGAAAAATTTGTGACATTTGGCGAAATATCGCCAAATTTGGCAACCAAAATAAGTTTTTATAAATGAAGCCAATTTGGCTATTGCTCAATAATTTGGCGAAATTCTGATTCAAATTCAGTATTAACGAATCTTTTGTAAACGTTACTTTGCATTTTAACTTTCTTTTTTTGTGTAACATTAGCTAAAATTTTAAAACGAAGATATAGGAAAGTTACCTTTTCCTCCCGGTACAGGCCGGAAGGACTTTTTAACTACGTTAGAAAGCGTTAATGAAAAGTAATGCGATTTTTATAGTTAAATTTTGAATGCCAAATAGTTGATATCAGTTTCATACTTAGTTACTTTTATCTGAATGTAACCCATATTAGAAACATCTTACAAGCAGTTTCTCTATGAGTTTTTCATATTATTCATTTTCGAAAAGAATGATTCACAGGCGTATGTAGATGAAGTTTTTTTTTTTAAATGGCAAATGTCAGTATCTATGTATTGCTGTACATGTCTGGAATTAAATTCTAAGTTACCATAATTATTTCATTGATTTTTTTGCTTATGATACCTAATAATATTCAGTTTTCGATAGTCTTCAAAAATTTTGTTTTTGATTTAATAAATTTTTTAGCCCATATTGAATTATTAGAAATAAGTTGCGTATCAATTTTCTATCAGTGGAATTGAGACAAGTTTAGCTAATCTAAATTCCTGTTTTTTTTTATTGAGGTCAGTTGAAACATGGACATACTCAAAAATGATTACAATCTGTTCAAACTCATTTTGGAAAAATGGAAAAACTCAAAAATGAGCACATACAAGTCAGATCATAGCAATTTTTGAAACATGTACATACTCAAATATGAGCACATGATGTTTTATTCTTGAATCTGTGCATGTTTTCAGAAATGAGTATATACATGTTTCAAACTTGAGTAATTTTGCTTCGGAGCCATTTTGACTATGCGACAGACTCAGATTTGAGTACTTTTTGCTCAGTTTTGACAATGTCGTTTTCAGAGTGTTGTATTGTGAATTGTGCATTTTTAATACATTGTCGGACAGTGGCGCATGACACAAATATGGTATCACGTAACAGATCGCAACAATTGCAAAATAAATAGAACACCATTTGCCCATTAATTTAATGTTTAGTCATTTTATTAATTAATCAGATGTATATTTTTTAACCTGTTAAACATGCTTCTAGAAATGAAAGACGAAAAATTCGATCACTCTTTTAGACTAGTTGCGAAAATAACACTACATAAATATTCAATAAGAACCAATAATGTTTTTAGAGATATTCTAATAGAACTTGTATTCTGCATTATGCATTTTAATGCATTGTCTGACAGTGACGCATGACACAAGTGTGGTATCATGTAACACATTGCACCAGGTACAAACGCAAAAAAAGTCATTTGCCTTTTAAATTTACAGATTTTTTTTTTTTTTTTTTTTTTTTTTTTTTTACCGTTGAAGAATCTGATAGGGTTCAAGTACAAAGCATGAGATATTCATCTATCTTGAAATCATAAAACAGTTTGAAAAATATATGTATAATTTACGCGGAGAGGATTTTGTATAATATAAAGGTTTAACTACTATATTTATTTGAGGAAAACAATTCTAAAAATGTTCTTTATAGTTTGAAATTATATTTATTTATTTCGGTTGCAATGCAGACCAGAAATCACTTGCACACTGTAAAGTTATAAAAAAGGAGAAGTATTTGACATACAATAGAGCGTTCTACACAAGATGCGTCTGATGATAGAAAGGTTTGCTTAAGCAAATAATTTAAAAAATAATCAAAATTGTTTACATATTTTCACGGTTGCAGAAAAGAATCAAAAGCGCATGATAAAAAGCTACAGTCATATTTTAACATTTGAAATTATATTGAGCGCTAATTGGCCGTAGTGCGAGTTACAAAAAGCGTACACAGTTCATAAAACCAACTTAAAAGGCTGTTTGATGAGATTAAATGGCGTAACTATACAGGAAACATCTTACAGAAAATTAGTATTATATTTTATAGACAACAGTCGATCAGGGTATAACACAGTCGGTATGCGCTCAAAATTCACATATATGTTATTCCGGATATGTTTAGGGATATTTTTTGGATAACAATGGGGTATTATTAGATATAATAACCTCACCACAAAATGCTTGAAGCGAATTCATAACATTCATGAATATACAGAATGCCCACTAAAGTCCCTTGCCACAATCTTAACTTTTGAACGACTGCTGCTTTATTCATAAAAGTAGTGTCTAGGTATAGTAAAGTAGCCATGCGCTATTTAATGAAACCGCCTACGGCGCCACCTGGTGGAATGCTGCGGGGTTAGCATTCCTATCTCGAAAACGGAAAGAAATAGAGGAAAAAGTGATTTACAAAGTTGTAGAGTATCATCGAATTAGTACGAAAAGACACCTTGTGGACATTAATGCGAAGAATAGAACGGTTAAAACGCGCATTTGTTTTTTCGTGATTTCCTACCCAGTGACGTCACAAAACGATCTTAGAAAGAAAAAAAAACAACTAGTTATAATAATATACCGTTGTTTTAGATGTTCAAACTTCTCACCGTCAGCTGCAATGCATATTTGTATCCTTGTTTGAATTTCACGTTGCAAACGTTGCAGCATATATGGTGACATGTTTGCACAAGCGTCCGTAATGCGTCGTTTAAGGTCCTGCAATGTTTGTGGAGGGGTCGCATACACCTGCTGTTTCATAACTGGTTGTTTTTTTTTCTTTCTAAGATCTTTTTGCACGCCACAGTGTACGTAATCACGAAGAAACAATTGCGCGTTTTAACAGTTCTATTCTTCATTAATGTCCATAAGGTGTTTTTTGTACTAAATCGATGATGCTCTACAACTTTGTAAATCACTTGTTTTTCCTATCTTTTTCCGTTTTCGAGATAGGAATGCTAACTCCGCAGTTTTCCATCAGGTGGCGCCGTAGGCGGTTTCATTCAGCAGCGCATGGCTACTGACCTACCTGATTATACCTGATTATACCTGATTATACCATGGCTACTGATTATACCTAGACACCACTTTTGTGAATATAGCAGCAGCCGTTCCGAAGTGAAGAGGGGGCAAGGGACTTTAATGGGCATACTGTATATTTAATTAAACGCAGTTGACAAAAATATAAACAGTATGTACTTAGACAATAAGCTAATTCAATTCAAAATGATCACATACAGAAATTACAAGAATGGCATTTTAAAAATGTACTTATGCATTCTCTATTAAAACACAAGTCTCTGTTTACAGAATAAAGTTCACCTCATAGCATAATCTATTTTTCCACCAACTCTTGGCTTTTACAGTATTGCCAGTGGGCTACTTTTAAAAAATTCATATTACTTGATTGGCACCACTTTTTTGAAATTGTATAATTCACCCAGCATTCGTCTTATTTAATCGTCTGTAATTACATAAACCGAATTTTTCTTTCTCTAAAAACTGGTGGTAATCAAGAAAATGGAATTAAAAAAAAGTAGCCGACTGGCAACACTGGGCTTTTACTGCAACGGCGTTGAACGGAGCACGTTCTTCTCACATAATTTTGTGATAATTTGTTGGGTATTTGTTACGAATTTTTATCTTAATACGTAATTTCCGCCCAAATTGTATTTGTTTATTTACTTTCTAGTATTTTTATTTATTTATTTATTTAAATATGTGTTATAAGACATTTTTTTTTTCATAAATCCTATTTCCCCTAAGATTTCCGATGGAAATAAAATTTTAACTAATTTCTTTGGAACTTTTATGAAATTTATGTTTTATTTTTGTCAGATTAAAAATAACTTTCCTTCTCAATAACATTTTTATTTTGTCAAAAAGCTTTAAATATGCAAATATAATAGCTGTAATCTTTCTTTTAAGATTGTTAAGAGGAAAGTTTATTCATCCCAAGGGGATGAATTTTTATAAATTAGGAAATCTAAAACATATTTCGTAACATGAGACAGAAATAAAAAAAAAATCCTAAAAAATATTTCGTTCAAAAGAAGAAAACTTTGAAGGCTTTAATTCCATTTATTAAGATAAGATTACACTTGCCAGCTGTAATTATATTAATTAGAATATTTTTCTTGTCGCTTCAACAATGCATTATTACGAACGGATTTTATTAATTACGTATTTATTAAAAGGTATTGATTTTGAAAGGATTTTGATAAATTTACAGGCGTTCAGTGCTTTGTCACCAATTTTTGGACTGATTTCTGTCTCTCTATCTTCTTGTCTGTCTGCAGGTTATACAATGTTTTTGTGCGCCGCGATTCAATAAATAATGCATATAATTCTATAAAATGCGATATTTAATTGTAGCACGACATAAATTAGTTTTTTTTTTTTTTTTTTTTTTTTTTTTTTTTTTTTTTTGGCGTATGACGATGATGCTATGCCGTGTTTTGCAAGATTTGCGGGGTAGCTGTAGCTAATCGTCTAATAGAAGGAGTTCTATAAAACTTAATGCGGAATATACTTATCATTCATATTTTGCTGATTTAAATTTCGCTTTAATCATTCAATGGTAGACGCTGCTATCTGCGGGTTTTCAATTAATATTGTAGTCGTGTCTTAATTTCTCTTTTGCAACAAATTGCATATTTGAGGTCTTTCATAAAAAGTAGATATGTTGGTTCAATTTTGGCTTTGAATACTCAACAGCGGGCGCTTTTGTGGTATGTTTATTTTATTCACCAATTAACTTTTAAAAACTAGCCAGAATAGGCGTCTGTTTTTATATCGACGCTATAGGTGGTCATTCAATGAATATTGTACTCGTGTCTGAATTTCCATTTTGCAATAAATTGTATATTTGAGGTATTTTATAAAAAATATATATGTTGATCAATTTTGCTTTGAATACTCAGCAGCGCGAGCTCTTGTGGAATGCTTCTTTTTTCAGCAATTAACCTTTTAAAAACGGGTCAGAATTGGCGACTGTTTTTATATCGATGCTATCTTCCGTCATTCAATGAATATTGTAATCGTGTCTCAATTTCTCTTTTGCAGTAAATTGTATATATGTTGTCTTTTGTAAAAAATAGATATGTTGGTTCAATTTTTGCTTTGAATACTCAACAGTAGGCGCTTTTGTAGTATGCTTATTTTATTCATCTTATTTAATTAACCTTTTAAAAACGGGCCAGAATTGGCGAATTTTTTTATATCGATGTTAGCTGCGGTCATTCAATAAATATTGTAGTCGTGTCTGAATTTCTTTTTTGCAACAAATTGTATATTTGAGGTCTTTTATAAAACGTAGATATGCATGTTCAATTTTTGCATTGAATATACTCAACAGCGGGTGCTATTCTGGAAGGCTTATTTTATTCATCAATTAAACTTTTAAACAAGAACGAAAAATCATGCGTCAAGCATAGATTATGTAACACTTTCCAACGCTTCCAAAATAATTTTACAAATCATTACCGTTTAATAAGCTGAAAGATAAAATCTAAGTAAACAATTTGGAAAACGCATAACATATTTAAAAAGGTAATTTCAGGAATTTCCAACATATACAATATTCGGAAAAATATCCGATTACTTTTATTCAACCCTGTATATGATCTATAGATTTGTATATATACTACATAGGATGCTAAATTTTAGTTTAGTTAGGAAACGCGTAGCACAGTTTAAAATTCTCCTAATGGAGTTTCTGTCAATAAACGGAAATGTGTTCGCGAACTTTTGTGCTGCCCTGGATATGATCTACAGAATTTATACACACCAAGTAATAGATAAAAAGTGAGTTAAATTTAAAATCGCGTTCAGCAACTTAAAACGCACTTCCAGGAATTAGTGTTAACATACAGTAAAGAATTCTTTTGTGTGTCCCTGTAAATAAACGATGACTGCTATACATACAATATTCTGTAACAAGCCTCTTGTAATGCACCTTAGTGATATATATAAATTTCAATGCGTTTAAAATAGTGAAACAGTATTTAAATGAACCGCAGACGATTTTTTCTCCATAGACATAATGTAACGGAATTATTTTGAGTGTCCCTGTAAAAAAACAGTAAGTGCTACACACTTCAGTTAAAATAGGACACATGTTATAGATGACAACAATAATATATAAAAATTGCAGGGCAATCTGAGCATATTTACGGGAGTTAGAGCACGGCCAGACGGCCATACGGCAGACAAACCGAAGTCATAAACAGTTTTCAACTAAGTTGGAAAGGGTTAAAAAGGGCCAGAATTGGTGATTGTTTTTATATTCAATCGTACTACAATTTACAAAAAAAAAATTCTTTGTGGTAGATTTATCTTGAAATTTTACTGGTATAAGTGTATGGGAGGGAGTATTTTTCAAAATGCGGTACAAATAGAATAAAAAAAAATATTTTTTCGTTGGGACGGCATGTGTCCCAACCCCGTAATCAAAGGGTTAATGCTTATACCTTGTTAAATTTGATTTTTATTAGTGAATTATTAAATTATGTATGACGAAAGAAAAGAGACGCAACAGAAAAACATACTTATTCTGTGGCAAAAAACTGTTTTTATCTTTATTCTCTATATATATTATTTATTTACATTTGTCTCTTTAATATAGCAACAGCAACTTAAATTGTGCATTTTTAAACAAAATTATGAATATGAAGTACCGGCTCGGACTTTTTCGCCCAGTTGGGAAAATTACAACTTATATGATTTCTTCACCAATTTGACTACTACCTCTCTTCCCAGATTTGTCTGGGATTGCGCAGTTGGTAGAGCATTGGCAGTTTCACCCAAGGCATCCCTGATTCGAATCCTGGCCCGGACTTTTTTGCACAGTTGGGAAAATTAAAACTTATATGATATCTTTACCAATTTGAATGCTACCACTCTTCCCAGATTTGTCTGGGATTGCTCAGTTGGTAGAGCATTGGCAGCTTCAACCAAGACATCCCTGATTCGAATCCTGGCCCGGACTTTTTTGCTCAGTTGGAAATATTAAAACTTATATGATTTCTTTACCAATTTGAATGCTACCTCTCTTCCCAGATTTGTCTGGGATTGCTCAGTTGGTAGAGCATTGCAGCTTCAACCAAGACATCCCTGATTCGAATTCTGGCCCGGACTTTTTTGCTCAGTTGGGAAAATTACAACTTATATGATTTCTTTACCAATTTGAATACTACCTCTCTTCCCAGATTTGTCTGGCATTGCTCAGTTGGTAGAGCATTGGCAGCTTCACACAAGACATCCTTGATTCGAATCCTGACCCGGAATTTTTCACTCCGTTGGGAAAATTGAAACTTATATGATTTCATTACTAATTTGAATAATTGTGCCAAAATTAATCTACAGAACAATTGAGTTATTAAAATGAGTGAATAAATGCTTTTCTTTATGAATGATGTGAATTCTGTGTGAGGTTTGGTAGTTTGGAATTAAAATTAACTGGCATAAATAATTAATCAGTTCTCCTATTCTGTAATTTGTTACTAATTTATTGAATGCTTTTCATTTAATTTCAAGAAGTGTATTTAAAATATATTTATAATATTTTACACTCGCACTTATTTTCCTAATTAAAAAGAAATATTATATCTTTGTTGGATTACATTTATTTTATAAGAGGTTTTTGTTTCTTCTTAAATTATATATATCCTTAAAAAAATATTTTCAAATTTTTGCGAAAATTTTGCACTAAAAGAAAGTACAACGGAAATATTTCTGTATGCTTCTGCGGCTGAAATCCCGACATTGAGAATTATTTACAGGCCAAAGACTTTTACCCCAGCACAATTTTTGTATGGTTTCGTCAAAGTTTTATAATTAATGAATATTCTTTTTATATTTTTTCTTTATTTAACATATAAATTATGCTTTTTTTCGCTGTACATAAATGCTTTTACTTTTCTAGAGATTTTTTAAAAATGTTCCTTTATTTTCTCCTTAATTATTCTCAATTATGACATAAGTTATGGTTTACAGTCTTTGGTGGTGTTATGTAAAAAGAGTTTTTTTAAGGAACTAAAAGTATTTGCTGGTAAATGTCATTATACTTAAATGAATAATCTAATTAGTAATTCGGTTGACTTGCTTTTCCATAATGAATTCCAAATGAATAATTATTAAATTAATAATGCATTTAATAAAAGATAAATTATAATATATTTTTATTGGGTTCCACTATATTCTTAAACGCTTATATGATAAAAAAAAAATTCAGAAAATTATTATAATTATTATTATTATTATTATTATTTTGCAAAAATGTGGTTTGAATATAAAACATAACATAAATCTTCTTGTGCCCTTCTGAACCTGAAATTCTGACAGTGATAGTTATTTGTAATCCAATATTATGTTTATTTGTAGAATATTTTTAAATGTTTCCTGAGGATTTACGACGCAGTATATTTCTTTAAAAATACTTTCTGTGTTTAATAACATACTGGGATATATCTTTTCAGGTGTACCGAATAGCAATCTAGTGAAGTCATTTTACTACAGATTTTTATAAAGTTTCTTGAGTTTATTTTTCGATTATACGCAAACATATTACATAAAAATATTAAATATATAGGCATATTTTATTATTTACAGCCTTTGATAGTTAAATGAAAAAGGAAACAAGAATGATAAATCATGCGTCAAGCATAGATTATGTAACACTTTCCAACACTTCCAAAATAATTTTACAAATCATTACCGCTTAATAAGCTGAAAGATAACATCTAAGTAAACAATTTGGAAAACGCATAACATATTTATAAACGCAATTTCAGGAATTTCCAACGTATACAATATTCGGAAAAATATTCGGAAAAATATCCGAATACTTTTATTCAGCCCTGTATATGATCTATAGATTTGTATATATACTACATAGGATGCTAAATTTTAGTTTGGTTAGGAAACGCGTAGCACAGTTTAAAATTCTCCTTCTGGAGTTTCTGTCAAGAAACGGAAATGTGTTCGAGAACTTTTGTGCTGCCCTGTATATGAAATACAGAATTTTTACATACCAAGTAATAGACAAAAAGTGAGTTAAATTTAAAATTGCGTTTAGCAACTTAAAACGCACTTCCAGGACTTATTGTTAACAGACAGTAGAGAATTATTTTCTGTGTCCCTGTAAATGAACGATGACTGCTATACACACAATATTCTGTAGTAAAGCCTCTTGTAATGCACCTTAATGATATATATAAATTTCAATGCGTTTAAAATAGTGAAACATTATTTAATTAAACCGCAAACGATTTTTCTCCACAGACGTAATGCAACGGAATTCTTTTGACTGTCCCTATAAAGTAATTATAAGTGCTATGCACACCCTATTCCATATTAAGCTTCTTGTAATGCACCTTAGTGATATATATCAATTACAATGTGTTTGAAATTGTGTAACATCATTAAAATAAACCGCAAATGATTTTCCCCCATAGACCGTAATGTAACGGAATTATTTTGAGTGTCCCTGTAAAAAAAAACTATAAGTGCTACACACTTCAGTTGAAATAGAGAACATGCTATAGATAACGACGATAACATATAAAAATTGCAGGGCAATCCGAGCATATTTCCGGGAGTTAGAGGACGGCCAGACGGCAGACAAACCGAAGTCATAAACACTTTTCAACTAGGTTGGAAAGTGTTAAAAAATGTGTATTTTCAAGTGGCGATAAGAGATGTTTGGGTAAACCAATTAAATAATTTGTAATTCTCTTTACGTGCAGGCTCATTATATGACCCGTTGATTTGGAAAGTGGGGCAAGCACATTTTGTGAAAAAAAAGTTAAAGATAAATCTAATTACAAATTAATATAAAACTTATATTCTAAAGTGATTCACAATACATATATTTTATTATCAATATCAATTTGTCTCCTAGTAATTTATTGGCCCAACGATATTTCAAATGCGTTGATTTTGAAAGTGAGGTAAGTCCACTTTGAATATAATTATTTTTTATATTGAAGAATATTAACAAATATAATCAGAATTAGTAATTCTTCTACAACTGCGCTGAATTTGCAACATTGGTAAAACGTTGTTGTACATTATTTATAATTATATGCATACAACTTATTACTGGATATTTTGTCTTAGTTTATCCACTTTTTCCTATAACATTAAGATAAAACAAATGTATCTATTATTTGTTTTACTGTGATTTCTTTTAAAGAAGAATGAAATATTGAAACAAATAAATAAATAAATAAATCTATTTAATACGTGGAAATTTTTCCATAGAAAATTCCTCACGCCTTGGCAATCATACTATTTCAAATTTTAATTGTTTAAAAGGCGTATAGCCAGCAGAGTGAAAAAGTATCCAAACCGGAACTCGAACCCGGGTCATCAATATAGCGCACTGACGTTCTATCAACTGATCCACTTGGAACGATACCTATCCCGGCACTTCTCACTATCACATGTTGGCAAGACTACAATCACAGCACAAGATGAAATATTTTTCCGTGAGCCACCATCCCTGGAGCATACACGAAACTAAGGAAAATCCAGCATCGATGATTGAATAAATCTATTTAATACTTGGAAATTTTTCTGCCACAGGGCTGGTTGCTCACGGAAAAATATTCTATATTGTGCTGCGATTGTAGCCTTGCTGACATGTGATAGAGAGAAGTGACAGGCTGGGTACCGTTCGAAGTGGTTCAGTTGGTAGAACGTCGGTGCGCTATACTGATGACCTGGGTGTGAATCCCGAATGGATACTTTTCCACTCTGTTGGCAATACGCCTTTTAACATTTCAAATATTATAAATAAAAAATATTTATATTTTTCTTAATATAATTATATTCCATGTATAGAAAACCTATGTTTTCGATAAATCATTGTTTTTGACAGTGAGGTAAGGTCCATTGGTGCATATTAAAACCATATTATTTTCAGCTAACACGAATAACTATCATTACATATTAAATGTACATAAAATAAGACCTCCAAAATATAAAATAAGCCTATGGATTTAAAAATATTCCTAAAATATTTATACGAATATCGTTAAACCCATAAGTACAAATCATTCAATATCTCTAACAATACTTAAACTACCTCTAAGACATTAGACAGACTTGAATACATTTAAAAAGAATTAAATATATACTACAAAACATTTAAAATTAAAATCCAAAACATACAAAGTATACATTTCGCATGTTATTGCATAGCCGCTTCAATACTAACCACAACAATAAAACATAGAACACAAATGGATTCAGTTAAAGTTGAAGCTTTTCTTTTAGAAACAAGAAATATTTATTAGGAATTGAACCTGATTCGTTCAAGGTATATGGGCAGTGGTGACTAAGGGAAACATGAAAAGTCTATAATAGAATCTTTGCAGTTATTTATCAAACTTGACGAATCTACGAAAGATAGAGTGTGGTCAGTGTCAAAAGCATGTTGGACTAATCTAGAATTTAACCATGTCATTTTTAAATGCGCTGATATGCTCTTTAAGTCGAATCTCCATAGATTTTCCAGTCTCATCCCTATGTACATTCTTGCAATCATTGCACGGAATCACATACACAACAACAGTTAATTTTGTTTTGTCATATTTACACTATTTATAAAGCTATTAAAAAAGAGCTCAATTTATTTAACGGTTTAAAAGAAACTCCAATGTTAGATGATTTCTAAACAGATGAAACTTTCTCTGAAACACTATTGTAATATAGTAAACAAACAAAACTGCTGGGTTTAAACTGCTGAAAAGGGGGCATCTAGCAATCTGTAGCAATAACAAAAATCCTCACTTTCAAAATCAACAATTCATATAATATAAGGCTAGGTAGAAAAATACATGTATTAAAATTTGAGATTTTTTTATTTTCTTCTTTTTAGTGTTAATATATTTTATTGCAGCACTTTATAAGCAGTTGAATATGTATTTTGGAATATTTTAAATTGCGTGGTTTTTTTTTTGGAGCTTAATTAACACCATTGTTGTACAGTACCCATTACAGTACTTCGTATACACTTGTAACTGTAAGGAATATTTGGCAATTTATCCCCTGGGCCCGGTTAGCGGGAAAAAAAATTGAAATGAAATTATTAATTTATAATGAGGTTCTAAAAATATCCAAATGTTATTGTTATCGGAAAAACACGTATGTAGATTTATAACCCTAACATATCAGGATTGGAATGAAAAATCGATTACAAAATTTCAACTTCACATACATGAGCCCAGTTTAATTAAATAAAAGAATGTAATAAATAAAAATTACAATATAATTTTGTTGGGTTCCATTTTTATAACCCTCTAAGCGTTTAGAACGTAATATTCCGTTCACTAAGCTCCAGGTTTCACTGCAATATATGCAATGTTTAATATAATATAATTCTATAGATTTAATGAATTTTCAAAACATTGAAGAATGATTAATACTCTCAAGGGTTACATTCATATTTGTAATTAAGTTTTATTTATAATGCTGAAAGAATCATATTTTTTTAGCATTTAAAACAAAATGCAGAGAAAACAACATTACAATTTTACCCTTTTTCAAAACGCTCAGAGGGTTAAATACTTTACGAATACAGTAGAGTCCCGCTATTCGGAACTAATTGGGTCCGAACACTGTTCCGATTAGCGGGAATTCGGAATAGGTGGATTTCATTAATAAAAATGAACGTATTGACTTGTTAAGGCGCAAATTAAATACGGGGACATATGCTAGTGTCAGTCTGTCAGCTCTATACAGCGTTGATCGGCTCGTGGTGAACAGGTTCAGTGAAAGTGTGAAGGGAATGGCTGTAGCCTTTGATGACTCATCACCCCACCCTACCTATCCCTCTCCCTCCCGCGTTGCAAGAATTACTATCAGGGTTACTGCATTTCTGCTACCACAGAGTATTGGCGTATAGATTCCGTGTTTTCGCGAACGTTGAGAAATTATTTTAAAACTCCCCTCCCGGTCAATGTTTACTCTAGCGGAGTTTGATGAACTGCGTGCGCTTATTGCAAATTTATTGCAAAAAATTGTGTTGAGGAGTGGATTGCTGTTGACGGCAATGGCCACCAGAAGTACGCAGACGAAGACATCGTGGCAATGGTGCAGGAATGATCAGCTGAAATCGACTCAGCTGAAAACGAAGAGGAGGTGAATGCTCAAACTGAACTCCCGTCACACACAAACGCAACAAATGCACTTGACCTCGCCTTACGCTACGTCGAATAACACGCTTCATAACACCAAATGATGTTATATTCATGCGACGATGGCGGAACATTACATGCTCATATCGATTGAGTGCTCTTCGTCAGAATCACTGACTTTACTTCTTAAGTGTGTGTAAATTAGTTATTTTTTGTGTTTAGCAATGATTAATAATATCTAATACCCTGTATTAGTACAGGTCTAATATATTTGATAATGCATGTAGCAGAGCTGTACAAATAGTGCCCTGGAAGACATCTGAAGGAAAGCTAAGTGTTGAGGTCAGAACAAATAAAGAATCATTTTGCTTGGTGACTACAGTTCTTTATTCAAAGTAAACTTGATCATTTAAAACTGTTAAAAAACACTTTCAGATTTATTCAGAGCAAACGTGTGGATAAAAACAGAGCTTCATCGTTAAAAAAAAATATCTTAGTTAAGCATAACTAGACGGATTAAAAGGGAGTTTTGAAACAGTGTTGAAATAAAACTAACTCATAATAACAACTTAAACTTTCTGTTAAATTATAACTAAAACGTACTTAAAAACATTTTTAAATTAAATCAAAATACTATAAACTCAAGTTAATCCATTTACAAAAGTAACATAACTAATTCAATTCAAAACTAAAAGAAACACGCTACAAAAACGAAGCGAAGCGAAGCTTCCGACTCAAAACGTTGAAAACATTTATACTCTCCGAAATACGAAAAGAGGAGATTCCACTTTAGCAAAAGGGTATGTTCCGCAGCAGTCGATTACGGAACAACCAACGCCATCTATAATATGCTTTTAAACTACACGGCAGATTTTAAACATCGAAATTAGAACGAGAGCTATTAAACCAAAATAAGTTTTAAACCCAGTTTAGCAGTTTAGCCATTAGTGACAAGTAAAAACCAGCTGATTAGATAACAATTAAAAATAATTCTACAGAATTGTAAAAATGGTGCCGACATGTACTGTTAGTAAACAGCTTTCACTTCAATTTGGTTTCAGGCGTTTTCTAGAACCTTAGGTAGTATGTTTGGCTTTATTTAACTTCTTTGTATAACAATAAACGTACGTTTTTCCACGAACGCCTTTTTAATTTTTCCTGTTTTCAAGTTAGAAAAATCGGTATTTTTTTCCTGAACTCTGTTCGGAATAAGCATATTTTCGGAATAGTGGGGTTCGGAATAGAGGGACTCTACTGTAGTATGTTAAAAGTACTTTTAAAAAAAACTTTTCGATAAATGTTTTTTTTTTTTTTTTTTTTTTTTTTTGTATAACACATAACATAAATCTTACAGAGTGCTTCTGACACTGCATTTCTGAGAATTATAATAATTTGTAATCCAAGGACTTTTTTCTCAGTAGAATTTTTGCAAGGTTTCCTGAGTATTTGCTACTCAACAAATTAATTTTTTTACATTTGTTTTTCCTTTTATTAGAAGTACATGTTTTTTTTTTTTTTTTTTTTTTTTTTTTTTTTTTTTTTTTTTGGCTGTAAAACGAGTTTTTTTCTTTTTTAGAGATTTTTACCGTGTTTCTGTATTTCTCTTTTAATTACTCTTAAACATAACACACGTTAAAATTTTTCAGTCTTTGGTGGTTTTCATAAAAAAAGAGTGATTTTAAGGAGCAAGAAAAGTTACCTAATAACTGTAATTAAACATAAGTGTATAATCTAATTTTTAATTCCTTTGACATGCTTGCTTATTTTATACTAAAGGAAATACTTGTTAAGCAATATTATGTTATTAAAGATTGCCATATATTTTTATCGGTGTTTACTACTTTTTTGAGCGTTTTAACAGATAGTTAGTATATGACAGAAATATTCTATATCAGAAAAAAGTCCTAACTTTTATAACAATGTTCCTTCAATTTTTAGTAAAATAGAACGCCAATTATCTAGACTCCAATTTTCTGGATCGCCCAATATCCGAATCGATGTCAATAAAAAAAATTAATTGCGTTTAAAGAAAAGAAACTTGTTGAAATTCTAATTTTCTATATCCGTTCATAAAATTGTAATTTTCTGAATATTCCTATTTAAACAAAAGGTCTAATTTATGTTTAATTTAAATTTTCGAGATTTAAAATTGAATAATTTTAAGTCCGTATTTATGATCTACAATAAAACAATTAACTTTCTTTGACGTGTTCAACTAACATATCTGTATGTAAGAACGGTATATATATATATGTAAAAGTCAACTAACATATTCAACTAACACATCTGTATGTAAGAACAGTATATATATATATATATATATGTGTGACGATTTTACTTGCATCACCATACTTTTCGTAGAATCATACTCAAGGCAAGGGTTTCTCCGAAGAATTTTACAGTCGAGCACCGAGACTCACTTTGTAGTGTACTTTTAGAATGCAAAGAAGAGACAGTCCATTTCCATTTACACTTTTATTCGTAAATCAAAACAAACTGGCTAGGCTTTACTCTTTATAATGCTCAATCCATACGTGCTGATTTTAATGCCGTGAAGAATCTTGATGATTTAATTGAACTAATAAGAAGACATCTTTGCTCTTAAAAAGGCAGTTGTTCTTTCGAAATCTATCGGCGGCCAAGGAGAGTGTTCTACGATCGTGGAGTCCGCGTCGGGGTTGCGTTCTCCACCGGATCCTGGAACAATCTGCTGCTAACGCGGGAAAAACGCCGTATATCATTTCTTGAACGCTCCAGAATACATGTTAACTAAAAAGTCTCGCCACCAACCAGCGCGCTCGGATTACTTTTCTTTGCGGCCCAATTTCGAAGTTAAATGACCGTTATCTGAAAAATCGCGGGATATAAAATTCTTAGAACATTCTCGAAAATCTAATTCCTTCGAATAAATAAGAAGAGAAGAAAAGAAAAGAAATACATAGGTTTTATTAAGTATGGCAAGATGCCAAGATAATTTTTACATTGAGACTAAAGTCTTTCATAATTTGAGAAGTAATATTATTTTGTCAGGAAACATATGGAAATAAAAATAAAATAAATAAAAATACATAGGTTGTTATTTCAAAAGAGTAAAATATTTTTAGCTGGGAGATTGGTGTTTTTTAGAAGAATTAAATTCTAGGATGCATTTTATTTAAAGAAATAAAAGTGCGTAATTTTAATAAAACATCGATCAGCGCCATTTTTTTAAGAGAATGAATTTGGAATAAACTATTTTAGCACGGTGGAATTTTGACAATCGAAATACTGGAGCGAGAAAATAATTTAGAATAATAGGATTTACACAGAATTATAGTTTTAATGAGGCCAACGGAGAATTTTTTTTAAAAATTTGTTTCATATATATATATGCATATACATATACATATATAATAGTAAAATTCATTATATATAAAGGTAGGAATAATATAAGTTGAATACATTATTGCCAATTTTTGTTAAACGAAAGTGATTTTAGAGAACATTCATTTCATAAGATAAACCGTACTTATGTGTGACGGATTTCTGCATACCCCTAATACTGCTAGAATACAATAGTCCGGGTAGTTGGAATTTCACTCATAGCATAAAGCAGTAGCGTCAATTTTCAAAAAAATATTTTCACATAAAAACAAAAAAAAACAACATATTTTTCTTGTGGGTGACACGTCGCACCTCAAATGCCTAAAAACTAATTTTTTAAGTATATAAATGCTGTTTCTAGAAACTTAATGCTGCTGTAATTAATGTAATTAAAAATTGGCATAGTATAAAACATTTAATTTAAGGCTTTTGGCCTGCAATGGTTTAAATACAACGCTAACGTAAGTGGAAAAGTGTCACAAAGGTCTTCAAGGACTAAGCGCAAGCTGTCGTAAAACACAACTTGAAAGGCGATCAGAGAATATGTGATGTTAATATTGTTGCGAATTTTTCGCGTTTCTGGCTTACTTCCTAGCCTTCTGACCGCCGAGCAAAAGAGCAAAATTGTAATTTTGTTTTCTCTGTAATTTTTTAAAATGCTAAAAAAAAACAAAAAAAACATGATATTTCAATCATGATATAAAAAAAAATACGTATATGAATATAATCCTTGCGACTATTAATCATTAGTTAAAGTTTGAAAACTACATTGTATACGGATATAGCAGTTCACGGCGGTGAGAAGGCTAGAGATCTTCTCCCAAAATCGACCTAATATTTCTAAAGTCTTCTCATTGTTGTAGATAGCGTCTTCTTATCGTTTGTTTTAACAAACACGTTTATTAATAAAACTTTGTGGTAACACTGAATGAAACATGCCTTTATCTATGTGTCTGTAGGAAAAAAAGGCCATTTTTGTATCAATTAACGGAAAAAGATACCCGAATGAAATGGACAGGATTGTAAAGAAATATTTTGAAAAAAAGATTCATGATTGCGGCAAGATTTTGTTATTAAGTTAAACTAAAGAGAAATGGGGATTAAAGTAAAGTTAAAATAAATTCGCTTTAATGTCAGTAAAATATTTTACAATCCATTTTCAAAAAAGAAATTCCATGTTTATATGAAAAAGGGATCAATCATAGCTGCCAACTTTTACGCTTTTTTCCTACCACTAAAATTTTATAGTAAATTTTACCTTATTAAATCGTCGAAATTATGTGATTCAATAAGGCAAAATTTTCTATTAATTTTAGTGGTAACGAAAAAGCGTAAAAGTAGGCAGCTATGGATCAATCGACTTTCAAATGAACAACGCCTCCAGTAACATATCCACAAATTCAATGCAGCAAAGAAAGAATCACAGATGGAAATAAATTGTGTCCTATTTGTAGAAATACATGTACACTCTTCTTTCATGGCTTTTGCACCATTTCGCTGTTAAAGAGAATTCACGAACTTTGGAAAGTCTTTGGAAAGTTTCCGAAGATGTGTGGGAGGAAATTGACATAAATGTTATAAGACAAATTCTAATATGATGCGAATTTCAAACCAGAGCTAAAGGCAACAATTAATGCTATTTAATCGAGTCAAATTTTTGAAATGAATATAGCATTTATGCGTCTAATTATAAAAATCGTTTTATAAAGTGTGAACGACTTTCCGTAGTGGTATATTAGTTATTAGGCTTACCATAATACACAGAAATATTGTCGATGGAACAAATACTATACATTAACTTTAGGTTCTTGATACGCTTTGGACTTTTACAATATTTTAATAACGAACAGTCTATCAAATATTATGAGTTAATTCTTCTGAGATTCTAGTAGAATTTATTGGTAAGCGAACAGTTTTTGAATGCATAAACTTTACCATTTCTTGTAAGAGCAACGTCTAGAATTTATTGATAAATCAATCTCATTTGATTTTTGCTAAAATCTTTTTTTTTATCACATTTCTATTTAAAATAATTTGTTCACACACATTTTTGGGATGATTTAATTTTATTTTTCGTAGTTAATTCATGAGAAAATTGAACAAAAGTCGCCTATTCGCTCGTTGCATTTACCCTTTTTTGAGATATTTCTAAAAGTTGTTGCGCTTTTTCTTTTAAGAAAAACATACATTCAGACATTTCAGAGTTTGTTTTGTATTCAATAAAGTGTGACTACGTTCATGAATTCGGGAAAAGCTCATTTTATGTATTTCTTTTTATTACAAATTAAACCACATTAGCTATTTTTGCATAACTGCAAAAAATATATGGATTAAAAAAAACACACATTAAATTTATAAATTTTTGTAAAAAAAAAATTAAAGAGTCCGGCGATGTGTTCATCATCAGTTGTTGTAAAAAGCATTTCGTGATTATATTGATAAAGCAATCGTATTTGCTAAAATGTTGTTTCGATCATACTTTTCTTTAATGTCTTTAACTGCCATACATTCTCAAAATTAAATACATTTTTTTTTCATATATTCATATACTTTCGTTCTAAAAATTCAGATGAAACCGAAAGTATTCCACATATAAATCGTCAAATGGCTAAAAAAAAATTGTACCCGGAATATTTATTAAATTTTTTAAATTTAATTTATTAAATTTATTAAAATTTTTTGAATTAATAAAATTTATTGTGTAACTATTGTGATTCTAAAGAGCCATTCTCCATGTTTATTAAAACATACATCGTTATTCAGAACGATGTTATTTATGAAAAAAGAAGGTTGTTAACATTCACAAGTGTAAGAGAAATTCCTGTAAATAAATGTTATGTGCGTGTGTGTGTTTATGAAAAGAAATATTTTTATGAAAGACGCAGATTATAATTATATTTCAATTTAAAGCATAAATGTATAATCAAGCTAATTATAAACAAATTTTTACAAACATTCAAAATGTCTAACTATGTGACCCGTCGACGAGATTTGTCATCTGAGTTTTAGAGGTGAACAAAGCCATAGGTTCAACGTTTGGCCTTTCGCATTCGTCCACAACTCACGGAAATATAATACGGAATCTGAAGTGAGCGCCTGTCAACCGTATTTGCACACGTTTACCTCCAAAATAATGTATTTGTGAGCTATGAAGTGTTCTGGTGTCATCATAGGCTACGTTACCGCCCCCTGAATTCTAGGTTTAAATGCAGACACCA
Organism: Maratus michaelseni; assembly: GCA_963931845.1. Taxonomy (NCBI): domain Eukaryota; kingdom Metazoa; phylum Arthropoda; class Arachnida; order Araneae; family Salticidae; genus Maratus; species Maratus michaelseni. Next base: position 95,216,150 of record OZ007594.1, on the reverse strand, counting down.
AAAAATAGCGGCTGTTGTAGGCGAATACCTGTACAGTCCCTTGAATTTAAATACCAATAATTTCAAAAAAGTTTTTCCGCCTTATTTTTCTGATATTGAATAATTCAAAATAAACTTTTGAAAAATACTGTTGTTAAAATTCAAGGAACCGAACAAACCCTTAAAAATATCAACCTATGACAGCCGCCATGTTTGTGTCAGCACGCAGGCATGCTACGTACATAGTCATAAAGGTGCACATGTCATATTTTCACATGCGTAATGTGGTGAGAAAAGGCAATTCTGTAGGCACAGTGGATGTGCACACCACATGCAAGTAATGACAGCACTGGATCCACATTCAAGGAGTGTTACACATATCAATTACAACAAAGTTTATGTCCAATACATGATACACGCCTTTACAAAGTGTAACGTGGTTTGTAGTGACATGGAAAATGCTCATAGATCACAGATACATTTCTTTTGTCAGTAGACGGTTGCAAATATTGAGCGCGAGCGCAACTTTACATAACTTATTTTAGGGGTTGCGAATGCACGTTGTACTTGTGTTTTTGGTCACATACCTGTTCACCTCTAAAGGTCTTGTGACAAATCACGGCGAAATGTCCGACAGATATTTTGTGAGTGGAAGTGTAATAATAAACTGATTTTATTGGTTAAGATAACACAGGTCAACACAAATCTGGGGTTTGTAGAATAGCACTTTTTTCTTAGTAAATCAGTCACATCACAAATATGACATTAGTTTTTTGCCATCACCCACAGTTTTGTCACAAAACAAAAAAAGAGGGGGTGCCTCTTAATAAAATGAATGTGTAATATTTATTAAATAAAATATATTCTTAATAAAAACAAAAATTTATTTCTTTGTAAAATGACATTAATAAATGTTAAAATACAATACTGCACTAAAGGATGTGAAATATAAATATAGATGGCGCCATTTTATGTGTTGATATTTGTCTGAGAAGGCGCAATTTTCTCCCGCGCATTTGTAGTGAGAACATACGTTTATTTTGTACGTTTATTGATATCTTACGTTTGTTTTGTCAGTTTCTTATAGCAATATGGCATCAAGAGGTTGTATAAATCCAGGATCAAAAAACGTGATTCGGCAGAACTTAGTTGATCCAAAATAAGTCCTCTTGCCTCCCCTGCATATTAAATTAGGTTTAATGAAACAATTCGTAACAGCCTTAGATAAAACAGGGGATAATTTTCGATATTTAAATGAAGTTTTTCCACATTTATCGGAAGGTACAATCAAAGATGTGTTCGTTGGCCCAGATATAAGACGGTTAATGATAGACGAAAATTTTGAGGAAAAAATTAAATCAGTCGAGAAAAATGCATGGATTAGTTTCAAAAACGTTACTCAGAAATTTTTAGGAAATTACAAAGATCCGAACTACGCTACGATCGTTGAAAAAATGCTTCAAAACTCTGAAAAACTAGGTTGCAACATGAGTTTAAAAATTCATTTTCTGCACCCCCACCTTGAATATTTTCCTGAAAATCTTGGTGAAATGAGTGAAAAACAAGGTGAGATATTTCACCAGGACATAAAATGCATGGAAAAATGCTATCAAGGACACTGGAATGTAAATATGTTGGCAGATTACTGCTGGGGGCTAAAAAAAGACACTAAACCAGCTTCAAAATCTAAAGGACACAAGCATTCTTTTGATGATAAAAAAAGTAATTTTACTGTATATACTAGAATATCATTTCTTATACAACATGCAAACATTTTTATATATGTATATATGATTTTATTTATTTATGTGATTTTTTTGTACATTTTTAAATGAATGATGTGTAAATTGTATACTCTCAAATTCCACAGTCTTAGTTTCTTAATTGTAAAAAACGTGATACATAAAAATGGTCTGACGTGATACATAAAAATGGATATTATTTTTGAAATAAGCATAGCAGATTTCTTACAAATTACATAATTTCATGAAAACCCCAGACAAAAAGTTAAATTTTGTAGGCCTGTGTAATTCATGCGAAACCGAAACGAAATTCGTCTATCCGTGGTTTATTATTATTATTATTATTATTATTTCATGTCTTTTCTTTTTTTTAAACTTAAAGAGAACATACATTGAGATATTTTTGCTATTATTAGTTTGAATAAATGAAGTGTCACAGAGTTCGTGTAATAAGCAAATCGGAAAAATCTGTTTTTATCTATTTCCTGTTACAGACTGTTAAACGACATTGGAGGATTTTGCACAGTTGTTATCAAGTTTTCGTTTTAAAAGAATCACTTGAAGATGGTTTTATTTATTTATTTATTACTTACCCATCATACGTAATACAGGGTAAGTCTTGTAATCGTTTCGAAAATCGAAAAAAAAATTTGACGGATTTACACGTTTCAGACACTGGAGATTCCGAAAAACATATTTTCAGAAAAAAAAATTGCCGTCCGTCTGTGTGCCGGTAAACGCTCTATCTCCCGAAAAAATTGAGATAGAGACTTGAAATTTGGTATGTACTTAGCATGTAATAATGGGAATAAGCCTATTGAATTTCAGTAACCTCGATTACCCGGAACTTTTCTTTTCGGACTCTCGAAATATTCGTTCTGATAAAAGGTATATAAACATTTTCGAAATTGTTTATTTTAAGGAGTGAATATAAAAGACAATAAAAAAACATAAATTTTGCATAAAGCATGAAGTCGATCGGATAATTAGTTACCGAGATATTCGTAATCCTATTTACCACACTCTTTGATTTTTCATGACCCTGTGATTCATCCAAATTTCATTTCAAAATATATTTTACTTTGAAATGAGACGCTTAATCAGATGCAATAAACCGCTAGTTAATAGGATTATTGTTTTTGGAGTTATAAGGATGTTTCTTTTAAGCAATTCAGTAATCGAGCCTTCAAAGTTTATCACGTCATCAAGCCACGATTTTATTCGAATTGCAATGCATTTTATAAGTAGTTTACACATTTTATATTTTAATATTTTACATTATGCATATCCATGATGGTTAAGTATTACGGTGGCCCCCAACGACTAGTTTTGTAAAACAAATATTTGTTTAAACATTTGTACAAAAATTACTTGTTCGTCATTTACTGTTGCGGAAGCTTCTAAAATTTATTTGTAAAATAGTCTTTACTTCATTTCTGCTAATATGTAGTTTAGTTCGTATTTTTGTTCAATGTATTTAATTACCATACGTTCTCATAATTGATTTATATATATATATATATATATATATATATATATATACAGGTTGTTTCACAAAGAACTCCTAACTTTAAAAATCAATAACCCGGAAATGGGGATAGATAGAAACATGAAACCAGTGGTATGTTTATTAAAAAAAAATGTGTTTAAGAATATTTCTGTGTCCTGTCAGCATATGTTCAGTTGTACAGCGACATCTCTCGGTGATTTCTGGAACTATTTTTTCACGTAATCCGTTTTTCCATCTATTGATTAGTGTGTTTAAAAAATTGAAGCTTATACACTGAGTACTTCAATGTATAGATAGGTTGGAGTAGGAGTGTTATAATTCTATCCACACTGTATTTTTTTGCATATCATGTATGTGCATGAGTTTTAGTATTTTTTTAAATTCATTCTCATAGACACATTATGATAAAAGACTATAACAGAAGAAGTCCCCCAAATATAGCAATAAATGATGCATTAATTGGATGAAATTTCGTTGTACTTAATTTCTTCAGAAATTTTACTTTTTAATTTACTTCTTTACTTATTGGTGTTCTTTTTTGCTTTAATAACTTTTATGATTGTCCCCTAAAAGCTTATAATATGTAAAAATTAAACTTTAATCTCCTTATTTATAATGCTGCTATCAAGACAATGTAAACTTTGTGCAGTTATTTCCTCATTATTATATATATACATTAAAAGTGAACATTTTAAAAGTATTCCGAAAATGCTATGTAATTTTTTATAGGAATGCATATTTAATTATACCACAGAATAAAAAAAACAGCATAATAAGAAAATAAAACGACGAACGTTTTCTGTAATACAAAAAATTAAAAAATAAAATTGCAGGAACGAAAGTTAAAATTATCTAATGCGACTTTAACCCCTTAATGGTCGTGCCCGTGATATTCACGGGCTGTGTAGGATACTTTTTAAAAATTCCGATTGCTTGATTCCCACCAGTTTTTTAAAACAGCGCAATTGGCTTTATTCTGTTATTATTTTATCTGCTATGAAATAAAGTGAATATTTCTAGTACAAAAAAGTGGGGGCAATGAAACAATCTGAATTTAAAAAAAAAAAGTAGCCTACACTTATCGGGCGCGATCGTTAAGGGGTTAATAAATTTTATTTGATGATGATAAAAAAAGAACATTTGTAAGCAGTTTAATGGACAGTTAATTGTCAATAATTAAATGATTTTAAATGAGCATAAAAATGATATATTCTCTGTTAATATAATTCGGATAGCACTTTTCTGTTAAGAAAAATATTATAGAATCTATATCTAAAAATGTTATTTATTCATCAAATCATGTAACACTCGAGTTTTTGAATAAATGAATGCTCAGAGTAGAGAGAAAGAATAGAGAGGCACAGAACCGTAAAAATGGTTTGTAATATGAAGCCGTTTATTGCTCAAATAAGTAGGCCCAAACAAGCCACTTCATTGGACATAGAGAGGTTGCACGTGGAACAAGGATTGATTTCATTAGACGGGGAAAGATTTTTTCAAAGCAAGCCGCCAGTTGTTTGGGCCGACTTCAGGGTTGCATATTTGGCGTCACGCCAAACATAAACATTTTATTCTCCAGTTCTTTACTTCATGAGATGAATGTATAAAGCACAAAAGAAATATAGTGAACACTTCCATGTGAAAGTATTATTAGACAAAATTTAATTGACGTATTTATGTAAACATATTTAATTGTGTACCACTCTGCATTAATAGAACACGATATAAATGATCGGTATAATCATTTCAATTTGGGTTTCAATTATTTAAATTGGATAAGTTGTGACCTTTCATTTCTAAATCTTTTACAATTTAATATAAGAAGACGGAAAAAAAGATAACTTATATTAAATTGATTACTTTAGAAATCAATCCATTGCAACCAACTTGTTTATATATTTATAAATATGCTTATATATAATGCAAAACGTTTCATCACGATAGTGACAGAAATACTGAGCCAATTAAAACCTAATTGAAGCAGCGTATTATTATTGTAAGTATCTTAATTGAAATTGTTATAAGTATGTAGTTCTAAAAGTTATTTTACGGGGAATTCCGTTACATTCTGATGAATGGAAATACATCGTTTGCAGTCAATTTTAATTATGTTTGATTATATAATGTACTTTAAGCGAAGAGTAGGTTGTTATATTTTTTTATGAGGACAAAATACCTTGTATGAGTTTATTAATAAACATACTCGGTAATTACTCCAAAAACAAGGACTCTTTGGAAATCCGAACAACATTTTGGCCAGCGGGGCTGTATTTTTAGTTCTTTATTAAGATGCGTAAATTTTGTTACTTTGATAAATGAGACAGTTTGAAAGAATTTCGCTAGTTTCCATTGAACGGTCTGCGTTCATACCTTATTTGAACGTATGAAATATATGATAGTTTATAGGATAATTTTAAAGGTTGATTTCAACAAAGGTTTCCCATTTTCGATATAATTATTTTAAAAACATGCAATTTCATTTCGTAATTTCAATTTAAATTTCTCCTACAAATTCCTTTTTTCCTGAAAATATCCAGCTTAGAAGGAATCAGATGAATTTGTTTAGTTTACATTAAATTGGATGTAAGAACTTAAAAGAAAAAAAAAGAAAAAAAAGAAAACAAAGAAATCAACCTACTCTTACGACTAAAAGGGAAGAATTTGATTTTTCTTGCGTTGTATACCTTCACATACGCGATTTTCTATTTCAATATTTTTGAAATGACTTCTTTTGATTATTAAAAAAATGTTAATTCTCTTAAATTTAAACGCGGGTACTTGTATTTTTTTCTACTTTCCATTTCTCTTGTTACCAGATTTTGTCACTTTCAAACAGTTAATAACATTTTTGGTGCGTTAAAGAAAATGTTTCGGTTTGTATATCAAAACTTTTCCTTTCTCTTTATACTATTTTGTAAATGCGTTAGTTTAATCTTCATTTGTAATTGTTATGATAGCCTGACTCTAATTACCTATAATAATGACTTCACGAACATGTACACACAAAGATAGTTAAGAAAAGAGAGAGTGAAGGAGATCGATAATTAATGGAAGGAGTTTTTAATACGAAGACATCTCAATGAAATAAACATTTCTCACAAAATTTATTGTAACACAATTATTCGATAACTATATTACAACTCATATTTCTGGCATTAGTATTCTCATATTAGTATAACTCATATTCTCATATCTATATATTTAAAACGAAAAGCGCATTCTGTCATATTTCAATATTATTTTTTCACACGAAAGGGATCTCTTTCGCATGCTTCAACGCCCTTTTGAATGCTTCTCCCCTCTGATACGGGAAACCTGATCAGCCCTTCACCTGTTTAGCCTAGGGGGATTGAAAAGGCTTGATTGAAAACGGCTGGAGGTTTACCATTGCATTGAAAGCATAGACCTTCTAATATATTTTTACTGTGAGGTTGAAAGCTAAAGCATTTTTTTAAGAACTCATGTTTTCACTAGTAAATATGCATATTTTTTCGCAAAATTTTAAAGAGAGCTTGGATACAGTTATATATATTAATGATTAAAATGCCAGAATGTTCGGAAGATGAGAACTATTTATTTATTGCTATGTTAAAGAAGCCGACGCGAAAACAAACAAACAAACAAAAAAGCGAGAATAAAACATTTTTTTTTACAACTGGATAACAATATTTTTTCATGAAATTTTTACTCGGGTTGTAAAATCTTTTTATTCATCACCAATAAAGATTTTAAAGAGTTCGCACAAAAAGAACTTTTTATTTTAAAACTATGAAACGACCCTACGTAAAAAAAGAACCCCAAGAAAACGAGTGCTTTTATCATTAAATATCAATATTTTTTCGCGAATTTTTCATCCGAAAATATAATTTTATGTACACATACTCATTCAACAATCTTAAAATACATAATTAACCACATTAGATATTCGTAATCGACTGAATTTGAAATTAAAATATTAATAATAACTTAGATTAGACAATTATAATACTCAGTAAACTAATTAATGTAGTTTTGTAGGAAAGAATAATGTGGTTGGATAAAGTGTCCCATTAAGCGGCTAATTGGAAAGCAGTAGCGTCAATTTTCAAAAAAATATTTTCACATAAAAAAAAAACATATAGTTCTTGTGGGTGACACGTCGCACCTCAAATGCCTAAAAACTATTTTTTTAAGTATATAAATGCTGTTTCTAGAAACTTAATGCTGCTGTAATTAATGTTATTAAACATTGACATAGTATAAAACATTTAATTTAAGGCTTTTGGCCTCCAATGGTTTAAATACAACGCTATTGTGAGTGACAAAGTGTCACAAAGGCCCTCAAGAATTAAGCGCTAGCTATCGTAAAACACAACTTCAAAGGCGATCAAAGAATATGTTATGTTAATATTGTTGCGAATTTTTCTCGTTTCTGGCTTACTTTCTAGAGATCTTCTCCCACATTTGACGTAATATTTCTAAAGTCTTCTCATTGTTGTAGATAGCGTCTTCTTATCGTTTGTTTTAACAAACACGTTAATTAATAAAACTTTGTGGCAACACTGGATGAAACATGGCTTTATCTATGTGTCTGTAGCAAACAAAAAAAAAAAAAGGTCATTTTTGTATCAATTAATGGAAAAAAAAAACCTAATGAAATGGACAGGATTGTAAAGAAAGATTTTGAAAAAAAAGGTTCATGATTGCTGCAAGATTTTGTTTTAAAGTTAAACTAAAGTAAACAAGTTGGAAATTGTACGTCAAACGTTACAAACGAGGTGCGTTCGTACGCACGTTTTAGAATTAAATTCATGATCTCCCGTGCGTAGAACGGGTTAAACAGCTAGTTAAGTATATATTTTATGACACTGCTCATACAACTATCTTAACTAGTTATATAAATATTCTGATATATATGTATCAGCTAGTTATATAAATATTCAGATCTTGATGATTTTTAATTCTGTGAAATGAATTTTATCGTCTGCAGATTAATTTCTGTCATAAAATAAGCATCTCGGTCGCTTGAAGATTCAACCTCGGAAGCTCCTATAACAAAAAAGCACCGATTTTAAAAAAAAAATTCAAATTTCTTAATAAATATTTTTATTAATATCTCCTAAAGTTTTGATTCGATTTTAATAAAATTTGAAATGTCTCGACAAAATTCTGCAAAGATAATATATTTTAAATTGCAAACCATTTGGTTGGGTAGTTTTTGCGTTGTTATATGCGGACAGACAGACAGACGGACGGACAGACAGACGGACAGACAGACAGACAGACGGACGGACAGACGGACGGACCAAACGACGACTATAGGTGCTACGTATTTATATAATTACGAACGCACCTAGAAAGATATTAAATAAAGCTAAAATAAATTCACTTTAATATCAGTAAAATATTTTATAATCCCTTTTCGAAAAAGAAATTCCGGTTTTATATGAAAAAAAATTTTATATATGCATCAATCGACTTTCATATGAACAAAGCCTCCAGTGACATTTCCACAAATCCAATGCAGCAAATAAAGAATCACAGATGGAAACTAGTTGGATGTGCCAATCCCAAAACTTTCTTCTATCTCGCACAGGTTTCGCAGACACTAGAAAGAATCAGTAACCAATTTATATCAAGGTCTAACTGAATCTAAAATTTTATTAAATTCCGTGCATTAGTTCTTGAGATAAGACTATTGCTAAAATCGTGTAAATCTTGCAAAATGCAGCATAGCAGTGCCACCCGTTGGGAGATTCAGACCAAACCCTAATGAACAATAACTTATAATAACGTCTAACTGAATCTGAAGTTTGATGAATATCCTTGCAATAGTTCTTGAGATATAGTTATCATGATAATAATGAAAAAAGTAGCATAATAGCGCGACCTGTTGTGCTATTTACACCAAAATGTAATCAGCATCCATGTACGTCAAGGTCTAACAGAATCTCAAGTTTGATGAAATTCCGTAACTTAGTTCTTGAGATACAGCGATCGTAAAAATAATGAAAAATGTGGTATAGCAGTACCACCTTTTTGAATATCTACATCAAAATGTAATCAGCGTCTATTTATGTCAAGGTCTTACTGAATTTGAAATTTGATGACAATAACTGCATTAATTCTTGAAATAGAGCTATTGCGGAAATCGCAAAAAATGCTGTATAGCAGCGCCACCTGTCGGGAGATTTTCTCCAAAAACTAATCAGCACCAACTTATAATAGGGACTAACTGAATATAAAGTTTTATTAAATTTCGTGCATTAGTTCTTGAGATAAAGCGCCAACAAATTTTGTCACATACAGACAGACAAACAGTGTCACAAACAGACATTTTCGAAAAACTGTCAAATCATGTTTAGGACCTTATAAAACGTAGAAATCCGTCGAAAACCGGAATTCGAAAATTTTCATGAATCCAATACTTTCTTCTTGTAAACATATAAAAAAGTAATAAGTTGTGTCCTATCTGAAGAAGTACATGTACACTCACCTAGCTTTTCCTTGCTGGCTTTTGCTGCATATCGCTGTTAAAAAGAATTCACGGACATTGAAAAGTCTTTGGAAAGTTTTCCGAAGATGTGTGGGAGGAAATTGACATGAATGTTATAAGACAAATTCTAATTAGATGCGATTTTCGAGCCAGAGCTAAATTTAACAATTAATGCTATTTAATAGAGTCAAATTTTTGCAATGAATATAGCATTTATGCGTCTAATTATAAAAATCGTTTTATAAAATGTGAACGACTTTCCGTACTAGTATAGTAGTTATTAGGCTGACCATAATACACAGAAATATTGTAGATGAAATAAATACTATACATTAACTTTAGGTTCATGATACGCTTTTCACTTTTACAATATTTTAATAACGAACAGTCTATCAAATATTATGAATTAATTATTTAGAGATTTTTGTAGAATTAGCTGGTATACGAACAGTTGCTGAATGCATTACCTTTACCATTTCGTATAAGAGCAACGTCTAAAATTTATTGATAAATCAATCTAATTTGACTTTTGCTAAACTCTTTATTTTCATCACATTTCTATTTAAAATATTTTGTTCCCACACATTTTTGGGATGATTTAACTTTATTTTGCGAAGTTAATTTATGCGAAAACTGAACAAAAGTCGCATTCACCTTCTTTTTCAAATATTTCTGAAAATTGTTGTGCTTTTTCTCTTAAGAAAAACATACTTTCAGACATTTTAGAGCTTATTTTTTAATCGATAAAGTGTGACTACGTTCCTGAAGTCGGAAAAGCTCATTTTATGTGTTTCTTTTTATTACAAATTAAACCACATTAGCTATTTTTTCATAACTGTAAACAAGATATAGATTTAAAAAACATACACATTAAACTGATAATTTTATAAAAAAAAATTAAAGAGTCAGGCAATGTGTTCATCATCACTTGTTGTAAGAAGGATTTCGCGACAATATTGATAAAACAATCGTATTTTCTAAAATGTTGTTTAGATCATACATTTCTTTAATGTCTTTAACTGCCATACATTCTCAAAATTAAATACATTTTTTTCATAATTCATATAGTTTCTTTCTAAAAATTCATATGAAACCAAAAGTATTCTGCATATAAATCGTCAAATGATTAAAAAAAAAAAAAAACATTGTACCCGGAATATTTATTAAATTTTTATAATTAATTTAAAATTTATTGTGTAAATATTGTGCGTCCAAAGATCAATTCTTTATGTCTATTAAAACATACATCGTTTTTCAGAACGATGTTACTTATGAAAAAAGAAGGTTGTTAAAATTCACAAGTGTAGGGCAAATCCATAAATAATTCTTGCAGATTCATGTAAATAAATGCTATGTGCGTGTGTGTGTTTATAAAAAGAAAGAATTCTTATGAAAGACGCAGATTATAATTATACTTCAATTTAAAGCATAAATGTATAAAGAAGGTAGCTATAAACATTTTTTTGCAAATATTCAAGATTTCTAACTAGGTGACTCGTCGACGAGATTTGTCATCAGAGTTTTAGAGGTGAACAAAGCCATAGGTTCAACGTGTGGCCTTTCGCAATCGTCCACGATTCATTTAATAAGGCATCTAAAGTAAACGCCTGTCAACCGTATTTGCACACGTTTGCTTCCAAAATAATGTATTTGGGAGCTATGAAGTGTTCTGATGTCATCATAGGCTACGTTACGCCCTTGAATTCTAGGCTTAAATGCAGACACCAAAATAGCGGCTGTTGTAGGCGAATACCTGTACAGTCCCTTGAATTTAAATACCAATAATTCCAAAAAAGGTTTTCCCACCTTATTTTTCCGATATTGAATAATTCTTACTTATAACTACTTTATATAATACTACCTTAAATAAACTTTTGAAAAATACTGTTGTTAAAATTCAAGGAACCGAACAAACGCTTAAAAATATCCACCTATGACAGCCGCCATGTTTGTGTCAACACGCAGGCATGCTACGTACGTTGTCATATAGGTGCACATGTCATATTTTCACCACACGACGCGTAATGTGGTGGGAAAAGGCAATGCTATAGGTACAGTGGATGTGTACATCACATGCAAGTAATGACAGCACTGGACCCACAATCAAGGAGTGTTACACATATCAATTACAACAAAGATTATGTCCAACTAGCTGTTTAACCCGTTCTATGCACGGGAGTTCATGAATTACATTCCAAAATTCCAAAATTAAAAATAAAAATCAGTACAACCAAAATAAAGTTTAGGAATACAATTTTTTTTTTAATGTCTATTAAAAATCTGTATTTACACAGCCAAAAATCCGCAGTAAAAAGTAGTAGTACGTAAAAAATCCACATCAAATAGACATAATAACAATCGAATATGAAACGAAATTTAGCATAAAAACGCAATGACAATAAATAATTTTAAAATATCTAAATAAGAAATAAGAATTTCATGTTAAAGTGTGGAGCTGTTCAATAACTATTCGATTTAGAAAAATATTTTTCTACTACTGTGCATTTTTCTAATGAAATGTAATTTATCATGTTGCTATGGCAGCAGACGATAAAACGATATCTTTGGAATAAGGGAATAAATAGAATAAAAAGTTTTGTTGATGTTTGTGATAAAAAAAATTTCAATATTTTTTAAAAGGGTAATAATTAAGCGCAGTTAAATAATTACCCGCGAGGAAGCGCGCAGTCACGTGCCCAACAACAAATCACTAACTTTGACTGTTGGTATGCATCAACTGAATACGGGTGCTGTACTTTTATTAGGAACATAAATTTAATTTTTACGAATATCTATTATTTTAAAATAGCGGCATTATCTATATAAAACAGCGATTAGACGTTAAGGGTGAAGCTAAAAATATTAAATTATTAGTTCTGTTGAAATCAGGGCAGTAGGTTTGGATTTATTAATAAGGAGGGTAAATTAATTAAAAAACCACCGCCAGATGGAGCGCAATGAAGTAAAATAAATGTCATATTTAATAAAAAGTCGTTTACCCCCACCCCTCTCCACATACCCGCAAATTTAACAAATATGTCAAATAAAGTTTTCTGAATTAATAATCTCTATCATACTAATAGATGTCATGTAAAAAAAAAAAAAAAAAAAAAAAAAAAAAAAAAAAAAAAACCTTAAACCCAGCTAATTATCATTCATCAAGTCGATAAAATCCTTTAAAATTACGTTTTTAGCATTTGGCAACCGTTAATAATTAAGTTGATTGTCTACATGTCATATAATCTCTGATCCATCGATTTTAAACACTCGACCATGGTAATAGAATATCTCCTTGAACTCGACTCGCAATTGCAATGATCCTTACCTTGATTTATTTAATGACTTCTGCGAAGATTTTATACAACCAACCAACCGAAGATAAAAAATCGTATTTTTGATGAGATCTCTTTGTGGATGGATTTTAATTAATATTTAATCTATCAAAAATCTATTTAAAATTTTCGAATTTTTTGTCTAAATCGTTCATGTGTCCCTTACCAGCAACCCGTGTGCCAAATTTTGTAACCCTGCACCCTGTGCTTTGCGAGTTTTTTAGGTTACATAGATACCCGCACGGATTTTAATAGTATAGATACATGATACACGCCTTTACGAAGTGTGACGTGGTTTGTAGTGACATGGAAATTGCTCACAGCTCACAGATACATTTCTTTTGTCAGTAGATGGTTGCAAATATTGAGCGCGAGTGCCACTTTACATGACTTATTTTAGGGGTTGCGAATGCACGATGAACTTGTCTTTTTGGCCACATGCCTGGTCACCTCTAAAGGTCTTGGGAATATTCTCGTCGAAAGGTCCGATAGATACCTTGTGAGTGGACGTGTAATAATAATTTAATTTCTTTGGTTAAGATACTTCATGAAAAACCGGAACAAAATTCATCCATCCAAGGTTTATTATTATTATTATTATTATTATTATTATTATTATTATTATTATTATTATTATTCCATGTCCTTTCGATTTTTTTAACTTAAAGAGAACATACATTGAGATAATTTTGGTAATATTTGTTTGAAGTGTCACAGAGTTCGTGTCATGGGAAAATCGGAAAAATCTGATTTTATCTATTTCCTGTTACAGACTGTTAAACAACATTGGAGGATTTTGCACAATTGTTATCAAGTTTTGGTTTTAAAAGAATCACTTGAAGATGGTTTTATTTATTTATTTATTTTGTATAACAAATATTTGTTTAAGCATTTGTGCAAAAATTACTTGTTCGTCAGTTACTGTTACGGAAGCTTCTAAAATTTATTGGTAAAATAGTCTTTACTTCATTTCTGCTAATATGTTGCTTAGTTCGTTTTTTTTTGTTCAATGTATTTAATTACCATACCTTCTCATAATTGATTTATATACATAAATTGGCAAGATAATTCATGCGAAACCCGAACAAAAGTCTTCCATCCGTTACTTGCATTTATTCTTTTATTCTTGAAAGTTTTACAAGTCTTTTCATCTTTTTAATTAAATAAAACGCATATTTAGACAGTTTAGGGTTCATATGGTTGAACAATAGGGAGTCACAGAGTACATGTAATGGGAAAGTTTACGTGTTCTCTTTACACATCTGTTAAAACATATTGCATGTTTTTCCACAATCGGTATCAAGACAAAGGTTGCGAAATAACGATATCACATCGTTCCTTTTTTATAAAAATTACTTGTTCAAGTATTACGTTTTCGAATTCTTGTAACAGAAACTTCTAAAAGTTACTGATAAAGCAATGCTTCCTCTTAAAAGATTGTTTACATCACTTTTTTGTGTAACGTCTTTTTTTGTCTTGCATTCTCCGAATTAGATTTTATTAATTTTGACAAGATAATTCATCTGAAACTCGAACTAAAGTCACCCATCCTTTACTTACATTTATTATTATTTTTATTAATAATTTTTTTAAAGTATTTCTGTCTTTTTTTTTTCTTGAAGGAAATATGCATTTATGCATTTCAAGTTTTATTTGTTACAATTAAGGCAATGGCACAGAATTCATGTAATCGTAATGAACTCATTTTATGTGTTTTCTTTATACATCTATTAATAAACCATGATAATAAATATTATATTGCTTTGAAATAAAAATGTAGTTTCTTTTTTGTTTAAATTTGTTTATTCAGTTTCAATTTTAAAAATTAAAAAGTGTTTCGACACGTTATGTCAGTAAAAAGACGAAAAAAATATCGAGTAGGATTCGGAGCTAGAGAGAACATACCATTATGTCATATTACCGTAAAGCTTAGTAAATGCGTAGTTTCTTGACAAACATACTAAAACAAAAACTCCATACTTATCCAGATGTTTCTTTTATTTGTCGTATTGTAGAACTGTAATATTACTTAATCTTCTAATCGTTTTGAAAATCGATTTTTTTTGACGGATTTACACGTTTCAGATACTGGAGATTCCGAAAAACATATTTTTAAAAAAAAAACATTTTGCCGTCCGTCTGTCTGTCTGTGTGTATGTGTGTCTGTAAACGCTCTATCTCCCGAACAAATTGAGATAGAGACTTGAAATTCGGTAGGTACATAGTATGTAATAATGGTAAAAAGCTTATTGAATTTCAGTAACTTCCATTATACGGAACTATTTTTTACGGACTCTTGAAATATTCGTTCTGATAAAAGGTACATACAAATTTTCGAAATTGTTTATTTTAAGGAGTGAATATAAAAAACAATAAAAAAACATAAATTTTGCATAAAAAATTAAGTCGATCGGATAATTAGTTGCGAGATATTTGTAATTATGTTTACCACACTCTTCAATTTTTCTGACCCTGTATTTCATTCAAATTTCAATTCAAAGACATATTTTAATGGGAAATGAGACGCTTAATTCGACGCAGCAAACTGTAAGTTAATATGATTATAATTTTTGGTGTTATAAGGATGTTTATTTTACGCAATTCAGTAAGAGAGAATTTAAAGTTTATGAAGTCATCAAGCCACGATTATATTCGAATTGCAATGCATTTTATAAGTAGTTTACACATGTTTTATTTTCATATTTTATATTATGCATATCCATGATGGGTAAGTATTACGGTGACACCCAACGAGTAGTTTAATTATCTATTAAATTTTAACCAGTTATGTTGGTGATGACTGAAGAAAGAATGGATTACGCCACATTGTATGTCAAAATTAAGAATACCCACTGTCTTTAACTGTGTTGCTCCTAGAGGCACTTTCGCTTATTAATGGCTGAATGCTTAACGAAGACAAATATCAATAAATTTCGTCTATAATACGTTAACTTGGCATTGGTACCGATTATGCGAAAATCAAATATTGAAAAACGGTATTCTAAAGCCACAACTTTTTATCGCATCGAGTTAGAAGCTCGAAATCTTTACAAAACAATGGGGCAGTGCACCTTATTACGCGATATTAATTTCACCTTGATACCTGCAGCCGCTCCCGGAAAAAACGTAAAGTTTGTCACGTAATAAATCGACATAGAATTATAAATTAATGATTTTCGGATTTTCTTCTTAACACGCGTTCTAAGGTCTTCCTATGTGCCAAATTTTAAGATTCAAGTTCCACTTGAAGTATCCTAAAGCTTTTACTCTCAAAAGCTATATTTACTTACCGTTGACTTATAACCTTGTAATTTGGCACGAACGAAGGTCTTATACCACTAAACGAAAAAAAATCAGAAAATTGTTAATTGTTAAGTCTATGTTGATTTATTACGTGGCAAACTCGGAAATTTTCATAATCGGAAATGCCAATCACATAATAAATCGGAATAGAGTTATAAATTAATGATTTTCGGATTTTCTTCTTTACATGCGTTATAAGGTCTTCCTGTATGTCAAATTTTAATATTAAAGTTCCACTTGAAGTATCCTAAAGCTTTTACTCTCAAAAGCTATATTTACTTACCGTTGACTTATAACCTTGTAATTTGGCACGAACGAAGGTCTTATACCACTAAACGAAAAAAAATCAGAAAATTGTTAATTTTTAAGTCTATGTTGATTTATTACGTGGCAAACTCGGGAATTTTCATAATCGGAAATGCCAATCACATAATAAATCGACATAGAATTATTAATTAATGATTTTGGATTTCGGCTTCTTTGCATGTGTTATAAGATATTTCTTTGTGCCGTCTTTCATTTCAATATTCTACGCCAATAAGAAGTATTCTATAGGATTTTGTCTCAAAGTCAAATGGGTACTTTCCGTTAACCTAAAACACCCAAATTTTCTGCCACGAAGGACGGTCTAATAGCTGATGCACAAGAACAAATCCGAAAATCATTAATTTATAATACTTTGTCGATACATTTGGTAACTTTTCTTTACAGGAATCATTGGCGTTACTCATATTCATGAGAATTCCCATCTTCGTCATGTAATAAATCGACATTTAATGATAAATTAATGATTTTCGGATTTTTCTTTTTATATGTACACTACGGTATTCCTTTTTGTCAAATTTCAATATTCTAGGTCAACGAGAAGTATACTACAGCTTTTACATTCAAAACTTACAGAGTACTTGCCGTTGCCCTAAAATCTTGAAATTTGACACGGACAAAGGACTTATAACACATCTTACGAAAATCCAAAAATCATTAATTTGAAATTCTATCTCGACTTTTTACGGGATTTTCCATAATTCGGATTTCCAAAAACGTTGTTTTAATGCTGTAATTTTTTATTGCATTAAATTAGAAGCTCAATTTTTTTACATAACAGTGGAAACATGGACCTTATTATTTGTTCTTAATTTCAACTTGTTATCCTCAGCCGTTCCTGAGAAAAATTATCTTGGCAGACAGACGGATAACACAGCGAGAATATAAAGGTTCTGTTTTCTCTTTCTAAGGTATGGAACCCTAAAAGTAAAGAAAAGAATTCACGTCTACTGCGTAAAATATAGTTGTGTTCTTTCAATAGCAGCATAATCAAAAACTTTCAGATATAGCGTATTAGTTGGGTAATTTCGTATGTGACGGAACGACAGTTTGAGTTATAGAATTAAGTTAAAGCAATTACCTTGAAGCTATTTTCAAATGAAAACTGATATTTCAGGTTGCATATGACTGTTATTGATTAAAATATTGAAATATATAGATGAAACAATTTTTTTAGCTATTTTATTCTTTCATTTTTTAGAAATTCTTATAGTGTGACGGAATGCCTGTTTTTCTACCACGACACTAACCTAGTATTTTAAAAATGGAAACTTTTGGGAATTTAGAAGCCCCATTCAGTTTTTAAACTAATACATATCTTAAATAGGATGTATAAGCAATATAAATTATAATTTAGAGCAACCTACCAGTCCTAGGGTTGTAGTTATTAACTATCATTTGACTTGACGGAATGACTGTGACGGAATGAAAGAAAGTTTCTTAAACATTTATTAAAATAAAATCGAATAAACTAATAAATTTTATATACACTGCTCAAAACAATTAAAGGATATTGCAGTTTTAGGTGGATTTTGTATCTGGGAAACTTTTTAGCTGATTGATACATGGTCGACAGACATAGTAGGTTATATGAGAATAAATTACACATGTTTGGCAGAAAAAAATGCATTTTATTGCGCATTTGTGTACAAAAGGAAAAAAACACAATTTGTGCATATGAGAAAAAAAGAATAAGAAAAGGCGTTTTCTTCAAAGAAAATCATTTTCAGTAGGGGGTATGGTTTCCACGGGCGGCCAGCTACGTTGAACACCTTTGAGTCATGGACTCAATGAGGCTATTAATGACGAGTTGGGGTATTCTGCCCCACTCTTCCAGAAGAGCTCTTTCCAGTTCTTGGAGAGTTTGTGGGGGTTGTTGGTGGCCAGAAACTCGTCTTCCTAGAGCGTCCCAAACGTGCTCGATTAGATTCATGTCTGGAGAACACGCTGGCCATTCCATTCGAACGATTCCTTCCTCGAAAAGGAAATCCTCCACCAGGTTTGCACGATGTGGCCTGCAGTTATCGTCCATTAAAATGAAGTTATCTCCGATTGCTGCAGCGTAAGGGACTACAATAGGTCTGAGGATCTCATCCCTATATCGGCGACCAGTCAGAGCTCCATCTCGAATGATGTAGAGGTCAGTGCGCCCGTCAATGGAGATGCCACCATACACCAACACTCCTCCACCGCCAAATCTGACACTTTCGTGCACGAACGCAGGATTATTCCTACTGCCACGGTCCCTCCAGATGAAAATACGCCTATTATCCGGATGCACAGAAAAACGGCACTCGTCAGAAAACAGAATATTGCTCCATTCATTTCTCCTCCAGTTGACATGCTCGGTTGCCCACTCCCTGCGGTCGCGACGATACCTTGATGTTAATCTAACACATACCATCGGTCGGCGAGCATACAGACCTACAGCATGGAGCCGGTTTCGGACAGTCTGAGTTGAAATCGTGGTGCGTGTAGCCGAGCGAAGGTGTTGTTGGAGACGAGTAGCGTTCATGTTTCGGTGTCTCCGAACTGTTAACGCTAAATACCGATCTTCATTGGGCGTTGTTCGTCTACGACCCTGCCCTGGTCTTTGGCCTGCACATCCACTCTCCAAAAAACGGTTCCAGATCCTGGAAATGACACTTTGTGACACTCCAATGGCTTGCGCTACTTCGGCTTGAGTTTGGCCCCCTTCTAACCTACCAACAATTCTCCAAACTTCTGAATCTGTCAAATGACTTCGCTGAGACATCGTACTCATCGATACAAAGCAATCACTGAATGCCGATCATCCTTGTCTTCATTCTCTTTTATCCAGTTGAAAGTCAAATTTCATTCGCTGCCGCTGAAGCGACGTTTTTGACGTCGAACTCAAAATTTGCATACTCCACAGTTTGAAAACCAGAAAAATTTGCATTTGTGATTCTCTTCTTCTATTTTCGGCAAAAAAAAATTTCGTTTATATCTTTATTTTATATAAAACTTCAAATATCCTTTAATTGTTTTGAGCAGTGTATTTTTTTCTTATTTAGAATGATCATAAGAAATTACATTGTATAACTATTCACATGCGACAGCTTTTTCAAAAGCATATCGAGCACGATTACGTAGTTTATTTTGCATGCATTATTATCAAGTATATGGCTTTAAGACTATTGTAAACTATTAAATATTTTACTACATGCATTTATTTATTAAGAAAATACAAAATAAACAACAATTACATTCTTTTTCTCAGTTTTTTTGTAAAGATACTATTTGTACAAAACTGCAAATATTTTATTTTTCAGCTATAACCTAAACGTTTTGAATCTAAAACATTAATTTGAAAACTTGGAATATATTTAAATATATTTTATAACTTAATTTATAAAAATTATTAATTTTTTTTTATAAAGGTTGGGACTTTCATGAAATTGCCCAATTATAAAAGAAAAAAAACTGTTTTTGAAAATAATAGTTTGAATCACTGTCTTTCAAAAAACACAAAAACAGAGGCGTAATTGCAGAGAAATAGTTTGAGATTTGCAACTCTTAAAAAAAAAATACAACTAATTATTATTCTCTATATTGTATATGAAACTGATTGCATATAAACCAATTTCAGATACAGTTCTTTACACCGTGACAAAGATTGGCCAATGCTGCAGATAAAAGAATAATGACCAATAACATTAGAAGAAAATGTGAAGGAAATCATCCAAGAAATAAAAATAAGAAATATAATCTTCATATGTAAAATCAAAGAATGTACGCCAGTAAAACGAGTGTATGTACTTTCTTTCATAATAAAACAAAACTGAAATATTTTGTCACTGGAAAAATATGCTGATTACTTTATTATAGATTAAAAAATTAAATTCCAACGGTGATTGTTGCAATTCAAATTCTAATAAAATCAAATTGCTTACGAGTGCTCTTGATGCCGGTCGATTTGCAAGATTAAGTTTAGCGATAATCATATTTTAGTCTTAGACTCTTTCTAGGATTTAATTAAGGACCAATCTTGCTATTTCAGTTGCTATTTTGTTAAAAATCATTGCAATGTCTGTGCATTGATGTGAGATATACATAGGTACTTGAAAGGCTAATTTGTTGTCTAATCAGTTCATTGACGTGATTCCTATTATTCACGATATACATTAGTTATACACGTTCTAAATAATTCACACCAGTTACAAAGTTATTTAAAATTTTACGTATGTTTTGTTCCTTAAATCAACCAATCTCAAGGAAGTTTACAGTAATCCTCCGTCCCACCCGGTTAACAGAAAAAGCCCACGATCGACTTTATGGAGCAGTCAAGACGAGTAGTAAAACATTGACTACACAGTTTCTTTACTGCTTGGAAGAGATGTTGAGGCCCAAAAGGCCAATACTTTCAATGCAGTACAACCAGGGCGCATTCAAGTCTTTTTTATGGTTTAGCTCCAAATAACTTCAAATTATTGTATCATTAATAATTTCAATGTTTGTTTAAACCATGCTAGTCTTAAAATTCATAAAGATGCAACTAAATCTAAATATATTGCTTTAAGGTGCGCAAAAACATACATAAAAACATTTAAAAGCATATTAAATTCCTTTTAAAAAATCAAAACGTTTTCAACCGAACTTACTCGATCATCATCAGTGAAAAACTAATAGTTAAGTTGAGTTGTTGTCTCTTCGCGTTTTCTAGCTTGCCCGGAACAAACCATTTTACTTCAAGGGTGTGGAATATAAGGTGGGATGGGAAACGTCATTCAACATTTCAAAAATAAGTACAGGTTAATCAATCATGTATTAATCCATTCCAGACTGTGTGGATAGCATATGATAATACATCGTTACAGACTATTTCTTTTTTAGATATTATTTCCAGAGACTCTCTTATGATAGCTTCCTGGCGATTACTTGTGCGGAATATAATTTTGGATCCATTGAAATCTATTTTTATAGGTTCAGTTTGTGCTGATCTTGCTAACGCAGTGTGGGGTCTATTTAATCTAAACTATGAATATAATGCAAGTCTTGTTACATTAATTAGAACTTATTAAAGAATACGGCCTTTAAAAGAATAAAAGTGTCAAAGATCGTCACAGAAGCGATGACAACGTTGATAGGTCTTACTTTTATTCTACTACGTATGAAGTGCTAATTGAATTTAAAGAGATATTTTCTTTATATTCTAATCTTCAGAAAGTGAAACACAATAAAACTGAACCGTATCGCGAAATATCCGGTCGACATCAGAAACTAGAAAGGTTGATTAAATAACTTATTAAATTGCAAACGGTATGAAATCGTTATTTAAAATATTTTCCTTTATTTTTCTATACAATCGAAGCTAAAATGAACGTTTAATTAGAATTTTGGATGTCTATATTTAGATAATTCATTTTCGGCATTTGGCAAATTTAACAAATACTCTATTTCTTCATTCTCATATTCTAAGGTTGGTTGGTTGGTTGTATAAGGTTTAATGGCACAAGGGACATGCTGCACCAAAGTAAAAGCTCAATCAAAATATGGGAACAAAATAAACGTAGCTCATATTCTATGAAAATAGGAAAAATTCTCTTATATTTTAGAAATTGTAATTGTAGTTTTATGTGAAAAATAGGTAGTTGTGAATATTGTTAAAACATGTTGTAGGACAAAAGGATTAAATTGGGAAATAGTGGATATATACTACTGTTTTATACTTATGAATTTGATTATTAACTTAATCTCGTTTTCGGGACCTGGAAGCTCGCAAAACAGTCTACGGCAAAATCAACTTCTTTGGAACACATCCAAATGCATATAGGAACGAGACTGTATTTGTTTTTTTTCAAGTTGTTTATAGCTAAAATAATTTTATTTTCAACATGTATTATATCTACATTAATATTAATTTTCTTTTTTTTCTTTGTGTTTATACTTAAAAAAAAATCATCCAAATAGAAATATTTTTATGTTAAAAATATGAATTTACCAAAGCTAGTGTGTTTTTTAATTAGCATTCTACATTGATTTTAACAACAAACAAGGACAAAGTCAAACAGGGAGGGGAGGACGACATTTCGGCTTAAGCTTAACTAGCCCCGCGTGAAAGAAGACAGATATACTCATACCATAACAAACTACTATAATGTGGTTGTCTGATATTAGTCGTCTATCCCAATCGATAGGCCTTGCGTAAATTGTCATTAAGGTCATTTCATTTCACAAAAAGTCTGTTAAAAATATGTAAAATATACGTACACATTTATATGTAAATGTACAGGAAGTTCCATAATAAATGTAGTGTATTACATAACTTCTAAAACAGACTATAAGCGTATGTAGAACACAGCAAAATACATTTATATATTTAGACCAAAGAATGGGCTACTGCAAATGTTACACATATGTGAAAAAGAGCATAACATATATCTATAAAGATATTATATATCTCTCTATATATGTCTGTATATATCTGTATAACATATATATATATATATCATGAGATATCTGAATAATACCTGTAAATATATTTTTAATTGAATAATTGACGCCTTCAAAAGGAAGTTGAAGCATGCGCAAAGAGAACCTTTTCGTGTGAAAAAATAATGTTGGAATTTGACAAAGTGAGCTTTTCGTGTTTAATATATGGATATGAGAACATGAGTTGCACTAATATGAGAATAGTAATGTCAGATATATGAGTTGTAATATAGTTGTCGAAGAATTGTGTTAAAATTAATTTTGTGAGACATGTTTATTTCATTGAGATGTCTTCGTATTAAAACTCCTTCCATTAATTCTCGATCTCCTTCGCTCTCTCTTTTCTTAACTATCTTTGTGTGTACATGTTCGCAAATGCATTACTAAAGGTATTATGAGTCCGACCATCATAACAATTACAAAAGAAGATTAAACGAACGCATCTACAAAATAGTATATAGAGAAAGGAAAACTTTTGATATACAAACAGAAACATTTTCTTTAATGCACCAAAAATTTTATTAATGTTTGAAGGTGACAAAATCTGCTAACAAGAGAAATGGAAAGTAGAAAAAATGCAAGCACCAGCGTTTAAATTTAAAAGCATCGACACTTTCCTAATAATCAAAAGAAGCCATTTCAAATACATTGAAATAGAAAATGACGTATGTGAAGGTATACAACGCAAAAGAAAACAAATCCTTCCCTTTCAGTCAGAATAGCATGTTGATTTCTTTGTTTTCTTTGTTTTGTTTGTTTTAATTTTAAGTTCTTACATCCAATTTAATGTAAACTAAACAAATTGATCTGATTCCTTCCAAGCTGGATATTTTTAGAAAAAAGTAATTTGTAGGGAAAATTTAAATTGGAATTACGAAATGAAATTGCATGTTTTTAAAATAATTATATCGGAAATGGAAACTTTTGTTGAAATCAACCTTTAAAAATAGCTCATAAGTTATCATATATTTCCTACGTTCAAATGAGGTTTGATCGCAGACTGTTCTGCAGAAACTAGTGAAATTCTTTCAAACTGTCTCATTTATTAAAGTAAAAAACTTTACGCATCTTAATAATGAACTAAAAATACAACCCCGCTGGCCATAATGTTGTTCGGATTTCCAAAGAGTCGTTATTTTTGGAGTAATTACCGAGTATGTTTATTAATAAACTCATACAAGGTATTTTGTCCTAATAAAAAAAGATAACAACCTACTCTTCGCTTAAAGTACATTATATAATCAAACATAATTAAAACGGACTGCAAACGATGTATTTCCATTCATCAGATTGTAACGGAATTCTTCGTAAAATAACTTTAAGAACTACATACTTATTAACAAATTCAATCAAGATACTTACAAGATCAATATACTGTTTCAATTAGGTTTTAATTGGCTCAGTATTTCTGTCACAATCATGATGAAACGTTTTGCATTATATATAAGCATATTTATAAATATATAAACAAGTTGGTTGCAATGGATTGATTTCTAAAGTAATCAATTTAATATAAGTTATCTTTTTTCCGTCTTCTTATATTAAATTGTAAAAGATTTAGAAATGAAATATGACAACTTATATCCAAATTAAATAATTGAAACCCAAATTAAAATTATTATACCGATCATTTTTATTGTGCTCTTTTAATGCAGAGTGATTGATACACAGTTAAATATGTTTACATAAATACGTCAATTAAATTTTGACTAAAAATACTTTCACATGCAAGTGTTCATTATATTTATTTTGTGCTTTATACATTCATCTATTCCAAAAATCGAATGTTACATGATTTGATGAATCAATAACATTTTTAGATATTGATTCTATAATATTTTTCTTAACAGAAAAGTGCTATCCAAATTATGTTAACAGAGAATATATCATTTTTATGCTTATTTAAAATTATTTAAATATGGAGAATTAACTGTCCATTAAACTGCATACAAATTTTCTTTTTTTATCATCATCAAAGAAAATTTATTAAAGTCGCATTAGATAGTTTTAACTTTGGTTTCTACAATTTTATTTTTTAATATTCTATATGATAGAAAAAAAGTTCGTCATTTTATTTTCTTATGCTGTTTTTTATTCTGTGGTATAATTAAACATGCATTCCTATAAAAAAATACATAGAATTTTCTGAATAATTTTAAAATGTACACTTTTAATATATATATATATATATATATATATATATATATAAAGTTTACTTTGTCTTGATAGCAGCATTATAAATAAAAAGATTAAAATTTAATTTTTACATATTATAAGCTTTTAGGCAAGAATAAAAAAAAATTATGAAAGCAAAAAAGAACACCAATAATTAAAAAATTAAATTAAAAAGTAGAATTTCAGAAAAAAAGTAAGTACAACGAAATTTCATCCAATGAATGCATCATTTATTGCTAGATTTGTGGGGGCTTCTTCTGTTATAGTCTTTTATCATAATCTTTCATTATGAGAATGAAATTAAAAATTACTAAAACTCATGCACTTACATTATACGCAAAAAAATACAGGGTGGATAGAATTAAAACACCCTTACTCCAACCTCCTTATACATTGAAGTGTTCAGTATATAAGTTTCCAATTTTTTAAATAGACTAGTCAAGATATGGGAAAACGGATTACGTGAAAAAGGTTTAGTTCCAGAAATCACCGAGAGATGCCGCTGGGTAACTGAACATATGCTGAAAGGACACACAAATATTTTTTTAACACATTTTAGTTAAGCATACCAAACATTCATGTGATAAAGACCTTATCGACGCAGGGAATTCTGCTCAATATAAATTCCTTCTTGAAGATGTAAAATCTGCAGCCTTTGGACAGCTTCTTCAACTGCGGATCGTAACTGATGGACTTAAATACTTCAAACATGCAGAGTGATACCTGCTTTCAAGTTTGCCAAAGTTACCAGACGTCCTCAATAAACAAGATTTTTTAATTTTCCCACAGCCAAAAATCACATGATTAAGATCCGGAGAACGACTAGGCCAGTTTATCGGAAACGCACGACTGATTACTCTGTCATTAGTGAAACGCTGCCGAAGAAACTGCTGTACACGGAATGTCCAATGTGTGGAGGTGCTCCATCATTCATGAAGGTAATTGAGTCAAGTCATTGCCGCTGTTGCAACTGGGATATAACAAAAGTTTCAAGCATCATTTTCTACATGTTGGCGGCGAAAGGTCCAAGAATGAATGTGGCTGTGATTCAATACCAGACTGAAACTTTCGGTTACTGGAATTGAGTCTCTCGGAAGGTACGGGCATCTTCTGTGTCCCAAATGCGACAATTATGGGTGTTGAATATTCCACTGAGCTGGAAATGGGCCACATCGCTTCACAGAATCTGACACGGCTACGATGTTCTACTTCAAGTCTAGTAAGAAATGTGAATGCAAAGGTCAGTCGCTTCTTCCTGTCGCTGGCCAGCAACTGTTGATTAGGACGAGATTTTAACGGGAAACAATGACCATTTTGTTGGTACGATTCACACTGTACTATAGGCAACACCCGAGTCGCGTGACACTGCACGTGCACAACTGCAGCCTAACATTATCCACTTACTACTGAATAACAGTTGTGGCAACATCTTTAACGACAAATGAACGAACCGGAACGCGTCCTTGACCTGTCTGAACTCCAATAAGAATGACATTCCCCAATTTTTATCATGTTTTATATCCAGAACATGGCTGTAAGCCATGGGTTTATACGAAATTGCGATTACAATGACACTTTAAGCTGCTTCTTCGTTTTTTTTTTTTCATAAAGGTAGTAGAAATTGAAAAGGAGTAATTTCATTTCGATGCGTTATTATTATTTTTTTGTCTTTTTTTCTTGTACAGTGCCATCCATCGGTTTTTCTAGAACAATTTTCCTCACGTAATCCGTTTCCTTCATGTCTTGAATAGTATGTGTACAAAATTTAAAGTCTTTATACTGAGTAGTTCGATATACAGGGAGGTCAGAGTAGGGTGTTTTAATTCTGGACACTCTGTATATAGCAAGGTAAAATACAGCCTGTTCACACTAGCTAATACTTTGCTACGTTAAGCATTTCTTGTTCGATTTGTTGCACGTCCCTCTGAAAAGTCACGTAAAAAGGTAGCCATTAACACTGTATGGAACAATAACAATTATTTATTCAAAATCATTAAGAAGACAAGTTTGCTATGGAACGGGAAAAACTAACTACGATGAAGAAATTTGGACTCGGGTAGCCCTCAAATAATTTAAACACATATTACTGAATTTAAAACTCAACTAACGTAGAACGTAGGTTGCTGTGCTAGTACTTAAGAAAACTGTCATGTTCAAATTCTCAAATGGCGTTAAAAACACTTTAAACAATAGCCTATTGCAAAATACGTCAAACGTCTCTAGATGGCTTAACTCCCGTGGACTCCAAAAATCACTTTATTATGAAGTACTAAAATCAGTTTCTTACCAAAAACAGGTTGCTAGGCTGCAGAAACTAACTTTATCTTTTAATCCACGTCAACCGTCATAACGAAATTTCACAAGACTTGAAACTCTCTGCAAAGCTGCCTAATAGAACCACAAGATGAGACTTCGTTTATCCGCTTGTTTCAACTCTCACTCTCATATGTATACTCGCCTGTTGACCGTAGCAAGCTAATTAGCATATAACCGCACAAAAATAACCGTGAAGCGCAGATTCAAGGTGGCACACTTGTGACAAAAATTAGAGAAATAATAGATAGGCGTTACTTTCACACACAAATGTTAGATGTCGGACGACAGATTCACAACAAAAACCTTCATAAGCACGTAACTAGACCCTACCATAGAATACGTAGAATTTATTTTTAGAAAATTTATTTTTAATTAATAAATAGGTTGAAGGCTATTCAGAATATGGTTGAACAAATTATTTTTTTTGCTTTCTTGTGCTGTTTTTTCTTGTTTTACAATGAGAAAACAACATAAAACACTTGTTAGAAACTCGTCTATACGCTCGTTCCAACTCTCACTCCCATATGTATACTTGCCTGTTGTCCATAGTAAGCTAATTTGCATATAACCGCACAAAAATAACCATGAAGCGCATATTTAAAGAGGCACAATGACACTTGTGACAATAATTAGAAAAACGATAGATAGTCGTCACTTTCACACACAAATGTTAGATGTCGGACAACACATTCACAACAAAACTGAACTACCTTCATAAGCACGTAGCCAGACATTGCCATAGGATATGTAGAATTTATTTTTAGAAAAATTATTTTTAATTAATAAATAGGTACAAGGCTATTCAGAATTTATTTGAACAAATTTAGTTTTAGTTTTTCTTGTTTTACAATGAGAAAACAACATAAAGCGCTTGTTGGAAACTCGTTTACACATATATCGAAACTATGATGCATGTTATATTTAGCTTATTAATTTAATTATATAATAAGAATATTTCTCTTACTCAATGACATAAAATACAGTGGCTCACATTTGTTTTTAGACACTTGTGTTTTTGCAACTTACTTATAAAAAACATCATCTAAATATTAAAGGATCTACTTAATTTTTTTTTCATATAAACTTTATTTTGTCTATAATAAAACCTACGTATTGTAATGAAAATATATTCAATTTTTTTTTTTCAAAATTAATTTACCGAGAAAGTGCTACAGACAATCTCACATAAGCAATAGGACACTTTGAACATTCAACAAATGTAAAAAAAAATTATATTCAAATTATCAAACGTTTTAATACTTTGTTGAGTATCCTTTACCTGAAAATTACACGTTTAATACGTTTTGGCATGTATTCAGATAGGTTTTCAGATAGGTGAGTGATTTAGTGTAAGAATGCTCAATTTTATTCCATTCCTCTATTAATACTGCTTTAAGTTGTTCTTTCTATGAAATATCCTGTTTTTTTTTCTTTTCTCCAGTTCATACCACACATTTTCAATTAGGTTTAAATCTGCAGAATATGGTGGAGTCTTGATAACTTTGGGACAGTTGTACAGCTGCCATTCGCAAACATTTAGGGATGTATGTTTGGGATCACACCCAGAAAAAGGAATTGATTAAAACAACAAAACCCGTTTTGTTGAGTACATTTTGGTTGTTTTAGTCAAATTTTTAGTTCAAGTAAAAAAATTGGTTTTGTTGCTTGGACAAAAAAATATTGTTAACACTCGTACAAAATTTTAACAAAATTTCAATTTTACTTGAACTAACAAAATTTGTTTCTTTTAATTTTACAATATTTTTGTAATTCCAGCAAAATTTTGTTATTTTTGAAAAATTTAATTCTTGTGTAGTAGCCATATCTCTCTTACGTAACTTGTTTTATTTGACTTATATAGCTATATAATTACATGATTAACATAATTTTGGGGTAATTAAAACTTTTTTTTCACTGGGACGGACAAAGGTAGTTTTAAAAATCCCCCTGTCCCATTTATTACCGTCTTCTATCTTTCCAAGAAGAAAGAATTGGATTCATGAAAATTTTCGATTTCCGGTTGTCCTGAACGCGATTTCGCTGTTTTTATCTCAAGAACTAATGCATGGAATTTAATAAAACCTTTTATTCAGTTACTTTCTGATATAAATTGTTGCTGATTACTTTTTACTTTAAACCGCGCAGCAGGTGGCGCTGCTATGTTGCATTTTTCGTGATTTCTGCAATAGCTCTATCTCATTTTCAGCAGTCAAATACGCCTGTAATCTTTGAATAATAACAAGGAAATTTTTATCCTGCTTTTTACAGGCGTAATTCACTGCTGAAAATGAATAAAAAATTAACTATGTGTTGCCGTATGCTGTGCTTTGTACTGTCGTCTCATGTTTGCCGCAGAAATTTGCGTACTCCTTATGACATTCCATCTTGTGCTGCGATTGCAGCCGTTCCGACATATATAAGAGTGAGAAATGCCGAACTTAGATATCGTTCCTGGCAGCGCAGTGGTAAAGCGTCAAGCTGCTGTTCTGAGGACCCGGGATCGACTCCCGGCATGGGCAATTTTCATTCTCTCGGTTTGCGCTTGAAAAAAAGCCCGATAAAATTCACTTGTTATTGTTCAAGGTTTACAAGCGTAATTCACTGTTGAAAATGCATTAAAAAATAGTTAAAATTGCATATGTAGATTGGTTCATTTAACAAATGTTTTCGTAGTATAAACAAAACAAGTTCGTAATATAACATATTTTATTGATTAAACAAACAAAATATAGTTTGTTGAAAAAAGAAAATAGATTGTTAAAATAATACATAGCATATATCTATGTAACAAAAATAATTTTATTAATTCAAGTAAAATTGAACCATTTTACTTGAATTAACAAAACATTTTTTTGCTGACGATACAATTTTTTTTTTGGAATTGCAAAAAAAAATCAACAATATTTTTTTTTGTTGATTCAAACGAAATTTCCATTGACCCATATTTAAACAAAAAGTTTCGTTGGGGCAAACAAATTTTTGTTGATTCAACAAAACTTTTTTCTGTGTGCATTATCTTCATACAACATGAATGACGAGTTTTTGGGCAGATATTTTCCAGTTTTCCTTTAGGATATTTCTATACTTATATTGGTCCATATTATTTTTAATGAAAACTAAATTTTCCATACCAGACGCAGCAAAACATCTCCAAACCATTATGACAGTTGGGAATAGATTTTTCGGATTGAGCTTTGTGTTCGGCTTTTTCCTCACAGTTATTTGCCCATCAGAACCAAATATGTTAAATTTTGATTCATTCACAAACATGACGTTTTCACAAAATGATGCATCTTTGTCTACCATGGATTCAGCAAAATCCGGACGTAACTTTCTTGCTCTTTCATTAACGACAAATTTTTTTCTGGCAACTCTACTGTTGTATCCATATGATCTGACAACTCGTCTAACAGTTTCAGGGTTTACTTTTATTGAGAATCTGTTTTTTAATTCTGTTGTAAGTTCCACTGCACTAATTCTTGGATTTTTTTTTTTTTATGCATAATAAACATTCGATTCCTGGGAGTTAGCTTGCCAGAAGCTCCTGATTTTCATGCTTTTTCAACAGTTCCACTTAGTTTCCACCATTTTATATAAGCAAAATCAGTTGCATGTCTTACTTTATCATGTTTTGCGGTAGTTCTGATGCTTTTACCATCTTTAACAATTTCTCTGATTAAATTACTAATAGAATTTGTTGTAATTTTGTACCGCCCGGCCGTATTCACTTCAAATATAGAAATGCAAACAAATTTACATGAAGTAATAGTAATTTCAAAGTGCAGACGATAATATTTCAGATATATTTCCATTTATAATAAAAATGAATAACAAAAAATATCATGTGTCAAAAACTTTAGTAAAGCTTTCAAGTGTGTAATTACTTATGTGAGATTCTTTTTAACACTTTCTTGGTAAATTATTTTTTTAAAGGGTTTGAATTTATTTTTATTACAATATGTAGGTTTTATTATAGACAAAATAAAGTTTATATGAAAAAAAAAATTAGTAGATCCTTTAATATTTAGATAATGTTTTTTATAAGAAAGTTTCAAACACGCAAGTGTCCAAAAACAAATGCGAGCCACTGTAAACGTGGCATTCTTTAAACTTATCTAAAAAATATTCTTATATATATATTATTTATGTAACTGACACTATGTATACTTTCATAAAAGTTTCTTCTCTATTTAATATTCCGTTCGCATATAAATCAAACTCAGTATCCTAGCTTGTGTACTACAATCGATAACAGTGCGTTGATATATTTTCTAAAAATAAATATGTATATATGGAAAATAATTTATCTATACATCCATATGCTTATGTGAACAACAAATTTGTCAGACAATTTCTAATCTCAAAATACTGATTCTTAATGCATTAGTAATGCAAATATCATGCACATTAATAAGATTTAAAAAAAGTTTTTTTTTTTTTTTTTTTTTTTTTTTTTTTTTTTTTTACGTGTTTAACAGTATTAATTAAAATTTTTAGAAACAGTCAAATAAAAATATTTTAACAATTACTTTTAACACTTTTGCGGCGAGAGTCCATTCGATTAAAAATTTTGACTTTTTAAATTGCCGAATTTTCGTACGAAATTATGAAAAATTTTCCTTTAAAAATTACTGGTAGGAATAATCAAGGATTCTGAGCACTTCGTATACAATATGCATATGCATCGCTCATCGCAGAGGTTAAATATAATAACAAGCACCTGAATCCATTTATGACAGATTATTAGATAAAATTCATTTACATTTCGTTAGTTTAATATTATGGGTAAGTAAAAGCAAATCACCAGCATAATCAAAGCATTTACAATTGTCAAATTTTGCCAATTTCTAATTCGATAATCGATTGTTCTGCTGATTATGTACTGTTAGAACCAGAAGCTTTTACATTTTAATAATAATTTGTACACAATTTTATAATTAGTATAATATAAAATATTTATTTTCGTTAAAAATATGAATATTTAGTTTAGGGGGAATAATGAGTAATAACCGCCAGGTTAATATAACTTTTCTAAGTGTTCTGGGGAAAAAGTACGACATATTCCATTACACTGAAAGAAAATTCTGCCACTGGCATCTAGAAACTAAATTGTGGCTCTAGAAAAAATAGTTCCATGTCTTCCTTATAAATTCTACTTCCCTTTCTAGAGAGTTCTAGTCTTCTTTACTCAAATTCAAGAGCGTTGTCATATATAATCGTGGTCAAACTCACTTAAAAATCTCTGCAAATGAATGTGAACACAAGAGGTTAGTTTTAGTCACTATAATTCTTTCATGAATTTTTTCCAGAAATCAAGTGATACTTTCTCGGAATTCAAACGGTTCATAATAGCCCGGGTGGTGGCAGCACAGACAATCACCTCATCGAGTTCACGGCTGAAATTCCTGAATTAGTTAAAACTCGATTCGCATATTAAAACTCAATCGGTCTGCCAAGTTTGGTGGAAAACACCCGAAAATCCGATTTTAGCGGTTGGCTCGTAGGTTTACCATTGTGTGTTTCTGATCCCAGTCCACCATGTTTTCATACCTTTGAGTGCAAGGAAACATGTATGCATGTAACATATACCTCATGTAGCATATTTGAAGTCAACAGGTTAATTACGAAATTTTTGACCATGCAAACAAGTTCAAAAAACATTATTTATAGAAACACACATTAAGATATTTTTTCGAAAAGATATTTATGTTGATGCAGATTACGCAAACAAATGCCGGAGAATCAGATACTCCGCAACATTTTCAACTTCAAAAACATGGTTATCGAACAAAACACACTAACAATATCGAATCTTATTATGGATAACCCATATCAAGAGCCTTTATAAGTCATAGTATTTTTCAAAAATTCCACTCTTGCTTAAAGAAGATATCGATGCTAACTGTTGATAAATCCATCAACTTCGAAAGTTTTTGCAATTAAATAATGAAAATAATATTTTTCAAAAATAGTGCTAAATCCATCAGGAATTGCAACTATTCTCAAATAACTAAACTTCCTAGCGAATCTTTTTCATGAAGTTACGAAGAACTTCGTAAAATCACGAATAGCAAATTGCAGGCTATTAGCATATTCAACTAGAACAGACCGACACAAACACAGTGTTGGCACGGATCAGGGAATTTTTCAGGGAGAATACCAGTATTTTTTTATAGAAATAATTTCCTTGTGTAATCGTGCGTTTGCTTAATTCGAGTTTTTTACTATCATAAAATAATGGTATATATCCTGAAAAATTCCCTTTCCCGAATCAACTCTGCAAACATGTGTATCGTCCTAACAGAATATAAATTGTTTATGTAAATTGATATGGTAAATGAGACTTACCGTTGAAGTTGATGCAAAGAATATAGTAATAAGTGGAACTCATTGATGCAGTGCAATGGGTTAAAGATATGTTCATTCTGTTGCAATCGAATTACTTTTATCAACGTTAGAATACGCTAAACGGGCAAGAATATAGACCATCGTTTATTATACAGGGACTATTTTACTATATAGGGGCGGTTGTTAGATTTTTGAAAATATTCTGCACACGCATACAAAATTCCGTGTGTTACTTCTGTCCAAATAGCAAATAAAAATATTTAATCACAATAAATAATTTCAACTTCGTAGACTTTATTTTCAAATGCATTCAAGCGCATAAATATATAAAATAAATATAAATGCTGTAGATCAATATTAAGAAAAAAAAACCTGTTTTGTTTTCTCCACATTTTTGTCTTTCAAATATTTTTTAATTGTTTGTGAATATAATCTTCAGTTTAATGAAAAATCTAGCAAGAAAATTTATTTTTATGTCTACTATTGCTTGCTCTACTTTTTTTGCAATCCATAGTGCAACATTTGTGTCCTGATAAAGTTTTATTATCTTAGATTATTATTATTCTTTGTTCTATTTTTTCTAAATACATTAACCAGCACAAGTACGTAAAATATACATAAATGTTGTTGATAATATTACAAAATGGCCTGTTTTGTTTATCTCCGACGCTTTATTTTAAAAATATTTTAAAATGAAAATTTGTCTACGAGAAAGGCTTTATTTTAAGAACAATTTCTCACAAAACGCGTAATCTCGTTTTATTCTTACTTATGATTATTCCAATATTTTATCTGTCAAAGAACACCATTTATGTCATTTTCAAGTAAACCCTTTATTATTATTGTGCTTATTTTCTGTGTTTAAATATTATCTACGATAGTCTCCAATTACAGTAATGTATTTGTTTTTCAGACATATTACGAATTCTTGTTTTCAGCATAAGAAAAATATTATCGATGATGTTTGATTATATACTTGTGTTATAATGATTTGAAAATTCACTCTTGATCCACAATTTTAAAAAGCGAAATACAGTGAGTCGCTGTAGAATAAATTTTTTAAATATCTGCTTTGTTTTTAATGAAAGATTTTCTCTTAACACAAATCTCTATTTAATGAACAATTTGCAACACGTAACATTACTTCTCTGCTTAATTATAAGTGACTTACATTGATTTAATGTCACGTTTCTCCCTCAAGAATAATATTGACATGGCATTTGAGTTGTGTTATAATGATTTGAAAATTCACTATTGATCCATAACTCTAAATGGTGAAATGCAATAAATGCAATGAACCGCTGTAGAATAAAATATTTAAAAGTCTGCTTTTTTTTTTTAACAAAAGTTTTTGTTCGCATGAGCTCCTCCTATTTTATCAACAAATTTCAGCACGCAACATTACTTCTCTGCTTTATTATAAGTGACCTACTTTGATTCTTTTTTTTATTATTACTATTATTATTATTCTAAACATATTAAAACATGTTTTTCACACAAGAATAATATTGCCATGGCATTTGAATATAGACTTGTGTATAATGATTTGAAAATGCTGTTGAGCCACAATTTTAAATGGTGAAATGCAATAAATGCAATGAGTCGCTGTAGAATAAAATATTTAAAAGTCTGCTTTGTTTTTAATGAAATACTATTTTTTCTTAACATGAACCTCCATTTAATCAAAAATTTTTGACACACAACGCTATTTCTCTACTTTATTAAAATTCGGCTGCTATGATTTTGTGTCGTTTTTTATTTCAAATCCAATAACATTCACGTTTATCATACAAGTATAATATTACCATGGTATTTTTTGATTATATACTTGTATTACAGTGATTTCAAAATTCATTACTAATCAACAATTTAAAATGGCGAAAATGTAATAAATACAATGAACCGCTGCAGAATAAAATCTTTATTTTTTTTTCTTCTAAGCAAAGCCTTTCACTGAACATGAACCTCTATTTTATCAACAATTTGCGTCGTGGAATGTCACGTCTCTGCTTAATTCTATGTATCCTTCTTTGATTGTGTGGCTTTTTTAAAATTTTCAATCGTGCTCTTAATTCAAGTTTTTTAAGCATGGACATAACTGCCAACTTTTACGCTTTTTTCGTGCCACTTAAATTTAATAGTAAATATTATCTTATTAAATCATCGCAATTAGTTGATTAAATAACACCAAAATTTATGTTAAATTGTAGTGGTAACATAAAAGCATAAAAGTTGGCAGCTATTCATGGATAATATTGCCATGGTATTTAATTATAGACCTGTGTTACAAAGATTTGAATATTCACTATTGATCCTCAGTTTTACATGATGAAATGCAATAAATGAAATGGACCGCAGTAGAATAAAATTAGTCGTTGGGGGCCACCGTAATGCTCACTCATAATGGATATGCATAATATAAAATATGAAAATAAAACATTTGTAAACTATTTATAAGATGCATTGCAATTCGAATAAAATCCTGGCTTGATGACGTCATAAACTTTAAATGCTCTATTAATGAATTGCGTAAAAGAAACAAACTTATAACTCCAAAAATGATATATTAACTAACGGCGTCGGATTAAGAGTCTCATTTCCAGTTAAAATATATATTTGAACTGAAATTTGAATGAAATACAGGGACATCAAAAATCGATGAGTATAGAAAATAGGATAACAAATATCTCGGCAACTCATTATCCGATCGACTTCATTCTTCATGCAAAATTTATGTTTTTTATTACCTTTTATATTCATTCCTTAAAATTAACAATTTCGAAAATTGTGATATACCTTTTATCAGAACGAATATTTCGAGAGTCCGAAAATAAATAGTTCCGTATAACCAAGGTTACTGAAATTCAATTAGCTTCTTCTCACTATTACATACTAAGTACATACCAAATTTCAGGTCTCTATCTCAATTTGTTCGGGAGCGGGAGATAGAACGTTTACAGATAGACGGACGGGATTTTTTTCTCCTAAAAATATGTTTCTCTGGATCTTCAGTGTCTGAAACGTGTAAATACGTTTTTCGGTTTTTAAAACGATTACAAGACTTACCCTATACTACGTATGATGGGTAAGTAATAATTAAAAGTATGTTTTCTTTTTAAAGAAAGATTATTTTCTCTCAACAAGAACTCCGTACATTTCATTACAAATTTCAACACTCAACTTCATTTCTCTGCTTAATTATAAGACTCCCACAACTTCGGATCTCTTTGTTTAGCATTTTGCTTCTCTGTTAACGATTTAATCTCTAATATCCGTCTTGTTCTGTTACTTAGAACTGTGTTAAACTACTGATCGCATAAATATTGTTGATTAAAATATAAATTGGTCGTTTTATTTTTTCTCTAATGCTCTTCCTTCAAATCTACATTATGAAGCAAATATATGTCTGTGAGTAACGGTGACGTTATATTGACGGTGGCAACAACCTGAACAATGAATTTCGCTATCACTGCGATTTTGTTTTAAATCTAACAATCACACTTTTAATTTTTAAATCGTCCAATAGGGAAGAAAATGTACTTTCAAATGCCTTTTGTTTGAAAACTATATCTCAATTTACTACATTTTCATTGTTTTTAAAATAATTTGCAAATATGATTTTTTTTTTTACTCTATCTCTATCGTAGACTTATTATGGAAGATATATTCGTTTGCAGTAAAATCAAAATGAATACTTCAGCATTTGTTTCATGCTAATGTATTCCATAAAGAAATAAATGATAAAGAAATAAAGAAAATAAATAATAATAATAAAGAAAGAAAGAAAGAAAATAAATAATAATAATAAAGAAAGAAAGAAAGAAAATAAATAATAATAATAAAGAAAGAAAGAAAGAAAATAAATAATAATAATAAAGAAAGAAAGAAAGAAAATAAATAATAATAATAAAGAAAGAAAGAAAGAAAATAAATAATAATAAAAAATAAAGAAAAAATAAAATAAAATAAATAAAACACAAAAGAGATATACAATCAAACTACGCACTTGAAAGAATCA
The DNA here is from genome assembly GCA_963931845.1 of Maratus michaelseni. NCBI lineage: Eukaryota > Metazoa > Arthropoda > Arachnida > Araneae > Salticidae > Maratus > Maratus michaelseni. The sequence goes on along the minus strand of OZ007594.1, from coordinate 95,178,175 downwards.
TAATCAAAAATCTCTTGTAAATGGCGATTTATTTGGCGAATTCTTTGGCTTCTGACAAACGGAAAATACAAAAGTATCGCTTTAATACATTTAAAAACTGTATTTTATTACACAATTTGCTGTTTTTCATACAAGAAAAAGCTTTTTGTTGTTAGTAGGCTATATAAAAAATATTAAATCTAAAAAACGTAATCGAGTTTGAGATTAACCCTCTGACTGCTTATCCCGCGATTTCCTCGGGCAAGACATTTGTAGAAAAATTTATGTAATTTACAATTTTTGAAGGAATTTTGTATTAAAAATTCCACAGTCAAAGACTGAAAATGAAAACAATAAATTTATTACATTTTTCTTATACAGGATGATTTGAAATATGTAATGGTATAGGAGATAAAGGTCGATTATATATTGGTCGAAAGGATTTTGAAAAAAAAAATTTGCAGTCAGAGGGTTAAAATGACTTTCACGTACGTTCTGTGAACCAGGAAGTATAGGCTGGAGTTTGAGAATACCGAATTGATTTCCCTGAAATTTTTAAATGACAATTTTTGCCTGAAAACGGATACGTTATTGCATGAAGAATTTTCACGTATATTTATTTTTATAGCTATTTAAAAGTCTTTAATATTTCGGTTGTCTTATTGAAGCATTTATGTTTCTATTAATATATTAATCTTCTATATAATTAATATCCCTTTTTTATGACTGTTTAGTTTTCTGTAGCGTTGTCTACTATTACCTAGATATAATACATTGATTTCAGATACATTATGATACATTATGTATGCAAATGTTTAGGACGTGGTGTATGTAGCGATCATAATTGGTTACAGTCTTCCAAAAAATCATCCTAGTTCTTGACATACAAGGAATAGAGACATGTTCCACACATTTTTTCGACTAAATATAAATTTATAATTATGAAAATTTATAATAAATTCACATTAAAAAAATTGAATGATGATCTACATTATTTTTTGCATAATTACACTTGCCAAAAAAGTGAGTGTATACGTACATCCTAATCAGTAGTTTTCGAGAAATAGAGAAATATTTTACTTTTCGACGATATATGTAGACTGTATCGTTTATCTTCAACATCTACAGAAAAGAAACTCTCAGTCAGTCACTGGAAAAGTGTATAGATTTTGTTTCTTATAAATTAGGTTTAAATACATTAGTACATATATTGTGATACGGATATGCTTTTTTTGCATTGCTCCTATAAGATGTGTTACACAAATACTCATGTACAGGGAGTGGAGTTGCTGTGCACCTGGAGATCCCCTTGAAGCAATAAAGCGTTTTAACTGTTTGAAAATCCATTATAATTTATGTATTAATTTATTGAATATTTTTGGTACTTTTCCAAGTAAGATCTTAAATTTATTTTCCCAGACGTATGGTAAACAAGTAACACATTTTGTTTTGAATCTCTATAAAGATTTAAGGGGACAGTGCACTTTTATTAGAAGCAGAAAATGCGAAATTGTGTCATTTGATTATAAGTTTTTTGGAAAAATAGTAATGTGTCCAGAACCACGAACATTTTAGGGTATCTTTATACATATATTTAAAAATTTTAGTTTCGGTATAAAATGGCAATCAAGGGATAGGTTTCAAACTGATATTTTAAAAACATATTACGTTGAATAACATTTCACTGTGCGCAAGATGCAGATTTCATGTGATTTACGTAAACTGTATCTCAAATTAAAGATAATATACTCGACTATAATTTGAATTAAACTGTTTATAAATGATTAATTATATAAAGAGAAATATAACGATAAATTATATATTTATTATTAAAAAAAATGATGAATTTTTACATACATTGAACCTTATAATTCTTTTTATACTGAACACAGCTGCATAATTCTAGATCAGTTTCATGATGATAGACACATATCGGTAGGTAATAATTTTCAAGCTACACTTCAAATTGTTTTGGATAACAATATAATAAAGATAAATATGAATATACCAGCATATATACCAGCAGGAAATTTAATTGCATAAGAAAGAGCATATAGCTGATATTAAATACAATAGAAAAACTACAGCCCTGGCAAGATTATATCAAGAAGAAACCATCCAAATAAATTTCAATGAAAGTAAAATAATATTTCCCTCCAGTCTTTACTATCCATCCATAATAAGAGAAACCATAGAGATACTCACGCGCAAAAATACAATATGTATCGATGCGGCATCTTTTAATTTACCGAAACTGTGGCTAGAGTTACTCCATGGTCAAAGATATGAAAATAAACAATCAAGTAAAAAATAATAGATAACGTACGTAATTTTTAAAAAAGCACATGAAAATATTAACTTCAAAGCCCGTGCAGCTTTAGAATATTCTCATTTTGTTTTTGAAAATGACTCGGAAAGAGTCGAAACATGTAAAACAACTAATAAAAGTTATTTAATTTATATTATATTTGTTAATTTTACACCTTTAGCATTTAAAAGTAATATACTGTTTTGGATATATTATGTCTGTAAGTGTAAAAAAATAATAATAATGCCGTTTAAATATTAAACTGTGTTTTACAAATATAAAACTCATAATAAAAGAAACAAAACTTTTAATAATATAATTGATTCAGTATTAAAAATAATGTCTGATGCTTGTTTAAATTGATAAATATATCAATAGTTTGTAAAATGCAACAATATAGGAAGTTGCGTAGATCACAGAAAATGCAAATTTCTATTATTTGCTTTGCATTTATTTTTTTAATAGTAATTAATTTAGTAGCACTAAAAAATAAGGGTAACATTAGGTGATATTGAACTACATTTAAAAAGTTTTAGTTTTGATATAATATTATTGACAAAAATTTCCAGTGGTAGGTTTCAAAGTGATATTTAAAAACTTTTAAATTATACAAAACTTTTTTATTTAAACTTTAATTTAAACTTTTTAATTATACAAAAATAGAAATCATTAATATTTACAAACATGCAACCTTTTATCAGTTTTGGATCAGATGTGCTTATTTTTTTTCATAGAGTCCATTACAGGTGCTGCCATTATATTTTATAGTGAAAATCCTTCAGGTTAAAAACTAATTTATTATCTATTACTTTGTGTATATATCTATTCTACAAATCATATGCAGTGCTACACAAAAAAATTAAGTTTATTGACGGAAATTCGAGAAAAAGGAATTTTTAACTTTGTTATAAGTATCCTAAGTGAACTCAATTGGTGCATCTGCGTTATCCCGTTGACCGCTTTTCATAACAAAAAACTATCGCCAAACTGTAGTATTTAATGCCAAAAATTCAACCCCATTCTCTTGAACTTAGAAGCAATGCACGTGTTTGTTGTGTCATCAAGTGGTTTTTAATTCGACGTTTACCTGTATTTTTCATTATGTTTCACAGATTTAATAGTTATTTCGTTAATTAAAATAACAATTGCGTCCTTAAACGGCGGTGCCATGACATTAAAAGCGAAAGATCATTGAAAAGCATAGCTATGCATAGCTACGTGCAATAGATCAGTTTCAACTAACGTCACAAACATTTATTCATTAGCCGAGAGGCATAATTAAGAAAAATGATGTAAATAAATAAATATCCAAGATTATTTTTTTCTGCTTTTATTAATATATATATATTTATTTTGTTTAAACTTACTGATGGTTGACATTTTGGTGAGGGGGGGCTTTTCTGAAATTCTTATATTTTATTTATTTGTTTAATTATTTTATTTTATTTTATTTTGCTATTCCAATGACAACATTCTTCCATTTGTTTATTTGGAGTTACAGTTTGGCGATAGTTTTTTGTTATGAACAGTGGTCGACTGGATAATCGAGAAGTGCCACTAAATTTCATTAAACTATGCAGTATATATAGAAATAATCAAACACAGGTTTCACAAAATAATTTGAATACGTTTCCATCTATGGCCGGTAATTTCTGAAAACACGTTTTCAAACGTGTTATGCACGTTCCAAATTGTTTTGTTTTGTTTTATATCATTTTTCACCTTAATAAACGAGAAAGTTTTGTTGCAGTATTCTGCAATGTTAGGACGTGTTTCATAATCTATATGCTCGATGAATGATTTTTTTTTCTTGTTTTACATTCATTTCATTTACTTAAAACAAATCGTGGTTTTTTAATTAACAACGATTGAAAAAAAAATATTTTGCAGTATTTTTGTTAGTATATTTTTGTTATCTATTTAATGTTTTTTTTTTTTTTTTTTTTTTTTTTTGCAAGCTGTTTCTGAAAACAGCTTATTACATGATTAAAAAAAAAGGAACTTTCAAAAGTGATTCCTATGGAACGCTTAATTATTTCATAAAAATCATTTTCGTAATTTTTTTCTGATTTGAATGAAATATTTTAATTTAAGATAAGTTTATTGTCTGCACTGTTGAAAACAGAAATTAATCTTGATCTAGCAAGGTGTTAACAAAATTATGATGTAATCATTTCTGAGTTACCCACGATTCTCAAAATCTTTCTACAAGAAACCTCAGAAACAAATATGTTTCAGAGATTTTACAAAACATTAAATTTTTGAAACAATTTTTCTCTGCCTCTTAATTTATCATGCCGTAATAATCATGCCGTAAGCATGTTCGAGTACATTTTACAGTGTATCAATTAGTTTTCTCCATCATGTATCCACACGAAATATAGTTTTTCGGTTGCTGTTAACTTCTTAGTAAATATTGTTATGATCAACAAAGAGACATACTAAATTAACAGCGAAAATTATTATTATTACTTTTTTTTTACATATATAAATTCTGTCATGTAGCTGAAAATATTTAACTGAGAATCGATCACTTCCGAAAATCCTATATTTCATATTGACTCTGGCATGATAGTACTAATAAATACATTGTAACAAAAACTCGTACGCCGAAATTATGGCCAGCAAAAGAGACTTTTGTTTCAGAAATGTTTCTTTAAATCAGGGAAATCTATTGGTTTTTGAGGTTTTTTAAGATAAAGGAACCTTATCGGAATTGTTGTTACATTACATTACAAAAATGTAATATCATCTCATTAGAGGTTATATTATATATTTTTAAACTTTCTTGCTAGATCAAGAAACATTTATATATTTTTAAAGTGTATGTTAATAAAGGGACTGTGTTTGTGTGTGTGTCTGTGAGGGCTGGATATGAAATTCTATCGTACGTAGAAGTCTGAAATTATGATTCCATATAGAGAAGAAAGATCTAAATGCACCTGAGCTGAATACGATTTTAATCACTTTTTTCTCATTTTGCTGTGGTTTTTCGACAATTAGTAAAAGCAAACCAATTTCAATCTTTTAGCACAATATATGAAATTTTGTTCTCTATTCAATAAACTTTATTCAGCGACTGTACAAGAATTTTTAAAAAAAATTAAGCCACATTTCTACAAAAATGAGAAATTGTATTTTTTTTTTAAAGATTCGTATTTAAAAACTTTGAAATAAAGTCTTATATTTTATATTCCTATATGGAAAAAATATTTTAGACACATTTAAAAAATATTTTCAAGGAATATGAAGCAGTTTATTTTTGGGCAGTTTTTTAAAGAAAAAATTACGAATGAATTTATTCGAAAACGGAAACACAAACTTCGGCGAAAAGGGTAATTGGAAGCTTGCCAAAGCAATTTCTATCCCGACGAAGGATAAGGTCTCTGTTAAAAGTAAAAATACAAGAAATATTTAGTTATTTTTGTGCAAATGTGTAATTTTGTAGAAATATGCACGGTCCTGAGCTTAATATATAATACATGTTGAAATTTTCCAAGCACAGAATCTTGTAAAACTTGTTGCTAGTACATGTTCACAACTTGTAAGATAAATTGTTAAGAAAGAAAATAAAAATTATTAAATTAAATTGGAAAATATCACAACAAAGTACTTATTAAATATACATTTTACAAAGAAGTTGAACAGAGAATAACAGATAATCAGTTCTGTTACTGAAAAATTATATAAGTCCCATTTGAAATCTTTCTTAAGCATTAGTGAGTTATAAAAGTCACTGATCTCTCCTCCTGTGTGTTTCTTTAAGGTACCGCAGAAAAATGTTCCTTAAATGACAAATTAGTGTTATTCTTTAGCGGTGACGAATTTTTCCCTATCAAAGACTAATGTCTAAGGCGTTTTTCCCAATATAAAGAACGGGCAGTACTTTATTTATCACATAAACATTTTCAGTATGAATTATTTCTTGGCTCATGACTGATAAGTTTCCTTTAAAATGTTTACATGTTATTTTTATACATACTATATAACAAAGTTATTGCTTTTGTCGTAATTATTTCATAGACTTTTCAACATTCAGAGGGCATTAAAAAATATATTCCTGTTGAAATGATTTATTGTTGAAAAGCGATAAAAAAATATTTCTGGGTGCTACAATTTTTGCATGATACTATACTTCGCGTTATACATGTACTACATTAATATATATTTTTTTTCATGTCGCTTTCTATTCTGGAAGAGATTCCTAAATTGAAAGTATCATAATAAAAAAAAAGTCGCTCACGGTTCGGCCAACAAGCACAGGTAGAATTCGAAGACGCAGACCGTGGGGAGCCTGTTTATTGGGAATTGCAAAGTAAGTGACCCTTTTGCTTTGATGCGACAGTTGAGACCGTCCGCTTCGAAATATACCTCTGCCTGTAGGCGCTGCCAGCAGGAATTTTTTTGTTTTTTATTTATGTTTGCTATAAGAGTTGATCCTATAAAAAAACTTTTCAGTGCAAAAGTTGTAGATAATATTAAGAAGATTTATAATAAATTCAAGCGGATTTGATATATTGTGAATTGACGAAGTTATGAATATTTTTCTTCTGAAACCCCTATTTCCCCCTCCCCTTGGTGGCATTTCTAATGAAATCAAAAATCTGTCATACATAAATTTTTGGCCCTTTTCTTAGAAGTAATAATAACTTTGAACGGATTCGATATGCATCAAAATTAAGAAGCTATGGTTTTTTTTCTGTTTTCACAAAAAGCCCCTCATTTGCCCCCCCCCTCCCTCCTGGTTCGATTTTGCCCATTAACGATCTTGACCGAGATTTTATGATGCTTTATTTTATGTATGAGTTTGGAAGATATTTGTGTAGAATTATGGAAGTTATCGTGTCCATAAAAAAGTAATATAGTTAGATAGATAGATAGATAAAGTTTTGAACTGGGGGGTGGTTTTGAATTATATGAGTCATGATCGGTGTAGAGCTGCAAAAAATTTTCAGGAATTCAAACTTAGGGGAGAATGTAATGGGTAGTATTTCTTACGAAATCTACCTAAAACAACTAAAATTTAAAAGTAAAGAAATACCTGGAACCCACATATTTAATGCAAAAAAGTCATTTAAAAATAATGAAATGCAAATGAGAAATTTGAAACGTACGCCGCCATTGGTGAAACTTTAGCTTAAGAGTGTTCTCCTTTAACTAGCGTAGATTGTTAAGTCTAAAACTGTTTTAACTGCAACTTGTGATCCTTAAAATAGTAATAATAATAATATGAGTTACAAATATTTGTTTAGGAAGAGCAGATTCATATATTACCGTGACATTTTGTTTTACATTTTGTATTTTATTTTTATTATTTATATTAAAAATTGAAAGTTTTTGTCTGCATGTCTGTCTGTTTGTTGGCGTTGGCTAAGGAAGTCTATCGCACGTAGTTTTCTAAAATAAAAAAAAAATAAAAAACGGGGGAATACATGAAGAGAAGTCGGAATGCATCTGAGGCTGTGATTTTTCATTTTCTCATAATTAGCCGATATATTAATTAAAATCCCTAATGAATATTGCAAAATGGAGAGCTTCCATCGTACCGCCGATTGTGTTTGCGACTTTCGGGGTAATTATCGGTTCCTTAAGCAGACGAATAGAAAGTTACCGTTTTATTTGTATTTCGAAATCGAAATCGCCTAATCCCTCATGGAGTTACAGAAAAAATAACCACTTCTTCAGGGCACCTTTCCTGTTCCATCGTTATTTTTTGGTTAAAAAAATATTATAATTTACTATTATAAAAAAAACATTTTTTTCTGTAGGTAACTGTAGGTTTTGTTTTAACACTTTCCGTGTATTCTGCAGTTTCAAACTTCCATGCACGTGTCCCAGATATAAACACAGTAAAACAAGAAATACCCACTTATTTAGGGTAATTTTCTGGTTCTACTGGTATCTTTGGTATTAAAAAATATATTAATATTTACTATTTCAAAAAACATTTTCGCAATTTCGATTTCTTGTTATCAGATTTTTTTTTTTCACATTTCGAATTTTTTTCTACATTTCGAAACTGTCATAGCCCTTTCTTCTATGGAAAAAAACACTTATTTAGTGGGTTTTCTTAATCGTAATGGTAACTTTTGTTTAAAAAATTTAATAATTCTTATGTTTATACAAAATATTTTTTGGAGATCAATTTCATGTTTGTTTTCATGTTTTCCGTTTTTTTTTCTGCATTTTTAGAAGACTATACCCTTTTCCCGAATGGGAATACAAAAAAAAACACAAAACGCCCATTTATAGCTATTATTTTTCGTCTATCAACGGTACCTTTCATTAGAAAATATTGAGATTTATTATTTCAAATAAATTCTTTTACGTACGTCGTCATTTAACGCATTTGCCAGATACTTCTTTTTCGTAATGCCTTCCCTGATCTTATTCCTCGTTTTAACATAATTGCACTTTTAATCAATTTCGAAGGGCGTACGTTCATAATTTTTCTGCAATAAATGAATGCAGAAGGATGAAGACTAAGCGGGGAGGGGGCTGTTTTTCTTTTCGCCGTTTGAAAAAATTCAGAATTTAAGAATTCCTCAGCTAATTGGTCAATTGCAAAGGTTTCTGTTACAATTTGTTTTTATTTAAAAAGAGGAAAATAAGAAGATATAATCATTGTTTTGATATTATTTAAGTTTTCTTCAGGAACTTTAGGACAGAATTGAAAGTGTAGTGTATCTAAATGTCAGAAATTAAATCGGCCATAACTATGATGGGCTTTTGGATGGATTTTTCGGTTAAAAATATAAAATCATTCCAATTCAAGGACCATATGTAAAAGAAGATCAGAGCGTTCATAGCATGCTACTTAACGCAATGGTGCTTCTATCACTAGGTTTGTTTGGAAAGATTTTCGTTTAAAAATATAAAATAATACAAATTACTGAAGAAGGCAGTAGGCCCACCAATTCTATGTTTCATTGGATAGATTTTCGTATAATAATATAATTTTTAATAATATCATATAAAAATAAAAAAATCATAGAATTACAAAGGTATACACTGCGGAAGGCAGTAAATCCCGCTACACTAAATCTTTCCGAGGCTAAAATGTCTGAATTCAACATTGATTTTAGATATGTATTTAATATTATTATCCCGACCCCGTATAACACCAGGAGAGTCAGCTAGTCGTTACAGAAGAATAAAAAATTTACTCGAATAAATTATTTCAGTTCTAAAATTATTTTTTTGCATACATACCCACATACATATTTATATATATATACAACGTACCTGTATTTAAAAGACGAAAGATGATATACTTTCAGTGTATGATGTTCTACAAGTATTTAGAAATATGAAGTATTTTGTACTAAAGTCAACTAATGAAAATAGTTTCAATTAAAAATTTGATCAAGAAAGAATAAGAAATTAGAGTCTAAACTTAATCTTACATTTCGTAAAATTTTCTCTAATAATAACATAAAAATAAGGTACCATATGTAAGCTCATTGAATTCTTAACTATTATTTTTACTCATGCTTAACATCTGAAACTGTATTTAAGTAGTAATAGTATTGCACTTTATCTCTATAACAAAATCATATATCTTTATTCGTAGCATATTCTATACATAAACATGAAGTAGACTGAAAACAAATTGCATAAGCCACTAGGGACAATTAATAAAAAAAAAGTATTGCAAACCTTAATCAAGTAATAAAGAAGTTCTTTTATCAGACTTGGAACTTATTTGTATGGCAATCGATGAACACCTACTTGAACTGCCCAAAATGAACGACTTCTTATCTACATTTTGTATTTGTTTTTTCAGAGATATTACATTTCCGCAGAGAGTAAGGAAAAATTTAAAAAATATATATGCACTTAGTATTTTCATCCATTTGTATAGAGTTATCGAAATAGAAGTAGTAGTATTACTTTTTCAAATTATTTAATATACAACTTGTATCTGTATTTTAACCCTCTGACTGTCCAGCAAAAGGGGAAAATTATAATGTTGTTTTCTCTGTATTTTATTGTAAATGCTAAAAAAGATGATTATTCCCACATTATACAAAATACTTAATTATATTTATGAATGTAATCATTAAAAGCATTAATCCTTACTCAATGTATTAAAATTGCATTATATCTGTAGAATTATATTAATTTAATCAATGCTTGCATTGCAGTGAAACCTGGAGCATAGTGAACATAGTAACACTGGCGTGTCAGTGAAAAGGTTAATAATAATGTAATGTGTTTAATAAAAGAATCATGGTAAATCAAGTAAAATAATTTTATTTATAGTATTAATTTTATGTATAAAATTATTTCCAACAAAGTTGAAAAGTGTTTATGAATTTGGTTTGTCTGTTCTTCTGTCTATTTGTCCGCCTGCTTGTCTTTTTGCCCGCTCTCTAACATGCGTAAATATCCTCAGAATGTCATGAAATTCGAATAAAGAAGTTCTTTTATAAATCTTGGAACTTATTTTTATGGCAATCTATGAATACCCACTTGAACTGCCCAAAATGAACGACTTCTTATCCACATTTTGTTTTTGTTTTTTCAGAGATCTTCCAATTCCGCAGAGAGTAAGGAAAAATTTAAAAATTATATGCACTTAGTATTTTCGTCTATTTGTAAAGAGTTATCAAAATAAAAGTAGTATTATTACTTTTTTAAATTATTTAATATACAGCTCTTATCTGACTGTCCAGATAAAGGGCAAAATTTTAATGTTGTTCTCTCTGTATTTCATTTCAAATGCTAAAAAGATGATTATCCTAACATTATATAAAATACTTAATTATATTTATGAATGTAATCCTTAAGAGTATTAATTCTTCTTCAATGTATTAAGACTGCATTATATCTGTAGAATTGTATTAATTTAAATAATGCTTATATTGCAGGAAAACCCGGAGCTTAGTGAACATATTAACACTGGCGCGTTAGTGAAAAGGTTAATAAAATTGTAATGTGTTCAATAGAAGAATCATGGTAAATCAAGTAAAATAATTATATTTATATTATTAATTTTAGTTATAAAATTCTTTCTAACAAAGTTGAAAAGTGTGTATGAATTTGGTTTGTCTGTTCTTCTGTCTATCTGTTCGCCTGTTTGTCTTTTTGTCCGCGCTCTAACTTGCGTAAATATCCTCGGATTGTCAAGAAACTCGAAATAAATAAATATTATTGAGGTTATTTTCGGTATTGAAAATGAAGTGTGAAGCATTTATAGTTCGTTTACAGGGGCACCAAAAATAATTCCGTTACATTACGGTCTGTGGGAAAAAATTATTTGCGGCGTATTTTAATAATGGTGAACTATTTTAAACATATTCCAACTGATACATATTAGTCAGGTGAAATCAGTATGGGGGAAAATCGTTTGCTGTGAATTTTGAAGATATTACACTGTACTGTTTCAAACATATTGAAATTGATATACATCACTTAGATGCACGACAATACGATAACTGTAGAATATGGTGTGCATATGATTTATTGTTAATTTACATCATCTCATCCCATAAAATACTTCGTTACAGTACTGCCTATGAGAGAAAAATTTTTGAAGTGTGGATTCAGTTGTGGTATGCATTTTTAAATTTAACTATTTTATGTGTATTACTTAGTGTGTATAAATTCGATAGATCATACACAGGGTCGCACAAATTAATTCGAGTACATGTTTGCTATTTGACGGAAAGGGCTGAAGGCACATTTTCAACTGTGCAATATGTTTCATTACTGTTGTAAATTTTTAAATACTATGTTGTATATATCGAAATCTATAGATTATACACTATATTGCCAATGGTGACCGGTCACTTGCACTTTTAGACGTTTTGTTAAATATCTAGAAAAATACATGAGGAATTAACCTGAAACTGAAGGTGTGTAAACAGTATAGTATAGGTTATATATTTCCGCAAAGATTTTTCCACGAAACCCCATAGGGGACTGTCGACAAATTGAAAAATAACGAATATCTTTTGAATTACCCTGTAAAAACTAACGTAGCAAAAGCGTTCAAACTTTATATTATTAATAAGTGGCTTATTGTAATATACTGTGTTCATTTTTATGAGGATAGGATGTATACTCGAAGAAAAATTAAAGTTTTTATAAAAACAGTCCCAAATTTCGCCAAGTTTTTTGCTTATAATTTGCAGAGTTCTTAACATAAAAAAAAAGTTATTTTGAGAAAATATGTCAAACAACATTGTACATAATACTCTGCAATCAGAATTAAAAAATAATAAAAATTAGATGAATAATGAGCAGGTTTACTACAAAATGTTTCATTGCGCATGCGCGAATACAATCAAAATATAATATGCATAATGTATTAGCTAAGTATATATAGCAACTTTTGTGAAAGTCTCAAAATCATAGCTTGAAAATTCTGAAAATTATCGTCGAGATATGAGGGGTTGTATCCAAATATAGTAGTACGTGCAATATTGCGTACGCTACACTGTAAAAAATGGGGAGTATAATTACGCTTAATTTGGGTTTATGAAATGCCAAATAAGGTTTAAATATGCACTAATTTTGGTGTCAACACTGAATTAAGTGTTATAATACACTTAAAATAGTTTATCTGTACTCTTTAAAAAAAAATCGGTGATATCACACACCAAGAATGACAATTTGAAATTAATTCCGGAAACCAAAACTCCAATATAGGTGTACATTTTTATCTCGCAATCCAGCTCTGTGGTGTTGAAATATACGATGACGTCAGAGTGTTGCGTCAGCAGACGACAACAGAGCAGAGAACGGAATGAACCATTTTGATTTCATTATGAAGTGCTGTTAATAACATAAGGTAAGCCTAGTAATTATTCCTTATATATTTAATAGATAATACTAAATAGTGTTTGTATAGTTAGATGAGGGAAATTAACTAAACAAAGCATGAGAATTTTTACTTTGTTAGTTGTTTTTGCTTAATAATCCTCTTCACGCACTTGACAACACTCGATCGCTAATGTTAATTCTATATTCTATAGGCATTATTTTTCTAATATCTCGTTTGTATTTGAATAGTTTTAAATGTTTTTGTTTTTTTTTACATTGGGTAGCAGAGATTAATCTCTATTTCCGCCGTTGATTACGTTTTCGATTTTCTTTGCGGATTTTTTTTAGGAAGATGCTTTTACTTTCGAAACCGGTTCCGAAAATGAAAGTATCTTCGTAGAAAAAAATCGAAAAAGTAATCAACGGCGGAAATAGAGATTGATCTCTGCTATCCAGTGCAAAAAAAAAAAATAAAATAAATAAAATAAAATAAAATAAAATCATTTAAAAATATTTAAATGCAATAAAAAATTATCATATTTTAGAACATAATATTTAGTTCCTGTTTTAATTTTAAAGCAAAATACTTGTGGATTGCATTAAAAGAACATTTAAATCATATTTTAAAGGGGAAAAAATCAGTAGTGTATGTTGTATCTGAATAATAACGTTTAGAAATCATTGTTTATGTGAAAAAAAACAGTATTTATTGTTAAATATCTAAGCAGTCCATAGTGATTTGAATTTTCATAATTTTTCCTCTGTACTGTGAGGAGTTTTGAAATCTTGTATGCAGCATAATTAAAAGTAAGCTTATTCCCTGGACTACACTCTCTTTGTGTTTGGCTTTTCTAGAAATTCGTATTAACATTTGTTAAACATTTGCTCAAAAGCAAACTTTTGTGATTATAAAAATATAATTTGCTGCTTCCGTAGAAGATTTTTAGCTTTTGGAAATCTACTTTTATTTATTTTATAATTCTGCAATAGTTGTGATATAATTAATATAATCCTAATAACAGTATTTTTTACAAATCTTCTAGATTAAAAAAAAAAATGAACCCCCCCCCCACACCCCCTTAGGAAAGATTCTCAGGTCACCAAATGAAACTGTTCAAAAATCGAACTTTGTTTTGGGATCCTTTTACATTTTTTAACATTCTTACAAATACTAAATTGTAATATGTATAAAAACTGCAAATAAGTGTTTTAAAAACAATAACTTTAAAATGCAAAGTACATCCTTGATTTTGTCAATTTTTTTTATCGTATACAAATACAACTTTAAAATCCTTAAGGGTAGGGAATTTTAATAAAATAATTAAAGGTTGCAACTCTTTATGAAACGGGTGAACCGCAAGCTTTTTATTTATTGTTGACATCATCACTTATTATTTCACCAGTATAATTATACACTAGTTTACACTGGAAATTTTTATTCTCCAGCCTTTTCTTTTCTTAGTATACAATGATGTTATCAACAATTTAATAAAAAACATAGTGCCTAGAATATGAATATACACTAATTTATCTTTCTGCATAATACTTTGATTAAAGGTTGCAACTCTTTATGAAACGGGTGAACCGCAAGCTTTTTATTTATTGTTGACATCATCACTTATTATTTCACCAGTATAATTATACACTAGTTTACACTGGAAATTTTTATTCTCCAGCCTTTTCTTTTCTTAGTATACAATGATGTTATCAACAATTTAATAAAAAACATAGTGCCTAGAATATGAATATACACTAATTTATCTTTCTGCATAATACTTTGATCATCTATATATATATGTGTGTGTGTTTTTGTGCGTGCATGTGTCAGAGAGAGAGAGAAAAAAAAATATGAGCCTCCGCTACATTTTCTTGAGACACTCCCCCCCCCCCTATTATTCACATCTAGCTACAGCCCTAATTTTTAAATATTAGAAACTTTACTTATTTTTTCTTGATTTATGCTCTTGTATATGGTATTATTCTAAAATTTGATTTAGTTTATATTTTATCATTTTTAGCATGGAAAAAGATATTTTGGTATCCTATAATTCAAGAAGTAAATTGTTTAATTTACCAGCATCATTGGATGAATTTGAAAATGTAAGATATTTAAATTTTGCAATGTTTTTTGTAAAGAAATTAATGTTTACTATTTTCTAAACAATATTGATGTTTAATGCTACTTTATTAAATGGTACTTGTGTACTAACGCCACCGCAGCAGAAGTTGCGCTAATGTGCCAATAAAGAACAATCTTGTTGTTTGCACGCGCACACAGTTATCTTTTGGATTCCTTGTTGTTTGCTGATTTTTGACGCCATTTTTTAGTGCTATGAAAGATTGGCGGCACTTAAAAACCGCCAAATCTGTACCTACGGTGGTGTTAATACGTAAGTAAATATTAAATTTTAACTTTCTTCTCTATTGTTTCATTTTCCCCAAAATTTATCAACTTTGAACTTTAAAAGTTAAATCTAAAGCTCTATTAAAGCTGTTTTCAAGTTCACTGTGCAACAAATTCAAAATTTTCTGACACAATGACGGGCTAATTTTTAAATGTAAAGATACAAACAGTGTTGAATTCAGGAGGTGACCCAGGGTGGACAATAATAAACGTTGTATGTGTCACATGTTAAAAAATATACACAATCTTTATATAAATATGTATTATTTTATGTATACTAGATGGAACCCGTCAAAACCTGACAGAAACAAATTACTATAACAATATGAGTAAAATAAGCTTCTTTATTATTTAATAGGGGGATAGTATGAAAAAGTGTTTCATAAATTTTATTTTAGAACTTCTTCCCCTAGTGAAACACAGTACTATTTTCGATGCAAACTCCAAACAGACAATCTGTAAACAACTGTGTAATGCAAATCATTTCGAAATTGCAGTTATATTCAGTACTGCAAGAAATAAATTTTCAAGGACTTATGATCATGCAAATAGTATATTCCTTTGTCCATATCATATTCAGTAAATAAACGAACGTAGTATAAATAAAGTACATTACCCTGTGATAATACAACCGAGTGAGCTCCTATGCGCATTCTGCATTGCATCTGCTCAAAGGCACCATGGAAATTTTATGTTAAGGCGGTATTAAAAAAATATTTTTCCACGCTCAGCAACTCAAAATTTTGAGACACATTTTCAGACTCATTTTTAAAAGTAAAAACATGAAACTTGGCGGTGTGATTTATGAAGAGATTTATAAGGGACCTATGTTTTTATTTTTCGTTCAATTAATTAGAAATTGAATTACGAACATTTATTTTCACAGTATAATTTTTTTTGTTTTCAGCGCTATCGCTTTGGGAAATTTTGTTCAAAATGTCCACTTTGACAGCATTTTTTGAAATATATTCTGCCTTTATCAAAACATTGAGACAATACAGACATTATAAAAGTTTCTGAATAAGAGAACCTGCCAATTGGAGGCATTTTAGAGCAAAATTGAATTTAAAAATGTGTATCAAAATAAGCAGTTTGGATTTGAATACTCTTAAATTTTTTTTTTTTAATATTTAAAAGAATGTTTTAAAATGTCCTCTTTAATCATTGTTCGTTTCAAATCCATATCTTCTAAAACACATCCATTGTTGTAAACTAATCAATTTTTATGCAAAGATGGAGAAATTTTCGCTATTGCCAAACTATGGGATTTAAAGCTAAAAATAATGATCGTGACGTCAAATGCGTTACACGTGCTTGTTATTTCATCAAATGATTTTTAATTGGATGTTAATGATTTTTTAATGATGTTTTACTGATTTATTAGTTACTTCATTAACTAAAATAAAAATTACGTCTTCGACATCATGATATTTAAACAGAAAAAGCATTGAAAATATGTTGCAATGTGTAGTTACGTACAATAAATCACTTTCAACTGACATCACAAATATTTATCCAACAGTCGAGAGGGATAATTAAAAAAAATAATGTAAATAAATAAATATCAAAGATTATTTTGGTTTCTTTTTTCTTTAATGTATTGTAAATTTTATTGTTTAAACTTGCTGAGAAATGATACTTTAATGAATGGGGCTTTCCTAATTTCTTTTTCTTTCGTTTCTTTTCCTTACTTTTTTTTTTGAGATTCAAATGGCAACATTCTTTCATTTGTTTATTGGATGCTACAGTTTGGCAAATAATTTGGCGATAGTTTTTTTTTTTTTTACGGAAATTGGTTGACTGGATAACATAGAAGTACCAGAATATTTTTCTGCATTTTATAGTTATATTAATAAAAATAAATTTTTAAGATTTGCTGAATCACTTATTTGTTTACTTTTTCATGCATTACATTACTGAAGATTGTCCTGTTATTCTTTTAAATATCCTCTACTTACATAAAAAAATAGCATGTGTTTTCTATGGTGTTTCTCATAAACATTGTAAAATTAAGATTATTAGATTTTATTCAACTTCAACTGTCATAACTGCTGATGAAGCAGTTATTTTTGGCGATTTTTCTGTTACCTGTAAAATGGTTGTTTTTGGTATAGCCGTAAATAAGAAAAAAATTTCCAATCAATCAAATAATTGTATTTCATTAATCATTATATTTTCTGATTTTTAAGCTAAGAAAGAAACAATAATCATGGATTTAATTAATTTTTCAATTTTTAATCATTAATTTCAGTACACCCAAACAATTTTGATTAAATCGGTACAGATGTCACTGCACAGGGTTTTCTTTTTGGCACCATAAATGGCGATTTTTGCTGTGTATAGCAACCTGTTTTTTTATAATAAAAATGAATATATGTGTAAATAAATCAAATAATATAAAAATAATAAATTCAATTAAATGCGTGTGTGTAATAAAAGATTGGGAAAATTGGGTTTTTTTGCCAAAATGGCGCAAAGAAAAATTGCACAAATCCCGGTGCGTCTGCGACATCTGTTCCATTAAATCATGTAAGGGTAGTTTTTATTTAATAAATAATGAATTTTGTAAGAAGCCTATGGCTATGTTAGTAAAATGGATTTTGAGAATGGGCTTGCTTTATTAAATGAGTTTTTATGAAATAGGCCTCCAATTTTGTCAGGATCAACTCCTGGTATGGTTACTGAATTTATACAAGATGTACTTGAAACTTATGCATTCTTATTTGATGTTTCAGGAGGTTTATGCTAGATTTTGTATTGATCGGACAGTATCCATTATTATACAGTTTTTTAATGAAGTTTGGCAGGAGTACATTGATGTACAAAAAGATGAAAACATTCTTCCAGGTAAGAAATATAGAATTGTGTTAGATACACCCAAAGTATTATATATTGAAAATTCAGTTCCTGACTGTGCTGAATCGAAATCATCATCCCATATAGCTGAACCATTTTTCACTGATGAGATAAAAGCTTCTGGTTCCTGTGAATCATCAGAACCAGATCTATTTGCTGCAGCAACTCCACAGTCATCTTTTCCCCTAGATAATTTCACAATACCGGCTAAAGACTTTTCAAGTCGCCTAAGACAAGCTTTGCAAGATGAGGTACCCTTACCTAGGGTTTTGCGGTCAGAATTAATACATACCATATGTTCATCTGTTGTGAAACATTCAAAATATCCGACATCAGTTATGGTGACCGACATGGCAAGAGCCATTGTTTCTAAATACCCATATTTAAAAGAGTCCATTGGAACTGGATATGGTGGATGGCGACAGGCTATTCGAGATAAATTGAAAAATATGCGTAGATTTGATCAAAGTGAGGAAGTAAAGCAGAAGAAAATAACCAATAAGTTCCATAACAAAGGAGAAAAAGCGAATGAAAAGAAAGAAATACCACAGTTCAAAAAACAACTCATGGTTATTAATGAACAGGCTAGTGCTTCATCTGAGTTAAATGAAACATTTGACATTAGAAGAGATGAAATTGTCAATCAATATATGAAAGTTGCTGATTTAAAAATTAAATATCCAAACTTATTTAATAAACAGCACTTTGCTGATGAATTTTTCCGAATAACAGGGAAATCTAACATTTTTCAGTGTATTCCAAAATTTCTCAGTTTATATAATAAGCAGCTCTATAATTTATTATTGGCACGAAAAAGCCTTCCTTCATGGGTTGAAACTCTGAAATGTCTCCAAGAGCAAGCTGACACAGCAATAGCTAAAGATGAATTTCTGCTGATCTCATTACCTGTGCATTTTTCTGAAGACCAGCTATTTTTAACATACACGGTAAGTGATAAATTACAAATACTGTTATTAATTTATTTGATTATCTGCAAAAATAAGGTGTCTTTGGAGAAGAAAGGTTTAACATAAGAGTAAGAGTTTCCCCCTTCCCCTCCTCGAGGGATGTTGTGCCTAATGTTTACATAAGATAGTTAGGTAATATTTTATATGCAATGTTGCTTTCACATTTACAAAATGACAGCATTTTTTTATACAATTTTTATCGCTCTTATTAAATGTTTAAAGTTTTATAACATGCTATTTAATTTATTTACAGTGTTAGTGACCGTACAAGACAATAACATGTTTTGGTACTTTTCCATTATACTGACACCATGCCAAAATGTATGTTAATGCATAATGTATATATTAAATGTATGCTTGGCGACAATGGTATCCGTATAATGGAAAAGTAACCATATTTTTCTTGCCCACTTTTATTTTCTGTGCATCTATATTAGAAACATTTCTTTGATATTAAATTAAAATGTCTTGGTTTGTAACATTATTTTTCTTTTTTATGAAATGTGTGAAAAGTATGTATTTTATTTGCATGTGTTAGAAATGAATTTAATGTGGTTGAAAATGATAGGAATATTATTTAGCAGTGTGCCACCTGTTATTGACTTACATAAAAAGTATTGTTATTACATACATGTAAATGTTTAAAATGTCTTCCATTGCCCTTAAATTTTCAGGAAAAGATTTCTAAGATTCCTGCCTAATATGTTAGAAAAATCCTAGTTTTAGCTCTGCATTTAATCAAAGACATTCTTATAAAAATGATTTTCATCATGATTTAAATTTCAGTTTAAATAATATTTAATAGAGCCTCCGTACAAAGCCCTGTGGGTCGGTTTTGGGTTGGGAGATGGGGGTGAAGGCTGATTGTGCAAAATGTTGGGGATTTTCAACATTACAATTGAATAATAGGTAAAATGTAGCACTATAATAAATACGGCAATGTTTTCACATTTTATAAATAAATTATACGCCTCAATTAATATTTCACAGGTTTCTATGAAAGGAGACTGCAAATATCAGCTTTAACTATTGTTGCTCATGTGTTTATAAATTACTTTCATATGTTAAAAAAATGAGTCACTTGTCTCTAAGATTGATTAGAAGCTATAACTTTTAGATTTCACCTAGTATTAGAAAAATATTTATCTATCAAATCTTACATTTAAATTAAACAACCCTGATAATGTAGTCTGTTCCCTTATGTCACAATCTCATTAAAGATTTGAATTGCTTGATAAAGAATCAAACTAAAGATCTCATCAAAATGATAAATATTTGCTTGTACAAACCTTTTTTGTTGTTGTTGATGTTGCCCATATTTATGTAATTTACAATAGACTGCCAAAATAAAGCATTTATAGTCAGTTACAACAGATGAAAGAGAAAAAATACATTCTTTATTTTACATATCAGAATCTGCTAAATCTCTTTAACTGTTTGTTAAAGGATTACTAAACTTGTAGTATCAATAAATATTTCTTTATAATTTTTCTTCCTGCATGCCATACTTTCTAAGTTGGTTTGTTTTCTGCACGTTACTCTTTGTATAAGTGAAATATAGCTAAAATCTATGTGGTAAATGTTTTGTCTATAAAACGATAAATCTTGTCTTAATCTTTCTTCTACATTATCAGTTATCAAGTTTTATAATAGCATGCTTGGATGATCAAGGGTCGATCCAGGAAAATTTTGGGGTCTATTTAGAGCCCGTTCACAAAAATCTTATTTAACAAAACATTCTCCTTCACAAAATTCATTTTAAAAAAATAAACATTTTCACAAATTTCTATTCCATAAAAACATACTCTTCATTGATTATTTTTATTTCGTTATGTTTTAAAATTTGTAATTTGCCAACAAAACAAGTTCACTGAAAAGTAAAACTTTAACAGAAAGACTTAAAGAAGAAATTATTATTAAATGCTTCGTTTGAATTTGAGTTAGCTAAATTTCATCCTTTGTTACAAAATGTTATTTTTCACAAAAATATGATAAATTTCACAATGATAACTTATTTTTCACAAAATGGGCCCCAAGAAAAAAAAAAAAAACTGCATCGACCGCATGATGAGGTTTATGCTATATTTAAAGAAAAAAATTAAAATTGTATTTGTCATGCAGTGAAATCGAGTAGCACTGATTTTAATTTTAATTTCTCTTATAGGCAACTACTTCTATTGATGACATTAAGAAAGCAGGTTATTCATCGCCTCATGTAGGAATCATTGGGTTTGAGACTAAACAAGAAAAATACTATGTGCTAGCTGAGCATGAAATTATTCTCTACTGCAATTCATTATCGGAAGCAGTCACCAATCTGATAGCATCATACTTTATATTTAATTTCGAGTATCCAAAACGTTGCAGTTTTTCCTCTTATCGATCACATTTGAGTAGAAAACATACATATTATACGCACACTGATAAAAGTAAAAATAATTTGAATAATTGCGATGAAGAATTTTTAAGTCACATTAATTGTAGTAAAGATCCGTTAATGGACTTTAAATCAATAAATGTAGAAGATGATATAGGTGCAACTGAAGAAAATTTTGATTCAAAAATGGAACGACATGTTAGTTTATTATTATTAAAAGCTCAGGAAAAACACATGCTACCTCTGTCCACAACCCAAAAAATCTTGCAGGATTTTAATTCTTTGTTGGAAATGCAGAGTGATTATTTAATTAACAAAATTAAAAATGAAACTTCTAATTTAAGTATAAGTAATGAGAGTTTTCTAAAGATTAATGAAATTTTGAAACAAAATTGTATTTTTGCGAGCATTGATTCATTATCTAATAATTATAGGAGAATGAAGTACTATGAAACAAACATGCAAATGGTTCTTCCTGTTGAGTATATTTTAGGAAATAATAGTTTCAACAAGTCGTGTTGTTTTCATTATGTGTCTATATTAAAAACTTTGAAATTTTTGTTGATGCAAGATGATGTATTTACACAAGTTGTGAACCCTAAGTGTGACAAAGCCAAAAATCTTATAACAAGTTTTGATGATGGTAAATTCTGTAAAACTCATCCCCTGTTTTCTACCAACTTCCATTCCTTAAAATTAAATCTGTTTTGTGATGAATTTGAGATTTGTAACCCATTAGGTGTTCATAGAAAAACTCACAAATTACTGGCATTTTACTATGTTCTAGGAAATGTATATCCACAGTATAGATCTTCAACTGATATAATTCAATTAGTTATTATTTGTAAAAGTACAGATGTGAAATATTTTGGTATTGGTAAAATTGTTGAACCCTTAGTTAAGGATTTGAATATTCTTGCAACTGATGGAATTTCTGTGAGAGCTGAAACTTTTGTTGGCTGTCTGTCTTTTATTAGTGGTGACAATTTAGGAAGCAATATGATTGGTGGTTTTGTGGAATCATTCTCTAATAAAGTAAACTGTTATTGCAGAACATGCTTGTGTAATAAGGCTGAGATACAAAACACATATACTGATGATCATATTACATTGAGGACTCCTGAAAACTATAAACAACATGTAACAGAGTTGCTTGCTGATGACACAAAGTTAATTCAGTATGGAATAAAAAACAATTCTCCATTTAATTCAGAATTTTTTCATGTTACACGTGGTCTCCCTCCTGATATTGCCCATGATTTGCTAGAAGGAGTTGTCCCATATGAAACAGGTTTAGTTTTAGAAGCTTTACACACACACAAAGTAATTTCTATTGATTATATAAATAAACAAATTGAAATGTGGCCTTATGGACCTTTAGATTCTATTGATAAACCATCTTTAATAAATAAAAAATGTAAAATAAATCAGACAGCTGCTCGAATGTGGACACTTGTCAGATTACTCCCGTTAATGTGTGCTGCTGTCATTCCTGAAGACAATTCATATTGGAAATTGTTTATAGATTTAAAGGGTATTGTTGAACTTATTTTTGCCCCTGTTCTCACAGTAGACCATATTGCTTATTTAAAAATTAGAATTGATGACCACCTACATTTTTTTAGAGAACTTTTTCCTGATAAAATGATGATACCAAAGCAGCACTTTCTTATTCATTACCCTTCTCACATGTTAAATTTTGGGCCTCTCCGTCACTGTTGGACATTGAGATTTGAAGCGAAGCATTATTATTTTAAGAGACTTGCTGCAATAGGAAAAAATTTTAAAAATATAACTCTCACATTAGCAAATCGCCATCAATTACGTCAAGCATATTATGCTTGTAATTCAAATGGATACCTTCAGCATAATAAATCGGTTGGGATTACCAAACCACTTGAATTAAGTTCTATACAACCAGAAGCTGCTCAGGTTATTGTGAAAGACAAAGGATTCACTAGGGAACTATATTCTGTTTCACACTTTACTATTAACTTTTTAAAATATGTTAGTGGTTTATTTATTGTTAGGAAATTAGTTGAAGAAGAACCAATTTTTTCAAAAATTTTGCTCATTATAACAGATAGTGATAAAGTTTTTTTTCTTTTAGAAGATTATGAGTGTGTTTTCAATGATCATTTTGGTGCATATAAAATTTAAAAAATGTCTAATAAGGACTGTTCAAGATTTTTTTTTATGGATGCAAGTCTCTTGCAATTTAGATATCCATTTTCCAGCTACTACAAAAATGGAAACTGGTACATTGTCTTAAAACATATTTTGGTACATATTTTGGTAACATTAAATGATGTTTCATACATGGAATGTAATACTTAAGATTTTTTTTTGTTACATATAAAAATTGTGTAATATTGTGTGTAATATATCTTAAGTGGGCAATTTGAACAGTACAAATCCAAAATGACAATTAAAAAATTGTGTAAGCCTGTTTTGGGTTTAACTGTAATACTATTTTGGTTAATATCAATATATTTAACCATGAAATGTGTTTTGATAATGTTAAGTAATAATTATATGCTGTTTGTGTGGTTTGGTACACTGCAATATGCAATTTTTTTTTATGATTAGCTAAAACCGTTCTTTACTTTTAACCTTGACTTATGCTTTTTTATGTGCTTATAAAAATCATTTTTTTATTGTGAAATTGCAAATATACTGATTTGACCAAAGGCTTACTGTCAGAACTTTGCCCACCTAAGATATGAGTAAGTAAATGTCTTCAGAGAAAATTCTATAATTTTTTTTGCTAACTTTATGAGAAAAGTATGTGTCTAACCCATTGGTCTGCAAGCTGTTAAGAATTATTATAAGCATTGCTTGCCTGTTCAAATTAAGTTAGGTTATTTTGTTTATTAATGCATTCAAATTTCTTTAAGATATTTTGAATTTAACTTTTTTTCTTTCTTCACTGTATTTCATTCGTTCTTACTTAGTTATTAGTCTCTGATTATTTTCATATAATACTTTTAGTATTGACAAATGTGTATTATACTTTCCAATTCAGTATTAGTTAAATAAATATCATAAAAGTTATTTTGTTCTTAATTCTTACTATTAAAATTTTGAATAAATTCTGCATACATGGTTACCTGATTATTCTATTGACCAACTAAGTTATAACCAGAAATGTAAGATGTGTTGGGATGCCATAGTTAAATATCACTAACAAGTAATACTTGTAATTAAATCCAATTAATTTAAGCTTCTTAAGAGTGATATTTTAAAATTAATTTTTATTTAAAGTGAGTAACATTTTCCTTGGGGTATTTCTGAAGAAATTTATTCAAAACGCAAAACATTCATTACTAGGATAATAAAATATTAGGTGTTAATAAGAGTGGGGGATGGCCATAACTTCTACAATGCTATATTGAAAATCGATTAAACCCTTTCACTACTAAAAATAAGTGCAAATAGTTTCATGTGGCTTCATTGTTAAATACGTAAGTATTTTGACATGAAAAAATACAAAGTCTAACAGAATTTCCTGACTAAGTTTATTTTAACATTTATGTAATCACAACATTTATATTGTTAAATTTCTATATGGAATTCTTTTTAATTATAACTGTAATTGAATAAGGTTTTATTAATGGTGGCAACAAAGTTGCTATCATAATTGTTGTAATTAAACACCCGATAAATCTTGCAGCACCAAATTATTTTTTATAGCTAAGCTCTTTTCAAGTCTTTGACCGGAAATATGTCGTCCCAAATTATCCTAAGAGAAAAGGTGATTGAAAGGTTATGGATATTTACGTAAAGCTACCGGCATTTTTACTGGATTTTTCTTCTTTTGATTAAAAGATAACATATTTTGAAACATCAGTAAACTTTTATAATTAAAATTAAAAAAAATTATATTGAGGATTTCAATTACAGATTTGCGAATTGACTTTTAAATATCCTTTTCTGAATCAAAGAGAAAAAGATCTCTAAATTTTCTGTAAACTGTTATACATTTATATAAAACTTAGACATATTTTTCTCTTTGATTCAGAAAAGGATATTTCAAAATTAATTCGCAAATTTGTAATTGAAATCCTCAATATATTTTTTTAAATTTTAATTATAAAAGTTGTTTCAAAATATGTTATCTTTTAATTAAGAGGGGAAAAATCCAGTAAAAATGCCTGTAGCTTTACATAAATATCCATAACCTTTCAATCACTTTTCCTCGTAGGATAATTTGGGACGACAGATTTTGAACACCAAATTTGGTGTGATGCTGCATCGAAGTGGCATATCCTGAATTAGTTAGTAGGACACCCAATTTGGTGTTAAAGCACACCAAATTGATGATGGTGTTTTATTACACCACTTTTGGTGGCAACTTTGTTGCCACCAAAAGTGGTGTTTCTTTACACTAATTAATTTTTGGTGTTTCATTACACCAATTTACAAGGGGTGTTTCTTTACACCGTTTTTGGTGGCAACTTTGTTGCCACCATTTTTGGTGTAAAGTAACACTAATATTTTTTACAGTGTATCTTGGCACTAATCAACAGATATTTGATACAACTCTTCATCTTTTTGCTTCTTTTTGGGAACAACGGGTTTCGAGTTTATTCTATCGACAATAATTTTCAGAATTTTAAAGTTATGATTTTGAGACTTTCACAAAAGTTGCTCTATATACTTAGCTAATACATTATGCATATTATAATTTGATTGCATTCGCGCATGCGCAGTGAAACCTTTTTTAGTAAACCTGCTCATTTTTCATCCAATTTTTATTATTTTTTAATTCTGATTGCAGAGTATTATGTACAATGTTGTTTGTTATATTTTCTGAAAAGAACTTTTTCTTATATTAAGAACTCTGCAAATTATAAGCAAAAAACTAGGCGAAATTTGGGACTGTTTTTATAAAAACCTTAATTTCTCTACGAGTATACATGCTGTCCTCATAAAAATGAACACAGTATATTACAATAAGCCACTTATTAATAATCTCGAGTTTGAACGCCTTTGCTACATTAATTTTTACAGGGTTATCCAAAAGATATTCGTTCTTTTTCAATTTGTTGACAGTCCCCTATGGGGTTTCGTGAACAAATTTTCGCGGAAATATATAATCTATACTATACTGTTTACACACCTGCAGTTATAGGTTAATTCCTCATGTATTTTTCTAGATGGTAATTGCTGAAAGTTAGTTTTGGACTGTTTTATGTGTTTTCTAAAGTGTTAACTTAGATCTTATCCTTTACCTTATTAAACGACGAAGGTTTGTTACAGTATTCTCAATGAATTGGAAAACATTTCATAATCTATGCTGGGCGAATAATTGCTTTTTGTTTTACATTCTTTTTTTTTTTTTCGTTTAAGGTCGTGTGTTTTAAATTAAGATCGGTAGAAATAAAATAAAAGAATTTATATTGTAGTATTCCATTTACACAAACATAATCGAGAAGATAAAAGAAATGACAGAAACTAATAGAGACAATTAATAAAACAATTTAATGTTTGCTTTAATCAAAGAAGAAATACTTTCCCGTCTAAGTAACACTTGTAACGTGTTTCTAAAGTAATATGTGACCATCCAGTTGAGCCACTCAAAATAAACCACTTCTTACCTATAATTTGAATCATTCAGATTTTTTTTAAATTTCCCAGAGAGTAGGTTCAAGGGTACAAAACATATGCACTTGACAGGCTCACTTATATGTAAAGAGTTATCAAAATGATGGTACGATTAACATTTTCTAAAATAATAAAGTAAAAAAATTTCCCTTATTTTAATAATAACAAAAAATAAAGCTTTGAAAAAAAGATACACATGACACTAAACCATACTCTAATGACAACTAAATCACCTAAATGACACTAAATAATAATAGTAAATATTTTTAATTATTTACCAGTTTTACACATTTACCGGTTGAAATTGTTTTGAAAGATCACGCATTTTCAGTTAAATCGAGTAAAAGAAAACCAAATATTTTATTTCGCAGTTTTTACCTTACCTATGTATAAAAGAGAGAGAAATAAATCACAAAAACTTACAATCAAAATTAATAATAAAAGTTAAAAGATAAAACATTCTCAAGAGCCGTTGTGGTAGCTCGACATATGACCTAGCGACCGTCTCCCCCTATGGGGTCTCGCGAACGAAGTCGTCGGGGGTTCCATGGCGGTTCATCAAGGTTCCGTCTCTGCGGAAGTTTCCTCCGAGATGTGGGGTTACTGCCGCGACGACCTATGTCACCAACCTTGGTAAAATGACCTGGGGGTCCGCAGTGGGGAGCGGCCTCAGGCCGATCGCAGCGCCGGGCGAGACAAAGCCCTGGTGCGTTAAAAGCCCTTCAGAGGCTTGGGTGCGATGGTCGTTTACGCGCGTCGGCGACCCCCGTGGGTGCCTGATGGCGCAGGATAGTTTTATCATCAACAGAATGTGTTCGTAACTAAGAAAGATTTTGAACTTGTTTCCAATACGGGAGCACCCACTTGATCTTCTCAAAATAAACAACGAAAAAAACACACGCACTTAAACACATTCTCTTTAAAACTATGATATAGTAACTTTTTATTAATTAATATTCTCTTTACGCATCAAATAGAAGGCAGAAAAAAATCACAGAAACTGCAGACACAATTAACAAATTTAAAAAAATCATTAATTAATTACAAATAAATAAATAAATAAAAATAAATTCATTGTTGTATTTAATCAAGAACAAAATGTGTTTGTATCAATGAAGAAACTTGTAGAAAAGAACTTGTCTCCATAGCAATATGTGACAATCTACTTGAGGTACTCTAAATATGCAACTTCTTATCTGAGATCTTCCAATTCCACAGACAGTAAGTTGATGGGTGGCACAAAACATATGCACTTAATACGCTCGCTTAAATGTGACAAAATAGTAAATTTTTATTAAGTATGTTTCTCTTTACACAGGAATGAACAAGATACCAAAACATTCAAAGAAACTACTATACACATTTAACAAATAAAATATTGTTCTCTTTAATTAATAACAAAACGTGTTCGTATCAAAGGAAGACATGGAACCTGTTTCCATGGCCTTACGTGACCACCCACTTGACCTTCTCTAAGTAAACTACTTCTTATCTATACTGTCTCTTCCAGATATTATTTAATTTCATAGAGATTAACTTGAAAGGTGTTAAAAAATATATACACTTAACATGTTCGTCTGACAGCGATGAGATAGTAAATCTGTATCCAATATTATTATCTTTACACAAGCATGAACAAAAAAAATCAGTGAAATAAAATCTTTGAAACTACTAGAAGCAGTTTACACAAAATATTATTGTCTTTTATTCAAAAAGACATGTTTTCATATCTATGAATGACTTGGAGCTTGTTTCCCTGGCAATATATGATCACCCACTTGAGCCTATCAAATTAAACACCTTCTTATCCACATTCTGTCACTTTCAGAGATCATCCAATTCAACAGATAGTAAGTTAAAGTGTGTCACAAAACATATGCACTTAGCGTGTTCGTATAAAAGTGATGAAATAATAAATGTTTATTGATTTTTTTTTCTTTACACAAGCATGAACAAAACAGAAAAAAAAATATATTGTTGTCTTTAATTAAAAAAGAAATGTGTTTGTATCAAAGGAAAACTTGAAACTTGTTTCCTTGTTAATATGTGACCACCTACTTCAGCTTCTCTAAATAAACAACTTATTATCTAGAATTGTGTCACTTTCAGATATCTTCCAATTCAACAGAGGGTAGGATAAAGCGTGTTAAAAACATATGCACTTAAACATGTTCGCTTAAAGGTGGTGCAATTGTATTTTTTTATTAAATGTTATTCTCTTCGCACAAGCATGAACAAGGAAGAAACGAATTGACGGAACTATTAGAAACAATTCATAAAAAACTCATTGTCGTTTTATTCATGAATGAAATCTGTTCGTATCTATGAAATACTTGGAACTTGTTTTTATGGTAATATGTGACCACTCACGTTAGTTTAGGCAATAAAACAACTTCTTATCTATACACTGTCACCCAATTTCACAGAGAGTGAGTTGAACGTTATCAAAAAACATATGCTTATAACATGTTCGCTTAAAACTGATGTAATAGTAAATTTTTATTAAATAATATTCTCTATCTACAAGCGTGCGAAAGATACAAAACAATCACAGAAACTACTATACATAATTAAGAACAACAACAAAAAAATAAATCATTGTCGTTTTATTCGAAAATTAAATGTTTTCGTATCAAAGAAAATCTTGAAACTCTTTTCCTTGGCAATATGTGACCACCCACTTAAGATTCAAAGAAAAAAATCTTATCTACACTCTATTACTTTCAGAGATATTCCAATTTGACACACACTAATTTGAAGTGCGCCAAAGACATATGAGCTGAACATATTCGTTTAAATGTGGTGGAATTCTAAATGTTTCTTAAATATAATTCTCTTTACACAGGAATGAAAAATATAGAAAAAATCACGGAAACAAGTAAGTACAATTAATAAAAATAAATCATTGTCGTATTTATTCAAGAATGAAATGTGTTCGTATCAAAGAAAAACTTGTAACTTGTTTCCATGGCATAATATGTGACCACTCACTTGGGCTTCTCGAAATAAACAACTTCTTATTTAGACTGTCTCTCTTTTAGACATCTTCCAATTCCAGAGAGAGCAAGTTGAAGGTTGTCAAAAAACAAACATATGCACATAACATGTTCGTTTAAATGTGATGTAACAGTAAATTTTTATTAAATATTATTCCCTTTATACAAGCATGGACAAGTTAAAGAAAATCACAGAAACTGCTATGCGCAAATAACAAAAAAAAAATAATAAAATTAAATCAAAATTAAATTAAGAACGAAATTTGTTCGTAACAAAGAAATACTTTAAACTTGTTTCTTTGGCAATATGTGTCCACCAACTTGGGCTTCTCTAAATAAACAACTTCTTACCTAAACTATCTCTCTTTTAGATATCTTCCAACTCTAGAACGAATAAGCTGAAATTTGTCAAAAACCACATACAGATGGCGTGTTCGTTTAAATGAGATGTAATAGAAAATTTTTATTAAATATTATTCTCTTTACACAAGCATGGACAAGTTAAAGAAAATCGCAGAAACTGCTATGCGCTAATAATAAAAAAATAATATTTATATATTTTTTTAAATAAGAACGAAATTTGTTCGTAACAAAAAAAAAAAAACTTTAAACTTATTTCTTTGGCAATATGTATCCACCTCTAACTTGGGCTTCTCTAATTAAATAAATTCTTATCTACACCTGTCACATCCAGATTCTTCCAACCCCAAATAGTATAAGTTTAAGAGTGTCAAAAAACATATGCGCTCATCAAGATCGTTTAACAATAATGTAATAGTATCTTTTCAATAAATATTATTCTCTTTACATAAGCATGAACAACATAGGAAAAAATCACAGACAATACTAAACACAATTAAAAAAATTTTTTTTTTTTCTTTTATCAAGAACGAAATGGGTTCGTATCAAAGAAACACTTGCAACATGTTTCCATGGCAATATGTTACCCACCCACTGGAGCTTCTCTAAATAAACAACTTCTTATTTACATTCTGTCTGTTTCAGATCTCTTCCAACTCCACAGAGAATAAGTCGAAGGGTGTCACAAAACATTTGCACTTAACATGTTCGCCTAAAAGTGTGGGATAGTAAATTGTTATTAAATAATACAATAAAACGTGGTATAAAAGTGTTTTTCAGTATTTATTATAAATGTGGGATAACTTTCTATTAATTGAAGCTAATAAAAATATTGTAAAAAATTTGCCTTTTTGAAAAAATATATATTATATTTACGTTTTAATTTAATCTTATAGATTGTATTTTTTACTGTAAACTTTGTATAAGCGTACGATACGTACTCAAGTTGGCTTATTTCATTTTAAACTACGCGTCAAACAGCATTTAAATTATCAAACCGCGTTTAAGAAACCATGCTCCTTAAATATAGATCGACCAAGTAATTAAAATTTGAAATATTATGAATGCAAGGCGGATTTTCTATAGAAAAATTTCCAAGTATTACACATAGATTTATTCAATTATCGATGTTGGATTTTCTTTGCCCCAGGGTTGTGGCTCACGAAAATTTTCTATATTGTGCTGCGTTTGTAGCCTTGCCAACATGTTATAGTGAGAAAGTGCCAGGCTGAGTGTCGTTCCCAAGTGGTTCAATTGGTAGAACGTCAGTGAATACTGATGATACTGATGACCCGGGTTCATGTACCGGCTTGGGTACTTTTTCGCTATGTTGGCTATACGCATATTAAGCAATTAAAATTTGAAATATTGTGAATTCAAGGCGGATTTTTATGGAAATTTTTCCAAGTACTAAATATAGATTTATATTTGAATTATTTCAATTTCTGGCCTTCTTTTTACACGAGCATGATCTATACTAAATAAAATATCACAGAAACTAATGAAACAAATAATTGAAGGAGCTGAGATTACAGATGATAAAATGTAATCAAGGAATAAATAAGTATATTTTACTGTAGTTGGAACTTGTTTGTATGGCAATTTGAAATCACCCACTTGAGATGCCCAAAATAAAACAATTTTTATCTAGATTCTGTCTGTATATTATATTTACGTTTTAATTTCATCTTATGTTTTGCAATTTTTACTGTAAACTTTGTATAAGCATACGATATGTACTCAAGTAAGAGTAATTCGTTTTAAACTACGCGTCAAACAACATTAAAATTATCAAACCGTGTTTAAGAAATCATGCACCTAAAATATAGATCGACTAAAATAAAATTATTTCAATTTTTGTCCTTCTTTTTACACGAGAATGATCTAGACTGAATAAAATATCACAGAAACTAATGAAACAAATAATTGAAGGATATTGGATTACAGATGGTAAAGTGTAATCAAGGAATAAATAAGTTCTTTTACTGTAGTTGAAACTTGTTTCTAAGGCAATTTGTAATCATCCACTTGAATTGCCCAAAATAAACCAATTCTTATCTAGATTCTGTCTTTTTCAGACATTTTCCAATAACAGAGATTGTAACAAATTATCTCAGAAAACTTATGCCCTTAACAAGTTCCCCTACAATTCATGGAATTTTTAAATTTAAAAAATATATATTAATGTAAGATATGTTACAATGTGTTTTATAATATTAAATATAAAGTTGTTTCTATTATTTTAAAAAATAGTGTAAAAATTTTCATTTTTAGAAACCGTTTATTATATTTACGTTTTAATTTAACCCCTTGGGGACGAGCGACACGTATACGTGTATAGCATAAGATGCTCATACGCATAAGATGCTCAGAATCCTCGATTATTCCCACCAGTTATTTTTTATTGTAAGCTTTGCCTTATTAAATCTTAGCATTTCTGCGATTCAATTAGGCGAAAATTTTTGTTTTGAAAAACAGGTGGTAAAAGATTAAAAATTTTGTAAAAGACGCTCGTTGTGAAGGGGTTAATATTATGTTTTGTATTTTTCTGCAATTTTTATATAAATATCTGTAGTGACCCCACTCGTCTTTACGACTACTTAAAAAACGAATTTTTAGAAAATTTTGACAAAGCGTACCGGTTGGATTTGGAGGCTGGACATCCCGTTTTGAAACTGGAGACGTTACCTCTGCGCTACTTCTGCTTGGTTACAGTGTCACGGTATTATTCGTTTATATTCTGTGATATTTCTTTGGTGATTTTCTGTTTAAAATTTGCCACAAAATGGTTTGAAAGTTGTTTAAAGATGTATTAAATACCTAATATGTCGGGCGATAAAAAAAAATATCTATACACTACTTGGAGCATTGGTCTATAACATAGCCACTAAATTGGAGATCCATTGGAGGTACCGTTTGGATGTTATCCTGTTCATTCACATACACCGTAGTAATGATGATTACAATACTATCCTTACACCATGCGAATGAAAAGTAAAAATATGATAATTATAAGTTGAACTTCTGTTATGCTAATCTACTCTTTGATTGTCATTTAAATTTCGAGATTGTGGTTCAAAAGTCCTACACTTTTAATTTATATCAATTAACAAAAACGAAAAATCATGTGTCAAGTACAGATTATGAAACACTTTCCAACACATTCACAATACGGTAACAAATCTGCACAGTTTCCGAAGTAAACAAGGTCAAGGTCAAACCGGGCGGGGATTTCTACCTTTCTGCTTAATCTAAACTAGCTCCGCTTTTCTGAAGTAAACAATTTAGAAAACTCTTAAAACATTTAAGAACACAATTTCAGCAATTACTACCAATAGTCCAACAAAACATCCGAATAATTTTGTGCAGCCCTGTATATAATCTATAAATCTGTATATATACTACACAGTATGATAAAATATACTTCAGTTAGGATATACATAGCAAAATTGAAAATTCCCCTTCGGCAATTTCCATCAATTAACGGAAATGTACGTGAGAACTTTTGAGCAGCCCTGTATATGATCTATAGAATTTATATACACCAATTAATATTAAAAAATTAGTTACAGTTAAAAGCACGTACCACAACTGAAAACGATCTGCGGGCAATTATTGTTCATAGACAGAACTCAGTACTGTAACCAAATTCTTTTGAGTGTCTGTTTAAACGAACGATACATTCTATGTGCACCATATTCTACAGTAAACGACCGTAGTGCACCTTACAAGTAGATTTACTGTAGTCTGTGGCTGCGAATTTCAATTTTTATAGCTCAGTCGATTCTTCTCATCGAGCTAAATAATTTGCTACCTTGCACATCAACTATTGAGTTTTTATAGTGACAGGGGGCCTGGTCAAAGTTTAAAATTGCATTCATTGAAAAGCAGTTGCCGTCAAAGAAATAAATAAGACTTAAATTTATTTATGGTTCTTGAACTGACATGACACACATTGATGATAGTCAATTTTTTACACATTGTTCATTTCGAAAAAGTGAGTAAAAGAAAAATATACCGACAATGTGTGCTTACGAAAATTTTTGCTCGTAATTCGTCAAAAAGTATTGACAGGGTGAACAAAACTAAACGAGGACAACATAACTTGCAGAAACCTGCCTGTCAAGTATCTTACGAATATTTTATCAGCAATTACAAATTCTTATAATAACAGCAATAATATAACCTGCCATAGATCTAACTTTTCCAGAGCCAAAATTATTCAAAATTGCAATTCAATATTTGATCTTGACTTTTACGAGGCACATTATAGTTATAAATATACAGATTAATTGGTGAATGACATGCCCAGCACTCATTTTCTTTCTCCCGTTTGGAGAGAGCCTGCGCAGTGATGCCTGTTTTCGGTGATTTCCTGTCAGTTGCGTCACTTCTGCTCTTCCGGTTACACTTGCTTTGCCATTTTGGTCAGATTATAGCCAGTACTCGGGGCTATAGCCGAGCGTGGTTCTTTTGAACCCTTTTAATGTTCTTTTTTTTGCTTTTTTTCCCACCTTGCACTGATAAAAGTGATCTTTGTATCTTGTAATGATTTTGTAATTTGTGTGTTTCAACATTGTTTTTAGCTTTTTCGTATTAATAACCACACAAAGTGTACCTTTTATACCTAATTTAACCTTATAGTAGTTATTGGCAATGTATGGCGCTGTAAAAATAATTAGTAAACTTAAATCGAACTTATTTCTTTGAAGGCATCTGTTTTCCACTGAACGAAATTTTGAACTTTGACCCGGCCCCCTGTCATTATAGAAACTCAATAGCCGATATGCGTGGTATAAAATTACTTAGCTCGATTAGAAGAATCGAATGAGCTATAAAAATTGAAATTTTCCGCCACAGACTATAGTACCTTTATTTGTGAGTGATATGTATCAATTAGAATATATTTAAAAATGTGTACCATTATTAAAATACGCCACAAATAATTTCCCCGCATAGACCGTAATGTAACGGAATACTTTTGAGAGACCCTGTAAACGAACCATAAAAGCTATTCACTTCATTTTTAATATCAAACATGCCATAGTAAACCCCAATAACATAGGAATAAAATCTTGTGTGGATAAATATACACTAAAAACACCAACGTTTAACCCACAATATCATAGTACAATGGACAGACGTACGTTTCGTGAGTAACTTGGACTCACTTCCTCAGTGTCAATAAAATAAAATTAAACACTACTGTATTCCCTCAAAGACATGAAATTGAATCGAGAAACCCAAATGAAAACAACAACACACTGAGAAACTCATCACGCATGAGCTACCAATGGTGTACACCACCAATGGTGTACATCACCTACTGTGTCATAGTGAATCACTTCCAGCTTAAACTGATTGGTGGCTCATACGTGATGAGTTTCTCGGTGTGTTGTTGTTTTCATTTGGGCTTCTCGATTCAATTTCATGTCTTTGGGGGGATACAATAGTGTTTAATTTTATTTTATTGACACTGATGAAGTGAGTCCAAGTTACTCACGAAACGTACGTCTGTCCATTGTACTATGATATTTTGTGTTAAACGTTGGTGTTTTTAGCCTAATAACATATATCAATTTCATAGAAAAGCGAGTATATTTACGCGAGTTTATTTGCGCGAGTATATTACGCGCACGGAATTTCAGCAGTCAGATGGTAGACTGACAGACAGACAAGCCAAATCCATAAATACTTTCAACTATGGTGGAAATTAATGTCTTTTAAATGCTAAAAGGTGTAAATTAACAACATAATACAAATTAAAATAACTTTTATTAGGTTGTTTGACATGTTTCGACACACTCCGAGTCATTTTCATAAACAAATGACAATATTCCATAATTGCACGGATTTTGAAGTTATTATTTAAAATGCTATCATTTAATTTTCCTGTACTTTTTTAAAAAATTACACACGTTATCTTTTATTTTTACTTGGTTGTTTATTTTCACATCTGTAACCATGGAGTAACACTTGCCACAGTTTCGGTAAGTTAAGAAAGTACATGAAAATTAAATGATAGCATTTTAAATAATAACTTCAAAGCCCGTGCAATTATGGAATATTCTCATTTGTTTTTGAAAATGACTCGGAATGAGTCGAAACATGTCAAACAACCTAATAAAAGTTATTTTAATTTGTATTATGTTGTTAATTTACACCTTTTATCATTGGAAATATATTATTACAAGGTATAATTTATTATATTGTTTTGTTGGAAATTGTTAAAAAAATTAAATATTTCAATTTACAGTATTACAGAGAAAAAAAACTGAAATAAGGTTTCATTGAAGATTTTCAAATTTAATCAAATAAGAAATGAGTTTCGTATCTAAGACGTGAAACCTTTTTCTATGGCAATTTGTGTCTAACCATTTGAGTTGTTCAAAATAAACAACTTCTTATCTGCATTCTGTCTCTTTCAGAGATGTTCCAATTCTACAGAGAGTAAATAAAGATGTCACAAAGCAGATACACTTAAAACATACTCGCTTTTATGTGATGGGTTATCAAAATGATGTTGTTGTCGTTTGTTTTTTAAACGATGTAATAAAGCTTTGCGTTCTCATTTTAATAAAAATATAGTATTCATAAATTCTTCAAATAAAATCTTTATTTATTATGAAGAAATATGTTTCCCTGCATCTGATGGGATATTAAAAAAATAAATTACTATAAAACATCATCTAAATATGCATTTTATTATGAACTAAAAAGCTGTTTCGGTTACTTATGATATAAAAATATAATCTCTATTTCTGTTACACGGTATCTTATATTTACATTTTGCTTTATTCTTATACTTTGTAATTTTCTCCGTCCATTATATAAAAATTTTATATGTATTCAAACTAAGAATTGTTCTGAACTGTTTTTCACATAATTAATATGTTGAACATTCATATTAAGTTTCCTATTCTATTAACAATTTAACTTTTTTTTTGCATGGATTAGTTGCGATAAGTACCTATGAAATAAGATTAACATGAAATAAGATTTTTTTTTGTAAAGTACGTGTTCAAATAAGGACATGCTCTTAATAAGGCTATTAGCTTATATCTTGTAGCGAACGGTCTTGAACGGACATATGGCAGCACATACCTGACAGTTTATGTGACCTTGACACATGTGGATAATTTCAATCACAACACATACCAGTTTTGTCGTAATTTCAGACCACTGAATATTTTGACATGTTACGTCGTTGGTAAAAAAGAGTAAGTAAATTTTCGTATGAAATACCCATAAAATATTGATTAAATTTTATAATCTTTGCATTCTGCTCAAGATAATTTAACGATCTTTTAGAATGCATACTTAAATATTATTTGAAATAATATTTTATTAAATAATATTTTAATACTGTTTGTGTTTGAAACTGAATTATGTGAAAGACAGCAATCCCCTAATAAGGTGTTGCTTGAATTTGCCAAAAGGTTCGTGTCTTACACGGGAACCGCCAAACTTGATACGCACAGATTTTGATTATTTTAAGATATGTTGTAGGGGTCATTCTCCTAGCTATTCAGGCCAAAGGTTTCCTTCAAATGGTCCTTAGTTTTTGAGAAATTCGAGGTTAAAGTTCAGCAAACGTTTGAAATACCCATTAGATTGTCATTCTAAACACGATCTCCGTGGCGCGGAGCTCGCGTTCGAAATTCCAGTCTAGAAGGCGAGGATTCTGTCCCATCCTATGCATTTTATCTTTTTAAAATAATTTTATATTTTTCGCGCGTTGTATGTTTTAAACAGAATTATGAATTCTGCATCTTTGAACTTTTTTATATTTTCCTAATAAATTATGTTTACAATTTCGAATGTTTCATAAAAACTCATAGTTTTTCTGCAATTATTAAACTAATATTCCTGTCGACGAAAATCCAAAATAATTTGTCTATAAGTCCCGTTTTTCTTAAAACTTACTATTGTTGTTTGCATTTATGTTTATGTATTTATTTATTTATTTATCATAGTTATAAAATAATGCATACTTTTTTTACTTGCATTTTCTATTTTTAAAAAAGCAATTGATTAGGAAAACATTTACAAAATAATATATCCTTTTAATATTTGATTAGTTCTAAACATCTTGCAACATCTTAGCTGATGAAATACAAAAATGTTTAACATTACCGTCATTGACATTTTTAATTAAATAAATATAGAATTAATTGGGTGATGATACATACCACAAAAATATTCAAAACATAAAATGACATTAAAAATCACCACAAAAAGAATTTCTCAACATGATTTTTTTTAACAATGTTGGAATAATGCATAAATTAAGAAATATTAAAAGATGCCGGATTTGTAAAGAGATTATCATTTTCTAACAATGTCTCGCAATATTTTAGAGCATTCGTTACTTCATCTTTTAGTTTCTCTTCCAAACCAGAATTTTCCATATCAGTGCTTTTTCCTTCCATTATATTACAATCTGTAGTCTACTGTCAACTTTCATATAGAGAATTTTCCTATATACAGCATTATTCGAAACATTGCAATTGGCTGCAAAAAAGTTTTTATCAAGGAAAAGAATTTCATTCTGATATTACCGTGAAAGTAGCAGCAGACGATTAAAAAAAATATTTTTTTTTTGTATGTATTGTTAATTTTATCTCTCACTTGCAGACGATTTTTGCATTTCCAGCTGGATTTTTATGTGTGATATTGACAATGTTTTTACTTGTTAGAATTAAAAAAATTGTGAAATGTAATCTGTCATTTTTTGTGTAAATGAAA
This sequence comes from Maratus michaelseni, assembly GCA_963931845.1. Taxonomy (NCBI): domain Eukaryota; kingdom Metazoa; phylum Arthropoda; class Arachnida; order Araneae; family Salticidae; genus Maratus; species Maratus michaelseni. The sequence goes on along the minus strand of OZ007594.1, from coordinate 95,138,802 downwards.
AATGATGTTGAGTTTGAACTTTACAGATAAATGTATTTAGAGTACACTAAATATTTATACAACTGGTAAAAACGTACATATAAACGTTACTGCTTTAACATTTTATTATTTCTTTGAAGATATCTAATCTCGCATACGTTTGGGAGAATCGAAGTAAACACTATTTTGTATTTAAAAAAAAAACGGTAATTTTTCATTTAAAATTGTATAACGTTAAAAAAAAGTATTATTTCAGAACTGTGCTTAAAATGTAAAAAAGTAAATAATAAATAAATAAATAAATAAATAAATAAATAAATCTATACTTAAATTAGTTTGAGTTTCATAAATAGAAATATTAGTTTAATAACTGCAGGAAAAACAGAAATTTTTATGAAAAATTCGCAAATGTAAATATAATTTATTAGGAAAATATGAAAAAGTTCAAAGATGCAGAATTCATAGTTCTGTTTAAAACATATAACGCACTAAAAACATAAAATTATCTTAAAAAGATAAAAGGCATAAGATGGTCCAGAACCCTTGCCTTCCAGACTGGAATCTCAAGCGTTAGCACCGCGCCACGGAGACAGCGCACAAAATGCCAATTTAATGGGTATTTCAAGCGTATGCTGAACTTTAACCCCGAATTTATCAAAAACTAAGGGCCATTTGAAGGAAACCTTTGACCTGAATAGTTAGGGGTATGACTCCTACAACATACCTTAAAATCATCAAAATCTGTGCGCATCATATTTGGCAATCTCCTTGTTAGATATGCGTTTTTGATCCAAGTGCAAGAAGTATGTTAATGGAGAATGTGTAGGACTCATTCGATAGGACACAGCTACGTCTTTTTGTAACCCAAATGTGAATAACTTTATTTGTATTTCTTCATTTGTATTTAATTAGTAATAATGATTTCATTCACACTTTCTTATGCTTACTTTTTTTATTTTTAGCAGTGAACATGTTTAATTAAAAACCATTTTTAATTTTCTTCTATTTTAGTGTAATGCCTGTAAAATATCTCTCAATTAAAGTGAAACCTTGTACTTAGCAAATTATGGTCTTATTTAGAACTCATACTACCTATATGGAGAGTTTAAAGTTATTTTTTATATCTCTCCTGGTCAAAATTCGACAGCGACAAGAGTATGCATAATTTAATAATTTAATAATATTGTTATAGTTTTCTTGCCTTTTGCGGTCACCGTAGTATTTCTCCTAGCCTAGAGATTTTAGTAATATGGTATTTGCTGCCGCCACCGGTATTAGACTGATACCGGACACGTTGTGAAAAGAACTGTTCACATAAATAATCAACTAATAATTGATTGATTAAATTAGCATGATAAAAAGTTACAGTCATAGTCCTTGGTCTATACAGTTTATTATCACTTGCCGTAGTCTACTGTTGAATGACAATCTCCCTGATCGCACGTTTTACTCTATTTCGTTACGCACCACTCGTACACACCGTTCTGTCTACGCTGTAATTAGTTCACCCAAGACCAAGCTGTCCGATGCACGTTCTCTCTGCACACTGGGCTCTGCTCGTCTACCCTCTCCTCTGCAAACTGGGCTCTGCTCGCTACGCCGCTACTCTCTCGCAGGACACTGCCTTTACCTACTCACTACACTGCACACCAACGACTGACTCGTCTCACACCCTTCACGCCACTCTCCAAATCAACGGGGCCTGTCTTTCTTCCTTCACGGGGTTTCTACATCGGTCGAAACATTTCTCTAGAACATTTCCCCTTTTCATTATTCTGTGAAACCAGTTCGTTAGGAATCCAGTGCTCATTGTATTCATACTCTATAGCCGGTTTAGTTATTTCACAATGATCTCCTGAACATCCTACAAAGATGTAAGCGGATCAGTGAAATTCCATTGTCACTCACATACGGAAGTTTAACAGAAAATATATATATATCAGAATACAGTAATGTATAATACTGATTAAATAAAATTAATTAAATTCATTATAGACAAATTCATTCTGACAAATATATATAAATATCACATCCAAAAACATTTAAAATGTTAATGCATATATAGCGCATTTTATTGGGATCTGAATTTTTAACGTTAACTTATTTGGGTATAGGTATTTTATAGTTAACCTAATTTAAAAACATTAAAATTTACGTTCACATATATTTATCTAATGTTACATTTTAAATTATTAAAATGTAATTTTCCATGCATTTATTAGGATGAATAAATTTTTAGCTATAGTGCATGACGATAATGATTTATAAATATTTAAATTCTAAAAAAGCTTTTAAATGCTAGTTTTTGTAATTAAAATTCGTTATCTATAATAATAAATATATTTATAAAAATTTAGAATTAAATATTTAAGAAGTAGCAAATTGATTCAACGACTACGGCACAAAATGACCTAGATTCTACAACGTGAAAATTTTTAGGAATAGATCATTATAATTTTGTTGTCAATAAAATATTTTTCGAAAATTACCTCCGCTAACTTTCTCAATTTATTACATAAAACGTTCTGTAATGGAGAACTTTTAATATGATTAGAAACTAAATGCCGTCAGAAATGATATAATAATTAAAGCTTAATTTAATGTCATTAAGCAAACTGTAACTTTAACAGTTTTTATTTTTGTCACGTAATTCGTCATTAATATTTCTAAAGCAAACATTCATTAAATGAAAATATTCAAACAAATAATTACGCAGCTGAAAATGTTCTAATGGTAAATATATTATACATTTAATCTGTATACTTAATTCCGTTTTCTATCTTTTTATTAGGTGCGTTCTTCGTCATCTGGTCTGTCCGTCCGTCTGCATATAACAGCGCAAAAACTACGGAACCGAGTGGTTTGAAATTTAATATATATAATCAATGCAGAATTTTGTCGGGTCATTTAAAATTTTATGAAAATCGAATCAAAACTTAAAAAGATATTAATAAAAGTTTTCTTTATTCTATTATATAATTTCATACGCAATCTATATAATAAAAGGCCGAGGAAAACAAATACGGACCAACCACTTCTTTTCTGATATGCCAAGCTGCCATTTTTATTAAAAATTATTTTTTCGTATAAAATTGTATAAAAGTTACATTTTTAAGAAGATCATTCAAAAAATCGTTTCCTTGAGAGATGAGTTACATTAAAAAAAGTATAGATTCAGAGATAACTTCAGTGGAAATTAGGTTAACAGCATAATATCTCAACGCAGTAATGTAAATAAACACAAGATATTCGTTCATCGTGAGTCATAAAAATATTAAACCATGGAAGTAATCATTCAGAAAGCAAGATCTCCATGGTGAATGTTGCAGCGCTGTCTGGTGCCGAAAAGAAAATTCGCATTTGGAAACGTGGCATATGTAACAAGAAAAAAAAAGTCATGCTCATTTCACTTATAACAGACTATGTATTTCATTTCTCTTAAATAATAATATTGATGATATTTTTATATTGTAAAACTAGTTATAGTACGAACGCACCTCATTTGTCACTTTTAACATACAATTTCCAACTTGTTATAAGATTACTATTAATTTAAATATATGGTGTCATAGAAAAACTCTTATGTTGATTGCATGCCATTGATTTTATTTAAAATCCTTAGACTTAAATATTTAGATTTAAATTCTTCAATTTATGTCACGGTTTATTTTAATTCACAATGTTCCTTCACCTGTTTATCTTAAGAAAGCTAGTATTAATTTTAAAGAAATGTACAGTGAACTTCCGTTACTGAGGATTTCTAAGGTAGGCCATTTTTCGTCAGCACACACCGATGTCTGCATTAAACGACGTAAACATTCGATTGGTATAAAAATAATTGTTTTCGTTGAATTAATTGAATTCAGTTTTTGAAAGAAATAAAATAATTTAGTAGTTAGTTTGTATATCTTAAGAAAGCTAGTATATATTTTAAAGAAAAAGTACAGCGAACTCTCGTTAGTGCGGACTTCTAAATCAGGCAATCCTTCGTCAGCACAAACTGAAGTTTGTATTCAACAACATAAATATGTGATTGGTAAAAAAATAAGTTAATAGTTAGTTGGATAAACTGGTATATATTTTAAAGAAAAAGTACAGCGAACTCCCATTAGTGCGGACTTCTAAAGCAGGCAATCCTTCGTCAGCACAAATATAAGTTTGTATTCAACAACATAAATATGTGATTGGTAAAAAAATAAGTTAATAGTTAGTTGGATAAACTGGTATATATTTTAAAGAAAAAGTACAGCGAACTCCCGTTAGTGCAGACTTCTAAGGGAGGCAATCTTTCGTCAGCACGAATCGAAGTTTGTATTCAACAACATAAATATGTGATTGGTATAAAAATAAGTTAATAGTTGGATAAACTGGTATATATTTTAAAGAAAAAGCACAGCGAACTCCCGTTAGTGTGGACTTCTAAGGGAGGCAATCTTTCGTCAGCACGAATCGAAGTTTGTATTCAACAACATAAATATTTGATTGGTATAAAAATAAGTTAATAGGTAGTTGGATAAATTGGTATATATTTTAAAGAAAAAGTACAGCGAACTCCCGTTAGTGCGGACTTCTAAGAGAGGCAATCTTTCGTCAGCACGAATCGAAGTTTGTATTCAACAACATAAATATTTGATTGGTATAAAAATAAGTTAATAGTTAGTTGGTTTATCTTAAGAAAGCGGGTATATATTTTAAAGAAAAAGTACAGCGAACTCCCGTTAGTGCGGACTTCTGAGGCAGGCAATCTTTCGTCAGCACGAATCGAAGTTTGTATTCAACAACATAAATACGTATTTGATTGGTAAAAAAATAAGTTAATAGTTAGTTGGATGAAGTAGTATATATTTTAAAGAAAAAGTACAACGAACTCCCGTTAGCGAGGACTTCTAAGGGAGGCAATCTTTCGTCAGCACGAATCGAAGTTTGTATTCAACAACATAAATATTTGATTGGTATAAAAATAATTGCTTGCGTTGAAATAATTGAATTCGGTTTTTGGAAAAAAAAAAGCTAATGGTTAGTTGGTTTATCTTAAGAAAGCTGGTATAAAATTTAAAAAGAAAAAGTCCTTCCGGCCTGTACCGGGAGGAAAAGGTAGCTTTACTATAACTTCGTTTTAAAATTTTAGCTAATGTTACTGGAAAACAACAAGCTAAAATGCAAAGAAAATGTTTACAAAAGATTCGTTAATACTGAATTTGAATAATAAATTCGCCAAATTAATGAGCTATAGCCAAATTGGCTTCATTTATGAAGACTTATTTTGGTCGCCAATTTGGCGGTATTTCGCCAAATGTCGCCAAGGTTGGCGAGAATTTGGCGATAATGGATATGAATAATATAGTTTTATGCGTATGATTGTGAAAATGATTACAACAATGAAAGAAAATAATTTGCGAGAAACCGCGTTCGCTAAAACTCATAAATTAATCGTTGGTTTTTTGTAATGTGCGGTCGTGTTTCAAAAAGTCAGCCACCCTAGAATTTCAAACTGCTCTATCTCAGCCATTTTTTAAGATAGAGGAAAAACAAAAAATGCTCTGGAATCCTTGTAACGAGGCCTAATTCCCATTCCTTCATTATGTTCTTCACAAAATTTCACAACTTTCTGACCAATAGTTTTGTCTGTAGACAACTTTAAAGTAGGGTCGTTTAATTATGGACACCCTGTACTTTTAGCACTAAAATGCTGAAATAAATGACTGGCACCGGAATTTACAAAAAAAGGCTATATATCAGAAAAAGGCTATATTTCGCAGACATATTAAAAGGAAAAGCTTTTAGCAAAATTCTGGTGCCATTGTGGCGTTTTAGAATTAAAATTAAGTGGTTTCATAAATATACCACTGTCCTTGAAATGGTTAAACGTCATTTGCGACCCCATGTTCCATTGCATTTTTTGTTCGTCTTCATCAGTACTATCATCCCTCTAAGTTTGCTGAAGCATTTCAGATACACCCTGTATACATATACACATATAGATATATCTGACCTATGTCATACTATAACTCTCGTATTTAAAAATCAATTTTGATGAAACTAATTGTGTGTATTAAGCTCACCAATGTCTCGACCGAGTTCGTTGGCCAGCTTGGTCCGCCATTTTTTTTCAAGATGGCGGCCACTTAAAATTTTAAAACTAAAATAAATGTACAGAAAAGTTAAAAATTCAAATTTATTTTTTAATTAAGTGTTAGGCCTTGATACGAGGATTCCAGAGCATTTTTTGGTTTACCTCTATCTTAAAAAATGGCTGAGATAGAGCAGTTTGAAATTCTAGGATAGCTGACATTTTGAAACAAGACAGCATATGACAAAAATTTTCATTGTTGTAATAATTTTCGCAATCATACTCATAAAACTATATATTCATATCCGTTAGCGCTAAATTCTCGCCAAACTTGACGACATTTGGCGAAATATCGCCAAATTTGGCGACCAAAATAAGTCTTCATAAATGAAGCCAATTTGGCTATTGCTCAATAATTTGGCAAATTTCTTATTCAAATTCAATATTAACGAATCTTTTGTAAACATTTTCTTTGCATTTTAACTTTCTGTGTTCGTGTAACATTAACTAAAATTTTAAAACGAAGATATAGGAAAGCTACCTTTTCCTCCCGGTACAGGCCGGAAGGACTTTTTTTTGTATTGAAAGCTTCCTAAAAGTACAGTGAACTGCCGTTAGTGTGATGATCAGAAGCGAAACCCTTTTTCGTCAGCACAGACCAAAGTTTCCATTAAACAATGTAAAAAATTGAGTAGTACAAAAATAATTCCTTGCGTTGAATTAATAGAAAAGATAGGTTAGAAAGTCATGCAAAAAAACATTTTTCTTTAATTTATTATTTTTTGAAAAAAAAAATTCAAATTAATGACAATATTGTTGGTACATAAGATTGTTGATACTAACATACTTTTGTAACTAACTCAGAAAAAACAATATATACAACTAAATTGCCAGACATGCATAATTTAAATGCATTTATATTATTGAGTCATTTTACTTTGCGATGGTGAAACAAGTGATTTTTTAACCGTATTGTTTTATACTTATGAGATACTCTGTAAGACATGGTCTGTTGCATCAGATATTGCTTGGTAATATTATCGAACAGCCACATAGTGGAGTATTTGACACAAAATCCTGGCCAAAATTAATTTTCATGTGTTTTAAAGTTAAAACGATTGTTTTTGACTTACTAATAGAAATTACCCTTAATTAATGTTATATATGCATAAATGTTAGGATTTATTTTAATAAATAAATATATAATACAACGTTTACTTCATTCGTTATTGTTTATAAGAAAAAAGTATTTGTTCATAGGTTTGTTTTATTTATCAGTAATTTTTAATTAAATGTAGTTAATTTTACAACACATAAATGTTTAATTATTTATAAAAAAAATAATGCATATAATATATATATATTACTTGCATTTATTAATTACCAGAGTTGAGTCTCTATAATATAGAGCTGCTGTTTTTCAGTGTTTTTATAGGTTTGCAGTCCTCTTAGAAAACATTGATATCTAAAAATAGTAACAATATGCGTACCATTAAAATAAATTGCCTTTTAAACTATAACCAATACGAATATAATTAAAAAATGGCCCGATAAACCCCGACACACCTTAAAAAATCTTCGAATATATTAGATAATACATTTCAATAAATATATTTCAATAAATTAGATCTAAAAATGCTTAATATTAACCCATTTTCAATTTAAATTATTTTTTAATATATGAAAAGTAGAATTATTTAAATTCACATGTCAAAGTATACATTAAACACAATATCAAAGCTGAAACATAACAAAAAAGTACGTCTTCTCACAAAGAAACATTCATTTCAACTGAGGTTAGGAGCTGCCGGATATGACTCGTACTCCTGAAATACACATAAATCGAGGCACCAGTTAGTCTACTATTATAAAATATGCTTTTTACAATTGTTGAGCAAATTTTAATTTATGCCTTTTTGGCCAGGATTTTGCATCAAACATGAGCCTGTAGCAACTATGAGCCTGTTGCATTGTTTGAACCTCTCACTTCGTCTCATTTGGGGAATGTTACCTTTCCCAGTGTCACTAAAAAATTTTGATATTTCAATAAAGGATGTGGTGCAAAAATCGCTTTTTAAAAGGTAATGTGCAAAATGAGTGTCTATACACTCTGCCCGGTCGATTGCGAAAAATTTGTACGCATTATCCGATGAGTACAACGCTTTAAGTGGAGTCGTTAAGATTAATTTTAAATAGAAAATGGTGAGTAAAAGGATATTGTCTTCATTAACCGGTAGTGCATCTTAAGCGGAGACGCGTTAACGGGAATCCATTATACTTAAAATATGTTTGACATTAAACCATGATATTTCTGCTTTATTGATCAGTGCATTTTAGTTAAACATTTTTACTATTGCTATGACATTTACTATGTTAGATATTACAAAAAAAAAAAAAAAAAAAAAAAAAAAAAAAAAAAAAAAAACCGTTTATTTATTAAAAATTATTGTTTATTACTTACCCGTCATAAATAGTATAGGATAAGTCTTGTAATCGTTTTAAAAATCGAAAAAAAGAATTGACTGATTCACACGTTTCAGTCACTGGAGATTCCGAAAAACATATTTTCCGAAAAAAGAAAAAAAATTACCGTCCATCTGTTTGTGTGTGTCTGTGAGTCTATAAACGCTCTATCTCCCGAAAAAATTGAGACAGAGACTTAAAATTTGGTATGTAATTAGTACCTAATAATAAGAAGAAGGCTATTGAATTTCAGTAACCTCGATTACCCGGAACAATTTTTTTCGAACTCTCAAAATATTCGCTCTGATAAAAGGTATATGAAAATTTTCGAAATTGTTTATTTTAAGGAGTGAATATAAGAGACAATAAAAAACCCATAAATTTTGCATAAATGATGAAGTCGATCAGATAATGAGTTGCCGAGATATTTGTAATCCTATTTTTCGCACTCTTCGATTTTTCATGACACTGTATTTCATTCAAATTTCAATTCAAATATATAATTTAATTGGAAATGAGACGGTTAATCCGACGCAGTAAACTGTTAGTTAATATGATTATCATTTATAAAGTTATAAGGATGTTTCCTTTACGCAATTTAGTAATAGAGCATTTAAATTTTATGACGACATCAATCCACGATTTTATTCGAATTGCAATGCATTTTATAAATAGTTCACACATATTTTATTTTATGCATATCCATGATGGGTAAGTATTACGCTGTCCTCCAACGACTAGTTTTATTATTGTTTAAAAATTAACAAAATGACGTCATTTCCTGAAAAATATATTATAAGGGAAGGATGTAAATATACTACTCATATCCAGGTCGTGGAGTTGTAAGGATACTATAGAAAACACCTAAAATGTTAAACTGTTCAACTGTTTTCAGATATTATGCAATGCCGCATCACTTTTTTATTTGAAAATAATAAAACGAAAAAAATAACAGCAGATAAACAGACAAAATTTTCAATAATTCATAAACAAAAGTTTTATGTACTTATACACTTTATCATACTTTAGGAAATGTCATAATATCTATCAAAATGACATGAGAAACATTCTTCATCAATTTTTAAACCAAAATGTTTATTTTGGATATTTTCCTTGACATATACAGGTATATTATATATATTTTCTTTATATTTTTTAACGGTACATTCTGTGATCGCAATGCAAAATATTTTCTTTCATATCCAGAATACATAGTATATTTTTACAGTACAATTATAAAATATTTTACAAATTAATTGAAAATTAATAGTAGATAATATACATGTATTTAAAAGTACACATATTTGCATATTCAAAGTACACATTTAAAAGTTTAAAGTACACATATTTGCATATTCAAAGTACACATTTAAAAGTTAAAAGTACACATATTTGCATATTCAAAGTACACATTTAAAAGTTAAACGTACACATATTTACGTCTACATGAATACGCGTAAATACACCGATGCATATGTTATATTTATGTGTTAGTTATACATACTTACGGATAGATATGGATAATATACATATTTTATTGTAGGTGGTAGCTATGGCTATAATAGATAATTGAAATTTAACTACTTTTAAAATACATAGTTTTATGTCACAGTGTTTATTTTATTTGTTTATATTTAGGGAACTATTTCATATTTTTAAGGAAAAGTATGTTTATCTTTTGCACTTAACCCTGTTTATTTAATTTTCTTGAGTAATGCGTTTTATTTAAATACTTTCTCTATTACTACGACATTTGCTCACTGTATGATACAAAACTACTACTAATATTCAAGACATTTTCATATGTGTACGTACCGGTTTTCATCTTCTTAAAATTAAAATACAAAGAAAGGATGTCATTCATTTTTGTCCCAATAGATTACAGATGTTACTAATGCATCATTTTTTAAATTTCCATATAATATATGTTAGAAAAAATAAATGTAGTATAAAAACCGAGAAATCATTTTCAATACATTAAATAAAAAAATATGGTTTAGGTGTTTATACTCGCTATCAGACTCTAGACAATGTCATAATCATTTTCTAATATGTATCAAAAAGACATGACATCTATTTATTTCATGAATTTTTATTTGACATATATTTTTATTATTGGGTAGCTTTCATTACAAAAAGCTACCTATTCCAGCCGTTCGGAGGAAAGCAATTCGAAAAAAATCTGGTATATTTTCAGCGATCATGACACCCAGACCCACAAATCACCCTCCGTTCAAATGTTGATTTATATACCGGGTGATTATAATTAAAGTTACGATTTCAAAAATCAATAATTTTAAAACTACTAGTCAGAATGACTTGATGTTTTAGCAGAACAATTGTGAGGCAATGGAATTTTATTTGGCGAAGAGAAAAAATAGTTCTAAAATGTGCCGATAGATGTCGCTGTCAGGTTAATGTCAGGGAAAAGACCAAAAATGTATTCTTTAAACACAGGAATTATGTTAGCCAAAAGGAAAAAAATAGAGTTCAGAGATTTACTAAAAATGTATTAGCGAAATGACAAGAATATGTGTTTACAGCAACAACAGCAATAATGACAAAAAGTGAAAAAAAAAAGCTTTATGGAACAAACACTTTATTGATGATTAAAGCGTAAGTTGTTCGATATGCCCTTCGTCTTATTCCGCTACTAATTGGAAGCTCAAAACGGCATACTCCACAGCAGATCGGAGGGTATCTTTACTAACGCAATGGGTGTGGTGTGTGATGCTTACCTTCAAGTCAGCTAGAATCTGAATTCGTCCTCTGTAAGCAACATCCTTCAGGTACCCAGAGTTTATTAGTAATTCATAGTTTATTAGTATTCAGAGTTTATTAGTATTCAGAGAGTTAGTAATTAGCATGATTAGTATCTCCAGACAATGTGAACACTGACAGCGCCATCTATCGACACATTTTGAAACTATTTTTTTCCTTCGCCAAACAAAATTCCATTGCCTCATGATTGTTCTGCTAAAATATCAAGTCATTCTGACCAGTAGTTTTAAAATTATTGATTTTTGAAATCGTAACTTTAATTATAATCACCGGTATATATATCTTACATTTGTCATGTTGAAACACTCTTATTTATTATTATTATTTGTATACTCTCTTATTTATCCATTATACTTTTAGTCCCTATACTTTTTGTCCCTATAGATTACAGATGTTACTAGTGCATCACTTTTTAAAGTTCCATATAATATATGTTAGAAAAAATAAATGAAGTAAAAAAACCGAGAAATCATTTTCAATACATTAATTAAAAAATATGTTTTAGGTGTTTATACTCGCTATCAGACTCTAGAAAATGTCATAATCATTTTCTAATATGTGTCAAAAAGACATGACATCTATTTATTTCATGAATTTTTATTTGACATATATTTTTATTATTGGGTAGCTTTCATTACAAAAAGCTACCTATTGCAGCCGTTCGGAGGAAAGCAATTCCAAAAAAATCTGGTATATTTTCAGCGATCACGACCCCCAGACCCCCAAATCACCCTCCGTTCAAATGTTGATATATATATATATATACATCTTACATTTGTCATGTTGAAACACTCTTATTTATTATTATTATTTGTATACTCTCTTATTTATCCATTATACTTTTAGTCCCTATACTTTTTGTCCCTATAGATTACAGATGTTACTAGTGCATCACTTTTTTAATTTCCATATAATATATGTTAGAAAAAATAAATGAAGTAAGAAAACCGAGAAATTCATTTTCAATACATTAATTAATAAATATGTTTTAGGTGTTTATACTCGCTATCAGACTCTAGAAAATGTCATAATCGTTTTCTAATATGTATCAAAAAGACATGACATCTATTTATTTCATGAATTTGACATATATTTTTATTATTGGGTAGCTTTCATTACAAAAAGCTACCTATTGCAGCCGTTCGGAGGAAAGCAATTCCAAAAAAATCTGGTATATTTTCAGCGATCACGACCCCCAGACCCCCAAATCACCCTCCGTTCAAATGTTGATATATATATATATATTTATCTTACATTTGTCATGTTGAAACACTCTTATTTATTATTATTATTTGTATGCTCTCTTATTTATCCATTATACTTTTAGTCCCTATACTTTTTGTCCCTATAGATTACAGATGTTACTAGTGCACCACTTTTTTAATTTCCATATAATATATGTTAGAAAAAATAAATGAAGTAAGAAAACCGAGAAATCATTTTCAATACATTAATTAATAAATATGTTTTAGGTGTTTATACTCGCTATCAGACTCTAGAAAATGTCATAATCATTTTCTAATATGTATCAAAAAGACATGACATCTATTTATTTCATGAATTTGACATATATTTTTATTATTGGGTAGCTTTCATTACAAAAAGCTACCTATTGCAGAGGTTCGGAGGAAAGCAATTAAAAAAAAATCTGGTATATTTTCAGCGATCACGACCCCCAGACCCCCAAATCGCCCTCCGTTCAAATGTTGATTTATATATATATATATCTTACATTTGTCATGTTGAAACACTCATATTTATTATTATTATTTGTATACTCTCTTATTTATCCATTATAATTTTTGGATGTGACTGAGTATGTGTATAGGACATACCAATGTCTCGACCGAGTTCGTTGGCCAGCTTCATCCGCCATCTTGTTTCAAAATCGCAGCCAGTTAAAAATTATTAATTTTTTTTTAATTCAAAAAGATGTACAAATAATTTATAAATTGGTAAAATTGTTTCCGTTAAGTGTTAGAATGTGATACAAGGATTCTGGAACATTTTTTGTTTTGGCTATACCCAAAAAAATGACTGCGATAGGGCAGTTTGAAATTCTAGGTAGGCTGAGATTTTGAAACAATTGTTATTTGTTATGCTGTAACTCTCGTATTTATGAACCGATATGAATGTGTCTGATCATGTGTACGACCGAGTTCGTTGGCCAGATTCAGCCGTTATCTTGTTTCAAAATGGCGGTCCGTTAAAAAAATTTTAATTTTTAAAAATTAAAAAAGATGTACGAACAAATTATAAATTGAAAAAATTGTTTCCGTTAAGTGTTAAAACGTGATACAAGGATTCTGGAACATTTTTTGTTTTGGCTATATCTTAAAAAATGTCTTAGATAGAGCAGTTTGCAATTCTAGGTTCGCTGATATTTTGAAACAATCTGATATTTGTTTTGCCGTAACTCTCATGCTGAAATTCGCATTCAAATTCAGTATTAACGAAAACCGGAATTGAATCCTCTATAATCGTGTTCCAAGCATTTTAGCTTCGGGTGTTTGAGTAAAATGAGTGGAATTTTTAAAAACATGGACTAGGAAAGCTACCCTTTCCTTCCGGTACAGTCCGGAAGAACTTTTTTAGATTCATATGCTGTATATAGATTTTTTAATATATCTTTAATACGTTAACGTCTCGTTTTCATAATATGTTTCAAATGATCTATATTTATATGTATCTGAAACCGTGCCGTGTTTATTTCTTAATATTTTATCAGTTTTCAATTCAACATTTTAGCAATTTATGGTTCTATAATTTACGGGTTTAGAGTTGAATCTACACAAGTATATGGTTCTAGCTATGCACCAAATGTTGGAACGATGTTTCACTTTCTTATGGTTCCATCTACTGAAACATCAAAAGTAAGTTCAACACAGCACTAAATTTTGAACATTGTAGAATGTAATTTAAAAGCATACGTATATTCCCATATGGTACCAGAGCATTTTCAATAATTCATAAAGAAAGGTTTATATGCTAATATTTTTTATCGTACTCTCAGGGCTCGCAGCGTTCCTAAATTTTTCTACATTTGCTACCACTATTTTAAAACAAAATTCTTCGTGGTATATTCCTTTAACGTCTGCAATAGAAATATACGACAAAGTTTACCTTTTTATAATAGTGGTAGCAAAGGTAGAAAAATTTAGGAACGCTGCGAACCCTGTACTCTAGCCAATGTCAGAATCATATCCCAATATGTAGCAAAAGGATATGAACAACTTTCACTTCATAAATTTTTATTTGATCTTTTTTTTTGGATATTTTCTTCTAGGTATGTTTTTGTCAGATTATTATTTTATCATTTAACGTTATGCTCTGATATATTTAGTAGGAACTGTCTATATACAGAATGAAGAGTATATATGTTACCAGAAAGTCATAAAATGATTTACAAGTTAATTCAAAACTAATAGTAAATAATGTACGTTTTCCTAGATTTATACATATTTATATATTCAAAACTGCATGAGTACGTGCATATTGTAGGTAATGTACTTTTTTCTAGATTTATGCATATTTATATATTAATAACTGCATGAGTACGTGTACATAGTAGATAATGTACGTTTATCTAAGATTTATAGATATTTATATATTCATAACTGTATGAGTACGTGCACATAGTAGATAAAGTACCTTTTCTTGATTTATAAATATATATTAATGAGGGTTATAAGTATAAGTATGATATATATATATATATATATATATATATATATATACATCATATAGTTCACATTTTAAAATAAGAGTACTTTAATTGCAATTTTTTAACACAGAATACCGATCTTTCAATTATCTTGATTATTACCTTTTATTTAGATATTTTCAACATTCTTACGACATTTACCCAGTACTATAATACAAAACTTGTTCATATTTTTACGCACCGTTGTTTATTTCCTTAAGATTATATATGAAGGAAATATGTGATTAATTTTCATTACTATAGCTTTCAATTTTAATAATTCATAAAATATTTCGTTACCATAGTCCAGCAAATGCCATATTCCTTTTCCAATATCTAGCAAAATGATATGGCAAGTAGTTAATCCATGAATTTTATTTGATCACGTTTTAGTTTCGATATTTTCTTCTACATGTACTTTTATCAAATTATTATATGCTTTTTATCCTTTAATATTACATTTTGATATCCCATTTTGAATGATTTATCTTTAACCTAGAATGTAGAGAATATTATTACAAGAATATTTTAAACAGTTTCCACTGTTATTAAAAAATTAGAGTTGATAATATGCATTTATACAGATGTATAAATATGTATATAGAGATTCGCCAAAATTCCCCTCTCCCATCTCTATTTCGGGAACGTGTTCAAATTTCCGAAAACTGTAAAAATTCTGTCTAATAAATTTGAGGAGCACCTCATTATTAGTTACAAATATTTGTCGCAAATAATGATGTAACAATGCAATAATATGACTGATCTATTCTGACATGGAAGTTTTCGCAAGTGATTTTACTGTGTTTTAGCATCTCAAAAAATAATAGAAATTAGTATAATCAATTAGTTCATTATATATTCTGATTAAAATCAAAAACGAATTTTATAAATCCAGCTTTTTATTTTTTGATGTAAAATCTTTTTAAAGTAAATATCGGAATTATGATCAATATATTTTCTAAGCCTAATTACATTATTAAGATTTATCATGATAGGTGTCACAACATCTCTAAAAATAATAGAAATTGTACAATAAACTAATTCATTTAAATCTAAAATTAATTTTATAAATCCAGTTTTTTATTTTTTGACGTAAAAGCTTGTTTAAGTAAATATCGGAATTATGATCAATATATTTTCTAACCCTAACTTCATGCTGTTAGATTTATCATGATAGGTTTCACGTAATCAATAACAATAATAGAAAATGGTACAATAAACTCATTCATTTAAATCAAACACGAATTTTATATATTCATCTTTTTTTTTTGACGTAAACTCTTTTTTAAGTAAATATCGGAATTATGCTCAATATATTTTCTAACCCTAACTTCATACTATTAGATTTATCATGATAGGTTTCACGGCATCAATAAAAATAATAGAAAATGGTACAATCAACTCATTCATTTAAATCAAAAACGAACTTTATATATCCAGCTTTTTACTTTTTGACGTAAACTCTTTTTTAAGTAAATATCGAAATTATGATCAATATATTTTCTGAGCCTAACTACACTATTAGATTTCTCATGATAAGTTTCATGTATACTTTACAGTATAACATTTTATTATGAGGACTAAGAACGCCATTAAATAAATGAATTAATTTACTGAAAGAGTATTGCAATTAAATATCGAGGAATAAAGATATTTCTTTGCCTCAGATAGTTATGTATTGAATAAAATGCAATACAAAAAAACAATTTTTTTTACTGCTTTAGAAATTGTCTTATTTCAAAGCTATTAGAGTACGAAATATTCAAGATTCATAATGCTAAGTATCATCCAATAATGGAACGTTTTGTAATGACAGCATAAAAAATAATGAGTGGATCAGAGAATTTAAAAATAAAATTGACTTAATATTTCAAATTTTAATTGCTTAAAAGGCGTATAGCCAAGATATTGAAAAAGTATCTAAGCCGGGACTCAAACCCGTGTCATCCGTATAGCGCATTGACGTTCTACCAACTGAACCACTTGGAGCGATACCCAGCCTGCCACTTCCCACTATAACATGTTGGCAAGGCTCACTATGTTATAGTGAGAAGTGCCAGGCTGGGTAGCATTACAAGTGGTTCAGTTGGTTGAACGTCAGTGCACTAGACTAATGACCCGGGGTTCGAGTCCCGGTTTGGATACTTTTTCACTATGTTTCACTATATACGCCTTTTAACCAATTAAAATTTGAAATATTATAAATGCAATGCGTGAGAAATTTTCTTCGGGAAAATTTCCAAGTATTAAAATATATTTATTCAAATCATCTATGCTGGATTCTCTGTAGTTTCTTGTTTACCCCAGGGTTGGTGGCTCACGGAAAAATATTCCATCTTGTGCTGAGATTGTAGCCTTGCCAACATGTATTAGTGAAAAGTGCCAGGCTGGGTATCGTTCCAAGTGGTTCAGTTCGTAGAACATCAGTGCGCGATACTGATGACCCGGGTTAGAGTTCCGACTTGGATACTTTTTCACTATGTTGGCTATACGCCTTTTAAGAAATTAAAATTTGAAATATTATGCATGAAAAGCGTGAGAAATTTTCTGTAGAAAAATTTCCAAGCATTAAAAGAGATTTATTAAAATTGATTCTTTGATTTTTTATATCTAAAATAAAAACAGTGTATCATAGGAAAACTAATAATTTAATCACTACAAACATTCGATTATAAAACGTGAGTGAAAGAATTCTTTTAGTTGGCATATAAAGACTATGCTTTATTTCGAAACTTTGGAAATATATGCAACAAAATACCTCAGTATTTTGTTGCAATTTCCTGTATTTGCAAACAGAATTTTAAATATAACATAAAGTTACAAATAAAATTTATACGATATCTAAAATGACAGTGAAATATGTAACTAAAGTGGCGTATCTTTTAGTTCTTTAGAGAGTAAAGCATTCTCAATCAAAAAACCTTTTAAAGTATACATGAATAATGATATATATTTTCTTTTGAATTATTTCAAAGAGCAAACAAATTTATTTAAATGGTAAAGTTGGAATGTTTCAGTAGAATTGACGAAACGTGGTTTACTTTATTGCATTATTACATTTTGTATTTTGAGATTCCAAGAACTGACAAGTTTGAAAGGATTTAAATGAAAAATCTTGAATAAATATATTAAATGCATGTACAGATTTACATTTTTACTGGAAAATACAGTTCCTTTAAAAAATGTAAATAAAGTAAATTTCCAGGAATTATCGAATATCCTGAAGTATTTTATTATTATTTTAGAATGATAACGCAAATAAAGTTATTGCGGATTTCATTGTAGTAAAGTACGTATTATCTCTACGATATCATTCAAATGGTTACTTGTTCTGTTTATAAATGTCATTTCTCGGAAAAACTATCGTGCACAAAATGTACTGTTTTATTTCGCATAGACTTCTGTAATGTCGGAAAATTATTTCTTCTTTCAATATACCCTATTAAAATCCGTGTACATATATATGTCACCTCAAAAACTCGGAAGCAACAGGGCGCAGAGCTACAAAATTTGGCATACGGGTTGCTGGTAGGGGGCCCATTAACGACTGGGGCAAACAATTCGAAAATTTTAAATAGATTTTTTTTTAAATATTTTTGACGAATTTTTGCCTTTTTTTATGTTCAACCCGTAATCGCGCGAGTTCTAATCAGTTCTAAATGTTTACTGCAATATGAGATATTCATATTACGTACGCCACGCTAGAATGCTAAGAAGTTGTAGCGGGTATTACGATAATTATTTTACCTAGCATGCAAATAATTAGAGATTATTTAATTGCATTTAATTATTACTTGCTTTAAAAAATAAAGAAAAGCATTTTTTCACAAACATCAACAAAAATGTTTATTCTAATTTTTCCCTTATTCCGCAAAGATATCGTTTTATCGTCTGCTGCCATAGCAACATGATAAATTAAATTTCATTAAATTATGTTTCATTAAAAATTATGTGACAAAAATAATCACTGTTAAAGTTACAGTTTGCTTAATGTCATTAAATTAGGCTTTAATTATTGTATCATTTCTGACGGCTTTTAGTTTCTAATCATATTAAAAGTTCTCCATTACATCGCTTTTTATATAATAAATTGAGAAAGTTAACGGATGTAATTATCGAAAACTATTTTATTGACAACAAAATTATAATGAGATATTCCTAAAAATTTTCACGTCGTAGAATCTAGGTCATTTTGTGCCGTATTGGTTGAATCAATTTGCTCCTTCTTAAATATTTAATATTACATTTTTATAGATATATTTATTATTATAGATAAATATTTTTAATTACAAGAACTAGCATTAAAAGCTTTTTTAGAATTTAAATACTTTTGCATCATTACCCGTCATGCATTTTGTATGTATATAGAAATTTTTCTAGCGCTATAATTAAAAATTTACTCATTCTAATAACTGCATGGAAAATTATATTTTAATAATTTAAAATTTAACATTAGATAAATATATGTGAAAGTAAAGTTTAATGTTTTAAATGAAGTTAACTTTAAAATACCTGTACCCAAATAAGGTAACGTTAAAGATTCAGAACCCAATACAATGTGCTATATATGCATTAACATTTTAAATGTTTTTGGATGTCATATTTATACGCATTAGACCGGGAGGCGGCAGCACAGATAATCACCTCATCGAGTTCACGACTGAAATTCTAGAATTAGTTAAAACTCGATTCGCATATTAAAACGCAATTGGTCTGCCAAGTCATATCTTGGTGGAAAACACGTGAAAACCCGATTTTAGCTGTTGACTCGTAGGTTATTTACCACTGTGTTTTCCTGCACCCAGTTCTCCATGTTTTCACACTTTTGGGTGCAGGAAAACACAATGGTAAACCTACGAGTCAACCGCTAAAATCGGGTTTACACGTGTTTTCCACCAAGATATGACTTGGCAGACCGATTGCGTTTTAATATGCGAATCGAGTTTTAACAAATTCTGGAATTTCAGCCGTGAACTCGATGAGGTGATTGTCTGTGCTGCCGCCTCCTGGTCTACATTATCTGCCCTATAAAAATCCGTGCGCATATATATCTATATAACCTTAAAAACTCAGAAAACCACAGGACATAGGGCTACGAAATTTGGCACACAGAAAATTTTTAGTAACTGCATTTTAACAAAAACAAGGATGGTTGCTAAATGTCGATAAAACTGCTTTTCTTATGTAGAAAAAGTCTTTTTTAAGTAATAAATCAATATTTTGTGTCGAAAGAAAAACGCATACATCATTTATAATAACAATTAAATGGATTTTGAAATAGATTTGCGAGTAGTCGGTCAATTATTGAATATTACATGATGTAAATTATACCTTTTAACTTAATGGACCTATATACATTTAGAATACTGATATATATTGCTCAAACAGTGTGAAAAACTAAATAATTTAAATGATTATTATCTAATTAACAATTTTACACGTGAATGAAGACATTCATTAAAAGTAATATCCATTAGTTCCATTTAAATATTTTGAAATGTAAAATTTCTTTAAATGACGTATATTCATAAATAGAATCAATAATGTAAGTGGATCAATCTGTGTCTCATTTTATTTTAAATCATTCAATCTTTTTTCCTTGAAATACATATATTCATCGTTTGAGAAAACTTAAAAGAGGAAACGAGTCATTATGCATTCATATTTTAAAAGCATTTTCTGAGTGAGATTGCAAAGTGCATGCATTTTTATTGTAAGATCAGAATTGCTCATCGTGTATGTAAAGGAAGTAAAAAAATAAGTTAAAAATATCCGCACAATTGCAATAATATATTTAAATGTGGACGGAATTTTAACAGTTGCGATATCTTAATTATCGAAATAAACAAATAAATAAACAATAATAATATGAAAAGCAATTAACAAAAATAGTTGAAAATTAGTAGAACGTTTCATGATTTGTTTTGTAATTTTCAAAATTAAAACATTAACGTTGTAATTTATGCTTCTTAGAAAGGAATTAAACCTAAAACATTTAAAGAGGAAATTATCATGTTGTAAACTTGTGACAAAATCGCGTCAGCTTTAAAAGTAGCCATGACACAAAATTTAACAATAAATACAATTTATTTATGATAATACTAAAGGTAGATGTTAGTAGAGCGGTCACAGTTTTAACTGACTGTGATCAAAATAGCTCAAAATACTAAAAGACTGAGATGGGGTACGCTTTTCCCATGGAACATACTAAATTCAATACTAGCTAAAGAAAAATGACTACGCTGATCATTTTAAAGTTAAGGAAAAAAACTTTAGCTCGTTGCAAAATGTTACTAGAAAATATGTAATTGTCCTATAAAGCGTTTCTTTAAATACAGCAGTATCAATATCAAGGGGATCACGTGAATTCCAAAACTCTTTTATTTAAAATACCAAACTTTAACTGCATACCACGCTGGTGAATTCAGGGTCGAAGATTCTACTTCAAAAACAGCTCGCTCCCAAACACTTCGCTTGCCACACATCACGTGAGAACGCTACGTTCAAAAGAAGGAGTGGTGAAATTTTTGACTATATTACCACTATGGGTGAAATGTGTCTAATCCACCGAATCTAACTCCTGCCCGCCATATATTTAGCAGCTAGATGGCCACAAATACCTAAATATCATACCACCGCACAAAATAACCGTGAAAATAAGTTTTTTTAAGTTTCAGACCCACTATGCGAAATTTAAAGAGATAGCAGAATAGGTAGTTGATTCATGCACAAATTCAGGCCATCACGATCGCTCGTAAAAACTCAAAACTCACTCGACCACATAGTGCCTTCATAAAGTAGTAGCTGGGCAATTTTGCTATAAACTTCTAACTATTATGATGTATGAATTCCATTTTATGAACGAATTTATATTTATATGTGTATATGCGTAGTATATGCTGAGTATATTTAATGCAATATAGCAACTGCATTTGTCAACAATTTAAAAAAAAAATTAAGTACAATCCAAGTTAAATTTAAGGATCATGTGAAAAAGGACGATAGTCTCAGATTGTCTCTAGATAGATTTCAGGTGACTGTCATGTGGTAACATGTGATTCAAAATATCATTTGGATACTTTGGTGTTTATACGCATTTGAAGATCTGTGTATACGATGTTTAAGATTGGTGTATATGTTACGTCCAGTTCTCGAGTCAATTTCGCTCTACATTGGCTGGCCAATATCCGAACATTTTAATGATTGGAGATTTGGCCGAAAAGTTTACGAAGTTGCTTGGGGAAATCAAGTCGATAAAAAAAATGTCATTTGAGGGTCATTTTCCAAAAGCGGACACTTTTATTTAAGGAACACTTTGTCAATCTCTAAAACAAATGACATTTGGATATTTTTAACTCTGAATACCGGGCACCTCCGAATAACAGATATATTTGCCGTTCTCGATGTGCCCATTATTCATACGTTTTACTGTATATAAAATAACAGCCAGTTTTTCCATCATCTGGCCTGGTATTTCTACTTAACCAATTTTAACATTTCAGTAAATTGACAGATGTTCATTTGTAGATGAGCTAGAACTAAAAATATAAAATAAAAATCCACTTTTCTTTTACTTTTAATTAAAATATTTTTAAAGAAATTTCCTCAAAATGGTGGCATTAGGGTTGCTTCCGTTGTTCCAAAAATGAAGAATATTATATTCTTAGTGATAGCATTTTTCTTATTACAATAAAAAAATATATATATTTATATTTCGCATTTCCAAAAATGGTATGTGAGGTCTCAAAGGCCTTAAAAGTAAAAAGAAATCAATTATCAAAGCAAATGTCGATTTAAAAACATAGAACGGAACCATTTTCCTATAATTGCTTCAAAATGAGATTATTTTCATGGGGTTTTCATTACGCCAGCTCTGAAATTATATGCCAAAATATCAATAAAAGAAAAAAAATCACCATTTTTGAAAAGAATTCAAGTCATAATGTACATCTTCATTCATTAAATGCCAATGCTTTACTATGATTTTATTCAAATTACGTAATTTTAATTTACACTGGATTTTAATTAATCCTATATCAAAATTAGACCCGAATGTCATCTTGACTTCACACTAAAAGGTTCCTAAGAGAAGAAAGCTGTATGTTTGTACAGTAAACTACTCGTTGGGGGCCACCGTAATACTTACCCATCATGTATATGTATAATATAAAATATGAAAATAAAACATATGTAAAATATTTACAAAATGCATTGCAATTTCAATAAAATCGTGGCTTGATGACGTCATAAACTTTAAATGCTCTATTACTGAATTGCGTATGAGAAACATCCTTATAACTCCAAAATTGATCATCATATTAACACACTGTTTACTGGTTCGGATTAAGCCTCGCATTTCCAATTAAAATATATCTTTGAATTGAAATTTGAATGACACACAGGGTCATGAAAAATCGAAGAGTGTGGAAATAGGATTACAAATATCTCGGCAATTCATTATCCGATCGACTTCATATTTAATGCGGAATTTATGTTTTTTTATTGTCTTTTATATTCCCTCCTTAAAAAAACAATTTCGAAAATTTTTATATACCTTTTATCAGAACGAATATTTCGAGAGTTCGAAAAAATTAGTTCCGGATAATCCAGGTCATCTTCACATTATTACATACTAGGTACATACCAAATTTCAAGCCTCTTTACAGACACACAGACAGACGGACGGCATTTTTTTTTTTTTTAATATGTTTTTCGGAATCTCCAGTGTCTGAAACTTGTAAATCAGTCAAAAAAAATTTCCGATTTTCAAAACGATTACCGGATTTACCCTATGCTACGCATGATGAGTAAATAAAAATACATCATGTTTAAGAAAAAACACACATTTTCTTATAAAAAATGAATTATAAATATTATATCTGCAAGTTTCGATTCATTCAAACTGATACTTTATTTATTGCAAAATGTTATTTTACTTCTGATGATTAACTATAAAACATGTCTTCATTGAGGTTTTTAAATAGTGAAAATAAAATTGTACAAGTTTCACTAATGGGAGAAAATGAGATTTTAAAATGTCGTTGGATGCTTTTAAAATTTTTCAGAGCTCTAGCGAATAACCTAAAAAAAAATCATATTTCTACAAATGCATATTTTTATTCCTAGTTTTTTATGTATTTATAATGATTTGGAATGTTCATCGTTAAATTGCTAATGTTCGTTGATCTGCAGAATTCTAAGGCGGGGAAAATCAAGCTATGATGATAATTTTTTAAAAAATCAAAAGGAAGAATCAATAGATTTAAATTTATTCAACCAATTTTTTTTATCATTAGAATGTTTGACTTTAGTTTTTGAAGCATGTATTTTATTGGAAGCAAAATGGGCATTTTAATTTAAATGTTTTCGTACAAGAACCTATTAAAATATTTAGGTACTCAATATAATGAATCAATCAGTTATTTTGCAAATCTACAAAAATACATGTTTTATTTACGATTTATTTTATAATACAGTAATTTTTTTTGGTAGCGATGTTCCATTTAACGACGATTTCTATTTAATGGTGTTATTTTGCACTCCCATAAATATTTTATAGGAATAATAATAACAATACTTTTACATGTTCAACGACGAATTTTATCATAGTATATAAAGCGAAATAACATTCAAAAGAGAAGTGAACGAACATTGACCTAATGAAGAACATCATAAAGCAACTGCAATTCATTGATGTTCTTAAACAATACTCTATTTACTCTAATGCAAATGCAACTTCTTTCATCTTCCGGATAAATTGGATGAGAAAAGTGTGAAACCCGAAAACAGTTGAAACAATAAATTCTGTTTCCGTTTTTTTCCTAGAGTTCTTTTTCTGTATTATTTAATGCATTTATGTATTTCCATTCATTAATATTATATAATATTTTCTGTATTTTTATTTTGTATAATCCCCACCAGTGACGTAGATGTTCTGCTCTCTAGGCTAGTAAATAGAAGTTACTGTGTTCGAACGCAAGGCACGATTATAGACAGAAGCATTCAGGGTATTGTGAGGTATCTCTTAGAAAGACCCTCATGAAATTGATTACCCGCCCCCACTCCTATCAGCCTATAACCTTCTCTCAAATAATAACCCGTAACAAACGCCATCACTTTTAATATAATCTGTAAATCCACATAATACACTTTTTATTTGCTTACGTTTACTGTATGTGATATTTCTATTGTTTTGAATTTTTCAATTTATTATGACAATTAAAAAGTGTTTATAAACAAGCTAATTCATTATCTTGTGTGGACAAAATGTATCAGTAGCTTCCAAGTTAAAAGGGAAATTTTTCTGTCAGATTCTGTTTATCGACGATCTGTATTAAACGATTGAAACTACCCCACTGAAAATCGTTAAACAGATAACTTACAGTATTTATAACGACTTGATGCTATTGGCAACGAGGCAATTGCTAGCGAAAAATAAATATTTTATATTCTTTCAGATGAAGGTGTTTATCACAGAACCTCTAAAAATTAACGCTTCATTACAAAATTAAAATTTCTTGCTGCCCTGATTTGTCTCAGATTAGAATCACATGAAAAGGTATTTATTAAATTAAACTCGGATTTCACATTTTGTAACCAGCAGTCCCAGCAGATAAAAGCAGTCCCAGGAAGGTTTTCTGTATCTAAAACTGGCATTCGTTTCTGAAATGCTCTATTATACAGATAGATTTTTGAAATGTAAATCGAATGTTAGTTATGTTACTTACAACATGAAAAATCATTCAAACTCTAAAGAAAATCCATTTTTACGAATGAAAAGTGTTTTTTACAGCACTACAAAAGCGTATTTAAATTAAAGTAAACAATCTTAGATTTCTTTTCTCAACAATAAAAAACTAAGAATATCACATTTACAAAAATTATTAATCGGACTGACATTTTTTTATGATCATCTAATAGAAAAAAAATTAGACCTTGTTCTTTAATTGGCTTTAAATAAAATAATTTTCGTAACATGCCAACATTTTTCACATTTGTTTAAACATTGCGTTTTAAAAACTTTTTAATAATTTTTCTACATGTAATTGTTAAGCTTAATTAAAATTTTTTTTAAATTTTGATTTATTTGCTACCATATTCTCCTACGCATCTCAAGGTTTAGTGTACCTTCTGTAGTTTTGACACGCTTAGCTATCAGAAGATTTTATAAAAACTTATAGCATACCTTGTTTTGTACACCGTGTTTTAATTTAATGCAAATTTTCTTTTTTTTTTCATAATTTTTTTTTTAACTCTGACTGTACAGAGAAATTTGATAGAAGGTAGTACTGGAAAATATTGGTTTCAGAAAAAAGAAAAAAATGTATACAGGGCGTTTCAGAAAGAATATTCCGATTACAAATGACAATGACATCGTTGCAGACTGTGATTTCAATACATATCTTAATCACAACCCAGAATGAAGCTGAATGTTGGTTTCCTTATGAATGTTCCCATTGCTTAACTCATGATTTTGCAATAGGGGCGTAAACATGAAGCATCCTTTAAACCAGCATGCCACTCAAATTACTGGAGCATTAGTTGTTGATTATAAATTTATGTATTCTGGCAATAAAATTACTTTAAGAAAATCATTACATTTTTGTTCATTTCATTGTAAAAAACGACAGTCATTTATTAATCCTGCGTGTTTTGCTTAAAACGCTGCTAGTCGCGATCGGGCTTTTGACTGCCAAGAGTATTATAACAAAACATTTTCCTTAATTATTCAACTATAACTTTTCAAGCAATTTATAAGGTCGTGCTTTACTGAATGTCAGCTTTGTCACGAGCTATGCAATGTATGGAAATGGTGAAAATGAATTGTCATTAGTGATAATGTCTTTTCCATGAATTTCTACTTTTGTTGTAAATCTATACTTGTAAAAAGCTAGAATGCTATGTAACATTACTATGACCATGCAGATACATTTAAGGTTAGCTACATTAAATATCACTATTGTTTTTATAAAGAGCCGAAATGACGTAGACGATGATAATTGATAGCGGCAAAAATATCGGAACGTAACTACTACCGTGTTAGTATACAGAAATTTAATATAACCAAGTACGAAAACATACAATAACCTCTTCCAATAACATCTAAAAGGAATTATAAAAACAAAGTTTCTTTTGCTGCCACTAATTTTCGGAAACGTATCCCAGTAGGTCTTGTAGTATAATAACCTGTTTTCGAAACCCGGAATATCGGTATTTACTTATTATCAATAACACATCTTCATTTGCGTAATTACATTTATCTATGAATGAGAAACTAAATAATGTTAATTTAACTTTTAATAGTAATGCTGATAATTTATCATGTTTGTGTGTAAAACATGTTTGATAAACATGAAAATGTTTACTTAAGAAGTTATAGCATTCGAAAAACATATATTCCAGGTTGAGAATACTGATTACCGCATCACAAAAACTACTCGAAACATTTTCGAAAGTAAGTGGCAGTAAAAGAAACTTTGATCTTATAAATACTTTTTAAATTTCAAACATTAATTGGTTTCTGAGGTTCCTAAAGGCAAAGGATGCTTTTCGGAATCGTTGGTAAAGCGGAAGTGGTTATTATATATTTTCGTACATGGTTATACTTTATTTTTGTAGTTTAAGAAACATTTGGATTTTTTACAGTGTTCTATGAGCACCATATCTTCCATAGCACCATATACAGTCAATCCAATGCTTCTTGATATCATTTTACAATGGCTAATTCCTAATCCGTTATTTTTAGAGGCGTAGTTTCACTTGCAAAAAAGTTTCAATTGTTGTTCTTTATCCTATGAAAACCCTTTGAATTTTATTAATTTTATGAATTTCATGGTAGTAAAATACGCTAAAAACGAAAAACGTGTTGTTATTGCCTAAAAACGCTTCAAATTCAGAACATTGGTCAAATAAGAGTCACCCCAATGAAAGTGGCATTGCTGTAACAAGGGATTGCTTATGTAGGGATTTTCGTAGTGGAAGAAGCAGTACTGAGGATAGGTCATGACCTGGTCAAGCGCGTGGGTTATTACCAAGGACCTACAGGGTGACTTTGTTTAGCCTATTTTTTACTTCTGTATTATTTCTTTCTTTTGTATACTAATTTATATTAATACCATTAAACCATTTCTCAAACCGACTGCAGTGCCATGTTCATTTGGGCGACCCATATAGAATTATGGTATTTTCACTGTTTTACTTGCAAGAGTATCGAGTAAGTTTTTTCTAAATAAAACTTGTCGGATCCAATTACCGGAAAAAATTAAATTTTATAACTTTAAAATTAAATCTATTTTGGTGGAAATGGATTCTTATATGATGAAAATCAATCTTTTTAACAATTTTAAAACTCTAATTATTACCCCAAAACTAACAGATTAACTCTTGGTGAGCGATGGAAAGGAGTAAACTTTATGATTCTCGAATTATTGAAATTTTAGTTTTCTATTATTTTTGGATATATAACCTGACATTTATAGATAAATAATTAACAAGATGTGTTACGATTTTTTTTTTGGTTTTTGAACACCGAGATATTATGTTTTTAAGGTTCCCAAGATCTTTCCGAATACAAATATTCGCCTTATTTAATCACAGATATCTCCTAACCCGAAAATTACCATTCCGAAGTAAGTAGTAGTAAAGCACTAACAAAAGTTTAGACCATAGGGAAACAGTTTTAGTTAATTTTAATAATATTAAGTTCTTTAAAACTAAAAAAAAAATGTACCAGTTCACTAAATTTTTAACTTACAATTTATTTATTTTTCAAATGTATAGCTTATTCGAAATCCAGGTTTTTCATGCGTTTTCAATTAAATTCCTTAAGTTATTCAAGATTGCAGAATTAGTATTTTAAATTGTTATAATTTAAATAAAACTACAATGCTTTAAAGTAATTACTCTGAAATTTCAAAAAAAAAGTTTACGTTTGTATTTTAATAATTTTCTGTAATATATTTTTTGTTCGAATATGTTGGAAGGATATTTTTAGAAAAACGTCTTATTAAAGAATTATTTTTTCATGAAGAACGACGTTAAAAACTTTCTAATATCAGATTTCGTAATCATTAAAAGATAGAAAAAATACAAGTTCTTTAATGAAAGTAATTTTTGAAGTAAATTTGGTGGAAAATATTAGAAGTTTCTTATTTCCTTTTTCGTAATTTTAAAATTTTTTATATATGTTATGAATTAAAATTTTGTTGAAGTATAAAAAAGCTTACTTTTTATTATTTAGTAAAAAATGACAGTTTTTAAAATAAGGTTAATTTTACTATGATATATTATTAATATAAATATCTTTGATATACAAATATCTACTTAATGCACTGAGATAAAACTAATACATGTAAAATTTTATTCAATGCTATATTGGTAATATTCGTGGGTATGATAATTTGAATTTGTGTACTATATCAGAAATGAATGTATCCTTTTAAAATAATTGTGAAATTTTCTTAAATAAAGTAGATACAATATTAGTAACATTTACTTGTCAAATAATTTCAAGTATTTTATTTTACAATCGTATCAGAATTTATATTGATATTTGAAATTGTTTAGTTACCAAGAGACAAGAATACGCGTCGTTCATAAGCAATTCATTTTTAGACAGCTACCAGGTATATAAATATTTATTTTGTTAATTGAGTTATATTTATTATTTACTTTTGTTTCCAAATTGAATTAAGTTTCTCACTACTAAAATTACCAAAAAATATTTCAGTGTAAATCTATAATTAAAAATGAAACACATACAATCCACAAAAGTCTGCGAAAATTCAAGTAGCATTTAATTGATTATTTTAATTAAATTTATATTTATATGTGTGCAAGCCTAATCTTTGAGTACGAGGATCGATCAAATATAAGCCGGTATATATTTTTTTTATAATTTGTGAAAGAAATATAAAAACTTGGCGTTAGAATAGTTGAAATTGCTTGAATATTTGAAAAATGTTGACTTATATCAAATGTCACATAATTTTCCTATGAAAACGATGAATTAGGAACGAACATTTTTAAACGTACATTGCTCAAATTAAATATTGTCTAAATGCTACAATACGCACAATATGTATGTTTATACAATCAGTATACTGTGTATACAAACGCATTACAAAAATGAAAGATATTGTCATTATATGCTTTCATTTTTAATATAACCATGAATAAAGAAAATCAACTAATTTAATAATTCTGCGTGAAAGAATATCCCTCATGTGTGGAGCTTATTAAACAAAATTAGAAAAAAAAAACAGAATAAAATGTGTTTATAAAGAACAAAATGAAAGTGAATTTTAATGGTATTAAATTTTTAAATGACAGGAAGGAAAAATGTGAATAGTTCTTACCTTTAAAATTGTACTTGAATTGTTAATTATTTTATATAAAATCGTTTAAAAAGGCATTGGAAATAAAATCATATTCCATCAGAAAAATAACACAAGGGAACAAAAAAAAAATATTGTTTCTGCGGCATTACATATCTTTGGCGATTTTGATATATACAAATGTTTATAATTATGGAATATAAAGTTGTTAATTGGAATAGCTCTGTACAAGCCTAGGTACTGTCAAGACAAGCCTAGGCCTGTCTGGTTCTTGCAAAAGTTTGAAAACTTAATAGCTAATACGAGTGTTATTGTCCATCTTTTACATAGTCACTCAGACAGATTTCCTGAAAATGTGGGTGATCATAGTGAAGAAAATGGTGAAAAAACCCACCAAGGTATCAAAATATTGGAGCAAAGGTACAAACGACGTTGGGATCGCCACATCATAGCTGACAACTGTTGGACCTTTCAAAGAGCTGAAGAAAACAAAATCGGAACTAACACAGGAAACGGCTTTAATAATAACGTTAAATCTATGTTTTAATGAATCAGCTAAGAATTTTCTAAAGGAGTTCTGAAGGAAACAATATCGAAACTCATACAGTAAACGGCTTTAATAGTAATGTTAAATCTATGTTTTAATGAATCAGCTAAGGATTTTCTGAAGGAAACAATATCGAAACTCATACAGTAAACGGCTTTAATAGTAATGTTAAATCTATGTTTTAATGAATCAGCTAAGAATTTTCTGAAGGAGTTCTGAAGGAAACAATATCGAAAATCATACAGTAAACGGCTTTAATAGTAATGTTAAATCTATGTTTTAATGAATCAGCTAAGAATTTTCTGAAGGAAACAATATCGAAACTCATACAGTAAACGGCTTTAATAGTAATGTTAAATCTATGTTTTAATGAATCAGCTAAGAATTTTCTGAAGGAGTTCTGAAGGAAACAATATCGAAACTCATACAGTAAACGGCTTTAATAGTAATGTTAAATCTATGTTTTAATGACTCAGCTAAGAATTTTGTGCGTTTTAAAGTTCAATCTTATAACCATTGTTTTATATTAATCCTTGAAATGTTGCAAGGTTTTTTGAGACACTCTTTCTACATGATAGATTTCATAACATATATAACCGTTTATCTATGGTACATTATGCAGAAGCTCTTGACAAAATAAATGTTCACACATCGAAAAACGTCCAAAATATTAAACTAGTCGTTGGTGGACACCGTAATACGTACCCATCATGGATATGCATAATATAAAATATGAAAATGAAACATGTGTAAACTATTTATAAAATGCATTGCAATTCGAATGAAATTGTGGCTTTATGACGTCATAAACTTTAAATGCTCTATTACTGAATTGCGCAAAAGAAACATCCTCATAACTCCAAAAATGGTAATCATATTAGCTGACAGTTTACTGCGTCGGACTAAGCGTCTCATTTCTAA
Organism: Maratus michaelseni; assembly: GCA_963931845.1. NCBI lineage: Eukaryota > Metazoa > Arthropoda > Arachnida > Araneae > Salticidae > Maratus > Maratus michaelseni. Next base: position 95,107,003 of record OZ007594.1, on the reverse strand, counting down.
TTAAAATATATATTTGAATTGCAATTTGAATGAAATACAGGGTCATGAAAAATCGAAGAGTGTGAAAAATAGGATTACAAATAGCTCGGCAACTCATTATCCGCTCGACTTCATTCTTTATGCAAAATTTATGTTTTTTCGTTCTCTTTTAAATTTACTCCTAAAAATAAAGAATTTCGAAATTTTTTATATACCTTTTATCAGAACAAATATTTCGAGAGTCCGGAAAAATAGTTCCGGTTAATTGAGGTTACTGAAATTCAATAGGCTTCTTCTCATTATTACATACTAAGTACATACCAAATTTTAAGTCTCTATCTCCATTTGTTCGGGAGATAGAGTGCTTACAGAGACACAGGCAGACGGACGGCATTTTTTTTTTCTAAAAATATGTTTTTCGGAATCTCCAGTGTCTGAAACGTGTAAATCCGATCACAGGACTCATCCTATACTACGTATGATGGGTAAGTAAAAAAATTAAATGTTAAGCAAAATTTAAACCTGACAAGAACAGGTTGAGAAGAGAGAAAAAACCTTTTAATAGCTTTAAAACTGCTGCATTGGAAGAAAAATATGATGGATGACAAGTGACGCAGCAAAATTCATTTACAAAAATTAATAATAACAAGCGGGAAAAATTCTGCCTTACGGCAGAATATAGATTGGCCACCCACGGCTGTTATCGTTGAGATTTTTTCAGCCAAGTCTAACTAGTCAAAAAAGTGTTTGTTAGCATAAGCCAGCTTTTCCGCTTTAGAATTTAGTTAGCGCTCTATGATTTTCTGTGAGGCTGGCGGAATATATTAGGAACGAACACACCAAGTTTTAAAAAGATTCGGTGACTAGAAGCATTTTTAATAAATATAATAGTGAAAAGATGTGGCTCCAAAGGGCTGAGACATGGCGAGGTAGATGTTGTTTACAAATGTGCTGGCTTAATGACATCCTTTAAACTTATTTTTAATGGTTCAAGACACTTTAACACTTAATAGATAACTTAAAAAAAGTAACGAAAAGTTCTATGATAGCAGCTTTTATGATGGATACAGCTAAGAGAAGTTGTTTAACAAATGATGATTTAGCATTAATTGACGGGGTCTTGGAAAGTGGTGGGGGGAAAGGGAGGGGGGCTACACAAAACACTAGTGCTCTACGAGACCTTTAAAAGGAATCCTCACTTGCAATTGAGAGATGGGACTTTAAAAGGGATGCCCTTTTGCGCCCCTCTACCGGGCTCTCCTCAAGAGATACGTGAAAACCGAGGCGCCAAAAGAATCGGGGAAAAAATACCTTTAGGCGGTGTACAGCTAATTTTGGGGAAATTTTGAAGCTGTCCGGCTCATAGGAACAGAGAAAAATGGTAAAAACTAAAATAATTATGAGAAATTGAAAAAATTAAATAAGAAAAGTGCTCTTGACGGGAGGGGGGGGGAGAAAAGGAGGAGGGAGAGTAGGACCAGACAAAATTGCTTGACGAGATCAAACTTTTGATATGTTACATGATGGGGTTTGAACACCTTGAATGTCCCCCCCCCCACGGATGGGCTGTGGTAACTCCGTTCCTATGGGAGATAGGGCCTCGGGAATCTCTTAGAAATGTCAGCCTCGACGAATTTAACTTCGTTGGATCCTTTAGAAGAGGCCTACGCCCTCTGTGGGGCTTAAAAGGGCTGAGAAAGATGGGAAAAACTAAAATTTAAAAGGGGTTTAAACAGAGAAAAATGCTTCTTAAGAAAGGGAGGAGAGTAGGACCAGACCACAGAGCTTGGGGAGATCTATCTATTGATATGTTATATGAAGGGGTTTGAGCAACAAAAAGGTGTTTCGCCCCAGGAGGGTAACTTCGTTCCTATGGGAGATAGGGCCACGGGACCCCCTTAGAAATGTCCGCCACGACGGGTTTAACTTTGTTGGATCCTTTATATTTTTGTTTAAATGGGGTCTGCGCCCGCTTATTGCAATTGGGGAATGAGAAAGGAAAGACTAGCGGAAGTATCGGCATAATAAAGAGATACAATTTGATTTTTAATATCGTCAATAACAACCATTTGTATAGCTATGTATAAAGGGCGTCCTCTTTTATATATGGAGTGGCTGTGACTTTTCAAAAAAATGAATTTTACTGTAGACTGAAAGAATTAGCCCTGTGTGTGGCTAATAATAATATGTAATGTAAAATTTTAATCGTGAAATAGTTGAATTTGTCGTATTTAAGTAAGTAATTGTTATTAATATCGAATTTTACTTTTATGAAATATATTCCATTTATCATGAAAAATACAGAGTAATCGATCGAACATTTTTAAATAAAAAAGTAGAAAAATCGAACACAAATTTAAGGGAACCGAACCCGCAACTTCCAAAATCGAGAGCAGTGTTTTAACCATTCGGCCATCAAGTTCGCGTATACATTTTAACAAAATATCATTATAATAAGCAAATTAGTCCAGTCAATGTTTCGAACACAGGCCTTTCAATTTTCAATTCACAGTATAGAGTCACTCCATATTTTAATCTCCTTCGCCCGCGCGCCGCCTGATCTTCGTCGGTGAACAGCCTCATTATCTTTTTACGCATGGAGGTTTCGGTATGGTACTTCATTGTGAAGTTTGGTAATTTTTGAAATTCAATATTTGAAAAACGGCATAACCATTAGATTTGAAATTTATATCAAGAAAAATACATTTTTTTTACCTTTCTAACGCAGTTTGTGTAACAATTTTGTGACAAATACTTTTCGAGCTATTAATTTTTTTCAATAACTTCAAACGTTTCATTTTCCGAGGTTAACCTAGCGGCAACGATGGATGGCTGTGACTTTTCATAAACATGAAAAATGATAGAGATTGAAAGAATAAGCCACCCTGTGTGTGGCTAATAAAGCATGATTTCTCTTAGAAAATGAAACGAAAAACGAGTAATTCATTCATAACATCTATAAACAAGTTTTTAAAATATCTTTGCGAATACTCGCTCAATTATTCTATATTCAGTGTTGCATTTTAAAGTATTCAAAACCCAGGAGAGGGAGAATTAAACATTTTAAGTTAATGGGTTTATATATAGTTAGAATATAGAACTATTTTGCTTAAACATGTCAAAAAAAAAAAATCAAATCAAATTACTTTATACATATTACATTAAGACACATGAATATAGGCATTCATTAAAAGCTGTATTCATTAATTTCATTTAAATGCTTAAAAATGTAATTTATCTCGATACGCCACATAAAATATCTTTTTATTGTAGTAGATCAATTCATATGTCTTTTTCCGTTTTAAAACATTCAATCTTTTTCTTTGAAGTACAAATGTTCATCCTTTGAGGAAAATTCACAGAAGAAAAGAGTCATTATGAATTCATATTTTAAAAGCACTTTTCTGATTGAGAATAGATTGTTCAATCAAGAGCCTACACTAATCATGCGAAGAAACGAGCAAGCTAATGTTAAGTCTATGGGAAGGTTCTTGCGCGATTTCTCGCACGCATTTTAATATTTTTAAATGATTTTTTTGGCATAGGATAGCTGAGGCCGATACCTAACGTTGTTAGTTTTTACTTTTTTGATTTTAGTTACAGTTCTTTTATAAGCGGACATTTCCAATTTCGGAACCGGTTCTGAATGTGAAAGTACCCTTATATAAAAAAAAAACTGGAACCAAAATCGAAAAAGTAAAAACTAACAACGTTAGAGATCGACCTCAGCTATCCTATGCAAAAAAAAATCATTTATAAATATTAAAATGCGAGCAAGAAATCGCGCAAGAACCTTCCCATAGACTTAACATTAGCTTGCGCGTTTTTTCGCGTGACTGATGTAGGCTCTTAAAGAGCATAAAAATGTTCCGAATTTTTTATTAAAAGCGGAATTTCCCTTAACGTATATAAAAGATGTGAAATATAAGTTAAATTTTAATATTACAGTGATTTATGAGAATGTAGGATGAATTCGTATCACATGAGATTTTATAATCTTTGAATAAAAAAAAAATAATAATCATAATCATAGTCGTATTTATAGTTATAATCATAACAGTAGAAATAGCAATAATAATGATGAAGATGATGATAAAAAGTTTAAAAAATAAAAATAATTAGAAAGGGAAAAATTGAAAATAATTGTTGAAAAAACTGAAAAGGATATTATCAAAGAGATTTTCTTACTTTTGTTACTTATCAGTATATAAATAATATTTTGATATGATAAATTTAGAATTATTATAACGTATGAATTACATTTTTATATTTCATGAACACACATATTTATATATACGTATATATATTATCAAAATTTAAAATATGCAATAGATTCATCCCATTTTTAAACAAATTTTTAAATGAAAAGTACGATCCAAGTTAAACTGAAGGTCAGAGAGAAAGGATTATATACAGCGTTTGGTAATCTTGGTAGAGAAAAAAATGAAGGAAGACCTTAAGAAAAAATACGTTGAAGATTGTTGAATTATACAGTTGATTATATGTCGTCGCCCAATCGCGAAAAGAAAAAAAAAAAAAAACAAGAACGAAAAACCGCGCAACAGGACAGATTACGAAACATTTAGAAACACTGTTAGAATATTAAAAATAAATGAACAACGTGAAATAGCACAAATAAAAATATATAAATTGGCAAACAGCTGTTTCGGAGCACATAAAGCTCCATCAACAGTTCCAGTTCAAAAGATTAAACCCGATTTAAAAGTTTAAGCAATGTAAATATGCTTGTGTCTTTTGCACGCGCCAAGATTGAATGGCAGCGACCTTTTCAAAAACAACAACGGAGTCTGGAAACACATGTGACGCAGAGACCAATAGGAGCGCCATGCCAGAGTGGGCGAGTTTAAGTACGGAGGAGAAAAAAAGGGGGTGGGCGAAGAGACTGAATTAGGTGAAAAGTAGCCAGACATTTGAAAAATTTGGTACGGAGGAGAAAAAAAGGGAGGTGACGAAGAGAATGAATTAAATGAAAGGTAGCCAGACATTTGAAAAATTTGGTGTACTGGACATATCATTAATTAAGCTGCTGAATTCTTCCATGTATGATAAGCCTCCCCAAAATCAATGCCGTAAATAGATGAGCATTTCTGAATTATTGAACCCTCTGAAAAATTAAAATTGTGGTTTTCAGACCAACAATGGTTAGCTATTGCAGAACGTTTAATGTTACAATTTTTAACATAGTTTTTATGTTCCCCCAAGCGGACCTTAAGGGGTCTCTTGGTTTGACCTATATACATTCTATCACAATCGCAATATATCTTATAAATTTCCCAATGTGAAAATCTGTCTATTGGATGTTTGAGATCTGTAAATTTGATTTTGTTAAAATGGTGCATAAATTATTTCAAAATCGAACCATTTCTAAATTTTAGATATTTAATGGGAAAAATATGGAAGTATAATTACATTTTCATTGCGAACTTGTTAACGTTGGAATGTATACGTTTAATTAGTTTATTATGAACTGAATCAACGATTTCAACAGGATAACCCATGTTAATGGCTATTGATTTAATGTGGTCTAACTCTGCTTTGAGTAAACTCCCAGAAGAAAAATTTTTAATGCGCAATGAACATAGATATTAAAAGCAGCCAATTTTTTATTCGGGGAATCTTGAATGAAAAACATCAGAAATTGTTCTTCAGTGGTTTTAACTATAATTTGGTTTTACATAATTTGTGAATATTTTCCACTTTATATTTTATTAAATACGACAACGTTTTTTATTATTTTTTAGAAATTTTTCTATTTCACATAGTTAAGCTTAATTTAATTTAATTTAATTTAATTTAATTTAATTTAATTTTTTATTTAATGCATTTCATATTTTTAAAAAATGACATGAAAAAAATGTACAAATTTGTATGCCAATCTTTTTAGATCATTATTTACAAAGGCAGTCAATTTCAATAAATTACTCTTTCATAAAAATAATCCTTTCTCGAATCTATTTGCTCGAATGATATTTATAAACGATAAGACAGGAATTATTTTCTCTTTTTTTTTTTTCAAAAATTGCAAAAGAATAAAGATATAAACCGAATTTCATTGCATTTCCTTTCATGGATAATTGTTTATTTGTAAGGTATTCCAAAATGAAAATAAATAAAACGAATAGTTTTAAAAATAAAAAGCAATCATAGATGGAAGAAAAATATATTGCTGACGAGTTTTTTTTTATTTCTCAAATTTTATATCAATCATAAATGAAAGAAATATATTTTTCTGAAAGATTTTTTATTTCTCAAATTTTATATTTCTAAAGAATATAAAATAATTTTGCTAATAAAGGTCCACAATTTTCGAAGATAATAATAAAAAAAAAATACATTTTTCATTTGCAACAAATGAAATTCTGATTCGACATAAAAACAATTTCAATGCTCAAAATTGTCTGGTTTACTAGAAACATCAAACAAATTTCATGATTTAGCAAAAGTAATTGGTTAGTAAAAGTAAAAATAGCCTATAACAAAAACTTAATCCCATCTGTATTAATAGTTTTTTATACTTATGGCTATTTTTTTATTTCGTTTTATATCCAAGCCTTCAAGGACTTGTAGATAATAATACAAGACCTGAACATAAGTTAGAACAAGATATTATTAGAACATGATGTGATCCATTTTACTTACTCTTTATGTTTCTAATGTTATCCATCTTATCTTGTAAGTTGAGCCTTTTCAACTCTAGAGATTCGAAAAGGAATGCGTAGCGCTAACCGTAGATGTTTTCTATGTAATTGCCTTTTTTGATATTTTATCTTCTATGAATCCGAAATGCAATGGTTTGCCTTCAGCGTTATAAAAAGAAAAAATAGAAAAGTTTCTAGGTCGAGCAAGAAGGTGCAAAAAAGTATAACATAATCAATTCCGAATCACCCACCATTCCTATCAATTCACAAATAAACGTAATTATGTTTACCAAAAATTTTCAATAGACATACAGGCAAAATTAACAGCGTAAGGGAACATCATTTTGTTACTCTTGCATGTATAAATTCTATTACACAGTGAAAAGATTTTAATTGATAGAATCCGAAAAACCAATATTTCATGTTGATAATGAGTTAAGAAACATAAGTTGTAAAAACTACTGCAAAACTGATGTATATCAATTTCAATATATTTGAAATAGAGTAACATCACCAAAATGCAATTAAAATATTTTCTCTGATAGACCATAATGTAACGGCAATCTTTTGACTGCTCCTGTACACGGAGTATAAGTACTATATACTTCAGTTTCAATACCGAACATGCCATAGTAAACCTCAATAACATATATCAATTGCATGACAATCCGAGTATATTTACGCGAGTTAAAGCACTGACAGACAGACAGACAGACGGCAGGCAGACAGACAAACCAAATTCATAAACCCCTTTCAACTTTGTTGGAAAGTGTTAAAAAGAATCACGCGTGATATTTATGTTATATTTTACTTACAAGGAAAGGTCTCCATAAACGCATACTCAGAATAATCTGAAGCAAGTTGGAAATTGTACATCAAACGTGACAAATGAGGTGCGTTCGAACTATAGCTAGTTATATAAATATTCAGATCTTGATGATTTTTAATTCTGTATAATGAATTATATCGTCTGCAGATTAATTTCTGAAATAAAATAAGTATCTCGGTCGCTTGACGGTTAAACCTCGGTAGCTCCTATAACAAGAAAGCACCCATCTTTAGGGTTTCGTTCATCTCACGAAACCCTATTACCCCCGCTCCGTTGTCTGTCCGTCACAGAGCCATTCTCAAAAAGTATGTAACTTACAGAGTTGAAACTTAGTGTATAAATCTGAATAGCAGCTGTGAAGAGATCAAAATATTAAAATTTGAAAAATTCGTATTATTTTAATCAATAGAGATAAAAAAACAAAATTCTAACAGCCTTTTCCTATTAAATTGAAACATTTTTCGTTATAGCAGATGCCAAAGATTTAAAATTCACAATGAAATTATTTCTACAATAATTAATTTTCTATCAGACGATTTTCACGTGAAAAATGAAAATGAAATTAAAAGTTTCACCAATTGAAAATAAGATAAATACGAAATAAAATTCATTGACGTCATAGTCGTAATAAAACGTAAAATGTTTAAGATTTCTCAATAATACAAGAAGTATGTGTAAGTGGACAAAGCAGATTAATATCACGTCATTAGAGAATTAAAAAGAAAATCTGACGTCATATAGGAAGTTTATCTAATTTTTCAAATGTTTGAGAATAATACAAAGCCAGTATCAATATAAATAATAGAGAATAGTAAATATATGAGTTTGAGAAACATATTGAATCGTGATAAAAATCCGATTATGGAAATATTCGCATATTTTAACATTTTGAAGGTGTACAATTTGTTTAATTTTGAAATTATTTTTTTAAATATTGCATTTAGTCCGTATGACGGATATTATTATGACAGAATATAATAGCGGACTTGAACCGCTATCCGGCTGGTTTAGATATTCGAAAAAAGGAAAAAATAGACCGATAAATTATAACTTTATAAAAAACATGACTTTTTTTTGTTGTTGTTGCTAAATGAAATTTGTTTGAATTTATTAAAGAAAGGATAAAGTGTTTTGAAAGGAATATTAAACAACCCTTTGAACTATCTTCGATCACACTTACCCACTTGATTTTTTTTAATTCAAATTTCTTAATAATTTTTTTTATTAATATCTTCTAATGTTTTGATTCGATTTTCATAAAATTTGAAATGTTTGGACAAAATTCTGTAAAGATAATATATCTTAAATTTCAAACCATTCGATTGGGTAGTTTTTGCGTTGTTATAAGCGGACGGACGGAAAGACAGACGGATGGACGGACAGACAGACAGACAGACGGACGGACCAGACGACGACAATAGGTGCTACGTATTTATATAATTACGAACGCACCTAAAAATTACAGACTGTTTTTTCAAGAGGATGCATTTGCTTATAAAAAATTTTATGTGGAATATCGATATACAGGGGGATTATAATTAAAGTCCCACTTTCAAAACAGTGAAAAAGGAACCAATGGTCAGAATGACTTCAAATTTGACCTGAATATCCTGGAAGAATGGGAAACCTGTATGCCAAAAGAAAAAAAAATCCAAAGTGTATAAATAGATGGCGCTGTAAGCGGCATACTGTGCAATTTAAAAGACACTCATCCGCAATTAAAAACCGAATCATTATGTGCTCTTTAGGCAGTTTTTTGCCCCAAGGACAGTTAAAAACAGATTTTTCCCACCCAATGTGGTACGATTTTGCCGTGGTGGATGGGCTTTCCACTAATTGTACCACTTGTTGACTTATTTGGAAGTCATTTTTTTTCTGTAAAACAACCGAAGTACTCATGCACATTAAACACTGTGGTTGGTTTACTGTGCAACACATTCCAAAGCCGTCGTATTTCGATTCAAAATGTCACTTGTAGCCGAATCCACTATCGTTATGCCACTTACAGTGCCATCTATTGATACACTTTGAAACTTTTTCTTTCTTATTCCATACCGTTTCTCCCTTCTTCCAGTATAACCAGTTCAAATTTGAATTCGTTCTGAACAGTGGTTCCTTTTTTACAGCATTTTGAGAGTGGGACATTAATTATAATCACCCTGTAGTAAAAAATAATAATAATAATAATTTCGTTTTCTTTTGGTGATTTATTGCCGATTGGCGACACAATGAATTATGTTTAAAAAATACAATTTTATGATAAATACTCTTTAAAAAAAAGTTTTCTACTCTTAATACTGAACTAGTTTAAGTAAGTTTAACTTAAATACATACACTTTTATGTGTACAGTTTTGTTAATTAAACGATTAAATTAAACTGTTTAAAACAAAATTTAAATTTTTTTAAATTGTTTCAAACTCAAAATTAAGGTCCGATTAAAAGCCTTGTCGAATCGACTTTGATGTTGTTAGTGTCAGAAACAAATATATAACAGTATTGTTGCTATGGAAAAAACGACTTATTCAGTATTGTAATGTATAACGATAGCTTTGTTAATCGAGTAATTATTTTTAAAATACACTTAAAACTAATTCAGCTGTTGAAACGGTATAAAATAACTGCAGCAACATGTAGCTTGTATATATTATATTAGCTTCTAGAAATTATAATTAATTATTTCATCGTTTAAATTCATTAAGTAATGTGCATTAAATTCTAATTTAACAAGCAGTTTCTAAATGTATTAAAATCTCTTGCATTTGGCGAGGAAAATCTCGCCAAATCGTGTGCAGCGTTTGTCTTTTTGCGCTAAAAATTCGAAAGTACTTTATTTTTTTAGAAATTTTCTACTGGGATTCCGCAGCTAAATTTGACCGATTCTTTAAAATGTATATGAGTAGTTTCATTAGTTTTTTTTTTTTTTTTTTTTTTTTTTTTTTTTTTTTTATTTAATATGCGCTTTAAGGAGACTGTTAGTAACCGAAAATGTGTATATTAAAATATAAATATATAAAAAAATAAATTGATATTAAAGAAAATTTTACGTAATGTTTCCCATTATTTTCTGATATTTTCTTCTTTGTCTGGGCAAACGGTAATATGATAAGGCCACTTTAAGACTTCAAAAAGTGAAATTTCTCCATATCTCGAAAACCAAAAATTAAAAGTACCGGGTTTCCAAAAATGACTGATGCATTTTAAAATTCAATAACTTCCAAACGGTGACAGATATTATAAAAATTCTTGAAGGAGGGTTATGTATGGTGTCAGGAGTTTACTTACTGTGATTCTTGATTTTAGTTCGAATTTCAATCAGTAGATGGCGCTGACAGCGATTGGCGCTCCGTCGAGGCCGAAACCAACGCCATTCAACATTGATGCACAGCCCCCTGAATAGTAGGGCTTTTTTTCAGCGTTTGAACGGTCCCTCGAACTTCAACACCAATAATTTCTAAAAGTTTTCTTCACCTAATTTTTCTGAGATCATATAAGTCAAAGAAAACTTTTAGATATTATTGGTGTTGAAGTTCGAGGGACCGTACAAACTTTGAAAAGAAAAAATCCGCCTGCGACAGCCGTTATTTTTGACAGCGCGCAGGCCTAGTATTCAGGGGGCGGTGCACCAATGCTAAGGGGCGTCAGTTTTGGCCTCGACTGAACGCCAATCGCTGTCAGCGCCATCTATTGTTTGAAATTCGAACTAAAATCAAGATTCACTGTAAGAAAATTCCAGATATCATACATAATCGTCTTGCAAGAATTTTTTTAATATCTGTCACCGTGTGCATGTCATTGAATTTTAAAATCCATCAGTCATTTTTAGGACACCCGGTATAAATATATACACATAGCTAAGTTTTTCCCAATATTGATGAAAATAAAAATGTAGGTAATAAACCATTTTTAATTGTAATTACTAATGATTTTCATATTTAAAAATGTTTGTTTGTTCAAACAAACGCCTGACTTATGCTCGCGTAAAACCAATGTATACCTTAATAAGAAACATTTCAATCAGATAATTTTGGGGAAGATATAAGTTTGTCAGGGGAATTTAACATTAGTAACTGTAAATTTTAAATCATTCTATGAAGATTTATGGAAGAATACTTAAACTGTGTATTTTAGTCATTTTCATAATAGTATGCAATTAATAAAACCCATATTTCTATAAACCTATGAATAATGAAACTGCCGCTGTTAAAAGCAGTTGAATTAAGTGAAATAAACATTTACAATTATCTTTTACAAGGTAAAATATGTATAGTTATCTTTCAGCTACATCATAATAACTATAAATTAAGCTTTGTCACATAACATTAAGAAGTATTTTCAGTAAATTTTCGTCACTGGCTTGCGGACTAATCCGTGATTTTTATGATAGAGGTCTTAAACTTTTGTTTACTACTTCTTTGCGACATATTTCAATAATTACAAGTTAAAAATCATATTGTTTAAAAATCGTAGTTAATAAGATTAATTGTTTATCGCATTTTATTAAACAGTTTTAGACAGATATAAAACATATTTTCGTTTGTTTTCATCGTTCTTAATTTTAACATGCTTTCTGTTATATCGCGCTTTTTTTCCTATCTTCAGGTATTTGCGATATAATGTCAGGATTCTGTGCTTTAATGTTTTACGGAAATGACTGGAATGAATGGAATTACGGAATGACTGTTTCACTGCTAGAAATCCCTGAAATATTTTGGAAATAGCCTATTGTGAAGCACAGGACATTTAAGTTAAATATTGATTTTACATCGGACCTGTTTTCAATGAAATGCCATTATTATGGAGCTATCAGCCTCATATTCGAAATGTTTGCACTCAAATGGCAATATTGCAAACACACTGAATTTAAATTGCAAATATTGACAAAAAAAATGACGAAAATACTTCTTGTAATATTCTCAAATTATAAACTCTCAAGCGTTAGGACAAAATTTTAAGGCATTTTGGTCCATATTGGCGAAGCTATAGTCAATAGAAACAACAGTAGCCAAACATTTCTTTGACATATTTGAAATATTTGACATCGTGTATTCCAAATATCTTCTTCTTGTGAACTTCAATAAAAGATTTTAGAAAGATTAGAAATATAAAATGTGTGTAACATGGAGGAATATAATGGAAACCTTATTTTTCTGTTCCAGGGCGAAGTATTTATATTTTCATATGTATAGATTTCCGGCCGCGCAGCTTAGCAGATCTATGCATGGGCAGCAGATATTTAAAAATGTATTGATGTCAATATTAACCAAACCCTGTAGGTCCGGCTGTTTCTTGATTCGTTATCTAAAACATTTTAACTAAAATTCAATCTAATTAGTTATTACACAAAGGTATTTCTCTAAAACTTTTACGGTATATGTTTTTTAATTATTAATTTTAATTTTTATATGTTCATATACCGTTAATCCTTCAGTTCCCACATAGGATCTACCGAAGCCAGTGTTGAATTCAGGGGGTGGCCCGGGGAGGACATTCCCCCCCGGAGTGTTGAAATGTCCCCCCCGGAGCCACAGAAATTCCTCCCGGACAAAAGTATCTGAATTCAACACTGACCGAAGCAATTTCTATTTTATAGTTGTTACTTAGCTTCTAAATAAGATAAAAGTATGCATTTTTAATGGAGATTCTTGTTTATTTTTTGTTGTTATAATCTCGTCTTTTGTAGTATGCATCGGGTATTAGAAACTTATTACTGGATACGTTTTGTACATAAGACTTCTAAAATTATTCTACTAATGATAAGTGCTGAAAAAATGTAAGTACGCATATTTAGGAATCATGGTAACTATAAAAGTTCGGAAACGTTGAAATATTGAGAGTCAAGACGACATGAGGGAGTTTAGAAAGTTAGAAAACCATCAGATTAAAATAGCAAGTTTTGATTAGATGTAAAATACTCCATCAGTTTTCGAAAAAGCCCAATGTACCCAGTACTCGTCTATGGCTATTTTATCAATAATTATAGCGCAAAATAAAGAGAGAGACGCACAGTGCATTTCGGGTTGAGCGCGGGTCGGTTTCGGGTTGAGTTTTGATTCGGATCGACCTGACTTTTCAAAAGAAAGTCCTGAATAGTTTTTTACTGAAAAAAAAACTATATATTTGATTATTACCGAGTTTATATGTATTCATTTTTATACAAAATTTATACAATTTATATTAGAGATACGATTGAAATAATTTCTTCATTCATTCCTTAAAAATTATTACAGATGAGTGACAAAAATTCATTTACTTGATGATTGTGCATTCACTAGACACTTAAAGTTCCATCGTAAAGGTTTATTTACACTATGATACTGATTTGCGCAATCATCTTGTTATATGCAATTTTATATATTTTATGAAATTTACTCAGGTCAAGCGTAAATATCCTGTAAAATATCATTAACAAGATTTTAAAATATTATTGGTGTTACAAATATTATTTTTTTATTAAAAAAAAACCCCACAGCTATTTGAAATGAATTATTGTAGTTATTATCCATGAGAACTAGTGCATTCATCAAAAATGCCCTTTCTATGAGAATCCTAATAAAATTCTTCAAATTATAAAGGATATAACAGCAAAAATAGACGCAATCTTTTGGTACGATAATACAGTTGTAGACAAACTACCACACCACAGGTAAGCGGATTCTCAATCTCTTTATTCAACATAAAATGTAGGGTAATCTCATGCCAAAGAATACCAAATTTTTTTACCATAACTTAAAGAATAATGAAATTTTAATTTTGTAATTGTTTTGCAGTTATATACTTTATAATTTTAAGAATTGTAATTGGAATATCATAGAAAGGAGATTTTTCATGAATGCAGTCGGAATCCGTTTATTCAACAAAAAATATAGGGTATCTCACTCCATAAAATACTAGTATTTGTGTTCATAACTTAAAGAATAGCTAAGATAATTTAGCTGAAGTTTAACATATGATTAATAAGAAAACTGATGGTATCGTGAACAGTTTTTGTACTCCACTATTATTCGGTCAGTGACTCCGTATGTACTCTATATTTTTTATTATTTAGCGTATGAGTCAGCCGTTTTTGGAAGTGATGATACGCCATTGCCAACATTTCACGTGATGTCACCGCTTTCAGCAAAATACAAATGAGGATGTTGAGGCAAGAATGTGCCAAGCCACATTTTTGGTGAAATAAATCTGACACTGTAATCTGTTGCTTAATATTGTAAATTATAATATTTTACATATTATTTTTCTGTAATGTGATTAGGTGATAGTATTTGTCCTAGGTTTCGTTTTTAACCCAGATATTTCCAAAACTACTTACCAGAAAGAAAGTGCATATCATTAAAGTGATGCCATATTGTTATTCAGAATATCTCAAATGTTTCTCAGAAATTGGCGAAAAAACTAACTTTCAAATTGATATATCGCAGCAGTTCAAATATGTGGCTTAGCACTCTCTTGGTCTGACTCCCTCAAATAAAGACTGCTGAAGATATCAGTTTAAAAACGAATAGCGAGAAATAAAGTTAGGTTAAACATATAATCAGATATCCTATATTTTTATTTCAATATTTCAATTGCGACAGTGTTACCCCTTGTGTTTGTCTCGATCTGCATTATTAACTTTAATCATGTAAGTATCTTTCTTGTTCCATTAATTTATATGATTAATATTGGATATGTTATGTAACAACTTATCTTTTAAATAAAATTACAATCATTTTCAGGAATACTTTAAAGATCATGAAAATAAAATAACTTTTACGTATGTGACTTCATTTATTTTGCACGTAATTTGTGTGTTTTTAATGATGTTTTTAAACACGGGTAATTTTGATTCTTTATAAAGTGTTTTGTTAAAAAACATTTTAATTAGAAATTTATTAATTTTCCAACGCCCATAAGTAAACTTACATATATATATATATACATGCAATACAATATATATATATATATATATATATATATATACATGCACATACAATATATATATATATATATATATATATACATGCTATTACTATTTATATATATATTATTTCTACTTTGTTTCCATATATATATATATACAATTTATAGATTGTACTACTGCATTGTTTTCACTAAAAATAATAATGTCTTTTATATCAAAAAGTACATTTCACGTGATACACAAGTTCAAGATCTCATCGCAGGCAACTACAAATAATCAAACATTCGAAATCCTACAAATGTCAATTCAACATTCAGTTTCCTTTCGCATTCTTGGCAAAATAAAGAAAAAGAAAAAAAAAAGGCTTAGTACATTTTTGACATTTTTATCCCCCTCAAAAAAGATCAACACAAGCTCTTACTTTTTTGGAGGAGGTAGAAAAGTTTGAAAGATTACAGTATAGTATCATATCAGTAAAGCCAAAAGGTATGGGAATTTTTTTATGATTAGGTAAATTCTTCTAGATCCCCTAGGGCACCGCCGTACATATTCTAGAAGTTGTTACAAAGACCACTCACTTGAATATGGCAATAGGTGTTGACAGGTTAATCATCAAAAGAGTTTTATAAAGATGCAAGCTACACTGAAATAAATGTGTTCTCAAAATTGAGTAAAATGTATTCAATTTTATATAGGTCATATACTCAAAATAGCTCCGATCCAAATGTTCTCAAAATTAAGAAACACATAAATCAAATTTTAATTCCATGGATTTGTTCAAATATCAATCGTTATGTACTCATTTTTGATTCCATGGATGTATTCATATATGAACTCTGTGTACTATCTGTTAAATATTCAATAGTAGAGCAAATCTTGTGTGCGTGCATGTGTGTATATATGCAAATTTTATCTTAAAAACGGCTCTAGACGAAATTTTGCATGCTACCGTTTTGGGGCATCAAGACACCATCGAGCTAGACCATATTTTCAAGAAAATTCAATTAGTGAGTCATTTTGGGTCACTATGGGTCAAGCTAATTTTATCTAAAAAACGCATCAAGCGATTTTGACTAAATTTTATACTCTACCGTTGTCGAGCACGAGAAGATCATTTGGCTTGGTCACATGTTCGAGAGAATTCGATAAGTGGGACATTTTTGGGTCACCTCGAGTCAAGCTAGTTTTATCTAAAAAAAGACTCTAATGATTGACCAATTGTTGTATTATCCTTTCCTTTTCAGGCACGAGTAGACCATTGGGCTGGGTCGCATGTTCGAGAAAATTCGATTAGTGAATCAATTTTGGGTCACTACGGGTCAAGCTAATTTTATCTAAAAAACGGCTTTAACGATTGGACAAAATGTTTATATTTTATCGTTTTTGAGCACAAGAAGGCCATTGGGCTAGGTCACATGATCGAGAAAATTTTATTAACGGATCAGTTTGGGTCACTGCGGGTCAGGATCAAGCTAATTTTAAGTAAAAAATGGTTAAGACGATTTTAATTACATTTTCTACCCTACCGTTCTCGATCACGAGAACACTATTGTATGTTCGAGAAAAATCGACTAGTGGGTCATTTTTGGTCACTATGGGTCAGGGTAAAATTAATTTTATATTTAAAAAAATCCCTGACGGCTCGGCCTACAGGCACAGGTAGATTTCGAAGACGCAGAACGTGGGATGCCTGTTTGTCGGGAATTGCGGAAGAAATGACCTTTTTACGATGGTGCTGCAGTTGGAACCGCCTACTTCGAAACGAAACTTGTTTGCAGGCGGAGCCAGCAAGGATTTTTTTTTTTTTTTTTTTTTTTTTTTTTTTTTTTTTTTTGCTATAAGAGTTGGTCCTATAAAAAAAATGTCAATATAAAAGTTTTAGATAATATTAAGAGGATTTATAATAAATTTAAGCGGATTTGAAATCTTGGGAATTGACGAAGTTATGAATTTTTTTCTTCTAAAACCCCCCTTCCCCCCCCTTCTCTTAAGGCAATTTTTAATTATATCAAAAATCTGTCATACATAAATTTTCGGCCCTTCTCCTAAAAATAATAATAACTTCAAACGGATTCGATACGTATCATAATTAAGAAATTATGTGTTTTTTTCTGTTTTCACAAAAAGTTCCCCCCAATTCCCCCCCCCCCTTGGTTCGATTTTGCCCATTAACGAACTTGACCAAAATTTTACGCCACTGGATTTTATGTATCAGTTTCGAAAAGATGCGGGAGTTGGAACCGCCTACTTCGAAAAATAACTTGTTTGCAGGCGGAGCCGGCAGGGATTTTTTTGTTTTTAATTTGTTTTTGCTATAACGGTTAGTCCTATAAAAAACTTGTCAATATAAAAGTTTTAGATAATATTAAGAAGATTTATAATAAATTTAAGCGGATTTGAAATCTTGAGAGTTGACGAAGTTATGAATTTTTTTCTTCTAAAACACCCCCTTTTCCCCCCCTTAAGGCAATTTTTAATTATATCAAAAATCTGTCATACATAAGTTTTTGTCCCTGTTCCTAGAAGTAATAATAACTTTAAACGGATTCGATACGTATCATAATTAAGAAATTATGGGTTTTTTTTCTGTTTTCACAAAAAGCCCCCACCCCCCCCGGTTTGATTTTGCCCATTAACGAACTTGACCGAGATTTTATATCCCTTGATTTTATGTATCAGTTTCGAAAAGATGCGGGAGTTGGAACCGCCTACTTTGAAAAATAACTTGTTTGCAGGCGGAGCCGGAAGGGATTTTTTTTGTTTTTAATTTTTTTAGATAATACTAAGAGGATTAATAATAAATTTACGCGGATTTGATATCTTGTGAATTGACGAAGCTATGATTTTTTTTCTTCTGAAACCCCCCTTTCCCCCCCCCCTTGGGGCCATTTTTAATTATATCAAAAATCTGTCATACATACATTTTTGGCCCTTTTCCTAGAAGTAATAATAACTTTAAACGGATTCGATACGTATAATAATAAAGAAATTATGAGGATTTTTCTGTTTTCACAAAAAGACCCCCCATTCCCCCCCCCCCTTTGGTTCGATTTTGCCCATTAACGAACTTGACCGAGATTTTATGTCCCTTGATTTTATGTATCAGTTTGGAAGAGATTTATGCAGAATTTTTCCAGTTATCGTGGTCAGAACAAAGTGACATAGATAGATAGATAGATAGATAGATAGATAAATAGATAGATATATAAACTTTTGAACTGGGGGTGGTTTTGGGTTCTGGGAGTCATGATCGGCGTAGATCTGAAATTTTTTTTCAAAATTTCCAACTTAGGTGAGAATGTAATAGGTAGTATTTGTTACGAAATCTACCTAAAAGGCTGGAACGATTATCACGATTGTTTTTGTCCTAAAGTTTTCGAGCATGAGACGACCATTGGGCTAGGTCACGTGTTCGAGAAAATACGATTAGTCGGTCATTTTGAGTCACTATGAGTCATTCTTCCAAAATTAGATTTTAGAATCTGAAGGAATTTTCTAACGAGAAAATTTGACTAGTGGGTCATTTTTGTGTCACTGCGGGTCAAGCTAATTTTATTAAAAAAAACGGCTCTGACGATTTTGACTAAATTTACTATTCTACCATTTTCAGACACGGGAAGAGCACTGGGCTGGGTCACGTGTTCGAAAAAAAGTTTTAGTGGGTCAGTTTTGGGTCACTGCGCTTCAAGCTAATTTTATCTAAAGTACGGTTCTAACGATTTTGACTAAATTTTGTACCCTACCATTTTCGAACACGGAAAGAGCATTGGTCTAGGTCACATGATCGAGAAAATTCGATTTATGGGTCATTTTGGGACACTACGGGTCAAGCTAATTTTATATAAAAAAACAACTGAAACGATTTGGACTAAATTTTATATCCTATTGGTTTTGGATTAAGAAAAGACCATTAAGATAAGTCGCATGTTCGAGAAAAATCGATTAGTGTGTCATTTTGTGTCACTATGGGTAAGGGACAGGCTAATAATTTTATCTAAAACCGGCTCTTACGATTTGGACTAAATTTTGTATCCTACAGTTTTGGATTACGAGATGACCATTGGGCTAGTTCACATGTTCAAGAAAATATGATTTGCGGGTCATTTTTGGGTTACTACGGGTCAATGCAATTCAATGTGAATAAAGGTTGAAACAGTGATTAAGTTTTAGAACAGTTGGCAATAAACGAAATCGCAAAGTTAGCAACATTTTTCCAAATATCGCCATATTTTGCGAAATGTTTGTGCCATTGGCGAGATTTGGCAGGAAAATAGACTTTCAATATTACAAATGTCACAACACACGCTTGGCGCCAAAGAAAAGAATATCGCCAAGTTTGCGACTTTTCGTCAAATGTTGGCGATATGTAGCGAAAAAAATGGCTTTCAGAATCTGAAGTAATTTTCTAGAAATTCCAAACAGGAGCCGACATACATCATTCAACAAATCCATACAACATCATCCATAATCCGTTGTGCACGGAATGCTGTACTTTGTTTTTTGACGTATAAAAAGGCGTACAGGCCTAAAAGTACTGCTACCAAAAGAAAGTGTGCAACGAACTAAAAATGTAGTTTGGAAGGATTCCCTTTCGCTGTAAATTTGTAAGTTATGTAAAATTTAGAAATAAGTACATAGTTTCAAGATTGATTGTTTCTGTAAATAATACTGTTATAAAACAAAATGCTTTATAGCGATAATACAGCGACATACTATCTGACAAAGCTGACAAAGCTGACTTTAACCGAGCATATATCGGTCTTTCCCGCTGGTTACTACAGATTAAAATAAAATGTACTGACATTTATTTCCCGCTCAAAAGTATTAACACGAAATATTTAATTGATTAGTTATTTAGGAAAAATAGCAAAATTATTATCTCGATACTCAGATAAAATAGTATTGTTATGACAAGATCAGTATTTTCAAGGACTTTTAAATTATTTCAAAATACTACGTATAATTTAACATTTACATTAATTTAATATTTACAGAAGGTACAACTGATTACATAAAATAAGAAAAAAACTCTCGTACGTGTATTTCGGGAATCAATAGCGCACAGGCAAGCATGTGGCGCGCGACGCGCACTTCCCGCCCTACCTCATACCGAACTATACACAATACATGTACATACATATATACAGAGGTGTCGGTTACAGTAACAGCGAGTTCATTGGTTTTTTCACATCTCAAAAAATGCCAACGCGCCTAAAGAAGTTTTCACTTCAAAAATGTATTAAATATTAGATTATTGAACAGAGAGCACTTACTTTCAAAGCTGTCGGTGAAATCTTGAATCTTATTTTCTTTCACAAATATCCATATCACTCAGCACACAGACAGAAATATATGCCTATGAGATATATGAAGCACTCATAATAACAACGCATTATAATAGAGGCTCAAGATATAGTATCTTCCATAGAATAAAAATTACCCTTATTTCCAGGGCATATTGCATTGTTTTCCTATTAACGAACATTTTTTATGCCGCAATGTATGAAAAAAATCATTATAAGGTATAAAATTATCGCATCGTTTGAGTTTAATAACATGCGATGTATCATAATTAAGAAAGAAAAGGTGTTTTGTTTTATCCAAATATAACGGGTGATTATAATTAAAGTTACGATTTCAAAAATCTATAATTTTAAAACTACTGGTCAGAATGACTTGATATTTTAGCAGAACACGCATGAGGCAATGGAATTTTGTTTGGCGAAGGAAAAAAATAGTTCCAAAATGTGCCGATAGATGGCGCTGTCAGGGTTCACATTGTCTGGAGATACTAATCATGCTAATTACTAATACTCTCTGAATACTAATAAACTCTGAATACTAATAAACTATGAATTGCTAATAAACTCTGGGTACCTGAAGGATGTTGCTTACAGAGGACGAATTCAGATTCTAACCGACTTGAAGGTAAGCATCACACACCACACCCATTGCATTAGTAAAGATACCCTCCGATCTGCTGTGGAGTATGTCGTTTTGAGCTTCCAATTAGTAGCGGAATAAGGCGAAGGGCATATCGAACAACTTACGCTTTAATCATCAATAAAGAGTTTGTTCCATAAAGCTTTTTTTTCACTTTTTGTCATTATTGCTGTTGTTGCTGTAAACACATATTCTTGTCATTTCGCTAATACATTTTTAGTAAATCTCTGAACTCTATTTTTTTCCTTTTGGCTAACATAATGCATGTGTTTAAAGAATACATTTTTGGTCTTTTCCCTGACATTAACCTGACAGCGACATCTATCGGCACATTTTAGAACTAATTTTTTTCTTCGCCAAATAAAATTCCATTGCCTCACAATTGTTCTGCTAAAACATCAAGTCATTCTGACTAGTAGTTTTAAAATTATTGATTTTTGAAATCGTAACTTTAATTATAATCACCCGGTACTTAACTCGATATGAGTAGATCGATTTACTCATTTTTGAGTACTTCATTTTTTTTCAGTGTATGTTAGAAAATAGAGTGACTTTTTTAAAACAATAAATAAAAAAAAACAAGAACGAAAAATTATGCGTCAAGCATAGATTATGTAACACTTTCCAATGCTTCCAAAATAATTTTACAAATCATTACCGTTTAATAAGCTGAAAGATAACATCTAAGTAAACAATTTGGAAAACGCATAACATATTTAAAAACGTAATTTCAGGAATTTCTATCATATACTTCCAACATATACAATATTCGGAAAAATATCCGAATACTTTTATACCCTGTATATGATCTATACATTTGTATATATACTACAGAGGATGCTAAATTTCAGTTTAGTTAGGAAACGCGTAGCACAGTTTAAAATTCTCCTTCAGGAGTTTCTGTCAATACACGGAAATGTGTTCGCGAACTTTTGTGCTGCTCTGTATATGATCTACAGAATTTATACACACCAAGTAATAGACAAAAAGTGAGTTAAATTTAAAATCGCTTTCTGCAACTTAAAACGCACTTCCAGGACTTATTGTTAACAGACAGTAGAAAATTCTTTTGTGTGTCCCTGTAAATGAACGATGACTGCTATACACACATTATTCCGTAGTAAGTCTCTTGAAATGCATCTTAGTGATATATATAAATTTCAATGCGTTTAAAATAGTAAAACATTATTTAATTAAACCACAAACGATTTTTCTACATAGACGTAATGTAACGGAATTATTTTGACTGTCCCTGTAAAGTAACTATAAGTGTTATGCACACATATTCCATATAAGCTTCTTGTAAGGCAGCTTAGTGATATATATCAATTACAATGTGTTTGAAATTGTGTAACATCATTAAAATAAACCGCAAATGATTTTTGTCCATAGACCGTAATGTAAGGGAATTCTTTTGAGTGTCCCTGTAAAAAAATGTATAAGTGCTACTCACTTCAGTTGAAATAGGGAACATGCTATAGATACCGACAATAACATATAAAAATCGCAGGGCAATCCTAGCATATTTACGGGAGTTAGAGCACGGCCAGACAAACCGAAGTCATAAACACTTTTCAACTAGGTTTGAAAATATTAAAAATTACAGGAGGGTTTATTTTTCCTTTTCGTTTATTTCTATCTGTTGCAAATTTTCTTATTGTTTTTAATTGTAAATTAAACATCGGGTCGTTTATGATAAAACACCACAATTATGAAAGAATCATTGTTTTATCAATTGTGGGGATGTTAATTGGTATTATGGAAGATCCTTTATTTTACATTACTACTTTTATTTCACGAAAAAGGGATTCTTACAACTTTTGTAGGTAGTAAAACCATTCTGGGAAAATAGTCATAACATAAACCTGAAATTGCACTGAACATATTTAGAAAAAAATTGCAATGGTAGTTACGTAATTTTCTGATAACGATTAAAAATATTATAGATGAACTTCACACGGTGTTTAAACCATCTAATTCCCATAGTAGAATATGTTCTAGAAATTTCGTAATTCAAAAAATCTGAATTTAAACCAGAAAATTTCAATAAGATATTTAGCTTTATTTAATGACGGAATGTTTGTTATTAAATGGAGCAAAAATTGTTATTTTAAATTTCTGGAATGAATATGTAATATCTGAATTGGAAACAATTTGAAACAGTGTTGGTAGCATATATGCTACCATGGAATTAGAGGGTTAACTAGATAGTTATGCGTATATATGTGCAGCAAATCAAAGAAATTTCACACAGCTGTCGTATCAACAGCTGACAGTGCCAAAGACACTAACATTCAGCCTCAACTACTTATCCTAATAAAATGAAATATAGCGATATATATATTTTTTTATAATGCGTGTAACTACAGTGTTGCCAGTTGGATTCTTTTTTTAATTCTGATTTCTTTATTTCCACCTGTTTATTTTTAATATTAAAATTCGCCTTATTTAATAACAGATTAAATAACGACGAATTATCCTATTTTAAAAATGTGTTGTCAATCAAGTAATCTGATTTTTTTTTAAAGTAGCCGGCTGCCTATAAAGGAAGTATTTTGAGTAATATATGAAATACAGAATCTTAAATAGATCAAATCTTTATTTTAACCATTTCAGAGCGTAAATAAACTCTGCCTGGAAGGTTTTTTTTAAATTATTGTTATCATTTATATTTCATTAGGTTTTTTTTTATTATTATCTTAAAATTCGTGTATTTCCAATTTGTTATCGTTAAAAAAGATTTTGTAACTCCATAGACAATTTTGCTTCTCAATACTTTTAATATAAATAGCGTCTTCAACAAGTATCTACTAAACAAACACGAATGAAATTACTGTACGTAAAATTTAACTGAGTAAAATACGTATTAGAGACATTCCCCAGCGAAATAGTTTCAATTTATGTATTCTAAAATGCAATAAGAAATAAATTTCCCATTTAAAGTTGTGGTAAAATTTAGTGATGTAAAATGTTATTGGAAACAATATTGGCAACATTCCCTTGTTGAATACATTTAATTTGGTTATTTTACAAGCGTATCAGAATTATTTTTATACATTTAAAATGTTTAGTTACCATGAGACAAGGGTATGCATAATTCTATTTAAATAGGATTAAGCAACGAAAAGGAATTTTGTCGGAAATCTAAATGATTCTTCCACTGGTTTATTAAATAATAAAATGAACACTTACGATTCTCTGAGATATTTCTGGTTTAATTTACTATTTAACATGAGAAAATTACAATGCGTAGACATCTGCTAAGAATTGAAGATAAATTCCCGTATTTATATTCATGGGGTTTCATCTGAATTATTTTTTGTCTTTTAAAGTATGATTTGTTGGTAATATAAATTACTATGTTAGAAAAAAATGTGTACCGCCCGCGAAGAAAGAAAATTTAAAAAAAATAATAATATATGGCAACACTTTTTCATTTTAATTGTAGTTAATTTTTTCACAGATAGCAGCCAATATAATTATGGGGATAGAATTGGGTAGAATGTGGCAGTCTATACTTTAAAACCAAATTACTGTGTTATCCAAATTACTGTGTATACCAAATTACTGTGTGTGTGTATAGAAAAACTTATGTGCTATCCCCGAAGAAAGAGAAGTAAAAAAAAAAATAATGTAATGTAACATTTCTTCATTTTAATTCTAGTTATTTTTTTCACAGATAGCATCCAATATAATTATGGGGATAGAATTGGGTAGAATGTGGCAGTCTATACTTTAAAACCAAATTACTGTGTTATCCAAATTACTGTGTATACCAAATTACTGTGTGTGTGTATAGAAAAACTTATGTGCTATCCCCGAAGAAAGAGAAGTAAAAAAAAAAATAATGTAATGTAACATTTCTTCATTTTAATTCTAGTTATTTTTTTCACAGATAGCATCCAATATAATTATGGGGATAGAATTGGGTAGAATGTGGCAGTCTATACTTTAAAACCAAATTACTGTGTTATCCAAATTACTGTGTATACCAAATTACTGTGTGTGTGTATAGAAAAACTTATGTGCTATCCCCGAAGAAAGAGAAGTAAAAAAAAAAAATAATGTAATGTAACATTTCTTCATTTTAATTCTAGTTATTTTTTTCACAGATAGCAGCCAATATAATTATGGGGATAGAATTGGGTAGAATGTGGCAGTCTATACTTTAAAACCAAATTACTGTGTTATCCAAATTACTGTGTTATCCAAATTACTGTGTATACCAAATTACTGTGTGTGTGTATAGAAAAACTTATGTGCTATCCCCGAAGAAAGAGAAGTAAAAAAAAAATAATGTAATGTAACATTTCTTCATTTTAATTCTAGTTATTTTTTTCACAGATAGCATCCAATATAATTATAGGGCTCGAATTGGGTCAAATGTGGTAGTCTATACATTAAAACGTATTTCTCAATTTGATAGTGTACGTACATTTTATGCACATATTCAGTTTAATGTTAGTAAAACGTATGCTAAATAATTTTTATTAGATAAGCTGCGTTTGTAAATACCCTGTACATTTAGATAAATTAATATTGTATTTTCTTAATTTATTTCAAATACAAATGCAATCTAAGGTAATAATAACTTCAAATACAAGTAGCCAGAATATTATCTGAAAGCAACTTTATACTTAGTGAATTTGATATAAAAAAGTTTCTTGAATCCTCCCTAATTCACCTTATTAAAAACATATAAATAATTTCTTAAAACAAAATTCCAATTAAAATACGTAAATGTGTTTTTTAAAATAAAAACAAAATAACAACATATTAACCAAGCAATTTCGAGCACTAACGTGTTCATCATCAGGGTTAAAACCGTTAAAAATATTACAAAACCAGATGTCGAAATCACTGCTTTATAGTTGATGGACTGTACTAAATATGAAAAAAAAGGGATGGTGATGTTGCTCGGGACCGTTCCATATTTTAAATTGAAGTGTGGAGGGAATTTATGCTAATTCCAGCAAATTATTCCAAATCCTCGGGATACATTATAATTTCAACTTTATAATTTTATAATTTCTAATAAGATATGATTCGTTTGAAATTTTCAACATAAAAAATCAGCTATCAAAATGCAGTGCTTGTATATAAACGAGCTGGAATTATTAATAATTACTCTAAGGAAATGTTCTCCAAGGAAATGTTCTCCAAGGAAATGTTCTCCAAGATAAGGAAATGTTCTCCAGTAATACGATTTCTTTAAAAAGTGATAATTTACATTACTTCAGAAATTCAAACCCAATTGTTATTCGTTTGTAATCTTAGTACTATCGCGAGAAACTTCTATTGAATTTTAATTATAAAATTCGTGTGCATAAATGTTAGTACAGAGACAGCAACTTATAAATTAATCAAGCCTTTTATTCCTCTTTTGATCAAGTTTTCTCATAGACCACTCATAGTAGCTATGCAACAATTTGTGTAACATAGTTAAGGTTTAACATGATATATCTTACTCTTCAAGCCTTAATATATCGGAAAATATTACATTTGTGAAACAGATAAAGTGGTTTAGACAGAGGTTTACACTCTTTGTAAAACTTTAAAAATAATAAAAGATGCTTTTACAGTTTATTTTATTTTCCTTTAAACTTCTTAAGAAAAATTATTAATGTAATAATAATTATTTATTATTGTTATTAATTATTACTATTAATTAGTGTTTTCATTTTTTGCTCTAGATAAGAAACTAAAGATTTTTAATTTTATTTGTATCATTTATTATTATTTTATGGATTATATCTCACATATTTATCTTTTTTTGTAATATTTTTACTAAAAATGTACAGTATCATATTAATAATTTTTTTTTTTCGTAAGAACAATCCAAAGAAATGAAAATAAATAAAAAAATAACCCAGTCATCTAAAGAAAATTATGATATCTGTAGTTTGATGTCATATATGCTTTATTGATTTACAAAACCGTAATAATCTTAGAATAGAAATATAAAAAAAACCATAAAAATATTTTCCGGATCTTTAACTTTCGGTGAACATATTGTACATTAAACGTTCTTACATGTTTTTTTTTTTTTTTTTTTTTTTTTTTTTTTTTTTTTTTTTAAGAAAAAACAACACAAGTATTTGTTCCATCAATTCAAGAATTTATCCAACGGAAATAAAACAGACATAAAGATTTCATTGTATTTACTCACAAATAAGTTCATAATTTTCGACAGTCAGTTTTAAATAAAAATGGTAAAAATTGATTTGTTAATGTATTGTCGACTTCCTGTACCATGAGGTATAAAAACATTTTTGTAAAACTTATTCAATGATTCCGTGAATACAGATATAAATAAATGATTCATTTCCGTACTTGGTTTAATGCATGGTTTCCTAGTGTCTGGTACGGGTACCAGTACGCGACTTTGGGGTACATTAAGAAATTTTCGATGATACCTGGAGAGTCTGTGTCGACAACCAACATTCGACACAGTGCAGCTAAATCAGTCAGTAAACAGATTTTTTCATCTCATTGACTGACAAAGTATTTAGCAGCACATTAAAGCTAGATGTGATAGATGAATTATGATTGCACATTAGCAAATTTACATCGAAATTTCAAC
Source organism: Maratus michaelseni (assembly GCA_963931845.1). NCBI lineage: Eukaryota > Metazoa > Arthropoda > Arachnida > Araneae > Salticidae > Maratus > Maratus michaelseni. The sequence goes on along the minus strand of OZ007594.1, from coordinate 95,079,109 downwards.
AAATATTTATGTATGAACAAATTAAACCGTCACATTAAAAACCTTGCTTATGTGTAAAGATGCATTAAATGTATATAACAGTACGTTTAATTGTATTCATCCATTGCTATTTTTATTTCAATTTTCTATTCCTAACTTTCAGACAGAAAAAAAAATTGGGCGTACGCCCAGCATATGTAATTCTTCAAGGTACCAACGGAAATTTGAGAACCGATGTTTTACAGCATTTATTATTATCTAAAGCTTCAGATTTGTCACAAAATAAGGTAATATATTTAAAACAAAATAAAAACAAAATACTTTATTTGCAGCTATGAAGGAAAGACATTTTCCTCAAAAATCCTTTATAAAATGTCCTATGAAAATAAATTCGACGATGGCTAAATACTTATTAAATAAGACTCGAATTTTTAAAATATTAAATAAATTTTTTTAATGTTAATGTATATCTTTAATCAAAAACCATTTAACTCTTGTTAAAATATATCATTTTATTTAACTTGTCTAGTAGACATCTTTTGAAAAAGATACTATTTCTTTCATAATTTATAGCACGTTAATAAATGTTATTTAAATTGCTCTATAGAAATATATCTGAGAAAAAAAACATGTTTGTGATAGCTTTTGTCATGACAACAAAAAATTTGAAATTATGTATAGTTCAAATTTTAAAATCGGATAAAAAACTAGTTTTCCTCAGTCAAAATTAAACAAATGCATAGACACAGATATTGAAAGTAGTCTCATAACATTATTTCCACAATTCACAATTATCTTTTACTAAGACTTATTTTATGGCATATAATATTTTTATCATTAAAATTTTTCATTAATAAATTAAAACGAATTTCCGTATTTTAGAAAATCTTAAAAAAAAGAAAGAAAAAAGTAGTAGATGAGTTAATGAGTTAAAATATCTAATGAACTAAATATTTTCAAACCATATCACAGATTGTACCATTTTTTTTTATCATTACTATAACTTGTGCAAGTGAATAAGAGTAAGCAATATATGGAACAATAGAGTATTCAATATATGGCCTTATCACATGGAACTTGGTATTATACACTATTTAAAAGAATACTTTATTTTAATTATATTAAATAATGGGACACTTTCTTAAATAGTTATGTTTATTCAATAAAAAAATCGTACGTGGAAATGCGATTATAATATAGAGATAACTTATTAGATCATCTTAAGTCATAATTAAAACTTGTGTATTATTCCTATGAAATTATGACTGCAATGTGAAACTAGTCGTTGGGGGTCACCGTCATACTTACACATCATGAATATGCATAATATAAAATATGAAAATAAAACATGTGTAAACTATTTATAAAATGCATTGCAATTCGAATAAAATCCTGGCTTGATGACGTCATAAACTAAATGTTCTATTACTGAATTGCGTCAAAGAAACATCCTTATAACCCCAAAAATGATAATCATATTAACTAAGCGTTTACTGCGTCGGAATAAGCGTCTTATTTCCAATTAGAATATATCTTTAAAGTGAAATTTGAATGAAATGTAGGTCATGAAAAATCGAAAAGTGTGGAAAATAGGATTACAAATATCTCGGCAACTAATAATCGGATCGACTTCATTCTTAATGCAAAATTTATGTTTTTGTATTGTCTTTTATATTCACTCCTTAAAATAAACAATTTCAAAAAAATTTATATACCTTTTATCAGAACGGTTATTTCGAGAGTTCGAAAAAAATAGTTCCGGATAATCGAGGTTACTAAAATTCTATAGGCTTCTTCTCATTATTACATACTAAGTACATACCAAATTTCAAATCTCTGTCTCAATTTGTTCGGGAGATAGAGCGTTTACACACTCACAGGCACGCAGACAGACGGACGGCAATTTTTGTTTCTAAAAATATGTTTTTCGGAATTTCCAGTGTCGGAAACGTGTAAATCCGTCATTTTTTTTTTTCGATTTTCGAAACGATTACAAATTTTACCCTATAAGGTAAAGCCAGGAGAGATGACGCGGTCGGAGAGATTGCGCACATAGTGGTTCGGGGAGAAGGAGTAGAGTGAGAGCGCAGTGACTCCAGGTAGTTGTACAACAACAGTAGTGGAGTGTCTACTTGAAAGTGCACGTTGATTGCTTTGAGCTTTTAAGATAAAGTATTGCTATTTGTTTTGTTTTCCCAAAGTAAGTGCTTGAATTTTCATAGCTATTCATCAGAATTTCTATACAATGTCAATAGTACAAAATATTTTTAACTTAAACGATTTCTCATCAGTTACTAATCTAGACTAACAATATGAACATCAACGGTTCGTTTTAGTAGCGGCCATGTTTAAATAAAAGGCCGCGCAATCTCTCCTACCGGAATTGGAGAGTTTGCGCATCTGCTACTTAGGAGAGATGGCGCAGTGTTCCCATTAGTTCCCATACTAGGAGAGATTACGAAGCTTATTGATAAATTTGTATAAAAAATGAAAAATGAAAATGGACTAATTTTAAGTTAAAATGTGTTATTAAGTTACATAATTTTATTTTGTAATCTTATCTGGACTTGCTTTTTCTGATTCTTTATTTTTTTTTCTTTAATTAAAATTTTTTAATCGTTTTTAAAATTATTTCCTTTTTCTGATTTTTTAAGCATTAGGTTGAAATATTCACTCCCAATACAATAAAATTTGTTCACAAAAACCTTACAGCAATGTTATTTAAGTGTAATTATTATTGTTAACAATTTAATTGTAGTTATTATTAGTAACAATCTCTCCTACCCGTGTGCGCAATCACACCAACCCTGTAAGGAGAGATTGCGCAAAATAACTTTCGTGGTTTTATTACAACTGTTCTATTAAATTGCAACATAATAACAAAATAGCAATGGAAAAGCATAAAAAACAAATGAATTAAAAATTATTCATGGATAGTTTAGCAAAAAATTTATATTTAGATTTTTTATTGCTATTCTTTTGAATTGTGCGCAGACTATCCTAGCTTTACCTTACTACGTATGATAGGTAAGTAAATAATCTATTCCTTTTTTATAATAGAACCATTCTGTAAGAAATACACTAATTTAAATACACCAGTTTATAGAAAAACTTTTTCTCAATCCGTCAGTACATTTCAATTTGAATCAGAAAGCCTTTGAATAACAAGGCTTGCTTGTTTTTCAATTGCAACACTTTCTTAATTTTTTATAAGTACACAATCGAATAAAATCTTCTACATTGCAAATGGTGACTGTTAAATAATTCGGGAGATAATAGAAAACAAGTTGAAAAGTATAAAATGTGTTTTCTTTGTTAAAAAAAATACCAACTGATACAAAGAAATTAAATTAGGAGAAAACAAAACAGCCAGATTTTCAGAATACCTAATTTCGTATCAGATCTTAATTTTTTTTCTTTTTTAATTATTATTAATAGCATGAATGAAAAAAGTAATTTTTCAAATGAAAATTATTCATACATCGAATTCGTCTTAAAATATACATTTCTAATCTACAGAATATTTTAAAGTAATATTTGAACATGTCAATAATTATTACTTTGAACTTCCAAAATAATATTCCTATCAAATTATGATTGCAATGTGAAAAAAAACCCTATTTCACTTTTATAATAGAACCCTTCTGTAAGAAATACACTAATTTAAATACACCAGTTTATAGAAAACCTTATTCTCAATCCAGCAGTAAATTTTAATTTGAATCAGAAGGTCTTTGAATAACAAGACTTGCTTATTTTCAATGGGAACACTTTCTTATGTTTTTATAATTACACAATCAAATAAAGTCTTCTACATTGCAAATGGAGACTGTTAAATAAATCGGGAGATAATAGAAAACAAGTTGAAAAGTATAAAATGTGTTTTCTTTTTTTTTTAAATATACCAACTGAAACAAAAAAATTACATTAGGATAAAACAAAACAGGCACAATTTCAAAATACCTACTTTTGTTATAAAATCTTATTTTTATTTTATTTTTTTATTATTTATTATATTAGCATGAATGAAAAAAGTAATTTTTCGAATGAAAATTATTCACACAACGAATTTGTCTTAAAATATACATTTTTAATCTACAGAATATTTTAAAATAATATTTGAGCATGTCAAAAAATCTATTTCTCTTCCATAATAGAACCCTTCTGTAAGAAATACACTAATTTAAATACACCAGTTTATAGAAACCTTATTCTCAATCCAGCAGTAAATTTCAATTTGTATCAGAAAGCCTTTGAATTACTTGAAGACTTGATACTTGTTTTTCAAAGGCAACACTTCCTTATGTTTTTATTAGCGCACAATCGAATAAAGTCTTCTACATTGTAAATGGAGACTGTTAAATAATTCGGGAGATAATAGAAAACAAGTTGAAAAGTAGAAAATGTGTTTTTTTTTCTCTTTTGAATATACCAACTGAAAAAAAGAATTTAAATTAGGAGAAAACAAAACAGTCAGACTTTTAGAATACCTATTCTTGTATCATATCTTCATTTTTTTTTATTATATTAGTATGAATGAAAAAAGTAATTTTTCAAATGAAATTTATTCGCACAACGAATTTGTCTTAAAATTTACATTTTTAATCTACAGAATATTTTAAAGTAATATTTTAAGTTGTCAATATATAATTATTACTTTGAGGTTTCAAAATAAGTGATTGGATTTTCATTTCTATCGCAACATTATTTTCTATAACGAAATATATTATAGAACCATGTTTAGCACTTTACAACATAGATGAAAAATGTTTGGAAATGTATGTCTGTCTGTCTGCCGTCTGTCCGTCTGTGCTCTAACTCACTTAATTATACTCGGATTTCCATGCATTTGGTATATGTTAATGAGATTTACTATAGCATGTTTACTATTGGAAATAAAATTTGTAGTATTTATAGTTCATTCACAGGGACTGTCAAAAGAATTCCGTTACTTACATTCCGTTACGTTCTATCGAAAAATATCGTTTGCGGTGTATTTTAATGAGTTTACCCTTTTTCAAACATATTGGAATCGATATATATCACTGAAGTGTACTGAGTGTTACTATAGAATATGGTGTGCATAGTATTTACATCGTTCATTTAGAAGTGACACCAAAATAATTAGGTTACAGAACTGTCTTTTAACAATAATTGCTGGAAGTGCGGTTCAAGTTGTGGCACGTGCTTTTAAATTAAACTAATGTTTTGCCTATTACCTGATATGCATAAATTCTATAGATCATATACAGGGCAGCACAAAAGATCCCGAGTACATTTCCGTTTATTGACGAAGATGCTGGATGGGGAATTTACAACTGTGTTTAGTTACAACTACGTTTCAGAACTGAATTGAATTTTAGAATACTGTGTACTATATATACAAATCTATAGATCCTGCACAGGATTGCACAAAGGAATTCGGATATTTTTCGGACTCTTTAAATTACGTTTAAAATGTGTTACGCGTTTTCCAAATTGTTTACTTGGACATAATCAATCACAGAATTAAACGGTGAAGGTTTGTTAAAGTATTCTGAAAATTTTGGAAGGTGTTTCATTATTCATGCTTGATGCGAGATTTTTTGTTCTTGTTTTTACACATCGCCGGGAAAAAATTGAATCGGTTGTGATGGAATTTTTTTTAAGAATTGGTCCGTTTTGGCCACATTGCTTAAAGAGGGATTATTCAAGGAGGATTTTTGAGGGCCAATTTACCCGAATTATCGTTCTTGTACAAGGAAACCCTAAAATGTAACTCCGCCCGGATTGCGCCGGTTTCAAACGCACAAACCTCAGACCACGTTACTTATTTTGTGGCCAGTATTCTAACCACTGAACTGAGTGGGCCCCAAAAATTTTGAATCAGAAGTCTTGTGCATAAAGGCATTCTGCGTGATGTTACTGCACTTTCGTACGCGAAGAAACGCACAAGCTAATGCAAAGTCTATGGGAAGGTTCTTGGCAGATTTCTCGCTCGCATTTTAATATTTCTAAATGATGTATTTTACATAGGGTAGCTGAGGTCGATCTCTAACGTTGTTAGTTTTTACTTTTTCGATTTTGGTTCCATTTTTTTATATAAGAGTACTTTCAGTTTCAGAACCAGTTCCAACCGGTTCCAAAATTTAAAATGTCTGCTTATAAAGAAACTGTAACCAAAATCGAAAAAGTAAAAACTAACAACGTTAAAGATCGACCTCAGATTAAAAAAAAAATCATTTAAAAATATTAAAATGCGAGCGAGAAATCTGCCAAGAACCTTCCCATAGAATTAACATTAGCTTGAGTGTTTCTTCCCTTGACTAGTGTGAGTCTCGTAATGCTTATACAGGAACAATCCTAAATGATTTTACGTGAGTATAAACGGATATCATTTTGCTACAGCACTATTTTCGTATAGTAATCTTTAGCTTCCTTAAGTTCAGAATTTTGTAATGGAAAAATCGGAAATTTAATATTCTTAAATAGTGGCATTCTTAAATGATAAACGTTCGTATATCATTATTATCCCATAAATAAAAGTTTTAGTAATGTTTAATTTCTGAAAGAAAAAAAATATTTCTGTGCTGTTAAAATTCGCTTACAGTCTATGCTAACAGATTGAAACTATTTCCCACGCATTCAAGCCGAAATTTAATCGCATTTTCCCGTCTACAGCTGATTGCAATATAAATAGTTGTGTAGTTTAAAAAACTTAATTCATTTACCTAACATCACATATATTGAGTAAATGTAATATGACATTTACACATAATTGATTTTATAAAAATAAATGTTTAGAATATCATCCATATTTTGTGGGTCACAATTTTAATAAAAAGCGGATTATTTTATTAATTTTTGGAATGATATCTCTATAGTGGAACAACTAATTTATATTTTACTCATTATTTCTTAATTTCGAAATTTATGTTCAAATATTTTTTTAAAAAAATAATATTTAATTATAATGTTTCTAAAAGACTATTCTTTATCTATTACACCTTTATGAAATCCGATACTTTAAATATATAGTGACATTAATTCAGGCAAATATTTTAACTATTAGTACTAATTAAATATTTCTATATCAATAACTAATTAATTTTACTTTTATAAAGATAAATTTGAACTGAAAAGTGGTGAAATAAATGTATAATATTAGAAATATTACAATTTAAACAAAGGTTGATAGAAACCATAATTAAGGTGTATACAGTCTGAGGTTGAAAGCATGCACCTCCTTGTAGTGTTAATAAAACAGCAAACATTATAAAAAAAAATATAAATTTGTATATATCTTTTTAAACCTTTTCTATAGACATCGTTGTTCAGTAAAGCAACTGATTACTTAAAAACACCTAACTATGTAATATTAAGGACTTAGCAGATTTGATTTTCTAAGGCATGGATAATTTTTATAAAAGTAAATTTTAACTAAATGAATCATAGAGAAAATTATGAAACAAAAAATAATAAAAAATAATAACTCATAATAACTATCTATACTTATTTTTGAATTAGATAATATTGTTCTTTGGTGGCATTATACTATTTCTATCAAATATATCACATGACTAAATCTGTTTCAAAATTTGTCAATTAAATTACTGGTTTCAGAATTTTTTACTTTTTTTTTATTATTTTATTTTTTTATCTATTTACAATATTTTTTACAATGAGTTTCTAAAATGCAAATAGTTCATATATTCTGTAACTATAGACCAAACAAATATAACTATAGACTAAACATAAATATACATCAAACATAATCATAGACTAAACTTTTTTTATATTATGTAAAACTTAATTAGAAGAAGCAAATTTAGAATTTAAAACTGTGAGTCGTATGGCATACATTGTGCGTACAAATTACAAACTAATTAAAAAACACTTTTAAACGAAACAATTAATAACTATACCTCTTCTAATAATAATGTTTATGAAGGAAAAAGAACGATATTAATATTTAACAAATCTATTTAACAACTTATGTAACTAAAGTAACAGTGTTGTATAGTATTTTATTTGAAAATGTGAATTCCCTGTTATTTATTTACTAAACAATGTGTTAATTTTTAATGCAAATATCATACTTACATGAAGGAAAGCTCTTCGCTTTCAACAATAGGAATGAATGACGCATTTCTTAAGCTTTTGTTACAACTCCAATTATATATTATAGTCTGAAATTAATTTGTGACATGTAAAGTTTATTCCATCCGCTATCTATTTATCTTAGAAACAGCCAAGAAATTACAGCAGACTGTCAAAAACAATTTCAATTACTGTCAGATGAGAAAGGTCTGAGATATATTTAAAAGTCATTCTTAGAAGGGCAAGTGTTTGATTTGAGCAGAATTCTTACAGTCTTGTGAGTTATATTAAATTCTTATATAGCAAATTTCATATTGCAAATATCCTCCAAAACGCCAATATTGTTTTTAAATATTATTATATTAAATTTCAAAATATGTTTTACATTATTTGAGTTGTTAAAATTTTTAAGGACAATGTTATCCGTGAATCAGTTATTTGTGTATCCGTTATCCGTGAATTTCTTTTTAAATTGCTGAAAGAGCTATTTAAAATCTAAACAGCAAACTTTAAAGCAGTAAAAAAACATTTATCCCTACAATAAATATGGATAGCTGATTTCTTATAGACATTCAAAGTATTGTTAATTTGTCATTTTTACAGAGTTCTTTCAATCAAGGTGAACTATGTTATTTTTTATAACTTCTAGGATCCCAGTCTATCCTATTAAAATCCGTGCACGTATCTATCTATTTAACCTCTAAAACTCGGAAACCACATGGCGCAGGGCTACGAAATTTGGCACACGGGTTGCTGGTAGGGGAACCATGCACGATTAGGACAAAAAATTCGAAAATTTTAAATAGATTATTATTTTTTATTTTATGTTTTTGACGCCTTTTTTATGTTTAACCCGTAATCTTGCGAGTTCTAACCAGTTCTAAATGTTTACTGCAATGTGAGATATACATTTTACCTACGCCACGCTGCAATACTAAGAAGCTGTTGAGGGTATTACGATAATTCTTTTACCTCACATGCAAGTAATTAGAGATTATTTAATTGCGCTTAATTATTACCTTTTTAAAAAAATAATGATAAACATTTTATCACAAACATCAACAAAAATTTTTATTATATTTATTCCCTGATTCCAAAGATATCGTTTTATCATCTGCTGATGTAGCAACATGATAAATTAAATTTCATTTAAAAAAAATGCACAGTAGTAGAAAAATATTTTTCTAAATCAAATAGTTGAACAGCTCAACAGTTTAACAGGGGAATTCTTATTTCTTATTTAGATATTTTAATGTTGTTTGTTGTCATTTTTATTTTTAATTTTGGTTTTAGAATTAAATTCATGAATTCCCGTGCGTAGTATGGGTTAAACTGATAGTCTTGTTTATTATTACGTGAAAATCTCCTAAAATTTTTTTACAAAACTTGTATTACTAAATTTAAGTTTAAGTAGTTTAATTTACTTTTAAGAATGTTGTTAGAATTTTTAAAGACATTCGAAATATTGAGTCAGAAACCTAAATATGCTAATTAAAAGTTGTAGAAGGAAATTAATCCCATTCAACTCTGGGAATGAATGACTCTTTCTTAACATTTTGTTGGAAATTCAATTATATGTTTTAATTTCCAAATATCTTGCTGCATTCAAAGTTTATTTCATGACTTTTCTATTCATCCGTTGAACAGTCAAATAATTACTAAAAGCTGGCAAAATAATTTCGGTTACAGTCTAATGAAAAATTTCTGAATTATATTTCAAACATTGCGATAGACTTGTTAGTGCTTGATTGTAGCAGAATTCTTACAGACATTGAGAAATATGTTAAACTTGTTATACCGTGTTCTAGACATTTTATGTTAATTTTTTATTATTTGATATTCGTTATTAAAACATTTAAAATAAAGATTTTTAGTTCCATTTAAAACTTTATATATTTAATATATCAATATTATATATTTAATGTACCAATTTCAATTTATTACAAAAATGGGCGTAAGTCACAGTTCTATCTTGAAGTTTTACGTTTTTGACTAAACTGAAGAATTATTTTTTAAAGTAGATTAACAAGCTTTAATAATAGAAATTCTACAAGAATATATTATTTCTCAAGCATATTTTTATTAGGTGCGTTCGTAATTATATAAATACGTAGCACCTATTGTCGTCGTTTGGTCCGTCCGTCTGTCTGTCCGCTTATAACAACGCAAAAACTACCCAAGCGGAAGGTTTGAAATTTAAGATATATTATTTTTGCAGAATTTTGTCGAGACATTTCAAATTTTATGAAAATCGAATCAAAACTTTAGAAGATATTAATAAGAATATTTATTAAGAAATTTGAATTTAAAAAAATCGGTGATTTCTTGTTATAGGAGCTTCTGAGGTTTAAACGTCAAGCGACCGATATACTTATTTTATTACAGAAATTAATCTGCAGACGATATAATTCATTTCACATAATTAAAAACCATCCAGTTCTGAATATTTTTATAACTAGCTATAGTACTAACGCACCTCATTTGTCACGTTTGACGTACAATTTCCAACTTGTTATCTCCATTACTGAATTTATTAAATTAAGTTAATTTCTAATACATACAGCATTTTTATAGGCAGGAATCCCACTTTTAACAATAAAAATGAATGCTACAATTTCTTAACCTTTTGTTGGACATTCGATGTTATATTTTAGTATTGAAGTAATTTGTTTCTTTCAAAGTTTAGTTCTTAAGCTATCTATTTATCCGGAAAACAGACAGATCGTTCCTTCAGGCTGTCAACAGAATTTCTATTACTGTCGAATAAGAAATTTCTTGGATATATTTAAGACGTTCAAAGAATGTTTACTGCTTGATTTCAAAAGAATGGCCTCCGTCAGTATGGGATATATTAAATTATATATATCCCTAACGTAGCCAAAATTCTTTGATTTTTTTTCATATAAAATAGTAAAATATGCTTTATAAAATTTAGGTTCAAAATTAAAAAGCATCCAGAACCGATAAAATTGTAATTTTATATATTTATGTATTTATGTGTGTGTCTTTCAGAATTTAAAAAAAATTATTTTAAATATTTATGGGTTTTATACCTTTCTTTTGAGCAGTGATTTAAAAATCTAAATAATATATTTTAACATGATAATGTTTATTTTTTATGCTGTCAAATTAGGTAAGTAAAGTTAAATAAATTAAATTCATAATGTATATACTTAAAAAATTAACACTGTTTTGTGATTTTAAAATTAGCAAAAGTTGCTAGAAATTTTATTTAAAATTCATAACAAAAATATTTATGTTGTAAATTTTACTTTTCGTTTTTGAGTACTGGATTAAATATAATTCTTTTTTATTTAGTTGCCATACTTTTATTACATTTATTTAGCAATACAATTTTTTTTTAACTAGCAAATATTTATATGTACTAATTTTGTATAATTATTTTTTTAGTATTGATTACTTTGCTTTATGGTTCTAACGATAATAATAAAACAAATCTTAATAAATTTGTTCTATTTATTATTTCATTGATAAGCTTACCAACTTTTTTAGTAACAAAAATGTGTTTTTAACAAAATGAAATTAGCCTGATATTAGAGATTTTTTTTGTAATAAAATGTTTTAAAGCGAAGACAGACCGCTATAAAATAATTTTGTGATATGTCTCATTTTATAACAGTTATAGTTTGCTGATTTACAAAATTGAAAGAATCTTAAAATAATAAAAAAAGTGAAACTACACAAAATTTATTTAATTAATATTTTGCCTGCTTTTCACTGGTCTTAATTCGCCCATTCATTGCCTACTTTTCGCCTTCATAAAGGATATTTGAATAGATGTAAATTATTTAATTTTATACAATGGAAGTAAAACTAATTTATATACAAAGTGAGTTATCTACCCATAAACATAATGTTCCTTAGATGTTAGTTAATTTTATATCAAAATGTGGAAATCACTAATATTAAGCGCGGTAAACGTCTGTGTGTGTGTGTGTCTGTCTATGCACTCCGCCTTTGTACCCGCAAAGGCTCCTGGACTAATCGACGCACCGACGGCGGACGCGTACCGAAAAATTCGCAAAAAAGGCGCGACGCTCAAGTTTCGATCGGGTCGGGCCTCCGACCCGGACCCGGGGCGTTATTAACAGACGAAACTGTTTTTATTACCGACAGAAACCGAAGTTGGAAGAGAAGTCAAAACAGCGAAAAGTTCTCCTTCCGTTTTGATAATCGCAGACATCCAAATCGTCGCTTTTTAACGCATCATCGAATAAAAAAAAATGTACCGGAGGTATCGATCCAAAAATCGGGGTACACACGCGGCCGATTTTTGTCGCTGCAAAACGTCAATTTTTTTGAAATTCGGACCGTAACTTTTCTTATGCCAAAAACTGACCAGACATCCAACATCGACCCCAGACGTAAAAAGAGGTTGCCGTAAAGAATGCAGGTCGACAGATCCGAGATCGAATCGCCCCAGTCCTTTTTGAAACAAGTGTAAATAATGACTCTACATTCGCGAAAATTTGCTAACACGTGTATAAAAAAATCGCGAATTCAACAAAAAAAAATTCGTAAAAATCGACCAGTAATTTTTGAAGATATCAATTAAAACTAATTAATGACACGGCAAATGAATTTTTTTCTATTCCGAAGAGACAGCTTCTTTTTTATTTCAACATTCAACGGAGACAAATCGTCTGTGGATAAGTCATTTCTGAAAGAGATAAAATAGTCAACTGCGTTTTTTCAGAGGGGGGGGGGGGCATTTCCGAATCTAAGGGGCGCATTAATTTCAAACTTTGACAGGGCGACTCAAAATGGATTCTGCTTTCAGAATATCTAAAAATTATTCTCATATCTTCATTAGGAGCCGATATATTATTTTATTGTATAATTAATCATCGTTATTTGTATAATTAAAGCAAAAGAAAGATTTCTATTACAGTGCCGGCTAGATAATACGATTTTAAGAAGTAGGCCGCGTTTAAAAACTGCCATAACGAGTATCTTAAGTTTTTGTTTTAGAGTGGCAACCAGATATTATGATAGGAAAAAGCGGGCTTCGCCCGTTATCGATTTTTTTTTTTTTTTAGTTTTAAGTTTTTCTACAGCTCACTGTCTTTGAACTAGAACACAGGTAGTCTACATAAGTTGTTTGAGGAAAAGCAGTGTCATCGCCAACCCCCCCCCCCCGCTTTTTTCTTTTAACTGTGGTCCGTTTCTATAACTAAGAAACTATGTTACGGATGTCCACCAAACTGATTCCAAACATCATAATTAAAGTAATAAGGACCCCCTATCCAGATATTATGATAGGGAAAAGCGGGATTCGCCCGTTATCGATTTTTTTTTTTTAAGTTTTAAGTTTTTCTACAGGTCCCTGTCTTTGAACTAGAACTCAGGTAGTCTAAATAAATTCGACTCGACATCGATAGAGCTTACCGATTTTATTTCGTTTTTTCACCACTAGGGGGCGCTTTCCTATCTTCGGTTCTACGGGCATGAAAACGACGGGGTATGGCTCATTCGACTCGACATCGAAAGTCTTAACGATTTCAGTTATGATCATATATACAGATTGCGCCACCTGGTGGCGGAAGGTGGAACTAACGTATACTGCAGCGCGTGCGCAGCACGACTGCTATACGGTGCCGCAGGCAGCGGGGACCCGAGCCGCAGGTTTTCGTTCAGTTAGAGGTTTATACTATTCCATGTGCAATTTAAGGGATTATCCGGTGCATGCGTAGCACGACCGTCATACGGTGCCGAAGGCAGCGGGGACCAGGGTCGGAACGACCAGGGTCGGAGGTTCGTTCGGTTAGAGGTTTGTACAATTCAATGTGCTAATTAAGGGATTACCCGGTGCGTGCGTAGCACGACCGGTATACGGTGCCGAAGGCAGCGGGGACCCGGGTCGGCGGTTCGTCCGCTTTGAGGTTTTACAAGATTCGAGATTTTCTACAATTCGAGGCACCGATGTAAATTAGGGGCCCGCTGGCGGGCGAAGCCAGCTAGTCCCTAATATTAAGCGCCGTAAACGTCTGTGTGTGTGTGTGTGTCTGTCTGTGCACTCCGCCTTTGTACCCGCAAAGGCTCCCGGACTAATCGACGCACCGACGGCGGACGCGTACCGAAAAATTCGCAAAAAAGGCGCGACGCTCAAGTTTCGATCGGGTCGGGATTCCGACCCGGACCCGGGGAGTTATTAATGAGCGAAAGTGTTTTAATTACCGACCGAAACCGAACTGGAAAAAGAATCGAAAAAACCACAAAGTTTCGCCTCCGAAAAGGTTTGCCGGTGGAGACGATTCTCGAAAAAGGCAGGGTTGCCAGGAGCAAATTAAGCCCCAAACCGCAGTGCGGGTTTTTAAACCGACCCGGATCTACGGAAGTCGGGGGGTCAGAAATTCGGAAACGGGACAGACAGATTCAGGAGAGCATTTGCTTTCAGAAATTCGAAAAATCATTCCCGTACGACCATTAGAACTTAAAAAATCCTTTAAAAATCGATCAATAAAAAATAATTTTTTAATTCTTTCGGCGCGGCATGTCGAGACCGCAGACCGCCTGGAACGCAGATGTTTGGAAGGAAGAAAGAGCAAATTCACCTGACAGCTTTCATGTAATGCTCAAGTCCGTTTTCGAAAAACAATGAAAGAATTAATCTCTGGACCCCAAAATCGGCCATCACACGTAAAAAAAAATCCTGATTTCAACAAAAAAAAGATTGTACAATTCGACCAGCAAAATCGGAAGATATGAATTAAAAACCGGTTAATGAAGCAATCTATTTCTAATCATTTGTAACCAATGCAGAAAAACGACACGTGACCGGATATTTTCAGACAAGAGGAATATTTTCAAGAGTAGAGTCACAATTTTTTTACGGTGGTCACATGACGTTCAATTGGGTTTTTTCAGAGGGGTCCCAATCTCTGATTCTAAGAGGCGCAGAAATTCCAAACTTTGACAGGGCGACGCTAAATGGATTCTGCTTTCAGAATATCTAAAAATTATTGTCATATCTTCATTACGAGCCGATATATTATTTTATTGTATAATTAATCATCGTTATTTGTATAATTAAAGCAAAAGAAAGATTTCCATTACAGTGCCGGCTAGATATTACGATTTTAAGAAGTAGGCCGCGTCTAAAAACTGCATTACGAGTATTTTCAGTTTTTGTTTTAGAGTGACAACCACATATTATGATAGGAAAAAGCGGGCTTCAACCGTTATCGATTTTTTTTTTTTTTTTTTTTTTTTTTTTAGTTTTAAGTTTTTCTACAGCTCACTGTCTTTGAACTAGAACTCAGGTAGTCTACATAAGTTGTTTCAGGAAAAGCAGTGTCATCGCCAACCCCCCCCCCCCCCGCTTTTCTCTTTTAACTGTGGTCCGTTTCTATAACTAAGAAACTATGTTACGGATGTCCACCAAACTGATTCCAAAATCATAATTAAAGTAATAAGGACCCCCTATCCAGATATTATGATAGGGAAAAGCGGGCTTCGCCCGTTATCGATTTTTTTTTTTTTAAGTTTTAAGTTTTTCTACAGGTCCCTGTCTTTGAACTAGAACTCAGGTAGTCTAAATCAATTCGACTCGACATCGATAGAGCTTACCGATTTTATTTCGTTTTTTCACCACTAGGGGGCGCTTTCCTATCTTCGGTTCTACGGGCATGAAAACGACGGGGTATGGCTCATTCGACTCGACATCGAAAGTCTTAACGATTTCAGTTATGATCATATAAACAGATTGCGCCACCTGGTGGCGGAAGGTGGAACTAACGTATACTGCAGCGCGTGCGCAGCACGACTGCTATACGGTGCCGCAGGCAGCGGGGACCCGAGCCGCAGGTTCGTTCAGTTAGAGGTTTATACTATTCCATGTGCAATTTAAGGGATTATCCGGTGCATGCGTAGCACGACCGTCATACGGTGCCGAAGGCAGCGGGGACCAGGGTCGGAACGACTGCTATACGGTGCCGCAGGCAGCGGGGACCGAAATCACCCACTCGTGGACAGCCACCCGTGAGGTATAGGAACAATAAGTCCACGAGGGGAAAAATAAACGCTACCCGGCACCGATAGCACCCATCCGTTCCAACCCCCACCGCAGGAGGCGCCTGTTTATTAGATTTGAAACAATGAATATAATTACATAACAATAATAAAATATAAAAGGTAAAAAATAACAATTTTTTGCAAATTGAAAGTTAAATATAAAATATTTTCGAAGTACTATAAGTTCATAATGTCCTAAATTTATGGTATTTTAGTTCAGAAAGTCAATGGTCAGTTCAGTCAATTTTTTTTTTAAAATTCTTTCGTAATGAAAGAGAAATTTTTATTGAGAATATTATAATTCTCTTTTAACTTTTGAGAGTTTGAAGGATTGAAAATGATATTACGAAGGTTATATCTGAGAGTTTCGTTCTTATCAAAAGGGAAGTGATGGATCATAAGAGGGCAGCATCCGAATATGTAGTGAACTGCATCTCCTTCTGCTTTATCGCATGGACATCTAGGTGAGGCTCTTTTTCTTATTTTATGTAAGTATTGTGGGAAACTGCCATGGTTACTCAGATAATACGGCAGTGTTGGCTGTTTGCAGAGATAATTTGGATCGACTTTATTTATAATTTTATAGGTATCTCTGCCCTTATTACATGAGTCCCAAATGGCTTGCCAGTCAGAGATGGTTTTCTTTTTAAAATACAATTTTGCTATTGAAATGGGGAACAACATATCTTTTCTTGATTGATATTGGTCTTGTAAGATGGCTTGCTTTGCTAGGAGATCAGCTCTTTCGTTGCCAGTATCACCCACATGAGATTTAGTCCATGTTATTATAATGGATTTATCAGGAATTTGAAGTAATTGATTGTAAATGTTTTTGATAATGTAGTTTCTAGGAAAAGCAACTTTTAATACTTCCATAGAAGAGTAACTATCTGTAATAATTAGTAGTTTATTGTAGTCGGAGGTAGAGAACCATTTTATTGCTTTATAAATTGCCATTAATTCTGCTTGATATATGTTATTCAGTGGATGATGTCGTATTGCTTCATCATGTATATTATTTCCATCTTTATATATGGTGAAAGCACTGGCTACACCCCCTGGCATGACAGAACCATCTGTGTAGGCTTCCACATCGTATTTTTTTGGATGGATGGATTTTCTATCTTCTATACTTCTGATATTTTGGACTCTGTAGTAATTGAGGAATCGATACGATTTTTCTTTCTGCATTATATTGTTAATGTTTAGCTGTGTGTTATTGATTAACAAATTTCTATTTCCTATTTTCAGTTGGTAGTACTGAAATTCATTCTGTATTTTTATTAGGATTGGTGGAGTTCCTGTAAGAAGATACAGAGCTTCGTGAGAGATAGTCCTATAGGTCCGTATTAAGTTTAATAATGCCAAACGCTGAGTTGAACGTAGTAATTTGCGGCCATCAGTATTCAAGTTTGGATACCAAATTTCGTAAGCATATAGTATTTGGCGTTCTATGACTGTTTGATACCATATTTTCAGGATGTCTGGTTTGATACCTTTATTAAAGAATCGAAATCCTCTAAATCCGTTTACAAAGTTTGCAATCTTTGTTCGAAGGTCTTTCATGTGATCTGTAAAATTGAATTTAGAATCTAACAGTACGCCAAGATATTTAATATTTTTTACTACTTTTATTTTTATATTTTCTAATTTAAATCTCGGAAGTCTTCTTTCGAGGAGATTGCTACCGAAAAGCATTGATTGCGTTTTCTGAGTTGATATTTTTAAACCGAGTTCCTCACATATATTCTTAAAATGGACTATTTTGTTGTTGGTTGTAACTTCCAGGTCTATTACGGTATTTCCCTCTATTGGAATCAAAAAATCATCTGCGTAAACAATAATATCTTCATATAGATTTTTATAATTTTTTATTATGTAGTTAGCTATAAGAAGCCATAAGAGTGGTCCAAGACAGGATCCCTGAGGGCATCCTTTAAATACCCTGAACCACTCTATATATTCATATTGATTTAAGCCTATACTTCTTTTGCTTATATAACTTTTTAATAAGGTTTTGAGGTATCTGGGTAACGGTGAGTCATCAATTATTTCTGATAATTGGTGCCAGTTTATTGAATCGAAAGCACCTGTAATATCAAATGATATGATGCCCACATAAGTATGTTTTTGTAATAATTGTGCAATTTTCTCTTTAAGTCTCTCCAGAGCTGATATAGTGCTTCTGTTTTCACGGAAGCCGAACTGTTCATCTTTTAGATAGTTTATTGCTTCAAGATAAGTTAAAGTTCTATTTTTTATTAATCTTTCTAGGATTTTACCAATCATGGGTAGTAGTGTAATTGGACGGTATGAATCAGGTTTTGATGGATCTTTGTTTTTCTTTCTAAAATAGATGACTACTCCTTTCTTCCACGTTTCTGGAAAGTGTCCAAGGTAGAGACATTTGTTATATAATAACTTTATCGAGCCGGAGGTTCATTCAGTTAGAGGTTTATACTATTCTATGTGCAATTTAAGGGATTATCCGGTGCGTGCGCAGCACGACCGGTATACGGTGCCGAAGGCAGCGGGGACCAGGGTCGGAGGTTCGTTCGGTTAGAGGTTTGTACACGTCAATGTGCTAATTAAGGGATTACCCGGTGCGTGCGTAGCACGACCGGTATACGGTGCCGAAGGCAGCGGGGACCCGGGTAGGCGGTTCGTCCGGTTTGAGGTTTTACAAGATTCGAGATTTTCTACAATTCGAGACACCGATGTAAATTAGGGGCCCGCTGGCGGGCGAAGCCAGCTAGTCACTAATATTAAGGACGGTAAACGTCTGTGTGTGTGTGTGTCTGTCTGTGCACTCCGCCTTTGTACCCGCAAAGGCTCCTGGACTAATCGACGCACCGACGGCGGACGCGTACCGAACAATTCGCAAAAAAGGCGCGACGCTCAAGTTTCGATCGGGTCGGGATTCCGACCCGGACCCGGGGAGTTATTAATGAGCGAAAGTGTTTTAATTACCGACCGAAACCGAAGTTGGAAGAGAAGTCAAAACAGCGAAAATTTCGCCTTCCGTTTTGATAATCGCAGACATCCAAATCGTCGCTTTTTAACGCATCATCGAATAAAAAAAATGTACCGGAGGTATCGATCCAAAAATCGGGGTACACACGCGGCCGATTTTTGTCGTTGCAAAACGTCAATTTTTTTGAAATTCGGACCGTAACTTTTCTTTATTTCGGCCAAAAACTGACCAGACATTCAACATCGACCCCAGACGTAAAAAGAGGTTGCCGTAAAGAATGCAGATCGACAGATCCGAGATCGAATCGCCCCAGTCCTTTTTGAAACAAGTGGAAATAATGACTCTACATTCGCGAAAATTTGCTAACACGTGTATAAAAAAATCGCGAATTCAACAAAAGAAAATTCGTAAAAATCGACCAGTAATTTTTGAAGATATCAATTAAAACTCATTAATGACACGGCAAATGAATTTATTTCTATTCCGAAGAGACAGCTTCTTTTTTATTTCAACATTCAACGGAGACAAATCGTCTGTGGATAAGTCATTTCTGAAAGAGATAAAATAGTCAACTGCGTTTTTTCAGAGGGGGGGGGGGGGGCATTTCCGAATCTAAGGGGCGCATTAATTTCAAACTTTGACAGGGCGACTCAAAATGGATTCTGCTTTCAGAATATCTAAAAATTATTCTCATATCTTCATTAGGAGCCGATATATTATTTTATTGTATAATTAATCATCGTTATTTGTATAATTAAAGCAAAAGAAAGATTTCCATGACAGTGCCGGCTAGATATTACGATTTTAAGAAGTAGGCCGCGTCTAAAAACTGCATTACGAGTATTTTCAGTTTTTGTTTTAGAGTGGCAACCAGATATTATGATAGGAAAAAGCGGGCTTCGCCCGTTATCGATTTTTTTTTTTTTTTTTTTTTTAGTTTTAAGTTTTTCTACAGCTCACTGTCTTTGAACTAGAACTCAGGTAGTCTACATAAGTTGTTTGAGGAAAAGCAGTGTCATCGCCAACCCCCCCCCCCCCCCCGCTTTTTTCTTTTAACTGTGGTCCGTTTCTATAACTAAGAAACTATGTTACGGATGTCCACCAAACTGATTCCAAACATCATAATTAAAGTAATAAGGACCCCCTATCCAGATATTATGATAGGGAAAAGCGGGCTTCGCCCGTTATCGATTTTTTTTTTTAAGTTTTAAGTTTTTCTACAGGTCCCTGTCTTTGAACTAGAACTCAGGTAGTCTAAATCAATTCGACTCGACATCGATAGAGCTTACCGATTTTATTTCGTTTTTTCACCACTAGGGGACGCTTTCCTATCTTCGGTTCTACGGGCATGAAAACGACGGGGTATGGCTCATTCGACTAGACGTCGAAAGTCTTAACGATTTCAGTTATGATCATATAAACAGATTGCGCCACCTGGTGGCGGAAGGTGGAACTAACGTATACTGCAGCGCGTGCGCAGCACGACTGCTATACGGTGCCGCAGGCAGCGGGGACCGAAATCACCCACTCGTGGACAGCCACCCGTGAGGTATAGGAACAATAAGTCCACGAGGGGAAAAATAAACGCTACCCGGCACCGATAGCACCCATCCGTTCCAACCCCCACCGCAGGAGGCGCCTGTTTATTAGATTTGAAACAATGAATATAATTACATAACAATAATAAAATATAAAAGGTAAAAAATAACAATTTTTTGCAAATTGAAAGTTAAATATAAAATATTTTCGAAGTACTATAAGTTCATAATGTCCTAAATTTATGGTATTTTAGTTCAGAAAGTCAATGGTCAGTTCAGTCAATTTTTTTTTAAAATTCTTTCGTAATGAAAGAGAAATTTTTATTGAGAATATTATAATTCTCTTTTAACTTTTGAGAGTTTGAAGGATTAAAAATGATATTACGAAGGTTATATCTGAGAGTTTCGTTCTTATCAAAAGGGAAGTGATGGATCATAAGAGGGCAGCATCCGAATATGTAGTGAACTGCATCTCCTTCTGCTTTATCGCATGGACATCTAGGTGAGGCTCTTTTTCTTATTTTATGTAAGTATTGTGGGAAACTGCCATGGTTACTCAGATAATACGGCAGTGTTGGCTGTTTGCAGAGATAATTTGGATCGACTTTATTTATAATTTTATAGGTATCTCTGCCCTTATTACATGAGTCCCAAATGGCTTGCCAGTCAGAGATGGTTTTCTTTTTAAAATACAATTTTGCTATTGAAATGGGGAACAACAGATCTTTTCTTGATTGATATTGGTCTTGTAAGATGGCTTGCTTTGCTAGGAGATCAGCTCTTTCGTTGCCAGTATCACCCACATGAGATTTAGTCCATGTTATTATAATGGATTTATCAGGAATTTGAAGTAATTGATTGTAAATGTTTTTGATAATGTAGTTTCTAGGAAAAGCAACTTTTAATACTTCCATAGAAGAGTAACTATCTGTAATAATTAGTAGTTTATTGTAGTCGGAGGTAGAGAACCATTTTATTGCTTTATAAATTGCCATTAATTCTGCTTGATATATGTTATTCAGTGGATGATGTCGTATTGCTTCATCATGTATATTATTTCCATCTTTATATATGGTGAAAGCACTGGCTACACCCCCTGGCATGACAGAACCATCTGTGTAGGCTTCCACATCGTATTCTTTTGGATGGATGGATTTTCTATCTTCTATAATTCTGATATTTTGGACTCTGTAGTAATTGAGGAATCGATACGATTTTTCTTTCTGCATTATATTGTTAATGTTTAGCTGTGTGTTATTGATTAACAAATTTCTATTTCCTATTTTCAGTTGGTAGTACTGAAATTCATTCTGTATTTTTATTAGGATTGGTGGAGTTCCTGTAAGAAGATACAGAGCTTCGTGAGAGACAGTCCTATAGGTCCGTATTAAGTTTAATAATGCCAAACGCTGAGTTGAACGTAGTAATTTTCGGCCATCAGTATTCAAGTTTGGATACCAAATTTCGTAAGCATATAGTATTTGGCGTTCTATGACTGTTTGATACCATATTTTCAGGATGTCTGGTTTGATACCTTTATTAAAGAATCGAAATCCTCTAAATCCGTTTACAAAGTTTGCAATCTTTGTTCGAAGGTCTTTCATGTGATCTGTAAAATTGAATTTAGAATCTAACAATACGCCAAGATATTTAATATTTTTTACTACTTTTATTTTTATATTTTCTAATTTAAATCTCGGAAGTCTTCTTTCGAGGAGATTGCTACCGAAAAGCATTGATTGCGTTTTCTGAGTTGATATTTTTAAACCGAGTTCATCACAGATATTCTTAAAATGGACTATTTTGTTGTTGGTTGTAACTTCCAGGTCTATTACGGTATTTCCCTCTATTGGAATCAAAAAATCATCTGCGTAAACAATAATATCTTCATATAGATTTTTATAATTTTTTATCATGTAGTTAGCTATAAGAAGCCATAAGAGTGGTCCAAGACAGGATCCCTGAGGGCATCCTTTAAATACCCTGAACCACTCTATATATTCAGGCAGCGGGGACCCGAGCCGCAGGTTCGTTCAGTTAGAGGTTTATACTATTATATGTGCAATTTAAGGGATTATCCGGTGCGTGCGCAGCACGACCGGTATACGGTGCCGAAGGCAGCGGGGACCAGGGTCGGAGGTTCGTTCGGTTAGAGGTTTGTACAATTCAATGTGCTAATTAAGGGATTACCCGGTGCGTGCGTAGCACGACCGGTATACGGTGCCGAAGGCAGCGGGGACCCGTGTCGGCGGTTCGTCCGCTTTGAGGTTTTACAAGATTCGAGATTTTCTACAATTCGAGGCACCGATGTAAATTAGGGGCCCGCTGGCGGGCGAAGCCAGCTAGTCCCTAATATTAAGCGCCGTAAACGTCTGTGTGTGTGTGTGTGTCTGTCTGTGCACTCCGCCTTTGTACCCGCAAAGGCTCCCGGACTAATCGACGCACCGACGGCGGACGCGTACCGAAAAATTCGCAAAAAAGGCGCGACGCTCAAGTTTCGATCGGGTCGGGATTCCGACCCGGACCCGGGGAGTTATTAATGAGCGAAAGTGTTTTAATTACCGACCGAAACCGAACTGGAAAAAGAATCGAAAAAACCACAAAGTTTCGCCTCCGAAAAGGTTTGCCGGTGGAGACGATTCTCGAAAAAGGCAGGGTTGCCAGGAGCAAATTAAGCCCCAAACCGCAGTGCGGGTTTTTAAACCGACCCGGATCTACGGAAGTCGGGGGGTCAGAAATTCGGAAACGGGACAGACAGATTCAGGAGAGCATTTGCTTTCAGAAATTCGAAAAATCATTCCCGTACGACCATTAGAACTTAAAAAATCCTTTAAAAATCGATCAATAAAAAATAATTTTTTAATTCTTTCGGCGCGGCATGTCGAGACCGCAGACCGCCTGGAACGCAGATGTTTGGAAGGAAGAAAGAGCAAATTCACCTGACAGCTTTCATGTAATGCTCAAGTCCGTTTTCGAAAAACAATGAAAGAATTAATCTCTGGACCCCAAAATCGGCCATCACACGTAAAAAAAAATCCTGATTTCAACAAAAAAAAGATTGTACAATTCGACCAGCAAAATCGGAAGATATGAATTAAAAACCGGTTAATGAAGCAATCTATTTCTAATCATTTGTAACCAATGCAGAAAAACGACACGTGACCGGATATTTTCAGACAAGAGGAATATTTTCAAGAGTAGAGTCACAATTTTTTTACGGTGGTCACATGACGTTCAATTGGGTTTTTTCAGAGGGGTCCCAATCTCTGATTCTAAGAGGCGCAGAAATTCCAAACTTTGACAGGGCGACGCTAAATGGATTCTGCTTTCAGAATATCTAAAAATTATTGTCATATCTTCATTACGAGCCGATATATTATTTTATTGTATAATTAATCATCGTTATTTGTATAATTAAAGCAAAAGAAAGATTTCCATTACAGTGCCGGCTAGATATTACGATTTTAAGAAGTAGGCCGCGTCTAAAAACTGCATTACGAGTATTTTCAGTTTTTGTTTTAGAGTGACAACCACATATTATGATAGGAAAAAGCGGGCTTCGCCCGTTATCGATTTTTTTTTTTTTTTTTTTTTTTTTTTTAGTTTTAAGTTTTTCTACAGCTCACTGTCTTTGAACTAGAACTCAGGTAGTCTACATAAGTTGTTTCAGGAAAAGCAGTGTCATCGCCAACCCCCCCCCCCCCCCCCCGCTTTTCTCTTTTAACTGTGGTCCGTTTCTATAACTAAGAAACTATGTTACGGATGTCCACCAAACTGATTCCAAAATCATAATTAAAGTAATAAGGACCCCCTATCCAGATATTATGATAGGGAAAAGCGGGCTTCGCCCGTTATCGATTTTTTTTTTTTTAAGTTTTAAGTTTTTCTACAGGTCCCTGTCTTTGAACTAGAACTCAGGTAGTCTAAATCAATTCGACTCGACATCGATAGAGCTTACCGATTTTATTTCGTTTTTTCACCACTAGGGGGCGCTTTCCTATCTTCGGTTCTACGGGCATGAAAACGACGGGGTATGGCTCATTCGACTCGACATCGAAAGTCTTAACGATTTCAGTTATGATCATATAAACAGATTGCGCCACCTGGTGGCGGAAGGTGGAACTAACGTATACTGCAGCGCGTGCGCAGCACGACTGCTATACGGTGCCGCAGGCAGCGGGGACCCGAGCCGCAGGTTCGTTCAGTTAGAGGTTTATACTATTCCATGTGCAATTTAAGGGATTATCCGGTGCATGCGTAGCACGACCGTCATACGGTGCCGAAGGCAGCGGGGACCAGGGTCGGAACGACTGCTATACGGTGCCGCAGGCAGCGGGGACCCGAGCCGGAGGTTCATTCAGTTAGAGGTTTATACTATTCTATGTGCAATTTAAGGGATTATCCGGTGCGTGCGCAGCACGACCGGTATACGGTGCCGAAGGCAGCGGGGACCAGGGTCGGAGGTTCGTTCGGTTAGAGGTTTGTACACGTCAATGTGCTAATTAAGGTATTACCCGGTGTGTGCGTAGCACGACCGGTATACGGTGCCGAAGGCAGCGGGGACCCGGGTAGGCGGTTCGTCCGGTTTGAGGTTTTACAAGATTCGAGATTTTCTACAATTCGAGACACCGATGTAAATTAGGGGCCCGCTGGCGGGCGAAGCCAGCTAGTCACTAATATTAAGGACGGTAAACGTCTGTGTGTGTGTGTGTCTGTCTGTGCACTCCGCCTTTGTACCCGCAAAGGCTCCTGGACTAATCGACGCACCGACGGCGGACGCGTACCGAAAAATTCGCAAAAAAGGCGCGACGCTCAAGTTTCGATCGGGTCGGGATTCCGACCCGGACCCGGGGAGTTATTAATGAGCGAAAGTGTTTTAATTACCGACCGAAACCGAAGTTGGAAGAGAAGTCAAAACAGCGAAAATTTCGCCTTCCGTTTTGATAATCGCAGACATCCAAATCGTCGCTTTTTAACGCATCATCGAATAAAAAAAATGTACCGGAGGTATCGATCCAAAAATCGGGGTACACACGCGGCCGATTTTTGTCGTTGCAAAACGTCAATTTTTTTGAAATTCGGACCGTAACTTTTCTTTATTTCGGCCAAAAACTGACCAGACATTCAACATCGACCCCAGACGTAAAAAGAGGTTGCCGTAAAGAATGCAGATCGACAGATCCGAGATCGAATCGCCCCAGTCCTTTTTGAAACAAGTGGAAATAATGACTCTACATTCGCGAAAATTTGCTAACACGTGTATAAAAAAATCGCGAATTCAACAAAAGAAAATTCGTAAAAATCGACCAGTAATTTTTGAAGATATCAATTAAAACTCATTAATGACACGGCAAATGAATTTATTTCTATTCCGAAGAGACAGCTTCTTTTTTATTAGCACTTTCCAACGTAGTTGAAAAGTGCTTATGACTTCGGTTTGTCTGGCCGTCTGCCGTCTGGCCGTCTGGCCGTCTGCCGTCTGGCCGTCTGGCCGTCTGCCGTCTGCCGTCTGTCCGTGCTCTAACTCCCGTAAATATGCTCGGATTGCTCTGCAATTTTTATATGTTATTGTCGTTATCTATAGCATGTTCCCTATTTCAACGGAAGTGTGTAGCACTTATAGTTTTTTTACAGGGACACTCAAAAGAATTCCATTACATTGCGGTCTATGGGGAAAAATCATTTGCGGTTTATTTAAATAATGTTTCACTATTTTAAACGCACTGTAATTGATATATATTACTAAGGTGCATTAGAAGAAGCTTAATTTGGAACAGGGTGTGCATAGCACTTATAGTTACTTTACAGGGACAGTAAAAATAATTCCGTTACATTACGTCTATGGAGAAAAATCGTCTGCGGTTTATTTAAATAATGTTTCACTATTTTAAACACATTGAAATGTATATAGATCACTAAGGTGCATTACAAGAGACTTACTACGGAATATTGTGTGTATAGCAGTCATCGTTCATTTACAGGGACACGCAAAAGAATTATCTACTGTCTGTTAACAATAATTCCTGGAAGTGCGTTTTAAGTTATTGAACGCGATTTTAATTTTAACTTGCTTTTTGTCTATTACGTGGTGTGTATAAATTCTGTAGATCCTATACAGGGCAGCACAAAAGTTCGCGAACACATTTCTGTTTATTGACAAACTCCAGACGGAGAATTTTAAACTGTGCTACGCGTTTCCTAACTGAACTAAAATTATCATCCTATGTAGTATATATACAAATCTATAGATCCTATACAGGGCTGAATAAAAGTATTCGTATATTTTTCCGAATATTGTATATGTTGGAAATTCCTGAAATTATGTTTTTAAATATGTTATGCGTTTTCTAAATTGTTTACTTAGATGTTAGCTTTTAGCTTATTAAACGGTATGATTTGTAAAATTATTTTGGAAGCGTTGGAAAGTGCTATATAATCTATGCTTGACGCTTGATTTTTCGTTCTTGTTTCAACATTCAACGGAGACAAATCGTCTGTGGATAAGTCATTTCTGAAAGAGATAAAATAGTCAACTGCGTTTTTTCAGAGGGGGGGGGGGGCATTTCCGAATCTAAGGGGCGCATTAATTTCAAACTTTGACAGGGCGACTCAAAATGGATTCTGCTTTCAGAATATCTAAAAATTATTCTCATATCTTCATTAGGAGCCGATATATTATTTTATTGTATAATTAATCATCGTTATTTGTATAATTAAAGCAAAAGAAAGATTTCCATGACAGTGCCGGCTAGATATTACGATTTTAAGAAGTAGGCCGCGTCTAAAAACTGCATTACGAGTATTTTCAGTTTTTGTTTTAGAGTGGCAACCAGATATTATGATAGGAAAAAGCGGGCTTCGCCCGTTATCGATTTTTTTTTTTTTTTTTTTTTTTTTTAGTTTTAAGTTTTTCTACAGCTCACTGTCTTTGAACTAGAACTCAGGTAGTCTACATAAGTTGTTTGAGGAAAAGCAGTGTCATCGCCAACCCCCCCCCCCCGCTTTTTTCTTTTAACTGTGGTCCGTTTCTATAACTAAGAAACTATGTTACGGATGTCCACCAAACTGATTCCAAACATCATAATTAAAGTAATAAGGACCCCCTATCCAGATATTATGATAGGGAAAAGCGGGCTTCGCCCGTTATCGATTTTTTTTTTTAAGTTTTAAGTTTTTCTACAGGTCCCTGTCTTTGAACTAGAACTCAGGTAGTCTAAATCAATTCGACTCGACATCGATAGAGCTTACCGATTTTATTTCGTTTTTTCACCACTAGGGGACGCTTTCCTATCTTCGGTTCTACGGGCATGAAAACGACGGGGTATGGCTCATTCGACTAGACGTCGAAAGTCTTAACGATTTCAGTTATGATCATATAAACAGATTGCGCCACCTGGTGGCGGAAGGTGGAACTAACGTATACTGCAGCGCGTGCGCAGCACGACTGCTATACGGTGCCGCAGGCAGCGGGGACCCGAGCCGCAGGTTCGTTCAGTTAGAGGTTTATACTATTCCATGTGCAATTTAAGGGATTATCCGGTGCATGCGTAGCACGACCGTCATACGGTGCCGAAGGCAGCGGGGACCAGGGTCGGAACGACTGCTATACGGTGCCGCAGGCAGCGGGGACCCGAGCCGGAGGTTCGTTCAGTTAGAGGTTTATACTATTCTATGTGCAATTTAAGGGATTATCCGGTGCGTGCGCAGCACGACCGGTATACGGTGCCGAAGGCAGCGGGGACCAGGGTCGGAGGTTCGTTCGGTTAGAGGTTTGTACAATTCAATGTGCTAATTAAGGGATTACCCGGTGCGTGCGTAGCACGACTGGTATACGGTGCCGAAGGCAGCGGGGACCAGGACAGGAGGTTCGTTCGGTTAGAGGTTTGTACAATTCAATGTGCTAATTAAGGGATTACCCGGTGCCGAAGGCAGCGGGGACCCGGGTCGGCGGTTCGTCCGGTTTGAGGTTTTACAAGATTCGAGATTTTCTACAATTCGAGGCACCGATGTAAATTAGGGGCCCGCTGGCGGGCGAAGCCAGCTAGTCATTTGTTAATAATTCTCGACATCCATTTCATATTAGATGTATTTATTATTTATATTTTGTAAAACTTTTATTTTAATTATTGCGAGATTACTGGAGTAAATAAAATATATAACTGCTTGGTATTAAGTGTTTATGGGGTTAATATATTCTTTTATAGCACTGTACAATAATAATTATTGGGTACATCAAAAGTTGGTTAATACTTTAAAAAAAATAATTAAAAAAGAACCGATGATGATTAAAAAAAATGCGGACGGAACGATTAAGGACATGGTGAGATCAGATTTTTTTTTAAAATTATTATTCGTGCCTGTTTCCGCCTGTTTTGATTCCTTTATTTCAGTTTTTTGTGATGCTTTGGTTGTTGGTTCGCCGTTCGTGTAAAGAATATTAATCAACAACACTTTATCTGTTAAGTGTTGGCGCGATGACCGTGAAAGAGTTCGCAATGCTATTCCAGAAAAAAAGAAGAAAAAAAAAAGATGCTAAGATACAGAAATTATGATGAAAATGCATTAATTAAATAAAGACTTGAATCGGCTAGTTATTGAGAGTGATTGTCAATTTAATTTACGGATAACTTCATAGAAATTTGCATTACTTATCCTAAAATGTATCGGGACCGTACCGTATCTACTGGCGTAATGGTGTCAGTAATGAATGTAGAATTCACGTGCATCCAGCTGTTTTATTGACTGCTTTCTTTGCATATATCTACTTCATACGTTGCATCTCTTACGTTCATCATACGTTGCGTCTATTGTTGACTTTTGGAACCGCAATATTTTCCTGTTATCTTTCCCTGACCCCATTCGTAGAAATTGGATGTTTTTATCATACCTTCTATTTTAATTTAGGCTTAAATTGTAATGAACTTCCGACACATTCGATATTTAAAAATAAAAATAGAACTTTTTTTTAGCCCATATAAAGCAGCCATATGTTGGGTACTTATACGTACAATGAAAATATATACACTTACCGTCAAATAAGGATGGTATAAATCAAAATTTTTAAGTAAAAATATTTTAGAGAAATAGTAATGCAACAATTTCATTGTGGTCTAATAAATTCATTTTGTAGAATGTCACTTATCTGTTATTAAGGAATATTATTTGATGAAATTTTCGAACAGAGGTCATTGAAATATGTCACAATTTCTTTCATATATAACCTCATAGGTATAATATTTAAACTATACACATCCATAGAAATATTTCTCAGAAGAACACGTCTCTGATTACGTCTGTGGTACATTAAGATTGCATACGATTACCATTTATGTATCAAGATTATGAATTAATATTACTAAAAGTTTATATCTCTATATAGCATGTAAAAATTTACATTTGTTTATTTATTTTTTAAAACACGAAAAAAGTCTATACTTTTAAAGAATTAGATGCATTCTGATCCCTTTATTCCTGCAACATTTGTTTACGAAGATGCTTTTATATTGTAAAATAATTTTTATCTCTGAAACATTACATTGACAACATAAATAGCTTAATATTTTAGAAGCGATAAAAGAGAAAAACCTATGAAATAAGAGATAAATGATCTGATAAACTACATGTATTCATATCATGAAATATTTTAATACCATTATAAGATGTTTTAATACACAGAGTTTTCGAATATTAAATTTATCGTTTTTTTTTCTTTCACGATTAGCACAGTAAATGGGGCAAATGACAAAAATGGGATAATATTGTTCGTCACAGCAGAGTATATATAATTTTGAACAATTCCCTCTTTTAATATTATTACATTGAAGCTTACTTAAACGTTTTCGGCATCTTGCGCTTTGCAAAAAATGACGAAAATATCACTTTACATATTTTTTTATTTAAAACATACTCAGATATATGTACAGTATTTTGGCGAAGTTGCGTAAAATTCCAATGATTATAAATATGTGAAAAAGTCTTTGTGCAGCATTCATTTCCCTCTAAATATACAAAAATTTCAATCGTTAAATTGAATTTTCTCAGTTCATTCTTTTACATTAAATTTAGCATTACATATTTTATATAATATTACATATCTTTAAATGCTTAAACCTCAACAGATATGTAAGAAATGATATTTATAGATTTTTTACACTATCGAAAAGGTATATTCGATAGAATTAGAGATAGATTTTATATTGTAACTAATACATTTCTTTTTTAAATATCAATATTTGTAATCGTTTTAAAATGTAAATATTTAAGAAGAATTCGTTTATTTTAAATCTAACCATGGTGTTATATCTTTTCTCGTCAAAATCATTTGTTTATATACAGGGTGATTCCAAACTTATCGTTCAAAGATCGTGAGGAGGTAGGGAATACGTCATAAAACCGATTTCACATAGGAAAGTATGTCCGCAAGCGTCATCTACATGAACAAAATGGAAAAGTAAAGTGGACGCAAGGAAACAGTACAGTTAAGTGGCAACGAATGTGACTTTTATTCAAAGAAGGTGAAGTACAGGCTTACAGTAGGTGCTCGAAATTACCATTAACACGAACACGGGATTCACAGCGCCATTGCATTGACCGCTGAACATTTTCAAAAACGCCTGGCATATCACAGACAATGCTTAGAAGAAATGTTTAAAATAACCGGAAATAACGAAATTAAGCAAGAAGTTTACAGGCGTCAGATAATAAAGGCGTTGAATAAAGGTCATGAACGAGATTTTTGGAGTTTTTAAAGATGTAAAAGGCATCATGGAAGCCCAACTGATAAGTGGAAATAGGAGAAGAAATAATACTAGCTTTAGGAAAATCAAAACAATAATTGAGACGCAATGGAAGGTTGGGTACACACAGCGCCCTCTACATAGGCATGCGTACATTTGCAGACATGCATTCGTATGTAGGATTCCTGATTTATTCCCTACCTCCCCACGAAATTTGAACTATAAGTTTTGAATCACCCTGTATATATATATATAACATATTCAAAAGGTGTAAGAGGAAAGTTGATCAAAATTTTAAGGACTTACTTACTTAAGAATATTATTCTAATACAGAATTGGCATCTGCTCACTATGTAATCATATCTTTTGAAATATATGCCTATGATCCTCAATTTGCTAAATTAAAAATAAATGATGGAAAAATTCAATTTTATGACAAAGAATAAGAAATTTGCAAACACAATAGTTTACAAAAAGCGTTTTTCTCAATCGAGCGGTAATTTTCAATTTGTATCAGAAAACATTTGAATAAGAATAAGTATTTAATAAGATTTTTTTTTTTTAACGAAGTCACTTTCTCCTTTTTTTATGAGTGTAAAATTGTATCGAATATCCTACATTGTAAAACGAAGCTGCTAAATTATTCGTAAATTAAAAGAAAGTAATTTAAAAAAATATAAGCATTTATTTCCATAAACGTACATACTGAAAAAACGAATTCAATTATAACAAAGAAATAAGCATAGTTCCAAAGTAAATACTTTTGTATCACATACCTGATATTTATTTTATATTACGTTACTGCCAATAAAAAATTGTTCTTTTTTTTCTCTTTTGTACAAAAATTATTTACAGAATGAATTTGCCTTAGAGTCCAGGAAATATTTTAAAACTAGCAATTAACGATTTGACGTGTCAATTAGTTTTACCACGGGGATTAAAATTAAGTAATTAGATTTTGCTGTTTATCAAAATGTATTATTGTAATGTTTTTTCACGTATCAAATAAGAAATAAACAATTACTATTTGAATGGCTAAAAATGCATTAATTTATTAAAACGTTTCTTATCCTAGTAACTATGTAACATTAAAATGTTGCAGTTTAAAGAGTAACTTGTCTCAAAATAGCTTATATCGTTGTTTGATTATCATGACATTATGTGAAATTATGTGAACTGATGGCATTATGGTATATTTATTCTAAAATGACCAGTAATATTGATTTTATTGCTAATGACTAGTATATTTTAACAACAGTTGTTTAAAGTATTCAAATATTAACATTTTGGTTTCATTATGCTTTCAGCACAGTTTGGTCGCATGTGTTCATATAAATTAAATATGAACATGAAATACGCGAAACTGTGTTTACAATGTTAAGTTTTGAATTGTTTTCCATTAAGACACTAAAAGATGGTTTCGTTTGGTTTTAGGAAACAATAATTCGAGTAATTATCTGGTAAGAAGCAACAGATATTCACAAATGTTATCTTAAAGCATCAGTTTCATTTTTCAAAATTATTCAAACCACTATAATTTCTCAACTTTAATATCTTGTAATTAAGGTTATACGTACAATACAGGATGTTCCATAAGTCCGTTAACATTTCAAAAATACATAAAAAAACAAATTTTCCTATTAGAGTGCGGTTTGCACCATACAACTTGTCAGATAGTCGGACATTTACGGCAAAAAAAAGTAAAGAAAAAAAATTAAAAAGACCCCAAAATAATTCTAGATATCAAATATCTATTAAGATTTAATAAATTGTAATACCATAGTGTACCCATAAAACTCGATAAAGTGTCGAACTTTTTGGGACAAAAAAAACATAAGTAATTTCATAATGAAATATTCATTAAATTTAGCAAATTGTCGTACCACAGTATATGTATCATACCGATTGCCAAAGGGGGTTAGACTTTTTTTGCTAAGAATACTTTCAAAAGATCCAGAAGTTATTTAATCATTATAATATTAAACAAGAACGAAAAATCATGCGTCAAGCATAGATTATGTAACACTTTCCAACGCTTCCAAAATAATTTTACAAATCATGCCGTTTAATAAGCTGAAAGATAACATCTAAGTAAAGAATTTGGAAAACGTATACCATACTTTAAAAAAAAAAAATTAGAAATTTTCAACATATACAATATTCGGAAAAATATCCGAATACTTTTATTCAGCCCTTATATGATCTATACATTTGTATACATACTACATAGGATGCTAAATTTTAGTTCAGTTAGAAAACGCTTAGCACAGTCTAAAATTCTCCTTATGAAGTTTCTGACAATAAACGGAAATGTGTTCGCGAACTTTTGTGCTGCCTTGTATATGATCTACAGAATTTATACACACCACGTAATAGACAAAAAGTGCATTAAATTTAAAATCGCGTTGAGTAAATTAAAACGCACGTCCATGAATTATTGTTAACAAACAGTAGAGAATTCTTTTGTGTGTCCCTGTCAATGAACGATGACTGCTATACACACAATATTCTGTAGTAAGCCTCTTGTAATGCACCTTAGTGATATATATAAATTTCAATGTGTTTAAAATAGTGAAACATTATTTAAATAAACCGCAGACGATTTTTCTCCATAGACGTAATGTAACGGAATTACTTTGAGTGTCCCTGTAAAAAAAACTATAAGTGCTACACACTTCCGTTGAAGTAGGGAACATGCGACAATAACATATAAAAATTGTAGAGCAATCCGAGCATATTTACGGGAGTTAGAGCACAGACAGACGGCCATCCGGCCAGACGGCAGGCAAACCGAAGTCATAAACACTTTACAACTAGGTTGGAAAGTGTTAAAAATGGCATAGCAGAGTGCACACCCTAAAACTTGCCAAAGGAACAATAAAATGCAAGTGTCAATAAAATGTATCCGTCACATTCAAAAACGTTCCACCTGTAAAGAATGTATTAAATGTATCCTGGAAGCAGCGTGACCAATTAGAGCCAATTTTAGCGTGCTTGAGTTTGATATTTATGATTGATTGAATAGTTCTGATAGCGAAACTGACCGAAACTTGGGTGTATACTGCCCAACGGGTGTCACTTTTAGGCCCTTTGGGTTGGGAATTTTAGGTGCAGATATCTAAGAGTGTGGGTGCTGAAATTCAATGATTTGTTTGAAAAATGCGATGCTTCCTTTTTAAATGCACACAAATCAACGAACCTATACTTCGGAATAGGTATACGGACTGGGCATAGATTGTCGTTTAATTTTTACATCGTGAAAGCGAAGTTTGAAGTATTAATATGTGTGTGACAGAAGAAGGTTTTGTGATTGGCACATCCGACTAGTTTAAAATTGTGTTCAATTTATGTAAGAATTTTTATTTCTATCATTTTCTGGAATCTAGTATATGCATAAAATACGACTTCCAAATTATTTGAGATTAACACAGGCAAAATGCTTTTTAAAGAACAAGATTTTACATACATATATTGCTACACTGTAAAAAATGACCAATGTTTCTTATTTTACGAAAATATACTATAACCACGAATGAGAATATAATATAATCTTCTGAGTTATCCGAAATTCCGAATAACGTGTTCCATTTTCTTGTGAATCAACAGAAACCAATACATTTCCAAAATTTAAAGAATTATTTATAAAAACAAAGTATTTTTCGCTGCCCGTAGTTTTCAGAACCGTTTCCGAATAATTTTTATAGTGTATTAATTAGTGTCCTCAGCTTGGAATACCTGTTTTTCGAATGTCATCCATTCTCAAGTAAACGTTTTCAGCCGCATAAGTTAACTTATACATGAAAGAGTAAAGAAATAATCTTAATTTTAATGTTATTGTTAACGCTGTTAATTCTGCATGTTTGTCTGTTAAACATATTTTTTTAGCATGAAAATGTTTACTTGAGAATTGATAGCATTCGAAAAACAAGTATTCCAGGCTGAGGACACTAATTAATACACTATAAAAACCCTTCGGAAACGTTTCTGAAAAATACGGGCAGCGAAAAATACATTGTTTTTATAAATAATTCTTTAAATTTTGGAAATGTATTAGTTTCTGGTGATTCAAAAGAAAATGGAACATGCTATTCGGAATTTCGGATAACTCAGAAGATTATATTATATTTTTGTTCGTGGTTATAGTATACTTTCATAAAATAAGAAACATTGGTGATTTTTTACAGTGTAACAATTATAGACCGCGATGTCCCATTAGTTCGGATTTCAAGAGTAGTCATTCATTGTCCACATTAAACATTGTAAACATTTGAATAGTGTAAAATAATATCTTTTCTTGAATAAATTGAAATCATTTTCTGACAGAATTTAAACCGGTTACCATCTTGATTCTAAACAAAACAACTTTTTCTTTAATTTAGTAACTTTTAGTTGAAAAGCAAGTTCGTTAGAATTTATTCATACAAAAGAAGAAATATTGAGACCAAACACAATATGTAAAGAAAATATCTTACTTAGGGTGAAACCCCCAGTAACTGACTCTTTAAGGATTCTTTGTTGTTCAAATCACTATTACAAAAATTTAAATATATTTTATACTTACCTTTGTTTTTGAAAGGACAGTTGAGTAATAATATTTAAAAAATATTGTTGACAAAATTTTGAAATATTTTACATTTGATTATTAAAAATATTTTTCTTTCATAAATACAGTCAAAAATTCCAGTAACTGACACTATCCCTATTTTAAAACACCAATAACTGATACAAAGTAAACCAGTGACTGGCACTTTATTTCAACAGATTAAAATGCTTTAAAAAAACTTTATTCTTTATTATAAAAACAAAATATATTAATATTTATTATAAAAAGTGGGATTTAGTAAGATGTACTGTATTATTAGTAATGCAGAGTATATAGTAAGAGTATATATCGGTAATATTTAGTACTGCATTATTAGTAATGCAGATATCCAATAACTAACATTTATGAACCAGTAACTGCCATCTGGTGTCAGACACTGGTAAAACAACTTAAATTTTAATGGTGTTTACTACAAGATAAAAGTAATTTATTATTATGCATTTTTAAACAGTTCAAATAATAGATTTCAACTTTCATCAATATAACCAATAAATGACACCTCTGTCAGAGACTGGTGAAAGGAAATTATAGGAACCAATAACTGGCACCCCCCTTTAAGAACTAAATTAAATAACTATAAACCCTAAATAATGAACCTAATATATCATATGCATCTTTAAACTAATTTCTAGTATATAACTTTAAGAAAAAAGTTTAGGATGGTTGCATTACAAATAGATTAGAAAAAACGCTTCATTAATTTTAGAAATAAGATGGTTGCTTCAATTTTTTATTTTATTTTATTTTATTTTATTTTTTTTTATTTTATTTTTTTTTTGGTACTTTCAAAAGTTTTTTCCTCATTGAATATTTTCTTGGCCCTCTAGTGCTGAATAAATTGACTCCAAAATAAAAATAAGTGTCTCATTTACCACTAGATGACAATGCAGAATTTTACAACAAAATGCTTATTTGAGTTAGATTTTTGCTCAAGTGTCAGTTACTGGTTAGGTGTCTATAAGTGGGGGTTTCACCCTATATAATTTAACTTTAATTACAGTAATCTCTATTTTTTTCTGAGATACTTGAAGCCATTAGCAATATAGCCTTTTTGAACCTTTCATGTTTCTGGTAGTAGAAAATTTTCTTTCCCTTTCTCTTCCTCACTGTCACTGGGAAATTCTTGTAATTTCAATTTCAAAAGTTACATTAAAATTGTTTTTGAAAAAATATCGTGCAAAAACACTTCGAGTCTGCTCGGTCAGTTTTTGATAACATTGTCCGTATCATTCGATGAATAGAACGCTGTAAAAGAGGGATTTACCAATAATTGCAATTAGAAAATCATGGGTAAACGAAATTATCCTCATTAAACGAAGATATGTTTTATGCGTAGACACATGTATAGTATATACATGTCAATGGTAATACTTTTAGAAATAAATTCTAGAATTTCTCTGGGTACTGTAGAATAAATATAAAATAGAGAAATTAGTTTAATTGAATTTAAAAAAATTGAATCGCGGATAAAATTTTTCATTTTTACATCACACATGGATGATCTCTAAGATTAAAGAAAAACAAAAAAATCTGAAACATTTTACACTAAACATTTATATTTAGATGACCGAACAAAATACTAAGTAAAAAGTCAGTATCTAGTAAAAATTATCATTAAATTTTTTCTTAAATCATAAAATTTTGCAATTTGATAAAGCGTAATATATTCTAGTTTTTATCTTTATTTATTTTTATTGTTATTTTTAGATTTTCTGGAATGAAATATTGCTCTTTTTTTGTAATTTATGCAGATTATACCAGTTAAACATATACATAACTGTCTGAACCTCATTACACAAAATTTTTAATATGACAAATTAATATAAAGTTATAATATTCACATTGCAAATACATTTTATTAAACAAAACTTTTGTACACTATTATTTTTCCATTGAAAAAACATGTAAAAATATGCATTCAGATAGTGAAATATTATAAAACAAAGTGTGAATTTCCCCATATTTTATATGTTCCATTTATATGAATTATAGTATAAATAAAAATATAAATGTTCCTAAATGTGAATATTTCTGAGAACTTTTATTTTTCCTTTCTCCGATAAATTATGCTTTTGTTATCTAAGCAAATTTCGTGTTTTAAAAATATTACAGATTAACACAAGCAAAAATCTATTTTTAAAAGAGAAAGCATATGAATTATTTATCTATAGAAAATATAATTTATTATGGTTTCTACAATTTTACGAAATAAATAGTTTGTTTTTTACTTCAAAATATTAATATGTAATTTGACAACTTCGTAAACAAACCTTTTAAATTTCCAAATCGTGAGTATCATTTAAAAAATAAAACAATATTTAATAGTATAAAACAATATTTTTATAACTTATTTTGTTATTGATGTTGTTCCTAAAAAAATAATTTAGTTAAAATTAACTATGCCTAAATATCTTTCGCGCACTGTTTGGAAAAATGAAATAAAACATATAAGACATAAAAGTCGTCAAAAAAGACTGGTAATATGTTACATAATTTTCTGCATATAATTATTACTAAAATTAAAATTTAAGTATCGTGGGTGTAAATATTGATTTGAGACTTGAAATATTTGCATAATGATGAAAATATTACAAGAAAAGGTATTGCGTAATAATCATTTTAAATATAGTCGTTAAATATGTACAAAATTTCATTTAATTTGAATAAATTCTTGTAGGATTTAAAAATATTTCCCATGAAAATTATCATAAATAATTAGTAATATTTCTGGATAAAATTAAGTACAACAATTCTATACAGAAATAACATAGTAAAACATACAAAATATAATGAGGAGATAACGTCAAAAATCTTTTCCTGGATGTTTTTTTTTATGGGATAATTTCCTCTTTTTAAAATCAATATGTAAAAATCATTATTTTACATAGAAATTGGAATTTTAATAAACGAAAAAATGGCGAGTTGCCAAAGTATGCATACATAAAATACTACGATAAAAACAGTTATTCTGCCAAATGTCATTTTTTGAACACAGCTTTAAATAAAAGTATGTATGTCTAAGTGTTTTATCGTAGTTACATTTCAGAAAACGATAAATATCAATATTTAATTACTCTACAACAAATACTTTTGATAATTAATTAGAAGTTTTAGAATTGTTATGTTTCACTAGCAAATGTGCTTTCTCTGCTATTGCATTTAATAAAACTGTTAATTTGTAATCCAGATACCAATGCTATGTGGAGAAAAATTATCTCTTTGAATAACTGTCCTATCTCTTTACATTTTTCTGGAAATGCAATTGAATATTTTAGCCTTGAATTACTATGAGACATTCAAAGTTCATTCCATGAGCTATTTATTCATCTACGAAAAATTGAATAATAAAAGCAAGCTACCAAGAGAGTTTCGAATTTTGTCAGATGATAAATTTTTGAGTTACATTTAAAACACATTCAAATAATTACTTGTTCTTGATTTCAGCAGAATTCTCTGATTTAGCTTGCAATGTATGAGCATGTTTACGTATTCTAAAACACTAAAAATATTACGTCTATTAATCTTTTTACGTCTACGTTACTACTTACGTTACTTTTTACGTATTCCATCTCAGAAACAATCGAATAATAAAAGC
The DNA here is from genome assembly GCA_963931845.1 of Maratus michaelseni. Taxonomy (NCBI): domain Eukaryota; kingdom Metazoa; phylum Arthropoda; class Arachnida; order Araneae; family Salticidae; genus Maratus; species Maratus michaelseni. The sequence continues at coordinate 95,039,571 of OZ007594.1, read as the reverse complement.
AATTTATCAAGATAGTTTCAAATTTTGTCAGATGATAAATTTCTGGGTTACATTTAAAACACATTCAAATAATTACTTGTTCTTGATTTCAGCAGAATTCGCTGATTTAGCTTGCAATGTATGAGTCTTTATACGTATGCTAAAATACCAAAAATATTACGTCTGTTAATCTTTTTACGTCTACGTTAATATTTACGTTAATTTTTACGTCTTTCATCTACGAAACAATCGAATAATAAAAGCAAGCTATCAAGAGAGTTTCGAATTTTGTCAGATGATAAATTTCTGGGTTACATTTAAAAGACATTCAAACAATTACTTGTTCTTGATTTCAGCAGAATTCGCTGATTTAGCTTGCAATGTGAGTCATTTTACGTATGCTAAAACACCAAAAATATTATGTCTATTAATCTTTTTACGTCTACGTTAATATTTACGTTAATTTTTACGTCTTTCGTCTATCAAACAATCGAATAATAAAAGCAAGCTATCGAGAGAGTTTCGAATTTTGTCAGATGATAAGTTTCTGGGTTACATTTAAAAGACATTCAAAGAATTACTTGTTCTTGATTTCAGCAGAATTCGCTGATTTAGCTTGCAATGTATGAGTCTTTTTACGTATGCTAAAACACCAAAAATATGATGTATATTAATCTTTTTACGTCTACGTTAATATTTACGTTATTTTTTACGTCTTTCGTCTATGAAACAATCGAATAATAAAAGCAAGCTATCAAGAGAGTTTCGAATTTTGTCAGATGATAAATTTCTGGGTTACATTTAAAACACATTCAAATAATTACTTGTTCTTGATTTCATTAGAATTCTCTGATTTAGCTTGCAATGTATGAGTCTTTTTACGTATGCTAAAACACCAAAAATATTACGTCTATTAATCTTTTTACGTCTACGTTAATATTGACGTTAATTTTTACGTCTACGTTAATATTTACGTTAATTTTTACGTCTACGTTAATATTTACGTTAATTTTTACGTCTTTCATCTACGAAACAATCGAATAATAAAAGCAAGCTATCAAGAGAGTTTCGAATTTTGTCAGATGATAAATTTCATGGGTTATATTCAAAACACATTCAAAGAATGACTTGTTCTTGATTTAAGTTGAATTCTCTGAATTAGCTTGCAATGTATGAGTATTTTTACGTATGTTAAAACACCAAAAATATTATGTCTATTAATCTTTTTACGTCTATGTTAATATTAACGTTAATTTTTACGTCCTTCATATACGAAACAATCGAATAGTAAAAGCAAGCTATGAGACTTTCGAAATTTTTCAGATGATAAATTTCTGGGTTACATTTAAAACACATTCAAATAATTATTTGTTCTTGATTTCAGCAGAATTCTCTGATTTAGCTTGCAATGTATGAGCATGTTTACACATTCTAAAACACCAAAAATATTACGTCAATTAACCTTTTTACGTCTACGTTAATATTTACGTATTTCATCTACGAAACAATCGAATAATAAAAGCAAGCTATCAAGAGAGTTTCCAATTTTGTCAGATGATAAATTTCTGTGTTATATTCAAAACACATTCAAAGAATGACTTGTTCTTGATTTCAGTAGAATTCTCTGATTTAGCTCGCAACGTATGAGTACTTTTACGTATACTAAAACACCAAAAATATTACGTCTGAAATATTAAAATTAATTCTAAGAAATATATATGTTATTGGCTTTACAATACATATCTATACACAGACCTAAAGATTACAATTTAAAGTATTTAGGTATACTTCTTTAAATTGCTAAAAGGCGTAAAATAAAAAAAGATTATAAATAGAAAAATCAGTTTTATTAGACTGTTGACATGTTTCAGCTCAATCTGAGTTATTATCAAAACAAATTAGATTATTTTGTAATTGCACGGTTTATGAAGTTTTTTGAAATGTTACCATTTAATTTTTCCCGTATCTTTTAAAAGTACGCACGTTATTTTGTACTTGGATGTTTATTACCATATTTGTAATAATGGAGTAACTCGAACCACTATTTTGGTCAGTTAAATGATGCTGCATCGTTACATATTGTATTTTTGCGTATTACAATCTTTATGATTTTTCTTATAATGGATTTATAGTACAGATTGCAGGGGAAAATGTTTTTACTTTCTTTGAAATTTATTTGGAGGGTTTCTTTCTGATACATTTTGCCAATTGTAGACTATTCTTATATGTTTTGATAACGGGTCAGATTGAGCGGAAACATGTCAACAATCTAATGAAACTTATTTTACTGTTTATAATCTCTTTATTTTAAGCTTTTTAGTAATTAAAAGACGTATATAATTAAAAGGTGTTATAATTTGTTGTATTTAGGTATGTTAGAATGGAATTTCGTTGGTAGCAAATCGAAAATATAAATATTCTTTTTTTAAACATTACAAATATGCTATAGTTATTAAAGAACTAAAATACTAACTAAAAGGGGGTCTTAAAAGGAACTGACTGATTTTAAAATTCAATAACTTCCAAACGATGACAGATATTTAAAAAATTCTTCCAGGAGAGTAATGCTCAGCAGATGATGATGATATCAGGAGTTTTTTAAAAATTGGCTGAGATATGGCAGTTTGAAATTCTATGGTATCTGACATTTTTAAACAATCTGATTTTCGCTATGCTGTAAATATCATGGTAAAATTCGCAGTCAAATTCAGTATTAACAAAACAGTATTAACTGATCATCACTGAAAATCAGTATTAACTGATAGAGTCTGAACTAATGTCTAATAATGCACACTTTTTTTCATGGCAAAAGCCCATAATCATTGAAAATTGTTTATCGCATCAAGTTCTGTAGAGGGAACATCCCAGATCTTTATAATTTTTTTCAAATACGAGAGAAAACTGAGAAATAATAGTTAAATTATTTCCTACATTAGAAAAATAAAACTGGCTTTTCCGCAAAATAAATAAAAAAAAGAATACGTACATCATATGCTAATGCTGCATTTTAAATCAAACGTGACGTCACCGTTTATTGTTTTTCCGTTAAATTGCATTTTATGGCGACAGTTTTTTTTTATAGAAAGTGATAGACAGTATAATATGCAAGTACCTCATAATATAGTAAAAGTCAATATTTGGGAACATATTTTTAATATGGCGATATTATCTTGTATTTTTCCAATTTATATTTACAACTTGTTTAATATTCCTGTGATTTTAAATTCGAATGACATAAAAATACAAAGTTGTGTTTTAAAATAAAAATATATTTATCAAATTTATAAATAGACTGATTTATAGAAAAGGATATTCTCATTTTAGATTGCTATTTAGATTGCTTTAGATTGCTAGACTATATAGAAAATGATATTCTCATTTTAGAAATAAGTTTTAATTTATCTCACAAAATCATTAAATAATAATTGGGGATAATCTTTCTTTTTTTAAGGACAATTCTTTTTTAACTATTTTATCAGTATACAGTCCAATCTTAGGACCATAATGAAATTATATTAGAATTGGGGAAAAGGGTAAATTTAATTGAAATAAAATTTATTTAATATATATTAATGTCAATAAAGAAATTTTTCTTAGAGTGCATAATAATATAGATAGAATATTTCAAAAGCTGCTTTCAAATTTGACGTTTCAATTCATTTTTTCTCTGAGGATGCAAATTAAGTTATTGAATTAAGATTTTGATTCTAATTTTCTCGACAAAATGACGTACATCATATTTTTTCTACGAATTAAATAAAGAATACATGCAGGAAGAATAAAGCTTGATAAATGTTATAGTTTCATATGGTAATGACAGCGAGATAACCCCTTAAAAAACAGTCGTACAAAATAATATTAAAATAAGTTATTCATATATTTGTTCAATACTTAATTAATTTTCAAATCTTTCTTAAAAGATATTTGTTAATTAAAAAAAATATATACAAATTAAAATTTAACAAATTCAATATTTCGTATTTCAGTGTGCACATAGTATGTGCAAGCATGACTGCATTCGTTGCCTGCAATCTGATAGAAATAAGGGGGTTAAAATGACAGTGGTGTAAGTCAATATTTAATAATTTGAGAAATAAAGGGTTTTATGAAACTTGTATTGCCGTTGCATTAAGTGGTGCTACTTGTTTTGCCTTTTAGAGACTCCCTAAGTGAACTATGACATATTTGACTGTCGCACTGAACAGAAATTAATATACAGGGTGATTTTAAAAAAACTATCCCGACATTTGGGCCCATAACTATCATACCATTCACAGAAACTGAATGAAAATTTTTCAAAAGGTATTTTGAGGTATGCGCTCAAGAATGATATGGAAAACAACAGTGTCACTCAAACAGTTACGGTTACAGTGAGAAAATTTCGAAAAAATCAAATGGCAACACCCAGTTTTTTGTATTGGAATGTGATCTCCACTGTGAAAAACACTAAATAGCGTTGGATCGGCAACTGTAGCATGAAAATCACCGGAACTAGGCATGTAAAAAGTAAAAAGGACTTTGCCGTGCACCAGAGTCTTAATTTTCGTTTCATTTACGTCACACGCCACACCATTTCTTTGGCTGATATCCCAGCCTAATTAGTTCTCCACAAAACGAGAAGAAGAAACCAAGAAACGCAAATTTCGGGTTCTACGTAAGACACAGTCATGACTGACGGTCGTCATGCTAGGTGAAAGAAAAGGCACTGCGAAATGCGAGCCGCGTATGTTCCTTTCTGCCATCCCGAACAAGATGCCGCTTTCAGGGAAAGAACGTGGGGAAATCGTAAAGATTTATTACCTGAATCGACAAAATGCCGCAGAGACATTGCGTGTTTTCCGCAGAAACCATGGATTACGGCGAGGCCCGTGCACTGTCAAAGCTGTACGGAACTTGATTCATAAATTTGAAGAAACTGGTTGCACATGCGATCGACCTCGGTCTGGACGACCTTCCATTCCTGTGGAAGCTGTCGCCGAAGTCCATCAGACGATAATCACAGTTCGTCCCGCAACTGCACGCGGTGTTTCACGTGTTCTCGATGTGCCGAATTCAACTGTAAGCAAGATTCTGCGCTCTGTTCTAAACATATATCCGTATCGATTCCAGCGTGTCCAGATGTTGGAAGCGAGAGACTATCAATTACGGCTGGATTTTGCAAATCAATCTCTTATCCGGTACGATAAAGAAAGCAGCTGGCCTTTACGCATTCTGCGGACAGATGAGGCGCATTTCTCGTTAACTGGTAACGTGAATTCGAAAAATTGTGTGCACTGGGCAGAGAATAATCCACATGATGTACATGCACGTCCATTACACGAGGAAAAAGTGACTGTGTGGTGTGGTATAACGAGTACGTTCATCCTCGGCCCTTACTTTTTTGAAGAGGTTACTGCCGGTGATCTGCAAACGAGTACAGTAACGAGTGTTCGCTATCTGAACATGTTAGCTCATTACGCGATTCCCGCATTGCAAAGGCAAAGTGCTCCATCTGAAGTTGTGTGGATGCAAGATGGCGCTCTTCACATGTCGGGTCTTCAGTCAAACGTGTCTTAACTCAACATTTTAGTGACAGAGTTATCTCCCGTCATTTCCCGTTTCCGTGGCCACCAAGGTCTCCTGATCTGACAACAATGGATTTCTGGCTGTGGGGATATCTGAAATCCAAAGTGTATCAGTTTCGTCCTCAAACTGCATCTGATTTGAAAGATGCCATCAAAACTGCGATTCAAGCGATTCCTGTTGCCATGATACGTGCTGTAGTGCTATCAACGATCAACCGCATGCAAAGTGTTATCGTGTGTGAAGGAGGTCATGTGGCAAATTTGTGAAATGCTTTATTTTATGCTGCTTATCTGTCCTTATTGGTTGTCCTCACTTTTAGCCTATCTACCGTCGGTGATTTTCATGCTTCAGTTGCCGTTCCAACGCTATTTAGGGTTTTCCACAATGGAGATCACATTCCAATACAAAAAACTGGGTGTTGCCATTTGATTTTTTCGAAATTTTTTCACTGTAACCGTAATTGTTTGAGTGTTGTTTTCCATATTATTCTTGAGCGCAAACCTCAAATTACCTTTTGCCAAAATTTCATTCAGTTTCTGTGAATGGTATGATAGTTAGGGGCCCAAATGTCGGGATAGTTTTTTATAATCAACCTGTACGTTCAGTGAAATTCTGGTTAACTAGATTTTTCAAATTTTTGACTTACTCCACTGTTATTCAACTCCCTCAATTGATTTAATGCAATGTTAAATTTCTCATTCGTTACAAATAAAAAAAAATTATCTACAATTGTCTTACCTCGTATGCATAATTCATATAAAGAAAGAAAAGAATAGGAAAAAGAAAAAAAATGAAACGTCAATATTTGTTTAGTATTGTTGGACAGAAGTTTTAAATTTCAGAATAAACTATGCAGCTAACATGTTACTAAGGTATCAAAGCGCACCAAAGAGATAAGATGGCATACTACCATGCCTGTTGACTAACACATGACCAAGATAGGCTGGTTCCCAAACTGTCGAGCCCCCATCGGATCAAGGTTGGCTGGAAGACAGCCGAAATTGAGAGGATATTGTGGCCTGTCTCTTTTGGTGACAGTATTCAGAATGTATTTCTTTTAAACATCAGGTTTATATACTTTAAATTTTTCATTGAAGATTAGACATACATTTTGGCCGTGAAATATCATGAAAAATTTACAGTATTTTCCGATTTTAAAAAAAGTGTGCAAGAATTTTTTTCATTATTACACAAAAGTTTTAACTTTCCGAACTAAATATGAAATTAACATATTACCAATTATTAAATAGATTTCTTAAATAAAAAATTATGTATTTTAATTTTTTATTATATAAAAATGATAAAAATATGCATTCTGACTATGAAATATTATGAAAAATGGTATAGTAATTTCTAGTTTATAAAAAGTATGCTCCATTTGTATAAGAAATTATCTATATAACATTTACCTGAATCAAAAGTGGCTCTGTTTTTAAATAAATTCATAAAATAAGACTTAGAAATTATTTAATATTTACACTAGTAAAACTCTTTTCTTTACACTATTTTTTTCTCTTTTATTACTCAAATTTGTAAAACACTTAGACTACTAGCTGTTATTTAAAGACCTTTTTTAGATTTTCTTTAAATTAAACAAATTTTTCAAATTTAATTCAAAATTTTCCAAAATCTAGCCTCATTAAGAAGTAAACTTTAAACACAGTCCCAATGCATTTTCTGATAGCATATGAAAAAATTATTCAAAAAATAACAAAAAATAACATAAAAAAAGATATATATATATATATATATATATTAATGTTGACAGAAATTAAATATAATATATTAATAAGAAGTTTAACTATTGTCATAGAAAACATTTTCTCCAAACTATAAATTTGAATACTTTCTTTTTTTTTTTGCATCTAAAAGTATATGTAAAAATATGCATTCTGGCAGTGCAAAATTATGAAAAATTGTAGTATATTTCAGTTCCTGAAAAGTATGCTCCATTTATATGAATTATATGTCACAAAATTTAAGTTAAAATATTCTTATGTATGAATATTTATTAGAATTTATATCTCTACTTTTCTTTGCATAGAAAAATAGATCCTTTTTTGTAATATATGAAAATTATACGATTAAAAAATATTAGAGGGTAAAACACGTAAATTTCATTTTACAAAGAGAAAGTTTATGTCATTATTTTAATAAAAACTAACAATATTTGAAACATCATTTATTAATGTTTCTGAAGTTTTAGAGAAGAAGTCGTTTTTCTTTTTTTGAATGCAAAATAAAAATACTAAAATATACAAAAGAGACATTAGTGTAACATGCTATAAAAATATAAATTATGGATAAAAATATAAAATGTATACGTATAAAGTAACATTTTAAAGCATTAAAATCATATTTGTTTTTAGTAAAAAAATCATTTGGATTTTGCATACAGAATATTAATGAAGTTAAAAAAATATATATGAAAGATGTAAACAAACCATAACCATCGTCAAAAGAATATCATTTCGGCATTTCTCCCCAGATATATAATTGTTATTGAGAAAACAATTTAAAAGTAATAGGTCATTACTGCAACTTTGATGTTTGGAATTTTTGCAATGGAAATAAAATACAGTTAAGTATTCAAATGGCAGCTCACAAATATGTTCAATATTTCATTTAAATTTAATAAATTCTTATAATTAGAAGCATTTAACAAAATAATTTTAAACGGCTAACATCCTGAACGCACTATATTATTTTTTTTATTTACTCATTTTCCACTGCTGAATGTAATTTTAAACAGAAAGATTAAAAATTTTAGAACATTACATAAACACATTTGTAAACAGAATGAACACTAAAACAGTTATTGAGTTAATCGTGAATCATATAAGTATATACCGAATATGTGATAACGTCGAAAATTATTTTCGGTTATAATGTAAATATTTTACACTCTTTGTAAAAATTGGAATTATGTGCTCGTGAGAGCCTTCTAGTTGATCAAGGCCGACCTCACTAAATATAGCTTAACTGGAATTATCTGTTGTGTGGACCTATGGCTCCGAGGTAAAGTGCTTGACTACGGACCAGAAGGTGGTGAGGTCGATCCCCGTCGAAGGCAAGTGTCCTAAAATTCGTTTTGATTTAAAGATTGCTTTGTATTTGTTTCTAGTTCCTTCGGAAATATGCTAATTGTTATTATGTTAATCGTTATTTAATTTCTAGAACTTTCCAAGCTTGGAATGTTCCATTCGAGAAAGCACCCCTCGAGTGTATTTAAGCTGGTGTATGCTTGAGATGGCAGAAATAAAGCTTCGAGTTGGTTCATGCTTGTTGTCTTCATTCGTTCTCATTTAATACCTACGCGACAATATCATTAAGGAGGGTTGTGGTCGGGAATTCTAAAACAAAGGTTAACACATAAAAAATGGCTAATAATTTATACATATTGTGGTATCGTGGGCGCATACACATAATTAAACCTATCGTATCGTATTAAACGAAAATGTTTTATTTAAAAACAACAATTAAAAAAAACATGATAGTAAATTTTTAGATGATATTACATTTATTTTACATCTCAGGAACTCCAAAGATAAGGTCCGTCTTACCAGAACTCAAAAACCAGTCTGTCCTCACTGGCTAAAAAACTCCTTCTCTTCCTCACTGCACAATCCTTGACTTGATTCACACCTCCTTTCTTATCACAGATTTCTTCGAAATCTACTAGTCATGCTATTCATACGAATACCTCCCTGACACATTTAAAAACCCTTCAGATAAATCTTCTTATAGAAAGAGTTCACACGCATTTAGCATGGCTATACAAAGCATGAAAGTAATTCATTTTCACATGAAATGGTAAAATATCTTCTCCTAAGGTAATCCTCTTACAATAGGTGCGAATCAAGACCTATCACTCCACTTTATTCTGGGATTATTTTTATCCTATCAGAATGAATTATGCTGATACCCTCCATGCCATCACAATATATTTATCATACATTATCTTACATACTAGCAAAACTCGCGGCTTTGCTCGCGTAATTGCTCATACCAAATGGTATTTTTATTCCTATTTTTAATAGAGGAAATTATACGGCTACGGTTAGTTAAAAAATACTAATTAAGCCATATTTTGGGTAAATTTCATACTTATATTGCATTAGGCAGACATGAGACTTAAATTAATCAGAACTAAAATTAATTCCAGACCAATGGTAATTTTGAAATTTTATTTTTAAGGTTTTCCGTTCAGTTAATTTTTTATTTGAAATTTCGAACCATTCTAGAAGCCATTCTTAGAACAATTCATTCACATCTTAAAAGTAACCATCATGCCAAATTCGAAGCTTCTTGTTATGAAAGAAATTGCAATTTCCTAGAAATTGCAATTTTAGGACTTTTTTGTTCCTTCACAATTTAAATTTTCAAAATTTATAAAAAATGTTTTATGAGTGAATTTACGTATATAAAGTAACAGCCATGTGACATTTCATGTTTCTCTCCCTAACAAATTCAGATAAATCATAGTTTAGAAGGTTTTTACAAAGTTTACCGCTCATTTACCCCTTTTAAATTTCGAAATTTTTTAGAAATCGTTTTTAGCGAGCACTGAAATCTTAAAAATCACCACTATGCCAAATTTCATGTTTCTAACACATACAAACTAAAAGAAAATGTTGAAAACAAAACAGAGAATTTGTATGACAGGCAAAGTGTATACACTAGTGTGTAAAGCTACACTGTTAAAAATTTGCAGTAAACTGTCCAGTCATTTAACCGTTTTTATTGAAAACGGTTACGTAATCGTAATTTAACTCTGTTCTGACCATATTGTTGTCCATATTATGGTCAGAATAGAGTTAAATTACTGTTATGTAACAGTTTTATCTAAAAACTGTCTAATGACTGGACAGTTTGCTGCAAAATTTTAACAGGTGTACTACCATCCCAGTCAGTAACGGAAGTCTGAAGGACACCTATCCGATTCCGCCCAAGTCACCTGTTTTGCGAAATGCACAAATTAAATCAAATACATCCCTAAAACATCTTTAGAAATGCAGATCTATTAGTATTATAAAAAATTTCTGATATATAAATATTTTTTATGTTTAACGGAGTTTATAGCTCGAAATGAATGTTGTATAAATGTTGAAATAAATGTATTATACCCTTATTTGAAATATAGAGGGTATACGAAATTTATTCTAAAAATTCAGGTGATATACGGCGTATACACTGTACTACAGACCTTGTTTCACTATTTGCAGGGTTGTAGTATTTTTTAGTAGAAAATAATCTCATAATTGAAACGAATTATACACAAATGTTGTTACCTTGAAATTTTCAAGTCATAATTTGAAATTTATCTGAAAAGGGATATAAAATTTATTCATTTATCTCAATTACAAAATACCAACGTAAAACTAAATGGATTAAAGGAATTTTAAATAATTATTTAAAGAGACACCTATACTGTAATTAGTGTCCGCTGAATAACAACTTGATAGATTAAATTCAGAAGGGAACAAAAGTAAGATATTCCGCAAAATCCTGTAACTTATAAAAGTAGTCTCATTTGAAAAAGTTTTATAAGCGCTGATCTAAGGTAATATTTTATCAGCTACAGAAATGCATTAGTTTTTAGGATGGATATTATTACGAAAGAATGGACCAAATTGAAAGCTAGAACAATTTTCGACAGAGATTTTTACATTTTTATGCGTAACATACTGCAGCGTGTTACGCTAATATTTCCGCTTTTATAATGGACATATTTACTGAAAATATCCATTTACTTTTTGTGGAACACTGGAGTACAATTGCATATTAGTACTGGATGAAATTATTCGACAGGATTCTTTTAATTTTCGGGATGTCCATTTCTAAGTTCTAATTTTCTGCTATCTCATAAATTATTTAATAATAATTATAATAATAAATCTAGAAATGCTACGTAAAATACAAAAAGTCTGATTTTGTAAAAGAGACTCAAATAATATGCTTAAAATGATATTTTCGTAAATTGTATAATGTTTTTGTTTCTTTTTTGGTAGATTTTCCGTAGTATTTTAAGCTTACAATTATTGATTTGTACTGGACATGTTAAATAAAATTATTATTTTTTTATTTTTAGAGAAATGATTATATTAAACTCTAAAGACGTATTATATTAGAACTGATATATATACCATAATAATTTAGAAACATTCTTAAATTTTCTGAATTTTCGTTTTTACAGTTTTAATATTTAAAAGGTCACATACATTGTTGTATACATTGCTGTATATTATATAGTTATTAGCGAATTAAAGGTAAATCTAGGAAGGCACTTTGAGTGTATGTACATATAATTTGATGTATTTACATATAACCTCTCAGAAAATAACATTTTGCAATGTGAGTGATGTTAATTCAATCAAAATTAATAATAATAGACAAATCTGATTTTGTAAAACAAATTATATGCTAAAAGTTAAATTTTCATAAGTTGTATAATATTTTTGTTTCTTTTTTTATAGATTTTTCCGTAGTATTTTACGCTTGCAATTATCGATTTGTACTGGACATGGAAACTAATTTTTTTTATTTCAGTTTAGATTAATGATTACATTAAAACACTGAAGACGTATTATATTAGAACTATTATATATACCATAATAGTTTAGATAAATTCTTAAATTTTCTGAATTTTCGTTTTTATAATTTTAGTATTTAAACGGCCACATACATTGTTGTATGTTGTATACATTGTTGTATAATATATGTTTTTTGCGAATTTAAGGTAAACCTCGGCAGGCATTTTTGAAATAGTTAAAAAAAGACTCGTACAAATGGTCATATTTAAATTAATACTTCAAAGGTAATTTGAATTAAGTGCGTATTGCAGAAATCTGCAATGTTGGCTATCATTGTGTGAAAAAAAAAAGAAAGAAAGAAAGAAAGAAAGAAAACATTGAATCTGAGCGTTAATTACTCTCCAAATCCTAGCATGCGTCCCTCGACTCTGTCGCTGCTATCTTGCTATCTAAGACTAAACCATTTAATACTATTTATTGTCCATTTTACCAATTTTCTTTCAGACATTATTTAAAAAAATATGGTCAAAATTTTTCACTAAAAGCGTCCCCTATTTAAAAAATGTAAAAACAGTTTCCAATAAAAAATCTTCACCACTCCACAAAAGCGCTTTCGCCCCAGCTAGGGCATCATCAGTTGTCTGACTGATATCATCAGGTTGTCTGACTGACATCAGTTGTCTGACAACTGATGATGTCCTAGCTGGGTGAAAGCGCTTTTGTGGAGTGGTAAAGATTTTTTATTGGAAACTGTTTTTACATTTTTTAAATGGGGGACGTTTTTAGTGAAAATTTTTGACCATGTTTTTTTAAATAATGTCTGAAAGAAAATTGGTAAAATGGACAATAAATAGTATATTTACAGACATTAACAAATGAACACCTGTTTTGAACATTTAATACTATTTAACCATTTCTCTTTGGGTGCAGTTGATAGCGTTTAAATAGCATGATCTCAAACAATGTCATTTTATTTTTATTTTTTAATTTTCATAAATTAAAAAAAAAATCTCTTTTATTGTTTTTAAAATTTGCTTACTATCTAAATATATTTTGGAAACTAAATTCCAGTTTAATTGTTATTTTTACTCATAAGCTTTTTGAATAATAAATATTTCTACATTTACAACACAATTCATTTATCAATCATTATACAAATATTGAAGAGACTTTTTCAAAATATTTACACATTAATTATTTTTTATTAGTAGACATTTAGTATTACAACACTGTTTCGCAAATAAAAATCTTAATGAAAAAAATATTGTGTCAATAATGTTTGGAACTAAATTTGTTTTGTAAAACAATTAATATTTTTATTATTCATTAATTGTTGATTAAAGAAATCACTTTGAAATATGGTATCTTAGTATACAATAATATAATATTTCCGAAACGTATGCTTTACATGTAACAGCTCAGGAAATAACATTTTGCAAATAGAGTGATGTTAATTCAATCAAAATTAATGACCAATAGTTAGTATATATTGATATATGAACAACTATTTAAGAATATATATATTTTTTAGAATATTATGAATGTTGTAATTTAAAAGTAATACCATGCAAACAATGCGGTTTTCTGTATTATTTTATATATAAAAAAAATCTTTAAATATGTTTTTAAAATTATACCAAAATTAACATCAAGATATATATAAAACTAAAAAAATTCTAATTTAAAACATTTAAAAATTATTAAAAAAAAATTTCTCACGCACATTTTAGTGGAAACATAAAATTTATTTTTAACAGCAATATACATTTATTATAACTTAGATATTCACATAAAATATTATATTTGTTAAATAGGTAAAATGTTGAAGATTACAAGCAGATTTTTAAACAAAGTAATAATTTTTTTTATTATTATTTTAAAGTTAACAAACTATCTGGCATTCAAAAATCGTACTAAACAATATTTGTGGAGTAATTTTTTCACTGGCTCGTACTTACATAAATTAACTTCATGTTTTGATATTAAAATAAATTGCATTAAATTACAGTTCTGTTTTGTCTTTTAGCCCTGACAATAGTTTAAAAAAAATTAAAATAAGATTATATATATATATATATATATATATATATATATATATATATATATATATATATATATATATATATATATATATATATATATATATATGTGCTATTAAAAATTCGATTTAATGTACTAATTATATGTATTAAAAATATGTTTAGCAAAAAATGTAATCAGATATTACTTTACGTTTCGTAATAAAATGATAAAGAAATCTAAAATATCCAGACATAAAAATTTATGTTTTGAACACATTTCGTCTGATTTCATATTAAACTTTATTGATTTACAAAACAGGAAAGATCGCAATCTTTAATAAAAAAGGAAATAATGCAAATATTTTTCAAAGTTTAAAATTTTTTAACATTTCACCCTATAAACGTTCTTTCTTTCATTATTTTTGAAAGAAAAATAAACAGAGATGAATTTCAATTACTTTAATTTATAAATTCGAAATGAAAGAAATGTATACATTAAACGCGCGATATATTTACCCATGAATAAGTTTATGATACTTGCCTGTTAGGTTTACAAAAATCTTAAATTCATTTGTAAATAAATATATTATTATTTTCTGTTATTTATGTGATACGAGAACATTTTTTAAATATTTTTAATGATTCCGGGAATTCTAAAGTAAGGTACACATTTATGTGCTTCGTCTTAAATATCCATTACTAAGCATAAACATTGAGTTTTTAACAATGTTCAAATGCATCTATTTGAAACTAAAATCAGAATTTATTCCACTTGGATAAAACAGGAAAATTAAGTTTCATATACATTCATCTCTAAACAGGCTCTAAGAAATCTATTTTTACTTGCGGCTAAGAATTAATGGGATAAAATAATTTACTTTTACGAAATGCTTCGAGTGACATATTTCCTTCAATGAAAGATGTGTATGCTTTATCGCAAAATTCTTTTACTTATTTGCTGAAAACAGAAACCGCTGTAATAAGATACATTTCGTTTCGTAATTCAGATAAGAACGGTATAATTCATCTGCATTTAGTAGTAGAAATATTTTTGAAAGTAACTTGTCTTTTGATACTTTTGTAATGCCTTAACATAGATATACCATAAACTTGGACTTCTATAGCATAAATAAAAATTACTTAGAGTTTTTTACTATAATAAGAATAAAATACACTTTTTTTTATTATCAATATGTGAAAATATATACTTTGGATTGAAGATTTCGGACATTTTTATCTATTTGTGGCTTGTTAAGAAATTATTATGGATTCCTATTATTCAAAATATGAATTTTTATGTAATCGTTTTTAATGTAAATTTTTTATTAGTAATACTATGGGATCCGCTGGACTTCCTGGGTTACAGAATATAGGTGGACACCATTTTTTTATTTGTCAATTCTTATAGATTTGTTGGATTTAATATACAGTGTGCCCACTAAAGTCCGTTGTCACCCCCAATAATTTCTGAACGGCAAGAGCTATATTCATAAAAGTGGGGTCTAGGTATAGTAAAGTTGCCATGCACTACGCAAGCAAACCAGCGCCACGTGGCAGATAAATTTGGTATTAGCGTTCTTATTCCAAAAACGATGTGAGATACGGGAAAAAAGTTAATTACAAAGTTGTGCAGCATCATCGATTTAGTAAGAGAAGACACTTTCCGTAAAGTAATCCTAAAAATAGAAGGCGTAAAATGCATATTTATTTGGTTCGTAACTCTCATAATTGTAAAGCGACAGAATTCGGAAGAAAAGAGAGAAGGTCACACTCCAGAGCATCCCTTATCGTGGCACAGTAGTAGCGTGCATGATTAAAATATGAGAGGACCACAATACAAGTCCCATCTGGTTCATGCTGTCCTTACAATTTTCGCAACAAAATTAGTAGACGATGCGGATTGTGAAATATCGTTTAGCAAGCGCATCAACTCAACTAAACGCTCATTTGTCATGTGAATCGAATAAATTTCGGTATTATGCAAATAAATATGACACGCCATACCTCTGCGCCAGACAAAAGTGTAAAATAAAGAGTTCTGCGGGGTTGTATGTTGAAACTCGTAATCATGTCGTCATTTTCTGCCGATCAGTACTGCGAGAGTATCTTGATTTGCGGTGAATGTGGGCTCCACGCAAGAGCGGCAGAGCGACCATATCGTGAACATTTTCCCGGAGGGCCACATCCTTCATGGCAGGTCATCGTAAAGACAGTGAAACGATTGAGGGAGACGGGCAGTGTGAAAAACAGACCTCTATTCGACAGACCAAGAAGAGTAGCACAGCAAGTGCTACCAGAAGACGTATTAGCGTTTGCCCTCGTCCATCATCCAAAGCAGTACAAGAGAGATCAGTGCACACTGTGGCCTCTTGAAAAGCCGCATTTGGACTATCTTGGGTGATCTAGGTGCTCATCCTTACCAGCCTACATCTGTGCAGGCACTAATGTCATGGGATGCTCAGAGACGCTATGATTGGTGCAACTTCATGATGAACCGCTTAGAGTTACAGCCAACGTTCCTTGCCACCATCATACGAACGGATGTGGTATGTTTTTCGCGTTATACTACGTACAATAAGCAGAATATCCCTTTTTGGTCGCTGGATAATCCTAGATGTGCTGTCGAAGTTCGACATCAAGTTCACTGGTCGATAAATGTCTGGTGCGGAATATGAACAGAATGATTGACCATGTATTTTACGAGGGCACGTTAACAGGATTCCAATACTTGGAACTTCTGAAGGATGTCATATCCGATTTTCTAGAAGATTTGCCGTTGAGTGACTTCCGAAATGTAATGTTCCAACACGATGGCGCAATGCCACACAAGGAATCAAGTGTCCAACAGTACATTCAGTACACATTCCAGCAACAAGTCATAGGGTATGGTTGTTGCGTAAAATGACCTCCACGTTTACCTGATCTGATGCCTATGGAATTTTTTCTGTGGGGATACATGAAGCAGCGAGTGAATGCAACGCCTCCACGAACAGTGCAAAAACTTCAAAACCATATTACGTATGCTTTCACCAGCGTGTCACCTGCAATGTTGTACAATGTGCAGATGGAAAGGCAATGCCGTGTTCAGATGTGTATTGTTGCTTAAGAACACCATTTTGAGAATCACAGATAGATGAGTCTCATTTCCGATAAGTGCAGTTTTGTTCAACGTGATCAAATACATGTGCGGTTTGTGCTATTAATTTATATCATTTTTCTGATAATTTTTTTTAATAAATCGATGATGCTGAACAACTTTGTAATTTACTTTTTTCCCATATCTCGTACCGTTTTTGTAATAAAAACGCTAACTCCAAATTTAGCCACCAGGTGGCGCTGTTAGCGGTTTCCTTGCGTAGCGCATGAAACTTTACTACATCTAGACCCCACTTTTATGACTATTGTTCTTGCCGTTCAGGAATTATTGGGGTGACAACGGACTTTAGCGGGCACACTGTATATATTATATATATATATATATATATATATATAGATAGAGAGAGAGAGAGAGAGTTTGTGTACTAACAACACCAAAACACATCTTTGTTTGAAAAATATCAGTAATGTATTCAAATAAAGAGTTGAAATTTATTAAAAGCGCTACTTTTCGTATTAGTCACATGCAAGGAATAAATAGCCAAAGAAATCGCCAAAGTGTTCGGTACATACAGCAGTTTTTTTGTTTCTTTCTTCCTTTGATAATTTCAGTTGTTTAAGAACGTTTCTGGATTCAAATATCTATAATTAGCGTTTTATTTATCTATTATTATTATTTTATTTATTTATTTATTAACATTTAATTTTGTTAAGGAGTATAAGCCGAAAATAAATTCGGAACTATTTATAGTATTTTAAGTGAAAACAAGTTAATCTTTCCCCATTAAAGTATTGAATACACTGGTGTGATACTATAAAAGCATAAAAAACACATTAAGAACACCATGAAATAAAGGAATGGTACTAGGCCTTTCGAAGAAACTTTGTCTTTCTTCGTCAGGCGCAAAGAGAAGACGTTTTTGTGTCTTGCTACAAAGTTCTTTCCAAAGGCCTAGCGCATTCCTTATTTGTATGGTGTTCTTAAGAATTTTTTTATGTTTTTATAAAAAGTCAGTAAATTGAGACACAGTTTTCAAACGAATTGCATCTTAAAGAATATCTTTTTCCTATTTGACAGTTTAAAAATAGAAATTTTGCGATGTTTTGAAATGAAAAAAAAATGCAATAAAAGCAAATTTTATTCATCAGCTGTTCCTACTGTCAAAATTGATGGCAGCGTTACTGAGGTACATGTTTTTGCATTATAATATAGATTATTTAAAAGACCTGTTTATACATTAAATAGTCTTATTATGCTTCATGAAAACAAAAATATCTGTCAAGAAGAACAAAAAATAAAATAAAATTAAATTAAATTAAAAAATTAAAAATAATATGAGCGAGATATATTTATACCGTGAAATATATTTCGGTAACATTGAAAGATATGTATTAATGTATGGTTTTGCGATATGTAAAATTAATCAAAATTTCTTATTTATACAATTAACTAAAAATATATATATACACTATGTAACATAGAGTCATATAGAAGCGTAAAATGCCCAAAATCTGTAACATTACCTAAATTGGGCCTCTTTGTTAACTTTTGTTGATACTACTGCAACCTCCAGAGCAAAGTTACAAAACACTTCCGTATCCCGCAATCGGGAGTTTACAATGAGATGGTAACTAAATGTTTTGTTTTAGCGCAGTATTTTAAATAATGTTTGAGGTAAAGCTCATAGTAGTTTTTATTTAATTTCAGAACTTTTTTTAGATGCATCACTGTACGTTTATTATAACTGTATGTTTGACATTTTTAGATGGGATTTCATTGTCTCATACAATTTTTTCATTGTCTGAGAGGTTAATCGTTTGTTCAAAAGCTGCCGAGATGTTTTTACTACTTCTAGTCTTATGTTGTCATACCTAAAATTGAACAACCAAATGGTCAATTAAAAGTGGTCAGCTAAAAACGAAAAAGGAAAAATCGGGGAATAATTGATCCACCTTTTATGAAGTTGGCACTCTTTCTGACAGGATCTTACCACCAGGAGTCACTAAAATCCGTACGAGAGGAAAATCAAGAACTTGAAGGTGACCAGAAGAAACAGCTAAATCTCATTGTAGCTGTTACCTGTCTCTTTTTCAAATCATTCCTACTTCAAATAACATATGGAATGTAAAATTAAAAAGGGTGCGGAATTAGGCATCCTTCTTTGAACTTCTGAAAATTGGGTTACTGTAACGTTTACTTACTTACATTTCATCACAATGAATTCTACACAGCTTCAAAACTAGTTTCCGGTGATTGATTTTTTTTGAGAAATTTTCGATCTTTCTTAATTTTTAAAACTGTGAATTTACCCTAGAATTTACCATACCAATTACATACATTAAAATGTTAATTACACTGCAAATAATTGCAACTGCAAAATTGTTCAACTCTGCCCTGTATATACCAATATTCAACGTCATATTACGCGCATTCCTTTTTTTGGAAAGAACCTTTCATATGATATGTACACATTTTTGAAAGTACAATAGATGTGAAAATAGAGATGAGATATGTGATATATTTGAACATTTTCCCTCTGTTATCTTCAACAGTTTTGTGTTTTACATTTTGACAATTAGCATCGTTATCGTCATTCCGTAAACAATTGATATTTTTAAACAAAGTTGGTTGGTTGGTCGATTTATGATGGCCAGTTATCTACTCGAGGGATACAGGAGGGGTGCCCTCAGTGGGGGTCTTTCTAAGAGATCCTAACCCATATTTATGGCAATGCTCCAAGAAAACCATGGAAAAGTCCGAACGGTTAGGTCAACGAGCGCGATAAAGGTTGAACCCAGCACCTTCCGTCTGGTGGGCATTTTTAAACAAAGCTTTAATGTGAAGATAATACATAATGTAAAACCTATAAATAACGGAAATATTTAGACCGACGAATTTGTCCGCTATTCACAGGTGTCCGCTATTTATAAGTAAAAATATGCAAATTTTATTTGTCGTAGGGGATTGGAAAAAATGCTTGCTAAATAGATATGCCCGCTATACGGGAGTGTCCGTTATGGATGTTTTTGTGTGCTTAACACATGCTTAAATATGCTTAACATGCTTAACAATGTTTAAAATCTTCCTACAATTTTAAATTCGAATTACAAAACTGGAACTAAAAGATTTCATTTTAGAATAAAACACTTTTCTCAAAGGATTACAAAATCACATTATTTATAGAAAATTATCCTCAATTCTTAAGTAAATTTGAATTTGTGTCAGAAAATGATTAAATAACGATGTAGATTCAATTGGGATTATGCATTTTTAAGAACATTTTTTTCACCATTTGTATGACTATATAGTCGCATCTAATTTCATACACTGTAAAAAAATAACGTTAAATAATTCGGAATCTAACAGAAAGCAATTTAAAAGTTCAAAGGATTTTTTTTAAAGAAACAAATTGAAAGAACAGAATTGAATTAAAAGAAAATAAAACAGGTAAATTTCCAAACTAGATACTTTGTGTCAAAGAACTAAATTTATTTTATAGTACACTAATGTCAATAAAGAAATTTGCTTTAAAGTAGTACATTGTAATCAAGAGAATTAAATTTTGACGTTTCAATTACTTTTTGTACGAGTATCAAATTACGTTATTGGATTTTGCTTTGCTTTATATGCAAAATAAATTTTCTCAACGTGATGTCGCAGTTTATATTTTTTTTCATACATATCAAATACGAACTTGAATAAAATTTGATGTATTTTATAGTTTTTTATTGCAATGGCAGTGTAAAACAAACACTAAGAAATTATTCATTCATAATATAATAAAAACTAATGATAGATATTTGGCACTTGTTCAATATTTTAAAATAATAAATATTTGCAAAATGCTAATATTATTTACTTAAAATGTAATTTTTACTGATAAAAAATGCAATTATTCATTATTGAAATCAAATATACTAGAAATTGATAGTCTTGATTTTGGAAAAACGTGGCATGAAGTGAAATTTGTACATTATAATATATTTATTTAACAATGGACAATAATACGATTTTATTGTTTAAGTCTGATGACAGAGGCTATTTAAATAATTCATTTTGAAACTTTAGTTGCAGAAATATGGATATGTAGTTTACCTTCATGTGTATACATTTAAGGAAAGTAGCCTGTAAAGAAAGTAGCCTAAGTACATTTTTAATTATTCTAATTCATAGGAAACTAAAACAAACTAAATTATGATTTTTTTCTATTTTGATTATGGGAGGTTAAATTAAATTTACGCTATTACCCGGAGCCAGTATTGAACCCGAGTCCAACTAGTTACAAGTCCATTGTGTTACCCACTTCGCCATCCAAACCACATGAGTGGGTTATTTTAAATGCAAGTGATAATGCAATTTTAAATGCAAGTCCGAATGATTCGGACGCATGTCGATATTTTTATAGCATTCATTAATTTGTTGCTGAGAAAATTGGAAATTTTTAACGGGATTTCGGATAGATTTGGTCAATTTGAGATGGTGTTTAAGATTGTACATCTTTATTATTTACTAGCAAGCTACGCCCGCTACGCTGGTCAATTTCTCTTAACGAACCTTTAATCAAACAAAATATTGACATTTCATAATTCACTTTTATATTTTAACAGAATAATAAGGATACTATAATTTGTGACTCATGCTATAGTCAATATACACGTCAGGACACGTCGTCCTTATCATTATCTTTTTACGCGTGAAGGTTTCGCTATGGTACTCTATTGTGAAATTTGGTAATTTTAGAAATTCAATAGTTGAAAAATCGCAGAATCATTAGATCATTTTTCTTTAGAAATTGTTTTTAGAGCGCATTTAGATCTTATAAATAACAATCATGCCGAACTTGAAGTTTCTAGCTCCTTCAGCATAGCAAAAATCGCAATTTTAAAACGTTTTTCGCTTCTGCACCCCCCTCGGGGTAGTGGCACCGACATAAAATACAGCCTATGTTGGAGCAGGGATTGTCACCATCCATTTGCCACCATCACTTTTGAAATCGCTTTAGTAGTTCCAGACATTCCATACAAATTGTAATTTATAATGTTTTTAGAAAATTTTTTGCTTATTTCAGCCTTTTAAATTTCGATTTTTTTTCGATTTTGTTCTTATAGAGCATTTAAATCTTGTAAGTAACGACCATACAAAATGTCAAGTTCCTAACTCCTTCATTATTGAAATTATCATAATTTTGGAACGTTTTTCGCTCCTGCACCCTCTGCGGGCAGTGGCACCGACAAAAAATTTAGCATATGTTGGAGCAGGGACTGTCACCATCCATTTGCCACCATCACTTTTGAAATCGGTTCTGTAGTTTCAGAGATTCCATAGAAATTGTAATTTAGAATGTTTTTAGAACGCTTCTTCCTCATCTCACCCTTTTAAATTGCGAATGTTTTTATAATTTGTTCTTAGAGAGCATTTACATCTTATAAGTAACTACCATACCAAATTTGATACTTCTATCTCCTTCAGTAGACAAAAAATCGAAATTTTAGAACATTTTTCGCTCCTGCACCCCCCTGGGGGTGGTGGCACCGACATAAAATATAGCCTATGTTGGAGCAGGGATTGTCACCATTAATTTGCCACCATCACTTTTAAAATCGCTTCAGTGGTTCCAGAGATTACCCCCTACAAACAAACAAACAAACAAACAAACAATCTTTACTACTTTATATAAAAGTATAGATAAGGGGGAATTAGCCCCTTGTTTCCCCCCTTTATACTTAACCAATCAATCCCGAAAACTAATCAGAGATGCGCCTTAACACAGTGAACCTATAAATAAAATTGGAAGGAAATGGGATAATTCTGCATGAAAAACCCATTTACATAAATTAAGGGGGGTATTAGCCCCCCGTTCCCCCCCTTTATACTTAACCAATCAATCCCGAAAACTAATCAGGGAAGCGTCTTAACCCAATGAATCTATAAACAAATTTTGAAGCAAATAGAATAATTCTGCATGAAAAACCCATTTATATAAATTAAGGGGGGGGGATTATCCCCCCGTTCCCCCCCCCCTTTATACTTAACCAATCAATCCCGAAAACTAATCAGGGAAGCGCCTTAACACAGTGAACCTATAAACAAAATTTGAAGGAAAACGGAATAATTCTGCATGAAAAACCCATTTATATAAATTAAGAGGGGGATTAGCCCCCCGTTCCCCCCTTTATACTTAACCAATCAATCCCGAAAAGTAATCAGGGAAGCGTCTTAACCCAATGAACCTATAAACAAAATTTGAAGGAAAACGGAATAATTCTGCATGAAAAACCCACTTATATAAATTAAGGGGGGGAATTAGCCCCCCGATCCCCCCCCCCTTTATATTAACTAATCAATCCCGAAAACTAATCAGGGAAGCGAATTAACACAGTGAACCTATAAACAAAATTTGAAGGAAAACGGAATAATTCTGCATGAAAAACCCATTTATATACATTAAGGGGGGGATTAGCCCCCCCCCGTTCCCCCCTTTATTCTCAGCCAATTAATCCCGAAAATTATCATGCAAGCGCCTTAACACAGTGAACCTATAAACAAAATTTGAAGGAAAAACGGAATAATTCTGCATGAAAAACCCATTTATATAAATTAAGGGGGGGATTAGCCCCCCGTTCCCCCCTTTATACTTAACCAATCAATCCCGAAAAGTAATCAGGGAAGCGTCTTAACCCAATGAACCTATAAACAAAATTTGAAGGAAAACGGAATAATTCTGCATGAAAAACCCATTTATATAAATTAAGGGGGGGAAATTAGCCCCCCCGATCCCCCCCCTTTATATTAACTAATCAATCCCGAAAACTAATCAGGGAAGCGCCTTAACACAGTGAACCTATAAACAAAATTTGAAGGAAAACGGAATAATTCTGCATGAAAAACCCATTTATATAAATTAAGGGGGGGGAATTAGCCCCTTGTTCCCCCCTTTATACTTAACCAATCAATCCCGAAAAGTAATCAGGGAAGCGTCTTAACCCAATGAACCTATAAACAAAATTTGAAGGAAAACGGAATAATTCTGCATGAAAAACCAATTTATATAAATTAAGGGGGGATTAGCCCCCCCCGATACCCTCCCCTTTATACTTAACTAATCAAACCC
Organism: Maratus michaelseni; assembly: GCA_963931845.1. NCBI lineage: Eukaryota > Metazoa > Arthropoda > Arachnida > Araneae > Salticidae > Maratus > Maratus michaelseni. Next base: position 95,015,265 of record OZ007594.1, on the reverse strand, counting down.
GTAAACTAATCAGGGAAGCGCCTTAACTCAGTGAACCTATAAACAAAATTTGAAGGGAAACGGAATAATTCTGCATGAAAAACCCATTTATATAAATTAAGGGGGGGGGACTTAGACCCTTGTTCCCCCCCCCCTTTCTACTTGACCAATCAATCCCGAAAACTAATCAGGGAAGCGCCTTAACTCAGTGAACCTATAAACAAAATTTGAAGGAAAACGGAATAATTCTGCATGAAAAACCCATTTATATAAATTAAGGGGGGGGGGGGAATTAGCCCCTTGTTCCCCCCCTCCTTTTATACTTAACCAATCAATCCCGAAAACTAATCAGGGAAGCGCCTTAACACAGTGAACCTATAAACAAAATTTGAAGGAAAACGGATATTTCTATGAAGAGTTATCGCATTACGTACGTACATACATACATACAGAACCGGCTGCCAAGCTCTCAGGGCTTGACAGCTAGTGTGATAACTGAAAAATCGCAATTTTAGAACGTTTTTTGCTCCTGCACCCCCTGGGGTTAGTGGCACCGACATAAAATATAGCCTATGTTTTAGCAGGGGTTGTCACCATCAACTGTTGTGTGGACCTATGGCTCCGAGGTAAAGTGCTTGACCAGAAGGTGGTGAGGTCGATCCCCGTCGAAGGCAAGTCTCCTAAAATTCGTTTTGATTTAAAGATTGCTTTGTATTTGTTTCTAGTTCCTTCGGAAATATGCTAATTGTTATTATGTTAATTCTTATGTTAATCGTTATTTAATTTCTAGAACTTTCCAAGCTTGGAATGTTCCATTCGAGAAAGCACCCCTCGAGTGTATTTAAGCTGGTGTATGCTTGAGTTGGCAGAAATAAAGCTTCGAGTTGGTTCATGCTTGTTGTCTTCATTCGTTCTCATTTAATACCTACGCGACAATATCATTAAGGAGGGTTGTGGTCGGGAATTCTAAAACAAAGGTTAACACATAAAAAATGGCTAATAATTTATACATATTGTGGTATCGTGGGCGCATACACATAATTAAACCTATCATATCGTATTAAACGAAAATGTTTTATTTAAAAACAACAATTTAAAAAAAACATGATAGTAAATTTTTAGATGATATCACATTTATTTTACATCTCAGGAACTCCAAAGATAAGGTCCGTCTTACCAGAACTCAAAAACCAGTCTGTCCTCACTGGCTAAAAAACTCCTTCTCTTCCTCACTGCACAATCCTTGACTTGATTCACACCTCCTTTCTTATCACAGGTTTCTTCGAAATCTACTAGTCATGCTATTCATACGAATACCTCCCTGACACATTTAAAAACCCTTCAGATAAATCTTCTTATAGAAAGAGTTCACACGCATTTAGCATGGCTATACAAAGCATGAAAGTAATTAATTTTCACATGAAATGGTAAAATATCTTCTCCTAAGATAATCCTCTTACAATAGGTGCGAATCAAGACCTATCACTCCACTTTATTCTGGGATTATTTTTATCCTATCAGAATGAATTATGCTGATACCCTCCATGCCATCACAATATATTTATCATACATTATCTTACATACTAGCAAAACTCGCGGCTTTGCTCGCGTAATTGCTGATACCAAATGGTATTTTTATTCCTATTTTTAATAGAGGAAATTATACGGCTACGGTTAGTTAAAAAATACTAATTAAGCCATATTTTGGGTAAATTTCATACTTATATTGCATTAGGCAGACATGAGACTTTAATTAATCAGAACTAAAATTAATTCCAGACCAATGGTAATTTTGAAATTTTATTTTTAAGGTTTTCCGTTCAGTTAATTTTTTATTTGAAATTTCGAACCATTCTAGAAGCTATTCTTAGAACAATTCATTCACATCTTAAAAAGTAATCATCATGCCAAATTCGAAGCTTCTTGTTATGAAAGAAATTGCAATTGCAATTTTAGGACTTTTTTGTTCCTGCACAATTTAAATTTTCAAAATTTATAAAAAATGTTTTATGAGTGAATTTACGTATATAAAGTAACAGCCATGTGACATTTCATGTTTCTCTCCCTAAAAAATTCAGATAAATCATAGTTTAGACAAAGTCATAGTTTAGACGGTTTTTACAAAGTTTACCGCTCATTTACCCCTTTTAAATTTCGAAATTTTTAAGAAAAAAAGGCTTAAAAATCACAACTATGCCAAATTTCATGTTTCTAACACATAGAAATTAAAAGAAAATGTTGAAAACAAAACTGATAATTTGTATGACAGGCAAAGTGTATACGCCAGTGTGTAAAGCTACACTGTTAAAAATTTGCAGCAAACTGTCCAGTCATTTAACCGTTTTTATTGAAAACGGTTACGTAATCGTAATTTAACTCTGTTCTGACCATATTGTTGTCCATATTATGGTCAGAATAGAGTTAAATTACGGTTATGGAACAGTTTTATCTAAAAACTGTCTAATGACTGGACAGTTTGCTGCAAAATTTTAACAGGTGTACTACCATCCCAGTCAGTAACGGAAGTCTGAAGGACACCTATCCGATTCCGCCCAAGTCACCTGTTTTGCGAAATGCACAAATTAAATCAAATACATCCCTAAAACATCTTTAGAAATGCAGATCTATTAGTATTATAAAAAATTTCTGATATATAAATATTTTTTATGTTTAACGGAGTTTATAGCTCGAAATGAATGTTGTATAAATGTTGAAATAAATGTATTATACCCATATTTGAAATATAGAGGGTATACGAAATTTATTCTAAAAATTCAGGTGATATACGGCGTATACACTGTACTACAGACCTTGTTTCACTATTTGCAGGGTTGTAGTATTTTTTAGTAGAAAATAATCTCATAATTGAAACGAATTATACACAAATGTTGTTACCTTGAAATTTTCAAGTCATAATTTGAAATTTATCTGAAAAGGGATATAAAATTTATTCATTTATCTCAATTACAAAATACCAACGTAAAACTAAATGGATTAAAGGAATTTTAAATAATTATTTAAAGAGACACCTATACTGTAATTAGTGTCCGCTGAATAACAACTTGATAGATTAAATTCAGAAGGGAACAAAAGTAAGATATTCCGCAAAATCCTGTAACTTATAAAAGTAGTCTCATTTGAAAAAGTTTTATAAGCGCTGATCTAAGGTAATATTTTATCAGCTACAGAAATGCATTAGTTTTTAGGATGGATATTATTACGAAAGAATGGACCAAATTGAAAGCTAGAACAATTTTCGACAGAGATTTTTACATTTTTATGCGTAACATCCTGCAGCGTGTTACGCTAATATTTCCGCTTTTATAATGGACATATTTACTGAAAATATCCATTTACTTTTTGTGGAACACTGGAGTACAATTGCATATTAGTACTGGATGAAATTATTCGACAGGATTCTTTTAATTTTCGGGATGTCCATTTCTAAGTTCTAATTTTCTGCTATCTCATAAATTATTTAATAATAATTATAATAATAAATCTAGAAATGCTACGTAAAATACAAAAAGTCTGATTTTGTAAAAGAGACTCAAATAATATGCTTAAAATGATATTTTCGTAAATTGTATAATGTTTTTGTTTCTTTTTTGGTAGATTTTCCGTAGTATTTTAAGCTTACAATTATTGATTTGTACTGGACATGTTAAATAAAATTATTATTTTTTTATTTTTAGAGAAATGATTATATTAAACTCTAAAGACGTATTATATTAGAACTGATATATATACCATAATAATTTAGAAACATTCTTAAATTTTCTGAATTTTCGTTTTTACAGTTTTAATATTTAAAAGGTCACATACATTGTTGTATACATTGCTGTATATTATATAGTTATTAGCGAATTAAAGGTAAATCTAGGAAGGCACTTTGAGTGTATGTACATATAATTTGATGTATTTACATATAACCTCTCAGAAAATAACATTTTGCAATGTGAGTGATGTTAATTCAATCAAAATTAATAATAATAGACAAATCTGATTTTGTAAAACAAATTATATGCTAAAAGTTAAATTTTCATAAGTTGTATAATATTTTTGTTTCTTTTTTTATAGATTTTTCCGTAGTATTTTACGCTTGCAATTATCGATTTGTACTGGACATGGAAACTAATTTTTTTTATTTCAGTTTAGATTAATGATTACATTAAAACACTGAAGACGTATTATATTAGAACTATTATATATACCATAATAGTTTAGATAAATTCTTAAATTTTCTGAATTTTCGTTTTTATAATTTTAGTATTTAAACGGCCACATACATTGTTGTATGTTGTATACATTGTTGTATAATATATGTTTTTTGAAAATTTAAGGTAAACCTCGGCAGGCATTTTTGAAATAGTTAAAAAAAGACTCGTACTAATGGTCATATTTAAATGAATACTTCAAAGTTAATTTGAATTAAGTGCGTATTGCATAAATCTGCAATGTTGGCTATCATTGTGTGAAAAAGAAAGAAAGAAAGAAAGAAAACATTGAATCTGAGCGTTAATTACTCTCCAAATCCGAGCATGCGTCCCTCGACTCTGTCGCTGCTATCTTGCTATCTAAGACTAAACCATTTAATACTATTTATTGTCCATTTTACCAATTTTCTTTCAGACATTATTTAAAAAAACATGGTCAAAATTTTTCACTAAAAGCGTCCCCCATTTAAAAAATGTAAAAACAGTTTCCAATAAAAAATCTTCACCACTTCACAAAAGCGCTTTCGCCCCAGCTAGGGCATCATCAGTTGTCTGACTGATATCATCAGGTTGTCTGACTGACATCAGTTGTCTGACAACTGATGATGTCCTAGCTGGGTGAAAGCGCTTTTGTGGAGTGGTAAAGATTTTTTATTGGAAACTGTTTTTACATTTTTTAAATGGGGGACGTTTTTAGTGAAAATTTTTGACCATGTTTTTTTAAATAATGTCTGAAAGAAAATTGGTAAAATGGACAATAAATAGTATATTTACAGACATTAACAAATGAACACCTGTTTTGAACATTTAATACTATTTAACCATTTCTCTTTGGGTGCAGTTGATAGCGTTTAAATAGCATGATCTCAAACAATGTCATTTTATTTTTATTTTTTAATTTTCATAAATTAAAAAAAAAAATCTCTTTTATTGTTTTTAAAATTTGCTTACTATCTAAATATATTTTGGAAACTAAATTCCAGTTTAATTGTTATTTTTACTCATAAGCTTTTTGAATAATAAATATTTCTACATTTACAACACAATTCATTTATCAATCATTATACAAATATTGAAGAGACTTTTTCAAAATATTTACACATTAATTATTTTTTATTAGTAGACATTTAGTATTACAACACTGTTTCGCAAATAAAAATCTTAATGAAAAAAATATTGTGTCAATAATGTTTGGAACTAAATTTGTTTTGTAAAACAATTAATATTTTTATTATTCATTAATTGTTGATTAAAGAAATCACTTTGAAATATGGTATCTTAGTATACAACAATATAATATTTCCGAAACGTATGCTTTACATATAACAGCTCAGGAAATAACATTTTGCAAATAGAGTGATGTTAATTCAATCAAAATTAATGACCAATAGTTAGTATATATTGATATATGAACAACTATTTAAGAATATATATATTTTTTAGAATATTATGAATGTTGTAATTTAAAAGTAATACCATGCAAACAATGCGGTTTTCTGTATTATTTTATATATATAAAAAAATCTTTAAATATGTTTTTTAAAATTATACCAAAATTAACATCAAGATATATATAAAACTAAAAAAATTCTAATTTAAAACATTTAAAAATTATTAAAAAAAAAATTCTCACGCACATTTTAGTGGAAACATAAAATTTATTTTTAACAGCAATATACATTTATTATAACTTAGATATTCACATAAAATATTATATTTGTTAAATAGGTAAAATGTTGAAGATTACAAGCAGATTTTTAAACAAAGTAATAATTTTTTTATTATTATTTTAAAGTTAACAAACTATCTGGCATTCAAAAATCGTACTAAACAATATTTGTGGAGTAATTTTTTCACTGGCTCGTACTTACATAAATTAACTTCATGTTTTGATATTAAAATAAATTGCATTAAATTACAGTTCTGTTTTGTCTTTTAGCCCTGACAATAGTTTAAAAAAAATTAAAATAAGATTTATATATATATATGTGCTATTAAAAATTCGATTTAATGTACTAATATGTATTAAAAATATGTTTAGCAAAAAATGTAATCAGATATTACTTTACGTTTCGTAATAAAATGATAAAGAAATCTAAAATATCCAGACATAAAAATTTATGTTTTGAACACATTTCGTCCGATTTCATATTAAACTTTATTGATTTACAAAACAGGAAAGATCGCAATCTTTAATAAAAAAGGAAATAATGCAAATATTTTTCAAAGTTTAAAATTTTTTAACATTTCACTCTATAAACGTTCTTTCTTTCATTATTTTTGAAAGAAAAATAAACAGAGATGAATTTCAATTAGTTTAATTTATAAATTCGAAATGAAAGAAATGTATACATAAAACGCGCGATATATTTACCCATGCATAAGTTTATGATACTTGCCTGTTAGGTTTACAAAAATCTTAAATTCATTTGTAAATAAATATATTATTATTTTCTGTTATTTATGTGATACGAGAACATTTTTGTAAATAATTTTAATGATTCCGGGAATTCTGAAGTAAGGTACACATTTATGTGCTTCGTCTTAAATATCCATTACTAAGCATAAACATTGAGTTTTTAACAATGTTCAAAAGCATCTATTTGAAACTAAAATCAGAATTTATTCCACTTGGATAAAACAGGAAAATTAAGTTTCATATACATTCATCTCTAACACGCTTTCTAAGAAATCTATTTTTACTTGCGGCTAAGAATTAATGGGATAAAATAATATGCTTTTACGAAATGCTTCGAGTGACATATTTCTTTCAATGAAAGATGTGTATGCTTTATCGCAAAATTCTTTTACTTATTTGCTGAAAACAGAAACCGTTGTAATAAGATACATTTAGTTTCGTAATTCAGATAAGAACGGTCTAATTCATCTGCATTTACTAGTAGAAATATTTTTGAATGTAACTTGTCTTTTGATACTTTTGTAATGCCTTAACATAGATATACCATAAACTTAGACTTCTGCTTTATAATTAAAAATTACTTAGAGTTTGTTTAAAATAATCTATACTAAAATTATAAAAAAGTAACGATTGTTTTTTTGTTTGTTTGTAGGGGGTAATTTCTGGAACTACCGAAGCGATTTCAAAAGTGATGGTGGCAAATTGATGGTGACATTCCCAGATCCAACATAGGCTATGTTTTATGGGGGGGTTCAAGAGCGAAAAACGTTCTAAAATTTCGATTTTTTTTATATACTGAAGGAGCTAGAAACATGAAATTTGGTACGTTAGTTACATATAAGATAAAAATGTTCTCTAAGAACAAATTCTAAAATAAAAAATCGAAATTCAAAAGGGTGAGATGAGCGAAAAGCGTTCTAAAAAACATTCTAAATTATATATTCTATGGAATCTCTTGAACTACCAAAGCAATTTCAAAAGTGAATGGTGGCAAATTGATGGTGACATTCCCAGCTTCAACGTAGGCTATGTTTTATGTCAGAGCCACTACCCCCAGAGGGGGGGGGGGTTCAAGAGCGAAAAACTTTCTAAAATTTCGATTTTTTTTTTATACTGAAGGAGTTAGAAACCTGAAATTTGGCATGTTAGTTACTTATAAGGTGTAAATGCTCTCTAAGAACAAATTCTAAAAAAAATCGAAATTTAAAAGGGTGAGATGAGAAAAAGCGTTCTGAAAAACATTCTAAATTACAATTTCTATGGAATATCTGGAACTACCGAAGGGATTTCAAAAGTGATGGTAGCAAATTGATCGTGATATTCCTTGCTCACACATAGGCTATGTTTTATTTCGGTGCCACCACCCCCAAGGGGGTGCAGGAGCAAAAAACCTTTTAAATTTTCGATTTTTTTTTATACTGAAGGAGCTAGAAACATGAAATTTGGCATGGTAGTAACTTATAAGATGTAAATGCTCTCTAAGAACAAATTCTAAAAAAAAACTCGAATTTAAAAGGGTGAGAAGAGCGAAAAGTGTTCTAAAAAACATTCTAACTTACAATTTCTATGGAATCTCTGGAACTACAGAACCATTTTCAAAAGTGATGGTAGCAAATTGATGATGACAGTCCTTGCTCCAACATAGGCTATATTTTTTTGTCGGTGCCACTACTTCAGTGCGGTGCAGAAGCGAAAAACATTCTAAAATTTCGATTTTATTTATATTGAAGGAGCTAGAAACATGAATTTGGCATGGTATTTACTTAAAAGATGTAAATGATCTATAAGAACAAATTAAAAGAATTCGAAATTTAAAAGGGTGAGAGGAGCGAAAAGCGTTCTAAAAAACATTCTAAATTACAATTTCTATGGAATCTCTGGAACTACCGAAGCGATTTCAAAAGTGATGGTGGCAAATTGATCGTGAGATTCCCTGCTCCAACATAGGCTATGTTTGATGACGGTGCCACTACCCCCAAGGGGGTGCAAGATTGAAAAACTTTCTAAAATTTCGATTTTTTTTATACTGAAGGAGTTAGAAACATGAAATTTGGCATGTTAGTTACTTATAAGATGTAAATGCTCTCTAAGAACAGTTTCTAAAAAGTTCGAAATTTAAAAGGGTGAAATGAGCTAAATGTGTTCTAAAAACATTCTAAATTACAATTTCTATGGAATTTTTTAAACTACCGAACCGATTTTAAACGTAATGCTTGCAAATTTATGGTGCCAGTCTGTGCTTTAACACAGGTTATATTTTATGTCGGTGCTACCCTCAGGGTGTTGCAAGAGCGAAGAACCTTCTAAAATTGCAATTTTTATTATACTAAACACATTAGAAACTTGAAATAGGGTAAGATAAGTAACTTATAAGATATACTTGCTCTCTAAGGACAGTTTTTGAAAAATTCGAAATTTAAAAGAGTAATATGAGGGAAAATTGTTCTAAAAACATTCCGATTTCTATGGAATTGTTAAGAAGTTGGAATTGAAATTGATACTAAAATGTTTCATTTTAGAATAAAAACACTTTTCTCAAAGGATTAAAAAATCACATTGTTTCTAAAAAATTATCCTCAATTCTTAAGCAAATTTGAATTTGTGTCAGAAAATTATTAAATAACAATGTAGATTCAATTGAGATTATGCATTTTTAAGAACAAATCTTTCATCATTTGTATGACTATATAGTCGCATCTAATTTCATACACTGTAAAAAAATAGTGTTAAATAATTCGGAATATAACAGAAAGCAATTTAAAAGTTCAAAGGATTTTTTTAAAGAAACAAATTGAAAGAACAGAATTGAATTAAAAGAAAATAAAACAGGTAAATTTCCAAACTAGATACTTTGTGTCAAAGAACTAAATTTATTTTATAGTACATTAATGTCAATAAAGAAATTTGCTTTAAAGTAGTACATTGTAATCAAGAGAATTAAATTTTGACGTTTCAATTACTTTTTGTACGAGGATCAAATTACGTTATTGGATTTTGCTTTGCTTTATATGCAAAATAAATTTTCTCAACGTGATGTTGCAGTTTATATTTTTTTTCATACATATCAAATACAAACTCGAATAAAATTTGATGTATTTTATAGTTTTTTATTGCAATGGCAGTGTAAAACAAACACTAAGAAATTATTAATTCATAATATAATAAAAACTAATGATAGATATTTGGCACTTGTTCAATATTTTAAAATAATAAATATTTGCAAAATGCTAATATTATTTACTTAAAATGTAATTTTTACTGATAAAAAATGCAATTGTTCATTATTGAAATCAAATATACTAGAAATTGATAGTCTTGATTTTGGAAAAACGTGGCATGAAGTGAAATTTTTACATTATAATATATTTATTTAACAATGGACAATAATACGATTTTATTGTTTAAGTCTGATGACAGAGGCTATTTAAATAATTCATTTTGAAACTTTAGTTACAGAAATATGGATATGTAGTTTACCTTCATGTGTATACATTTAAGGAAAGTAGCCTAAGTGAAAGTGGCCTGTAAAGAAAGTAGCCTAAGTATATTTTTAATTATTCTAATTCATAGGAAACTAAAACAAACTAAATTATGATTTTTTTCTATTTTTTTCTATTTTGATTATGGGAGGTTAAATTAAATTTATGCGGAGCCAGTATCGAACCGGAGTCCGACTAGTTACAAGTCCATTGTGTTATCCACTTCGCCATCCAAACCACATGAGTGGGTTATTTTAAATGCAAGTGATAATGCAATTTTAAATGCAAGTCCGAATGATTCGGAAGCATGTCGATATTTTTATAGCATTCATTAATTTGTTGCTGAGAAAATTTGAAATTTTTAACGGGATTTCGGATAGATTTGGTCAATTTGAGATGGTGTTTAAGATTGTACATCTTTATTATTTACTAGCAAGCTACGCCCGCTACGCTGGTCAATTTCTCTTAACGAACCTTTAATCAAACAAAATATTGACATTTCATAATTCACTTTTATATTTTAACAGAATAATAAGGATACTATAATTTGTGACTCGTGCTATAGTCAATATACACGTCAGGACACGTCGTCCTTATCATTATCTTTTTACGCGTGAAGGTTTCGCTATGGTACTCTATTGTGAAATTTGGTAATTTTAGAAATTCAATAGTTGAAAAATCGCAGAATCATTAGATCATTTTTCTTTAGAAATTGTTCTTAGAGCGCATTTAGATCTTATAAATAACAATCATGCCGAACTTGAAGTTTCTAGCTCCTTCAGCATAGCAAAAATCGCAATTTTAAAACGTTTTTCGCTTCTGCACCCCCCTCGGGGTAGTGGCACCGACATAAAATACAGCCTATGTTGGAGCAGGGATTGTCACCATCCATTTGCCACCATCACTTTTGAAATCGCTTTAGTAGTTCCAGACATTCCATACAAATTGTAATTTATAATGTTTTTAGAAAATTTTTTGCTTATTTCAGCCTTTTAAATTTCGAATTTTTTTAGATTTTGTTCTTATAGAGCATTTAAATCTTGTAAGTAACGACCATACAAAATGTCAAGTTCCTAACTCCTTCATTATTGAAATTATCATAATTTTGGAACGTTTTTCGCTCCTGCACCCTCTGCGGGCAGTGGCACGCGACAAAAAATTTAGCATATGTTGGAGCAGGGACTGTCACCATCCATTTGCCACCATCACTTTTGAAATCGGTTCTGTAGTTTCAGAGATTCCATAGAAATTGTAATTTAGAATGTTTTTAGAACGCTTCTTCCTCATCTCACCCTTTTAAATTGCGAATGTTTTTATAATTTGTTCTTAGAGAGCATTTACATCTTATAAGTAACTACCATACCAAATTTGATACTTCTATCTCCTTCAGTAGACAAAAAATCGAAATTTTAGAACATTTTTCGCTCCTGCACCCCCCTGGGGGTGGTGGCACCGACATAAAATATAGCCTATGTTGGAGCAGGGATTGTCACCATTAATTTGCCACCATCACTTTTAAAATCGCTTCAGTGGTTCCAGAGATTACCCCCTACAAACAAACAAACAAACAAACAAACAATCTTTACTACTTTATATATTAGTATAGATAAGGGGGAATTAGCCCCTTGTTTCCCCCTTTATACTTAACCAATCAATCCCGAAAACTAATCAGAGATGCGCCTTAACACAGTGAACCTATAAATAAAATTTGAAGGAAATGGGATAATTCTGCATGAAAAACCCATTTACATAAATTAAGGGGGGTATTAGCCCCCCGTTCCCCCCCTTTATACTTAATCAATCAATCCCGAAAACTAATCAGGGAAGCGTCTTAACCCAATGAATCTATAAACAAATTTTGAAGCAAATAGAATAATTCTGCATGAAAAACCCATTTATATAAATTAAGGGTGGGGGTATTATCCCCCCGTTCCCCCCCTTTATACTTAACCAATCAATCCCGAAAACTAATCAGGGAAGCGTCTTAACCCAATGAATCTATAAACAAATTTTGAAGCAAATAGAATAATTCTGCATGAAAACCCATTTATATAAATTAAGGGGGGGATTATCCCCCCGTTCCCCCCCTTTATACTTAACCAATCAATCCCGAAAACTAATCAGGGAAGCGCCTTAACACGGTGAACCTATAAACAAAATTTGAAGGAAAACGGAATAATTCTGCATGAAAAACCCATTTATATAAATTAAGGGGGGATTAGCCCCCCGATCCCCCCCTTTATACTTAACTAATCAATCCCGAAAACTAATCAGGGAAGCGCCTTAACACAGTGAACCTATAAACAAAATTTGAAGGAAAACGGAATAATTCTGCATGAAAAACCCATTTATATAAATTAAGAGGGGGATTAGCCCCCCGTTCCCCCCTTTATACTTAACCAATCAATCCCGAAAAGTAATCAGGGAAGCGTCTTAACCCAATGAACCTATAAACAAAATTTGAAGGAAAACGGAATAATTCTGCATGAAAAACCGACTTATATAAATTAAGGGGGGGAATTAGCCCCCCGATCCCCCCCCTTTATATTAACTAATCAATCCCGAAAACTAATCAGGGAAGCGAATTAACACAGTGAACCTATAAACAAAATTTGAAGGAAAACGGAATAATTCTGCATGAAAAACCCATTTATATAAATTAAGGGGGGGATTACCCCCCCCCCCCGTTCCCCCCTTTATTCTCAGCCAATCAATCCCGAAAATTATCATGCAAGCGCCTTAACACAGTGAACCTATAAACAAAATTTGAAGGAAAACGGAATAATTCTGCATGAAAAACCCATTTATATAAATTAAGGGGGGGATTAGCCCCCCGTTCCCCCCTTTATACTTAACCAATCAATCCCGAAAAGTAATCAGGGAAGCGTCTTAACCCAATGAACCTATAAACAAAATTTGAAGGAAAACGGAATAATTCTGCATGAAAAACCCATTTATATAAATTAAGGGGGGGAAATTAGCCCCCCCGATCCCCCCCCTTTATATTAACTAATCAATCCCGAAAACTAATCAGGGAAGCGCCTTAACACAGTGAACCTATAAACAAAATTTGAAGGAAAACGGAATAATTCTGCATGAAAAACCCATTTATATAAATTAAGGGGGGGGGAATTAGCCCCTTGTTCCCTCCTTTATACTTAACCAATCAATCCCGAAAAGTAATCAGGGAAGCGTCTTAACCCAATGAACCTATAAACAAAATTTGAAGGAAAACGGAATAATTCTGCATGAAAAACCAATTTATATAAATTAAGGGGGGATTAGCCCCCCCGATACCCTCCCCTTTATACTTAACTAATCAAACCCGTAAACTAATCAGGGAAGCGCCTTAACTCAGTGAACCTATAAACAAAATTTGAAGGGAAACGGAATAATTCTGCATGAAAAACCCATTTATATAAATTAAGGGGGGGACTTAGACCCTTGTCCCCCCCCCCTTTCTACTTGACCAATCAATCCCGAAAACTAATCAGGGAAGCGCCTTAACTCAGTGAACCTATAAACAAAATTTGAAGGAAAACGGAATAATTCTGCATGAAAAACCCATTTATATAAATTAAGGGGGGGGAATTAGCCCCTTGTTCCCCCCCCCTTTTATACTTAACCAATCAATCCCGAAAACTAATCAGGGAAGCGCCTTAACACAGTGAACCTATAAACAAAATTTGAAGGAAAACGGATATTTCTATGAAGAGTTATCGCATTACGTACGTACATACATACATACAGAACCGGCTGCCAAGCTCTCAGGGCTTGACAGCTAGTGTGATAACTGAAAAATCGCAATTTTAGAACGTTTTTTGCTCCTGCACCCCCTGGGGTTAGTGGCACCGACATAAAATATAGCCTATGTTGGAGCAGGGGTTGTCACCATCAATTTGCCACCATCACTTTTGAAATCGGTTCGGTAGTTCCAGAGATTACCCCCTACAAACAAACAAACAAGATTTACTCCTTTATAATATTAGTATAGATGTGGGGAAAGAGAGATATGAATTACACAAATTTTCAATTCAATTATTATCAGTATGTTTCTTAAATGAAAAAGCGCTCCCTGTTTATTGAAATTTAACTGACTAAATTTTCTTTTGGACACATTTTAACCCATTAATGCCACAATTATTTTTCTTTTGAAAAATGGAAATATTGCATTTCATTCAAATGAGTACACTGTAAAAAATGAAGTACTCAAAAAGGAGTAAGTTCATGTACTCATTTCGAAATGAGTATTTTTGGATCAAAAATTAAATTGTGCATTCTCAAAAATGAGTAAGTTTATGTACTCATACCGAAATGAGTATTTTTGGATCAAAAATAAACATATGTATTCTCAAAAATGAGTAAGTTCATGTACTCATTTCGAAATGAGTATTTTTGGATCAAAAATAAACATATGATCAAACCCAACATACTTGTATGTTTCAGAATGTGTAATGACGAAATTTCGGAGCCTAAAAAGCTATTATTTGAAGGAAAAACGAATAATAAGAGAAATGAAAAGTGGATCTGGTTGTTCTGGATTTTCATCAAAGTGGATCCACTACAACACATTTACTCTTCTTTTTTTCTCACATTTTATTCATCTACTTTTTTTTTTCTTGATAGTACTTCAAAATTATGATTTTTTCCCTACTAATTTTTTAAAAATTTATTTTAACTTTTTTAACGTGAGGCAATATTGTGTTATTTAAAAGTTTCATAACATAATACCTTTGAAAATTATAGCTATGCAAATTGGTATTAAACTAAACTGATTTGGCTTACAAATTTATGAATTACGCTAAAATGTATTATTTTAGAAATTATAATTTTACAAAGTTTATAATTTTAGTATTTCAATCTATGATCTTTTCTAATGTCATTTTTTAATTAATAATTCTTCGAACTACCTGTTACTTCAGACATTATTTTTATCTTTAACACATATAGACAGGCACTGTACATCCTTAAAAACATATTTAAAAACACATAAAACCAGTCCACACGCTGATGTCTCGTATTTTTGCTCTGTCAGTCCGATTTTTCTAAAACTATCCCTTCCTAACAAATCTATCCTCTATAAATATATATCTATATAAAAATAACTATCCTTCTATCTCTTCCTAACAGATGGCGCCAGATGCTGTTAGGGGATCCCTATTAGGAAGGGATAGAGGGGGAGTTTCAAAGTCAGTAACAACATTTGAGAAGGAGGCATGACCAGTCATGGGGCGTTGGTTTGAATCGTCAGGTTCATAAAAAGGACATCGCGGGTTCGATTCTTCACATGGGCAAGGGTTGGTTAATTAATATAAACTCACGCAGGAATGAAAAAAGTGAGCAGAAATGTATATGTCCCTTATAAGTATAAGGTTGTCCTCGCGTAGTAACTTTTTTTTATCCTATAAATTTTATTTTAACGACATAAAAATTTTAAATTTGAATACATCCATGGAATCAAAAATGAGTACATAGCAGTTCATATTTGAATACATCCATGGTATCAAAAATGAATACATGTGTTTCTCAATTTTGAGTACATTTGGATCGGAGCTATTTTGAGTATGTGACGTATTTAAAATTGAGTACTTTTTACTCAATTTTGAGTACCCATTTTTTACAGTGTATGAACTGACTTCTATCTGCTCATTTTTGAGTATTGCCATGTTTAAAAAATGAGTTTGAACTGACCTCTATTTGCTCAGTTTTGAGTATGTCCATGTTTCAATATTCTGAGTATTTCTGGTCTTTGAGAATTGAAAGCATTGGATCGTCCTATTTGAAACAAAAAGTTTCATTACAGAATGAAAACATCGATTTACTCAGATTTGAAAGTGGCATTTTTCTCAGTTACGTCTTATTAGAATATCTCTAAAAGCATTATTGATTATTGTTGAATATTTATGATAGCGTTTGCGTCTGTTATTGCATATGTTAAACTTGCCTAAAATAGTGATAAAATATTTTGTCGTTCATTTCTAGAATCATGTTTAACATCTTGAAAAATACGCACCAATTTAATAAATAAAACTACTAAACGTATAAATAAAAAATTCTGAAAAAAAAAATCGCATGATAAATGCTATAATATATTAATTTGTTAAAAATTTAGACTTATTATTGATGAATTTGTTTTAATTTGCATAATCTTACGTACATAGTACCAAACTCATCGTATACACATACAATCAAATTTTGATAACTAGTACACACTTGGACACTTTTGTAATGTAAGCTATAATGAGTGCATTCCCTTTTTTGGAAAGAACCCGTCATTTGATACGTACAGATTTGTGAAAACTTAATAGATGTGATAATAGAAATGAGATAATATGTAAACATACAATAGATGTGAAAATAGAGGTAAGATATGTAAAAACACACGCACAGAAAAATACAAATTATAATAATTAGTACAAAGACTTGACAAATGCTGTCACAAGGTCGAATAGAATTTTTCGCTTGCTACCAGATTTTATTAATTTTTTTAAAGCCATGAACATAAATAAAATAAGCAAATGAGAAGTGAGAAAGTACTCTCATGGCAAGCCTATCTGTTTTAATACCCACAAAGTGTTTGGAATCGTACTCTCATCCATTAAAAAAATAACGTCTTCTTCTCTTGTTCATTCCAATAGAAATCTAAATTCGTATGCTTTATTTTTAAGCTTTTATTTGTATACTCTGCGTATTAGCGCAACTGTACATTTTGATACATTTTGAGTAATGTACTATTCTAGACTGTGTAACTACTATTATGTTTTCTCAATTAATTCATTAAAAAAAATTTTTGTAATTAATCACATGGGAAAGCGGGGGAAATCGGGGGTAACAAATACCCTCCATATTACCGTATCCCAAAATATTAAAATCTCAGAAATTAAAAGAACTAAAAGATCTTAAAACACCATCAAAAAACTTTAAAATGTGCCAGACCTTTCGAAAGATCGGAGTCTCTCTTCGTCAGGCACAAAAAAGACGTGCTTCAACAATGAAACCAGCAGATAGAAGCACGTCTTTTTTGAGCCTGACGAAGAAAGACTCAGATCTTTCGAAAGGCCTGGCACATTTTAAAGTTTTTTTATGGTGTTTTAAGATCTTTTAGTTCTTATTGATTCACACCAGTTTCAACCAGTTATTTTCTCAGAAATTAACATTAATTTAACATACACCTAGAAAATATTTTTTTATAAGATCCACATTAACGCATCTTCAGTTCTTATTTTAAATAAAAGTTATAATCTGCAACCTCTCCGCGAAGTAGTTTGAAGTTTAGTAACTTTCCACTATTTGAAAACTGTGTTTCATTTATCTAAGAATTTATGTCCCTACCTTTCACCTGAATGAAAAATTGCTTCCTTTTTATCATGTAGGCATGAAACTTGATTTTAATATTCTTTAAGATTAATATAAAATTCCGTTAATAAGATACGAAAGTTTACTTATTTATTTTAATAGAGAATACTTATTTCTGTAGCATCGCTTATCATTGTTTCTAAAGTTTGGGAAATATGTATTTTTTTTTCCAGATACGAAAGAATAAACACAAAATTGAGAACTTAGTGTAGCTTAACAGATGTTTAAAATTTCGAACTGGAGATAAAATTTTTAGAAAAAATATGTCTGAAATAATAATTTTAAAACTTTAAATGAGATTTGAATTTTAAATAAGTTGATTAATTGAGCATTAAATATGCATAAATAACTTTAATCATTTTAAAAGACATGACATATAGCAAATACGTGATATTTATATTAAAAGAGGGTAGATTCATTTTTGTCAAATACATAAACACTTGATTTTAATATTATTTAAGATTAACACAAAATTCCCTTAATAAGATACGAAACTTTACTTATTTATTTTAATAGAGAATAATTATTTCTGGAACATCGTTTATCATTGTTTCTAAAGTTTAGGAAATATGTATTTATTTTTTTCAAGATACGAAAGAATAAACACAAAATTGAGAACTTAGTGTAGCTTAACAGATGTTTAAAATTTCGAACTGGAGATAAAATTTTTAGAAAAAATATGTCTGAAATAATAATTTTAAAACTTTAAATGAGATTTGAATTTTAAATAAGTTGATTAATTGAGCATTAAATGTGCATAAATAACTTTAATCATTTTAAAAGACATGACATATAGCAAATACGTGAAATTTAGATTAAAAGAGGGTAGATTCATTTTTGCCATATACGCATAAAACCTGCTTTTACTATTCTGTAAGATTAACACAAAATTCCCTTAATAAGATACGAAAGCTTACTTATTTATTTTAATAGAGAATAATTATTTCTGGTACATCGTTTATCATTGTTTCTAAACTTTGGGAAATATGTATTTTTTTCTAGATACGAAAGTATAAACGCAAAATTGAGAACTTAGTGTAGTTTTAACAGATTTTTTAAAATTTCGAACCGTAGATAGCGTTTTTAGAAAAGATATGTCTAAATAATAATTTTAAAACTTTAAATGAGATTTGAACCTTAAATAAGTTGATTAATTGAGCATTAATTATGTACAAATAACTTTGATCATTTTAAAAGACATGACATATAGCAAATATGTGAAAATTAGAAAGAGGGTAGATTTATTTTTGTCATATACGCATAAAACTTGATTTTAATAATCTTTAAGATTAACACAAAATTCCCTTAATAAGATACGAAAGTTTACTTAATTATTTTAATCGAGAATAATTATTTTTGGAACATCGTGTACCATTGTTTCTAAAGTTTGGAAAGCATGTTTTTTTTTTTTCATGATACGAAAGAATAAACACAAAATTGAGAACTTAGTGCAGCTTTAACAGATTTTTAAATTTTCGAACCGTAGATAAAATTTTTAGAAAATATGTCTTAAATAATAATTTTAAAACTTTAAATGAGATTTGAACCTTAAATTAATTGATTAATTGAGCATTAATTATGCATAAATAACTTTAATCATTTTAAAAGACATGACATATAGCAAATACGTGAAAATTAGATTAAAAGAAGGTAGATTGATTTCTGCATATTACAAGAAATATTTTTTATTTAAAAAAAACCCTTTAACATAAGGAAATAATGGGACATTGTTGCTACTTTATTTTTTTTTCATATTTTAAATATCTGTAATATTACAAGTCTATTACAATCAAATTGGTATTGTATAAAAATATTTAGATGCAATTGAAGTATCTAATTTTCATTAATAATAATTTGATAATACCCATTTAATTTTATTGGAGCGATTTCTATACAGATATATCAGCAATATTATTCTCGAAACATTATTAATAATGCAGCGTATTTTCCAGTCATTAGAATCTTAATATGGACGATAATAAATATTTGGCGGGAACATCTGAATAATGTTTAAAAAATAATCTAAAACTTTACAAAAATAAATTTTTATTTAAATAAAATCCTATCGTGAAACAGTACGAAGTAACAGAAAAACGCACACAATGCAAAATATTTCTTATAAATCATGCAGATTTTACTTGTAAGCCATAATCTTCTTAATGTTTATGGTATGAAAATTTTTAATCGAATTGTTTTAGAACGGGGGGAAAATTTTATAATTTCATGATTTTTTTCTAATTGTATACATTTTACAAACAAATAATTTAAATGAAAGCTAGACGCTATGAAAATAACACGCTAGTTACAACAACACGGAGTTAGTTATGCGCCAAATCACTCTCGCCAAAATAGACTAACTAGCTGTGAAACTGCAACAACGACATATTTTAAACACTGAAAAGTAGAAAATACAAATAAAATGATTAGAGTGTGATATATTTTTAATACGCTTTAATCAAGTACTCGTTTAGTATTAATAAAATTATGATTATACATTAAAATTTTTTGAGAAATCCTGACTAGACGTTTTCAGTTTTTTCCCTCCTCTGTTTCCATATCTAAAAAAAATCATTATTGAAAAATCTAAATTTTTAAAAATAAATTCAATACGATTTCTACCCAAGCGTAACTGAAAGCGATGAATTTTCCATAATCTGAACATATGCCAAATTAACATAAAAAAGATAACATAACAAAAAAAAATGACTTTTTAGGTGCGTTCGTAATTATATAAATACGTAGAACCTATAGTCGTCGTTTGGTCCGTCCGTCTGTCCGTCCGTCTGTCTGTCTGTCCGTCCGTCTGTCTGTCTGTCCGCATATAACAACGCAAAAACTACCCAACCAAATGGTTTGCAATTTGAAATATATTATCTTTGCATAAATTTGTCGAGACATTTCAAATTTTATCAAAATCGAATCAAAACTTTAGGAGATATTAATAAAAATATTTATTAAGAAATTTGATTTTTTTTTAAATCGGTGCTTTTTTGTTATATGAGCTTCCGATGGATGTTAAATCGTCAAGCGACCGAGATACTTATTTTATTAGAGAAATTAATCTGCAGACGATATAATTCATTTCACAGAATTAAAAATCATCAAGATCTGAATATTTATATAACTAGCTGATACATATATATCTGAATATTTATATAACTAGTTAAGATATTTGTATGAACAGTGTCATAAAATATATACTTAACTAGCTGTTTAACCCGTTCTACGCACGGGATATCATGAATTTAATTCTAAAACGTGCGTACGAACGCACCTCGTTTGTAACGTTTGACGTACAATTTCCAACTTGTTTAAAATTTATTATTATTATTATTTGCTTCGGAATAACAAGATTAGCAATCATGAAAATAGGCGTGAATTCTAAGATAAAAACTAAGTTAGTTTTTATCTTAGTAATAGTAAAAAAGTTTAAGGGTGTAAAAGGTTTTTTTTTATTTACATCTATTTTTACTTTTAACTAATTTTGTTTTTATATTTCAATACAGAATGCATTTGATAGTTGTTTCAGCCTATATCTTAATTTGTTCAATCTATTAAGTATTTCACAGACATTTGACTTATATATTTTTCGAATTTTTATTTTACAGGTGTGATACCGTTGAAACCTCTAGATTAGCAGAATGTATAAAGCTTGTTATCTTAAAAATTACCATACGCGCTTGTTGACTTTATAAAATATTTATACAAACACATTTTTTTTTCTTTTTAAGCATTATCCACCGACGAGATCTGACGTGATTAGCTTCCCAGCGTCACAGGTTTTTGTACAGGCAGATTTTTGTGATTAAATAAGACGAAGATTCAGAAATACTGTTTGCATGAAATTGTAGCAGTTAGCGGCTAAGCACTTGTTTAAGGTCAATCTCCAATGTTGTGTCCAGTGTTGTAGAACTAATGGAGTAAGGCATTTTCTAAAGACACACACACACAGACATATTACACACACACACACACACACACATATATATATATATATATATATATATATATATATATATTAGACCTGGGCGATATCTCACTTTCAATATCGTGATATATCGTAAGCTAAATATCGCGATATGACGATATATCGTGATATTAAAACTAAATATACAGAATAAATAAAAGAATATTTTGAGAAGAAGAAAGAAAGAATAAAAAATCAGTTTTACTCGTATTTCCACAATATGGTTGGCTTTAGACAAAAGCGAATTAGGGCGACCGCTTGAGTCGCTAAAATTATACTTGCTTGAAATAGACAAAATATATGGTTAAAACTGATAGATATATTTAAAAGATATCATTCGTGGCAATGAATAAAAATTTTGCCTTTAAGGGACCAGGGATAGTAGAATCGCATCTGGCACCAAAAATGAAAATTTTAAATACCACCATATTCCATTATGAGAACAATTTCTATATATAACATCTTTTAGAGAGCATTACTTGCATGAAAAAATTCTTTAAATAATATAAAATAAGTTTTACTAAATTTTTTGCCAATTTGCGCTTTATGAAATTTTAGCTGCTTACGAAATCTCTAACAAAGTAATGAGACTGATTATTACAACAATTCAAACAAATATTTTCGGTTTGCTCGTTGTAATTATTGATTCGCTTCACACCCTCCTCCGCTCAATTTATAATATAATAAATTTAACAGTATATATTACATTAAAACAATCAGCAATTTCCTGTAGTGATATATTCAAAATCCCAAATAACTGAAATAAACACTTCAGTAAAACATTATCTATCACGTAAAATATTTAAACAGAATTTGTTTTACTTTAGCATTACAGTCAGTGGTGAATTCAGGGGTGACACTGAGCCCCTAGAGTTTCCACATTTTCGGTTATTTAATGTCCCGAAAGTGCAACACCCCCCCTATACACACTCTGAATACCATAATACCACGCTGACGATACACAGGGAGGTATACGATATTAAAACAGTTGTTCTGCTAGCCCCCATCATGCAATACAGAAATTTAACACACACACACACATATATATGTATATATATATATATATATATACATATTTGCATTTCTTTTTCGTCAGAGGAGATACTTTTTCAACACATAAACTCAAAATTTAAAAAATAAAAACTTTTTTCCATGGGAGTTTCAGCGGGGCAGATCTCCCGTGAGCAAAATGTCATAGTTCTTTCTTCCGGTAGTGCATAATTAATCATGCTACTTGGGCATAAGTAAATTAAATTTTTTTTAACATAAAAATTTACAGATTTAAAGATTTAAATTTCAAAATTCAGGGAGGGCAATTATTTGTCCTCCCTCACCGGCGCCTATGATATCCCACCCGCACCACCTGCCATCCCGAACCTCCGAAATACCTCCCAAAAGAAAATGTTTGAATTCAAGACTGATTAGAGTATTAAATAGTCATCAAGTACATGTTTCAAGATAATGGAAAAAAGCACGAAGAAAATCTTAAAAATGGATGGAAGTATGAAAAATAATTAAAAAATGAATAATCAACATATTCGATTATTTTGTCAAATAAAACATAATAATACTTAATGGTTTTAAGAAATTTAAATGCAAAATTTCCACCAAACAATTTTTGGGCAGTGACAAATGGTCAGGGATGACCACCTCAGGAAACCCGGCTTAAGCCTTAGAGTTTGTGTGCAATCCTGAGGGGCTGACACGCCTCTATCACCAGCGAGACCACAATTACAGAATTATGTATGCAATTTTTACAATATAATATTACACATGAATTTTGTCTGATAATACAGTTATTGCTTTCATACATACGATTATTATTATTATTTCAATGTATGCAGAATATATAATTTCCGGATGAGCTATTTACAAATACTGTGCGGGCACCATGCCTAAAATTATTAGTGGTTAAATATGATGGGATATTCTTGGCTAGCATATTTTATACAAATACTTTACTACAATTGATGTATATGGAAAAATATGATGCATACATACAGTTATTATAATTAATTCGATTATACAATTATACAGTTTAGACCATTTCCAGAATATGACTATATACAAGTACTGTGCAGACTTTATATTTTGGATTTTTGGTTAAATGGGATGCAGATTCTTGGTTAAATACTTCTAATACAATTAATAATATACTAATATGAATATACAGATGCGAATATACTAAAAATTTACAAATAATATGCAGATACTAATAATATACAGACAGTGTGATATTAAATCTCATTACAACAATTATTCTATTCAAATACAAAATACAATTATTTATATACATATGTACAGAGAAAACAGGACCACTGCTATATTGGACAAGAGGGCGCTCGACTACAGAGGAAGAGGATTGGAAAATAAAAATTCATTTTTTTCAATAAATTTCATGCAGTTGACTATGCGCTGGAGAAGAACCGGACGGTCCAGGAGATATTGTAGCCAGTTTTTAAGTGGCATTTGTGGTGATTTTTTGACATGGAAATGTGAAGTTAGAGTGCAATTTAATATGTAGTGTAACGATCAGATACCAAATATTCACATATAGAACGCGAACGTGATTTTTAAAATAAATTCTGGAAAGAAAACACTCGCGGTATAGAAGTAAAAATATCTGCATTTTTAAAAATCCTTCTTTGCCCTAGAATATACATTAATGAATACTACTAAGAAATTAATATTTTTTTTCATAAAATAATAAATATAAAGAACAAATAAAAACATGTCTGAATTATTCTTTATTCATGTGTCTCATTAAATCCACTGTTACAAATAAAATACTTCCTTTCTTTCCATTGGCCTAATTCATACTCTATTCAACAACAAAGAGCAAATATTCATCCACACCGCATAGCATGCGAGTAGATATATCACTACTGTCAGTGGTCGCTGGCGAAACCGTAAACAAGACTATACGATATTTATTACCCGTCACATAAACACCGAATAATCACCCTTTCCCCTTTTCAAAAACCTTTTCTGCTGCGAGAACGCACATCGTTAGTATTCATGAATACGGTATCCCAGCCGTCTGATACACACCAAACAAATCACCCTTTCTCCTTTTAAAAAAATCATTTCGGCTGCGAGAACTCACACCGTTAGTATTTATGAATACGGTATCCCACGAACCGCTGTTTGATATCGTGGTTTAGGCTGGGAAAGTTCACACCGTCAATTCATGAATAGTGGAGAAAGCGCTTTTAATATCATGGTTTTCATGGTTTTCGTCAGATTTATGATATTTCCGATATACCGTTGGGTAGGATTTTTTGATATCGGTATCACGATATGCATTTTATATCGGTTTTATCGATTTTATCGATATATCGCCCAGCCCTAAATATATACATACACATGTACAGGTACACATATACATATATATATATATATATATATATATATATATATATATATACAGGGTGATCCTGAATTCATGATACAAACTTTAAGGGTTGCTACAGGATAGTGTAACAAACAATTTTTGTATAGGAATCCAAGTTCGGAAATCCATTCATATATTCAAAAATACTCCAATCCTAAATCTCATTTTTGTTTAGAATTTTTGTTTATTTAGTGGAGATATTTTAACGAAATCCTTACAATATGCTTACAATTCATACAAAGATGAGTCCATAATGAATTTGTTTATGTAATCTTGACTAAATAAATGGATTTTTTGACACAGGTTTCCTATATACTAAATGATTTTTAAAGTCGGTTGGTACAGTCCTGTACCAACCCACACTTAAACGTAATAAATAAAGTGAGAATTATTAAAAAATAATAATTTATTGGTATTTATATGTTTTAGATCTATCACCTATAGTTGTTGGTATTAAAACATTTGATTTATGTTTTTGTATTGTATCTCACAGTCTATAAATGGCCATAATTGCCTGCTGAATCACAAAATTTTGTTTATAGAAATTTCGATATGCTTGGCAAATTATTGTAAAAAAGTATATATGTAAGATAAATACATTTTTAAAAGGTTAATGTTATTTTTATTCTACCACATGAATGATTAATTAAAAAAAATACTTTTATGTGTACTATCATTTTAAATTATAAAAAAGAGTACTAAATTATATGTGATAATATATATTAGAAGTAAAATTAAATTTTGAGGGAAAAATGAAAAAAAAAATGATAGTGTTAAATTGATTTCAAGAACTAAATTTCTTTGTTTACATTCTCATATACTGTGCAGATTACAAGTATTTGCGGATTAGAGGTACTCTACTGTATTATGTTAAAGATAAACATTCTAAACTTTTTTATACCTGAAGAATAAATCTGCAGTATACTTAATTAACGTATATTTATAGTTTAAAATTTGCTTTTAAATATTAATTTACCATTATCTGTTCGTTTTTTTAAATTTATGATTACATAAACATACACACATATATACACCTATATGTGTATGTACATTTGAGTATAGATTAAATCATGTTGATATTCATATCTACAATTCTAAACTTTTTAGTACCTGAAGAATAAATCTACATTATACGTGTACATTTATAGTTTAAAATTCGCTTTTAAATATTAATTTACTATTATCTGTTCGTTTTAAATTTATGCTTACATAAACATACACACACATATATACCTATATATGTGTGTACATTTGAGTATAGATTAAATCATGTTTAATAACTACATTTCTTTGTTTACGTTCTCATATGCTGTGCGGATTACAGGTATTTTCAAATTACAGGTTTCTGGATTAGAAGTACTCAACTGTATTAATGATAAACTTTCTAAACTTTTTTATGCCTGAAGAATAAATTTAAAATATACACGTATATTTATAATTTAAAATTCGATTTAAGTATTAATTTATTGTTATTTGTTACTTTTTTATTAATGATTGCATAAACACACACACATGCATACATCTATATATCTGTGTACATTTGTGTATAGATTAAATCATGTTGATATTCATATAGGCGCAAATAGAGGACATTCTATCTTCTGTGTCTCGAGAAAAATGTATTTTAAAAAGACTGGAGCAAAAAATATTCGCTGTTCAAATATTTTAATTCCACTATTTATAAATGAAAATTTTCTGCTATTTAATAGCAAAATTTCTGTCATTAAATAAGGTGACGTTTATTGTTCAAAAATAGTGGTACTCCAACAATATACGCGTATATTTATAGTTTAAAATTCGCTTTTAAACATTAATTTACTATTATTTGTTCGTTTTTTTAAATTTATGTTTACATAAACATACACACATACATGCACATATATGTGTGTACATTTGAGTATAGATAAAATCATGTTGATATTCATATAGGCGCAAATAGAGGACATTCCATCTTCTGTGCTTCGAGAAAATGTATTTTCAAAAGATAGGAGAGAAAAATATTCGATGTTTCTATATTTTAATACCACTATTTCCACATGATAATTTTCAGCTATTTAATCGCAGAATTTATGTCATTATATAAGGTGAAGTTTACTGTTCAAAAATAGTGGTACTACAACAATATATGCGTATATTTATAGTTTAAAATTCGCTTTTAAACATTAATTTACTATTATTTGTTCGTTTTTTTAAATTTATGTTTACATAAACATACACACATACATACACCTATATATGTGTGTACATTTGAATACAGATAAAATCATGTTGATATTCATATAGGCGCAAATAGAGAACATTACATCTTCTGTGCTTCGAGAAAAAATGTCTATTCAAAAGATAGGAGAGAAAAATATTCGCTGTTTCTATATTTTAATACCACTATTTCCAAATGATAATTTTCTGCTATTTAATCGCAGAATTTATGTCACTAAACATGGTGAAGTTTACTGTTCAAAAATAGTGGTACTCCAAAGTAAGAACTGCCCCAATTATGCATATGCTCTCTATATCTGAGGTGAGACATAAATAATTGAGATGTAATATGAAAAGAAATATTTTAACCCGGTATAAAATGTAAAAATAAATCTGCTTTAATTAGAATGAAAAAAAAATAATAATAAGGAAATAAATTCATCTTTGCTCTTTTTCTGCTATTTAAAATACGTTAAAAGATTTTTATTCCAGTTAATTTCTAATTTATTGTGCACATACCGCTTATATATTTTGAGTATTTTCATAACTTATTTCCGAATTTACAGAAAATTTATATAAACACGTATAATTTATTTTTAATAACGTATATATTTTTTTCATTTTAATAAAAATATTCATTCGGATCGATTTACACATTTTAAAGCACTTTTAAATTATTTGTATATACATATTTAATTTTTCATAATTAATTCTTTCTCATTTAGTTTATTCTTTTGAATTTTTAATTCGTTTACGAAGTTATAGAACTAAATAAATATGCACAATTTATTTTATTTATTTATTATATTATTTGTTTGTTTATTTATTTATTTATTTATTTATTTATTTTTGGTGAATAATAATAATCAGCAATTTTTGTTATCGTAACTTCAATAAAAATTCTCATTATTATGGTTATATCATTCAAGATATTTAAAAGCAGTGTTGCCACGGGATAGGGAATTTTCCAGTAAAATTATTAGTATTTTCTTACAGAAAACTCGCCTTATGTAATTGCTTGATTACATAAGGCGAGTTTTTCTGTAAGAAAATACTGGTATTTACACTGAAAAATTCCCTGTCTCGTGGCAACCCTGAAAATACACAATTTTAATACGAGATTATTTTAAAATTTGAATAATGCTTTTATAATAATTTCAAATAAAAATAAAAATTAACCACTTTCAGAATTTCACTTAAAACTAAAATATTCTACTAATTTTGAGAAATATAATCAGAAAATATATAAATGCTTTTGAATAACAACCGGAAATCCCCATGAAATGTAAAAATTGATAATGTGTTCATTGATAGAATACAGAAATAATTTAACAAACACAATATTAAAACACCTCAACACGCCACATGCGTGATCATTAATCTATATTTACGAATTAACATCAAAGCTGAAAAGGGTAATTATGCATTATTTCTTTTCTCTAAAACACCAAAATACAATAATAATTTAATTTTAAGAAAATGCATTATTGTAATATTTAAATAACTTAAAATATTTAACATATGTTATTTTGAAAAAAAAAATAATTATCTAAACCAACATTTTTTCTAAAAAATAAATAAATAAAATTAAACGTTATTCTGAAATTTTCTCTGAAACAAACCTCTCCAAATATCTACCGCATCAAACATATAAAATCAATAAAAATGTAATTTTTTAAATCCCTTTAAATATTTATTTAGATTATTATATAAAATTATTATGACAAACATGTGTTAAGAATAAACCCAGCATAATTTATAATTAAAAAAAATAATAATTAAAACTTTTGCTGATAAATATACTACCTCCTCAGAAAACTAAAACCAGTATAAATAAGCGCATAAATATTTTAAATAATATTCCCAAAAAGCACATAATAAGAAAATAACGGTTATAACTTCCATTAGATACCATAAATAAATAAAGGTCGAAATTTCAAATAATTCACAACAGGAGAATAAAACTTCTTAAGACAACGATATTTTAATAATTTAAAAAATAATAATTTTAATTAAAATTATTCATAAAATTATTAAAATTACTATAAAATGTTCTCTAAAAATTATTAACTTTTCCAACTAATTATGCCTCTGAATATTCTGTCTCATTCGAAAAATAAAATCAATATAAATGGACATATAAATACCTTTGAATAACATACCCAAAAGGCACATAATAAGAAAACAATGATGATAGCTTCCGTTGAAAACAATAAATAAATAAACGTGGGAACTCCAAATAAAGCACAACACCAGAACGAAACTTCTGAAATACACCAGACACCTGTTCGTATATGTCCGATAGGAAGCGCGTTGAGATGCCGGTCTGTGTATTGGCGGCCGACAGCCGAAGATTCAGAGAGTGAGTGTGCTAGTAGCGCCGCACATATTCCTGTCTCCGCTCTCAGAAAGCTATTTTCTTTAAAAGGGAAATTCAAAAAATGATTGACAGTGTAATTGCCCGAGCATGTCGAGGTATTTCGAAACATGCTATTTAAGTAAATAAAATATTCTTCTTATTTGCAAAGATGTATTTCTGTAAAAAATAGGTTATTTTTTTGCATTTTTTTTTCACGGATTAATTATTGAAAAAAATATATATTATCACATTTGTAATGTAGTAATAGAAGTGGAACAAAATTATGTTTCTCACCAGAAAGAAAAAAGAAGAAAATAATTATAAAATAGTAATGATTATTTTAAAAGCAACTGTAATTTAGTATTCCGATTTCTTGCTAAAGAGAATTTCCTGTAACTCTTTGTTTCTTAAACAAGTTGGAAATTGTACGTCAAACGTTACAAACGAGGTGCGTTCGTACGCACGTTTTAGAATTAAATTCATGATATCCCGTGCGTAGAACGGGTTAAACAGCTAGTTAAGTATATATTTTATGACACTGTTCATACAAATATCTTAACTAGTTATATAAATATTCAGATATATATGTATCAGCTAGTTATATAAATATTCAGATCTTGATGATTTTTAATTCTGTGAATTGAATTATATCGTCTGCAGATTAATTTCTGTCATAAAATAAGCATCTCGGTCGCTTGACGATTTAACATCCATCGGAAACTCCTATAACAAAAAAGCACCGATTTAAAAAAAAAATTCAAATTTCTTAATAAATATTTTTATTAATATCTCCTAAAGTTTTGATTCGATTTTAATAAAATTTGAAATATCTCGACAAAATTCTGCAAAGATAATATATTTTAAATTGCAAACCATTTGGTTGGGTAGTTTTTGCGTTGTTATATGCGGACAGACAGACAGACGGACGGACAGACAGACAGACAGACAGCCGGACGGACAGACGGACGGACCAAACGACGACTATAGGTGCTACGTATTTATATAATTACGAACGCACCTAAAAAGCATCATGGGTTGCATTTAACGTATTTAATGGCAATTCTTAATCGTTCAAAATTGATAAGTAGTACTTTAATGAATTCTCAGTTGCAGGACAATAAAAATATGAAATATAAAAAACAAAGTATGAAAACAATACGTATAATCATTTGTATAAAAACATAAAATATAAAATAATATTTATAAAAGTTGTAAAAAATTAAGTATACAAACTATGTTTAAGAAAATCCTAATATTTGGTTAAATAATAAAATTTTATAAACCACAGCGTGACAAATGCGGTCGTCAGGTCGCCGCCGTCGACTAAGTTTTTTTATTCTCTGGACACCAAGTTATTAAATCTGTCGGTTTGTTTTTGTTTTTGTTTTGTTTTGTTTTTGTACAAAAATTGACCCTAAAAATGAGCACAGACAGCATTTAGAATTGTTACCGAAGAGTTCTTTATGTTTCAGAAATATTTTTTCGAAAAATCGCTGCAAAACTTGAAACAAAGCTAAAAATTCTGGAAAGTTTAAAAATCGCTGAGAACAAAATTTACTTCATGTGGCTAAAAAATAGAAACCGGATTTGTTTTAGGAATATCAAAATATTACCATAAAACTTGAAAAAGCGCAAAAAACAGTCGCAGGGCTGTTACACTGGGATAAAAAGTTGAATTCGGAATCTTTTTACGAACATCCCAAAAATGTCGCGAAACATGGTGAAAAAATTGAATCGCATAAAAATCACTAGAAATTCAAAAATCGCAGAGAACAAAATTTGATATATTGGGTTAAAAGATTGAAACTGGATTCCTTTTACAACTGTTGAAAAATAGCAGCGAAACGAGAAAAAATGGCTAAACGAGAGGACAGAATTTACTATATTATACTAAAAGTTTGAAACTCCTTTAAAGAAAGTAAAAAAATCGTCGCAAAACAAAACAAAAAAAAATCGAATTAAAAATATCCGGCACTATTCTAAAATATGTAACTAATCATTGTAAACTATGCTTATTATTATTCTTTCCAATTAATTCATAAAAAACATTTGTGCTTTTTGAAAATCAATGGTGAAGGTGGGGATAGGTTTTTACTGGCGACTAGAACTTTTTGCTGGCTACCAGCTTTTATCATATGTGTAAAGACCTGGTTTATAACTCTGCATAAAACTTGTTCTTGAACAGACAGTTTTTAATAGATGCTTTTATTAACAACCATAAGGAATTTAAACAGAGTTAAAAAAAAATAGTATTCAAACAAAATCTAGCTCCATATATATTTTTTTAAGTTTTCATATCTAATTTTCAGTTTTTAAATTTTCTAGGCTGTTATGTAAGCTGATTTGATTATGTATATTAATTTAAAACGTAAAAGCAACACATGTTTCTTGTTTATTCCTAAAAATGTATCATATTTATAATCTTGGAAATATTTTAAAATAAGAGATTCTAAAACCATGAAGCAAACATATGAAATATCTTCTGTAGTGCCGCACATTGTCTGTCTACTCTCCGCAAGCTAATATTTTCTTCTAAAGGGAAATGCAAAAATGATTGACAGCGTAATTGCCTTTGCATGTCGAGATTTTCGAGACTTGTTATTTATATAGGAATAAAAAAGTATTCATGTTTGCAGAGACAGATTTGTAAATGATAATAATAATAATAATAATATATAAATAAAAAAATCTAGCATACCATTTCACGTATAAAAGTTTCAGAAAATGTCTTTGTTTTGTTTTGGCTCTTGGAATATCGAAAGAAAAGAAGGATTTTCTTTCTTGTCAAAAATACATATGATAATAAGTAATAATAATATAATAATAATTTTATTAATAATACCATCGATAACAATATATATTTTTTTCAGTTTGGTAAGTTATTATTATTTATTCCCCACTTCAAAGTTACTAATTCAAATTATATACCATTAAAACGGATACATAATTTTAAAGATACTCAGATGCAGAAAAACGAAAAAAAAATGTGTAAAAAATATGCAAAATAATTGAAAAAAATAAATTATTTCGTGATTTTTCATTAAATTATTTACTTCCCCATTTAAAAGTCTGCGTGAATTTTAACATATTTTCAAGAATGAATGTGTAATTTTATAAGCACATAATTATATCATTTGATAACTAAAACTATCTTATATTTATCTTCAAAATTGTCAAACCTCCTAAATAAGAATAAACTGAAGAATGGTGACAAACTTTATGAAAAGATTTTTCTTCTGGATATTCAATATTCCGTTTCTCTGTTCTCTGTAAGTTAAATTTTTCTTCAATGGAGAATTCAATTCCCATGCATGTAAAGATTTTTCGAGTCATGCTATTTATATAGAATGGACATAAAATATTCTTCTTATATGCAAACAAGATTTGTATAAGAATGATTTTATATATTGAATACGGACGAATATAGAATTTCAAAGGAGAAATAACTGAAAAAATTCAGTTATTGGTTAAGTCGTGTGATGTAAATAAAGAAGTAGGACCAATTTTTTATATACCAGAAAATAAATAAATAAAAATTATTATTACATTTTTTTTTTTACTTTTCAAATTTCTCCGACAAAAGTTGTTGAATATTACCTTATGCAATTTTTATAAATTGGGTGTGTCAAAAAGCATCATGCTCTACATTTCGTTCAACATTAAGTATTTATTGCCAATTCTAAACAGTTAAAAATTGAAAAATAAATTAATAAATAGCTGTGGAATTAAAAAAAAAATAAAACATGTATACAAAAATTTAAAATATAAAAACAATTCAGACACATTTCACATTTTTTCATTACTTTATTGAAATTTACAGATATGCGAGACGAACGAGTGATACCTCAACTCCGTTGATGTAAAAGGCATAATCTAATACAGAGGTGTCCAACAGTGGACCGCCTGATACCACTAAATTTTGAAAGAAATATTCGACTTGTTGAATCGCAGAAATTTGATGATTAGTTAAGGAAAAGTTTACTATAAAATTTTAGTAGTATCCGGCGGGCCACAGTTGGACACCCCTGATCTAGTAGAAAAATAGACGATGTCATGAAGAGAACGGTATTCATTAAAGTAGGGGTGTTTCCTCCGTATACTGCTGCCCATGGGTGTCCCACTACGTGTATTTTAGTGGTCCACCATGCTTTTTCGAATATTAAGAGTGACGATGTAAGTGTTTTTCAGAATGAAGTTTTCAGTGACATATTGAAAGTTAGCTCCTTGTTATTGCAAACCCATATCTGTAAACTTTTACGCTTTTTAATAAAGACATACGCTTGTTTTGAACTAGAAAATTCCTTTTATAAAATGTTTCTTGATGAGCACTTATGTGATTTTAATTATTAAGAAAAATATCTGGTTCAAAATGTTTCTTGAACTTTGATAGCTAATTCTCTTAAGATAAAAAATAAATCAAGATACAGGGAAAAAGCCACTCCGTACATACAAGTTCTCACATATCAAGAAGTGGATCAAGGAGGTGAATTTGCTCCTTTCGTGTCATATAAAAGCTGGATTTTGTTTTAGACAGATTGAGCTGTTTGCAAACAGATACCGATGGCATATGCGTACGGTTTTCATGTATCGTTATGGTGCAGTAGTAAACACAGTAGTAATAGCGTATTTTGCTCTTTTTAGTGCTACCCGACAGTTCTATGAACTACTAATACTATTACTAAGTCAAGCATTTGTATGGAGTTTATGTTGTCAAAATAATTTATCGTGATAAAATATATAAATAAATAAACGGCTTTTTTATGAATCCAGAAGGGAATGATAATTCCCTTCGCAGCGTCCATATTCACAGCGCCCATATACAACCATACCATATACAACCGTCCGTATACAACCATACCATATACAACCGTCCATATACAACCATACCATATACAACCGTCCATATACAACCATACCATATACAACCGTCCATATACAACCATACCATATACAACCGTCCATATACAACCATATACAATTCACAGCGTCCATATACAACCTGCACTTCTTGAAACATTAAGGTTGTGTATATTTCTTGCCTACGCTATTTAATTGAATTGTGGGTGGCTCGCGGAACTTTAAGAACTTATAAATGTGATCTTGACCGTGGAAAATTTATGACCCCTACTTTAGCGAAAACCTTTGCTTAGGTGGCTGGCTGGCTGATGCTTGAATAGAGAATGTATAAATACTACAGTACAACTACTCTTGTAAATTCAGCCATTTTGAACTGCATTAGCTTATTGTCTAATCATAAGAGACGGTAGTCTCTTGAGTGACGCAGCGAAAAACCGAAAACCGTAAGCCCAAAACCGAAGATTCCGTCACTCTCATATATACAGCTAGCAGGACATCAAAGGAAAATCGAAACGCCAACATTTAATATCTCAGTAAATATGAGGCATACCGTTTCGATTTTTTCACATTAGTCTTATATCTATGGCCTAACTCTATCCTGAAATTTATAGATTTCTACATGCAGTAGATTTTGAGATCTGGAAACCAATTTTTAAGCGAAAATGGAAAATGTAATGGTGTAATGGGCACACAGTTGTTATCTCGAAAATGGATCGAACGATTTTTTTTAAATTAATATATTATATTAATCAGTTTTAGATGAAGCGTTTAAGATATTGCGCTAACGTAGGAAAACTCTTGTTTTCAATATAATCCACTTTTAAAATCGGACTATTTTCTTATGCTTTTTCTGGTAGACTAACATTACAGATCTTCAGCCTTTTCACTGCTTTTTATTACTGCGCAATAAGGAAGCTCTTGCCTATTACGGTTACAGTTAAACGTTAAAGCATATCCATATCGCTGAAAAACTATTTAGATTTTTTTTTTTTTTTTTAATACGAAAACAGTTTTTAATGCAATTTTTAATATGTAATATATATGTATTAAATTAAATTATTGTTTGTATATTTTTCTTTTTTGTTATAATAAAGAATTTCTTATTTCAAAATCTTCATTAAGTCGAAAAATATTTAGATTCCTTGATTAAAATATTGAAATATTTTATAATTATATATATACAATTTAATTATTATTTATATATTTAATTTGTCATTTTTTAAAGGAAAAAAAATATTCAGATTTTTTTTATCAGTTAATTTGAAACAGACTCTAATCAACGAATCAATCATCTGTTTGTTTTGAGTCGCGAATGTTGTTTAGGAATAACACTCATATGAGGTATTTTACTATTTATTTATTGTTTGTTTACTTATTTTGATTAGATTGTCCTTTTATAAATTGTCTTTTGATGCAATTTGTGGCGTAAATGGTGAGATAATTGTCAATAGTATTACCTGTTTTATCGTTAAAAATAATATAAGGAAATTGCATCATGGTCAGTGAATCTTTTAAAGAAGTCTTTTAAAAATCAGATGACGATAGAAGATTGGTTTTTTACTTGTTAGCTATATTTTCCAACTCTCCAAATCAAACTTTCCCATCATTCACCTCACACAAATTTAATAACTAAAATTTTTTATTTCAGTGTGATTGAAATACGTTTAATTGTGATGAAACTTTGGTATATTATATAGGGAATTTATATAACGTAAGTTTTCACTTTTATGTATATAAAATTAGATACGATGTTTTCATTATGAAATACAATGTTTCTAATTTATGTTATGGCTTACTTTAACATTTTTTTTATTGACTAAGCCTATCATTAATATAGGGGAGACCGGTACACAGTGAACCTATGGACACAGTGGACCACCCCCAAATATTTTATTTATTTAAATTTTTTTAAGCTTCTCTTCTATCCTAATAGACAACAGCACTGCAATGATTATTTATAGCCTTCAGAAAGTATGTTTAGCTCAGATTGAACTATTTTATCCTGCTTTGTTGTTTTGAGCTTCTAAAAGTAAAATTTTTCATTATCATATTTTTATTTTTTTAGTAATTAAAGATTGTAGATAAATAAAATAAAACAGCTTTTTTGAAAAGCTAAGATACTTGTTTTTATTTTACTTTAAAGTTATTATGTTTAAAAGAAAGCTATAAACAATATTAATATGATTATTTATTGAACTTCAACATGGGGTACAGTGGACCACCCACTCCTGGGGCACAGTGGTCCACAATCCACTCTGCTCCTCTAATGCAGAATGCTCAAAATATGTAATAATTGTTTTCTATAAAGAAAGATTGTTTTAAAGTAGAATTAACTGTAAAATAAAGTAAACAAATAAAAATAACAATTTTTTTTTAACATAGTAAGAAATATTTTGTTTTGTATTTACTGCCTTTGATAAATATAACTGTAGTCTAATTGTTGATGATTCTATTCAAGTAAGATTCATGACATGCAAATTGAATGGAAATCAGTTTATTTCTCCCGAAACTGTAGATGAATCTGCTGTTGATGTCAATGATTTCATAATGTTGCTCGCAGACCCAAAATTATTTCTTGAAAATTCCAGGCTCAATCTTACTGATAAGTATTTTGGAATTTCATTTGCAAATTTTATTGTGAGCAGATTTTTTTTTGTACTTAAGTAATAACTTCAACTAAATTGCAATTGTTCCTGTATTAATCTGTTATTATTTTCAAAATATAATTAATTTTTTGTTTTTGTTTCAAAATTTATATTACTATGTTATTTTGCGAATGAAGAGGCAACAAAAAAGAATTAGATTAATGAAAAATAGATTTATATTATATTTTAGATAATACCTAATAGTGGTCCACTGTACCCTGGTGGGTGGACCAGTGTGTATATATATATTTTTTAATGTATTGAAAACTATGTTGTGAGAAAATTATGATGGATGTAAGAAGGTTTAAGGAATATTCAAAAATATTTTCATACAGATTGGTCAGTCTGTTAAAGAGAAAAAAAAAAAATTAACTGAAAAAGTGGTCCACTGTGTACCGGTCTCCCCTACCCGATTACATGAGATTTTGTTATTTGTATTGATATGTTTGTGTTTACGTATTTTATCAAGATTATATTTCAGCTATTTTTAAGTAAGTTTTTAAGATACTATATAGCAATGTTAAAATGTTGGCTATACTTTATTAGCTTATGTTAAAGATTGGTCAGAAAAAAAAGGTTGGCGAGATTAAAAAATTTTGTCGATCAGCTAGTGCTCGACTAACATAACAACAGGGCTGCTGGGATGGAATTTAATTTTTAAAAAGGACACATTTTGAACCGGTTTGTTTACAGTCCCATTTTATTAGTAGAATTTTGTGATAATTTCCCGAATGACTGGCGAATTTTGCATTTTTTGTAAAAAAAAAAAAATATTTAGATGTAATTTTAAACAAAATCTCTTTTCATTTCTTTAATTTGCAAATATTTTAAGTTTTCTTATTTAAAATACTGTGATTAAATGTCCAATGTAAGATTTCCCTTAGTTGAAAATTGTTATGACAGAATTTACACAACTGCAAAAATAATTGATTACTACAACAATGCATTTTCAGGGTTTTTTTCCAATAAAATTAGCTATACAACAGAGGAAAGTTAACTTCATACTATATTTACATTGCAGTAATTTGGAGAGTTGCAAAATATAGCTAACAATTAAAACACAAATCTTCTTTAGTCTGCGGGTTTTAAAATACTTCCTAAATATTCACTCGACACGATGCAATTTCCTTACCTTGTATCATTTTTATCGATAAAACAGGTAATTGACAATCATCTCACCATTTAAGTAACAATCTAAAGTCAATTTCTAAAAGGACAAGAAAATCAAATCAAAATAAGTAAACAAACAATAAATAAATAATAAAATACCTAATATGAGTCTTATTCTTGTAAACAAGAATTTGCATTGCAATCACCGCTCATGAATACATGACACAAGCGATAGGTTAATTTATTGTTAATTGATAGTAGAGGTGCCCAATCTTTTTAGGCGAAGGGCCACTTAAAAAATTGTTTGGTTGTCGAGGACCACCATCAGTAGCACAGAGAGAATTTTGTTTCGAGGAGATGTTGGGTAGGGGGGGGGGGATAATTAGCATTATCCATACATACAGCACTGTTCGGTTTCAAATTTGGAAGAATGCACCCACTAGATGGATTTGTGATTTTTATGCGGCTACTTGACAAAATTGTGATTTTTATGTGCCCGTTCTAAAAAATTCATGATTTTTATGTATAGGTTCAACTTTTATGTATAGGTTTCAACTTTTTTACTCAGTGACCACTGGCCAGTACATGGATTTTTTTACTCCTGTTTTTCAGCAATGACCAATAACAAATTTACAAATACTTGATAAAAAATTTAAGAAATTTGTCAAACGATTGTGGAATAAACGGCGAAATTTGTCAAATAGTGTTGGGAAAGAAATCGCGACATTCGTCAAATGGTCTCGGGAAAGAAATCAGGCATTGCAGGAAAAAAATTAATTATGTCTAACTGTCGT
Source organism: Maratus michaelseni (assembly GCA_963931845.1). Lineage (NCBI taxonomy): Eukaryota > Metazoa > Arthropoda > Arachnida > Araneae > Salticidae > Maratus > Maratus michaelseni. The sequence goes on along the minus strand of OZ007594.1, from coordinate 94,976,493 downwards.
GAAAAAATTAGAGAAATTCGTCAAATACGTTCGGGGGAAAAAAATCACAAAATTCATCAAATGATCTCGGGAGAAAAATAGTGAAATTTGTCTAACAATCGCGGAACAGAATTGCAAAATTCGTCGAATAGCAGTGGAAAAAAAGTGCACAATTTGTTCGTTCATGGAAAAAGTCGTGAAATTCATTAATCGATAGTCGATAAATCACGAAATTCATCAATCGATAGCAGAAAAATCAGAAAATTCATTGATAGTGGAAAAATCACAAAATTCATCAACTGGTTTCAGGGGAAAATTTTTTCGAATATCGTCGAATGGCTTCGAGAAGAAAAAAAGTCACAATCCGTCAAATAATTTCGGAGAAAAAATCGTGAAATTCGCCAAATGGTTTCGAAATTTGTCGAGCGACAGCGGGGAAAAAATCTTTTTCCATTCAATCATCGCAATTGGGACTATTAAGTTTGACCAGTGGTGGCAGTAAAGTCAGTCGCCAAATTTTCAGTATTACTCGCCGATTGGCGAATGGCAATTTTGTCCTATATTTTTACACGCCTGATCGATGAAATTCAAGATTTTTACGCACCCGATTGATGTCTTTCTTGATTTTTATGGATCCGTTTGACGAAATTAATGATTTTTATATGCCCGATAAACAAAATTCATGATTTTTATGCATGCGTTCAACAAAATTTATGATTTTCCTTCTCCCGATCCACAAAATTCATGTTTTTACTGTGCCTGATTGACAAAATTCGTGATTTTCAACTGATATGCTTTCCGTCGGCCATTTAATGAAATTCACAATTTTTCTTCTCTAGACAATGGCAAAATTTTCATTTTTTTTTTTTTTTTTACCGTTTGTTGAAATTTACAATTTTTTCACAAACATTCGATGGAATTCTTGATTTTTCCACGCCCAATATACGAAATTTGCGATTTTCCATGCCTATCGACAAAATTCATAATTTTGCAGAACCGATAGACAAAATTCATAATGTTTTCCCACAATCTATGGACAATTTGCAAATTTTTTCCGCGACTGTTCGTTGAAATTCGCGATCTTTCCATGCCATTCGATGAAATTCATTGCTCGATCCATGAAATTTGCGATTTTAAGTGCCTTATCGACAAAATTTGCAGGTTTTTTCAACTGATTTACAAAATTCAAGATTTTGAGTGATTGACGAAATTTACAACTCCAGAATTACCGATTTTGGCATCTCTGGTTTCTGTTGACCGATTATTGAAATTTGCGTTTCTTTTTCTAGCGACAAAATGGCGAAATTTGTGATTTTTCCATGCCCATTCGACAAAATTTGCATCCAGTCAATGCAATTCATAATTTTATGCACCTGATCGATAAAATTCATATTTTCCTACGATCTATGGACAAAATTTGTGCATTTTTCTCACGAATTATTAAGGAAATTCGAAATTTTTGGACAGGTTGGCATGTATGGTCTCTGCGGGCCACCAGTTACCCATCACGGGCCACAGGTTGTGCATTCCTAATTGTGATGCAGTTTAGCTCATTCGACTCGACCTCAATAGAACTTACTGATTTTAGTTTCACCACCAGGGGCAGTTATGTTCATATAGAACAGAGTGCGCCCCTGGCAGTGGAAGGGGAAATTAATGGATTTTGGAACTAACTCGAGTTCTATGGGTCCCATCACAACATGGTTTGATTCTTTCAATTTGACATTGACAGGATATATCAATTTTAGTTTCAAGTTTGACCACCAGGGGGTGCATTCCTATCTCAGGTTCTATGGCCCCGATCATGACAAGGTATGGCTCACTCAACTCGAAATCGACAGCCTCAACAATTTCAGCTGTTTGTACAGAAGAGAGTGCGTCCCCTGGTGGTGGAATTACTAACAGATTTTACAGCTAACTTGAGTTCTATGGGTCCCATCACAATGCAGTTTGATTCATTTGACTCGACATCGACAGGATATATCGATTTTAGTTCCAAGTTTCACCACAAGGGACGCTTTCCTATCTTGTGTTCTATGGGCCTGATCATGACGAGGTATGGCTCATTCGACTTGAAATCGACAGCCTGAAAGATTTCAGCTATGTTTGTATAGAACAGAGTGCGCCCCCTGGTGGTGGAAGATGGAACTAACGGATTTTGCAGCTAACTCGAGTTCTATGGGTCCCATCACAATGCAGTTTGATTCATTCAATTTGACATTGACAGGATAAATCAATTTTAGTTTCAAGTTTGACCACCAGGAGGTCCATTCCTATCTCAGGTTCTATGGCCCCGATCATGACAAGGTATGGCTCACTCAACTCGAAATCGACAGCCTCAACAATTTCAGCTGTTTGTATAAAACAGAGTGCGCTCCCTGGTGGTGGAACATGGAACTAACAGATTTTGCAGCTAACTTGAGTTCTGTGGGTCCCATCACAGTGCAGTTTGATTCATTTGACTCGACATCGACAGGATATATCGATTTTAGTTCCAAGTTTCACCACTAGGGGACGCTATCCTATCTCGTGTTCTATGGGCCCGATTACGATGAGGTATGGCTCATTCGACTCGAAATCGACAGCCTGAAAGATTTCAGCTATGTTTGTATAGAACAGAGTGCGTCCCCTGGTGGTGGAAGATGGAACTAACGGATTTTGCAGCTAACTCGAGTTCTATGGGTCCCATCACAATGCAGTTTGATTTATTCAACTGGACATCGACAGGATATATAGATTTTAGTTACAAGTTTCACCACCAGGGGCCCTTTCCTATCTTGTGTTCTATGGGCCTGATCACGACGAGGTATTGCTCATTCGACTTGAAATCGGCAGCCTGAAAGATTTCAGCTATGTTTGTATAGAACAGAGTGCGTCCCCTGGTGGTGGAAGATGGAACTAACGGATTTTGCTGCTAACTCGAGTTCTATGGGTCCCATCACAATGCAGTTTGATTCATTTGACTCGACATCGACAGGATATATCGATTTTAGTTCCAAGTTTCACCACTAGGGGACGCTATCCTATCTCGTGTTCTATGGGCCCGATTACGATGAGGTATGGCTCATTCGACTCGAAATCGACAGCCTGAAAGATTTCAGCTATGTTTGTATAGAACAGAGTGCGTCCCCTGGTGGTGGAAGATGGAACTAACGGATTTTGCAGGTAACTCGAGTTCTATGGGTCCCATCACAATGCAGTTTGATTCATTTGACTCGACATCAACAGGATATATAGATTTTATTTACAAGTTTCACCACCAGGGGCGTTTTCTTATCTCGGGTCCTATGCGCCCCATCACGACGAGGTATGGCTCATTCGACTCGAAATCGACAGCCTCAAAGATTTCAACTATGTTTGCATGGAACAGAGTCTGCCCCCTGGTGGTGGAAGATGGAACTAACGGATTTTGCAGCTATCTCAAGTCCTATGGGTCCCATCACAATGCAGTTTGATTCATTCGACTCGACATCGACAGGATATATTGATTTTAGTTCCAAGTTTCACCACCAGGGGCACTTCCCTATCGGGTTCTATGGGACCGATCACGACGATGTATGGCTCATTTGACTCGGAATCGACAGCCTGAAAATTTTCAGCTATGCTTGTATAGAAAAGATTGCGGCCTTTGGCGGAGGAAGATGGAACAAACGGGTTTTGCCATGCATTTTCATCCTTCTAATTGTGTTACTCTCTCGCTGTATAATTTAAAAGTTGAATCTTGGATTCCTCTCCCTGGGCCACCACCCTCATATTTTATTGGGGTCCAAGGGGTCTTTTTTAGCATTTCTTTAAAATTTTATTCTAATGATTAATTTATACCCTATACTTAATTTCGACTAATTGACATTTTCATCAATAACCTTAAAAAAGTAATGATATCAGTACAAAAACCCTTAACGGGTTAAAAGTGTTGACGCAGCACTTTCTTTTGGCTCTATGAATTTTAAATATGGGTCTTAAAAGCAATGATATCAAATTTAAGTGACGCTATGTTAATAATTTTTTTTTAAATCATAATTTTCTTTTTAGTTTTATTTATGTTCACAGGTGCAATTATTATCTTAATATGAAAAAATGTATAAAATTTATTCGCTGATGCTTTTTCATTCACATCTCTCATGAATTCAAAATATGGGTTTTAAAAGAAATGATATCAAAATTTGAGTGACACCTTGACGTTAATTTAATAGGACTCTTTTAAAATTCAATTTAAATTATTTTTGGTTTGTCTTCTAAAGTATATTTACACATACAAACAATACTTTTAATTTTTCAATACACTTTTAAATATATTACTTTCACTGAGCCTATATTATATATTGAAATGTATTTATTTCAATAAATTGATTTATCTTCTGTGCCACGCTATCCAAAATCATAAGTAAAATTTATGTAAATGATTATTTTGCGTCATAGTATCCAAACAAAGGGAAATGTATGCAAGTGGATAATATGACGCAAAATAATCATTTACATAAATTTTATTTATGATTTTGGATAGCGTGGCACAGAAGATAAATCAATTTATTGAAATAAATACATTTCAATACATAATATAGGCTCAGTGAAAGTAATATATTTAAAAGTGTATTGAAAAATTAAAAGTATTGTTTGTATGTGTAAATATACTTTAGAAGACAAACCAAAAATAATTTAAATTGAATTTTAAAAGAGTCCTATTAAATTAACGTCAAGGTGTCACTCAAATTTTGATATCATTTCTTTTAAAACCCATATTTTGAATTCATGCGAGATGTGAATGAAAAAGCATCAGCGAATAAATTTTATATTTTTTTTCATATTAAGATAATAATTGTACCTGTGAACATAAATAAAACTAAAAAGAAAATTATGATTTAAAAAAAAATTATTAACATAGCGTCACTTAAATTTGATATCATTGCTTTTAAGACCCATATTTAAAATTCATAGAGCCAAAAGAAAGTGCTGCGTCAACACTTTTAACCCGTTAAGGGTTTTTGTACTGATTATATATACTGACCATATTTTTATGTTTTTTCTGTTCAATTAAATGTTCGCGATTAGTTTGAATGCAGCGTAATCACATCACGCATTTTGTGGGGGAGTTATATATTTATCTAATAATCCCATTGATTTAATTTTGCAAAAAAATATCTTTTTTTCCAAGTGATTATATATTATTCTAAAAAGATGCCACTATTAACATCATTGAGAAAAAGAAGAATTATAGAATGAGATGAAACCCAAAAAACTATTTTTATTTTGAAGTATTCATAGTTTATATTATTTCTTTTTTAATCAGGCATGTTCTGTAAAGTAATTTGTTTATGCATTGTGATGAATTACTTTCATTTACTAATCAACGAATACTTTTTCTAAAGTTCCTGAAAGAACTCTAATTCTAAATTATCTCCCTCCCCCGGTTTTAGAGAGTCGCAGCATAAAATTATCTATAACACCGGTTGTCAGACTAGCCATCAATTCTACTTCAGACAATAACATTTGACGTTGTAAAAACTCCTGACTTTAGCCATACATTTATGTTTGACAAGACACATGTGATGCTATGAATTCTAGAGTCCATCAAGGGCCATGGGAGCCACACCATACCACTCGAGAAAGGCTTACATATAAATACAGGGTAAGAAGGGCCTGGTAAGAGGGGTTCTGGTGCTTCAAGATTCGAACTTCCAGAAGAGTTGTTCTGTTTTCCATCGCTGCTAAAAGCGTTGGTAAAGTCCGGGAAAGTTGGACCGGAATGCGCCAGAATGGACACTCTAGCGGACGTCTAGTGAAAAGACAAGTTTGAAAAAGATTTTGACATTGTACTGTACTATCCCACGAAAAATAGCCCACCTGCAGAGTAAAATTCCTGCAGACAAAATTTCAGTCATACTAACATCCGTGTTTTTATAGCCGTATGTGTGTGTGTGTTTGTTGATATGCGTGTTGTGAATAAAGTATAATTTATTCACAATATACAATTATATACAATTGCCATCCTGAACTTATTTCTTGTTATGTCACAGCATATAATTTCAAAGCACAAAAGTGTCTCATAGTTATTATTAATGACTAAAACTATGGAATTTTGTAATATAAAATATATATTTTTTAAATTGTCTCAAAATCCATGAATTACACGTATGAAAAATATTTTGAGACTTTACATTTACTCGTGTTTTGATCTACGCAAGACAGAAATTTCTACAAAATGTGAATAAAAAAGTGACTGAAAAATAAATTACCATACATGTCGAGATTTTCCGAGACATGTTAGTTATATAACATTTGTAATCATGAAATATTATTTTAATTTACGATATAACTGCACAAAAAAGTATTTTGTTTCTCGAATTTATTTTGGCGTATAAATTAATAAAAAATGTATCTTATTCAAATTTCTAATTTAATAATAGATGCTGGACTAAATATTTCATGTTACCTGAAAAATAGCATTACGTATTTATATTTTTTACGTTACCTGGCCACGTTTCTCTCCCCTTTTTACTGTGTAAGGTAAAGTATTGTAATATTATAATAAAACCCCGTTATGGAAATATTGGTATATTTTTCTATTTTGAAGTTCCCAGCGTAAGTTTTTTATATTTTTACAATGACTTCATACGTATGTAAATGCTTGTGTTTATTGGAATTTCCTCACATTTTAGGGTTCCCAGAGTTCGTTTTTGGCTGTTTTTCGATGATATTGGCATCGGCATGTATGTGTGAGTCGGACTGAATACGATAGCGCCTAAAGTATGTTATCAATTGCACTCCTATTTGGCGAATATTTTACGGGCTGTTGTCACTGGAATTGTATTCTTTTTAGAAATTAGACAACGGGTTTGGTATTTAAACCTTTGTTCAACTTTTTTTTCATCCATTAATTGACGATAATCGATAAACATTTTGTCTTATATCTCAACTAATTTATTTGTATTGCTTACGTTCATCTAATATCTATAGAACAGCCATGTTTTTCCAAAACATTTTACGATTTAGTAAAACCATTTTTTTAATTATTTATAGGTTTTTGAATTTTATCAAACACAATGATGGGTTCGAAATATTTAAATATTCAAGCGTGTTTTTGGTTATGTCAAAAGTTTATTTAAATAATTAGAAATACTAGATATGGGACATTCGAAAAGATGTTGATATTAACAGTTATTTCCATATTTACAAAGTGTTAGATTAATTTTACCTTGATTCGGATCATCGTACTATACACAATAAAAGATGATCCTAAAATATATCTTCTATCTGCACTTTATTCAATTCTCGTCATTCTTTTTCAGGAAATATAGACGGAATTCTTTTAAATTACATTCATAGCTACTGATAACAAAACATTCCTTTTAACTACACAACAAAAGCAGATGCCAACTTTTTTTTCCTAAATTTTTAACCTCTTCTCCTTAGATAATAAAATGTAAAAAGAAGGCAAAAGAAAAAACAAGTACATTGCTATAGCAACGAAAATAAAAGAAACAATTTTATCGGCATTAGCCAAAAGTCGTCTGCATAAATAAAAATATTACTTTACGGATTCCTAACATACTCCCACCTTTAATTTACGTGGAAGCCAAATTAAACCTACGATCACTTATGATCAAAGAACATAGAACTCAAAAATAAAAAAGCATACATATAATAAAAATAATAACTAAACGCAAATAAATAATAAAACATTTTGAGTTCTGGAAAAAGCCAGTTCAGAGTTCTAGAAAAGTCAGTTAAGAGTTCCAGAAAAAGTCAGTTAAGAGTTCTAGAAAAAGTCAGTTCAGAGTTCTAGAAAAAAGGTCAGTTCAGAGTTCTAGAAAAAATCAGTTCAGAGTATTCTTACAAAATCATTTCACAGGTCTTTTTTACTTCTCTACCACTTCTAGTTGTATTATTTTTCACACTGGATTATAGGATCCTCGGGACTTGATATCTTTAAAGGTTAGAGTTTGCGAAGTGGACGCACTATTGTTCCCGAACTTGTTTTAACTTCAGCCACTCTAGCCGCTCCATCTCGACTTCGGAAAATCTTAATTATTTTTCCTATAGGCCAATGAAGTCTCTTCTGGTTTAATTCGATTAAGACGACTTCACCTTGTCCTTTCTCTTTTGATTTCTGGACCAACTCTGCCAAATATTCGTTTCTGAATCTATTTCTGAGTTATTGCCGAATATTTTGACAATGTTTGTATCTGGATTGAAGTTTACTTGAATCTATTCTATCTAAATCAGGAACACCTATTTCCTCAATATCTTGTAAAAATGATGATGGAGTCAAAGGTACAAAATTATCTGTTTCTTCGAAAATATTAGTTTGAGGCCTTTTATTTACTATTGCTTCGACATCACATAGAACAGTCACAAGTTCTTTAAAAGTTAAAGTTGAAGTACCGAACGTTCTGATCAAGGGAATTTTAACATATCTAATCAGGCGCTCACACCATCCACCCCACTAAGCTGCTGTTTGAGAGATGGACTTCCATTTAATAAGAGACAGTTCTTCAGAAGAAACTATTTCCTTCCAATCCAGAGATTTTAAGTGGTTATTTGTGCCTCTAAAGTTGGTGCCATTATCACAGTATATAGTGGCCGGCCATCCTCTTCTTCATATAAATCTTCGGAGAGACTGAATGAATCCTTCTGTTGAAAGACTGGATACAAGTTCCAAATGTATTGTTCTGTATACTGCACATGTAAAAAGTACCAACCAAACTTTAGACCTTGGCTATACGAAAAGAGGACCGAATAGATCAGTTACAAAAACTTCTAATACTTTGGAATCTCTGACTTGATCTAGACGTAGATGAATTGGGGTGTAGTGTATGGTTTTGCGGAGTATCTTTTACATTTGTAACACTTAGGCAGTTGACTTCTAATGTTTCGTCTAGAAGAAATTATCCAATATTTTTCTCTTAAAATGGATCCAACTGTTTGAAGTCCAGCAGGACAGTTCTTTAAATGACATTCTTGAATCAGACAATTGATTACATGATGTTTTGATGGTAATAAATTTGGATATCTCAATGAAAACTCGTCATCTCTCTCTAATATCTTTGTTTTCACTCTTAACAATCCTTTTTGGTCTTTCATAACCTTCAATCTTTTTATTGCATCAGTGGTATCTCCAAAACTTTCAGATTGCATTCTAGACCAGAGTAACTTTTCCGCATCTTCTTTCTCTTCGGTGAACAATTCTGATGGAAAAGATCTATTTCCATATCTGCACTTCAATATGAATCTCTTCACCCAACATATAATACTTATAAATCTACAAAATTTTGAAATTCTACTATATATCATAAAGTTATATGAATTAGAAAATAAAAGAATAGATACTGTAGTTATCTTCTTTTCCGTCATTACTAATTCTTCGCTAGGGTTTATTTCTGATTGATGCCAATTTTCACCCGAAAACTTCAACCATTCTGGTCCCTCCCACCATCGTATCTTCAGCAGCTGCTTAGGATTACGTCCTCAAGAAAGTAGATCAGCAATGTTCTGATGACCAGGTACAAAATTCCATAGTTGAGAATCAGAAAGTTTACAAATTTCTCGAACTCTGCGGCCCACAAACGTTCCCCACTGATTATTTCTTCGAATCCAATCGAGAATAGTCGAAGAGTCGGTCCAGTACTTTAATGGTATGGAAATACGATTAAAGGCTTTCAAAACAAAGTTAGTCAATCTCACTCCTAAAACACAAGCAAAGAGCTCTAAACGTGGGATGGTTATACTTTTCTTTGGTGTAAGACGAGACTTAGCTCCTATAAGTTGTACAAAAACTGTGTCTTTATCTTCACAACGCAAGAAAACTGCTCTTGTATAAGCTCGGTTACTCGCATCCCAAAAGGTATGAATAGACAAGTTTTCTTTACAACCATAGCCTACACGTCGATCTACCTTCACGTTATTTAAATATTTGAGCTCACTGTACCATTTTTGAAAATTATTTTGGATTTCTTCTGGAAGTGGAGCGTCCCAATCTAATTTCGTTGACCAGACCTCTTGAATTATCAGTTTGGCTGGCAACAATGATGGGGGGGGGCTAAAAAACCAATTGGATCAAAGATCCCCTGAGTTATAGCTAATATCTTTCTTTTAGACAGATTTTCTATTTCATCACTAAATTTATGAGCAATCTTCAAACTATCCTCCATTATATCCCACTTCAGCCCTAAAACCGGAACCATTGTAATTACATTTTTGTTGAGCAAATCTTCCTTGCTAAAGAAACTGCTGTCTTCTATTTTAACCGGCCCGAATTCCCACATTCTTAATTCCATTTTCGCGTCAGCCATGATTTCTGCAGATTTTGAAATAAAATTTTCTAGTTCAGGCACAGTTTTAACTGAAGCCATGCAATTATCTACATAGTATGATTTCATAAGTTTCTCTGCTATCTGTTTATTTTCTTCATCAACATCTCAAATGATATCTTATAACTGCACCAAGTATAAATGGACAACAAGTGGTTCCAAAAACTACTCTATTGTGTTGATAAACCTAAACTCGTCAGGATTCTTCAACCACAAAAATCGCAAGAAATCACGATCTGATTCTTTGACTTCAATTTGAAGAAAAACTCTTCTTATATCGGCCACTACCCCAATAGCTTTCTCACGAAATCTTATTAACACTGCAGGAATTTGTTCAATGAGGTTTGGTCCTTTAAAGAGCAATCATTTAAAGAAGGTGACCTCCCTACTTTACACGATGCATCAAAAACTGGTCTAACACTGGTAGTAAGACTATCTGGTTTGATGACGGAATTATGCGGTAAAAAATGCCCTGGAATCTTTAGTGTTTGATTTGAAACTTTACTGATGACACCTTCTTCTTCCCATTCACAGAAAATCTTAGCATATTCTTCAAATTCTTTCATAGATTTTAATTTTTTCGTTGAACTCATCAATCTTCGTTCAGCTATATATCTATTAAATTGAATCTCACGTTTGCCGTTTATCCAAGGAAGACCTACAATATAGAGACCTTCTCTATTTCTATGAACTTCTCTCATGAAATTATCATGAGCTAATTCTTCTTCTTCATTTTTACACAAAGTATGACTGGGATCTGTTATGCCGATTGTCTCTAATTTCCATTAATCTGGAATCTTCTGTGATTTTGGGACTCCCTGTTCCTATATCTGTAATCCATAGCTTATTTTCTTTAAGCTCCTTAAGTACGGACTCTTTCGGTATGCGAGGAATATTACTGCAAATTATATCTTGATCCAAAAATTCTAAGATTTCTTCAGTTTGGTTTCTACTACCAGGAGCACTTAACTCAACTTGGAATTAATTGCGGGATTTGGCTTCTGTTTGTGTACCCCCAAATAATGTGTGTACAATCCCTTCAGACGAAGACGAAATGGGATGCAAACCTAGCTCTTTGGCTGTACTATTTAAAATATAGCTCTTTTGTGACCCACAATCTAATAGTGCTCTTACTTTCTTTGTTATTCGAACTTTAATAACTATTTCTAAAGCCATAAGAGCTACTTCACTAGAACGCTTATTATTAGCTACGGTGCTTTTGATTACTTCTGTGACCTTAGCTATATTTTCTGGTTCTTTACGCATTGAAATTTCAGGGCATAATAACTCGGTATGGGGTTTAGAACATACGTGGCAACGAAAAAATCTTTGCAAATATTAGCTTTGTGACCAAAACGAAGACACTTTAGACAGCATTTTTTATCCCTAATTTTAGCTTTCCGTTCTTGAAACGAAAGAGATCTAGCCCTAATACAGTCCTTGCTTTCATGTGATTTATCAGAAAATAAACATAGGCGTTCCTTTGCGCTAAATAGCCCTGCCGCCGTAGGTAATTTATTTTCTTCTTTACGGAACTTTTCTTTAGGTTTATCTTTAGAGACTAACTCTGAAAAACCTGATTTAGCTAATTTTAATCTTTCTTCTCCTGCAACTTCTTGTTTCAAGAATTCCATCAATGTTATTAAATTTGATTTTGTAGACAATGAATTGCTAGCACTATTACCGCTTGATTTGTTTGAAGTATTATACCGTTGCCATGCTTTCATTACATCTTCTGACAAGCTAGATTCTATCATGGGATAGAGCCAGGAGGAATTACTTTCTAAACTTGAACCCATGTATTCTAAAGATCGTAAATATGCCTCGACTTTTGTGAATAGATCCGATAACGGAAGTTTATTTTTTGCGTGTGCCTGTACATTAGCGACAACCAATTTTAAAAATTCTCTGCCATATACTTCTATCAATAAATCTTTATTCCCAAAACGTTCTTTAAATGCCTCTACAGCTTTCGGGTAGTTTACCGAAGTCATTGGATAACTTTCTAAAAGACGCCTGGCACTCGTGCCAGGTTCTACCGACTGTATAAGATACTGAAACTTATCACTATTATCCAAATTTATGAATTTTTCCAAACTGGGACCAAAACGAAAGATAATTTATTAACTGCGAATCAAACGGCTTGATATTAAGCTTAGGCAATTTATAAGTCTTAGGTTTAGAAGAACAGTAATGAATTTTCCTAGCATTATCATCTTGATTAACCCATTAACGACGACTTATTTTACACTTCTTTTAATACTTCGATAACAGTTGACACCAGTTTTCCCATACTGTTATTTAATATAATTGAATCTCTGATAGTTTCACATTACATAACATGATTTTTTTTTAATAAGATACTGGTGTTAATATTTAAAAGTTTCGTATCACTTAAATGGTAAGTTTTCGTACCAACCGGCATTAATGTGTTAAGTTTATTTATGCTCAATACCTCACTAACTTTACGCTTAATGGTAATAAAATCATCTGAGTAACTTTTCCTTTTCTACTACTTCATTTTCAATTGCTTCTTCATCGCATTTATCGTCATCTACCAGGACCTCTATTATAGCTTCATCTATAGCTTTAATTTCATTAATCAAATTTTCTAATTTCGCAGAATCGTCTAGAAAACTACCCTTATCTATCGGGTCTTCAGTAATTTTTCCTTTTAATACATTTAAAGTTCTGGTAAATGACGAACGCAGCGGTGTACGTTTTTTCTTTAGCTGATTCATATTATAGAATGTTGTAGTAGAAATTAACTCAATGAAAACGATATATACTATGAAAACAATTCAATAACTCAACATTGTTACTCAATAGTCCCACGTTCGGGCGCCAGATGTTTGCATTTTATCAAACACAATGATGGGTTTGAAATATTTAAATATTCAAGCTTGTTCTTGGTTATGACAAAAGTTTATTTACATAACTAGAAATACTAGATATGGAACATTCGAAGAGATGTTGATATTGACAGTTATTTATATATTTACAAAGTTATAGATTAATTTTACCTTGATTCGGATCATCGTACTATACACAATAAAAGATGATCCTAAAATATATCTTCTATCTGCACTTTATTCAATTCTGGTCATTCTTTTTCAGGAAATATGGACGGAATTCTTTTAAATTACATTCATAGCTATTGATAACAAAACATTCGTTTTAACTACACAACAAAAGCAGATGCCAACTTTTTCCTAAATTTTTAACCTCTTCTCGTGAGATAATAAAACGTAAAAAGAAGGCAAAAGAAAAAACAACTACGTTGCTATAGCAACAAAAATAAAAGAAACAATTTTATCGGCATTAGCCAAAAGTCGTCTGCATAAATTAAAATATTAATTTACCGATTCCTAACAATAGGCCTTAACATCTATACAAGAGGAATGAAAATTTATTCATTATATGATTAGAAAAATGTTTAGGATTTATGAATGTGCAACAAAGTGCACACTCTTAATTCAAAAGAATGAATTATTCACTCAATAAAAGAACGTAATATTGACGGGGGATATCCATTCCTTCTGAGTACCGACTTTCTCAAAAAGGAACGCTTTCCGAAAATAACTGGTTTGATAAATCATCTGCATTGGAGCTATATGCAAAAATACTCCGGTTTTGAATCGAAGTAGGGAAATACTCTAAAAGGAGTGATTAGAGAACTTTCCTATTGGTTGTAATTCTGTCATGTGATATTTGGTTTGGCGGGGGATCCAGTTTGAAAAGAGAATAGCTTCGGGATTCGGCGTCTTGTCAGGCATAAATAAGCATGATTGCCTTGTCACTGCTCATCGTTAAAATTACGTTTTGTTAAATTAGTGCTACTCTGAAACATATAAGTTCATTAGTATTTTTATTTCATGGATTTAAAAATGGGGTAGACATGTCGTGTCCGCAGAAGCAAGAATAATTATAATAAAGAATAGAAGAAATTTACATTTCATTTCCCCCAGAAAAAAAAAGCAAGATGGCCACTAGCCATACCAGAAAAAGTTTTTTCTCCTAAGGTACATTTTTATTTTATCGTTCGTATAATGATATTTCTTGTTCTATTTTTACATCGTATATATAATTTTGGCATTATTTTACGTTGTTACTATTAAACATGAAACATTAGTTTCTTTAATTATCGTTTTTGTTTTATTAATATAAATAAAATGCACTCAGAAATGTTCTCTGGGTGTCATATTATGATTTCGTACAATTAATTTTGAAAAAATTAAAGTGATTTATTATAATTAATAAAATACTCTTGAAAATATAGTTTTATCGTATTCAAACTGTATACTAATTACTTTAATTCAGATTTACTTTATGTAAACAAATATTATTTGCTGTTTATATTACTATTTATTAATATATATTGCTCATGACACGGATAAATATTTGTGGAACACAGAACTCATGATATTAAAAACATTATTTTTTTAACTAGGATATATGTTCTATTTTTCTTAAAATATTTCCAGTACGTACAAGTATTTATTAGAATCCGTTAATTTATCCAATCTAATCCCCTATTTTATCTAATTACTTTTACACTTAAGCATTTGTAAATACAGTAGAGTCTCGATTGTTCGAGTTTCCCGTAAATCCGAGTTAGTGAAAAAAATCAGTTTAGCTTCCAAATAATGACGAACATATACGCAACACATGAAAGAATTATTTCGCACCAGAAAATTCAAGTATCTGGTTTTTATTGTTGTTCGACGGGTCATATGTCAACTGCGCACCCCGAAGCCACTCTCTTAAAAAAACGGGTGTATTCTTCCTATAAGTGCAGGGGATCCCGCCGGGTGAAATTGGAGAGAATCAGAGAATAGTTGTTCAACGAGCTTCCGCCCCACTCACTCTTTATGTCTACTGCGAACGTATCAGAACAGAAGTAAACTAGAAGCTTTTTCTACTAACAACTGCTCTGATTTATCCTTGGACAGAAAATCCTTAAAAAAGTCTGAGTATGAAAAAACTGGTGAGCCATTTTGTATGTGGATTACACAGCAAAGTATAAAAGTATGCCCTCTTTCAGGTCCGATTCTTCAAGAAAAAGCTTTGCTGTTTCGAAAAGAATTTGAAGAAAGTGATGAAAACTTCACTGCTAGTGTAGGCTGGTTTGAAAAGTTGAAAAAATATATCGTATCCGGCAACTAGACATCTGTCGAGAGAAGCTATCTGACGATTCTGAGGTCGTCGCCGTGCAATTTTGCAAGAAATTGCAGGAAGCCATGACAAATGAAAACCTTACGAACGACCAGCTTTATAATTTCAATGAAGCTGGCCTTAATTTCAAAATGCTACCATCTAAAATAATCGCGTCAAGCTAAGAGAAAAGTACTCCGGGTCTCACATAAAAGCAAAGATGGGTTAACACTTCTTGCTGCATCAAATGCTTTAGGAAATCACAAGATTAAACTTGTTGTTATCAGAAAAGCTGCAAAGCCAAAAAAGAGCATTTAAGCATGTCTCGATATCTTCACTGTCGGTCACTTATATGAACCAAAAAGTGCTTGGATGACTCAAGAAATATTAATTTTTTTTTTTTTTTTACGATTTTGTGCCAGAAGTTATAGAGGAATGGATAAATAGTCACGAACCACTAGAATTTACGGATTCTGCCAGAATCAGACAGATTCCACACCACTAATGAGTCACAGCAAGGGGCTGTCTGCTGCGCTAGAATCCGCCATGCTATACGTAGAGCAATAGACTGAGTCGACTCCAACCGACAATATGCTGCTTTGACGATGGCGTGATATTGCTGCACGGAAACGAGACAATGTGTCAAAAAAAAATTGACAATTATTTTAAGATATAATTAACCTGTTGCTATAAGCAGTAATGTAATAATTTGTAAGTACATTTTTCATTTAAATATACACTGAAATTTAAAAATTGCTTTATCTTTATTTATTTATTAATTAAATTTTATGATTTCGATAATTCGAGTTTTCGATAGTTCGAGGTAAGCCCGGTCCCGTCCACCTCGAATTATCGAGACTCTACTGTATACGTTTATATAAGAACTAGAAAATAATCGCCTTCCCCTGATAATAGTAAACTTTATATTGTGAATTGTGCACATATTTATTTTATTTATTTGTTTACGAATTTACATACTATGTAAATAGTACGAAATGTGAAATATATTTTAAAAATTGACAGAAAATATTAATAAAAAATGTTGTTAATTTACTTTTTGGCACAACTTTAACTTAAATATGTATATATATGATTTTTTGAATTGTTAGTTTTTGTGTTATAAGTTATGCATATTCAAAAGTCTAACTGCACTAACAACATTTATCTCAGATTGCTATTTCTACTCGCTTCAGTATTTCATACTACATTGCATAATATTATGTAAATTCCAAAACACATAAAGTATAGATGTGCACCTTTGTATACATAATAAATACTTGAACATAATAAATACTTGTATTGATTAAATGTTTTAACAAACATAGAACGTATATCCTAAATTTAAAACGCATAAAAACATGTTTCTATTATTATGGATTCTGTGTTCTACAAATATTTTTCTATGTCATGAGTAAAATATATTAATATATAATAATATAAGAAATAATTAAAGAAATTCATATTTTTATAGTTAAAAGACTAACGTTAAGTAATGCTAAAATTATATATACAATGTAAAAGTACAAGAAATAATTTTATTATAAGAAAGATAAAGTAAAAACAACGAATCTTATAATATTGTTTTAGGAAAAAAATCTTGTCAATATATGTATAATCATTTTTTTTTTAATTCCTAATGTTAAAAATTTCATGAAATCTCTTCTAAAATTTATCTTCAATTATGTCATTTATGCATATTAAAATGCAAAGCTAAGACAAAAAAAAAAAAAAAAAAAAAAAAAAAAATGAAAAGAAAGAAAAGAAAGTACTTACAACAAAGCTAGTTTTTTTTAAAAAAATCATTCCTTTTGTATTAAATAATGTAAAAAAAAAAAAAAAAAAAAAAAAAGTAATTTCTCAAAATAAGAGTGAAATTACACATTTGGCTATTAATTTAGTCAAAAAAAAAAGTGAAAATGACATCAAAAAGGAATGGAAATAACCACTCCGCAAAAGGGTGAAATTCACTCCTATAGGATAAGTGCATTTTTAATACTGGAAAGGAGTGAAAAATTACTCAGTCTGAGTTAAAATCGCTGGATTTCTTTAAGAGAGCACGTTTTTAAAAAATCGAGTTAATTTTCCCCAGTGGAAATGTATCGCCTTTCTAAAATTAGTATGTAATTTTTTATTTATTGTTATGTTACTATTTATTTTAATACAAAGTGTTTTTTAAAGTGTTCGAAAAATCGAGAGTATTCACTCCATATATATAATATATATTTAAAATAAAGAAAAAAAATGTAATACGTATTATTTCAAATACATTAAAAGAAACAGATACAGAATTATATAAAATAACAGTTTCATTTGCCAAATTAAGTATATTGATGCAAATGCTTTGAATTTTTTACAATTTTAAGAACAGATAATGCAATATCTGATACTTACTAAAAATGTCCTCGGGACAAAAATAATCATAGTTTGCTAACGTTTCTCTATAAATATACTATTTATGGCACAGAAAATGTAATAAACTACAATCTAAGCGGAAAATAAAAATGTCCAGACATATACCCATTCAATTATCATTTTCATCACATAAATTATTGACGACTAGTCTTATATGATAATAACCATAAATTCTAATATAAAACGTTTCTCACATTTGAACGTTCATAAAAATATCGTTTTGGCGGGCAAAAAATATAAATGTTTTATTTTTTAAGATTATTTGAAAGAGTCATTTGAAATTTTGAAAATTTACCAGATTTATCCTTAATCTTAATATTAGAAGACATTTTCTTTCTTATGTTTACTTATATACACATTTACGGATGTTTATCTCTCTTTCCAAGTAAATATATAATTTTTTTTTAAAGATGCTTGTATTAATATTAATGAAAAATTAATAAATAAATTAAAAATGAAACTGTTTATAAAAATTCAAAAGTAAAACTTAATTTTTAGTTTAAAGTTTTAATACTACTTTATGTTAATTTAAAATTTTCTGGTTTCTTATCAAAAGTAAGTCGTTTATGCAAATTACTGCAAATCACTGTAGTATTTCATATGTATTATTGATGACCGAAAGCATAGAATATTTTAACTACCGGTTTAAGAGTTTTAAAAAAATCTTCTAGCTACAATTCCACTGATCTTACGAAGAAAAAATTATATAACACATTACATAAAACTTTTTTGTGATATTTGCCTAAAATTAGCTATTTTAATGTAACTGAAATGCTTAATCAGTTTGGGAGTGCTCCATATCAATTCTCTAAAAATATCTTTTGTCACAGCGTTTCGTAAATTTTGTATTCTCACGAACCCCCTTTAATGTAATATGCATTTCGGGGACTTAGAAAAATCAGCTGTATTAATTAGAAAAATAATTATAACATACATTTTAAGACATTTAAAATATGCGTAATACTATCTGCTATAAAAAGTATGCTGTTTATCTTTTGCTATTAGATATGCAATATCGGATTCAATGTTCGAAACATGTATCCTTAAGTCAGGTTCGATATTCCTTATGTCTACATTTATGTCTACATTTATGTCTAAATTTATTTTTTATTCACACAAAACTGGAGAAAGCCTTTTCACATACGAGGGCAGTTTCATAAATTCTCGGGAAAACACAGAAATGGAACAAGTATGGACAAATGACAAAGCTGTTTGTAAAGCATGATCCTTTAAATGACATGCCACCGAGTTTCAGACGGGTGAGTTTATTGGTTACTGCTGAGCGATAAAGTAAAAACAAGTTTTTACATTTTTGAAAAATGGAAGAAATTGAAGTTCAGCTGTCATAAAATACTTTGATAAAAAATATTTAACCCCCATGAACATACAAAAAAAGCTACAGTCTATCTTAAAGGATTCTTGTCCTTAATATTCGTCGATAAAAAAGTGGGCTGCTGTATTTAAACATGGTAGGAAATCAATTCACGATGATGAATGCTCAGAAAGCCCAAAAACCGTTACGATCGACGAAATCGTCTCAAAAATTCACAATACAGTACACTGTTAAAAATTTGCTGCAAACTATCCACTCATTTGACCGTTTTTGTAGAAAACTGTTATGTAACCGTAAATTAACGCTTTTTGACCATATTATTGCCCATATTATGGTCAGAATAGATTTTAATTACGGTTATGTAACCGTTTTCTATGAAAACGGTCAAATGACTTGGCAGTTTGCTGCAAATTTTTAAGTGTATTGAATGATCGCCGATTGAAGGTACGCGAACTTACTGACATTGCAAACATCTCCATAGACAGTGTCCATCACATTTTACACGATGTTTTGTGTATGAAAAAACTTTTCGCTCGATGCGTGCCGCGCTTGTTTAACGTCGACCAAAAACGCCAAAGAATGAACTTTTTTCAAGAGTCTTCTGAAATGTATTGTGTTGCAAGTTGAAAAATAAAATGAAATATTGTCAAAAATCTTGTATTTTCTTTGTCAGGCCGGTTACTTTTCGAACCACCCTCGTACAGGGCTGCACTAAAGAATTCCCACACAAGAGTGTGCCTTAAATGTATTGAGCTGCAAGAAGACTGCATTGACAAATAATATGAAATTATGTCAAAAATCTTGTGTTTTCACTGTCAGGCCGATAACTTATCAAACCACCCTAGTAATATGTGGTGCGGAATACAAGTAATATTTTAATAGCTTTTTCCTAGTTCTGCATACGCATTTATCACGCACATACAAAAATTGGGAAAGCTGGTCTCTTGGAAAGCAATTTTCGTGGAACCATCGCTTGAAATTCTGCAAATTGTTTCTGCTCTATGTCAAGGTTTTTACTTCATGAATTTCATGGACATGAAATGGATCAGTCATCAATTCATTTTCTGAATTCGAGGCTTGAAAATAGTTTAAAATTTTTTTCATGTGCTTCAGATAGAGTTGCAAAAAAAAACCCATAGCTTTTGAGAGACGAGAATAAACCCGGGAATTTTTGGGAATAAACCCGGAATTTTGGGGAATATTGGAAATTTTGAAGAAGTTTTGAAAGTAAACAAAACTAGTCATTTTTCAATTTCAATTTTTTATTTTTCGTTTTAAAATTAATTTTCTTGTGAGTTGCAGTGCAATGCATTGATTTCTTTTACTTTTATTTTTTGTTTGTCTGAATCGGAGAACAGGGGTGATGTTTATATTCATGCCAGGTAAGATGAAACTGTCATCTACCCCTCGCACTTAAAATATCAACTTACTTATGTTATTTTAATTTCTCTTACTTAATATTTCTGCAGCATAAGCATGTATTTCATTAGTTTTCATGTAAACTGTGCCATTTTTCTGTATTTGTGTTATTGGTTTTCTTTACATATGTAAAAGAATATTTGGTACTTTTCGGTTAGCCGGGCGGCAGTGAAATGTATATATCTGTATATACATATCTATGTATACATACACACATATATGTATGTGTATATATATATGTATATATACATACATGCATATATAAATGTGTGTATGTATAGATATATGTATATATATGTATACATAGATATATAAATTTCACTGGCGCCCGGCTAACCGAAAAGTACCGAATATTTTCTATACAAATTAAAAAATATCCATGTCTAAAACTTTCTGAAAACTCCCAGGAATTTTTAATATTTCCGAGATAAACCCAGTTTTTTCCACCCTTTGCATCTCTAGCTTCAAATGTATAAATAAAATTTCAATAATATCACGAAACAATTGTATCGCCAGCCGTTTGTAAGAAATCGAATAACATTAGGAATGATTCAAATATTGGTTTGGGTCAATTTGTCCACAAATCATTTTATTATTATTATTATTGATTCTTCTTTGTTCTGGACCTTCAAAATGTGTACCAATTTTTCTTTTACGCTTAAATTCAGTTCATTAAAAAAAATAAAAGTAACTACCAAATACGCCGGCTTGACAAGCCAGGTGAAATCATTGAAACGATCTTTCAAATGGCATTTGGAGTCTATTAAAAGCCGTCTTAGTGCATCACGCGATGCAAAAATGTGATTTAAAAGTTTTCCTAGAAACACCCACCCAAGTTCTGTATGGAGAAGTATTTGTTTGTCTTGATTCCAATTTCTTCGCACAAAATTTTAAGTCTTGATTTCAATGGACGAGCTTTGGTATAATTTGCTACTGAAACAATTTAGTTGAACGTAGTCTTCAAAATGTTCAGGCATTTTTTTGGCAAACAGTGACTCACGTTGAATACAACGCGTACATGTAGTGCTTTAACTTTAACCATGCTGATCAAATCATTAACAGTTCCACGCATAGCTCGAGTCTCATCTGTACTTATTCCAATATATCTTGAACAATTTATTTCTTTTTCTTGTATGAAACTGTTTAAACATGTGAACAATGCTGCACTTGTTGTGAGAGTAGGAAGGGGATTTGGAAAACAAAAAAATCTCACATATCTTATCAGCAAATTTATAATCAAAGAAAAGTATGAAATTTACATTATTAGAAATGTCTAAATCCTCATCTAGTTGCTGTGCAAAAAAGGAATAATTTTTGAATGTTTAGTCAATTGGTTTGCAATATTTTTACACATGTTCTAACGCCGTAGCATTAAACTAACTCAACTGAAATATTTGGATATTTATGCTAGTTAATGATCGAAATTAGAAGTTCTAGTTCAACAAATCTTCTCCTCCCCTTCCTACGGATCTACAGAAATTCATCCTGGAGCAACATTGGTCTGAAGCAACAGTGTCTGAAGTTAACATTGGGCATGAGGACCCCGGACTGTAAGTTCGCGGACCCCCTGCGGGCCACAATTTAAGAACCGCTGCTTTATTACATAAGAAAATATTTAATGCCCAATCAAAGTTATTTTAAAGCACTTAATAATTAAATTCTGGTGTGCAAACTAATAAAAAACTAAACTAAGTACAAATTATATCCAAAATAATAAAACAATCTTTGTTTTAGAAGTTTTTATTAATTGTTTCTTACATTATTGATTTTATAATTGCAATCCTGCTTAAAAAGCACGAAAAACAAACGTTCCAAAAACGTACACAATCTGTTGAGCGGCTTATATGACTAACATTCTTGAGACATTTAAACAGAGCCTTAAATAAGTATTCTACAAATATTTGAATATCGTATGTATTTTGAAAATTTAGCTGGTTTCTTTCTTTTCTTTTCTTTTCTTTTCTTTCTTTCTTTCTTTCTTTTTTATTTTTTTTAAAAGCCAACTAATATTAATTAAAAGTAAACATGCTAAATCTATTAACCCATTTATTTATTAATCTATCAACTATTATTTATTATATTAGCATATTATCTAATATATTTATGTACAATAATTAAAACACTAAAGTATCTTACACGTGTTATTTTCCCTGAAATTGTCTCATGTCTGTCATTTTCAACGCATTAAAAATAAGCTTTCAAAAGTCATAAAGCATTCGTACAAAAAAATGGGAAAAAAGCCTCTTAAGCGCCACATATATTCCGTGTCTCTCCTCTACGCAACCTAATATTATCTTTGAAAGGAAATTTCAAATGTGATTGACAACTTAATACCTATGCATGTCGAGATTTTTCGAGATATTTCATTTATGTAAAAATCATAAAAATAAAATGTATTCTTTATTTACAACGAAACAATTGCATAAATATTATTCCATTTTTCGCGTTTTATTTGGAGGATAACTTACTGAAAGGAGCCACTTTTGTATTGTGACAATAACAATAGAATAGAATATGTCTTTTAAAAAATGTTTCATTTTTTCTTCTTCTTTCCTTCTTCTTCTTCTTTTTTTTTCTTACACTTGGCAAATTGTGAAACAGGGTTTCCTGTGATTTATTATTATTATTAAGTGTTGCAAGCAAGTTCTCCCTGATTTTTCACCACATCCTTAGCAATTTGGCTAATCAGAAAAAGTAGAGGTATTTCGTTTAATATTCCTTTCAAAACACTTTATCCTTTCTTTAATAAATCCAGATAAATTTCATTAAAAAGAAAAAAAAGTCATGTTTTTTATAAAATAAAAATTTACCGGTCTATTTTTCTCGTTTTTTCGAAAATCTGAACCGGTCCGATTGCAGATGAAGTCCGCTATTATACTCTGTCATAATAATATCTGTCATGTACACTAAATGCTATATTTAAATAAATCAATTTCATAACTAAACATGTTGTATAGAGACCTTCAAAATGTTAAAATTTGCCAATATTCCTATAATCGGGTTTTTATCATGATTCAATACGTTCCTCAAACTCATATATTTACTATTTTCTATTACTTATATTGATACTCTATTTGTATTATTCTCAAACATTTGAAAAATCCATTAAACTCCCAATATGACGTCAGATTAATTTTCTTATTAATTCTCTAATGACGTCATATGAAGCTGCTTTCTGTATTTACACATACTCATACTCCTTGTATTATTGCGAAATGTTTGAAAATTTTCGTTTTATTACCAATATGACGTCATATTAATCTTTTTTTTTTTCAATTGATGAAACTTTTTATTTCTTTTTCATTTTTCACGTAGAAATCTTTCAATAGAAATTTAATTACTATAGAAATAATTTTATTGTAGATTTTTAATTGTTGGCAACTGCTATAACGAAACATGTTTAAATTTAATAGTAGATTTTTGGTTTTTTTATCTCTCTATATTAAAATAATATGATTTTTTCAAATTTTATGATTTTGAGCTTCATAGCAGGTATTCAGTTATAAGTACACAAAGTTTCAACTCTGTAAGTTAAATAGCTTCTGAGAACCGGCTCTCTGACGGACAGACAACGAAGCGAGAGTATTAGGGTTTCGTGAGATGAACGAAACCCTAAATATGAAAGGGGGGGGGGTGGAAACTGTATGCAAATGAAAATCAAAAATGATTCATCGTGAGACAATTTATTTTCAAATCGTTCTTTAACCTCCTATTCTTTAAGCACCATTTTTAATAAGTCTTGGTACCGACATTTGCTAAGTCTTTGGCTGATGCTAAAGTGAAGTGGTGTTAAACAGATGCATATCTGACAAAAATTTAAACTCACGCATCAGGCATAGATTATGAATAACTTTCCAATACTTACATATTATTAAGAATTTTCTTTATTTTTCTGGAATTGAATGAGATATGTAAATAAGCAACTTAAAAAGAAATAACTCAGATAAAATCCCCTTTCAACAATTGTTGTCCAATCCGATAATGTGTGCGAATAGTTTCGCGTAGATCAGTATGTGATACATAGAATTTATACACACTACCTGATACACTCAAAATTAAATAAGTTTAAAAATGCATACTACAGCGGTAAATGCGCTTCCAGCAATTATCTATCTTAGTACATCTTGTAACCTATTTTTGTGTCTCTGTAAATGAACGATAAATACTATGCACTCCATATTCTATAGAAAAAATTCTGTAGTGCACCTAAGTTCTGCTCTTTAATTTCATTATGTTTGAAGTCTCATAATATCATTAAAATGCACCACAACCTATTTTTCAACTTTGATCATAATGTAATGTAACTATTTTGTGCGTCCGTGTAAACGATATTGTAAAAGCTAGTTATTCTAAACTCCCGAGAAAGCATGTTGTAGTCACGTCAATGTTGCATATCAATCTCATTATGTTTGAAATATCGTAACATCAATAAAACACATCGCAAGCGATTTAATATCGGATACGATACATTTTAATTTATACACCAGAAACCGTATATTTTAGATTTGTGAAAGCTTTGCATCGTTTTTCTGGGAACTGTTGAATTTAAAAATTCATATAATTTCTTCTTTTTGAAAAGAATACACAAAATACCAACATATAATCTGATCATTTTAATTGTTACAATTTTTAATCTAAAGATAATATTTTTATAATATTACGGTTTCATAGCAATATAAGTCTGACATTTCGTTAATAATGAAATTTTATTTCAAATATGTGGAATGCAAATCCGATATTTAAACTATTTTATTAATTCGATGGCAATATATACTGAATTCAAAATATTTCGAAAGAATGGGATATTTGCAAAATAATGGGCTCGAATATCACCAATATTGATTTGCTAGTGCACTGTAAAAAGAGGGGCGTATTATTTCGCTGAATTTGGGTTTATCAAATGCCAAATCCGGTTTAAAATATGCAATATGATTGTCGTCAGCACCAAATTAAGATTTATCATACACATTGGAATCGTGTATCTTTACTCTTTCAAACAAATTTTGAAATCCAAACACCAAAGTATTTGTATCCTTAATCACAATACAGCTCTGATTACTGCTTTCTTTGGTGGTGCGATATGATTGAGTGATGTAAGCAGACTATGAAAACAACACCAGCCATTTTAGTCAAGCCGTTTCATCATCGCTTACATTTCGAATTCGAACTTCCGAAATGCAGTTGGAAAACATAAGATAAGGAAATTAATTATCCTTTATAGATTTAAGAGATAGGACTAAAAAGTGTCGATATAGTTAGCTGAATATTTGTATAGTTTGTGGAATAAATCGTGCTTTTAAACAACATACTGCCAATCTAAATAGAATAGCCACATGGTTGAATTTTACGTGAGGTAATTCCTTTTGTATACTGTTGCAGGCAATATTTTTAAATTCAGCTTTGTCTATAGGTTTATGCACCTTATGTTACGGTTAAAATTTAGAGGTTTTAAAAGATTATGCAATTAAGATACCCATAATTATTTATGATTGATCCTAGTGTGCAACTTTGGTTTGAATTTACTTTTAGTTTAGTTCATTTTCAGTTTGTGAAAACATGATATAGTCAAACTCCTATTCCCGTGTTTATTAAATTGCTAAAACATAATTAAAATTATCATAGATGCCCATATGAATACATTTAGAGTGAAGGATTACCAATTCCAGGGAGGAGGGCTAAGTAAGTAATTAACTTTCAGATACCCCAACAAATTATTAATTTTAGTGCTAAAATGTATAAAAAATTTGACTATACCAACAGATGCATAGGGGTTGGGGGTTCGAGCTCCACCCTTCCCCCATATATGGGCAGTGCCCATATATGGAGGAGGGATATTAATAGGAAAGTAATATATTTAAACTTGCTGATACATTAAATTTCGATGTGTACCAAATAAAAAGTTTAAAATTATGTTAATAAATTATCCCAATTACATAAAAGTTTAACTACCTCTTTCGTAAAACTGTTAATTTTAAATTATTCTGGTTGCTTGGTTGGTTATTTGTTACGGCCTATTTTCTGCGCTAAGGGATGTAGGCCCGCTGGGGGATTGCCATGTTTGGGGGTCTTTCTTAGGGGTCATAACCGGTTTTTACGGTAAAGTTCGAAGAAAACTACGAAAAACTCCGAACGGATAGGTAGACTAGTGCGACTGGGGATTTGAACTCAGCACCTCCCGTCTACCAGCTTTAAGAGCGAAACTTCTCAGTCACCGTTGGCCAACCCCCTGTAGGGGCTCCGTAGACTTGATAAACAGGCTAATATCTCTATTTTAAAAATATTACGGAAGATGGACCAGTGACGATCTTCTGTAATCGGGTTTTCATTCATTTCTATGTGACTGAGTGATTTTGAGTTAGAATCAACTGCTATCGTGACAGCTCACGTATGTTTTCAGGATTGAATAAATAAGATCAATTAAACATTTGACAATCAGTTTGTATAAAATGGCTAATTGTGCAATGTCTCGGAATTTTATAAAGACGCTATAAGAAAAATGTTTAAATAACACGTTTTCAATGTATCTTATGACGTAAAGTTATGACGTCTTAATATGACGTAATTTTCACAGAAGATTTCTTTCTCTTTCTAATATTCACCTGAAAATAAATATTTTAATTGAAAGAAAATGGTATAATATGTGATGTTTTAAAATTGGCAACGTAAAAAGACTTTTTCGAAATAGGAAATAAATCTCTCGTGTAAATATATTTTTAAATTGAAATTGTTTTTCAATATTATAATTTTCGCATTTTAAATATGACGTAATTTTCCCCATTTATTGCTTTTAACGTATAATAATTTAATTAGTACTTTAAAGTTTCTTTTTCTTTTTATTATTCACGTGTAAATGCATTTTTATATGATTTTCCCCCATTTACTGCTTTTAACGAGTAATAAGTAAAATATTATTTTAATGTTTTCTTTCTGCATTTAATAGTCACGTTTAAATATATTTTTTAATTGAAAATTTATTTTTTGAAAATTTATTTTTTAATTGAAGTATTATTATTTGAGCTGTTTTACAATTTGTCAACAACATAAGAAATATGACCTTTTAGAAATATGAAGTAAATCTTTATTGAAATAAAGAAAATTTAAATAAAAATATTTAAAAAAAAGAACCATTTTAGTCAAATTAGTCAAAATTAGTCAAATTTGAAAAATGGTAGCACATTACACACCGCAAGCTCGTCAAGTATGTGCCTGCAAAATGTGGTTAAATTACTGTGCATTGTTCTTGATATTATAAAATATCTTAACGGAACTATTTTGTCCGACCTTAGCATTAAATAACGGTTAAAATATTTCTTCGATTTAAAAACTGTCTACTTCAGTTAATATATTGAATATTTCTCTCTATATTATATATATCTATATATTATATATAGGAGTAACATTTGATAAAAGACTATCATGGAAACACCATATTGCAAATATTTCAGAAAAGGCCATTAAGAGATTTTCAATTCCCAAAAGAGTAGCAGGAGTGATGTGAGGCTGCTGTAGAGACACCCTTAATACTACGTATAATATGTATATTAAGCCTTTGATAACGTATTTCTGTGAGCCACTGATAACATGCTCACTGACTATATATCGAAAAACTCGAAAGAGTTCAGAATCAAGCTTTAAGACTGATAACCGGTGCGATTAAAACCACACCGATCCAGGCAATGCTGTGTTTGACAGATAATAAGTCTATTGGGGAGATTGTTAGAGAAAAGGCATTAATTTTAATTGAGAAACTTATTTGACTGCCTTCAAATAATTACTGGAGAGAATATAATACTGAACAATTAAGAAAGTTAAAAACTCAGCAGGGATTCATGCAGAAAGTGACTGAGTATCGCTTAGAACTAGAAATTCCTAGTACTCGTGAAAATCTGCTTCCAAGGTTGAACCCGACCATACCTTGTATACGAAGTAACACTGATTTGTTGTATCCAATTAGGAAAAAATATGCTGGGGATAAAGAGTTACGTGCATATGCAATGGAAACTATTTATACTAGATACCCCATAAAAGAATGGCTAAACGTTTATACGGCCGGTTGCAGACTCTCTTTGGAAGAGAATGCAGGTTGCTGGAATCTAATTGGAACTCTTCGCATTTTATGCATCCCTGGGAAAAAATACAACACCGTTCGATGGAGAGGTGCAGGCTATCTGTATTGCTACACAACAGCTAATTTTACGAGAAAAATATTTCAAAAAAGCAGTTATCTTATCGGATTCAATCTCTGCTATTCAGACAATAACTTCCTTTAAGATCCCCGACTCAAGAAGAATTGAGCAATACTAGAAAAATTTTAAACAACTAAAGGAGAGTTGAAAGGAAGTGGAACTACAATGGATCCCGGCCTATTGTGGAATACACGGGAATGAAGTGGCTGACCAACTAGCCAAAAAAGGAACTAAAATAATACAAACACCAAGCAATGAAATACCTTTCAATTCAATATCAAGAATTATGAAGAGAAAAATGGATTCTCAGTATGAAAGGAGAAAACTAAGTGAAATCGAAAATAAAGTATGGAAAAATGCAATATCTCATGTCCCTACAGCACCAAGAAGAACAAGTGTTGCTTTATTTAGACTTGCCATGGGACACGATTGTCTACCTAATTACCTTTTCAGATTTGGTATTCTTGAAAGTTCAAATTGCCCTATGTGTAGAGAGCATGTAATCTTGAATGCACATCATTTACCACTGTACCCCGCACTATCAAGTAACAGTATATCTGGCAGATATTGGGAAGCCAGGGAACTAATGAGGACCTCAGAACATCAGCCTACAGCACCAAGAAGTTGTATTCCCTGTTTACAGTTGACTTTTTGTTTTCTCTAAATTCTCTATATGTCACTCTTGTTTCGTTTATTGTTCTGTTTATTGTTCAATTGATTTGGTGGCATATACTAGTGTATAGATGTTTGTCTAAGTGCTATTGCTTTGAAAATAATATATATATTTCTCTATAAAACTACCAGTTTTCTTTCTTCTAGATGCAGTAGTTTTCTTAATATTAGCCAAGAAAGACCTCCTATAACAAAAATATATTACACAGTAGCGATAGCGTTGTGTTAGTTGCATTTTTTAGAACAAAGAGAAACACGTTTATTACTTTATATGAAAGAACAAAATGTCCTACGGTAAGATTGTCTGCAAAACATGAATATATTCATATTTAAATTAATTAAAACTCTTGTATTAACTCTTTTACAAATACCATGCCTAATTTTCTAGAATATACCTTTTCGATTACGCAAGAAAAACTTGAACCTCATATCATACATATCAGCTGATCGTTAAGCATTTGAAAGTTGGTAAAATGTCAAAAAGACTCGAAATGAGAAAGTTAAATTTGTATATGAAAACTGCGATACATTTGAAAGGGAATGAATGCAGTTGGAATGGATGCAGGGGAATGGAAGCCTTTACACAGGATTATAATCAACTGATCTCTGCGTAACTTCGACAGAATATATCAGAGATATTTAAATATATTTTAATTAAAAAAATGGAAAATCGATATTTTTGTCAATTTTTACAAAGTGCAGGGTAACGAGTCTCCATAATGAGATTTTCTTCTAAAACAACTTTCTTCAAAAAAAGGAAAGAAGTTTCAAAGACTTCTACTTATATCTGCCACTTTAAATTTAGGGAAATGTGTCATTTGCAAAAGAAAAAGCTTACAAAGCTTACATTTCTTTAAGAGTGAAATATTTCGTTTCTTGTTTCCTGCTTTGAACATTTATGTTCTAAAAGAAAAAAAAACAAACAAACGTGAATTTCAGTATGCTATTTCATATTAATATTAAGACTGTAATATATTCTGGGGTGTTTAAAATGCCACCACAAAGGGAATTTTACACAATCCAAAATGTCATTAAACGCAGTGATAACGACAGTTTGAAATCTCTTTTTAGATTGCATAGCAGCAAGTTTGCATTTGTATTTGTTTACGAGAAAAAATAACTGGATGAATGGCATGACACACGTATTTTTTCGTATCACAGTATACGTTTTTTTCGACTAGTTAATATATATTACTTTTCGGCATATTTGTAAATTTAAAATTTAAAATTACGACTGTGTTGCTTTTAAAAGTAAATGAAAGTTTAAAAAAAAAATTCTCGTTTGAAAAAGCTTTTTAATGTTCAATTTATTGCGGTTCAAATTTACATAAATATTTTCCGTCGTAAACTATGTATTTCGTTACGTACGTTTCATTAATTATATTTGCTGAATTCACACGGTTGAAATCGTTAATCAAAATATTTTGAAGTTGAACATGAATGCGATATTATTTAGAACCTATTCATATATTAAGCGTTTACGCAACCTGCATTTATTAATTTTTGTATGTTAAAATTATCTACGTGACGCCTATATGTTAAATTTGAAAAATAATCTAGGAAATCCCTAGATAAATAGTGTAAAGTATATCTATTTCCCCAATAGTAATGTACAAATTAAAAAGAAATAATAAAAACATTTCTGAAGATGATTAAAGCTGAACGTTTTTAACTAATTCTTTATGCATGGCAAAAGCACATTTAATTTTCATGTCTTTTTAATACACGTACTTTTATTTGATTTATATTTTCTTGTAAGTATTAAATGAACTTCTGGTATTATCGAATACTATTTACATTTTGGGCAATACAATATCCCAATATCGTTTAAAAATCGAAATTCGAATACAATTACAAACTTCAACTATCTAAGAATAGTTTTTATAGACAAAAATTATTTTACTAAATTTCGTCACTTGGAAAATAATAATAATAATAATAATAATAATAAACGTATTTTGAGGCTATTGCAAGGAAGTCGGGATAAATGGAATAGGGTAATTAAAAACTTGAGTTATGGTAAAACATATTCTTTGAATCTATATTCACCTTGTACTATAACTACAAATTAAAAACAACATAAATGTCCAAAAATATATATACGTACCATTTCATAAAATATTTTACTGAAGGTGTTTGACTTCATATACAAAACTGTATTTTACATAGACAACCGAGCGATTTCGAGCAAACTTTTACTCATCTTCACGGTTACAAACTCAAGTACACAAATGACAAAATGAATGTTTTTGTCATTTATGTACTTGCGTTTGGTTTGCTCGAAACCGCTTGGTTGTCTATGTAAAATACAGTTTTGTATATGAAGTCAAACATCTTCAGTAAAATATTTTATGAAATGGTACGCATATGTTTTTTTGCACATTTATGTTGTTTTTAATTTGTAGTCACGGAATAGGGTGTTAAAAATTAAGAAAATGAACAAAATTTCGCAAAAAACAGATGTAATGGTATCAAGAGTGTATGGTCAAAATATAGTGTTTGGTAGTCAGCCAATAGACTCCAGTTCGTACTTCAAATTTGCACAAATCGCAAATACAAGGATCTGTCATTGCACCACCATAATCATGGGGTATTATGAGATATCGGCATTCCATATAACCCCACACTGCCGGCTTGGGATAAATTACTCTATTATATATATATTAAGGCATAAACACTACGTGTGAACACACATTTTATCAGTCAATTAAATACAAGGTATATTTGAAGCTCCCTGGTTCGAGTCCTGGCCCAGGTCAATTTTTCACTCCATGTTGATTTAGTGTATTTAATTGTCTGATTAAATGCGTGTTCTTATATTGTAAAAATGAGTAATTGGACGTAGTGTTTATGCTTTAATATATATATATAATTAATTACGAACCGATGAATAATTATTCGTCGTATTATTGTCATCTGAAGAAACAAATATGCTGACCGATGACAGTTTCCAACATGGATAAATGGGGGAAATGGCCGGACTAGGATATCGATCTGGGTGGCAGAGCATCAGCACGGTATGTTGAAGGTCCCTGGTTCGAGTCCTGGCTCATGTCAATTTTTTACTTCATGTTGGTGTAATGTATTTAATTGTCTGATAAAATATGTGCTTTTATATTGTAAAATTGCTCTATGTTTATTGGTATGAATCGCGACTTAAAAACGGGTATT
Organism: Maratus michaelseni; assembly: GCA_963931845.1. Classification (NCBI taxonomy): domain Eukaryota; kingdom Metazoa; phylum Arthropoda; class Arachnida; order Araneae; family Salticidae; genus Maratus; species Maratus michaelseni. The sequence goes on along the minus strand of OZ007594.1, from coordinate 94,943,860 downwards.
ACATCATAAACTGTTAGTATTTCGGTGTACATTATGTTTAATGTCAATGTAAATATATTACTTCTAATAATGAATAAAAACTATTGAAAAATTATCTCCTGAAACTTTCCAAAGACGAAAAACAAATATTTATTCACACACCGCGCCCTGAATCCGACCGACAAACTGTACGTTCTGGGGTTGGAGGGCATTCTGTAAACGTTCTTTAATAGTTTATGATATTGCCGTTTGGTCGCAGCACTATACCAAACAGAGACATTGGTATTCTGTATTACCCGACTATTCCATAATAACCAAAGTTCCTCTATAATTGCTTTCTTTTTCAGTGTGAATTATATTCTCATTCAATTACTATCTACTTCCATAATATTTTGAAAAAGTAGTATATTATATTATGAGTTATATTTTTCGCTTGTGCATATCAAATAAATAACTCTCAAACAACAATTAAAAAATAACTTAATTACAATACAAAAGGAAATTTAAGGTAATTTTTATATAGTAATCATTTTTATTTAATGCAGTAAATAATGCTCTATTTTATGTTCTAGAATAAGCAGCTAATCTACTAAAGCTAATTTGAAATTCGTATTTTTATAAAATATTGCTACAGTAATAAAAACTTAATAGTTCCATTTTTTGTGCTACATTGCATTTACGTAGCTTAAATATTAAAATTAAAATAACATTTTCAATATTACAACAGAAAAATGTAAAATAATCCGAATACAGTAAACTCTGTTTAAGGCGAAATCAATCGGGACCGAGAAAATTTTCCCCCTTATGCAAAACATTCAAATTAAATAAATAAAATACATATGCGCAAGTCATATTTTTACGTTCGTAATCTTTAGTACAATTTTTTTAATGAAATTATACGTCTTATTAAATTTATTATTAATCTGAAAAACATTATATGAATAATAAAATAAACAGTAGTACCAATGATAAATTTCTTCCATTTTAAAAGTTAATGAAAATCATTTGCCTTAACAACTACTTCATATTTCACATAGTGGCATAGTAGTTTTTAAACAGTCGAAAAATAATCTTTTATCGATGCTTGATTTGTCCTTCTTTTTACCAAGCATTTTTCGGTAGCACATTGCAAGTCCGTTATTATGGGTATCAATTCTTCATTTTTTTGAGCAAGAAATTTTTTTTCGAGATACCTAATGCTTCTCAAGGCGTCTTGATACGTTTGAATTCCTCCATTGTCTTCAGGGTTTTCATAATCGTGCTCATCTTCATTTTCACTAGCACTTTCCAAGTCTTGATATCTCTGAACGAAAATGTCCACAGAAGTGTTAGCTTCAGTAGTACACACTATATTGCCAGCTGATACGTATTTTTATTCATTAATTTTTTCATTCCTGAGACCACATTTTAAGTCATCTATTAGATTTTGTAACTCATTTTCCTCCAACTGGTCAATTGATTCATGGCCATCTTCTGAAACAAAACCAGCTTTTCTAAAACAATGAACAATTTTTTCAGGCGACATTTCTGAGCAGGATTTGGCAATCCGTTTGACAGCATCTGAAACACTTATATTTTTTGCCATTTCGGTGGCAGAAGAGCAATTATGTAAAGACGCAATAATGGACCGCGAGTGATATTTTTTGTAATGGGTTTTCATCATTTTTAAAACATCTTGGTTGTGTTACTGCAGTAGTATTTGCGGGAAGAAATTGTAATTTTATATTCGATAGTTCGAAATTGGCATGACAAGGTGCATTGTCGAGAAATAACAAAATTTTTCGATTTTCTTTGATCATACGGTTATTGAATTCAGTCCGCCTTCCTTCCATTATGGCAGTCAACATCCACTATTCGTTTTCGATCTCCAAAGCGCAGGCAGTTTATCAATGTTTACATTCTTAAAACATCGCGGTTTTTGCGATTTTCCTTCACTAAAGGCTTTTCTAAACTACCCTCCATATTCGCGCAAAGCAAAACAGTGACACGCTCTTTGGAGTTTTTACCACCGTGGCATTCACTTTGCAAGGGACTTAGTGGGCAACGCACGATAAAATAGTCCCGTTTCGTCGCAATTGTATATGTCCTTAGCTTGATATCCTTCAATCAGTAGAGGAAAATTTATTTTCTATTCCTGAATTTCTTGGTCTCGGACGTCTTTCGTCTGTCCGCAAACTTACTTCATGGCAATATTGTGTCGATTAAGGAAACTCATTAACCATCCAGTAGAAACCTTGAAATCCGTTTTATCTAATTTTTCGACTATATCTTTCACCTTTTCACGCAACAGTGTTCCAGGTATGGGCAAATTTTTAACTCTAGCGTTAGAAAACCATTCAAGTGTTAATGCATCAATGTCTTCATTTTTCACAGCACATATCCGCTTTCTGTTGGATGACTTGCTTTCCAATTCCTTTTCCAACTCTATTCTTCTTTTTATAGCATCATAAATTTGGGTTTTACCGCATTTAAATTTAATAGAAATATCTTGTACAGATTTTTTTTCTTTTAATTTAATAACTTCTATTTTATCCCGCAGAGATAGCGTATTGAGTTTAGATTTTGTAGCCATTTTTTACTATCAGTAATATCAGTAGACAAAATAAAATAATGAAGAGCAAATAATACGTGCAACGACCTCATTTTCTGAACACGTGATTTATTGAAATAAAACATTCTTCACTTCGAATTCATCTTCCATCCCCTTCCCCCTCTGAAACCACAACCAGCGCCTCATACAGACTGTAAATGATTGTAGCTTCACCCCCTCTCCCTCTCACATTAGACAAAGAGTTAAGACGACCAAATGACTGATTGCCATAAACAATGATCAGAACTCAAAATCCGAAGCAAGCAAAAAAAGTGATATTCTTTCGCAAATACAATGAAAAAGAGAGAAATGTTAATGTATAAGGATTTTTTTTTTGTCAATTTCTTCTTTTGAATAATTAATTGAAATAAATGTAAAAAATGTACTTGGTATGATGCTTTTTCTTTTTTTTTTTAAGAGGAAAAACATTTTGCTTATATATGAGAAATAATGTAATAAAAAATTATTCCTTAAATATTTAAACATTTTCCGTTCTGACGAATCAACTTTATTAATCTACTACGAAATTTAATTAAAATGTTGAGAATTTGATGTATGTATATCAGTTTTGAAGTTTCATAAACCAAATACCTTTCATTTTTTAATTTTTTTTTCCGTCTTAGGCAAAATTTTGATTTCGATGGGACTTTAAAAACCTTTCCGTTTCCGCGTTAGGCAAATTCCGGCTTACACAGAGTCCGCCTTAGACAGAATTTACTGTATATTACATCTTTAATAAACCAGTTTCAAAATCCTACATCAAATGACTCAAGCTTTTATCAGTTATTCACACACATTTCAGGGTCCATTACAATACAGGGTTCGAAAAATCTTTCCCTGATTCCAACATTTATTCATATCCGCTATATATAACATAGGCATGTGAAACTTGTGCCAAAATCTTAGAAAACTAAGCATTGACACTGCTACACAATAGCCACGTTACAGAAAACAAACAAACAAAAAAAAACTTGTTTAATTTTCTGAAATCTGGACACTAGTTTAACATATCTATCTTATAGTGGACATAAATAAATTTTGTAATCCGGTGAAGAAAGTCTTTTCGGACACCCTCTATATGTATATATTTTTTAACAGCTAAAGAAATACTAAGAAAATTCATTTAAATTTTGAAGTACAAATTTAGACCTTTTTGTATAAAAATAATTTGTGTTACATTAAATTATAATTAAATTTTAAATGTAACAAGAATTGAACAATAATGAAAAATCATTTATTTACATTATTGAGAAATTTCAAATATAATATGACAAATTCAATTTATTTTCTACCAAGCGATATATAGAGCTATCACAGGAAATCCAATTGCCCCGGCAACATATATTTTGCAGAAAGGAAGAAAGACAAGAAATGACACCAAACTACAATGTACAGTTATAAATTTTCATGATATAGGACTATTTTTATAAGCAATATTTCAAGTCTTAAAGAGATAATATAAATCAGTTTCAATTACGAAATACATACTGTGGTAAAATATTACAAGCAGTATTTTGTCCTCCAGTTTTTCCGAATGATTTTTCTTCCCCGTTCCATTAACATTTCTTTTTAATTCTAAAATTTCTGTAATAAATTACTGATTTACTAAATGTTCTTCATAAAAGTGTTTAAAACTTTCTGTAAGAAATAATGAACTATTTTAAGTGACACCTAACTACCGAATGAAATGTATTTATTTAATTATTTCTCCATACAGTTCCAAACAACAAATAAAAAATACGCATCAAGCATAATTTGCGAAACACTTTCCTACGGGTGAGGTTATTTTTTACAAAACTTCACATTTTCATTGGTGAAAAGAGACATTTAAATAAATTATTTAGAAAACACTTAAAACCAAATTACAGCAATTATCACCCATAAATGGTAATATTTTATACACTCTAAAAACGAAAATTTCAAAACTGAGCAAAAAATACCCAAATCTGAGTATGTCGCATAGTCCATAGGGCTCCGAATCAAAATTCCTTCAGTTTGAAACATGTATATACTCATTTCTGAAAAGAAGCACACACTCAAGAATAAAACATCATGTGCTCATATTTGAGTATGTCCGTGTTTCAAAAATGCGTATGAACAGATTGTAATCATTTTTGAGTATGTCCATGTTTCAAAAATGAGTATGAACCGACCTCTATGTGTTCAGTTTTGAGTTTGTCCATTTTTCAATATTCTGAGAGCTTTGATCGTCATATTTGAATCAAAACATTTCATAACAAAATGATAACATCGACTTACTCAGATTTGAAAGTGTCATTTTTCTCAGTGTACAGCGCTATATATGCAAACTGCACTGATTGTAAGCATTTTTGAGCATGCCCATGTTTCAAAAATGAGTATGAACCGACCTCTATGTGCTCAGTTTTGGGTTTGTCCAAGTTTCAATATTCTGAGTATTTCTGGTATTTCAGATATGAAAGATTTGGTCATCATATTTGAATCAAAACATTCCATAACAAAATGATAACATTGACTTACAGAGATTTGAAAGCGTCATTTTTCTCAGTGTACAGCTCTATAAATGCAAACTGCACACTGCACTTAATAAAATTTAATTCAGTTTGAAAACGACACTTCCAGTAGGTATTGTTCTTGTACACAGAGCCCGTTTAAGACTTAGAAATAGGGGAATCCCGACGTCGCATAGCCCCCCCCCCCTTTTACTCTGCCAATTATGATTCAACAATTTGAATTTTTACCATCAAAATTTCGAGTAAGCAACACTTTAAATATTAAACTAAAACTAACTATATATATATATATATATATATATATATATATATATATATATATATATATATATATATATTTATAATATAAATATATTATTATATACATAATTATACATAACAAATTAATTTTGTAAATGAATTTACAAATACAGAACAGATGCGAATATTTGAACTTCAAAATATATTTTATGATTTACAAATTGCAGGAATTGCCAGTGGTAATAACAATGCAGAGGCAACAAATATTTGACGTAAATTTATGCTTGGCTGCAATACAATTTTGCTTCTATTTTATAAACAGAAATTTGGTATCACCTGAATGCTAATTACTTTCCCCTTTTTTAAAATAACCTATTGTCCATATTTTATATCATTTCTCCACTCTTTATGAATATAAACAAAATATAATTATACAGATTGAATTTTCTGTTATTTTTAGCACGTTTGAAATTAAAATGTAAAACATAAGAAAAATGAAAATAAGTTGCATTTAATCACTGTTTTTATACCATTGATTATATCAATAAAAAAAAAAGAGTATAAATGTGTCAGTAATAGTCTGAGGGAAAATTTAGTAGCTGTAATTAAGAAAAAAAATACATTTTTCACTCTGACTGAATTTTTTTTGATAATTTTTAGAGCTACGGTAAATAATGATTCTTCTATTTTATTCTTAAATTCAATTTTAAGTACTTTATAACAGTAATATAAGGTAATGCAAGTTTGGCCTACCTGTAAAGAGTAATTATCCAACTTGAGAATTAATCCAGCGATAATGCACATTTGAAGTAGATATTAACAAACACAATCTTGTTAAAATAAAGTATGGCTTCGTGAAATAACTTCTAAGTTAATTATTTAATTACTATTAAAAAAAGAGAAAAAAAAATTAATTTACATTGTTAAATTTACATCACACTATAAAAAGTTAAAACATTTAATTTAAGAGAAGTGTTCAGTAGTTCTGCATTCTAAGAAGGTTGCTCAGAGACTGAAGTATTAGTTCTTGGATTAGAGAAACACACAGTCAAGTTTACGTCATTTAGCTTTGAACCCTTGAGGTTACACGTGTAAGTTCTTTAATGAGAATCTCACAGAAAACAGAAAAGTACTTTGTCAGCGCACACGTGTTTCGTTTCACCAGCTTGAAGTCGGATGGATGAATATTCAGGCTCACAATAATAGATGAAATGTTTATTTCAGAAATCACTCTTCTAACACCCCTGCTTGATTTCTGAAGTATAAATGTTCTTGAGATTTAAACCTGTTCTGTGTTTTGTAAAGTCAGGTTTGGGAAGGGGTTTCGTTAGAATGTCAGCTGTGATAGTTTTGGTTGGGCAATATTGTAATTCAATTATTCCCTTTTCCTTAAGATCTTTTATACTGTTGTATTTTATATCGATATGTTTTGTTTTCGAATGATGTTTATAATTTTTAACCATGTTTATACAAGCTTGATTATCTTCGAATAAAGTTATGGGCAAATTTTGTTGTAGATCAAGGTCCTTTAGAAGATTGATAATCCAAACTGTTTCTTGTGCTGAAGTTGCTGCTGAGATGTATTCAGCCTCAGCGGATGATAAGGCAACTGAATTTTGTTTCTTAGTTGACCAGGAAATTGTTGTATTTCCTAACTTACATAAATTTCCCGTTGTTGATTTACGGTCATTTTTATCCCCTGCCCAATCGGAGTCAGCATATGTTGTTAGTATTGGCTCATTTTCTTTACTAATAATTAGTTTTAGTTCTTGTGTTGTTTTTAAATATCTAATAACCCGCTTTACTGCGTTCCAATCCTTTTCTCTGGGTTTTTCGTTTCTACGACTCAAAATGTTCACAGCGGCGGCTATGTCTGGTCTAGTTATTGTAGCTATATATAACAATGTTCCGATAGCTTGCCTATATTTACTGTTATTAGAAAGTAAATTTTCCTCATCAATTATGTTTAAGTATCCGGGTTCCATCGGAGTATCACAGGGTTTCGCTTCCTTTAAATCGAATTTTTCGATCAGTTCTTTTATTTTGTTTCTTTGATAAAGTGCGAAATTTCCTTCTTTACTTCTTTTTATGTTTATCCCCAGATAATAATTTACAAGTCCTAAATTTTGGACTTCATATTCCCTTTTTAATTGTTCTATTATTTCATTTATTTCTTTAGTTTCCCCTGAAATTAATAAATCATCAACATATATAATGATGTATGTTGTATTATCCCTTAATTTTCGTGTGAAGAGACATGGATCGGAGGTGCTTTGCACAAAACCAAGTTTAGTTAAACTTTCTTCTAATTTAATGTTCCATGCTCGTGCGGATTGCTTCAATCCGTAAATTGATTTTTTTAGTTTGCAAATTTTATTTTCCTCTCCCGGTATTACATGCCCTTCTGGTTGTGACATATAAACTTCCTCATCTAAATTTCCGTGGAGGAATGCAGTTTTGATGTCTATATGATTAACATCTAAATTTTTATACGCTGCACATGCTAGGAACGCTCTTATAGTTGTATACGTTACTACTGTAGCGAAGGTTTCAGAATAATCGCTTCCGTATTTTTGAGAAAAACCTTTGGCTACAAGACGTGCCTTATATTTTTCTATTTCATTATTTTCATTATATTTTTTTTTGTGAATACCCATTTATTCCCAATTACTTTTATTCCAGGTGGTGGATCAATTAGTTCCCATGTTTTGTTTTTTCTTAATGAATTAATTTCGTCATTAGTTGCTTCGTACCATTTGTTTCTATCATATGGGTTTTCGATTTTCGCTATATCTTTCCACTCTGTTGGTTCAACAATTTCATTTTGTTTAGTTATATAAGCGAATCTATCGGGCGGAACTCCCCTATTTGATCGTTGAGATCTTCTAGGTTCGTTTTCATTTAAATTTTCCTCCTTGTCTGTTTGTTTATCTTCCTGCATGTCTATAAAGAATTTTGAGGAATCTCCCCCTGCTTTTTCAGGTTGTTTCTGAACTTCTAATTCTTCTCTCATATCAATGTTTGATTTTTTTTCATTTTCATTTGAATTAGAGTTTTCTATAAATTTCACAGTTCTTGCCCTTATTACTTTATTATTACCAATATAGATCCTATATCCTTTGGATCTATTATCATATCCGATAAATGTTCCTTTTATTGCTTTATCATCGAGTTTTCCTCTTTGGGATTTATCGAGATAAGCATAAGCTTTGCAGCCAAATATTTTTATGTTTGATAAATCCGGTTTTTTGTTTGTCCATAGCTGGTATGGAGTTGAATTGTGTGATTTTGTTGGTAATCTGTTTATAAGATACACAGCTGTATTTAAAGCTTCTGCCCAAAATTTATTTGGTAGCTGCGCTTCCGATAATAGGCACCTTGTCATTTCGACTAAAGTCCTATTCATTCTTTCCGAAACACCGTTCTGAGGTGCACAATGCGGAATAGTGAACTGGTGATGAATACCATCATATTTTAAGAATTTTTCTAATTCTTCGCTAGTGTATTCACCCCCATTGTCTGATCGGATTTCTTTAACTGTGCGACCGAATTTATTTTTCGTTATGGCTACATATTCTTTCACTTTGGTAACTACCTCACTTTTTTTCGATAAAAGAAATATCATAGTAAACCTACTATAATCATCTGTGAATGTGAGAAAATATTTCTTCCCTCCTATGCTTTCTGTTTGCATCGGACCACATACATCCGTATGCACCAGATCGATCGCCTTCTTAGCTCTGTTCTCCCTCTGTTTTGGATATGGTGCATTTGTTAGTATTCCCTTTATACAACTCTTATGACATTTGGCACCAAATCTCACTTTCTGATGTCGAATTGCGCCAAGCTTTTTAAAAAAGCGTCAAGACCCCCTATAATAGAAAAGCACCTAAAGTTCTTTGAGTTTGTTTTTATAACTTTTGGCAACAAATGTATGTATATTAACGAATCTATCCGTTTTTGAAACTCGAATTACGCCAAACCTAAAAGCAAAGGATCCTATACTGGAAAAGTACCCGATTTTCTTATGGACAATATTCAAGTGACATAACATGGTATAAAATTATCGCGGATAGCAAATTTGTTTAAATATCTCAATTGATGCCGAATAAATGCAGGCATGCATGCACAAAATATTTAATTAATTTTGTATGATAAATAATTATTAGAAAATTCATATATATAGATATTAATTAAAATACATAATTTACATATTTAAAATAACATGAAAATATGCATGATGGTGCACTAAAATAGAGAGAAAATTAAAACCTGTTACTGAAAATGTCTATAACATAGTACTTTTCAATACCGTGGTTCTTAATGTTATTCACAAACAGATGTAATTTTTTTCATCCTTAAACGCATAGGAAGAATAGAATACAGATCGTTGTTATAAAAGTCCGAGAGGTAGCCACAATTTAAACCTAACCATTTTATACAAGCTGGTTTTCAAGGTGTAATTGATTATACTTATCAATCCCGAAAACAGTCGTCAGTTGTCGCAACAGTTGTATATGAGGCCATGATAATAAAAAAATGCCCCATTAAAACGTTAAAAGCATGGCAACCCAATTACAGATTTACCAATATTTTTAAAACAAAGCACGGTGTCATGTTTTTATAGGCCTCGAAGTCTGAGCGGGGGTTGGCGAGCGTAGCTCGCAGGGGGTAGGCCCCCTAGTATTTATATATATTTATTTATCGAAACAAAAAAAAAAGAAGGAATGAAATCATACTGAAATGTAAAGTTATAAACTTTCATGATTTAGGACTGTTTTTATGAGGAGTATTTCCGTCTTAGTAACATAAATAAAACATCGGTTACAAGATATATTTTTCAGAATGAAAATTAATAAAAATGTATGTTATTCTATTTTTTAAATTGATGTACTTCCTCTCATTGTATTAACAATTTTTTATTTATTTCAATTTCTTTGTTAAAATATATTGATGTACTACAAAACCTCTTGAAGAACTTCTTTTTTGAAGTGAGTTAAAAGTCAAATGGAATTACTGTGATTCCTTACTTTAGCATGCACATGAAGTAAATAATATTATTGTTAACAATGATAATACTAAAGGAGGTGGGTAAATAAGTATTGATTTTTACCTTCCGGAGAATGTCAATTTTTTTCACTCTCTGAAATGTTTTGATTTCATTAAAATAATTTAGGATGTTTATTTAAGTGGTAGTAATAATTATAAAGGCACTTTACTTAGATTTGAAAATAATAGGATAAGCTGACCATCTGGTCAGCTTATCCTAATCACCTGTTGCTTTATATATACTGTATAGGCCAAAAGTATTTGGCACATTTTAAAATTCAATCTATATTAATGTAAGAAAATATATGTCTATATGTGTGCTTGTTTTTTGTTTCATTGTTTTCAATGGCTTGGAAAATCTACGGACATAGACTGTAAATTTCGTTTAGGATAGATTCGGATAGACATTTTCCAATGCACCTAACACTAAGATTTTGGATTTTTTTAATATATTTTTTAAATTATTTTATATGTAAGGCGTAGTTTTTCGTATTTTTCCGATTCTCCAAGTTCGCCTGGCACGAAGTTCGAACCATTTTTCTCTTAATAGACTGGGTCCTGACCTTAGTTCTTCTCGCGAGAATCGGACCATGCCGATGGCAAGAAATTTGTTATTTTTTACGCTTTTCAAATAAACCGTGGATTTTTTTTTCGTTGCTACAATGGATAAAATGTCTGCAAGGACTGTGGTATAATCTTAATATTGAACCCTGTGTGCCCTTGGACCTGCCTGGAGCCAATTTTCCCTAATTACACAGGGACTTTGCCTGAGATTTATTTTTCCTGGCGGTGCTTTAAATAGAAATAGTAATGTGAGTGTGTGGTTGAGCGTAGATGATTCTCATGATCGAAAGTTTTTTTCGAACACAATAAAAATTTTAATTAAAAAATTTCACATGCATGGTGCTATACATTCAAATCAGCAAAAAACATTAAAAACTAAAGATTAATAGAACTATAAGTAATTTCTGAACTAAAATTTTAGTTTTGAAATTTTACATGCATGGTGCTATACATTCAAATCAGCAAAAAACATCAAAAACTAAAGATCAAGAGATCTATAAATAATTTCTGCGATATAATTTCAGTTCAAAAATTTCACAGGTATGGTGCTATACATTCAAATCAGCAAAAAACATCAAAAACTAAAGATAAGAATTTACAGACCACAATTTGTAAAATGTACTACCATATTTCAATGTGTATAATGAAATTGAGTACTGTTTTGATGTGATTTGTGCTCCATAGAGCTCACACGTTGAAATTTCACAATAAAGTATGCAATATAAATAAATCATTTATTTCCGAAACCACATAACTGAAAAAAAAATCAATAATGAGTTAAGTCTGGCTTTTCTGAGTGTATATATAGACACTTCGATTGATACAAAATCCCACTAAAATAATCTTCAGTATAACTTTTTTTTGCGCCCTTGAAATTTTTGTTTCGTACAAAAAGTGCACAAGAGACAACACTTAGAAGCTTATAGTTGTATTTAAACATGTATTTTAAAGGTTTTTAAAATTACAGATTATTTTACAGATTGTTTCACTTGTTCATAATATTTTTAACTGATATAATTTTCTACTTTGTTAAAGTGCTTAATTCACTTTATTCAGTTTATCTGGCATTTGTAAAGTTCAGAGTTATCTCAAAATATTTTCAACATTGGAATTTACTCTAAATTTGACCAAAATAATGTTCAGGCTTATTGAAAATGTTGGAATGAAGCGAGCGAAACATTTTTATGTGCGCAATCATACCTGCGCACTGCCTGCTTTCCCCTCCCACCCACACACACTCAGTCTGCGAGCGACCGTTAGATTGGAGAGATGTACGGAGAAGTATAAAAAGTTATTTCTGTGTGATTCGATAAGCAAAGATATCGCTGTGTGATTAAGAAGAATTATATGTTTAAACTAATTGTTTTGTGTTGCAGTGTGTCGTCCAATAAATTGTTTTGTTCTGTAGAGATCCATGGTTTATTTCGTGAGTTATATTAATAACAGAACAACAAATGGTAGCAAGAACAGTGGTTGTTGAATTTTGAAACCGAAAGGGATTGTGTTAAGATAAACATGGACAAATTAAACGTACCGGAATTAAATGGAACTAATTACTTTATATGGAGCCTAAAAATTAAAGCAGCTTTAAGTCTAAAAAGATTGGACAATGTCATATCTGAAATTAAAGCTACAGATCTAAGTGAAAAATATTCCATCGAATGGGACCAGAAAAATAATGACGCCGTAGCCTATATTAAATTGTCATTGTCGGATGAACAGGCATTACAGTTTGCAGCCGAAGAAAATGCGAAAATTTTATGGGAAAAAATAAAATCTACTTTCACCGGTCAAGCAGAAGACAGAAGGATTGACGCGGGTAACGAATTAAAGAACTTAGATATGAAATCAAACGAATCAGCAAATGATTATATCGCCAGAGCCCGGGGAATTGCCACTAAATGTCAAACGCTTGGATTGACTGTAACAGATCGAGAATTAGTGTTCTACACGGTACGTGGGCTGAAAGGAAAGTTTTCAAAAGTAAGGGACATTTTAAAGACACAGCGTGAAAAATCTATGGATGAAGTGTTAGAAATTCTACGGGAAGAAGAACAAACGAATACTCCGCGTTCTGAAGGGACCGCCGCTGAAGTATTTTACTCTAAGAAAAACAAAAGTCCAAGACTGTGTTACATTTGTAGACGTCCGAATCACGTTGCAAAGGATTGTTTTTACAGGAACAATAGTTCTAGAAATGACAAGTCCAGTGGAAATCGACAAAGAAGAAAAACGCACTATGATGTAAATTATTCATTTAAGGACAGAAAAAATTCTGCACTGACTATTTCACCTGAAAACTATGAACTGTGTGACAATATATGGTTGTTGGACAGTGGTGCCAGTTCCCATATGTGTAATAAAAAACTATGGTTTAAGACTCTAATTCCTGAAGAAAAGGATATATATCAAGCAGGTAAAAATTCAAAACTAATTTCGAAGGGTTTAGGTATAGTATCCTGTAATACGGTAAGTAAAAATAATTCCATCCATTTAACTATTAATAATGTTAGCTTTGTACCAGATTTGAGATATAATTTACTATCAGTCACTTGTCTAATGGATAAGGGTTGTAAAATTATTTCTAAACATAACTGTGTGTTAATTTTTGATAAGTATAATACTTTTCTATTTAAAGCATTTAAGAATGATAATCGATTAGAGATTAAACTTGAACCTGCCTGTAATACTCAGTGTAATTTTACTCGTAAAAGTACTAGTAATTATGAACTCTGGCATAACAGATTGTGTCACTTAAATTCAAAATATATGTTACAAATGAAAGAGTATATTGATCTTAAAGATGTAAATGTGTCTGATTTTAAATGTGATACATGTGATATAAGTAAGATAACCAGGAAAAGTCATCCGAACATTGATATTGACCAAAGTTCTGATATAATGGAGTTATTTCATGTAGATTTGTGTGGCCCGATAAAGCCTGAATCACTTGGTGGGGCAAAATATTTTATGATACTAGTGGATGAATTTTCTGGAATGTATTTTACTTATTTCCTCAAAAGTAAAGATGAAGTATTTGATATATTTTATAAATTTAAAGCTAAATATGAAAATCTTATGGGTAAAAGAATTAAAAAAGTGAGAAGTGACAATGGGCTCGAATTTGTAAACACAGAATTAGATAATTATCTTGCTAATTCAGGTATATTTCATGAAAAAACAATTCTATATAATAGCGAAAGCAACGGAAAAGCCGAGAGAGCTAACAGGGTTCTATTAGAAAGGGCTAGATCTTTATTATATGAAAGTGAACTTCCTAACAAATTCTGGGCAGAAGCTATTAATTGTAGTACACAAATATCTAATATAACACCGCGTAAAGGAAAAGAAAAAATCCCCTTAGAAATTTGGACAGGTAAAAAGCCCAATTTAAACTATGTGAGAAAATTTGGCTGTTTAGCTTACTTTCATATTCCTAAAACAATGAGAAATAAATTCGATGTACCCGGAAGAAAAGGAATAATGTTAGGTTATGCGAGAGATAGGATAGGATATCGTATTTATGATGTGAAAAATAAGAAAATAATTGAAGAGCGTTCTGTTAAATTCAATGAAATGATAAAAGGGAGTAAATATTTTGGATTATGTAAATTTTCCGAGTGTTGGGATATTGAATCGCTAATAAATAAAAATTTTCAGGGGGAAAATGGGATTAATCAAAGTGAAAGGAATAAAATTATCAATTTAGAGATTTCTGACGCAACAGAAATAAATAACAGTTGCGCAATCCCATCAACAGAGCTTAATTTATCTCCAGATAGACATGACGGCGGCAATTTGAACGGAGCGGGGGAAGGAAATAAGAACAAAATGAAAACCCGAAATGAAAATATTGAAGTTCGAAGGTCAGAAAGATTGAAAAATAAATATTCGTCAGCTAATTTAACTGATAATGTCCCAAGTAATTATTTAGAGGCAATAAATAGTATGAATTCACATGAGTGGGAAAAAGCTATGAAAAGTGAATTGGATTCTTTAATTAAGCATAATGTTTGGGAAATTGTAGATATGCCAGAAAAAACAAAATTGATTAAAAGTAAATGGGTATATGCTTTAAAAGAGGGCGATAATAAGGAAATAAAATACAAAGCAAGATTGGTAGCAGCTGGATTTAATCAGATTAAAAATAAAGATTATTCTGAGTCATATTCACCTGTTGTAAATATCGAGTCATTTAGATTACTAATTGCACTTGCAGCTAAATTAAATTTGATTGTTAAATTTTTTGATGTTAAAACAGCATATTTGTATAGTGACTTGCAAGAAACATTATATATGACACCACCACCTGGTTACGAAAATTTAATAGGAGTTAATAAAGTTTGTAAATTGAAAAAGAGTATTTACGGATTACCCCAATCCGGTAGAAACTGGTATTTTAAAATTAAAGAAGTACTATGTAATATTGGATTAAATCAGTTAGGTTCTGATAACTGTATGTTTATTAAAGTTGAGAATGATAACATTTTTATAATATGTATGTATGTTGATGATTTAGCTATTTTTTGTAATAATCAAACAATGTATGAAAATATTGTTTCTAAAATTAAAAATGTATTTGAATTGTATGAAAATAAGAACTCTAAATTTTTAGGTATGGAAATTGAAAAATATGATAAAGGTATCAGTTTGTCACAAGTTGAATATATTGAATTATTGTTGGAAAAACATAATTTAGAAAGTTGTAAATCTGTAAAAACACCTATTGTTAAAGGTGAAGATAAAAGTTTCCCTCCAACAAATGAATTGTTTGACATGACTAAGTATCAGGAAATTATTGGTGAACTTTTATATTTAGCTAATAGAACACGTCCTGATATATCATTTGTCACGACTTATTTGTCTCAATTTAATCACAAACCAGAAAAGAGACATTACATTTTGGCTAAAAGAGTATTAAGGTATTTAAAAGGCACAAAAGATAAAAAATTATTTTACAACAACGAATTTGGGTATTTAAATAGTAGTTCAGACGCTAGTTGGGGAAATGGAGAAAATGGAAAGTCTTTTTCAGGGGGAGTTGTCTTATTAGGAAAGTCATTAATATCTTGGAAATGTCGTAAACAAAAAAGTGTTAGTCTTTCTACTTGTGAAGCAGAATTATTTTCTATTTCAGAAATTTGTAAGGATATAATATGGACAGTAAATTTATTATCTGAGTTAAATTGTAAACAATTTATAAAGGATGCCATAATTTTAAGTAGTGATAGCCAAGCAGCAATACAATGGATAAAATGTACAAGATCATCAAATAAATCTAGACATATGAACTTGAGATTTCATTTTGTAAGAGATTTGTTGTCAGAAGGTATTATTTCATTGGAATATGTTCAAAGTGAACATATTATTTCAGATTTCCTTACTAAAGCTGTAAATGAGGATAAATTGATTTATTCTATGGAAAGTATTTCATTATTATGATATGTGTAATTATTGTATGTAATTTGTGTGTAATTTTATGTAATTTTTGTATGTATATGTATTTGTGTATTTTTGAACTGTTTAAAGAAAAAACAAATGTATCTCTCGCAGGAGGGGTGTGTTGGAATGAAGCGAGCGAAACATTTTTATGTGCGCAATCATACCTGCGCACTGCCTGCTTTCTCCTCCCACCCACACACACTCAGTCTGCGAGCGACCGTTAGATTGGAGAGATGTACGGAGAAGTATAAAAAGTTATTTCTGTGTGATTCGATAAGCAAAGATATCGCTGTGTGATTAAGAAGAATTATATGTTTAAACTAATTGTTTTGTGTTGCAGTGTGTCGTCCAATAAATTGTTTTGTTCTGTAGAGATCCATGGTTTATTTCGTGAGTTATATTAATAACAGAACAACAGAAAAGTTTCATTTCTTTCCGTAACTCAGATTATTGTGTATTTATAATGGTAACACACATGGAAATTCTGTGATTTTGTCGTGGAAAAATCATAACTGCTGGGGAGGGGGGGGGGATTTTTTTATATCTTCAACTAAATATAATGAATAAATTATTGTACCATATGCAGGTTCTTCTTTGTATAATCGAATTTTTCCAAAAGAAAATATGTAATTTAGCTTGTTTATACAGTTTATTTTAAACATATCAAAATACGAAATTGTGCTTTTTTACTGCTTTCGATTTGAATTAGTCTTTAATATAACAGGTTGATAGTTCATTT
The DNA here is from genome assembly GCA_963931845.1 of Maratus michaelseni. Classification (NCBI taxonomy): domain Eukaryota; kingdom Metazoa; phylum Arthropoda; class Arachnida; order Araneae; family Salticidae; genus Maratus; species Maratus michaelseni. The sequence continues at coordinate 94,926,765 of OZ007594.1, read as the reverse complement.
TTTTTTGCAGCTTTCAGAGTCTTGTACTATCTATAGCAAAATTGCTGAACTATTTTTTTCTTAAATAAAAGTTTTGATCATAAAACACATCCGCCTAAACCACATTCTTGTGTGCCATTATTTATTTTTTATTGATTTTCAAAATATTTGAAGGTCTTTGTCCCATGCTATATGTTTAAAAAATTATCACCTTTCTCTAAACAAGGCCACATCTTCTGGTCATTTTATTCAAGATTATTTTCGTAAATTACTGAGAACAAATCAGCAGTTATAAAAACAGAAAACTCCCAGAAATATCTCGTAGGTATTCAATATTTTTTTCTTTTATTATTTTATTTTTCTTTATTACTGTAGAAATTTAAAACATTGAAATATATTTAGATTTCAGATAGTTTTATATAAGCTTCTTATCTACAAATCTTTTAAATAACAGAAAATGTTGCATAAATGAGTTTAGTATTTTATAATGATAACGTGTGCAAGTTTCCCTAAAACCAGGTAAATTTGACAATTTATTTTAAATTAGGCAATGTATTCGTTTTAAACAATGATGTTGCTGTAATAAGTATTATTTTGGAAAATATATCTTCTGTATGATGTCAAAAGCATTTTATTATGAAGATAATAACGCAGTCTAAATAGCAGAGCCTTGAAAATTGTATAAATATTAAGCAAGGGTAATTTCCACAGTCATAAATTATATCCTTTGTTTGTAAGTATCAGTAACAAGAAGGATTAATTTTCCGTGCTGTCAAGATATTTTAAAATTCAATCTATGTGGTTTCTTTGTACGTTGGTTAATTTTTGCAAGGAAATAAAGCTGAATAATTTATAATAATAAATCTTAATTTTGGCATTGGTGTAATGTAATGGATAAAGAAAAACAATCATAAAGTAAGATATTCATGTTTGCTGTAGTAGTATCTTATTTATAAAACACATATGATAAGATTTGATTTATGTATTCAAATAACACATGAAATGGAAAATAATGCATTGGCACTTATGTTGTTTATGTTTTCATATTTCTCCACGACTGATATTGAATTTATGGGAAAAAAAGTTTTCGCATTAATTATTTTAAATACAAAAATAAGTTCATAAAATCATTTGGTACTTTTCGGTTAGCCGGGCGCCAGTGATATATGTACATATATAAATACATATGTATATACACATATATATACATACATATATGTATATATATATGTGTATGTATGTATATATATGCATATACATATGTATTTATATATGTACATATATCACTGGCGCCCGGCTAACCGAAAAGTACTAATCAGTTTTTCTAAAATAAATCTGAAATATTAAACCTTTAAATTTACGTTGTAAATTTTATAGGTTAAAACATGTTCTTATATGTGGAATATACATAAATCTTAACAAAACGTACTCTTCCAGTTTTTCCATAAACTCTTTTTTATTAGAGTATGTTAAATGTACAGATAACTGAATCGAACAGTATTTAGAGATTCATTTTAAATTGCATTTTGATTCATCATTATTTAATTTAATATGCTTTTTTTTTAAAAAAAATGAATCTAAAAGGAATTATTAAATAAATTCAAGCATTTCATATTTTACTTCCAATTTGTTGTAATAAAATTTATTTTAATTATTTTGCAGCTCGAAAAACATTTTATAGTTAAATAATATTAAACAGATATTAATAACACATTATTATACAAATTGAAAAAAAAAAAAAAAACATTTTCGGAATAGAAACAGTAATAACTTTTCATGCTTTTATCGATGCTGAATATGAAATTGAAATCAGCTTGCCTTCATCACGCATCCCATTTTTATCATAAAAGCTTGAGAAATTTTTGGAAAATTTAAAAAAAGTTAAACATTATCGGTATATGAAATGATACTATATATATATGTATATATATATATATATATATATATATATATACACTCTTTATAAAAAAAAAAAAACCTTTTAGAATATAACAATTATTTATAAAATGTACCTCCAATGTGTTATAACGAGAATAAGAGTCAATACAAATTACTTCTTCCTTCTAAGTACAGGATTTTCGTTGAAACAAACAGTAATCACTCATCATATGCCTTTCTGATGATAATGAATTTGAAATACGATCTTATAGAAACATTCTCTATTCTCTTCACTCAGCGCACCCAAATTTGGGGAGAAATAGTCCAGATGAGAATGGCATCCCGATGCCCAAAGTGTATACTTCAAACAAATACTTTTGAACCGAAAAAATGTTTTTGTACCAAAAGATGACAATTGTGTATTTTTTATTTATTAGAAAACCAAGGAATGAATTCTCAAGGTATTCCATGCTTCCAGATCCAGATTGAAATCAGGTTATTCAAGTTATTCAACATGTTGAGAAAGATTTTATCATTGAGTAACCTTCTAATCTGATGTATAACAAATATACCTGCTGTATTTTTGCTCCACTTAACTTTAAAAACACTAGGATTAAAATTATCTTGTCCTTCTTTCACAAAATAGGTATACAACCTCAACTGGATAAGTAACAATGGCAAAATTATATCCGGAGTGTTGACTACTGGTACAGACGACCAGAAATATAAAAAAATAGAGATAGAGAAATACATTTTATTACTTTCTTCTAACTATAAAAGAAGAAAGTACTGGCATTGAAATGTTTTTCAACTTCCAGAGTTCGACGGATTTATACGTTTTATACATTTGAGATCTCGAAAGCCCGATTTTATAAAATGTCTGTCTGCCCGTGTGTTTGTGTGTCCACTTTGTATCATCGACAAGCGTATGGAGTTGTGAATAGAACTGAACTAAACTTCAGATATATGTTTTTGACTTTGGATAGTAGTTTCCAATTGAAACTGAGGATATTCCGTCAGAAAAGGGTGCTGTGATAGCAATTGTTTTGGAATTTTTCTTATTGTATCATCGAAAAGTGTACGAAGTGATCCATAGAACTGTACAGAGCTTTATATAAAAGTTTTTGTCTATGAACATCAGGTCTCCGATGAATATGGGAATATTTTTCCAGAAAGAGACACTGTGCTGGCTATATTTCTGCAATTTTTGCAACTTTTGGCAGTTTGAGTGAATAAGTTATCAATACTTTTCGTTGAAAATTTATTTATAGTTAGATTTTATATAACTAAGCGAGATTTCGATAAAGGTTTATAGAAATTTGACCCGAAGAGAGCGATGTGATAGCGATTTTTGTTCGACTTTCGGGACAAAGGTAGATTAAATTTCTGACTTACAAAAAGAGACTTGAATACCAAATATTTATAAGAAATGTTCATTGGTGGATTGACATCAGGATATAAGAATAAGAAAACTCCATGGCAATTCTTGAGAAAGTTTTCTTGTTAAAATCAACAAAGTCGCTGGAAAATACAGACGCCTGGACGTTACTCGGGTAAGTCGTCATCATCACTGACTGCAAAAAACATCTTTGCTCTTTTTATTAGTATCCGGCTTAATTAGTACATGGACAATGGATTTTTTTATCAGAGGACTTGGAATATTGGAGACCCGTGGTATTCACGAAAGTTCGAGAATGCACGGCCTATCTCCGGCCAACAATAAACAGTATAACCAGAGCTGTGTAAAATAGGTTTGCCAGTTTGGCCTCCTTTTTTATTCACAAATTTTAAGTTCATAGCGAAAATTATGAAAGAATTGTTACTTGATGTAATCACGAAATAACTGACATCAAATTAAAAAAAATTATCATTCAGATTTTCTGGTAGGAATTCGAAATTTCTAAATAAAAAAAAGGAAGACAAACTGACAACCCAGGTCTAAACTGTGAATAACTCTCTAAACTTACAATATTATCCTCCTGCGGATCTGAATCAAAGAGATAAAACAGGCATTATGCGTCTACGAAAATAAGAACTTAAAGATCATTCTGCCTAAATATTTTACAAATTAAAAAGAGGATATGCTGCACAGTCTTATTAGATATTGCGGAAAATTTTTACTTGGGAAGAAAAACTAGAAAAGCGGAGGTGATTGGTTGCCTCCCGCCTGTTCCACGTTTCTTGACGTTCTCTCTGCCTAAAAAGCTAATGGTCTGTGACCAAAATCTCTATCTTCTCTCAAAAAAAAAAAAAAAAAAAAAAAAACACGCAACGATTCAACTGGGGTCCAACTACTGCCCCCCCCCAAACAAGGACACATTGTTCAATCAGATACACTAAATCTCCAAGCACCCTTACTACCGGTGAAAAAAGCGAGACAGATTATGGCTGCTAACGCATTTTGCAGTTCAAGTTACCGTTCCAACTGCATCTGAACATATTTATGGAATAATGAGAATACCGTACCCCCTGGAACATACCACACTGATCATAGACTTACCTTCGAGCTTCCAATCTGGTATACACGTTTGTCAAGTAGATCTGAAATTTGTTTTTGTTTTCAAAGCAAGTTTCTTCACCGAAAATCATTTCGTATTTCTCTGTCACAAAAAACTTCCCAGAACCCTGGACCTAAAGTGTATAATTTTTTTACTATGTCACTGACATTTCCACCTTCTTTAAAAACAAGGCCACCCTCGTTGACAGCATGCCAGCAACCGAATTTATACAAAACGTTTTCATATACTTATTTCATAAATGTCCTATAATTTCATTACCTATTTAAATCTATTTAAAACATTAATTTTATTTATTTAAATTACCAATATACTTTTACTTAAATTTATAAACAAAAAAATGCCCTTAACTATATATTAGCATATGTACATTATAATATATACTTCAGCACCATTGTTAAGAACAGTCGTGTGATGATCTAACTGCTCTTTATTTCTTTCTTTACTTTTCATTTTTTTACGCGGTGGATCACTTTAAAATATTTCTAAGGCGTAGCTGTTTAAGGATTAAATTTTAACCTATGGGAATTTTGTAAATCAATGAACGTGAAATTATCTGTTTGCTCTTGTTATTAATTAATGAATGCAATATATCTTCTAAGAAGAACAGAAATATTCTACAATGTCTCCGAAATATAGACCTCAATGTTTTATAATACATATATTAGTGTTCTATATATATATATTAAACTCTATAACATAAAAACATACTTAGATATAGCTATAACATATTCCTATATGTATATTCATATAATATGTATTTCTTACATACTACAGTGGCAAAAATATAGGTTAAATCCTATTATCCTTTTCCTTCTTTTATTGATGTTTTAATACAATCAGATGCAATCATATGTATCAAATAGAAACTGTACAATTAGGAAAGCAATACCTGAAATCGATTACAACATGTTTGTTTTCTTTTCAGGTTTAGAATATTTTTTCTTAACAGTAAAATTAAATACATTGTTTTAGTGCAGCGAATCGATAAATAATAAAACGTGTAAATAATAAAATATGTTTCTATTGTTTGCACGAAACTGCAGAAGTAAGAAAAGTCAGAAAAAAGTAATTCGCCCCTTTTAAAACACTTTCCAACACAATCCAAAAATATTTATGATTTCAGTTTGTATGACCGTTTAGCCCTGCTCTAATTCACTTGAATATAATTGTATTGCCGCGATCTTGGTATGCATTATTGATGGTTATCACAGGATATTACATGTAAAAAAATGGAGTGTGTGATTGTGAGATACAAAAAAAATCTTTACAGTATGTACTATAGAGAAAAAACGTTTGCCGTGAATTTGTATGAAGTTACACTATTTCAAACATTAACTACATTTAAATGCAGCATTCAGGTGCAATTCTAGAGGTGCTCAACTTGCATTATGTACATTCATAATTCAAATATAGGGACATACAAAATAATTCCATTGTTTTATGTCCTAAGGAGAAAAATCATTTGCAGTGTATTTTTAAAATGTTACACTTTTTCAAATATGATAAAATTATATGTCCATTGAAAAGATACTCAACAGTACTTAGTGTGCTTACTGTAGAATATGGAGTGCATAGCATTGATATGTTCATTTAGAGAGGTTAAAAAATGTGTGCGTTTACAGGTCTGTCTATGAGATAAAATCATTTGCAGTGTATTTTTAAAATGTTACACTTTTCAAATATGATAAAAATTATGTCCATTGAAAAGGTACTCAACAGTACTTACTGTGCTTACTGTAGAATATGCAGTGCATAGCATTGATATGTTCATTTAGAGGGGCTCAAAAATGTATTCATTTACAGACCTGTCTATGAGATAAAATTATTTGCAGTGTATTTTTAAAATGTTACACTTTATCAAATATGATAAACATTATGTACATTGCAAAGGTACACAACAGTACTTACTGTGCTTACTGTAGAATATGGAGTGCATAGCATTGATATGTTCATTTAGAGGGGTTCAAAAATGTATCCGTGTACAGATCTGTCTATGAGATAAATTATTTGCAGTGTATTTTTAAAATGTTACACATTTTCAAATATTATACAAATTATGTCCATCGAAAAGGTACTCAACAGTACTTACTGTGCTTATTGTAGAATTTGTAGTGCAAAAATGTATTCGTTTACAAGTATATCTATGAGCTAGATGCACTATGCATCTTTAAGCTTAGCCTGTTTTTTGTACATTACGTGGTGGGTATAAATTTTATAGCTCATATACAGGGTTGCAAAAAATAATTCATAAGAATTTCTGATTATGGGCGTGAGTTGATAGAAATGTTTTTAAAATGTGATATGCATTTTTCAGCTTAATTATGTTTAGTATATTAAGATATGTTTGTAAAATATAAAGAAATTAAATTTCAGGGATACCCAAGAAATTACATATAGTGCCGTTTATGGATGATAATTGATCAAAGTGTCACTTTAGTTGTGAAATGCTTTTTCTGGCTGAAATACATTTTAGATTAATACGTGGTGTGTACACAAATTTGTAGAACAAAATACTGGGCTGCACAAGACATTTACTTTCTATGTTTTGTATTTTCTGAAAGTAAATTTTAAAATAAATCATGTACAGGGATGCTCAAGATAATTCCAATACCTTACTGACTACAGGAGCTAATTTCTCAAAATTGGGTGTTCAACTCTCTTATGTGCTTCATAATCTGTTTATTTAGATATCTTCTTTTACATTAGTAATTTTTTAAATGTTAAAATTTTTTTCCCGTGCTGTGGAAATGTTGAAAATTATTTCATAATCTCGGTGTGACGAATGACTTTTCGTTCTTGTATATCTTACATTTAAATTATATTTACAAATAAAATAATTATAATACATTTTTATAATATATTTGTTATTATTTTTTTACATTGCATTTTAAAATATAGGAAAGGCATTTTTCCTTTTTTTAATGTTACATGTTTTGCATTGCGCATCTTCATTTATTAAAATAACATCAACTGTAATTCATTATTTTTATAAAAGTTTCAACAAAACTGCTAAAGTTAGACAAGCACAACAAATTACTTGACGCTGGTTCATAATTAAAGTGCATAGCTTTTTCAACTTTCATCTACTTAAATAAACAAAAAATGGAAAGCACAAACGCTTCCATTACGTAGATTTCGTAAGAAATACTACTTATTTTTAGCTATTGTTAAACAATATTACTTGCATTAATATTAAATTTCATATTTACAGTTTTACTATTTTCAAGTTCCTCCAAGTACAGAACTAATTATCAGAATGAGTTAGTAAAAAAATAATACAAACTTCATGTTGATCACTTCTGTAGCTATAAAATGTATTATTTCAGTTAATATATCATCCGCATATTAATGTCAAGAGCTATACATGAATACTATAAAAAGATGAAGTATTTCATATTGAAAACCACTGAAATATGCTAAAAGAAATTGTTGAACTCATAAATCATATTCTTTGTTTGCGATTAGTTGTAGCATAATATATTAATTTTCTAGGCTGACTTAATATTATTAATTATTTTTTCCGCCAAAAGAAGCAACGTCTGCATATTTTCAGAACTGTCGCTTTGTATATTATAATTACAGAAATATAGAATCCACAGCATAAAAACTAAATTCTGACTAATGCATAAGAATAATAAATATTATTTTGTAATAAAATGTCAAGGATAAATTTTGTATATATTTTTATATTTAAGAATAAATAAAAATTTATGATTAATTTAAGTTTATTTTGTTTTCTTGGACTGTTTATGCGATATTAAGAGCTTTACTGTGAATATATCCAAAATATCTAAATGATGACCACCACTCATAATCCCAACCTTTTTATTAACAACTTTTTAATAAAAGAACTAATGATTAATTCAAATAAGCACACTTCAGCATAAAATTATAGCTACAACTTCAACTTCGGTATCAAAATGATGGAAAAATCACACTGTGTATGAATATTTGATTTATTTTATATGTAAAGAATTATTTTGATATTTTGTACTTTTAAAGCGTTGTTTATCTAGCAAGAAACAATGGCTGAAATCAACATATTTTATTACCGAAAATATACAAGAGGTCTGTACCTAACAATGATTTCAGAAACAATTTGACAGTTGCTGTCAATTTTCTTTACGAGAGAACCGAATCAGATTTATGACCCCTCCCCACCCCCCATGAGAATATCGCGGGAAGGGATCCCGGAGTCGCATGTTTAAAAGCAAGGGGCCAAAAGTCTTCACAAAAAAATATGAAATCATTCATGAAAATAATTCCTTAAAATTTACTAAAATAGGTGTTTGATGAAAATATATAGAAAAAGGTTTTTAAAAACTATTAAACCCTAGGTGTTAACAGTACAAAAACTTTTTCCGAGAGCTTTCGGTTAAAATCCAAGACATTATCAAGGAATAGAGAGTTTTTGTACTGTTAACATCAAGGGTTTTAAAGATTTTTAAAACCTTTTTGTATATATTTTCCTCAAACACCTATTTTAGTAAATTTCATAATGAATCATTTTTATGAATATTTTCATATTTTATGTAGTAAACAAAGGTGAATCTATCGTTTCAATTATACTTTACAAAGAAAGTTTATTGTAAAAGTCTTCACATTTTAAAAAGATATTCAATGTACTGCTTTATTGATTCTAATGAAACAAATCCTTAAATAACGAAAACCCTTAAAAATAGAAAGCTCTTAATAATTTCACTTTTATAAACAAACATTTCAGTTTTTACTTAAATATTTCACTTTTTACTTAAATATTACACTTTTGTATGTCTTACTACAATTTTATAAAGAATCTATCTAACTAATTGTAATGAATTGAATCTATTGAATTCATATTAATAATATGGTTGAATCTACACGATCAAATAAAATTTTAATGTAAAAAAATAACAGTGGTAATAATGAAATTTTCTTTGTGTAACTTTTCTTGTGGTATTCTAGATTATGCAACTTAATTAAGAAAACTAAAATAATATTTTGGTGTTAAAAAAAAGATGATTATATCATAATACTTTTTCGAATGTTTTATTTTTCATATTTATTAAATTATTTTCAAAATATCCTCTTACGTGTCTTAAGCTCATATTCAAAATTTTTAACTCACTCTAGCAAATGAAGACGTGCTAATAAAGTGATGTTAAAATGTTAATTTTAAATTTCAAAGTGTTAATTTTTTAATGTAAAAGCACCTTTTGTTAGATAGAAATGTAATTAATTTTTTAAAAAAAGAAAATTAAAAATTAATGAAATAGCATACTTCATGTATAATGCAGCTCTTCAAAATATGTTATACCAAGTTCAATTTATTACCCAGAAAAATATAGAGAGATCATAGAAAATCAAAATTAATTGATTCGAAAAAATGTATTTTTGAAAGAAAGAAAGAATAAGTGAAATCAAACTGCAATTTACAATCATAAATTTTTATGATTTTTGTCTATTTTTATAAGCAATATTTCAAGTTTGAAACTTATACACCAGTTTCAGTTATGAGATGCTTACTGTTATATGATATTAAAACAGTATTTTTTTTTCTGATAACATTCACATAATTTATTTTCTTCTTTCTAGTAATGATTTATTAATTCCAAAAATTTTGTAAATAAATATTTATTTACTAAATGTTTTCTTTTTTTCAAAGCTAACTTAATCTTCTTGTAAAGAATTGGAAAATATTTATTGATTCAAATTGCTGATTGAAAGTTGTTTATTATGCTGGTGTACTTTAGAGTTGAAAATGTGAAAGAAAGATTATGCGTCACTCATGAATTATTAGCCACTTTCTTACAATATCAGAATATTTTTATGAAACTTCATTGATTTATAAGGTACAAATATGTCTCAACAAACAATTTATAAAATACTTAAGAAACTCTCACCAATTACCGCTTATAAGCGGGAATGTATATGAATTCTTTCTTGTAAGTCTGCGTATAATCCATAGAAAACGTATAGTATACTAAAATTAAATTTAGTTGTACGTGAAACACTCTTCCAAGAATTATCACTTATAGCAAATAAACCATTTGTCCTATCCTGTAAAAGAGCGCTACATATTAAATGCACATTTGTTTACAATGGAAGATGTTGCATTGCACACCTTTATGAATTTCATTATGTTGGAAATAGTATAGCGTCATTAAAAAGGGAATACATATAATTAGTGTTTAGCGACTGTAATGTAATTTTTTTTTGTGTTTATATAAAATAATGCAACACGCACCATTTTCTACACTCTAAAAACTACATTTTCAAAACTGAGCAAAATATACCGAAATCTGAGTATGTCGCATTATCAAAATGGCTCCGAATAAAAGTTGCTCAAGTTTGAAACATGTATAAACTCATTTCTAAAAACATGCACACACTCAAGAGTAAAACCATCATGTGCTCATATTTGAGTATGAACATGTTTCCAAAACGAGTATGAACTGATTTCTGTGCGCTCATTTTTGAGTATTTCCATGTTTTAAAAATGAGTTTGAACTCATTCTAATTATTTTTGAGTATGTCCATGTTTCGAAAATGAGTATGAACTGACCTCTATGTGCTCAGTTTTGAGTATGCCCATGTTTCAATATTCTACGTATTTCTGGTACGTACTTCAGAATTGAAAGTATTGGGTTGTTGTATTTGAAACAAAAAGTTTCATAACAAAATGAAAACATTGATATACTCAGATTTGAAAGTGTCATTTTTGTCAGTGTATAAGAAAATCTGGAAGGTCATATTAATAAAGCACAATCAATCCGTCATGTTTAAAGTAGTGTGATATCATCAAAATGTACTTCAATCAAATTTCGCTAATGGGCCATAATGTATTTAAATCATTTTTAATGTTTCTGTAAAAAAGTGCATATACAACACACTGTGTTTTTGTGAAGGAATATGTTTTAATACAGCTCTGTAACATATATCGATTTCGTATAAATCCTATTATATTTATAAAAGTTAGGGGACTGAGAGACAGACAGACGCACCAAAGCGAAAAAAATCATTCAGATGTTTTGAAATTTTTTTAAAATGACACTATTTTTAATAAAGAATTCCCGTACTTAAACCATAAAAATACAATATTTGTATTATAGTTGTGTAAGTTTTTTTTTCTGTAGTTTCCTTAAGTTGCTATTATTTACAAGTAAAATATAATGTTTTTTTTTCCACAGACATGTTAAACTCAGATTTATAAAATTCAAATATGTAAAATGAAAGCAAAATTGTTTGCTTATTTTTTTCTCTGTACACATTTCAGGGAAAAGTAGAGTACATGCTGTAATCGTGAAAAAAAATGATATCCCAGTTTGAGTCAACTTGAGCAGACCTATGGCAGATAATATTTTAAATATTTAATCTCTGGGCAAGAAATATAAGCATACATTACTGTGTATCCATATTGGCATTTCCAAAGTTTCTGTGTTGAAAAGTATATTTTATCATTTTTCGTTTTATGATCATTAGTTTTAAAATTCTTGAGTATGAACACAACTTAAGTTATGAAACTTTTTAATTCATTGTGTGTGAAATATTTAATATGGCTTTATTTCCTACAACGAAACTGTTGCCAGCATTTGTAGGTGCAAATTTATGAATCACTATTTGACGCTTTTTCTGTTACGATAAAACCGGATCACCTACATGAGATAAAAAGTTATTGAAAAATAATAAATGAAGAGCGGATAAACAAAGTTTGGATAGAAACAGTAAGAATTATCTGGTAAAGATTAATTGTATATTTTTAAAGGTGATAAAGAGATGAACTTCTTTTTGGAAATTTCTCAAATTGTAATGAAGGTAATTATCCTTTAGCCTTTAAATAATAAATAATTAGACATAATTGAAATAGTATTAGTTTAGTTCTTTAATTAAAGCTATAAATTAAAATATATTGTTCCTTTTTAAAAGAAAGCCTAACTTTTGCATTTCTCCTATCATTAACATATACAAACGGCTTTAGGCTCATCGATGAAGTAAAGTTTATTTAAATATTAGAACTAATTGCATAATTCAAATTAGTATTACAGAATAATAATCTTTTTTTGTTTTCCTATAACTAGGAAAGTTTGTCAGATTAATGAATTTTAAATTACGCAATGATTTCGTTTTAAACGACAACGTTCCTGTAATAAGTACTATTTTGGATAATACCTCTTATGCATCATGTCAAATAATTTTATGATGACCAAAGTAAATGCAAATGCCTTGAAAATTAAATAAATATACGCAAGAGTAGTTTTCAAAGTTATATATTATTCTCGTTGTTTGTAAGTACTTGTAGCAGGAAAGATTAATCTTTCATGGTGACTAAATATTTTTAATTCCACCTACAAGTTTTTATATACTTTGGATAGTTTTTACTAATAAATAAAGCTGATTAGTTTTACATTGTAAAACTAATTGTAAAACTAATTTTACTTTAAATTGTAAAACTAATTTTAATTATAAAACAGAGAAATAAACAATAATTGAATTCATATTTTCTGCGATTTCTGATTCACAAAACATTTTATTATATAATTCCTTAAATTCGATAGATATGAAAAGTCAACCTTTAACGTCCGACGTTTGGTCCTAAAATATATTTGATAAGATGTTATCAATAAATCGAAATAAGATCTTTATTTTTTTTGGTTTTGATTATTAACTATTAAGTTTAAAATCTAGATATTTTATGAAACCATAAAAAATACCTCACATTCAGCGATTAACTATATTTTTTGGAGAAATTGCATCGACAAAAAGAATAGAACATGCATTTTTGCGGGTTTTTAAATAAGTATCCGCTAGTTGAGAGTCAGATTAGCACTTAGCAAGAAAATAGAAATTAACCATACAAAATAATTGTAAACATAAAAATACATTATCGACATTCATTTGATGCTACAGAAACTCTAATATTTTAATAATTTTTTTTTGCCGGAAAAGGCCCCATCTACTAAATGATAAGGCAAAAAGGACTGATTTTTCGACTAAGCTCAGTATCGGTGCTTAAAACTTAAAAACGAACTATTCCTATATTATTTGAAGGTTCAGTGACACTATATCAGAATAGTGGAACGCCTAGTTCATATATTTACGAGTGAAGTTTATACAAAGAGAGAGCCCCGTGTGTGGAGAAGCGAGACTTTACCGCGGCGATGAAGGACATATGGGAAAAACTTCGATGTCGAATCGAAGGGCTCCTCTGGTAAATCCTTCACGTGGGGGTCACAAGCTCAGTGAAAGACACTCCCTCCCTTGAATTCAACCTCCAGTGTCGTAATGTTATCTGATACAAGAAAAGTAGTGCGTTAGTGATCTGAATCAGAGAAGGATTGTTTGCTCTTAAACAATTAGAGAAGGATTTAAGAGAAGGATTGTTTGCTCTGATTGTTTGCTCTCGTTTCAATGTGCGCCTTGGTTAAGGCGCACATTGAAACGCAGCCAACACGCGCGGGGCAGGTTCTTACATCACGCGATTTTGTAAAGCATTGAAATGAACGGGAGAGCGCATATTGACTCACGCGCAATTTTTCTGACGCAGATCCTGCCTACAACTTGTATTTCGAACACAGTTTCAAGTGCGAGTGTGTCACCTTTTTCAGCGAAAATGAAGGAAAAACTGATCGAAGCTGTTCGCGCCTATCCTGCTTTGTAAACATTTCAGTAAATAATGGACGTTGGTCCTAAAACATAAAAAATAAATGTAATTTTGTAAATGGTTATTATTCTATAAAATTAAAAGTTTTCAATTCTATTTTTCAGAGTAATAAAGATAAAAAAAATCTTGTTTAATATAAAAAAATTATAAATTACATGAAATTTATTAAAACTAGCTATTTTTTAAGGTACTTTTCTGTTACCTGATTGCCAGTGATATGCATATTTATGTTTATATATATCACTGGCGGCGTCCAGCTAACAGAAAAGTACCTAAAAAATTGTTCTTAATACGTTATGATAAGTGGAATTCAAAAATTAAATTTTATTACTTCCATTTCAGTTTATCAATTTTAAGTGCTATGAACATTAAACGGAAATTGTTTTTTTGTATTATAATATCCATTACTGAAAATTGTCTAATTAAACATTTCAGTAATGGATATTGGTCCTAAAACTTTTTTTGAAAAATGTAATTTTGTAAATAGTTTTTATTATATAAAATTAAAATTTTTCTATTCTATTTTTCAGAGTAATAATGATAAAAAAAAAATTGGTTTAATAGTAAATATTTTATTACTCGCTTGAAATTGATTATAACTAGCTATTAAAAAAAACGTTCTTAATGTATTATAGTAAACAATTAAGCATTTAAATTTTATTATTTAGCAGTAGATCAAAATCAAAACATGCAATTTTTGCAAGAAAATAAAGAAGATATAAATTAAGTAAAATCATCTCCTAACTTGTTTAAAAATTTTCAATGAAAACAGAATACTGTGTTAACAATCTGTATGAAAACTTGCAAAAGAGATTGTTATGAGAAAAAAAAATAAACTGGATTTTTATTGATTTTCTTTTTATCAACTAAAAACTTTGGAGGGGGGGGGGGTCCATTACTAGTACATTTACTGTATTATGAACAGTAACATTTTTTTAGTATAAAAATAAATAATGAATACCTTTTTAATACTTTGAAAGAAAATTATTATATCAAATAAGCATAAATTAAACTTTACGTATAATTTTAGAATTAAAAATTCAGTTGAAGGTAACATTTCACAGAAATCTGAATGAGATTATATGAAGTAATGAGCTTCAATTAAATAACTTTAAAGGGTAGAATAAAATGAATTTTTAAAACAAATTGAAATCTCAAACCTAAAATTAGTTACCTAAAAAAAAAATTGCAAATTTTTCGTCAGTATCAATGGGTTTTTGTGCATTGTATATCTCCGAAAAAATTGAATTTTTTATTAAATTGGTGGTGATTTATATGGTGAGAATTTTTAAATCTGGCATCGCTCTATTTTTTAAATTGCCCGAAACTTTTTCGATCTTCCAAGTAATTACTCTCTTAAATGATTTATTTTTTGATCCAATATATACTAATAGAATAGACTAAATTTAAAAAATCCAAGATATAATATTTTCAGTTCAACATATGTTTCATTTTATTTTTGGTTAATTTTCGTTCTGAAATAAAACTTAAAAAATATGATAAGAAATATGAAATTATCTGCTTTAAAAACAAATAGGAGAACTCAAAATAACAATACTAAGGCATTTTGTGTTTGTTTCAAATTCTGATTCACATAAAATATAATAAAAAGGACTTGAAAAATAAATTCAAATAAAATCAGAAATTATGTTTTATGTTATTTGCTTTGGTTTATGAATCATTAAGAATAATATTTTAGAAAATATGTAATGTCAAAAGCACTTTATGATAATGATAATAGCGTGCCTTAAATAACAGGGACTTCAAAATTCTTAAATATATGCAAGAATAACTTTTAAATCACAAATTACTTTCGCTGTTTATAAGTACTTGTAACAATAAATATTTTTTGCCCTTGATGACTTATTATTTTTAGTTCAACATACAATTTATTTGACTTTTGGTTAAATTTTGTTTTGAAACACAGCTAAAAAATGTTTAAAAATGAAAGTGATTTTTTTTTTAATAAAAAATCAATAAAAAAGATAATTAAGACTAACAAAATATCAATTTATGTATTCTTCCATTTCTTATTAGCATAAAAAATATTAGATAAGACTTTATAAATAAATTAAAATATTCATCTAATTTATTATTATATAAAAAATAATGCTTTAATTTATGATTTTTTTACCATAAATGTATTATTTTTCCCAACTTTAATTTTTCGGGTATCAAATTAGAAACAATGTTTTAGTGTTATAATAGTTCGTTTTAGTTTACGGTATTATTATTATAACTATTATTATTATTATTATTATTTGTATTTTAAATGAAATAACTGAAAGGCGTGAATTTTAAACATATGTAATTTAAGTGAAAGTTATGTGTTTTAAAAGGTTTCTATTTTAAAGGGAATGAATATAATACAAAAAACGGGGATGGCGACAATATTTAGCGATTTATCACATGCGCCCGGCAAACATAATAGTGCCTTTAAAACTTTTTAAATTGTATAGTTCTTTGAAACTTGTGTTTATTTTCAAATTCCCACTTGGCGGCACGAATATCCACCAAGAATATCTAATAATTTATTTTTATGAGATTTCGATTTTTTTGAGACTCGAAATACGATAATTCAAAATTATATCCTGTACCTTGTTTTTAAAAAAGAGGGCTTGTTTTTAAAATTAAGGTACGAACATGACTTGTACGAACATAAGTGAAAATTACATAAATAAGAAAATATAGATCTTGTTCTAATAGGTTCTTTTTTTTCAAACAATAATACACATCAGCAATAAAATATACTGATGTTCTTAAAATTCAATATAAAATCCCGTTAAAATCTTCCAAGCGCCGTGAACTGATATATCCATTCAATAAGCTATAACTTTCACTGCAACAGAAGCATTATTGAAATAAATATAATTTTATTAATATAATGCAGTTTTAAAACAATGAGTAAATATCAATACTCTAAATCTAAAGGATTATATTCATATACTTAATTGTATTGTGTTTTTATATCATGTTGGAAAAAGTATCTTTTTTTAGCATTTCAAAACTACAGAGAATCAACTTTATAATTTTGCTCGGCGCACAGTGGAGTATTTGACCCGAAATCCCGGACAAAAATATTTTTCGATGTAAATATCGTCCGATTGCCTTGAAATTGTTAGATGTTATTGTGTATCAATATGGCATGTTTGGTATTGTAAATGAAGTCTATAGCATTTACGGTTCATTTACTGAGACACCCGAAAGAATGCCCTTACAATATGTCTATGGGAAAAAAATGTTTGCTCTGTATTTTAATATCACGCTATTTTAAACGTACTGAAATTTATATACATCACTGAGGTGTATTAAGACACTTATTGTAGAATATGGTGTGCATAGAATATATCGTTCATTTACAGGGACACACAAAAGAATTTGGCTGAAGAATAAATTTAACTTTTGAAGTCTATGACCAATAATTGCTGGAAGTGCGCTTGTAGTTGTGATATGCATTTTTAAATTGAATTTTTTTTAAATATTACTTGGTGTGGATGCATTTTATAGTTCATATACAGGGTTGCACAAAAGTTCTCAAGCACATTTCCGTTTTTTCCCTGAAATGGCTGAATGGAAATGTTTAACTTTGTTATGCGTTTCGCTGAACTAACTTTTACCATTCTATGTAATACAAACAAATCCATAGCTTAGATTAATATTCTATATCTTAAAAGCTGACAGTGTAAGTAAAATTTTAACACTTCACATAATAATAAGTATACATTTTATAAATATTTTGACAACTAAGAAAAAAAAGAGACATCATTTAAGAAGAGTACAAGGAAAAAAGAGGTTAAAATATTAATTTACTAAGTAGATATTTTAAAAATACGAATACATCACATGCCCATAAACTTAACATTACGGAAGGGAGTTTGGAAATCGAGTGACTAGCAGTCTTAAATGTTTCCTGTTTATGAGAGAAAAGTAATTGTTGATAGATTTTTTTATTTAACTAGTAATGTTTAATTAAATGTATTTAATTGTACTATCTATAAAATTTATTATTTATATTTAATTTACTGTAATAATAATTACTACATTTAATAAAGATTATTTACATTTAATAATACATTTAATACAGTGGAGTCTCTACAGTATAGAAATGCTGGTTTTTCAGTGTATTTAATAGATTACCAATTTCAATCTGATTCTTCAGAACTCTGTTTTTCATCTTCTTCTTCACACTCCTCTTGGCTTTTATCAGGACTACCATCAGACTTTGCTGGAAGAAGAAGTTGTAGGGTCTCGCTACTGTATGGCTTGCTCTTTTCCCTTGGTCTTTGTCTGGAGCAGTTTATAAAAGGATCACTGCTTAAAAGAAGCCAATTTGGAACATCTCTATAGCAAACTTCTCTATTGCGAACTTTTCTATGGCACTTTCTTGAGTACTTTGTACGGTACTGTCTAAAGTGTTTGTTTCTGGAATCGGCAGCTTCTTCTGACCGTTGGCCAATGGGTACGACTGCTTTCTTAATTACAGTGCCACCATGAATCAAAACCTTGTGCATTGTTGAAATCATGGGGTACCAATTGTAAAGGTTCACATGCAGTCTTGCTGTTTCATCAGCAGATGTTTGGAACTTTTTTCGTCAATGCGATGCCCATTTTTTATGACTTCCAATGTTACTTACGACCTTTTAATCATTTCTGCGTCTTCTCCAAACTTCTTTAATTCCCTCCTTTCTCACCTTATTTTCTACTTATGATCCTCCGAAACTAATTGGAGACACTTTTTTCAGTAAATAAGTATTTACAATTGGAAGCCGATCTGATATTTCTATCAAGAGGTATTGAGTTGCGGATGTATGTACGTACTTACATAGGTACGTACATGCATACATACAGGATATGTAGGGGCAAAAGCTCTGAGGCAATATCCTGTAAGCTAAAAACCTGCAATACTAGAGTAAAAATAAAGTCTTTTTCTTTTCAATTCGGTTGCCGCAAAAAATGGGATTTAAGTAGCCCACCCCCAAAAAAATTATATAAAAGCATGACAACAATATGCGGAAGATGTTTTTGCAGAAATTGGCACTCAAGACTATAACTAATACAATTCTAATTCAAACATGGTCCGGCAAAGCCCGGCACATATTTAAAAAGCTTTCGATATGTTTAAATTAGAGCAAAAAACGCTTTAAAATGACCCTTTTACACATTTAATATTTTTTATTACATTAAAAACTAAACTATTTAAATTTACACATAGTTTAACACTAAGCTCTGACCTTTGTTAAACACGCTAGCCCTGTTTAGTTTTAATTCAACAATTCATTGAGACACAAAAAAATTATATTTAAACATAACAACAATGCCTAAAATCAACAAAAAACACGACTTCTCACAAAAAAACTTCCTCTTCAACTGAGGCCAGGAGCCACTAGATATAACTAATCAAAAATAGACATAGATCGACGCATCAACTAGTTAGCTATTAAGAAATATGATTTTTACAATTGTCGACGAAATTTTAATATTTGCATTTTTGGCCAGGTTTTTGTGTCTAATACTCCACTGTGCGGCGGTCAGAGTATTACACACAATCATTAATCACGGCGTCTAGTAGTCATATATTATCCAAATCACACAGGAACTGATCATTTCTTTGTTGGCATTATATGTTAAATGATAGCTTTATTGCTTGCGAGCGCATTCTTTTCCTCGCCGTAGCGCGCTAACAGACGGAACAGTGAAAATGTTACCACAAGCCGTCAAAACTCCTATTACTGTTCATTCGGCAAAGCAAAGGTTTTCAAATAATAATACACATCGACACTAAAATACGCTGCCGTACATAAAATTAATTATAAAACGACGTTAAACAAAATCATTAACCACTGTCTAATAGTCATATATTTTCAAAATCACACAGTAACTAACAATTTCTTCGGTAGTATTATGTGTTAAATGGTACCGTTACTGCCTGCGAGAACATTTTTTTCCTCCCCGCGCACTTGCATATAGAACAGAGGAAATGCTACCTTAAGCCGTCAAAACTCCCATTGCTATAACATTCGGGAGAAATCATTAAGGAGGGATTTATATTAGGCGACTATGGGAGAAATGCGTCTAACAAAAGTTTTCAAATAACATTGAACTAAAAGACACTGCTGTACGTAAAATTTATTACAAAAAGCCGTTAAACACAATTATTAACCACAATGTCTAACAGTCATATGTTTTCCAAATCAGACAGTAACTAGCCATTTCTTCGGTGGTATTATAATTAACAAGAATATGATGAACTAATAATAATAATATGATTAATTTAAACGAGATATCAAAGTAACTTTTTTTTTTCGTTTTTTTTTAACGAGTAAAACAATAAGTAAGCTTTTAATAAGTTTCAAACTTTTAAATTTCTGCTACTGCGTATCTGATATTAAGCATTTAATTTCGGATAAATAAAGTTTCTATCATACGCAATATGGAATATATTCCATTAACTATCGCTTCCTTCTAGCAGCTTTATCATGCCAGAAGTAGGGTTGTTTTGAATACTGAATGGAACGAATTAACATATGCAAAAGCGTAACATTTGGCAAGTTAACGCGTGTGTTTTAAAAGCTTGTGTAAAGTCAAAGATCGAAGAGCAACTATTTTTAGAGTGCTCTTATTGGTGAAATTTGAGCTGATATCTACCGTGGGAGATACAAATAGTTACATAAGGAAGTTCATTACATAGTAAGTTCGTTTTTGACAAATTCATTGGAGGTAACCTATTACGCGGTGCGTTTTCCACTATTTTTCTCCTGAAAAACTTGTTTAGTGGGTAATATACTTTGATATTGTATATAATAGAATAATATATGTGATCAAATCCATAACGATCCAACAAAAATTCATCATATTTTAGAAGAATTTCGATTTATTTCTTAACAATTGAAGAAGCAAACAATTAGAGAAACATTGGTGCATTTGCCACCGTCGTGTCGTTAAATAGAAGCTGCATCATTCTTGTTCAGAACCTTCAGGACATACACTGTCGTATCGGAAGATCAATGGACATTCGAAATAACATCAATATAAATCTTTACAAATTAAATATTAATTGCTTACTTTTTCTTAACAAAGGTGGTTGTTCAATATTACTGTAATATAAAATCTTAAATCTAAAAAAACTGAGATTGGACATTAAAATGAACAATTAAAACACACAATGAGAACAATCAAAATTCAGACAATTTGCTTAAAAGCATTTAAACACATATAAAAAAGTAGACGTTTCGGGTTATTACACAACAGATTATTATTGGGGTTATTATTGGGATAATTATTGTACTGATGAGGTGTGTAATAACCCGAAATGTCTACTTTTCAAAAATGTGTAAGTAAATCCCCTGAATTTTAATTGTTTTATTGTGTAATATCCTAAATTCCGTTAGCCAATAATGTACTATTTTTATATTACATCAACTGGATTAATCTCATTAAAATGGAAGACATATATCCAACCCATAAAACAATCTTTGTGAAATAATAAAAGGCAAACATCAGAGGGTTTTTTTTTTCGAAACCTACTATTTTTTGTGTCGTTCATTTTTCTCTTCCATCATTGCTGTCTCTATTAATTAAATTTTTTACTAAAAAAACCTTCCGCAAAAATAAAAATATATATAAAGACATTCATAATTTTTGCTTTACGTTCGTTAAAATATTCGTTTCCAGTTTTCTAGTTTGAAAATTTATGTTCTAAAAGAACAAACATAAATTTCACTCTGCGATATCATACTAAATGTATGGCGGTAGTACTTTTTGTGATATTTAATATGTCTCCACAAAGTGAATTTTACGCTATCAAAAATGTCATTTATTCTACAGATTACAACAGTTTGAAATGTATTTTTACATTGTAACTAGAGTAGGCACCACATATTTCAGAGGAAATATTGCGTCAATGCTGTTTGTTATTTATTTTTGTGATAATAATCTTTGAGCTTATAATTTCTATAACACACACATTGTCTTTACTTATTATAACAGCTAATATTTTAAAATGTGCATTCGAATAATTTACATGACTAAACTTTAATTAAGAATATTAATTCAAAATTATTGATAATTTTTAAGCAAATAGGTATAAAAAATTGTTATAACTTTCAAAAAACTAAAACAGCGTAGACAAAATGTGAGCTCACGGAGAAACACTGTTTCAAAGCATTAATCTTTGCAATGTGCGAACCAAAATATCCGACATTCGTTCGCCAATAATGTTTACATTTCATATTACAGCCGGCAGAATCGTATTTAAATCTTCCAAATAACAGATGGATATTAAAAGTATAAAAAATTCTTTGTGAAATAATAAGAGGTATGTATCAGAAGTTTTTGCTAATCGAAACCTACTATTTTTTGTGTCGTTCATTTTACTGTTCCATCATTGCTATCTTTATTAAAGAATATTTTTACTAAAAAAAAAAAACATTCCACAAAAATAAACGAATTTAGGAAGACTTCTGTTCGCAACTTTTGCTATACGTTCAGTAAAATATATTTTTTTTTAATTTTAGAAAATGAAAAACTGTCAAGGCACGCAAACTATATTTAAAATTCAAATATTTTCTTTTCCTGTTATTTAGATTGAAAAATTATGATCTAAAAGAAGAAACATAAATTTCCCTCTGTGATATCATTCTTAATATTTGGCTGTAATTCTTTCTGTAATATTTAATATGCCTTCACAAAGTGAATTTTACGCTATCGAAAATGTCACTTACGGCATAGATTACAACAGTTTGAAATGTCTTTTACATTGTAACTAGAGCAGGCAACATTTATTTCAGAGGAAATATTTCGGCACTGCTATTTTGTTATTTATTTTTATGATACTAATTTTTGGTCTTATAATTTCTATTTCCTTTAATCTAACACGTACGTTATCGTTACTTAACCCTTTTTATCCTGACGGTACTTTTAAGTACCGCTTTAACGCCTTTGCGACGAGCGTCTTTTACAGAATTTTTAATCTGTTACCACCGGTTTTTCAAATGAGAAATTTTCACCTAATTGAATTGCAAAAATGCTATGATTAGATAAGGAAAACTTTACAAAAAAATATAAATAACTGGTAGGAATAATCGAGGATTCTGAGCATCTAAAAAGTAGCTGGAAAATTTATTCAGGATATAAAGGGTTAATATAACAGCTAATATTTTGAAATTTTTATTTGAATATATCACATGACAAAACTTTATTTAAGAATTAATTCAAAATTATTGATCATTTTTGACCAAATAGGTAAAAGAAAATATTTAAAGTATCGAACAACTAATACAGAGTAGTCAAAATGTGAACCAACGGAGAACCACTGTCTCCAAGCAGTAATCTTTTCAAGGTGCGTACACATCTCGGACTATCCACGCAGTCTGGCACTAATATTTAAGATTAGAATATTTTAATATTGAAAAGAGAATTCGTAATTGCTTTGTCCTTTTTTTCTCCCTTACTTATATATAATAAAAAAAGTTATGCTCAATAATTCTCCTAGAATTTTACGTACCCTGCTTTTGCTTTTTTTCCACCAGAAAATTCTCAATTAAGTAAGGCATACATTTTTTATTGTTTTTAAATTTAAAATTAAGACTGTTTTGTATGTAATTACATAAACTAACTACATAGTTCTATTTATAGTTAAAATTAAAATAACTTTTAAAAAATATTTTGTTTCTTTTGAAAGGCTTTTAAAGTTTACATTAATATGATTCAAACTTTATTTAATATTTTCAGCGTATACTATGTATTTTTTTATTATGCATATGTGATTAATTATATTTACTGAAAGCAAACGAATGAAAATTTTAGCCATATTATGCATTAAAATATCATTAAAATATATCATTAAAATATTTTACTTACAAAATGAAAAATTGACAAAGCACGCATACTATCCTTAAGATTAAAATATATCGTTTCCTGTTTTCTAGTTTAAAAAATTGTGTTGTAAAAGATGAAACATAAATTTCACTCTGTGATATCATTCTAAATATATGGCTGTAATTCTTTCAGTGATATTTAATATGCCTCCACAAAGGGAATTTCACGCTATCGAAAATGTCACTTACGGCATAGATTACAACAGTTTGAAATGCCTTTTACAGTGTAACAAGAGCAGGCTGTATTTATTTCAGAGGAAATTTTGCGTCAATGCTGTTATTTATTTTCTTGATAGTATTCCTTGAGCTCTAAATAATTTTTCAGCAGAGCTAAAATTACGCTGTGAATCAATTAAATAAATCAATTAAATACTTTGTACTTATTCTTTGAGCTTACAATTTCTATTTCCGTTTATGAAACACGTACATTATCTTTACTGGTAACAGCTAATATTTTGAAATTTTCATTTGAATATTTTATAGGATAAAACTTTATTTAAGAATTAATTCAAAATTATTCATCATATTTGAGCAAATAGGTGTATTTGCCATTTACACGATTATATTCAAATACACAAGTACATAAACTAACCATATAGTGCTACTTAGAGTTAAAATTAAAATAGCTTTAAAAATTTTTTTGTTGTTTTTTAAAAGTTTTAAAAGTTTATATTAATGTGGTTCAAACTTTATTTAGTATTTTCAGCGTAAACTATGTATTTTATTATGCATATGCGATTAATTATATTTACTGAAAGCAAAGGATTGAAAATTTTAACCATAATATATATTCAAGTAGACAAGAACACAAATTAACCATTTAATACCACTTACAGTTAAAATTAAAAGAACTTTTTAAACATATTTTCTTGTTTTTGAAATGTTTTAAAAGTATACATTAATGGGATTCAAACTTTTTTTAGTATTTTCAGTGTAAACTATGTATTTTATTATGCATATGCGATTCATTATATTTACTAAAAGCAAACGAATTAAAATTTTAACCATAATAAATATTCAAGTACACAAGTACATAAACTAACCATAAAGTGCTTCATACAGTTAAAATTAAAATAACTTTTTAAAAATATTTTCTTGTTTTTGAAAGGTTTTTAAAGTTTATATTAATGTGGTTCGAACTTTATTTAGTATTTTCAGCGTAAACTATGTATTTTATTATGCATATGCGATTAATTGTATTTACTGAAAGCAAAGGATTGAAAATTTTAACCATAATATATATTCAAGTAGACAAGTACACAAATTAACCATATAGTACCACTTAGAGTTAATATTAAAAGAACTTTTTAAGAATATTTTTTTGTTTTTATAAAGTTTTTAAAGTTTATATTAATGTGGTTCAAACTTTATTTAGTATTTTCAGCGTACACCATGTATTTTATTATGCGTATGCGATTAATCATATTTACTGAAATCAAACGATTAAAAACTTTAACTATATTATATTCAAGTAGAAAAAAAGTCATTTGAATACGACATCAATTAAATCTCATTCAAATCGTAAGGCTTTATGTAACCTAAAGATTAAACTGTATGTGAGATTTATCGACACGACGCATTATTTTAAATAAATAAGGAAATCCAGGAAATCTCTGTTTCAAGATCAAAATAACTATGATTTCAATAAAATTGAATATGATTCAATAAGATTTAAAACTTTTCTGAAGATGAATAAAACTGAACTAATGAAGATTTTATTTAATAAAAGGTTTATCCATGGAAAATATTACATTTTTGTTACAGGTAAAACACATGTATTTGTATTTGTCTTGTAATTTCGGATAAGCATTTTAATTGTTTTAAAATATGAATCGTATTTTCGTTGAATAACTACTTACTTAAAAATAGTTTTCAAAAGTTATGAACTTTTACAACTTTGGTAGAGCGCCTCAGAGGGGGAATTTCAGCATTTTCGTAAAATAAATCATATTTTCCTATTTAATGAAACAAATCCTGTGGTTAGATATGGCCAACTTTACTTAATGAAAATTGAAATAAGCAAATCCCTTATATCCTCTCAATGCCCTGTGGCGTAAGTACCATGTATTAACATTAGTAGATATTCAATATCACATAATGAATTCTAAAACATGAATTAAAAGTTAACTTAATTAAAATACATAAATTATTAAAAAAATTAGGTTCATTTAAAAAAATACAGGATTTCCGTAATTAAATGACGCTACTTTAAAGTTCAAGATTTTACATAGTTCAGGAGTGCTACATAGAGTTAAAATTAAAAGAACTTTTTAAAACTAGTTTCTTGTTTTTGAACGGTTTTTAAAATTTATATTAATGTGGTTCTTACTTTATTTAGTATTTTCAGCGTAAACTAGTAATTTTTATACATATGCGATTAATTACATTTACTGAAAGCAAAGAATTGAAAATTTTAACCATAATATATGTTCAAGTAGACAAGAACACAAATTAACCATACAGTACTACTAAGAGTTAAAATAACTTTTTAAAAATATTTTCTTGTTTTTGAAAGGTTTTTACAGTTTATATTAATGTGGTTCAAACTTTATTTAGTATTTTCAGCGTAAACCATGTATTTTATTATGCTTATGCGATTAATAATCCATATACTTAAAGCTAACCTGCTTTTTAGTTTTTCGTGCAAAAATGCTATTTATACGCATGCGCGAGCATTCAGCTAATCAGCTAAAGGCTTTTACTATCTTCAGACGCGATGTTCCAGCCAATGAGGTGAAGGCTTTTTCCTCTCTCTAGAAGCGTATGTGTTCCATTTGGTTGTTCGGTTGTTGAAACTTTATAGATTTCTTTTATTAAGGTATTTTTTCATTTTACCGTATTTATTTTCTTTTTAAGTCGTATGTATTTTAGTACTTTGAATTTTTTATAACTAACCCTTTTTTTTGAGAGAGAGAGAGATTTCGTGGCACGAAATTTCGCGAATCGTTTCCGATGTAAACAAACTAATTTTAAACTTTTAATATGTAATTCTGTGTGATATGATTAAATTCAGGTTTTCTCAGCGACGATCACAGTATTTTTACCAAATAATTTTTGTATTAATCAAGCTTTTTTGGTTATTAAGCATAGCTAAACACGAAAGAAAACTTTGTTATTTTAAGATTTTGATGTGAATTATTTGCGTACATTTATAAGACGAGTTTCACTGAATAATTCAAGAAAAAAAAAATCTCATCATTATACATATTTAGTTTTGCATTATTAATTATTTACTTGGCCTTTACTTTTAATATTTCAAACTTACAGCTGAATGTAACTATTAAAACAATTGAAATACTGTATTCGTAAAATGAAATTTCAGCTTAAACACTCGCAATTACTTTTAGTTATGCATTATTAATTATTTACTTGGCCTTTACTTTT
The DNA here is from genome assembly GCA_963931845.1 of Maratus michaelseni. NCBI lineage: Eukaryota > Metazoa > Arthropoda > Arachnida > Araneae > Salticidae > Maratus > Maratus michaelseni. Next base: position 94,899,490 of record OZ007594.1, on the reverse strand, counting down.
AATATTTCAAACTTACAGTTGAATGTAACTATTAAAACATTTGAAATACTGTATTCGTAAAATGAAATTTCAGCTTAAACACTCGACAATTACTTTTACTTATGCATTATTAATTATTTACTTGGCCTTTACTTTTAATATTTCAAACTTACAGCTGAATGTAACTATTAAAACATTTGAAATACTGTATTCGTAAAATGAAATTAGTTTAAACACTAGACAATTACTTTTAGTTATGCATTATTAATTATTTACTTGGCCTTTACTTTTAATATTTCAAATTTACAGCTGAATGTAACTATTAAAACATTTGAAATACTGTATTCGTAAAATGAAATTTCAGCTTAAACACTCGACAATTACTTTTAGTTATGCATTATTAATTATTTACTTGGCCTTTACTTTTAATATTTCAAACTTACAGTTGAATGTAACTATTAAAACATTTGAAATACTGTATTCGTAAAATGAAATTTCAGCTTAAACACTCGACAATTACTTTTACTTATGCATTATTAATTATTTACTTGGCCTTTACTTTTAATATTTCAAACTTACAGCTGAATGTAACTATTAAAACATTTGAAATACTGTATTCGTAAAATGAAATTAGTTTAAACACTCGACAATTACTTTTAGTTATGCATTATTAATTATTTCTTTGCCCTTTACTTTTAATATTTCAAACTTACAGTTGAATGTAACTATTAAAACATTTGAAATACTGTATTCGTAAAATGAAATTTCAGCTTAAACACTCGACAATTACTTTTAGTTATGCATTATTAATTATTTACTTGGCCTTTACTTTTAATATTTCAAACTTACAGCTAAATGTAATTATTAAAACATTTGAAATACTGTATTCGTAAAATGAAATTTCAGCTTAAACACTCGACAATTACTTTTACTTATGCATTATTAATTATTTACTTGGCCTTTACTTTTAATATTTCAAACTTACAGCTGAATGTAACTATTAAAACATTTGAAATACTGTATTCGTAAAATGAAATTAGTTTAAACACTAGACAATTACTTTTAGTTATGCATTATTAATTATTTACTTGGCCTTTACTTTTAATATTTCAAATTTACAGCTGAATGTAACTATTAAAACATTTGAAATACTGTATTCGTAAAATGAAATTTCAGCTTAAACACTCGACAATTACTTTTAGTTATGCATTATTAATTATTTACTTGGCCTTTACTTTTAATATTTCAAACTTACAGTTGAATGTAACTATTAAAACATTTGAAATACTGTATTCGTAAAATGAAATTTCAGCTTAAACACTCGACAATTACTTTTACTTATGCATTATTAATTATTTACTTGGCCTTTACTTTTAATATTTCAAACTTACAGCTGAATGTAACTATTAAAACATTTGAAATACTGTATTCGTAAAATGAAATTAGTTTAAACACTCGACAATTACTTTTAGTTATGCATTATTAATTATTTCTTTGCCCTTTACTTTTAATATTTCAAACTTACAGTTGAATGTAACTATTAAAACATTTGAAATACTGTATTCGTAAAATGAAATTTCAGCTTAAACACTCGACAATTACTTTTAGTTATGCATTATTAATTATTTACTTGGCCTTTACTTTTAATATTTCAAACTTACAGCTAAATGTAATTATTAAAACATTTGAAATACTGTATTCGTAAAATGAAATTTCAGCTTAAACACTCGACAATTACTTTTAGGTTAAATTCAGGTTTTCTCAGTGACGATCACAGTATTTTTACCAAATAATTAAAAGTACTACATGCATGCATCTATCTATCTATATTAGAAATTGTGCAGGTTTCTGGTCACTGTTTTGTTTACATATTTTAAACAAAAATTTCAATTTAATAATGCACTGAAAATTATAATGAATGCTTACAATTAAACACAACAACACAAAACAAAACATTTCACAAAAACACATTATTTCCCCGATATTTTCCCACAACTAATCAATAAATTTCATGATATTTTATTGCGATTTTAAACCATGAACTTTAGTACTTTTCTGTTATACGGACACTATGCCAAAATGCATGTATGTATGTAAATGTATGTATGTATGTTTGGCGACAATGGTGTACGTATAACGGAAAAGTGCCTGAATTATTATTTATATATATATATATAAAATATAAACATAATTGGCGACACAGCAAGTTTTCTGGATTTCTCCCTGTCTCTCTAACCACATTGTTAACAAAACAAAAAATTCACGAAAAACACATTATTTTCCCACAACTAATCACTAAATTTCATGATATTTTATTGTGATTTTAAACCATGAACTTTAGTACTTTTCTGTTATACGGATACTATGCCAAAATGTATGTATGTATGTATGTTTGGCGACAATGGTGTCCGTATAACGGAAAAGTGCCTGAATTATTATTTTTTTACATATATATAAAATATAAACATAATTGGCGACACAGCAAGTTTTCTGGATGTGAAAGGCGGAGATGAATTTCATTCATTCAATGACCGTTTTAAAAGTTTCAAGTTTGGATTGAGTGCACCTGAACATAAAAACCGATACCTATTTCTATGTTCATGATTGAGTTATTTGGATATCTTTTCGTATAGCACAGAAAATCATTTCTCCCGCTTTCGTAATACAGATAAATTCTGGTGTATTTTTTTTTCTTCTTTTTATATCATAAGTACTTTTCTACTTTAAATTTTTTAATTGTCGAGTTTCTAAGCTGAAATTTCATTTTTCGAATGCAGTATTTCAAATGTTTTAATAATTACATTCAGCTGTAAGTTTGAAATATTTAAAATATTAAAAGTAAAGGTCAAGTAAATAATTAATAATGCATAACTAAATATGTATAATGATCAGAATGACATATTAAAATGTGTACAGAATGACATGAAAATTTTAAAAAACTGAAATTTTGCACTTGCAACTTAATTGTAAATTTCATTGTTTACATTGGAAACGATTTGTGGATTTTAAGAATTTGCTGAACTTTGTGTCACCAAATTACTAAATCTCTCTCTCTCACTCTCCAAAAAAAAAAAAAAGGGTTAGTTTAAAAAAATTCAAAGTAGCAAAATACATACAACACAAAAAGAAAATAAATACGGTAAAATGAAAAAATTACTTTAATAATAGAAATCCATAAATTTTCAACAACGACATCAAACGAACGTATCTCATCTTTCGTTTGTGATAAGGAACGCTCCTTTGGCCCCCTCCACTCATTGGCTGAATTGTAAAGGGCAAAATTGGGGGACAAAATGACTACAGCATTTCTGAGAAAAGAAAAAATCAGAAAATTCACAGAAAATAATTATTTTTGTTGCAAGTTGGGTTAACTGTCTTTATGGTTCGAGTCGATTTCAGACTGAGTGTAGATTTCTGCAAGTTGGATTTGGGTTAACCCGATTTTTCAAAAGTTAATTCAAGTTCAGTATATTATTTCAGATTAAAACTATACCTATCAGGGCTTGAATTTCAGGGCGGGATTCGCACGGAAAATTTTGAAATCCCGCCCAAAAAAGATCATGAGCGGGAGCCTCCCGCCCAAAAAATTTCAGCATTTTTGGAGAAATTTGCATTATTTAATTTACCTGCAACCGAACGATAAATTTCGTGATTTTTTTTTCCCCGCAACCGATTGACGGACTTTGTGTTTTTTCCGCGACTGATCGACGAACTTTGTGGTTTTTTCTGTGACAGATCAACGAACTTTGATTTTTTTTCTGCGACAGATCGACGAACATTGCGTTTTTTAAGCGACTGATCGACGAACCTTGCGTTTTTTGGGGACATATCGACGAACTTTGTGTTTATTCTGCAATCGATCGACGAAATTTGCTTTTTTCCCACGACTGATCAACGAACTTTGCATTTTTTTGGTGACAGATCGACGAACTTAGCATTTTTTCCGCGACAGATTAATGAACTTTGCGTCTTTTCCACGATCGATCGGTGAATCTCAATCAAGTAAAATCTAAAGTCAGAAATTTATTTAACAACCTAATTGTTAAGGGTCCCTAACACATTTAATGGAACTTGAAAAATACACTGCATATATAAAACTTAACTTTCTTCCCTTTTTTATAATAAAAATAAACATTTTACATAATCATTCTCAGTTGACTTAATTTTTTTCAATGGTATTTTGTCATGTCTGCATTAATGTAATTCTTTAAATAGCACGTAAAAGAATAGTGGGGTTTAAAGATTTTTTTTCTCCCTCCCAAACATTACAACTCCCCTCCATTTAAAAATGTTGGTAGGGAGACTCCCGTCTTTGGAAAAATTGAATTTCAAGCCCTGCCTATAATATGTTTGTGTGTATTGAGGTTTGTATAGATGTTTGTGTGTGTGCTGTTTTTAATACAGACAGTTTCATTTTTCACACGAACCTTTCAAAAAATTCACATTCTTTGCGCAATTCTTTAACAAAATTCGCATTTTTTTTCGTGATTCTTTAATGAAATTCGCATTTTTTTCTGTATCTTTTTTTTGTCGAGATTCATAATTTTTTCAGCTATCCTATGATGTAATTCGTGGTTTTTTTTCAGTGATAATTTGACGAAATTTGTGTTTTTTCTGCGATTTTTTTTTCACGAAATTTGCGTTATTTTCCACGATTCTTTTATGAAATTCGCATTTTTCTCGCGATACTTTAACGAAATGTGCGTTTTCCAGCGATTTTTTGATAAAATACATTTTATTCCGCAAATTTTAGAGAAAGTTTGGCAAGAAAGGGCTATCTTTGGGTGAAATTTCCTGTTTTGCGATTCTTTGACAAAATTTGCTCATCTTTTGTGTAAATCGCGTTTTTCTGTGGCCTTTTAACGAAATTCACGTTTTACATGATCCTTTGATGAAATTAGTGTTTTTCCCGTGATCATTTGACGAAATCTAGGATTTTTTTCCCGCGAAGATTGATTATATGTTTTTAGTCTGCAGGTGCCCTAAAAAGTTTGTGACGCCTGTCGCTGCATTGCACGCATTCTGCCACGGTGTATCAAACAAACAAAATTCATCCTAAAGAATTATTGTTTCGTTTCTGGAAATGAACAACCGTCAACTCATTAGCTGAATTATAAAGGGTGAAATGTGTAGGCACTGAGTATCATCTATACTATTAATGTCGGTAAACGTCTGTCTGTGTGAGTGTTGTTGTGTCTGGCGTCTGTAAGCACAAAACTCTGCATGCAGACGACAGACATAAGTGCTTTTGGTATAAAAAAATTTGTAAGTGGAGTTTTTAAAATTCACAACATTTTGCGGGAGAAGAGGGGTGCGAACGAATTTAAAAAATGAGTCCGCATCAATAATTATGGCGGCGGGGGGGGAGTATGTTTTGCCTACACGGGGCGGAGACTTTTCTTTGTTGACACCACTCATATGATATATCGTTCGAAAGGCCTGTGACTGCCTTTTCATGTTATGCATCTGTGTGGTCCATCCCCCTCCCCCCCCCCGCCAATTGGGACACTTTTCTAAATTTTGCACATACCACTCATGTTATATATCGTTAAAAAGGTCTGTGACCGCTTAATCATATTATGCATCTCCGGTGTCCATTCCCCCACTTTGCTCCCCCCCAAGGGGGTACTTTTTGTAAATTTTGCACAATCCCTTCATGTTACGTATTGTTGGAAAGGTCTTTGACTGCTTATTCATGTTATGCATCTCCGGGGTCCATCCCGCCACTCCCCCCCCCCCTTAAGGGGGGCAATTTTCTAAATTTTGTTGACACCCCTCATGTCATATATCGTTGGAAAGGTCTGTGACTGCTTAATCATATGCATATCTCCAATGTCCATTTCCCCACTTTGCCCCCCCCTCCCCCAAGGGGGTACTTTTCTAAATTTTGCAGACAACCCTCATGTCATATATCGTTGGAAAGGTCTGTGACTGCTTAATCATATGCATATCTCTGATGTCCATCTCCCCGCTTTGCCCCACCCCCCCACACCCAAAGAGGTACTTTTCTAAATTTTGCACACAACCCTCATGTTATATATCGTTGGAAAGGTCTGTGACCACCACTTAATCATATTATGCATGTTCCGTGTCCATCCCCTACTTTACCCCCCCCCCAAGGGGGTACTTTTTAAAATTTTGCACACACCCCTCATGTTACATATTGTTTGAAAGGTCTTTGACTGCTTATTCATGTTATGCATCTCCTTGGTCCATCCCGCCATTTCCCCCTCCCCAAGGGGGCACTTACCATTTACTTGCACAACAGCGCTAAATGTGTCAGATGAAAGAAATTCCGCGAGTGCATGTGCCAGTGAAACTTAGCCAATTGCTGTTCTTCAACCTAGCTTTAATTCAAAGTGGGTTTTTTATTTATTTGAATTATTCTGCAAAAGTTTCAAACATTTTAAAGCAGCTATGAATTTTATTTTTATGGTACTATCAAGTTTTTTACCGTCAAATTTTGACGGGTTCCATCTAGTATTTACTGAAAGCAAACGATTAAAAAGTTTAACTATACTATATTCAAGTAGAAAAGGAGAGTCATTTGAATACGACATCATTTAAATCTCGCTTAAATAGTAAAGCTTTATATAACCTAAATATGAAACTGTATGTGAGATTTATCGACACGACGCATTATTTTAAATATATAAGGAAATCCAGGAAATCTCTGTTTCAAGAACAAAATAACTATGATTTCAATAAGATTCAATATGATTCAATAAGATTTAAAACTTTTCTGAAGATGAATAAAACTGATCTAATGAAGATTTTCTTTAATAAAAGGTTTATCCATGGAAAATGTTACATTTTTGTTACTGGTAAAACACACATATTTGTATTTGTCTTGTAATTTCGGATAAGCATTTTAATTGTTTTAAAATATGAATCGTATTTTCGTTGAATAAACTACTTACTTAAAAATAGTTTTCAAAAGTTATGGACTTTTACAACTTTAGTAGAACGTCTCAGGGAAGGAATTTCAGCATTTTCGAAAAATAAGTTATATTTTAAGTAATATTTGCCTATTTAAAGAAAAAATTCCTGTGTTAGATATGTCACCCATTACTTAATGAAAATTCTAATACGAAATTCCTCTTATATCCTCTAATCCCATGTGGCGTACGTACCCAGTATTAATATTAGTAGACATTCGATATCATATAATGAATTATTAAACATGAATTAAAAGTTAACTTAATTGAAATACATAAATTATGATAAAGATTATGTTTATTTTAAAAAAATAAAGGATGTCCATAATTAAATGACCCTGCTTTAAAGTTGTATACAGACGAAACTATTGGTGAGAAAGTTGTGAAATTTTCTACATAATGAAGGAATGGGAATTTGTTTAAGCGAAGAAAAATTTAGTTCAAAATTTCGCCGCAGAGGGCGTATTTTAATTAATTACACATTTAGCATACATTTACGATAGTATACAAATTTTATTACAACAAAACATGTTGAACGAAACTTTTTTCGCGACATGTTTTTAGCATTTCCCAGAACACACTGCGGTCAACTGTGGAACATGCTTTCATACAACTCCAGATATTAGCTGAAAATGATAGCCGTCATGTGGAACATGTTTTGTTGCAATAAATCTTGTAAACTTTAGTAAATGTATGCTAAATGTGTAATTCATTAAAAATGCCATCTGGTGGCAAAATTTTAAACTATTTTTTTTTCGCTTAAACAAATTGTCATTCCTTCATTACACATTGCACAAAATTTCACAAATTTTTGACCAATAATTTCGTCTGTAGACAGCTTTAAAGTAGTGTCGTTTAATTATGGACACCCTGTATATCAAATTGTGATCGAATATCAGGAATATATATCACTTATGTTTTCGAAGGAAAAATTATTTTCAATAAAAGATCAGGAAATACTTAAATTGAAATTAAACTATACAAATTAAACTTATATTAAGGACTGCTTTCATTAAAATTTTATTCGTGCATTTTTACAGTTATTTGTAACAGTATTTTCAGATAAAACAGTTTTTTTACAGATGAAACAGATTCGGATAGAAAAAAAAAACACACCAAAATACTTGTAAGTTGTATGTTTTGTCAACTCCCGTAGGGAATACTCTGACATGCGGATTTTTCTAGAGAGTTTTAGATGTCCCTGTAACTAGGTTTCTTTTCTAGTTGATCCCATTATTTTTTCTGAAAAAACTACAGATGTAGATAAATAAACACTATTACTCGGAAAAATATACACACATTTATAGTTCCATTTACTGAACGCTTCTAACATATTTCCGTATATGTTATTTTATTTAAAACAAATTTTTCTTTAATTACTCAAAATATTCTCGGGTATTTACAACACACTATTAATTCAATCCTCGGTTGTATGTAACTTAGATTAATCATTGTGAGGAGAAACAGATATATAACTTTTATTAATCATTATTAACTAAAACGTTACACGTTATTACTATATCTATATACTTTATCATTAGTAAAGAAAATATAATATTTCAGATATTTAGTACTGCTTATAGAATATTCTTAGATATTTACTGCTCACTGTGGATTTAATCCTCGTGTGTATGTAACTTAGACTAATTATTGTGAGGTGAAACAGATGTATAACTTATATTTATCATTTATTAACTAAAAAGTCACACGACTTTACTCTATCTATAACCATTATCATTAGTACACACAATATAACATTTCAGATATTCAGTATTGCTTATAGAATATTCTTGGATATTTACTACACACTATGGATTTAATCTTCGTGTGTATGAAACTTAGACTAATTATTGTGAGGCGAAACAGATGTATAGCTTATATTAATCATTTATTAACTAAAAAGTCACACGTGACAAAGGATGTGAATTAATTTTCACTTTGATAAACAACGCATAACCAACAGAGTGAAAAATGTGCAATGACCGGTGATAGAACCCAGATACCCTGGTATAACGCACCAAGTGCTTTACAATATAAGCCATCTGGGTGACATCCAGTCTGATATTTTTCCCGTATACGTTGACAAGGCTGCAACTCCGCAGCGCAAGATGGAATGTCATACATGAGCATACTACCCAGTGGCGTACATGAGACGAATAAATACCTGGCATCGGATAATATCTAAATTTTCAGCAGTACTGAAACTGTGCGTAAATTTAATAACACTGACAAAGGCTTTGAATTAATTTTCCCTTTGCTAAACAACACATAACCAACAGATTGAAATATGTGTCCAGACAGGCGATCGAATCCAGTTTTGCCAACATATAAGTGAAAAATACCAGACTGGATGTCATCCAGATGACTTAAATGTTAAAGCATTTGGTGCACCATAGCAGAGTATCTGGGTTCGATCCCCGGTATGGACACATTTTTCACTCTGTTAGTTATGCGTTGTTTATCAAAGTGAAAATTGATTCACATCCTTTGCCGGTGTTATTAAATTTACGCACAGTTTCAGCCCGCTGAAAATTTAATTGGAAATTTAAAGTCACACGTGTTTATTATATCTATAACGTTTATCATTAGTACAGACAATATAATATTTCAGATATTTAGTATTGCTTATAGAATATTCTTTGATATTTACTTGACACTATGGATTTAATCCTCGCGTGTATGTAACTTAGACTAATCATTGTGAAATGAAACAGATATATAAATTATATTAATCGTTATTAACTAAAAAGTCACACGTGTTTACTGTATCTATAATATTTATTATTAGTACAGACAATATAATATTTCAGATATTTAGTATCTCTTTGTTTACATTTACCACTCTTTAACCCCTTGGCTACTGCACGACAAGTACGTCCAATGTACAGACAACAAAGCTGCCACTACGTTCTATATATACGTTCTACTATTTACATTGTTCCTTTCTAGTAGGTTTCGCTTGAAGTTGTCCCAGTTTTGAAAAAGTACTACAGTACAATAAAAATCCTTCCGACCTGTACTGGGAGGAAAGGGTAGCTTTCTTACATCTTCGTTTTAAAATTGCAACTAATGTTATTCCAAAACATCAAGCTAAAATGCAATGAACCCGATTACAGAAGATTCGTTAGTACTGAATTTGAATAAGAAATTCGCCAAATTAGTGAATATTAGCCCAGTTGGCTTCATTTATGGAGACATATTTTTTGTCACCAAATGTGGCGATATTTCGCCAAGTGTCGCCAAACTTGGCGAGAATTTCTCGCTAATGGATATGAATATATTTATTTTTTATGCGTATGATTTAGAAAATAATTACAACAATGAAAGATAATAATTTGCGAGAAATCACGTTCACTAAACCCCATAAATTAATCTTTTTTTTTCTTTTGTAATCTGTTGTCTTGTTTTAAAATGTCACTCGCCCTAAAATTTCAAACTTCTATATCTCAGCCATCTTTTAAGATAGACGCAAAACAAAAAATACTTCGGAATCCTTGTATCAAGTCATAACACTTAAGCAAAAAATAAATTTGAATGTCGAATTGTTTTACATATATTTTAGCTTTAAATATATTAGTGGCCGCCATTTTGAAACAAGATGGTGGACCAAGCTGGCCAACGAACTCGGTCTAAATATTGGTGAGCCTAATGCACATAAATAGATTCATTCAAATCGGTTTCTAAATATGAGTGCTATCGTATGACAAAAATCATATATATATATATATATATATATATACCTATCTATCTATCTATCTATCTATCTATCTATATATCATATTTTGATGAATTATATTCTTGTTGCACATGTTATATGCTGCTTTACCTCCTGTAGTGCAACAATTATCATTATATCTATATCGATATATATATAGATATAGATATAAATCAACATTTGAACGGAGGGTGGTTTTGGGGTCTGGGGGTCGGTGAATATATGCTGAAATTTTTCGGAATTGCCTCACTCCGAACGGCTGCAATAGGTAGTTTTCTACTTTTTGTATTGAAAGTTACTTGAAAGAAATAATCGCTAATTGCAACAGTTTGTGAAAAAAAATTATAAATTCGGAGTGAATGTGTTAACTAACAAAGGCATATCTAAGGCTTTTACTTGCGAATCAATCCAATTAAATATAGTAAATATGCTTTATTTTATCTCCATAGCTAAGTAGTCAGTCTACTAAAGCGAAATCAAAATTTTATTTTCTTAGAAAAAAAAGATATGGAATATAAATATCCGTTGTTCTCAATGTTCTCTGTGTAAGGTTCTTATATTCCATTTACCTAACTTCAATAACAAATTTAAATAATATTTTCAATATTACTAGAGGAAAAAATATACAAATATCTAAATTTCATGTTTAATTTAACAGATTCTGCTGGTGTGATCTGAGCAGACTACTACTGTAACCGGGTTACCACTCACTTTTGCGATCACCCAATAACCGATGGGTAAAATGATAAAAAAAATCCAAAGTTGCTGTTATCTGTCATAGATGTTTGTAAAAAATGTTCATGAAAAGAGTTTGATCGTAAATTAAATCCTAGCTAAGGGTAAAATTGCAGCAGTAAAATTAATTACTCAAATTGAAAAAATTGACGTTGTGAATATTTTTGATGATCCCTTAGCCTCAGGTAATTAGACTGACTAGTGAAGGGAATTTAAATATGATAATACTAGAGCAATATAAAATAGAGCAGGGCATGAAATTTCAGTTGAAATGGTACTCGCCAGACTAAAATTCTTGCTCGCCACTATTTTACATTCATTCAGACAGCAACGTCGGCCACCACACCTGCCCAGATAATGAACTATTTCTGACAAACCGAATTTAAATTGACCATTGTTAGAAGGAGCTGTCTGTTAAATCCAGAATATTTTACATTAATGAAAAATATGAGCAATTTTCAAAAATGTTAATTGATACAGAGTGAAGAAATTTCTGGTAACAGAAATCATAAAAGAATGTGGAAATTGAAAAATTGCTTGAAGATGCACGTATTCACTTTCAATATTTGTGACCGCATCTTTATCGCATTTTTCGTTTATGTATTTATTACCTTTAGTAAAAAAGGACTCTATATTATTGCTTTGTCTTTTCTCCATGGCAATAAATAAAAAATAAACTAAAAAGCCACTTTAATTACCGTCAACTACCACAGAACCAAGAAAAACTCTAAAAAAAAAAAAAAAAAAAAAAAAAAAGAATTTGGAAAAAAAAAAAACGAATAATTTTTACTATGTTTCGGTGAAGAAATCTGATTTACTTCGCAAGGAGTGAAGATCGATCAGATTCGGCCTCGGTAGCGAAAAAAGCGGCCTTGGTGCGTGCGCGGTGTGAGTGTGAGGACGAATGCAAACGGGGGTAATTCGTTCCTCCATAGGAGAGAAATGGAAGTGGGTGACGCCGCATTTTTTCAACTTTTAGAAGACAAATGCCGTCATTTGATTTTAAAACACTTTCGCGTGTCGCTGGATTGAGGCACGATATTCTGAGCGTATATAGTTTGATTTGAAGCACAACATTTTAAAAGAAAAAACTTACTCGCCAACCTTAAATATTTACTCGCCAGTGGCGAGCTGGCGAGCGGAAATTTCGCGCCCTGAAATAGAGTCTATATAAAAAAAAACATCTATTTAGATAAGTCACTTCTTATTTATACCCGCATAGTAATTATTGTAAACATTCACTTAAAGAAAATAAATACAAGACATTAATACCTAAATAAAGAGAGAAAATTAAAATGACATAAAGAGTTTTTATTTACATATTTACAAATTATAAACATTATTAGAGAAAACATAGGATATAAATATCCTCAAAATGAACTCGCAATTTAACGTTTATGAGAAATTCAAAATTATTTCATTTAGATGATTTGTTGATAATTTTGTCTAAGAGAGTTAACATTTTGTCTGATGTTGGTGTCCCTACAAAAAAAAAAGAAAAGAAAAAAGAAAAAAAAAACATAGCACACAAAATATACCTCTAACGGTGTGGGCAGTATGGTCTCAAGCAGGGCGTTGGTCAGTCAGAACCGTCAGAATCAGAGGGCTTGCATCAGTCGGTTCATGCACCACATCATCATTATTTATCGATCGGACTGGGCTTTCTTTTGATCCATTTTTACACGTTGGAGACCTTCTTCTTTTGGAGACTCGAACACGAATGAATATAATATAAATCCACACAACTGTCCGGAAAAAAATGTTTGCTAGCAGTGGTGCAAAGTGGGACCTCCCACTCGCTCGCTATTCGTTGACTCTTTAACACTTGCACCACCCTACCATAAGTTTGCTAACAGTAGAATATTTAAAATTCATATAGATACAATTAAATGTAAATATATTGCTTGAAGGTGCTTTTCCCATCCCACCTTATATTCCACACCCTTGAAGTAAAATGTTTTGTTCCTGAAAAGCTAGAAAAACGCGAAGAGAACAACTCAACTTAACTATTTGTTTTTCACTGATGATGACCGAGTAGTTCGATTGAAAACGTTTTGAATTGTTAAAAAGACTTTAATGTGCTTTTAAATGTTTTATGTATGTTTTTACGCACCTTCAAGCAATATATTTACATTTAGTTGTATTTGTATGAATTTTAATTATTAAACAAGGTGAATTTGCACTGAAATTTTAACTTTGTATCGCAGAATATTTGTATAGGACCAGAGCTAACCCAAACTCAACAATTCAGGTTGGCTGCGACCACCGGTCGCCTCGATTTCACAGACACCTCATTCGCTGATTATTCCAGGAAATATATATTTTTTATGGCTCATAAATTGCTGACATCATTGTATCTTCTCGACGAGAGTTTTAAATCTATTGTATAGTTTCCAAAAATATACAATGCTCACCAGCAGATTCCAAATTCCATCTCATATGTCTAAAGCATTTATAAGTTATTCGCAATATATATATTTTATTCAACAGATAAATACATACTAATGAAATTCATTTTAATGCTGAATATATCAAAAGAAGATATATTCATCTTTACATATAAACGCTTGTTGTTATTCTAAAATATAACGAAATTGTAAGTCTAGTACAATCATGTATTACTGAAATAAAATGCTTTTGTTTATAACTGATTTGTTTCAAATATAGATGTCAAGTTCAATTTATTCTTTACCAAGAAAAATATAGAGCTATCATGGAAAGTCCAAATAGTTTGCTCCGAAAGAATCTACGTTATGATAAAAGGAAATAAAAAATGAAATTCACCAAGAATGTAGAGTTATAAATTTTCATGATTTAGGTTCATATTTATAAACAATATTTCAAGTCTTAACTAGATATAGTATATATAAATCAGTTTCAGTTGCGACATACATTTTGTTTCATTGCTATTTTTGAATGCTTCTTTTTTAGCTGATCTAGTAACGATTTGTTAAGTCCTAAATATTGTTGTTAATGTATTCATTTGTGAAATGTGGAATCGGCCCAAAATACATGTAAGAAGATCCTTTACATTTTAATCAATAAATTGTTCATGTAAACTAGGACATATCCAACCTAATGAAAATTATGCTTTTAATAATATCTTCAATTTACGAGAAAAGGCTAGTTTAGGAGATCGCCTCTATACTGAACTTTTGGTAAATTCTGAAGAACACATAATTTTCTATCATATTTGGATTCTGCGGTAACATTTAACATTCGATAACAGGGGGGGGGGTGAAGAAGTTTAGGAATTATACAAATTTACATGCTTCCTAATTTTAAATTATTAATAGTTGCAAAAGAATATTCAATACCTTCACTTTCTAAACGTAACTCAAAAACTAATCGGCGGAATGAGATGATATTATCGACTCGCATATTTGCAGCTTTTAGAAATCCATTTATATTAATTTTTTTTTAGGTTACGCTACATATTGTTTTTCATTTTAATTGAAATATATGTAAAATATGAAATTAATATTCTAAAACAATTTGTATTGTAACTTATAAAGAAATTAACAAAAATCTATTTCTAAAAGCTTCAAATATGCGAATCTAAAATATCCTGTAATTCCGATAAATGATTTATGTGTTATGTTGAAAAAACTAGCGCACTGCAGTTTGTTTTGCTACTATTTATTAATAATGAATTTAACATTAGGAGTTTAAAAGCTTAAATGTGAACATTTGCTAAACTACTTCACCAAAAGACTTCCCGTTTTGTATACTTTACCAAAAAATTAAAGTATGATGTCAAAAATAGGCACTTGTATTGACAATTTTAATATTGGTTCCATTTTTGTGTGGAGAAAGCCACTTAAGCTAACATAAACAGAAATAAGGCATAATTTTCGGCCGAGTCAGTATTTCTGACAGATTTTGTTGATTAAAATGCATGGAGATTTACCTATTTTTATTTTTCGCGACTCTACTTCCAAACATATTGGAATTAGTTTTAAATTTCATGTGTAAAATATCAATAAAGAAGCTGCAATGAAAATTACCGAATGATCTTAAATTGTTTCCTTATTTCAATATACACATGATGGAAATGACGATGAACAATCCAAGTTAATTGGCACTCTTTTTTTTTCTTTTTGATGAAAAGATAAAATTAATAAAATTGAAGTACGATGTAAATTTTTATGATAAATTGTGTTATATTTATAAGCAATATTTAAAGTATAAAAGTTGGTTGTTTGATTTATGACGGCCGATTATCTACATGAGGGATATAGGCCCTAGGTGGTAGTGCCCTCCGTGGGGGTCTTTCTAAAGGATCCTAACCCGTATTTCCGGCAAGGTTGGAAGAAAACCACGGAAAACTCCGAACGGTTAGGTAGACGAGCACGACAGCGGTTTAAACCCAGCACCTCTCGTCTACCAGCTTTGAGAGTAGAACCTCTCAGCCACTGGTGGGGCAAAAGTATAAAATAAATATATAAATAAGTTTTGATTACATTAATGTAACACAAACTTAATTTTTCAAAATAGATTTTCTGACATCGGGTTATCGGGTAGTTTGTTCCGTATTACACGCATTCTGTTCTTTCGAAAGAAATCTGTTTGACATTTGTAGCCAAAAAATAATAATAATTAAGATAATTGCTATTTTTTTATTTAATGCGATAACAAGCATTATTAAGATAGGTAAGTAACGTATGTATTCTTTTGTAAATAAATAGCGTGATTTTTATTGTGCAAATTTCACTTTTTACGCCAATTTAAGTTTTAAACTTTCAATTTTTTAACCGCCGTATAAGGTGAACATGTAAATCATGGATTTCCTTGTTCCATGAATGCGCGTTAGACACAGGACTATAAGTTATTTGAGGATGTAAATTTACATACTAAGTTATATATATATATATAGCGGTAGAAATGTAGATTAAATGCATTAAAACTAAAAAAATTTAATGCAATTCAATCAAATTTGTTTTTGTTTTTTTATAATGTGAAGTATTTAGAACGCCCATCGTAGTTTTGTGCCTGTTAGTACAGCTCATATTCAAAATATTAGAATAATTACTTTTTTTTACAAATTGAAAATATTGTTTGGTAATTTAATGTTTTTTAATGTAAATATGCAAACGATATTTTTATTACGAACTTATTGTTGATTAAACTTATTTATTATCTTAAAATTAATATCATTTTTGAAAATATTAATTGAAAAAAAAATTATTTTGAAAAGTCAAAATGTTAGAAAATTTATTCAAGTAGTTCAAAATATTAGAATATTTCACATTAATTCTCCTTTAATTATCACCAATTCATAACTGGTGGCATCATTGATTAAATTCAGACGATTTTATTTAAAATCAGTATTCTTTTTGCAGTTTGTTTGCTTTTTCGTATTAAAATGGGTCTTGTGGGTGATATTCCTGAATCTATTAAACTTCGTATGGTTTATTTGTATCGGTACGGTAAAAATCGATGTTATATAGCGAATTATTTACATTGTTCGCAATCAAGCGTTAGTAAAATAACTAACACAATATTAAAATAAGTGGGTAAGTGTGATCGAAAATCACTCAAAGGGTTACGTTTAATATTGCTTTCAAAACACTTTATCATTTCTTTAATAAATCCAAATAAATTTCATTTAGCAATCAAAAAAAAAAAAAAACTCATGTTTTTTGTTTTTTATAAAGTAAAAATTTACCGGTCTATTTTTTCGTTTTTTCCATATCAAAACCAGCCCGATATCGGACGAAGCCGGCTATTATTTTCTGTCATAATAATATCTGTCACGCGGACTAAATGCGATGTAAAAAAATTATTTCAAAATTAAACATGTTGTACACCTTCAAAATGTTAAAATATGCGAATATTTCCCTAATCGGATTTTTATCATTGTTCAATATGTTTCTCAAACTCATATATTTACCTGAGTATATCTGGGTTATCATATATTATTTATATAACCTCATATATTACTCTGTTACTGGTATTGATACTCGCTTTGTATTATTCTCAAACATCTGAAAAATTCGTTAAACTTCCAATATGGCGTCAGATTTTCTTTTTAATTCTCTAATAACGTGATATTAATCTACTTTGTATACATCCACATACTCATATTCCTTGTATTATTGAGAAATCTTTGAAATTTTACCGTTTTATTACCACTATGACGTTAATCATTTTTATTTCATATTAATCTTTTTTTTCAATTGGTGAAACTATTTATTTTATTTTCATTTTTCACGTGGAAATCTTCTGATAGAAAATTAATTTTTGTAGATAGAATTTCATCGTGGATTTTTAATTTTTGGCATCTGCTATAACGAAAAATGTTTAAATTTAATAGGAAAAGGCTGTTAGAATTTTGGTTGTTTATCTCTATTTATTAAAATAATACGAATTTTTCAAATTTTAATATTTTGAGCACTTCACAGCTGGTATTCAGCTGGTATTATCTTAAAACTAATATCATTTTTGAAAATATTAATTGAAAAAAAATTATTTTGAAAAGTCAAAATGTTAGAAAATTTATTCAAGTAGTTCAAAATATTAGAATATTTCACATTAATTCTCCTTTAATTATCACCAATTCATAACTGGTGGCATCATTGATTAAATTCAGACGATTTTTTTTAAAAAATCAGTATTCTTTTTGCAGTTTGTTTGCTTTTTCGTATTAAAATGGGTCTTGTGAGTGATATTCCTGAATCTATTAAACTTCGTATGGTTTATTTGTTATACACAATTACATACAATTATACAATTATTACAATTATACATATTATTTGTATTATACACAAAGTTTCAACTCTGTAAGTTGCATAGTTTCTGAGAATAGCGCTGTGACAGACAGACAACGGAGCGGGAGTAATAAGGTTTTGTGAGATGAACGAAACCCTAAAAATGTAAAATTTCAAAATAATCGCCGAAATGGCGGAACCTAAAAACATCTGGTAGAGATGACAGGAAACTGAAGCGTATAGTTAAGAAAAAACCGTTTTAAAGGTGTGCGATTCTTGCATCGAAAATGGAAAGAAGAAGGAGTTGAAGTTTCTATATCGACAACATTAATACGTCTCCATAAATTTAAGTTTGATAATCGTGTACCGAAAACAAAACCTCTCATGACTGCAAACCAAAAGCTTATAAGATTGAATTGGTGTAAATCAAGACGTTTATGGAGCGAGGAAGAGTGGAAAAATATATTATTTAGTGATGAAAGTATGTTTTGTGAGTGTGAATGTATGTTTTGGAGATTGAAGCAAGAAGCATTTGATAAAGAATGCCTTAAACGCTTTGTAAAATTTGCGAACTGGAAAGTAATGCATCGTCTACGAAAAGGTTCACTCTCAGATATATCAAGACATTTTGGAATATTACATGATTCCATCATCAGAAGATTTATTTGAAGATGATTTCATCTTTCAACAAGATTTAGCGTCACCGCATGCCTCGGTGTCAACTAAGAACTGGTTTCGCCAACGCAACATTAAGGTACTTCCTTGGCCACCAAACTCACCAGACCTTAATCCCATCAAAAACTTATGGTGTATAATGAAGAAAAAACTCCAAGAAAATCCTCCTTCAAGTAAAACTGAGTTAGTGGCACGTATAAAGTCTATTTGAGCTAATATTGATACAAATGTTTGTAAACACCTTGTTTATAGTATGCAAGATCGATTGTACGCTGTTATGAAAGCTAAAGGGGATGCTACAAAATATTAACTACCATTTACTTCATATTCATAAGGTAATATTGTTGCGTAAAATAAAATATTCTAATATTTTGAACCAATCTAAATTTTATTCTAATATTTTGATGTGTTTCAGAAAGCTGTATACCTATTTTATTGTACTGTATTTTATATTTTGTAAATGTTAAAATCGTATTTAAACATTCCATATTTAATTTATAAGAAATTTAATTGCATTTACTTAGTATCAAAAATAAATAAATGAAAAATATTTTTTTCTTATTACTTTTTCTCAATTATTCTAATATTTTGAATATGAGCTGTACATGTATATCCTAAAGTGAAACATTCAACGAATAATCTGCAAATAAGTGAGTAATGACAAGCAACGGCTGCCGAAGGCAGTCGTACTCCACAGCCGAATCCAGATTCTCGTTAATCCATGCAAGATCACGACCACTGTTTACCCGGAATCCTCCAAGGTGGTGCTTTTCGGCCGGGGGAGAGACGGGTGCGTGAGCCTCATGCCCCTCTCTACCCTTTCCCAAATGAATGACGACATAGGTCGATCGGCATGCGGTGCAGTACAAAGACAGAGGACTCCACTCCACAACACTTGGGCGGACGCTGAGACGATCCGACGGCTTCGTAGTCGGAACCCCAAAGAGGGAACCGCGTCCCAGGCCAATGCCGAACCACCCCAGCGACCCATTACTGTACCGCAACTTCCGAATATCGAGTCCTAGGGAGGGAGGAAATGACTAGTTCATCGGTTGCGGCGACAAATATGTGAGTTAAAAGGATTGATAACTTTCCCTAGTTTGAACTTTCCACGTCCTATAGTTTACGAGAAAGGGGCACTGACAGACGGACAGACATGTTATAATGGTTCCGTTTCTACTTTTTAAGTACGGAACCTTAAAAAACTACGATAATGTGCTTCATATCGACAAAAATAAAGTTGACACAATTGGGCGTACTTTTTTGTTATAGAAGCCTTGGCGAAAATTTTTTCCCGCAAACTTTATTCACATTTTACAAAAGTCAATCGATTGTTATATTTCTATGAAATAACTATCAATTTATCAAATGCATAAGCACTATATTCTATATTTTCACCAAAAACTACATACAAAGAAAAGCAATTTGCTTAATTTACGCAAAAATAAACCATAGGATAATGCAATACAAAATTTATAACATAAATTATCAGTATTAGATTAGACATTGTCTCCGGTGGTCGCCGTTTTACTTTCGTGGAACTTTCATCATATAACAATTGGCGAGAAATCACACTTTTATAAGACTGAGTTATGCCAAGATCCCTATAACAAAGAAGTGCCCAATTGTAATACATTAACGTTTTCTAAATAAACATATGTTTCTGATGTTTTATAACACATTTAATAAACAAACAAAAAATCACAGAGGGAGTAATTCATAACATTTCGTATAGTAAAATGTATTTATAAAGCACAATGTAAACACATTGATAAGTTACGTTACTATCGAGGTGCAATAAATCAAAATACAGCTTCAAAACATTAAAACTGTAAGATGTTAAAATTTCATGAGCTTTCGGCTAAACATTAGCCTTCCTCAGATGAACAACAAGCAGTCGAGGAGACGCCGCTCCGAAATGGCGCGTTTTGGACAGGCTGGGAATGGGCAAAACCAAACAGACATGAAATGAAGGGGGTGACTGAAGCCCGGATGATACCATTACCAGCTGGGGTGGGTCAGGAGAAAACCGAAAACCCCAGTGATACCTAGTATATTGTACCATAAACGAGGGATCTGATAAGATAATACATCATTACATGCATTATCACCTCTTTTCAAAATCTCTAGGGACTCTCTGATTATGCAACTATTATACTGTGAACCTCGTGAAATTATTTTAGCTTTACTGAAAAATACATCAATATCTTTGGCCTGATTTAATCTGGATAAAGCAGTGGATAATTTACCTTTTTTCATATCAGCTGTATGATCTTTAATCCTTTCTTTTAATTTGCGAGTTGTCATGCCTATATATGAATATATTTTAGAACTGTCATTAACTTTAAAAGGAATAATATAAATGCCAGATTTATCTCGGTTGTCAATAGGGTCGATCATTCTATGTACCAAATATTTAAGCTTGGTTGGGGGTTTAGCGATAAGACTTACATTATATTTCTTTAATGCGTATTTAATCCGCTCAAACAGATGCGGGATATAATCTATACTGTAGAATTTTGAAGATTGCATATCTTTTTTAACTATTGTAGCTTGTTTATTTCTGTACTCATAAATTAACCTATTAATAAATTTGTTTGAAAAACCATTTCCACGGATTTTGATGATTTTCTACGCATAGTAGACATCTACCGTACTAACTAGCGAGTAAGGAAGGAGGAAATTATATATCGGAAGTTCAACAAACTTAAAGATAATATGCATTATAAAATACCACAGCAAAAACCAGTACAGTATATCAATCTTACCAATATTGACTTGGATAAACGACTACACAATACTTTAAGTTTGGTACCTAAACATATGTCCGAAAAACGACCAAATGTAATGAATATAATTACAGATTGTGAATTGATTGTTAATAAAATGGACAATAACAATAAAGATGAAATTAGGTGCATGTTATACAATAATGTCCAGAGGTACTTAAATGAAAAGACCCATAAACAAGATAAACATACTAATATTATTAAACAATCTAAAAATAGGTCAGACATTACCATTATACAAACAGATAAATCAAATAAGTTAGCAGTCATGTTTACTCAGGATTATATCACTAAAATGGAGCAATGCATTACTGATATGAATTGTGAAAAATTGAACAAGGGTCCTAATACCAATATTAATAGGAAAACTCATGAACTGATTAAACATGGCACATGGCCAAGTGACATTAAAATTAAACTGGCTATTAATAAAACTGCAGTCACCTCCCGATTACAGGGGCGTTTAAAAGACCATAAGAAAGATTTCCCCCTCCGCCCTATTGTTTCAAAATGTACAGCACCAACCTACACAATAGATAAATCATTTGTACCACTACTTAAATCAATGCTACCCCCCACTGAGCATGTAGTCAATTCTACTGCAGATTTAGTTAGCATAATTAAAGGCTTTAAACTGGAAGATAACAGCATTCTAGCAAGTTTTGATATTAAATCTCTGTATCCTTCTATTGATGTTCAGGAAGTTAAACCTATTATTGAAAATAGCATTATAAATAACCCAGCTTATAATGACAGTATTAAACATACTCTGATTTCCAGTATAAACTTAATTAATAACAGCAACGTTTTCTTATTTAACGGATGTTATTATAAACAATCTGAGGGAGCCCCTATGGGTTCACTTATCTCTGGATTACTGGCAGAATTAAAATTACGACTTCTGGAAAAACGTATAATTTCTACATCCCCCTTTAAACCTGCATTATGGGTTAGATATGTCGATGACATACTACTCATATGGAATCACGGTATCTCTGCATTGAATGATTTTCTGGCGCATGCCAACAGTATAGATAGAAATATACAATTTACTTGTGAAATTGAAGAAAATAGTTCATTACCATTTTTAGATATAGAACTTATTAAAAATATTTCAACACGTAGCATTGATAGGAAAGTTTATAGAAAACCTTGCAGATCCAATAACACAATATCATACAATAGTAATGTTCCGTTTAATTACAAAGCAGCAGCATATCGGTTTTATATCAAAAGGGCGTTTGAGGTTAGTTCAGAATGTTATTTAAATGAGGAGTTGAACAAAATTAAAGTGATTGCATATGGATATGGTTTTTCAAACAAATTTATTAATAAGTTAATTTATGAGTACAGAAATAAACAAGCTACAATAGTTAAAAAAGATATGCAATCTTCAAAATTCTACAGTATAGATTATATCCCCCATCTGTTTGAGCGGATTAAATACGCATTAAAGAAATATAATGTAAGTCTTATCGCTAAACCCCTAACCAAGCTTAAATATTTGGTACATAGAATGATCGACCCTATTGACAACCGAGATAAATCTGGCATTTATATTATTCCTTTTAAAGTTAATGACAGTTCTAAAATATATTCATATATAGGCATGACAACTCGCAAATTAAAAGAAAGGATTAAAGAGCATACAGCTGATATGAAAAAAGGTAAATTATCCACTGCTTTATCCAGATTAAATCAGGCCAAAGATATTGATGTATTTTTCAGTAAAGCTAAAATAATTTCACGAGGTTCACAGTATAATAGTTGCATAATCAGAGATTCTCTAGAGATTTTGAAAAGAGGTGATAATGCATGTAATGATGTATTATCTTATCAGATCCCTCGTTTATGGTACAATATACTAGGTATCACTGGGGTTTTCGGTTTTCTCCTGACCCACCCCAGCTGGTAATGGTATCATCCGGGCTTCAGTCACCCCCTTCATTTCATGTCTGTTTGGTTTCGCCCATTCCCAGCCTGTCCAAAACGCGCCATTTCGGAGCGGCGTCTCCTCGACTGCTTGTTGTTCATCAGAGGAAGGCTAATGTTTAGCCGAAAGCTCATGAAATTTTAACATCTTACAGTTTTAATGTTTTGAAGCTGTATTTTGATTTATTGCACCTCGATAGTGACGTAACTTATCAATGTGTTTACATTGTGCTTTATAAATATTTTATTGGGTGAATTTGACGTTCGTATTATATAGATTTTTCTATATATTTTTATTTAAAATGTATTTATTTATGAAATATACTTCCAAGCATTTTGAAAATTATTTTAAACTTCATATGCAAAATGAAGAAAAACAATGCAAAAAAAATTACCGAATGAACTTTATTTATTTTATTATTTTAACAAACATATGAAAGAAACTGAAGATCCATTATACAAATAACTGCTCTAAAACATATTTTGTAGAAGGAAAGAAACAAGAAATCAAATTACATTGTATAGATATTCATTTTCATGATATAATTTCAGACTGTTTTTATAAGCAATATTTCAAATCGTAAAGTGATATATAAACCAGTTTCGGTTACGAGATACTTTCAGTCGTAAAGCACTACTTTGTTATGCGTTTTTCTTTGATTTCCTCTTTTTGTGTATTCTTCATAGACTCAGTAAAAATTTTTCTATTTGCAAAATGTTATTAGTGATGTATTTATTTCTAAAATTTATTTTTACACAATTTAAAAATTGCTTTTGATTTCCGGGGTGAAGAATAGAAAATGTGTAATAAAAATTGCCGAATGATCTTCATTTTATTGTTTCAACAAATACAGTGAGATAACGCAGATGAGAAATTCAAATTAATTCGTCTTAAACAATATTATTTATTTAGTTTATTTTTTAAGTAATTTTTATAAGAAAATATATTATTTTATTTGAATCACCTTTTTTAAAAGTAAATATTTTTATTATTGTTATTGTATTTTTTATGTACTTTTGTTGCAGTAGAAAAAAGAAGAAATGACACGAGGCAGGGGTGTAAAGCTATAAACTTTCATTAAGTAGAAGTATTTTTATGGACAATAATTCAGTATTAAAAACATCAGTAAACGTTCTTGAGTTCCATGAGAATTGTTGCAAACACACAAAAAAAAAAAAAAAAAAAAGACAGAAAGAAATCTGTGTTATTCCACTCTTATTAATTGATTTATCCTTCTTCATTTAATAACGGTGATAATTTTTGTTCAAAATCTTTTGTAAATTATTTATTTACCGTGTGCACTTCTAAACATCTCGAAAATTGGATTCAACGTTTTTTTAACCCTGTCCAACATAGTTGAAAAGTGTTTATGAATTCGGTGGTTTGTCTATCTTTCTGCCGTCCGTCTGTCCATGCTCTAACTCGCGTAAATATATCCGGATAGTCATGCAATTGATATATGTTATTGATGTTTACTATAGTATGTTCGGTATTGAAAATGAAGTATGTAGCACTTATACTTTTTTTTACAGGGGTACTCAAAAGAATGTCATTATGTTATGATCTACAGCGAAAAATCCCTTGCAGTGCATTTTAATGATGTGAAACTATTTCAATTATATTGAAATTGATATACATCACTGAAATACACTACAAGATGCTTACTATCGAACATGGTATGTCTAGCACTTATAATTAGTGTGCAGGGAAACTATAAAGAATTCCATTGCATTATGGCTTAATGTGGAAAATCGTTTGCGGCGCATTTTAATCATGTTACACTATTAGAAACATAATGGAATTGATATAAATTTCTGAGATGTACTAAGACATGCTCCTTGTAGAATATGGAGTATAAAGCTTTTTTCTTTTATTTACAGTGCCACACAAAAATATTCTTTTACATAACGGTCTACGGGGAAAAACTGTTTGCAGCGTATTTTAATTATGTTACACAATTTCAAATATAATGAAATGGATATACATTATTGTGGTTTTCTACAGGATACTTGTTATGTGCATATCATTTATCGTTCCTTTACAGGGACACACAAAATATTTCGGGTGCAGTACTGTGTCCGAAGTATTGTTCATAAACCAGAATTTGAAGTGGGATTTGAGTAAGGTATGCGTTTAACTAAGTTTTTTAATGCTATGAGGTATGTATAAATGCTACAGATCATATAAAGGGCTACACAAAAAAATTCCTAAGCAATACGGTGCATCAACGTAAATTGATTAAAATGGGTTTTTAATCGAGTTATGTATTTTGAACGTAAACTATATTTAGTATACCAAAAAATATTTGTAAAATATAAATAAAATCATATACAGGGCCACGCAAAGAACTGAATACATGGCTGCCTATGTATGATAATTTCTGGAAGTGTGCTTTCAGCGTGTATTTACTTGATATTAAACTATAGCTTAATATGTGGCGTGTAGAAAAAGCTTAAGGTAATATACAGGGCTGTACAAAATATTTCAAGTATGTTTTCGTCTATTTGTAGAAACTGCTGAAGATTAATTTCCAACTGTGTTACGTGTTTTATTACTAAACTAAATCCTAGCATGCTATAGAGTACATACAAATATATAAATTATATACAGAGCGGCAGAAAAAAATTGGAGTACTTTTCCGGCTGAGGACGGTAATTGCTGAAATCTTGTTTTCAAATGTGTTTTGTGTTTTTCTGAAATGTTTACTTAGATACCTTATTAAACAGCGATGGTTTGTTATTCTGTTAGTGTTGGAAAGTGTTTCATAAGCTATGCTTGGTGCATGATTTTTCTTTCTTGTTTTGAAATGATAAATTAAACTAATGAAATTAATACATTTTAAACAAAGAGCGATGTTTTTTAATCTAGGAAAATATAATATTACCACGCACTAAAATAGACGATAACATCTTCCGAATTATTCTCGATCCGTTCTTTATCTTTACAAACCTCAGAAACCAATATATTTTTCTTAGTCTAGGAAAATATAATATTACCGCGCACGAAAATATACGATAACATCTTCCATGTTATTCTCGATCCGTTCTTTATCTTTACAAACCTCAGAAACCAATATTTTGTTTTTCTTAATCTAAGAAATGTAATATTACCTCGCACAAAAATATACGATAACATCTTCCGAGTTATCCTGGTTCCGTTCTTTATCTTTACAAACCTCAGAAACCAATATATTTTTCTTAATCTGGGAAAATACAGTAAAATCTCCATAACGGACACTCCCGAATAGCGGACACGTCTATTTAGCGGGCATTTTTCTTTCCCCAACACATGTATTTTTACATTTTTACCTCTAAACAACGGACACCTCTCAATAGCCGACAAATTGCTCGCTCCCGTGGTGTCCGTTACTTAGAGGTTTTACTGTATAATATTACCTCGCACGAAAATATACTATAACATCTTCCATGTTATTCTCGATCTGTTCTTTATCTTTACAAACTTCAATAACCAATCTAATTTTGAGATTTAAATAAGTATTTCTAGAAACAAAGTTTCTTTTGCTGCTACTAATTTCCAAGTAGTTTTTGTAATGTATTAATAAGTTCTCTCAAACCAGAATATCGGTCTTTAGAATGCTATAAATTCTGAATTAAAGATTTTTATCTGCTAACTGTATTTATACTTTCAAGATTAATAAAATAATATTAAATTAAATGTTAATGTGAATGTTAATACTGTTAATTTATCATGATTGTCTCTTTAAAACATGTTTGTTGAACATGAAAACGTTTACTTGTGAATTGTTAGCATCTTAAAAACCTATATTTCGGGTTTACAAAACTGATTATTATACTAAAAAATATACTCGGAATCGATTTTGAAAATCAGTGGCAGCAAAATGAAATTTATTTTGTGCAGGCTTCTTTAAATCACAAAAATATATTAACTTCTGAGGTTTCTAAAAATAAACAACGCTTTTTGTAATAGTGGGTAACTCGGAAGACTTTAATGTATCTTTTCGTTTGTTATTATACTATAATTTTCCAGATTAAGAATTTTTTTTAAAGTGTAGGATTCTTTATTTCAACATGCACTTGAAGAGAAATATAAAAATGTTAACAAACAGAATACTAAGGGATGTCAATAGATAAGCATTAATTTTAACATTGTGTAGTGCAATTTTTCCCCTTTGTCTAATACATTTTTCTTGTGTTTATACAGGGTGTCCCCCGAAATTAAAGTTGCATTCAAAAAATGAAATAAAGAAAAACGGAAGGTGATAGAATTGCAACATTTGCTGCATTCCACTTCGGAAAACAGTAAATTTTTTGTTACACAGAAATTCAAATTTTGTTACGAAGCTTTTCAAGAAATTGCACTGTTAGTTGGAGAAACTACAACACTGAATAATATGTTTAAAAGAAGTTTGAAAAAACAAATTAATGATATTCTTGATAGATCCACCAGTTTCGGTAACGTCGTGGTGAAGTCTAAAAACAAAATTTGCAGAAACCCGTCCTAGCATTGAAACCGCAGTGGTCTCACCTGTAGCGTAGATCTACTGTTTCAAGTCGACAGTCTTTTGTAGATTGTGGCGGCACGCCTTTTTTTACAGCACCACCCTCCACACACACAGAGAGAGAAAAGTTACAGGTAGTCAAATCTAGCGAATAGTCAATCCATTCCACATCCCGCATGCTTCCAATAATTCAGGGCAATGATATGATCATCGAAATTTTTATTTAGAAAATTAAACACTTTAACCGTTAGGTGCAAACGGGCAACGTATTGCATGGAACACGAGGTGTGCCTTTGGTCCTCTAAAGTATTTTGCTCCGTCACATATTCAAGTAGAGCGTCCAGACTGATCACGGCAGTGATAGTTTGGTATCAAAATAATGATCCAATTCGATTTTTTTTAAGAATATAGTGCTCCAAACCCTGAATTTTGGGATGGTGCTGAAATGATGATATGGCAAAATGGGGATTTTCCGTTTTCCAAATGCTTATTGATGAATTCCTCTAGAGAAAAATAGCTTCATCGGACAATCAATTGTTCCTCACATCGATTTCTCTAGCACCCAGCTGCTGTAGCACAGCGTTCGTTAACGTCTCGCGTGTATTAGTGGAAGCGGTACGAAGGAGTTGAAAACTATGTCTTCTGTGTGGAAATAGGTGGAGGTTGTGGCGCATTTTACATTACGTAAACATGCATCACGGTCGAGCCTGAGCTGCAGCACGGCGACAGGAAACCTTGGGTAACTGTTTAGTCATTCGCTGAAGTGCTTCAATATCAGCTTCTGTAACTGCCGCATACGGACGCCCATCATTTCCAGCATGGTCATCAATTACCTTCCCAGCTCGTTGATAATTTTCAAACAGAGCCTTTGTTGCATCTACTTTCAGTCATTTTGTGGTATTAACTGAGCCTTGATACAGCAAACACTAAGAAGATATAGCCTGTGTTTAAACGAATAAATCATTTTTGCACAGCAACTTGCAATCGCTGAATAACACACTCTGGCATTAGGATGTGGAAGTGCAGAATGGAGATCTGACGGAAGGCGTTTCCCTACATATCTCCGGTACTGCCATATGTTGGTGACCTTCGTGATTAAGTTTGAAATTTTGTGTGACTCAAAATTTACTGGTTTACGAAATAGAATTCCGTGAACGGTGCATTTCTATAGCTTTCTGTTTTTCTTTATTTTATTTTTCAAATTTACCCGTCATTTTTGTGACGCCCTATATTTTAGGATCAATATTTAGTGCATGTCTAGTTGGTCTTGTTTAAAAATTGCTTTAACGTGCTAGAAAATATCAGAAAAATAAGTTTTTTTTGGTAAGTTTTAATGTATTTCAATTTTATAAATTGGATATATTTTATTATGATGTATTCAAAATATCATCATTATTTTTTTTATATGTTAATATGTATATAATAATGTAAAATACACAACAAAAACAACAAAAAAGAATAACGACGATATACTTTAATGAGCGCTTGACATCGAAAGAAAGTAAAAAAAAAAAAAAAAAAAAAAAAAAACCGAATAAATTAACATTTCCCAAAACAAAGATATGTTTCGGATTTTGTACAACACATTGAAACAATCTTCAAAGAAAAATCAATCTTGTAAGCAGTAAATAGTGACCCTGAGTTATATTAAAACATTCAAACATCTTGGAAAATAGAATTATAAAACTGACTCTACTAGGGAGTCAAAAGTCTAAACTTATTTACATGCCTTATTTATTTTATATATAATATTTTGACATTATATATTGCCAATTGTATTCAAAAGTTATATTATGTTCCAGTCATTCTTAAATGCGATTTAAGCACGTTCTTAACTGAGAATTTGAACTTTGGAATTGAAATACGCACAGCCTAAGCCAGAGAAACTCTATAATACAAGGTGGTTATAATATACGTAAGTATCTCTATTTGGAGCTGTCTGTAGCTCGAAGGAATGATCCGAATGAAATCAAAATCGGTACACTTACTATTCGAGAAAGGGGAAAAAGAATGGAACAATAAAAAAAAATAATTGCAATAATCACCGACAGAGGACGCTACTGAGTGTGAAATGTAATGTGAAATACAAGGACAAGAAATTAAGGTGTCGAACCAGATGACGCACCAAATTTATTGGAAAATGTCACAGTGAACGTGGTTATGCTTTTGCATGGCGGTGCCGATCATGTTCAGGTTCCACATGGTCATTTTGCTGGAGGACATAATCTAGGCGGTGCACGACGTGCTCAACTGCGGATTGTAACGCATCAGGAGTGATGTTTCGCACATGTTGTGATATGCGGTAAAGTCATGGAGGTTTGCGACGCCTCCACGGTACACAATATTACAGATTACATTTCACACCCAAAAGCGCCATCTGTCGGCGATTATTGCAATTATTTTTTTTATTGATCCATTCTTCTTCGCTTTTCTCGAATAGTAAGTGATTTTGGTTACATTCCAGTTATTCCTCCAAGCTACAGACAGCTCCAAATAGAGATACCTATATTATAACCACCCGGTACATCAGAGTGTGATGTTTTATGAAAAAAAATCATTTAGCTTTAAGGCTATTCTGAAATCCACAAGGGCTACTTACAGATACAATTGTTATATATATTTTTTTCAGAAACGCATGATATGGGCAAGTTTTGATATTCAGAAACTTTGTAATCGAAACAGTTTTCCCTTTTTTGGTAAAGACAGAACATGTTTCAGAAAACGCAGTCAATGTCAACGTTTTGAACCGAATTCCCGATTCTTCAGCGCCTGAAGGAAAGAAAACTTGTTGTCACGTGACACTAAATGCTTATAACTCGATAAGTAATTTATTTGTCAAACAAGATCGGAAAACCATGCGTCAGGAATAGATAATGAAACATATTCCAGCACATCTAGAAAATTGTAGCGAAATTTCACCGTTAAATGATGTGTAAGAAGACATGTAATAAACAATTTAGGAACCATTTAACACATTTAAAAATCCAGTTTTAGCATTTATTTTCCATAGGCAAAAAATTATTAAAATTATTTTGTGTAGCCCTTATATGATCTATAGACTTGGATATACACTACATAGCATGATAAAAATTAGTTCAGTTACAAAATTCACGTTTAAAAATTGTTGCCAATCGATGGAAATGCTCTAGAAATCTTTTGTACAGTTCTCTATATTATATAAAGATTTTTGTGCACACCACATATTAAACTAAAATTTGATACAGGTAAAAAACGCATAAGGTAAAACTTACTTCTAGCAATCACCAACCTTTAACGACATTTTAGCTTGTTCAATGCGTAGCAATAGCTTGTTCAATGCGTCAAATATGAATTTATTTATATTCCACAAACGTATATTAGTCTACTAAATATAGTTCAGCAGGAAAATGCGTAACACAATTAAAAACACCCTTAAACAATTTACGCCCATAGTTAGTAATACTTACGAATTCCTTTGTGTAGCCCTGTAAATGATCAACAAAATTTATACACACCACGTACTATGCAAACATTTAGTCAAACCTAAAAATCTAAACAAAAGTTGAAAACACACTTATCACACATCGGCTGTAATTATCGAACAAAGACTGTAACCGAATTCTTTTGTGTGTCCGTGTAAATGAATGATAAACGCAATGCACACCATACTACTTGGTGAGCAGTTTACAGTGCACCTCAGTAATACATAAGTTTCCTTATGTTTTAAATAGTGAAGCATAATTAAATTACACTGCAAATGGTTTTCTGCGTAGAACGTTGTGTGACAGAATTATTTCGTGTGACCCTGCAAATGAATAATAAATGTATTTTAGAAAAAGCATGATTTAGTGCGTTACATAATTATATCGATTTCTTCTTGTTTCGAATGGGGTAAAATCATCAAAATGCACTTGAAATGATTTTTTCCCATTGACCGTAATGTAACTGAATAGTTTTGACTGCCCCTGTACATAAATTATAAATGCAATTCCCTTCATTTTCAGTGGGGATCATGCTATCGTAAGTGCCAATCCCATACAAAATTTTCAGAACAATACGAGTATACTTACGGAAGTTAGAACACGGACAGACGGACAGACGGCAGACATACAGAAGTCATAAACACTTTTGAACTATGTTGGAAAGTGTTAAAAATGGAGAACTCATTTCGGTTGCAAATCGCTACAACAATCAGGTCTGCTAATTTTATGCGTTCACTTTTAAAAATGTGTCAGAAATTCTGTCAAAAAGTTTTCCGTTGTTCAGCAGATCATTTGAGAACCACATTAAGGTGGCCAGATGATCTCTTCCTTTTTGAGGACTGTCCTCATTTCGAAGGCAATACTTTCAATTTTGTCAAGTTGAAATTAAAATACATTCATTGAAGTTATAGGATAAGCTGACCATCTAGTCATTTTATATTAATCGGCTATCTGTGTTGAAATCAACACAGTTCTTTAAAAGAAGAAGAGCATAATTTTTCGTCAACTGAATCAAGTTTTTGGGAATCACTGAAAAAAATGGCAGATACAAAAACATAAATAAAAAGAAAACTGCCCAGTTAAACTGACGGCATTGAGCTCACAGGCTATTCACACTAACTGTAAATTATATTCTTATTTCAAAGAATTTGAAATAAGCCCTCGAAAAATGATGAAATCGACAATATATTAAGAGGGGGGAACCATCCCCCGTTTCTCCTTCTTATAATTAACCAATGAACCCATAAAACGAATCAGAGAAACGCCTTACCACAATGAACCTATATACAAAATTTGAAAAAATCGGATTATTCTGCATGAAAAATCCATTTATTAAAATTAAGGGGGGGGGTTAGCCCCCGTCCCCCCTTTATACTTAACCAAAGAACCCCCAAAACTAATCAGAGAAGCGCCTTATCACAATGAACATATATATAAAATTTGAAGAAAATCGGATAATTCTGCTTAAAAAACCCATTTATCTATATCAAGGGGGGTTAGTCCCCCCCGTTCCCCCCTTTATACTTTATCAGTGAACCCCCAAAACTAATCAGGGAAGTGCCTTACCACAATGAGCCTATATACAAAATTTGGAGTAAATTGGATAATTCTGCATGAAAAACCCATTTATCAAAATTAAGGGGGGGGGGTAGCCCCCGTTTCCCTCCTTTACACTTCACCAATGAACCCCCAAAACTAATCAAGGAAGCCCCTTACCACAATGAGCCCATATAGAAAGTTTGAAGAAAATCGGATAACTCTGCATGAAAAAAATCATTTATCTAAAATAAGGGGGGAGGATTAACCCCCCGTTACCCCCTTTATACTTAACCTATGAGCCCCCAAAACTAATCAGGAAAGAACCTTATCACAATGAACCTATATACAAAATTTGAAGAAAATCGGATAACTCTGCATGAAAAAAATAATTTATCTAAAATAAGGGGGGAGGATTAACCCCCCCGTTACCCCCTTTATACTTAACCTATGAACCCCCAAAACTAATCAGGAAAGAACCTTATCACAATGAACCTATATACAAAATTTGAAGAAAATCGGATAACTCTGCATGAAAAAAATAATTTATCTAAAATAAGGGGGGAGGATTAACCCCCCCCCGTAACCCCCTTTATACTTAACCTATGAACCCCCAAAACTAATCAGGAAAGAACCGGATCAGAAAAAATCGGATAATTCTGCATGAAAAATCCATTTATCTAAATTAAGGGGGGGGGGTTAGCCCCCCGTCCCCCCTTTATACTTAACCAAAGGACCCCCA
Organism: Maratus michaelseni; assembly: GCA_963931845.1. Classification (NCBI taxonomy): domain Eukaryota; kingdom Metazoa; phylum Arthropoda; class Arachnida; order Araneae; family Salticidae; genus Maratus; species Maratus michaelseni. Next base: position 94,865,797 of record OZ007594.1, on the reverse strand, counting down.
AAACTAATCAGAGAAGCGCCTTGTCACAATGAACATATATATAAAATTTGAAGAAAATCGGATAATTCTGCTTAAAAAACCCATTTATCTATATCAAGGGGGGTTAGTCCCCCCCGTTCCCCCTTTATACTTTACCAGTGAACCCCCCAAACTAATCAGGGAAGTGCCTTACCACAATGAGCCTATATACAAAATTTGAAGAAAATTGGATAATTCTGCATGAAAAAACCGTTTATCCAAATTAAGGGGGGTTAGCCCCCCGTTCCCCCCCCCCTTTATAGTTAACCAATCAATCCCCAAAACTAATCAGGGAAGCGCCTTATCACAATGAACCTATAAACAAAAGTGGAAGAAAATCGGATAACTCTGCATGAAAAATTCATTTATCTAAATTAAGGGGGAGGATTCCCCCCCCCCTTTATCCCCTTTATACTTAACCTATGAACCCCCAAAACTAATCAGGAAAGAACCTTATCACAATGAACCTATATACAAAATTTGAAGAAAATTGGACAATTCTGCATGAAAAAACCATTTATCTTAATTAAGGGGGTTAGCGCCCCCCGTTCCCCACTTTATAGTTAAACAATCACTCCCCAAAACTAATCAGGGAAGCGCCTTATCACGAAGAACCTATAAACAAAATTGGAAGCAAAACGGTTAATTCTGTCAAGAGTTATCGCGTTACGTACGTACATACGTACATACATACATACATACAGAACGGGCGGTCACATAAGCTCTCAGGCTTTGATAGCCTGTGAGCTAAAAATTCACAAATGAAGAAAATTTTTGAAAATTCATGCAATATATATATATATATATATATATATATATATTAAATTAACTGGGAAAATATATTTTCAGATATTATTTAGATTTCCAATAGTTATAAAAAAAAAAGCTTTTTTCTACAAATCTACTAAATAAAAGAAAATCGTGCATAAATGAATTTAGTATAACATCATAATGTTTATAAGTTTTCCCCAAAACTAGGAATGTTTATTAGAGTAATTTATTTTAAATTACGCAACGGTTTCGTTTTAAACAATGATGGTGTAATAAGTATTATTTCGGAGAATATATGGTCTGCATGATGTCAAAAACATTTTGTGATGAAGTTAATAACGCGGAGTAAATAACATAACCTTGAAGATTGCATAAGAGTAGCTTTCAGAGTCATAAATTATACACCTTGTTTGTCAGTACCAATAACACGAAGGAATAAAGTTTCATGTTTGTAAAATATTTTAAATTAAACCTGTGGTTTTTTTATTCTTTGATTAATTTTTGCTAGAAAATAAAGGTGCATAATTTATAAATTTGTATTTTAAAAATGCAATAGAGGACGAAAAAAATGACTGCGCCAATCATGTTTACTCCAGTTTGTTATTAATAAAACGCATGTAACAAGATTTCATTAATAGATTCAGGTAACAAATGAAATCAAAAATTGTACTTTGACTCATTTGATTTTATTTATGACGAATCTTCATTTAATAAATATATAAATAATTAAAAGTGTGACCAACACTTACGGTTTTTATATTATAACTAGTGCTCGCGGATATACGTATAATACATATAAAACGTATTGTAACCGGTAACGATTTTGGATTGGAATAATATGGAAAAAAGGCTTAACTACATATACGTTTAAACGTATATAAACGTATATTGGTGAGCACTAATTATAACTAGATAATCGAATCCAGGATTCCCGGGTTACAGAACATCGCTGAAAACTATTCATTTTTTTTTAAATTCTAACAGATTTTTTTACAGTTACTATATATATATATATATATATATATATATATATATATATATATATATATATATATATATATATATATATACTAAAAAGAAATAGCACATCTAGTAATTAAATAACGATCATGCACTCGTGACATCATAATTCAGTTGTATATATTTTAATAACAGAATAATAAGGCTACTATTATATGTGATGCACTCCATTGTGGAATTTGGTAAGTTTTACAATTGAATATTTGAAAAACGGCACAATCATTATATTTGAAATTTATATCAAGAAAAATACAATTTTTTACCTTTCTAACGTAGTTTGTCTAACAATTTTCTGACTAATATTTTTCGAACTATTAATTTTTTCAGTAACTTGAAATGTTTCATTTTCCGAGATTAATCTGTGGCAACGATTAGCGAAAAACCCAGTCGTCAGCAACGCATAGATTTTTATTAAAGAGGATGGTTCTCCATGATTGATAATGAATTGATGGAAAATGTTTTGTGCAGTATGTTTTTAAGACATTAAATATAAAATTAAAAAAAAAATCCTTTTTACAAAAATGAAAATGAAATATTAATCTTTTAATCCTACGCTGTAAATTTGAAATTTCAAACATGTTTGTAAATACCCCTTTCAGTTTTTCATAAGCAGTGTTTAATAATAGTACGTTAAAGACTGAGATCAATACAAAAATATTTCTGTTTTAATGTTTCTTCCGTTTCTTATTAATTTTAAATCGCATTTTCTTTAATGGTTGTTTAATGAAATATGCTTTTCTTAAAAGATAAATGTAAACATTTAAAGATAAAAATGAATTTTCAACTAAAGCTGAACAATTCGTATTTTACAAAGTAATACTGTTCTATTCTGTTCATTAAAAATATTTTTTATTAATTCATATTAAAAAAAACAGTAATACAATGAATAGTCTACGAATTGAAAAATCATTTGTGGGACAGAATCGCAATAATTGAATTCCTTCGTTTTCTCGACACTAAAGCTGAAAATTAAGTCAGTTTCTTTCCATAACGCAACACATATTTGTTATAAAAACTTGACAAAATATCTTGATAAATATAAAATTTGCGAAGTGATCAAGTTTATCCGGTATATGGATGTATACAAAAAGTTAAATATATTCCCAAAACTCATAATTTTATTTAGCTTGCTACGTAAAAAAATCTTCTAGAATATAAGACATAAAATGTGCTTGTAATATGAAGGCAATTACTCCTTCCTCCATTCTACGGTCCGGTCTTCTCTTTGCAGAAACCAACGGTATTGATTCTGTCATCATATTTAGGTGGCGCTCCTGAGTTGGATAGGTCCTGTTCATAGACCTTCTAATATACTAGACACAAAATTGGAAACCTTTTCTGGGCTCCAAGATCACCTACCACCAAACGTGATACTAATAATTTTATTATTATAATTGTTAAATTCTCCAGAATGTACTCTAGAATGTAAGAGTTAATATATGCTTGTAATATGCAAGGAAATTAATTCTTCCTCCATTCTACGACCGAGTCTTCTCTTTGTAGAAACCAACAGTATTGATTCTGTCATCATATTTATGTATCAAATTTATCCGGTATATGGATTTATACAGAATGTTAAATATATTTCCAATACTCATAATTTTATTTAGCTTGTTACATAAAAAAAATCCTCTAGAATATAAGAGTTAAAATGTGCTTGTAATAGGTAAGGAAATGAATTATTCCTCTATTCTACGGCCGGGTTTTCTCATTGCAGAAACCAACAGTATTGATTCTGTCATCATATATAGGTGACGCTCTTGAGTTGGATAGATCCTGTTCATAGACCTTCTAACATACTAGACAACAAATTGGTAACGTTTTCTGGGCTCCAAGATCACCTACGACCAAACGTGATTCCCACTAAATAAGAGCGCTTAACCGGTTTTTCTCTCGCCAAAACCTGCTTGGAATTTCCGTATTCCCGCCGAAATTATTATTACGTCCGTGCTCTTCTGAAATCGAAGTTACCAAGAAAGCGATTACTGCCAAAACATACAGCCTCTAAAGCAACAAAGCCGAGATGATCTTGGGACCAAATTTTCGACCAAATAACAATGGAATCTGTTCTCTACTAGTAACTTTGCTCTGAGGTCCTGTTCGGAACTTCTTCTCTGCTCTTCAGTCACTGCACACAAATTTAGTAAGAAACAGTCCAGATGCGAACGCAAAAGACGAATTTTTACAAGGCCCAAAACGTGCATTGCCATGAAAACAAGCAGCATTTTGTAAAGCTGTCTTTAAGGCTGATTTTTTTTTTTTTTTTTATCGCCACATTTACGCCATAACTGAGCATCGCAATGCACTGTTTTTAAAATCATTGACATAATTTTAGATGTCCCTTTCAGTTTAATACCAATTCTTGTTCTGATGTGGAAACATTCATATTGTCTTCCTAATGAAAAAGTGCAGTAAAAATTTAAAGGTTTTCTTATTGTTAATTGTTTAGTGAGCATTAGTAAGATTTTTTTTTTAAGTCTTTACACTTCTTAATTATAATTAAATAAGGAAACGCTTTAAACTAAATCTGAGTTCGAAAATGCCCTACTAAAAAAAGAAATATCAGGCATTAAAATATTTTTTTTGAAAACAAACTTGCTCATCTATGGGTAAAATATATTTTATAGCTATTTTGTTGTTTGAATCAAAATTTAACTTTTTATTTTTAAAAAAGATTTTAAAAAAGAACATGCGTGATACTTAAATATTTGGTGATTTTAAAACTGAGATTTATTTAAATTTTATATCTTATGTTAACTTTTCCCTAGGTAAACGCTGGTTTTAAATTCACAAAAGAAATAACAAGAACGAAAAATCATGCGCCAAGCATAGATTATGTAACACTTTCCAACACACAAATATTTACCATAAGGTGTAAGATGATATCTAACTAAACAATTTTGAAAACACATAACATATTTAAAAATCCAAATTTAGGAATTACCAACAATATTCGGAAAAATATTCGAACTCTTTTGTGCAGCCCTGTATATGATCTATAGATTTGTATATACACTAAATAGAATATTAAAGTTTAGTTCAGTTAGGAAACGCGTAGTACAGGTTAAAATTTCCTTCTGGAATTTCCCACAATCAACGGAAATGTACTCGATAACTTTTCTGCTGCCCTGTATACAATCTATACAATTTATACACAACAGGTAATAGACAAAAAATGAGTTAAATTTACAAACGTATTCATCAATTAAAAAAGCATTCCCAGCAATTATTATTAATAAGCAGTGCTTAACCGAATTATTTTGTGTGTCCCGGTAAATGAGCGATGAAAGCTATACACACAATATTCTATAGTAAGACCCTTGTAATCCATGTTAGTGATATGTATGAATGTCAATATGTTTGAAGTAGTGAAACATTATTAAAATAAACTGCAAACGATTTTTCTTCATAAATCGTAATGTAACGGAATTCTTTTGAGTATCCGTTTAAAAGAGCTATAAATGCTATGCGCACCACATTTTATAATTAGTCTTTTGTAGTGCTTATCAGTAATATATATCAATTTCAATATGTTTGAAATAGTGTAACGTCATTAAAATAAACCGCAAATGATTTCTCCCCGTAGACCGCAATGTAACGGAATTCTTTTGATTGTTCCTGTAAAAAAACTATAAGTGCTACACACTTCATTTTCAATACCGAAAACGCCACAGTAAGCCTCAATAACATATATCAATTGCATGACGATCCGAGTCTATTTACGCGAGTTAGAGTACGGAAAGACAGACGGCAGACAGACAGACAAACCGAATTCACAAACACTTTTCAACTATAATGGAAAGTGTGAAAAATTCAATAATTTAAAAATATTTATAAGGGAATTTTTATAAGGGAATAAAAATTACATATATTTTGTGACGTCACTAAAACAGCGCCTATTGGGTTTATATTTCCTTTATGCGTTACAACTTTATTGCTGCTATTTGTTTCATTACAATTAAACAGAAAATATATTTTAATTTGGATTCATGATGGTTAAATATAAAATGAGTGTGAGAAATGTGTACCGGTAAAATTTATGTTATGCTTAGCTTAAAATGAATTTTTACTCTGACATTTAAAAAAAATTATATGATTTTGCCAACATGACGTAATTTTCACTGATTTTTCAATTGTTAATCATTAAAAATTAGAAATGCAGCCTTCATTGATTACTTCAGCTTTAGTGTATATATTGATTACATGTTAGCGATTTCTCATTTACGCGTGCATGCAAGTAAATTACGGTAAGCCGAGAAGTATAATGTGCGATGGCTTATAGGTTTTATTTTCAATGTTATTTACATGCTCATCGCACATTGTGGTAAAAATACTCTCAATGGAGAAGAGTGAGAGGTTTCACGGTGTCTCTTTTTTTTCTTTGTTAATCTTGCTACCGGTAAGCCACGCAAGACTCGAATCGACAAACGAATAATACATTTTAGCAAAATCAAGCGCGAAAGGTACTTGTATATTTTATAATGTTGCGAAATATTTCTGGTATGAGTATTCAATTTACTATTTTTTTCAAAATGATTTCAAAAGCCGTACAAATGATTAAAAAGAGGGGTGTTTTTAAAAATAGAGAGAAGATGAAATATTGGAATAACGTAAATGTATGTATCAATCCGTAAGTAAGTGTTAAAATAAAAATAATGACTATTTTGCTATATTTTACACACAACTTGAGAGACTAAAGAAAGGCTGGTTTAAACAAGATTGGATCAGACCATTTGCATATTAGATCGTTTGTTTGACTGAAATAATAAACCTGTTCCTGGTAAAGATCCGGGTTCAATATCCATCTGAAACGGTCCTTGTTCTTTTTAAAATACCATATATGACTGTATTATAAATAATTTAGTTCAGTTTCTATATTTATTATGTAATTTACATTAATTTATTTACATGTATAGAAAATCTCTACGTATGCATATAAGTAATGAATATTATAGTCATATATATGTTAAATATATATAATATTATTGGAAATAAATATATTTCTCATAAGAATACATATTTATTAAATGACAGAAGAGTTCTACAATGTTAAATAACATAAATAACATAATATATGTCTAACTGATTTTATATAAATTAATATACAGACAAATTTGAACTAATATATATTAAGCGCAATATGTATATAATATATATATATGTTTACCTATATGCATACATGCATATATATATATATATATATATATATATATATATATATATATATATATATATATATTATATGTTTACTAGTAATACATTCTCATATGTATATTTATATTATATGAATTTTTTACACAGCACAGTATTTATAGTTTAAATATAAGCTAGCTTCCATTTTACATTTTCCACTTTCAGTGATGTGTTAATACAATCAGATGCCAAAATATCAAACGTAAAATGTACAAACAAGCGATAAGTATTTGAAATACATTTCAAAATATTTCCTCCATTTGCGGGTTCAAGATATTACCCCTATATTAAACATATATATTTCGGTGCAGCGAAGAATAAATAATATAACATATTTCTGTTGTTTATAGAGAAATCCTGAATGCCATATAAACCGTAAAAATTATGTTTGATTTTTTTTTATATATTTTTTAATTACATTTACATAAAAAATATATTTTTATATTATATTTAATTTTGAAAAACATATATAGGGCCCTGTAACTTATGTCAATTATATTACTATTTTTAATAGAAATATTTTCGTAGTTTATGACAGAAATTCTGTGATTAGATAAAACGAAACTTACTACTCTAAAACAATAGTAAAACTACTATGAAAGATTTTCTAAATTTTATTTTCTACGTATAAAAAAATAACTAGCAAAAAATTTAAAAACATTTATTTTACAAATACATATATTTTTAAACGTTTAGATTTTTACATACTATCAAACATTCTTAAGATTAAATTAAGGTTAAATTTCATCTTGTACTGCTTTAGCATTTTGAATTTTTTGTAAGTGCAAATTTAAATAACCCTCTAAGCATTTTGTCCGTATTTTTCCGTTTCCCAAAAACAACTTAAATCGGCTCTAGACAAAAATATTTTTAATGAAATTGCAGTTTAAGATATATATACAATAAAGAGATATGAAGAGTATTTTAGAAACAAACGATGAAAGAATATTTAAATTATTTTAAGTTTTACAAATATTTTTATGAAAATTCAGGAAAACCCTCAGACGCTCAGAGGGTTTTAAGAGAACAAATTTGGTACCAATTTTATTGGTATATTTCATTTTTCTCTTATAGGATCTTTAATGTTATTCAAAGTAACCTAGTAGCAAAAACAAAATACAGGGTCATTCATAATTCCCTCCGGGGTTTCGAAACGTTATAGTAAAAAAACAAAGACGAATATGAAAAAAAGAAACATATGAAATTATTCCGAAACTATTCAAGTTTTACTTACATACATTACAGGTGTTCTATGTGTGAACCCTTGGTCACACGGCATACATCCATGCGATAGTCCAGTTCCTGCCATACTCCGTTTCTTTAAATCTGAATCAGTGGTGTCAGTTCAACGGGCCTTTCGTAATAAATATCGAAAACAGGGACCAACTGACAAAACAATTCATGTGTGGTACCGAAAATTTAAAGAAACGGAGTATGGCAGGAACTGGTCTATCGCATAGATGTATGCCGTGTGACCAAGTGTTCACACATAGAACACCTGTAATGTATGTAAGTAAAACTTGAATAGTTTCGGAATAATTTCATATGTTTCTTTTTTTCATATTCGTCTTCGTTTTTTTACTATAACGTTTCGAAACCCCGGATGGAATTATGAATGACCCTGTAGATTGTTTTGGCTTTTTCTTACTTCTAACTTGGCCAATTTTAGCAATATTGACATGAAATATTACAGCAACAATGTTTATATACCAACAATATTTATACTTTCCAGATAGTGCACTAGCATTGTCCGCTGCTTAATTTTTACTTTTTACAACACAAAGCCTATAATTTGCCAAAACTAGAATTTAAATAAGTATATTTACGATAGTTCGAATATTGCTATGGAATAATATCGCTTTAATTTTTTTTTCCATTTTGCCATTTCATTGCCAATATTTCTAATATAAAGTCAATATTAAGCAAACATTGTTATTTAATTTAAGTATTTCTAATGAATGAAGTTATGGCATAGTATTTAATACCAATATAAACAAAATATCCAATATGGTATCGCTACTTGACAACATTCCTTCAAAAATACTAAAAGACACTAAGACATACTTAACTGACATTTTAAGGGGATCAGAATGGTTTGATATTACGAGATATTATTATTATTATTATTATTATTACTTATTTGAATGTTTACGAATGTCGTACAACTTGTCCGATGCGAAAATTTTAATAATGTCGTACAAGCAACTAGCTGTACGAGCCGTTAACCATGAGCCGTGCAGATTGGCATTACATGAGAAAGAAAAAAGTGACTGGCTACGTACGGAGCAATTTTTTCCAAAAAAGCTGTTTCATTATTTTTTGATCATATTTTTATTAAGAATATGACTAGAAACTGTGAAAAAAGCAAAAAATATTTCATTCATTGATGAAATTTTAGAAAATGGGGCATTTTGTGGTAAAATGTAGTAAAATTTGGCCCAATACGCAAAACACTCTACAGAACTTTCAACTGCATGTATCTTAATTTTCTTTTTACTCATAATACTTATGACATTGGTGAAGGCAATGAACTAAAATCTAAGAGATATTTTAAATATTTCAAAATTTATAGTATATCGCACCTTTTTACATGCTCATTTGCATAAAATTCTTTGATGTCATTCCACAAAAACACCCATAAAACAAAAAATATTTATTCTAAAATTAAATCTTTAGTTCATTGCCGTCACATAGTGTAAACAACATGCAATTTAAATTCCATAGAGATGTTCTAATAACTTTTTGAGAAATCATGTTTTGCTTATGGAATTTTCTTCAAAAATTACATATTCCAAAAAATGCATTTAAAGTTTAGTTTTATGTTTTACTACAAGAATTTCCACAGTAATATGCATCTAAACTTCACTGTTTTTATGAGCCATAATCTTTTTTTCAAGTACGGGGCCTTTGTTTATTTCTAGAAGGCCATATTTTTACTTTCCCCCTCCCAGTTAGCACGTTTAAATAGTACTTCCGGTTCTTTAAACAGTACTTCCGGTTTGAGTGATAGCTATTGAGTAGTTTAAAAACTGCTGCAACTCCGGTTTTATTTATAGTACAATAAAAATAAATACAGTTTTAGAAAGATAAAAAGTTGGGCTTTAATAAAATGTAATAAAATCGTTTTGACAATTTTGGTCGAAAACCACTTTTTAAACGTAGTCAGATACCTTAAACTGAATTATCTTGAAACACTGTTTTTCAGCCGTTTTGTTACAATAATTTTTGAACAAGTAACCGAATTTACATTTTTCCCTTTTTAATAAAAGGAAATTAAATTCTTTACAAATTATATCTTAAAAACAAACAAATCATTATTTTTTTACAATTATGATAAGAAAATAGCATTTTAATTTTTTATTATGATTTGTGTAATTTTGTAGAACTTGTTTTTTTGTTTCATATATAATCGAGAACAGCCTAAAAAATAAAATATAAAGAAGAAATGAACACTCAAAAATTTGGAACCTGGATTTCAAAATCCTGGCCAAAACTAGTTTTGCAAAATTAATTTTGTTTTACAGTATTAAAAAATATATATATTATGTTTTCTTACAATTTAGTAACTATTTCTATTTCTATAAAACACAAATAAATAAATTCAAATAGAATAAGTAGTCTAAGTTAATCCCACAGTTCACAATTTACGATCAAACTTCTGACCATTTCGACATTTTTAATCTTTATGGTCTCTTTAAATTTGTGAAAATAATTTTTTACAAAGAGCAAAACTGACAAAACACACATTATTCAATAAGATTCACAATTATACTCTAAATAGAAATAGATATTAATTTTTATATTTAATTCTATACTAAAATTATGGCAGGAATATTTTTTTCTGACATTTAAACCAGACACTGTCGAAAATGTCATTCACGGCATGGCACAAAATGGTTTCAAGTTTTGCAGCAGCAAGTTACATTTATTTTGGAGGAAATAATACAGAAATGATGCTATTTACTAATTTTTTTTTTTTTTTTGTGTGTGTGTGTTTGTAATTCCTATTGCCGTTTACTTAAAAAAATTGCATTAACTTTTTTTTTTACCACTCATACTTAAAAAAAATATATTTGAATATTTTCCTACAAAATTTTAATTGAAGGTTTAATTTAATACCTGTGTTAAATTTATATGCAATAAAATAATATTAATGGTAAGTAATTAACGAATTGGATAATTAAAAAATATATAAGTATGAATGTCTTTTTGATTACGAATTAACTTTACTGTGTCAATTTTAGTATGACAATCCTCTTTCCCCGTACCCTCTTCGACGTCCTTTACAAAATTTTTAATCTTTTATCTATTTTTTCAAAATAGAAATTTTTGCCTAATCTAATCAGGAACAATGGAACAATGTAGTTAGCAGCATGGAATACCTAGTTGCGTACCAACTAAACTTCCAGGTTATAGGTAATTGGCTTGCGAGGCAAAAGGGAGCCGTGAGAAATTTAAAAATTAAAAATTAAATGAAAATATTAAAAAATGTAATAAAATACTAGAAGTTTAACAAAATAGAAAAAAAATTCCATTAGATCCAAAAATGACAGACGATACATACCAAGGGTCAAACCCATCTCAAAAAAGAAAAAAAAGACGCCTTTCAGAGAATACTTTAATTAAAACTAGTCGTTGGGGGCCACCGTAATACTTACCCATCAGGGATGTGCATAATATAAAATATGAAAATACAACATGTGTAAGCTACTTATAAAATGCATCGCAATTCGAATAAAATCGTGGCTTGATGACGTTATAAACTTTAAATAATCTATTACTGAATTGCGTAAGAGAAACATCCTTATAACTCTAAAACTGATAATCATATTAACTAACGGTTTATTGCGTCGGATTAAGCGTCTTATTTCCAATTAAAAAATATCTTTGAATTGAAATTTGGATGAATTACAGGATCATGAAAAATCGAAGAGTGTGGAAATGTGATTACAAATATCTCGATAACTAATTATCCGAGCGACTTCATTCTTTATGCAAAATTTATGCTTTTTATTGTCTTTTATATTCACTCTTTAAAATAAAAAATTTCGAAAAATTTTATATACCTTTTATCAGAACGAATATTTCGAGAGTCCGAAAAAAATAGTTTCGGATGATCGAGGTTACTGAAATTCAATAAGTTTCTTTCCATTATTACATACTAAGTGTATACCAAATTTCAAGTTTCTATCTCAATTTGTTCGGGAGATAGAGCGTTTACAGACACACTGACGGACGGCAAACTTTATTCTCTAAAAACTAGGGGGCATTGCCCCCTGCTCGCTACGCTCACCAACCCCCGTTCTGATTTCACAGCCTCTTAAAACCTGGTAATGTATCCTATTTTAAAAAGATGATGATGATGATGATATCACGAACGGCGACTATCTTCTGTAATCAGGTTATAATGCTTTTTCATTTAACTGGTTATAATGCTTTTTCATTTAATTCAGCTTTTTTTATTTTTAATGTTCATGTGTAAACACAATTTTTATGACGTCATTTTCTTTATTTCCTGCTTTCAACACGTGATCATTTAATTATTATTTTAAACTTTCATTATTGTTTTTAATAGTCTCGCGCAAATACATTTTTTATTCGAGATAAAACATAATCCTTTGCGCTTATTTAGGAATTGGCAACAATATAAAAAAATGACTTTTTCAATAAAAGATTTTATTCGATTTTTAAGGATTTTTTGAATTTTTACTGTCCGACCGTGATAATTTTTTTAATTTCTGAAAGCTTGTTATATTTCGCATCTGGTGGTATGATTTTCGAATCCGTAGGATGGCTATAGAAAAAAAGTAATAGCTCCTCAAAAAAGTCCCTAGTAAAAAAGCGATGAGAATAACCCGGAATATCTACGCAGAATTTGATTGGTCCATTTCGTTTTTGGTTCAGTTCCAGATTATTTTTTTTTAATATAGAAGGATATGTTTTTCGGAATCTCCAGTGTCTGAAACGTGTAAATTCGTCACATTTTTTTTTCGATTTTTAAAACGATTACCAGACTTACCCTATACTACGTATGATGGGTAAGTAAAAGGAAAAATTTGCAATTAAAAATTACTGGTAGGAATAATCAAAGATTCTGAACACTTCGTAACTCGTCGCGAAGCGTTAAAAAAGGTTAATTTACGGCAAAACCTAACATTTATAAAAAGCATAACTAATAGAGTTTATCAGGGAATCCGTCTAATTAAAGCTCGTATTTATCCTATGCATTATTTTGTAGTTCATAAATCTATTTAGCTTAATTGTGAAAATTAAAAAGTCTTTGACATAAAAATGAATATAGTAATTACGAATATTGCACTTTTCATATTTGAAATGCACGGATGTAAACATTGGTAACTGATATTTGTTTAGTAATTTGCACGTAAAACTGTTTAAATTCATTCTGACAACTTGTTAAAAGTGCAAGGATTATTTTTATATCAGTACATGCTCTAATAACCAAAGGGACATTTTAGATATGGATTTCAATAACGAAAACTCTTGGAACATAAGTCCAATAGAATAAAATCTATCAGAAAAAAATGCATACAAGTTAATGAACGGGTTCATTGTTTGAGAGGAATCAATCACATCCGTTTTGTTTGCAGTTTTCTGTGTTAAACTTGAATATTTTGAAACTTTCATTTTCTTATTTACCCATGTTTCTATACGATCTTATCAAAGTATTAATTCAGTTTCAAAATATCCTTCCACATACTTTATGCAACTATCAGAAATACTAATTTTCTTTTAATTATTTTTACAAATAAAGACGTACTAAAAATGTTCAGTGAAGATAGCGAAATTAAATTATTATTAAAAAAAATATATTTGAATATAATAAACACTATCGTGATATTGAAATGTAATTATATTTCAATGGAAACAAAACAAAAAGTTAATCAAATACATTTTTCGATACGTATTCAGTCGTTTCCTACATTGTATGTCAAATTCAATTTATCTTTTACCAAGCAAAATATAGAGATATCATAAAAAAATCTAAGTAGCTTGTTTCGAAAAAACAAATTTTACAGAAGGAATAAAAGAAGAAAAAAATATCAGATTCCAGTGTTCATTTATAAATTTTCTTGATTTAGCACTTTTTTATAAGCAATATTTCAAGTCTTCAAGAGATTTAAAAATCAGTTTTTGTTACGAGAAACTTTGCAGTCGTATAATATCAGAAACGATATTTTGTTCTAGTGTTTTTAAAATGATATCTTATTCTTCGCTCTAAAAACGACTTTTTAATTCCACATTTTTTATATTTTTTAATTTACGAAATGTTTTTTTTTATTTTTATTATTGCTTTAAATTTGCTGCAAGAAATTCTGAAATATTTTATTATCAAAACTACTATATGGAAATTATTGATTTTGTTAATGTATCTTACATAGTAAATACAAGACAGAAAAATCATGCGTCACGCATATATTTTGAAAACACAATTTACTTTTAAATTATTATTTACTAAACATGATCTTCCCATGAGGTAAAAGAAAAAAGCTTAACAAAAAATTTATACACACCCTTAACCCACTTTATGAGTGACTTTAGAGAATAATCCTCCCTAGGCAGTAATGTATTCGAATATTTTTGTGTAGCCCTGTATAAAAACTATAGATGTTTATACACAACACATAGTATAATACTAAAAGTTAATTATCATAAAGTATTCTATGCGTAACACAACTGATTATGGCTCAAACAAAATAATGCATCTAAATGATATGCACGGCCATATAAAATAATATTAAATGTCTCATGCACTATTTTCTACAGGGCATATGTTATCGCAGACCTTAACAATAACATGTCAATTCCTTTATGTTAGAAAAAGAATGTACCGTTAAATAGCAATTCACACAATTATTTTTCAACTACGATATTTTTTTGGCTAATAACTATAGATCTACAATGTGTGCAACACCTGCCATTTTCTATAGGAAACTTTATGTAATGTTTATCGATTAATTTATTTCCTAATACTTGAAGTAGTGTAACATTATGAATCTTACTTCAATCGATTATCGCCAGTAGGCGAAAATGTATCCAAATCCTTTTGAGTGTCTCTCGTAAACGAACTAAAAAACTATACACAGCGTTTTCACTAGAAAATATGATGTAGTAAACGTTATGCGGAAATTGTAGTTTATAAAAATTAGAGCGCGGAGAAATGAATCTGGAAACAAATGAGCCCTTTATACATACATACATGAATAGAAGAGACAAATCACGTGCCCACCCGTTTCTTTTTAATTTTTCCTAAATTCGCCATGGGCGAACGGCTGGAAATACGGAAAAACTCTTTACATATTCTCAAAGAACGTACTTTTAGGTCTCAAACTATCCGGTTGGTTTGAAAACATTTCACATTTTTCAAAAAATATCTAATCAAGAAGCATCGAATTCATGTTTTTTAATTTCTCCCGTTTTCCGAGCCTTCCGTCCACCGGACTACAAAATATACGGAAAAACGGAGTTCACCAAATTAATGAACTGATTTTTCCCTTTTCAAAGCCACCTTTGGTTTTAAAAAAATACGAAAGAAAGTTAATCCTTCGAAAAAGTATATTTTATGTCTGCCGTTTAGCGATTTTGAAGAATTTTAAAAATTCTCATCGGCGGTTCAGAGCAAGGTACGAAAAACTAAAAATACCAGACAATATCTACATTTTCTTTTTCGATATCTGTATTTGTTTTTGAAAAAATAGAACATTGACCCTTCGAAAAAAATTCGCGCGCAGGACTCACTTTTTCGAATTCAGATTTTTTGCAATATATAAAATCTGGCATCGGCTCTCTAAAATAACCAAACAAAAAACAAACACATCTAAAGACATCTACGTTTTATCGGGTTCAGGCAGAAACCTTTAGTTTAAAAAAAAATCACATTAACCCTTTCGAAAACGTTTTTTACCGTAAGTCAATTTCGCATTTTTAACGATTTCTCCTATCTTTAAAAACTCAAATCGGCATTTATAAATAAGATACGAAAAACTAAAAATTACCACGCCTATTCTACGCCCCTTTGTTTTTTAAAAATCTGGTATCCGTTTGGAAAAATTTTAATTTTAACCCTCCGAGAAAAATTATTTCCAAAACTCAAGGGGGCGATTTTCGTTTTTCGGCCCATGTTTAAAAATCGGCATCTACGCCGGACGAACAGTAGACTATAGATTGTAGACACGTTCATTTTCCTCAAAACACACCGTTGGGTTTTAAAAAAATATCTACATTAACCCTTTCGAAACCGATCGTTTAATTAACTGGCTTTCGTGATTTCCACTATTTTAGCAATGTTTACCAATGTGTCTGTGGCTAAATTTCAATTCTACTAATAAATTTGGTTGGGTCGAGTGTTTTGAAAAGGCCTCTTCTAGAACAGATTACGCCCCCTGGTGGTGGAAGGTGGAACTACAGGAGTATCTTTGGTTCTACGGTCCCGATTATGACGGGGTTTGTCTCATTCGACATCGTTTCGTAAGCCTTACAGATTTCAGTCATATTCGTATAGAACATATTGCTATTATCTAGTGCCCGCGCAACGCCGGGCGGGTTAGCTAGAATTTAATAAATTAGTTATACTTTTAATTAAACTATACACGTATGTCTATAGGATTACTATTCCTATCTCCTACTTACGTTATCTTCCACATACACTTTTTTCAAGTTTTTGGAAAGCGGTGTTGAATTTGGCTGAAAACTCTGCATGCTATAAAAAAATACCTTTTGAAGTTTTCATATAAACGTTAACATCTTCACGAATGTACGTGCTATGCTTAGACAAATGCACACAGATGTTTAACAGGGCCTACATAGTCATTTGCTACTGGGACAGACCATTTTTACCATTTTCTGTTACATGGGTGATCGAAAATATTATTTTATTAGTAAAATCCTTATTTCCTCCCTCTAATTGTCCTCGCGACAAAATCTTCACTGGAAAACATGGAGTCAAACATGTTCTTTACAACCTCAAAGTTGATTCCGGGCATTTCCTCACGAGCTTTAGTAAGATATTCGACGAAACGTCTGAAATTGGTCACTGCCCCTTAATTTCTGGACACCAGTGTATTTTATTCCGCCGATCATTTGTTTGTACTTTGAATGTATTTATTGATAAATAAAGCTATATCAAGTAAAATTATAAATATAGGTATTTTTTTATTAGAAAAATGAAATGAAAAACGAAAAATAACAATGATACAGTTCGTGTTTGTTTGCTTTAATTTATTTTTAACGAAAAGTTAATATGATAACTTTTTATTAATAAATTCAAAAATACCTTTCTTTTTCTATATACATTTCTTTTAATGCGTTTTCCAATATTTGTAGCATAGATTAAAATTCCATGCTGACAGAATATTTTTAATTCCACCTATCATCATTTGTTTGTACTTTGAATGAGTTTTCTAAGAAAAAAAGGTAAATAATTTATAACATGTACAATTATAAGTAGATGTAATTTTTTTATCTATAAAATTAAATGGAAAACAAAAAATAGTAATAATAGAGTTCATCTTTGCTTTATTCTTTTTAAAAGTAAAATTAATTTCATAAGTTTTTATTAATAAGTTTGATAGTTCGAAGATACGTCTCTCTTTTTACTTTATATAGCTTTTTTTTTTTAACTCAGTTTTCCGATATTTGTAGCAATGATTAATTTTCTATGCTGACAGAATGTTTTTAATTCATCCTATCATTTGTTTGTACCTTGAATGTATTTGCTAAGAAATAGAGCAAAATAATTTATAACAAGTAAAATTATAAGTTCAAGTAATTTTTTTAGTTAAAAAATGAAATGGAAATCGTAAAATAACAATAATAGAGTTCGTGTTTGCTTAATTTTTTTTAAACGTAAAATTATTTTCATGATATATATATATATATCTTTTATACCTCTTATACCTCTTTTTTTTAACTTCTTTTTCCAGCATTTGTAGCAATGACTAATTTTCCATGCTGACAGAATGTTTTTAAATCAACCTATCATTTGTTTGTACTTTATGAAGTTGCAAAGAAATAAAGCTAAATAATTTATAACAAGTAAAATTATAAGTAAATTCTTTATCTAAAAAATAAAATAGAAAATGAAAAATAACATTAATAGAGTTTATGTTTACTTCATGTTTTTTTTAAACGCAAAATTAATTTCTTAAGTTTTTATTAATAAATTTGAAAATACCTTTCTTTTTTAAATACTTTTCTTTTATTCTTTCTTCTAGTAGTTGTAGCAATGATTAATGTTCCATGCTGACAGAATATTTTTAATTCAGCCCATCATTTGTTTGTACTTTGAATGAATTTGCAAAGAAATAAATCTAATTAATTCATAACAATTAAAATGATAAGTACAAGTAACTTTTTTATCTAAAAAATGAAATGGAAAACGAAAAAATAATAATAATAGCGCTCGTGTTTGCTTTATTCTTTTTAAAACGTAAAATTATTTTCATTAGTTTTTATTAATAAATTCAAAAATACCTCTCCTATACGAGTTGTAATTTTCCAACTGGACTAAAAATGTCCGGGCCAGGATTCGAACCTGGGATCTCTTGGCTGAAGTCGCCACGCTCTACCAACTGAGCTATCCCGGTCTGATCTGGAGGGCATAATTCATCCAGTTAACCTTATTGATCATAGCATCTGGTCTGATATTTTAATCAGCTCAACAGAATAGATCACAGGTAATGGAACTCCAGTAAACGCTGGATACGTGATTACACTAGATTAATTACAACTCGTATGATTGCTTTACCAATTTGAAATAATTGTGTTAAAATTAATCTAGTGTAATCACGTATCCAGCGTTTACTGGAGTTCCATTACCTGCGATCTATTGGATCCTGCGTGGCGAGATCCCATGTTCGAATCCTGGCCCGGACAGTTTTCGTCCAGTTGGAAAATTGCAACTCGTATGATTGCTTTACCAATTTGAAATAATTGTGTTAAAATTAATCTAGTACCTCTCCTATATTTACTTTTTTGTGTACTCTTTTATCCAGTATTTGTAGCAATGATTAATTGCCCATGCTGACAGAATGTTTTTAATTCAACCTATCATTTGTTTGTACTTTGAATGAATTTGCAAAGAAATAAAGCTAAATAATTTATAACAAATAAAATTATAAGTACGAGTATTTTTTTAATGTAATGGGGATAGAAAAATAACAATATTACAGCTCATGTTTGCTTCGATTTCTCTTTAACCTAAAATTTATTTTATAAATTTTTATTAATAAATTCAAAAATACTGTTTTACCTTTTTACTTTAACATATTATTTTTAAGCTGTAAAATTTTAGAGATTATGTGATTCCGTGAAAAATATCTTGCATTTAATGAATAACTATAATATTTGTAGAGTATTCATGGATGGAATTCATTGAAGATCATACATTTTTGGTTGCTTTTGTCCATATAATTAATTGCCTTAGTAGAATTAAATAGGCATACTTATACTCTTATCGTGCGGAAATCATAAAATTCTTTTGTCGTGTTACTGATAAAGCTAACACTTGGTAATAAACGAAAATTTTCTGAAATTATCAATAAAAATTAACCATTTAAAATGGATCTCTAGAGAAAGATATGGTAATAGGCATAAATATCATGCGTGCTCAAATTCAAATCCCGAATATTTCTAAATGAGTAGTTTAATATAACCCTTATGAATAAAATATAGCATTATTATAGAGATTGTATGGATAAAATGAAAGTAGATGAGTTTTTATGTGCGTTCGTAATTATATAAATACGTAGCACCTATAGCCGTCGTCTGGTCCGTCCGTCTGTAAGCATATAACAGCGCAAAAACTACCCAACCAAATAGTTTGAAATTTAATACGTAAAATAACTTCAGAATTTTGTTGAGTCATTTAAAATTTTATGAAAATTTATTTGAAACTTAAAAGAATATTAATAAAAGTTTTCTTCATTCTATTAAGTTTTATCATACGTAATTAAGTCAATGATATCCCATGAAAGGTAATGATTCTTAGTTGCCATTGTGATTACGTCATATTTAAGTTGGAGTCATATTATTTCCATATTATTCAATTTAAAAACCGAACTTGTATTCTAAAATATATAATCACATAATCTACCGACAATATTTTAGATAGATGTTTCCGGAGAAATAGATATTAAATGGAAAAAGAGTCTACATATGGATGTCAAGTTCTGAAATTTCCAAAGCTAGGCTTAAGTTTCCCATTGTAATTTAAGTAAATATCAACAAATATAAAATGTTGTCACTTCAAATGTACTTATTCTATTATGAAAATAATCATATCATAATAACAGACGATGTAATTCATTTCACTGAAACTAGTTGTAGTACGAACGTATCTCATTTGTAACGTTTGACGTACAATTTTCAACTTGTTTCATATTTCTATTTGCATGATTACTTAGTAAAATTATGGATACTTATTCATGTTTCATGTAAAAATTATTAAGTTATTTTTTTGAACCACTGGAAGAAATAGCAGTTATTTGTTTTAAAAAAGCTCTGTCTAAAATCAAGAACATTTTCAGAACACTTTTTAATATTTAGAAAGTTTAAAACTATTAAATTTATTTAATTTTCGAATAATATTTTCTGTTTCTAACTTGATGTTAAATATCAGAACTTGTTGCATAAAAGTATTTAATACTTTATAATAATAAAGTTTTTGAGTTATACTGAAACTAGGAAAGTTTGATAGATTAACTTATTTTGAATTACGTAATGGGTTCATTTTAAACAATGATGTTGCTATAATAAGTATAATTTTGAAAAATATATCTTTTCCGTGATGTTGAAAATACTTTATGATGACGATAATCACATACGATAAATAACACAGTCTTGAAAATTACATAAATATATGCAAGGGTAGCTTTTCAATCATAAATTACTTCTCTTGTTTATAAGTAAGCGTAACAAGGCCTATTAATTTCTCGTATTGATTTAATATTTTTATACGATTCATTATGTGTTATTAAAATATGCTCCACTCATACGTTTTATTTGTTTTTTTTGGCTAATATTTGTTATGAAATAAAATTAACTGATTTTAATAATGAAAATGAAATTTTCTGTTTTAAAAACAAAAAGCAGAACTAAAAAAAAATAATAATAGAAGTTATGAGTATTCCCAATTCTTATTCACATAAAATATAATAAAAAGCATTTGATAGATAAATTCAAATTATAAGTAAATGAGTTACTAATTGTAAAAATAATGCTTTGAATTAATGAATTATTAACAAAGGTATATTAAACATAATATACCAGAAAGTGTGTGGTTCCCTTAAAATTCCTTACATTATGCGTGATTTTTTCCTCAAATCAAAGACTATCAAATTTTAATTTCATGAAATTGCTCAGATAACAGAGAAATGTAAATATTGAACTGACGATATTTGAAATATTCGGCTGTGTAACAAAATTTTCGAAGGTGTAAGAAAATTAATCACAAAAGATTGTGCAAAAAAATAAAATAAAAACATGGTTCACTAGATTTTTCAAAACTTTTGATTGTGGTACTACTTTTTCAGAGTCAGACCACGTGGAGTTACCAAGCTGCAGTGTGACAAGAGATAAAGGCCTCCATTTAAAAATTAAGTAATTCATTAAATGTAATAAAAATGAAATATATGGTATTTATATTTGTTAGTTCTTAAACTTCACATACTGTAATTAAAAAAAAATCAAATTTTCGTCACTAGATGGAACTGCACTGTTTCAAATATTAAGAATGCTTAAAACAAATTTGAAATTCAAACTTTTGTGGCATTTGAATCGTTAAATAGAATTAAGAAGAAAACTTAAGATAATTTTAATCCAGTTTTACATGTTATGAGGACTTTTTCTATATGAGACGGTTCAGCACCATCTATTGACGGAAATTTGAACTGTTTTGAAAATTACAGTGTATAAAATTTAAGAGTTTCGAATATATATGTGTTACGAATTTAATTTTTCTTAGAGTCAATGAGTAATTGAATTTTCAAACTAATTTTTTTTGTCATCCTGTAGCTGGAAGCTTAACGCGGTCTGACTCTGATTGCATACAAAGCACAGAATACTTTTACTTCTTTTTTATCTTAAATAAAAAAATCCGCGTTTTAATTATTTTTATATTGATTGTGTACCTTGTGTTTTCTGAATATAATTAATATATTGCTAATATAGAAAATAACTCGTTCTTATAAAAATGAAACAGGAAAGATAAATATTCTCTTTTAAAGTTTCTTAAAAATAATTAAGTTTCACACCCAATGAAACACAACCAATAAAGTTTAAAACTAAAATCTACAGAGAAATGAAGTGGGTTTTCAAGCTAATCCTTTTAAAAACGGAATATATAGGATTTTGCAACGAAATAAATCGTTAGCGAAGATAGAAATATTAACATATAATTGAAAATGAATATATAATTTTATAAAATGAAATATACTTACTTGTTTACAAATCTAGAACAGAGAATAAAAAATTACATAGCACTAGATTATAAATAAATTATATATTTTAAGTCTGTACTTTATATAGCATAAATAGATTTTAACTTAATATATTTATGTAGTTTATCCATACATAGTTTGTAATTAGAAAATTTTAATTGCTAATAACAATATAACTTTTCTTTTTCAAACTTTGTTTGAATTTCTATTTAATTGTAAATTACGTTTTCAATGGAATGTTTTCATTTAAAAAATTTCTTTTAAAAGATATTTGTATAAAATTAAAAATTACTTTTAATTCGGAACTTGAATTAATTTTTTTATTATCTTTCTTCATTTATTCATTTAAGCAAATATATATTACTACACATTTAAAACAAGAAGTTACTTTAAATAAACAATTTACAATATATTTTACTATTTTATAAACGAGATTAAATTACTACATTTTTAAAAATTTTATCATCAAAACCTTTTTATTGTAAATAACATTAAAAAGTACTGTAAAAATTTAAATTATGCATGCCATAAAAAGATAAAGGATATATACCGAAAATAGTTAAAATATTATGTGATTCACGTTAGATATAAAGTCGTTAATTCTTCTCTTCGCATAGCGAGACAAAAATACATGTCTTCATTATCTATTATCAATCAGGTTTGTCATTTTGAAATGAATCTATTGAAATAGTGATGTTTTCCTGTTTATGTTAGATTAAAAAGATTTTACTTTGTTCACTAATCAAACAAAACTTGTTGAGCACCATTATAATTACAAAATTGAAATTGAATCTTTTTACCGTAAATATTCCCATTTAAAAAAAAGCATAACAAATATTATATATATCTTATTTTGTTTTACATTTATTGAATTCTTCTAATGGTTAAATAAAAAATAAATAAATAAATAATAAATAATATAAGGTAAATAACAATATGGATATATGAGAAATTACGTTAAATAAAATCTGTTTAATTTGATTTGTAAATTTCGTCTAATTTTCGTTTTTGATTAAATTTTGAAAATATTCTATTTTGAAAATAAATAAACCATAGTAGTGTTATACAAATATGCTTTTGGTGGGATTAGTAAAATATAGCACTATTTACTAATCAAACTCCTTAGTCCAGCTGTCAGCATTATGCCTTCCACAAAAAAGAAAATTTCACAGGAAATTTTCACAAATTGATTTCTCTATAACATTAAAGAGGAAAAATGGTGCTTTATGCTTGGTCTCTTAAACTATGTAAGGTAATTTTTTTTTATATGACTCCGTGAGAATAGCATACACCTGTATATAAAATCAGTTATGTATAGAATCTTTCCCTGGAAGATTGGTAGATGAAAAGCCAGCCGATCTCCCTCTCCCCCATGAAGGAAAGCGCATAGTGCTTTCTAGTAGGTGCTTTTAGTAGGTGTCTTTTCAAGATAGAAGAATCTCCATTCCCCTTGCCTAACGATTTTTAGTCCTTATCTGCCGACTCGGCTGAAAAGAGCTATTAGAAATAACAATAAGCGAAGATTTTATCATTTTCACTTGAATCACCATTTTCAATTCGTGTCAGCTCTTTCTTCTGCTTGTTTGAAAAATGAAATTTTATATTTAGTTTTTATAACCTAAACTTTTTCCCAACTAGGCTAGTTTGTTGTACAGTTAATATGACTTTTAATGTGATTTGTGCCTCTTTCTACTCTCACTTATATAAAAGTAGTTGAATCTACGTTATTTATTCAAAAAATAAATATGAATGTTTTATAAAACATTGGGGTCGAAAAAACTACTTTTTCATTGTAGTATATCATTACTATCATTACTGTATATATACTGTATATATTATGTATACTGTTACTGTATATATTATATGTACTATATCATTGTAAAAATTGATAAAATGAATTTAGGGCAACTCAAAGTGTAAAAATATACCAATATTTCTATAATCAGGTTTTTGTCACGATTACAATACTTTCCTTATACTATATATGAACGGAAAGTAAAATATGCCATTAAACTACAGCTTTTTTTCTTGGGAGTCACGAAATCAGAGCTATACATATGAACGAGCAATATAACGACTACTACTCTTGTATATAACATATTTTTGTACGGCAATAAGACACCGCATAAATTTTATTCACTATTCTTACAGTGATTATTGCATTTGGATAAAAAAATACCGTTTACATGTGTTATTTAAAAATTGATTTGTTTACTTAACTCTCCAGTACACTTTAAAAATGTCAATTGTATTTAGTTTTCTTAAGAGTTAATTATACTGGGTTGTTTAATTTTATAATCTGTAACAAAAAAAAACCTCTAAATGCCAAAAAAAAAAAATCTGTAAGTAGTGTAATTCCAAATAATAAAAAACCTGCATTAAAACATGAAGACCTAATAATGAGTAAATAAACAATTGTTGCCAGCTAGAAAATTAATTCATTTGCTGGGTTAGTACTTGATTTTAGCAGCAAGAATCTATCGGAAAAATCTGACGTCTTGCAATGCGTTTTTTATACACTTGAGATTTGCCGCTGTGATTCGCAATATGTTGAGAAGAACAAACTTTGCACAAAAGAATCAATTTACGGCTCCATGATTTATAGAATGACACATTTTGTTCTGCTCCAATATCGTTAAAAGTAGCAGTTCTCGCTACCACTTACTGGTTTTTGTATCACGCTACACGCTACACTACGTTGTTCAAAAAGTAGCGTGGTACACTACAAACTATCGTAAAAAGTACAGACTACTGTAGTTTCGTTACTTGTAACGCGTCACTTTCAACTCCTGGTTAAACATATGTTTAACCTTTTGAGTAGACCTAAGAGGAGCACAGGTGGTCCCGACTCGGCCGTTTACGTGCAGAAAATGACTGGGTGCCTGGCTTTGCGCGCTGTGCGTCGACATTACGAGGGCAGATAAGTGGACGAATCACAACCTCCCTGCGGTTCAAAATGGAGAAAGAGGTTGCTGCGTACCGGTCGATGCCAGAGGTCTGACGCTGGGACAACCCCCCATAGGGCCGTTTCTTGGACGCTGGGGCTTAGTCCGACTGTACATGGAGCCCGATGAGACCCTCTAGGTGGTGGAAAGCACCTCATAAATGCTCGGTTCTATCCCGGGAGTTAACTCTGGGCAACGACTAGCTAATGTGATATGGCAACTTCCAAAGTCATCCAGTGTGAGACGGAGGCGAGGACGGACTCTGAAGGGCAAGGACCACTTGTGGTTCCGCAGTGACGTCTGGTTAGTGCATTAGGAGAGTTATAGGAGAATGTCGGTGCTTAGAAAACAGGTTGCGTGAGGTAAAGTGTGTTGAGATCGTAGGCTGGGGGCCGAGAAGTCCGATTCTGAAGCCTACAGCCAAAGCAAAGACGTGTCTATGCGTCTAGGGAGAGAGTTTCCTCATTATCCCAGGTCAGCGAGAGGAATCTACCTTTTCGCCATAGTTGATTGGCTAGGGATCTCTTTTGTAGGATTTCCATGACCGAAAACGTTGGTAAAATAGGTCGTGTCGGGGAAGCTCGGTATAAGGCCTAGGGCCCAGTTCCCTTTTGCGTTTCTAGCTCCGAAGCTGTCGGGGACTCTGGCACGTCCGTAAGTGTGATGTGGTCGTGTGCTAGGAGTTTCAGTTCCGCCGCAAATCGCAACGACCTTTGTCGTCAAAGTTATTATATAGCGTTGGGGTGATGCGCCTAGTGGCTGTAAAGCGCGCCTGTGAGGTGTCCTGTGCAAATCGAGTCCTACTGGCGCCCTTGAAAGGGTTCCATGTATCTAGATGTGGCGGTAAATTACTCAGCCTTGCGGCTGGATAGCTTTGTTTTAACCTTTTTAAGACGGTTGTTTTAGATATGAAGGAGGAGTCATTCCATCTTAAAAGACACATGTCTATCTTAAGCAGTTGCAAGTGCTTATTTCCTCATAATTGTTGTTAATCATGCCACCCCCATGAATATTTTACGAATGATTGTGAGGAAAAGAAGTAATTTGTAGATTTTAATAGCACACCATTTTTCACAAGGAATGGCATCTAAACGATATTAAAATCATTCGTCTTGAAATGATTAATAAGAAAACATTAAAATACATTTAATAAAAGAATACAACATTTAATAAGAAATATGTAACAATATTTTTTCTATAAGAATATTAAAAATATCTTTCTACAAAATAATTTCAGGTTTTAAAACTCAAAATTTCATTTTTCAACAAAATTTCGCAGAACATTACCTTTTGAATTTTTAAAGTAAAAACTTTCTAATCGTTAATTTTAGTCTTTAAAAATTAAGAATGTTCATTATATTGTAATTTTAATTTTACTTATTTAGAAAAGTGTTATAGTTTGTTGGAAGTCAAATTCTATGTGAAAAATTAAAGTTTTGCATTACATTTTCAATTTTAAATAAAAACGTTCGGAAAATTTACATTTGTCTAGACGTGTGATGTTGTTGTTGGGGCCTTAATAGTTAACGCATTTTATAATTTATTTTTCTCTCAGTTTTCATTAAAACATTGTAGAAAATCGCACAAATAATATACAAATTTTTTGTACTACTTTTTGTCTCTCTTGAACTTAATTTATTTCAAAAATTAAAGTACGTTTAATTACTTCAAACATAAATAAGTAACGGAAAAACAACTCATCATAATCGACGAAAAACAAACACAACGACACCTTGATAAGTTTTATTTAATATTATCACAAGTTAAATTTACTTAGTCAGTGGTTCTTTTTTTTTTATTAAAAATGCGAATTTATAATTTTGATTAGAGTTGAAATACATTTCACAGTGCGGAAGTTGAAGAATTTAGCAGAACTTAATTACTGCAGATGGATGAAAATCTTTTTTATTGAGTTTCCAGTATATTGAATAAGATGCCATTAATTGCCAACGGATGAATATCACTTTTCTGAATAGAAGTATTTTCTTTATTTGACGATTTAAACGAATACTTCCTTTCGAATAAATTGTATTAAACGGCAAATCTCGCCACTATGATTACATATAACCATTTATTTAGGGATGGGTGATAAATGTAACGATGATAAATGATAGGAATGTAATAATTAATAATGTTTCCTTTACACTACTATATTATTACATATATTTTAATTTTTTCGTTACAATTTATATATTCTACACTAGACAGTACCTTCTCATATTTTTATTTATACAAGGCTGTTTCAGAACATTTCCAATTTAGTTCTATTTCAAGCCGAATTCGGGCTGAATATATATACTGGTCTTCAAAAAGAATCAAGATCATTACTGTCTGTCATCCAAGATCTAACCGCTTGAGATCTAAAGTTAAAATAACACTCCAAATACACATTCTTGGCTTTTCCACAAACATGACACCGTAAATAATGACACCGTAAATAACATGACACCGTAAATAACAGAAAGAGCCAATTTTCGGAAATGGATATTTTAAGGGAATAGTAATTTAGGTTCACAAGTGTAATATAAACTTACTAACCCCCTTAAAATAGTAATTTGATTATCTATTATCAAAATTCACACAATAACAAATTTAAGGGCTCAAGTGGATGATCTACAAATCTTCAGAATGTTTTATTGTTTAAGGGCTTAAGTTAAATAATTACGAAGATTTCTTACTATCTTGGCCATGCTGTCTTGAAGGCATTTTGCAAACTCAGATGAAAATAACATTTATTTTATGAGGAAATAAACATCGGTTCTGCAATTTATTGGTTTTATTTCGAAGCAAAAGAACATTCAGCTGTATAAAAGTAAAATAAAAATGTGAAAAAAAAAAAAATCAAACACCTTAGTTTTTATTAGGAATAAATAGAGTTTAACCTTTCTATACCTCACACAAATATTTTAACCTCAGGTCTGAAGAGGTTAAAATATTTGTGTGGTTTTGTTAAACATATCATTTTATAATTCTGATTTTATCTTTATTATATGCAGCATATTAGGACGTTTACCTTTTGTTTTATTTTTTATCGCATTTATGTAATCAGGTAGCAAACCATACAAAATATAAGGCTAATATTCAATAACGAAATTAAAAATTTAGCAATAAGTGAAATAGTATAAATAAATCCCAAGTTTAACAGACATGTAATTGAAATAAGTGCTTAAAACATCTGAAATTATCAGAAACAAAATGCTATAGATAAAGAAATTTTTAGCGATTTCCTCGGCTAATAATATATGGCATAAAGCCAATACAAAATCACCACATTTAATAAATTTCAAAATTTTATTTCACTATATAATTAACATATTTCATATAAAAAATGCTCTTTGATGATGTTAGGAGGCAATGTAAATAAAATTAATAAATGTAAAAAATCTATTAGAGTTTTCAAATTAAAAAAAATGGTTTTAACCTATATTCTGTATCCCAAGAAACTCGGGTTGGCTGCCCTAGTTTTTATAAAAGTGCATTATTTCCTGTATGTTTCACGAAGAAAACTCCCGGGTACGCGCTTTCGAGAAGCAAGCAAAGACGCGTCTCCTCCCGGCCAGGATAAAGCAGATTGTTTACAATTAATGATTAAAGAAGTTTTAGTTTTAATACGGTGTGTGTGTTATTTAAAATATTTGCGTATTTGTGTGCAAAAATGTGTTTACGAATGAGCCAGAAATTTCCACGTATTTGAATAACTGCTGGATATAACTTAAGGTAAATCCTGCATTTTGCATATTTCATGCAAACAATCTACGTGATTACACCCATTTCGACGAACCCTTAGCAACAACGGATGTTTTGCTTTCCCACAAAACAGAGTCATAAAATCGCCCTGGTGCCGAGCGGGACAGTGAACTATTGTTGCAATATAAGGCGATTTATGACATACAATTTTCCAAACACCCATAAAATTTTAGAAGGACCACCAGCTTGCAATTCCCAGAACTCCACACAAGGGAGGGTCGCAGAGGACCAAGTTCACGACCGAAAGGGCGATTCGATAGCCTTGCATTCACGAATCGCAAGTTTTGCAATAAACAAATGCAGATCTGATATAACAAATGGCTGTTCTCGATGCTCAAAGGCGTGGACATTCATTACAGCAGCGACGACATTGGCTAAGGAAAGACAATGCAAAGAAAATACAATTTCACCTTTTTTGAGAACTAATTCAAAAAGTATTTTTTTCAGTTTACTTTGCAGATCCCAAGCTGAGAGGTTGTCCTCTAAAGAATTGTTCTTTTTAATCAATAGAGATTGATTCTCGCCTTTTTTTAATGATTAAATATTTATTTTAATTGAAGTTTCAATTGTGCTTATCGAAAATGAGAGAGTGTTCTAGCAAGGATCGAGACATCTTCTAAAGAGGTATTGTGTTCCGGCAGACTGATATGTATGACTCTCTTAAGCATACGTTGTTATTCTTTTCTGATAAGCTATTTTACTGTGAAAGGCTATTTAATTTAAAATATCAAATTTTGCTATGGTTAGAATTTCACTTACCATCCCGGGATCTGGGATATTTTTAATTAATTAAAAACAAATTATAAATCAACAAAATCTTATAAAATGTTCTTTTGAATTTTAGCGATAATGCTGACTGTTCAGCAACTGTATTTAAGCTCATTAACTACTGACTTGATAATGCAAGTCTTCTATAAATTTAATTATGTTATGTGTATGTTTTTGTAAATTAATTCATATTTTCTTGCTTAATTATTTTATTTTAATGTCTTTTTGTAAATAAACTCTTTATGTTTTAATTTTAACTTAGACTCCTCATTTATTATTAACTTAGTGTGATGTTTATTTTATCATTATTTATAGTGGTAATTAATAGCGGGCTTGGTGGTTCAACTATACGGACAAAATTGTCTACAAAAAATATTCACAACGCAGTGCATTTTAGGGAGACAGCAATCCCATCTAAACATTATTATTTTAATTATTATTAATTTTAGCTGTTTCCAAATTATTTGTCCCAGGTTGCACGACCACTTTGCCTTTTTTAACACTTTCCAACCTAGTTGAAAAGTGTTTATGACTTCGGTTTGTCTGGCCGTCTGCCGTCTGGCCGTCTGGCCGTGCTCTAACTCCTGTTAATATGCTCGGATTGCTCTGCAATTTTTATATGTTATTGTCGTTATCTATAGCATGTTCCCTATTTCAACGGAAGTGTGTAGTACTTATAGTTTTTTTACATGGACACTCAAAAGAATTCCGTTACATTGCGGTCTATGGGGAAAAATCATTTGCGGTTTATTTAAATAATGTTTCACTATTTTAAACGCATTGAAATTTATATATATCACTAAGGTGCATTAGACAAACCTTAATATGGAATAGGGTGTGCATAGAACTTATAGTTACTTTACAGGGACAGTCAAAAGAATTCCGTTACATTACGAATATGGAGAAAAATCGTCTGCGGTTTATTTAAATAATGTTTCACTATTTTAAACGCATTGAAATTTATATATATATATCTAAGGTGCATTACAAGAGGCTTACTACAGAATAGTGTGTGTATAGCAGTCATCGTTCATTTACAGGGACACACAAAATAATTCTCTACTGGCTGTTAACACTAATTCCTGGAAGTGCGTTTTAAGTTACTAAACGCGATTTTAATTTTAACTCGCTTTTTCTCTATTACGTGATGTGTATAAATTCTGTAGATCCTATACAGGCAGCTCAAAAGTTCGCGAACATATTTCCGTTTATTGACAGAAACTCCAGAAAGATAATTTTAAACTGTGCTACGCGTTTCCTAACTAAACTAAAATTTAGCATCCTAGCATATACAAATCTATAGATCATATACAGGGAAGAATAAAAGTATTCGGATATTTTTCCGAATATTGTATCTGTTGGAAATTCCTGAAATTATGTTTTTAAATATGTTATGCGTTTTCCAAATTGTTTACTTAGATGTTATCTTTTAGCTTATTAAACGGTATGTTTTGTAAAATTATTTTGGAAGCGTTGGAAAGTGCTACATAATCTATGCTTGACGCATGATTTTTCG
Source organism: Maratus michaelseni (assembly GCA_963931845.1). NCBI lineage: Eukaryota > Metazoa > Arthropoda > Arachnida > Araneae > Salticidae > Maratus > Maratus michaelseni. The sequence continues at coordinate 94,834,364 of OZ007594.1, read as the reverse complement.
TTCTTGTTTTTTATATAGACCATCAAATTACAGCTAAAGTAATTGGTGTTTTCCTGACTGGAGGAGAGATATATAGGTTCCGGTAACTCCCTATAATTTTATAACTTTAATTTCAAATCTCTCGAAAAGTGAAGAAGAAAAAAATATTTGGAATATTCGAAAACACTTTAAAAAAAGCTGAGCTGTTTTCAGCAATGATTTTCTTTTGTAGGAGAAATATTTCACAGAACAAATCCACTAGGACAAGCTCACGATATTAAATAAAAATAATAAAGATTTATGAATTGAGGCCGTTTTATTTTTTTTTCCCTTAAGCATCTTTGCCATGGATAGTTAATTATTGAAAATTTCTCTTTCATGCGTTCACTTTTAAAACTTTAAGAAGAATTTGGGTGAATGCACTAATAATTCATCTCTTAGTGAAAATTTCTTCAAGTCTAATTTTCTTTTCTTCTCCAAATATTTACATATTATTTTCCAAACACAAATTAATTAAGTATGAGGATTCATAATCCGGAAACAATTTCTTGTATTCTTTTCTATAATTTAAATTATTTACAGTTTTAGATAGAAAATATCATATATTCTAATATGTATATATATATATATTAGAATATATATATTACATATATATATATATATATATATATATGGCTAGGTCACATGTTCGAGAAAATTAGATTAGTGGGTCATTTTGGTCATGGGTCATTATGGGTCAAGCTATTTTTATCTTAAAAACGGTTCAGAGGATTTGAACTAAATTTAGAATCCTACAGTTTTAGGGAACGAGAAGACTATTGGGCTAGGTCACATGTTCGAGAAATTTTGATTAGTGGGCCATTTTGGTCATGGGTCATTGTCGGTCAAGCTATTTTTATCTTAAGAATGGCTCAGACGATTCGAACTAAATTATGTATCCTACTGTTTTTGGGCACGAGCAAATCATTGGGCTAGGTCACATGCTCGAGAAAATCCAATTAGTGGGTCATTTTTGGGTCACTGTGGGTCAAGCTAATTTTATATAAAAAACGGCTCAGACTATTTTAACTAAATTTTACATCCTACGGGTTTCGCGCACGAGAAGACAATTGGACTTAGTCATATGTTCGATAAAATTTGATTAGTGGGTCTTGCTATTTGAACTCAAAGTTAATTTTGACCGAGCATAGCTCGGTCTTCCATGCTTGTGATAGCGTAAATAACGAACATTTTTAGTATAAAAACGAAAATATGAATGTTCGTATTAAAAACTACTGCTAAAGGATATGTATACCTAGTGATCCAAAAGTCCAGAAACATTTTAAAACACAATAAATCACAAATTAATAAAAGTAAAAAAGTGAAGATATTTTTAATTGTTCCAAAATAAAATTCAAGTCTACCTTCAGTTGCAATCTAAACTTTTAAATAGACATTCTTTTGGATGTCAGATTTTATTACAACTAAAGTTAGAATATGTAACAATTAATTCTTGTTTTATGCAGCTTTTATATTTCATCGGACAACTAAGCATCGTTTCCAATCACTCTTAAATAAACTGGCGTTTTAGGGAGGTGTGATATGCGGCTATCGTACCTGCTTTCATTTTGCACCCATTTCCATATGCAAGCACAAAAACGCTAGTTTAACCTTCAACCCGGTTTGTACATTGGAAATGGTGTAGGGGTAAAATGAACGTACGTAGGGGTCTTGGAAAAAGCATTGGAAACGCGAGTTTAGTTGTGAATTAGAGCTATGGCACTACAAAGGATATGAATTTCTTTTCACTTTGCTAAACAGTGTACAGCCAACAGAGTGAAAAATGTGTCCAGGCCGGGGGTCGAACCCAGATACACTGGTGTAGCGCACCAAGTGCTTTACCATTTAAGCCATCTGGACGACATCCAGTCTGGCATTTTTCCCTTATATATACGTCGGCAAGGCTGAAACTTCGCAGCGCAAGATGGAATGTCATACATGAGCACAATATTCCATGGCGTATGTAAGACGAATACATTCCCAGCATCAAAAAATATATGTCACTCTATTGGTTGTACGCTGTTTAGCAAAGTGAACAGAAATTCATATCCTTTGTAGTGCCACTTAAAGATTTATGGCGCAGTTTCAGTCCTGCTGAAAATTTAATTGGAAATTTACATTAGCGCTATTTCATGTACTGTTTATAAGAAATATTTTGAGCAATGTTGTCAAATTAAACTATGTACAGGGTTATTCTAAATGTACCCATTTACAAAAAAATGTATTTATTAAAGTACAAATCCAAAATGAACAAGCTTTATACCAATGAAAAGAGGAAGTTTCAAAGTTTTTTTAAAGACATTATAAATGTTCAATGTGTCCACCTCTTGCTCACTTCTTGCGAACTCAAGAACGCAGAAAACCTTGTGCTCCACAGTAGCCATCTCACTCACAACTGACAGTGAAACGAAATCGTGGCCTATTGAAGAGCGACCTCTATTGGCCGCCTCTGAAACCATCACCGCTTTGAAAGCCGTGCACTCAGTAACAGCAGATACTCCTTCTCGTGTGTGGGACGAGTTTGGCTATCGCGTATATGTTTGTCGTGCAGCAAACGGTGGACACATTGAACATTTATAATGCCTTTAAAAAAAACTTTGAAAGCTTCCTCTTTTCATTGGTATAAAAATTGTTCATTTCGGATTTGTACTTTAATAAATACATTTTTTTGAAAATGGGTCCATCATTTAGAATAACCCTGTATATTAAAACAATCAGCTTAGTTTGCGGACTGAATTATGCCAGATTCCATAGGGACTGTCATTTTACACATTATGGAAATAAAATACATATTGCGGTATTTCATGGGTTTCAGCCTCAGAAATCAGCAAATGAGCTTAGCAAACAAGCAACAACAAAAAACTGAATTAATTGCACAATCTTCTTTTCTTTAGATAAATATTTACTGAATGATTTATCACGTTCACTGCCGAGTTGAAATTACGGGAATTTTATTTTATTTAGAAAGTTCGAATTCATACCAGAAAATACTAATAGCAATATTTACTTATTTAATTACAGACATTTCGTGATTACATAAAATAAAAATTCTTCTCTCAAAAGTTCTGGTAGGAATTCCTAATTTTAGATAGAAAAACCACGAGTATACTCGTGGGTTGCAGCGAATGGGTTAAAAATATGATTTGGTGTTTGCATTTTATAAATTTAAAACTATCTTTTCTACACTATATCTTAGCATGATCAATTTTTATATTTTGTTTATCGACTCGTGATTTGGAAGAATGTAGCAAGTTGCTAACTGGAAATCATAAAACTTATTTCGATAAAAAACAGTTTATTTGTGCACATTTAAATATAAGAAAATAGTATTCATAAAATAATTTAAGGTAAGCCTTTTATTACTGAGCTTATTTTAAAGATTTTCGAAAAGTTGCAAAAATTAAATTTTTGCATATGTTAGTCTATGTAGTTTTATATCCATGGGTTCATACATTTTGTTTTTTAATTATTTTGTGTTTAATTTAACCATATTTATAAATACCGTAAAAAGAGTTATTTTTTAAAAGTTTCTCTAAAATTACTCTGGTGTTTAAAAATATCTTTTTAATTAAACTTCCGTTAATTACCACGGTTATTAAACTGCGAGTAAAGCGTGAACATTGCTTAAGAATAAAATTAAAAAAAAACAGAGACAAAAATAATCATGGGCATTTTTGTAATATAGGAAGATTTTATGACGTGGCTTTTATGGAATTGTTTTTTTTTCTGAACAATATTATGATCTATTTACATGAGAAAATACATTAAAATAAATTCAGATTGAAGACAAATAGGGCAAAAAAATTAAACGATGAACTCTATAACTTTTGAAAGTATTCATAACACATGTTTTTCTTTTTCCTAACAGATTTCAAGTTATTTAAATTGCCGTAAATGAAAAAGAAGAATCTTGTTCTCATCCAAATAAAATCTTGTCCACCTGTATCTCACATTTGCGTGCAATTTTATTGAAGGATTTGATGAATTTCAATGTTAAATAGCTTCCAGATCTTAAGATTTTAAATAAACTAACTGATCCGCTCGGCGTTAATAACCTTAAAAAATCCTCAGATTTGTATGATCTCACATCTTTAACCGATTTTTTAATTTATGTTTTTAAATGACAAATTCGCAAAAATATATTGATATTTAACGGTAAATCAGTCGCAAGAAGACATCATGTTCTTGTTTTTACACGTAGGGTCATTTCATAGTTTTTTTTTTTAGTAGTTTTTGTTGTCCGACCCGTTTGATATTTTTATCGGTTATAAAGGGTTATGCAGTCCGTTAGTTAGTAAATTTTATAAGAGTTTAGAATATTTCTTCAGAAGACATCCATATGATACTAATCTGAAACTATTATTTGTACTAAATCATTAACATAAAGAATAGTCATTTCACATACAAGCAAAGTATTTTCTAAATAAATTTTCATAGCAGTGAAAAGTATGTATGGTTGGTTGGTGTTTATTACGGCTGATTATCTGAGCAAGGCCTGAAAAATATGGAAATAAAAGTTAGTAAATAATAATAATTTCAATTTTAAAAAGCATAACTTTATCTAAAAATTAAACATATTATGTTTACCGGGCGTTTACCGGTATGTTTTCTGGATATTTGAGAAGTGAAAGAAAACAATACATTTTTCATACTTCCTACTATTGTCCTAAATGGTTTGTTCAGCCGAGTTAAGCTTTCCCGCAATATCAAACAAGTTGGAAATTGCACGTTAAACGTGACATATGAGGTGCGTGTGTTTTATAACTAGTTTCACAGTGTAAAAAAATCATGTTTTTTATTTCAGTGAAATGTATTATATCGTCTGCTAATAGCGAAATGAGCATGCCTTTTTTTTCTTATTACATATGCCACATTTACAAATGCGAATTTTTTTTTCTACACCAGACAGCGTTCCAAAATTCACCATGGATATCTTGCTTTGCGAAACATTACCTCGATGGTTTAGTATTTTTATGACTCATAATGAACGAATCTCCTGTGTTTATTTACTCTATAGGATTGATATATTCGTTAATCTAATTAAATTTCCACTAAAGTTATCTCAGAATATATATTTTTTTGAATAAAACTCTTTTCTCAAGCAGACAATTTTTTTGAACGATTTTTCTAAAAATGTAACTTTTATGCAATTTTATTCGAAAAAATAATTTGGAATCAAAATTGCTGCCTGGCATATGAAAATAGATGTGGTTTGCCCATGACTGGCGCTTTTATTATATAGATTACGTAAGATAGCATATTTAATAGAATAAAGAAAACTTTTATTAATATCTTTTAATGTTTAAGATCGATATTCATAAAATTTGAAATGACTCGACAAAATTTTACAATGATAATATATATTGAATTTCAAATCATTCGGTCGGATAGTTTTTGCGCTGTTATATGCGGACAGACGGACGGACGGACTAGACGACGAATATATGTGCTACGTATTTATATAATTACGAACGAACCTATAAATGAAACTTAGTATGTTTACCGGAAAATTCTGGACGCTTGAAGTAGTGAAATAAAACAATATATTTTTCATACTTTCTAATATGGTTATAAATGGTTTGTTGAGCCGAGTTATGCTTTTCCGCAATATCAAAAAAGGATCGTGGTATTAAAAAGTCCATCACTGATCATTGATAGTCGCCCAGATCGTGGTTTATCATTAAGGTCGAAATCACCTGCTTCAAATTTTTCGAACCATTTTCGGCACATTTTATTTGAAACTGCATCTCCACCAAAAACTTTCACTAAATTTTCACACGCTTCTGTCGCATTTCTTTCTTGTTGAAATTCATTCAAAATACAGTGTCGTAAACGAATTTTATCATTAGACATGTTTGCACTATCGGGTATCACGTAATAATGACATGAGATACGTTTTTTTCAATTAATTTAGATGTGTATAAATGCAATGATAAACAGAGACAGCCATATATGTCTCAAATGAATACCTGAATGCGTGTTGAAACTTGAAATATCATTATCTGACAGAACTTTCCGGTACACCTGATACATACAAAATAATTAATCAAATAACTCAACAATACATTTTTTACTCCAATACAAAAATCATATAGACTATTTACTTTTAGAAAATATTTCAGTTAAAATCATTTACAGCAGAGATCATACAAGAAAGATTCTAGAATTTTAAAATATATTTTTTTCAAAATCCTTCCAAAGAAAGTCCTTGGTTTTATTTTCATGTAAATGTCTATTTCGAAATTATGAACAAGGTATATCAAAAGCATATGATACTCATACACTCTTAATTTGAATTCATAGTTAATAAATACGTTAAAACAATAATTTACTTCTTCTCTCAGATTTGCATCTTTTTACTCCAAACTTTTTTATTTTACGTTATTTAATAAAACTATATGCACATATTTTAAATATGTTATCATTAGCACGAATATTTTTCTATAATAAAAAAATATATTTAAAAGTTTCATCATCCAGTTTATCAGTAAAAGTGAAAATTACAAATTTGAAATCCAAGTTACAAATAACTTAAAATTATAATGCAGCCAAATTAGCTATCATTCATGTGGGTTCAAATTTAGTAATATTAATTTTAAACGAAATGTAAAACTTAATTTATATTTTGCGTTATAGAAATTGCGAATTAATGTCTGCTTTAGAGATAATCTTCAAGCTGTAGCATCATTTTAACAGTTATATGCTAATAGTAAAAGTGTGTAATTCTTTATGGATGGCTTTTTAAAAATTGCTAATAGATTATTATTTTTCCAAGCCGTGAGAAATTTCGTTTTAAATTTTATTGCTGCCTTAACATCAATGATAAATTTCGTACCAGTTTCAATTGAAGAACTATTTTTACCTAACTGCTACCGGAAATTTTTCCTGTCAACGATCATGGCTTATTTTGAGAAAACTTTTCATGTATTTTTACTTTCTTCTATCTTTACACGAAGAAAGTATTGGATTCATGAAAATTTTCGACTTCCGGTTTTCAACGGATTTATACGTTTTAGAAGATCCTGAAGACTATTTGACTGTTCTTAGAAAGTGTCTGTCTGTGACTCTGTCTGTCTGTATGTGACAAAATATTTGTGGACGCTCTATCTCAAGAACTAATGCACGAAATTTAATAAAACTTTATATTCAGTTAGTCCCTTATATAAATTGGTGCTGATTAGTTTTTAGTGACAATCGCCTAATAGGTGGCGCTGCAATGCTGCATTTTTCGCGATTTTCGCAATAGCTATATCTCAAAAACTAATGCACTTATTTCCATAAAACTTCAGATTCAGTTAGACCATGACACAAATAACGCTGATTACGTTTTGGTGCAAATATCCCAACAGGTGGCGCTTCTATACTACTTTTTTCGCGATTTTTACGATAGCTATATCTCACGAACGAATCCGGAATTTCATCAAACTTCAGTTTCTGTTAGACCTTGACATAAATAGATGCTGATTACGTTTTGGTGTAAGTATCCAACAGTGGCGCTGCTGTATACTACTTTTTTTATTATTATCATGATAACTATATCTCAAGAACTAATGCACGGATTTTCCTCAAACTTCAGATTCAGTTATACGTTGACATAAGTTGTTGTTCATTAGATTTTGGTCAAAATTTCCCAACAGGTGGCACTGCTATGCTACATTTTGCAGGATTTACACTATTTTAGCAATAGTCATATCTCAAAAACTAATGCACGTAATTTAATAAAACTTTAGATTAAGTTAGAACCTGATATAAATTGGTGCTTATTCTTTTTAGTGTATGCAAAACCCGTGTCAGATAGAAGAAAATTTTGGGATTCGCACATCCGACTAGTTAATGTATAATATCGCATTACGTGCAGGTTAAAATAGCAATTATTTGAAGATATTTCGTAAAAATACTTCACTGGTAACCTTTACGAAGACGGAAGGTTTATAGTAACCAAAGAAATACAGGCTGCGGATTGTATTCACTAGGATCTGGAATAATCAAGTGATTCAGATAATCGAATAATTAACATGTGATATGATTTTATAACCAAATGATTTTAAATAATCTCTATTATTCGCACTCCATTTGCACGAGAAAAATATTCTTGGAGTTTTAAGATATTTTTTTTTTTAATTTTCCAAATTATTTTTTCATTTTTCACCTTATTAAACAAAGTTTCGTTACACTATTTTGAATGTGTTGGAAAGTTTTTGATAATCTATGCTTGATTCATGATTTTTCGTTTTTGTTTTTAATTTCAATGATATTAAAGGTGAATTGAAATACCTTAAAAATATTTTTAAATTTTCAATGGTTCCTTAAAATATATATATATGTGTTATAGATAAAAAACCAGGATCCATAAGCCGTGTTTTTGGCCCATGAAATAAGAATAAAATTCGATTTTGTTATACTGACTTAATTATTTCACTTTTTAATATTAGAAGGCTTATCCTGTACGATTTCAACAATATTTTTTTGCTTTTCTACGTTTTTTATAACTTACACAAGCTCAAAGTTCGAATTGTTCGTAGTTTTAGATGAAAAATACACAATATCTCCTAATTTTACCACAATTTTTAATATATTTTTTAATGATTTACTATGAGCGCAGTTTTGCAACACTTTTATTTTTACATATATTGTACATTTTGATGTATTTTATAATATATGTAAAGAAGAAAAAGTGTTGCACGATTGCGCTCATATAAATAATTGGTGTAAAATTAGGAGATATTGCGTAATTGCATATTTTTCATCAAAACTAGGAATAATACGAACTCTGAGCTTGTGTAAGTCATATAAATCCGAACAAAATGCAAAAACTATTGTTGAAATCGTACAAGATAAACCTTCTAATATTAAAAAGTGAAATAATTAAGTCAGTATAAGAAAATCGAATTTTAGTCTATTTGATGGGCCAAAAACACGACTTATGGACCCTGATCCTCTGAAATGCTTGCGTGGTTGTAACATTTGAAATTCAAAATTGTCTTTAAAGTTTACCCCATTTGTAATGCAAGACATATTTTAACAGATATAAACTTTAACTGCTTATCGTGAGAAAAAAAATCAAATAGTTTTGAAGCCTCCAAAAATGAAATTAAAGAGAATGTCCTTAATGTATTTTTTCAATGAATATTCTCGAAAGTATGTGAATGACGAAATTGCAATTACCTAAAATTAAAAGTATAATTATTTGTCATAAAAGAATTTATTGTACATTGTGTAGTTTTCTAATATTCGTAAATATTCTAAATTAATTGTTTCTGGCGTAAAATAACTTTTGGTATCTTTTTATCTTTAGATTGTAAAAATTCATAGAAATGTACGAAAAAGGTGATTTGAGCTTTCATTTAACTGGATTTAACTATTTCACAGAAATTTCGCAGGAACAACAACATTAACAAAAAATATATACTTAAAAGAGCAACGAAACTCTATTACGCTCTTTTATCTATACGCCACAGTGACATAGATTATAATAAAAAATTAAAACAATTCTACGAAACTAAAACTAATAAGCACTCTGGCGACAAAATACATGGGCTAATATGGCACATTTTAGTTTTTTAATTAATCGGATCCAGTGTCTAATATTTCATGTAGTATTTTTGTCATAGTATTAAATAATATCTTATTGCCTGCTACGTCATACGTATGGTTGGCTTAATTAATCACTGATTCAAGTTAGTTGGTGATTCAGTTAAGCTTTGATTCATATAAGCAGATGGTACTGTACCTTAATTGGAGTTAGTATTACGTGTTGATTATACTATCATAGCAATCGCAACTATTTAAAAAAAGAAAGGAACAGGAAAGAAAAACACTCTAATAAAATACAAATTAATGTATTCACATTAAAATTGGGGAATCTTCCATAATCGAAATGTCCAATAACGTTTGGTAAAAATATTTTATTCATCAAAAGAAACTAGCAGCTATTTTGTTTCTAAAAATAAAAAAATATATACACCCGACTTAAAATGGTGCTTTCTTTTACAAACATATTAATAATCTTATAATTTTTTAAGCAAAATTATTATTATTATTATTGTATATTGTTTAAAATATCTGTATATTCTGATAAAAAAATTACAGTTAATGTAACCGTCGTTTCCAAAAAAAATATATAGATAAATTAACTTGAATTATAGAAATGCTACACAAACATATGGAGAATTAATAGAAATGCATTAAATTAATATATTATTAAAAGTATTGCTTGGTAAATCTATGAACATTAATTTTCGGCAATACACGACTCATATAAGTGCATCATAAATAATAATGAATTAGACTTCGTACTCAATCAGAAAGAACAGCTCATTTGAGAAATACTCGCTTGACTGTTCAAAATACACACATAAAGATTTAATCATAAGTACTAAATCATTTATTCTTTACAGAAATAATCGCCGTGAAATCTTCGGGTATAAGGCAAATGAATGAATCTTCTTATTCGAAAAACAGCGGCAGAAAATCACTCATACACAAACCAACTAATTTGAAAAGACCAGGAATTAATCGGATGGAATAACTCGAAAGTGCGCAAAAAGGAACATGCGTTCACTTGGATGCAGAATAGGAATAATGTATCATCAATCAAACGCAATAACTGGAGCATTCACAATATTAAAAATGCCGTCATTTGAATACAGGCGAGATATATTCGAATGAAAAATTTCTAGTATGCGCAAAATGGAATATTAATTATGTATGATTTTCATTCTGAAGCATGGCTTGCTATCTTATAATTTACCCACTGCCGATGAGGCCATAGCCTTTTAGTTCCATTATCTTGTTCTGGTTTGATTGGTTAAAAAGCTTTTTATCTTTGATGTTTTGCTGTTTTACACTGGATAATGTTTAAGTATGATGTGGAATTCTTGTTCTGCCGAATACTAGCAAATACGGTCTGCTATATATACAGGGTGCAAAATGTCATCTATCGCCGACCTTTAATTTCTAAACCTTTGGTTGTAGACATATAGTTCCAATTACAAAAGCGTTTAAAATGAGGTAAATATTCATGTTGTGGCGTTAATTAAAGTAAAAAATCAATTTTATAAAAATTACGAAATGTAAATTTGTATACGGTCCCCCGGTCCTTATATTTAGTAAATGTTTGCACATATCTTAACAAATACAACACAAAAAGTTTGATTTCTATACGACAAAAATTGACACAGTTGACAAAAATTTTGAGCAGTATGTAAAGTAGATTCCTGTATTTGATGTATTAATTTTTTATAGTAGACCGTTTTCTAATATGATGATAAATTGATATTTATTTTTCTGTTTAATTTCAATATTTCATTCTTCGTTTTGTATACAACCCCTCAAATTCAGCTGAAATATTTAGATGAAATAACCCTCTTTGGTGATACGCCGATTTAGCGATACCGGCTAAACGTAGTTTTGCCGTATAAAAGGATATTGCACCCTGATTTCGATTTCGAATTACTCTAATTCATTTTTTAACTGGTCCCTGAATGAAAGACAAAATCATGTAAAAAAATCTCAAACTTTGAAATTTAGTAACTGTGTCAATTTTTGTCGTACAGAAGTCAAACTTTTTGTGTTGTATTTGCTATGATATGTGCAAACATTTACTAAATACAACTATAGGGACCGAGGGACCGTATAAAAAGTTAGATTTCGTAATTTTTATAAAATTGATTTGTTACTTTTATTAACGCCACAACATGAATATTTATCTCATTTTAAACGCTTTTGTAACTGGAACTATATGTCTACAACCAACGGTTGAGAAATTAATGGTCGGCGATAGATAACATTTTGTACCCTGTATATATATATATATGGAAATTTTTAATACTGTAGGAATCAGGCACTTTATTCGTATATGCATTCTATAATTTAAATAAAAATTGAAAATACGTGCACCAAAAGTAGCTGTTAGATAATTCTGAAGAGGATTGTTTTGTGTAATTTTTTTTACATATATAAAAAAAACTGAGCTATTTTCTAATATGTATGGGTTAAATCATATATGAAACACAAGAATGTTTCTCATTGTGTCCTTTATTGTCCATTTAAAATGAACAAAATAAATTTTGATTTAAAATATGCAACTTATAGTATTAAAAAATCTAGAAAGTAATTTGTTTTTGTACATTTTTATTGTAATTATATTTACTTATGAACTCCGGATACTTATAGACTCTATTCTAATAACAAAGCCAAACCGAAGCAGATGTATCTCTTTCTACAATTTTATTTTTATCGTTAAAAAATAGTACAGTATAACTAATAATCAGATTTCAGGTTTCTTTGTTAATGAAAAATAAATTTTAATATTTAAAAATGTATTTCGTAAGTATGGTGTCAGATAAATTATTTGTCAGTAAATGTTTACTAAATGCTACAACAGCTATCGTTTTCCTTTACGACACAGGTGCTGAACACCTGAAATATCATCGGTCATCAATATTCCAATACTCTCTAACAGCAATAATTTGCTTTCGCTTATGATATGGGATATTTATGGAAGGAAATATTTAAATACTTTCAGATATAGAATATATTTCGTTATATATGAGTGCTTTTATTATCTATTCATGTGATGTCGATATATAGAATAAGAATTTTCTGTAAGAGTTTAGATTACCCTATTTAGATTTTTAAATCTATAGTATAATTTTTCAGTGAACATATGTATACCGGGTCTCCCTTCTTATTGTGGATCAACAGCTAATTTCTAAAATGATAGTATTAGAGTAGTATAGTACAAATTGCAAAAATGTTACAATTATCATTTTCCCTCATATGAAAATCCATTTATGTCAAAATACTTATTTTAAAAATCAGTCACTGGGTTCTACATGATTCTTTTTGATAAATGTTTTTCATATTCTAAAACAGATTTTTCAACGCGGAACCCCCGGGCGCGATGGTTCTCTAAGCACCCCTTCGAATATTTCATTTTTTGTGGATTTCTTTAAAACAAGAATCCATCTATAAAGTTGACACAAATACTAAGGGTTGACTCAGTACACTGTAACAAACATTTATTGTATAGGAAACCAGGGTCAGAAATTCATCTATTTAGACAAAATTACAGGGTGTATCATGATGAATTCGCAAAATTTAAAATGCCTTCATTCGAATACAGTTACATTTGTGAGGTTTCGTTATATTCGAATGATAAATTTCGAGTATGCGCAAAAAGAAACACGAATCATGTAAAGTCATGTAAAGTACGTAAGGTTATGATGTAATATTTAATTTTTTGTGGATTTCTTTAAAACGAAAATCCATCTATAAAGTTGACACAAATATTAAGGGTTGACACAGGACACTGTATCAAACATTTATTGTATAGGAAACCAGGGTCAGAAATTCATCTATTTAGACAAAATTACAGGGCGTCTCACTCCAATCCGAAATCGCCTTTTCGTTCATTACTTTAATAGTAGTGAAGATTTTTTTAATGAAATTCTTACAATAGCCTTATAATTCATACAAAGATGAGTCTGTTGCAAATTTTGTTAAAATATATTCACTACTGTTAAAGTTATCAACGAAAACGCGACATCGGATTGGAGAGAGACGCCCTGTAATTTTGACTAAATAAATGGATTGATGACTCTGGTTTTCTATACAATAAATGATTGTTACAGTGTCCTGTGCCAACCCTTAACCCCTTCGGGACGAGCGACATGTATACGTGACGCATAAGATGCTCAGATTCCTCGATTATTCCCACCAGTTACTTTTTTACTGTAAGCTTTGCCTTATTTAATGATAGCATTTCTGCAATTCAATAAGGCGAAAATTTCTGTTTGGAAAAACCAGTGGTAAAAGATTAAAAATTCTGTAAAGGACGCTCGTCGCGAAGGGGTTAAAGTTTGTACCATGAATTCGAGATCACCCGTACTTGCTTGTTTTTTTATTACATGTATTATTAAGGTTTTTGACTGTTTCATCTACAAAAGTCCTTGAAGTACTTCATCCCCGAATCTCAGAAAAATGTAATGTTAAATTTAGGAGAAGGTGGTCTAAAATGATCCCCTTAAGGGAAAAACTTGTGTAAAATATCATATTTGTTTAAATAAAATTTTGGCCCTTTGCTAGTTTTACACTTTTTTTTGTATTATAAACATGTTTTAATAATATTTTAAACCCAAATGGAGAAATGAAAAAAATAGATTTTATAAAAAGTGTACAAAGGATCATTTTACCCTCACCAAAGGGCAAAATGATCCTTCTTTTAAAAATAATTGTAAATTGTATTTTATCTACAAAATAAAGGATATAAAAGTAATTATGACAACACATAAGTGTAATTCACATCTAAAAACACACTCCATTAAGTAAACCAAGTCATATTTCTGTACATAAAAGACTGTATATCTAAATAAATATGAAAGTTAGTGCTTACCTTATAACAGATATTATGAAACCCATTTTTCAAAATAATCTATTCAGACGTGTAATACTGAGATCGCTAGAATACCACAATTGCGTCTTCTTCACTTATCACAGCTAGTTTATGTGTTAACCTGTACATAGTGCGACCTGTCTGGAAGAAAATTTACTTGGATCGTATTGCCCGTTAGGATCATTTTAGGCCACCTTCCCCTACTATTTTTTTGTTAATTTTATTTTACATGAGCAGGTTCCATCGTAGGGAACCAGTGATTACCAATGCGAGATATATTTTTATCGTGCATTTGTATAGCTGCCACTGCTCAAGTGAGATAATATTGTTGCATTATTGGAACCATGTTAATAATGGCACCCTTCATGGTGTGTCACAAGCTAAGTGCCCTTACTTACTGAAAGTTCGGAAAGGCCTGCTCTACCAAGCAAGTAAATAAAGCAGTTAACAATTAATTCTCTACATTGTTAAAAATTTGCAGCAATCTCTCTAGTCATTTGACCGTTTTTATAGAAAATGGTTACATAACCGTAATTTAACTCTATTCTGACCATAATTTGGGTAATAATATTGTCGAGGTAGAGTTAAATTATGGCTATGTAACCGTTTTCTGTAAAAACGGTCAATTGACTGGGCAGTTTGCTGCAAATTTTTAACAGTGTACCATCAAAACTAAACAAATATGATGCTTTTTTTTAATTTTCTGTTGTCCGGTATTAAAAAGGAGTTTTTTCACCTTCTAGTGCTAAAAATGCTAAAAATTCATAAAATTCAAAGTATCATAACTCGACAAGTTTTGGTAGTAGCAAAATGTAATTTTTGGTGTTTTACTTGTTAGCATTGTGAAATATTTTCTAAACATAATTTATTAGACACAGGGTCCGTCTAAAAATGTATATTTTGTAACTTTTTAAAAAATAACTGTTTTGATGTAAATGTACTGATGCAAATATGATGCATAACATTTGAAAACTTTTTTGCATTTGGAACTAAACCTCTAAAACGAACGGTTTAAGAAATAGTTATTGGTCAGGTATAAGAAAGTATACCCTGCTTCAAAAATCACTATTAACATTACAATAGAATATATAAGGTCTAAACTATATGCAAAATACTCAGAAGTAAATCTAGTACAAGTTGTTGAATATTACGAATTTAAACTTCATTATTAGTCGTAAACAATATTAATCGTACTTATCAACCATTTTTAAATGTACTAAATACTACAAAAACTACTTTTTTGCTATATTGAAATCGGAAAATTTGTGGTAAGGCTTAAAGATATATTTTTTCCATAATGTTAATATGGTTTAATACAGCTAAATGTTGAAAGTTCAGAAAAATGTGTGATTTCTTCTCGATTTTTAATTATAACACATATGAACACATAGGGAAAAAATATCTATGATTTGCTATTTGAATCAGTTAAAATATCTGAGATTTTGATCAAAAGTTTTAGTTTAATGTTTGAATTCTTAAAAATTTTAGTTTTTATTTATCTATTAAAAACATAATTAAATTTAGAGATTTGCTTGCTAAGCTTAAATATATGCGCTTTTGATACAAATAATAATAAAAAAAACTTGTACTGTGCTGTTGTATTAACATTTTATGAAACATAAGTCAATTTATTTATCAACCAGTCATTTTTCTGTCGACATTTTTTTGTTTATGGCACTGAATGATGATAAAACTAATAGGCGCCGTCGGCGCCCTCACGGCGCCGAGCGAGCCCACTCCTCATCGTGCCCAAATCCTGAGGGATTTATAACGCAGACCATGGCTTTGTCTCGCCAGGTCGCTACGATCGATTCAGAGGGTTCGCGTTCCAGCGACGCCTCCTCATCTTTTTGCCCCAGAGTCGACGACAGAGGTCGTTACGGTTCGGCGGAAGTTCCCACCATCAAAGGATACTTCCCCACGTGACACCTGATGAGCCGTAGGGACTGTCGAACGGCTTCATCGCCGGACACCCATAAGGGAGTCGGGTCATCCACCTGGTGTTCGGCATCCCTACGGCCCTTGCTTTCCCGCGGAGTCCGATCATGAAATGTATGGAAGAACAAGCCACTTGTCTCATCTTCCGCGGGCACTGAATGATGATAAAAAATAAATGGAGATTTTTTTCTGTACAGTAAAGAACTTGCTATAAAAATAAAGTAATAAAATCATGAGACACGAATTTTTCCAATTGATAATTATTTGTAACAGGAATTTATTTTCGAAAAATGTGGTAATCTCATTAGATATCAGTAATTAATAAACACGTCTTGAATATGTTATCATTTCTTAAGTCGACATCGAAAATACAGAAAGCATAATTATTTTATGCCGTTTCTAAAAAGGTGTCTTATCTTTTTAATTTATTTTGCTGAAGGTATTAAAAAACAATTTATGAATAAAAATCACTTAATGTCTTTCAATTAATTCTGTCTATGGACAATTATTTTTTACTTTTATTGTATATTAATAATTTTCTTGTTTCGGATGTTAATATTGTTTCGCCAGGGGTTTCGTTTACTACATACGTTGAAATACAGCAAATGTATAATGATGTATAATGAAATTTAAAATATCTAATATACATATGCAATAAATATTACAGATGTTTGATAAGAAATTATTTTCTTCACAGATATGTCTGGTTGTTGATTAAAGAATTGATTGAAGGTGTTACTTATTTTAGAATTATTCCTATTATGTTTCAAATTAATAATTCATTATAATTTAAAATAACTTTCAAAAGTATATTTCACGTTTTCAGAAAATGCAAATTTACATAGTATGTTTAAAGTATTAGTGGTGCGTATACTGTTCAAAAAAGCATAATTTCCCCGTCCACCGCGGATAGACGATTGCGATTAAAACGCTTTCTGATTGGTTGTTAAACCAAACGCTTCTTAAGTCATTTCCGGTTGATCTTGGTTTCTTATATAACATCTATTAAATTCTGCATAATCGAATTAATTTCTAAATATAATATAATAAATAATATAATACTAATATCTATATTTATATGTAATTAATATAATATTATATACATATTATATATACATTATATATAATTAATATATATATATATATATATATACATATATATATATATATATTTCATATACAATTAATATATAATTAATATAACATTAATTTATAATATAATATAAAAATTATACAATCTTTTTTATATAATCTAATTTCTATATAATGAAATATTTCTATGTAATCTTATAATACCTAGTAATTTATTATATAATATTTTCTTATATCTTCATAATCCTCTCAAATACCGGAAATGACCTAAGAAGCGTTCGCTTTTAGAACCAATCAGAAGGCGTAACAATCCCAATCGTCGATCGGCGGTGGAGACGGAAATTATACTTCAGAAAACGCTCATGGCCATACTACATCTCGAATCAGTGTTTCTTCAGACAGTTTTGACTTAAAATTTAATTAATAAATACGTTAACTTTTATTTTTATTTTGTAAGTTAATACAATATATGCAAGTTACATGGAGAGTTTTGATTAATTAATTTTATCGTTATACCTATGTTTAATATTTTACTAGACGCATATACTAATTAATTTGAACTTCTTTCAAGATGACTTTCAAGTCCTTGATTTTCCATCTCAAAATTAAGACATAGTTTTATTATTCTTCATGAATAATTTCTGTAATTGTAAAAATTAATTTTCAATATTGATTTCTATTTAAGATAGGATATTCATTATAATGAATTAGTTATAACGCCTACCTATCGATAGTATCAAAAAAATCTAAAATATTTTTATGTATTAATCGCGAAAGTACATTTCCAATGAATATCATCAAACATTTTTTCTTGAAGAAATAATAAATTTGATCTTATAAAATAGAGATTTCCTAACGAGTTTGTGAAATTATGATCGAGGTCCAGAATGCAGTCTTATAACGATGCCTCTTTCCCAGCGTTATTGAAATTTCAATGAATATATTTCTGCTTTATACATACAGAATTTTAAATAAAAGTAGTTTCATAGTTTCAAGTGAAGTTCGTCTTATTATTTATAGAATGTGACTTTTTATGATTTATTTTGCAATATAGTCTTATTAAATTTTATAACGAATTTTTTTAACAAATATTTAGACAGTGTTACATAATGCTGCAATACATTTTGAAACTTCTTGCGTAATAGGGTTTTTCCAATTGTTTTTGTATAACAACTAAACTGTAGAATTTATTGATTAAAGTTAATACAATACATGTAAGTCACATGCAGTAAATATTTTATTTAAATATTTTTTTTTGTCAAATTGATTTTTGCTACTTCACAAGACGTAAATACGAATTAATTTCACCTGCAAGCCACGATAATTTTCAAACTTTTATTTTCCAATCAGGAAATTAATCTTTTTGACTGTAATAAAATAATAATATTTCAATTTCAAAACTAAAAAATATGGTGTTACTTTATTTTTCTGAAACATCTGCTGTAATTGTACGAATAGCTTCAACACTTTCTATCATTTAAACCTTTCAGGGGCGGTGGTATATATTATATACCACCTAATTTTAATCCGATTCAAACCAGAAACTTTTATTTAAATTTAACTTTTTAATTTTGACGAAAAAAAAAGTTGAAAAATTGCTTATTCTTATTTTGAACTAAATTATTTCCTAAATCCCGGCGGGAGTTACAGGAGCACAAGTGCTTGCCCCTGAAAGGGTTAAAGGGACCAGAAATGTTTGAAATGACGAATGTTTGATGTGAATTAGTAACCTTGTAGATAATGTACTATTACTTCTTTTTCAATTTATTTATTTGAGTTTATAAAAATAAAGATAAACATTTTGTTAAATTATAATACAATAACAAAATTGAATATTGTACGACAAAATTTATCTAAAAAAATATTGTTGTGAGCTCGGGGTTCGAAAGGACTGATGCCAATATATAAGAACAATTAAAAGGCTTTATTCACTATAAACAGTGCAATACGAACACCAATATCTTCTGAAAATTACAAGATATTCAGTAATCTTCAAATCCAATAAAAGCACAGCAAAATTTCACACAGAAACAATGCGTTCAATACGACGTATCAACGACAAAATCAATCCGAGAAACACAGTTCTCAATGCAAAGCCTCTCGTATGAATTCAATCGCAGTTGACAGACAACTAACTGAACTGAACTGATGGAGGTCCTTATATAGGTTTCAGAGATCTTTCCAGATTATTCCAGAGCCTTCAGATGCTAGAAATTACCAGAAAGTGCTTTAACTTTCGATAGAGAACCTAAGCGAGAAAGGATAAAGGGGGTAATGTACAGGTATAAAGGTACCAATGTACAGGTATAAAGGGGGGAGGGGTTGCACAAAAAGTCGCCAAGTCCGTCGCCAACTTGGCGACATTAGGCGATATATCGCCAAATTTGGCGACAAAAATAAGTCGCCAAAACCATCGCCAACTTGGCGATAAACCCATTCCTTGGCGATTTTTCCATAGACTTCTTATAAAGATGAGGGTGTAAGGTTGTTTTTCTTGCAAAGCATCTGAGGCCTTTAGCATTGAGTTACATGATGCTCAATAGGAAATCCATTAATAATACTGCAATTTTCACAATAATAAAATAAAATAAATTTAAACAAATGGAATATTTACAGATATATACAAAATTCATAACATTGCCCCCATCTCGAGGACTGCACGTCCCGGGCAGTTCAACCTTTGATCGGAAAGCAAACCCGTTACCAACAAATGCTATACTACTCAAAACACTTAAAGCAAACATGGAAAATAACAATTAAACACATTCATAATGCATCATTACATACAAGTATTTAAATAATAACATTAATAATGATAATGCTAAGCAAAAGAAATTATTACATTAACTTATATACAAGACCGTGGTCATACTAATTTACATTATTTACATTACACTATTTACAATCAATGAACTAAGTACTATGGCCATAGTATGGAGCCAGCCTGTCGTAATGAACGACTCTAGGCTTCGAACTTGGTGACTTTCGGATCCGAATTACGACATCGTTCAGTCTGTTTAGGACTGTATAAGGACCGTCCCAGTGCGATTGCAGTTTGGGAGAAAGTCCTTTACGTCGAGTCGGATTATAAAATCAAACCTTGTCACCTTCTTTGAATTGATGTCCCGTGGCTTTCGTGTCGTACCTGGTCTTCATCTTCTCCGTCTGTATATTGATCCGCTCTCGAGCCAAGTTGTGGACGTCTTCAAATCGTGCCTGGAGATTCTGCAAGTATCCCTCTGGCGATGAAGGCGCATCTGGAGGGCGACCAAAAAGCAGATCACAAGGTAGACGAAGATCACGACCGAAAAGCATCTGAGACGGGGAATAGCCGGTCGTTTCATGGACGGCGCTGCGATAGGCGAGGAGAAACAAGGGAAGTTTTTGGTCCCAGTCTTGTTGGTTTCTTGAAACTAGCAGTGAGAGGTTGTTGAGGATGGTACGATTAAACCTCTCAACCATGCCATCCGACTGTGGATGTAAAGGCGACGTCCTAGTTTTGTCCATTCCGAGAAGTTGACAAAGACCCTCAATCACAGCAGATATGAAATTTCTCCCTTGGTCAGAATGCATTTGAAGGGGAACTCCATACCTTGATATCCACTGGTGTACCAAGGCATCCGCAACCGTAGAAGCTTCTTGATCAGGGATGGCATAAACTTCAGGCCATTTCGTGAAATAGTCCATGACAACAAGGAGGTATTTGTTGCCATCAGCACTTCATGTCATAGGCCCTAGGATGTCAATGGCGATGCGTTCAAAAGGTGCTCCTACATTGTAGAGATGTAGTCTTCCTCGGCTACGTTTCTTTGGTCCTTTCCGAGCTGCACATGCATCGCAAGATTTGCACCATTGTTCGACGTCAGCTCTCGCCTTTCCCCAGAAGAAGCGCTCTCGGACTCTGTGTAATGTTTTCATGACTCCAAAATGGCCACCAGTGGGACTGCCATGTAATACCTTGAGGACCTCTGGTATTCGGGATCGAGGAAGTACCAACTGCCATCGAGATGTTTTCCCATCTTCCGATTCGAATTTTCGGAACAGGACACCATTCCTGACGTGGAGAGAGTTCCAAAGAGCCCAATATTGCTTCGTCGTAGGACTGTAAGTCGAGATGTCTTTCCAACTGAGCTTCGTGCTAGAAGATTCTAATAACTCCAAGATTGGTTTGATCTCAGAGTCTGCCATTTGATCTTCTCGAATCTTCTCATCACTCCAGGGATCTGGTGGCGTTGATAGTGAAGTCTTCGTCTGGCGTATGACATGTAAGGGATTATACTTGTTCTCCGCTCTGGAACAATAGCGACGACTTTCGGGACACGGTCTTCTTGATAAGGCATCAGCATTTCCATGCGATGAGCCTTTACGATGCCTGATGTCAAAGTCGTATTCCTGGAGTCGTTGTATCCATCTGGCTACTTGGCCCTCTGGGTTCTTAAAATTCATCAGCCATGTTAGGGATGCGTGATCAGTACGAAGGAGAAATTTCCTGCCATAGAGATAGTGATTGAAGTGTTCTATGGCTTTTACTATAGCTAATAACTCCTTACGAGTGACGCAATAATTCCGCTCTGGTTTCGACAAACATTTGCTCCAGTATGCTACGACTCGTTCTTGGCCATCTATTTCTTGTGAAAGTACAGCACCGACACTTTCATGACTAGCATCCGTGTCCACAATGAATTGTTTGTCGGGGTGTGGATAGGTTATGACTGGAGAGGATGTGAGAGCTTCTTTCAGCTGCTGGAAGGAATTCTCGCATTCTTGTGTCCATAGAAACTTCTGCTTGCTTTCAGTGAGCCTATGCAAGGGTCTTGCGATGTTGGAGAACCCCTGTACAAACATTCTGTAATAAGTGCATAGTCCCAGAAAGCTTCGCAACTGATGGACGTTTTCCGGACGCTTCCAGTTCTTTACTGCAGACACTTTTTCAGGATCTGTTCGAACACCTTCAGCTGAGATGATGTGTCCTAAATAATTTACTTCGCGTTGGAAGAACTTGCATTTCAGAGGGTTCAGCTTTAAATTCGCCGCTCTTAGCTTCGTTAACACTTTTCGAATATTTCCAAGATGTTCTTCAAACGTGCGGCCATCAATGATGACGTCATCTAGGTAGATGAGACAAGCTTCAAAAGTCAGGCCTTTTAACACTGTCTCCATGAGGCGCTCGAACGTTGCTGGAGCATTGCAGAGCCCGAACGGCATAACTTTGAATTGCCAAAGTCCTTGTCCAGTAGTAAATGCGGTCTTCTCTTTGTCATCAGGATGGATCCCAACTTGCCAATATCCACTCTTCAAATCCAGCGTGGAAAACCATTTATGTCCTGAAAGAGTATCTAGCGTGTCGTCTATTCTTGGTAGAGGATAGCTGTCCTTCTTCGTGATATCGTTAAGTTTACGATAATCCACACAAAATCTTGTGGAGCCATCTTTCTTTCGGACCAACACGATGGGAGAGGCCCACGGACTTGATGACGGTTCGATGATGTCACTATCCTGCATCTCACGTAAGAGCTTAGAAACCTCTTCTTGTTTTGCGAACGGCAAGCGTCTTGGATGCTGTTTAATCGGTGGATGGTTGGCAGTATCAATTCTATGACGTGTCAGTGAAGTGCGCCCTATATCACTCTCGTTTTGTGAAAACACATCCTTAAATTCCTGGAACAGTCTTTCTGCGGCATGTCTCTGTTCAGGAGATAAATTTTCATTTCGTCCAATTACAGGTGTTAAACTTGTAGGCGGCTCCGATAACGTCAAGCTCGGGTCTTTGCAAACACAGGTGACTGGAACACAGGTTGCAAGCACTTCACCTTTCTGGATAATTCTAGACTTTTCACTTACGTTCGCAATCCTCACAGGTATCACATCTCTCGACAGATCTACCAGCGCTGATGCTATTAGCACTCCCTTTGGGCTCTTCTCAGGATATCCAGTCAAGCCATACTGGAAAATTCTTTCGTTTCCAGTTAATCCAGGTATCATCATTTCGGTCCGAGGAGGGATGATAACATCTGCCTTGGCTGTGATCCGTTGAATAGACCCGGACTCATTTCCAAGTTTGAAAATAGTGACATCTTCTTGAGCAGAGCGTAACTCATTATTCTTAAAATCCAGTGTAAATCCTTGCTCTTTTAAAAAGTCCAGTCCGAGTATGAAAGGGTCTGAAATATCGGCCACATAGACTGTATGATGGTAAGCGGCGTTCCCAAACTTTATTTTCAATTTCATTCTTCCATGTATGTCGATCTTATCCCCGGTCACGGTTTGAAGGATAATATGGCGCGGGGTCCAGAGGAGTTTTTCCTTTAGCCGGTGAGCTAGATCTTTCCGAATGATGGTCACATTGGCTCCTGTATCGATGATCATATTACAGGGCAAATCATTCACACGCCCGACTATAAAAACTCCGTTCTCGCCGCAACTTCTTGCAGAAATTTGACACACTTGATAATGGGGCTTCTCGAAATCTGGCAACCTCCGCCCCGCAAGATGGCCATTAATTAGTTTTCCTGCTCCGCCATTCGTGGGGAGCTATTACCTTCTGTGCTGGGTCGTTTTAGGCAGTTTCTTTGAATATGGCCTTCTCCACCGCATTTCCAGCACTTGATCTTTCTGTCAGTTTTGTTGTCCATCAAGGAGTTCATCTGCCTCATCATGTCCTTCACCTGCTGCTGTAAATGCTCCACAGCTCTATCCGACGTCTCAGGCATGTTGGCTACTCGCACAAAGTGTCGATCTTTCCTTGTAGCTTGCTGGGCTGCCTCGAATTTCAGGGCATAAACTAAAGCCCCTTTTAAGTCACTGAGATCTGCAATCCGGAGTTGTTTCTGGATCTCAGAGTCACGCACACCATCAATAAAATGCTGCAGAGCCAAGCTTTCTCTAATTTCAGTCGGACAGTCAGGATAAGCAAGATGTGAAAGTCTCTCGACATCCGTAGCAAGCTCTTGCAGGGATTCAGTGGATTTCTGCTGTCGAGATTTGAGCTGGAGTCTGCTATATTCCTTCATGCATTTCTCGCCAAAGCGTAATTCTAAGGCACTGACGAGCGTTTCAAAATCCAGCGGTTCATTTGCAGGCAAAGTCTGTAGGACATCGGCAGCATCAGCTCGTAGAGAAGCAGCTAACTGGCAAGCCTTTGTCTGGGAATCCCATCCATTGGCGTCCGCTACGATCCCAAATTGTTTCTTAAAAACTGGCCATGAGGATTTTCCGTCATAGGTCGAGAGTTTAATAGAGGCCCGGGGAAGCATAGCTTGATACTTGACATCTTCGGGATAGTTTTCGGCAGTTATCTTTTGTTTCTTCACATTTTCCAACTCCTTTTCTATACTCTCTATCCTTTCTTCTATGGTATTGGCTGTCTTTTGAACTTTTTCCTCTATTTCCAGAAATCTTCCTTCAAATTTGTTTTCCACGCTGTCAATTCTTTCATTTAAAGATGTTATTTTATTATCTATTAATTCTTTCAACTCACCAAGGTTGGTTGACATATCCTTCTTCATTTCTTCCGACATCTCTTTCATTTCAGCCTGGTTTGCGGTCATTTTCTCATCTATCGCTGACATTTCCTTCTTCATTTCTTCCGACATCTCTTTCATTTCAGCCTGGTTTGCGGTCATTTTCTCATCTATCGCTGACATTTCCTTCTTCATTTCTTCCGACATTCCCTTCATCATTTCTTCCGACATTTCCTTCATTTCAGCCTGGTTTGCAGTCATTTTCTCATCCATCGCTGACATTTCCTTCTTCATTTCAGCCTGGTTCGCAGTCATTTTCTCATCCATCTCTCCTAATTTCTCCAATAATTTAGTCAGTTGCGCCTCCATTGCTCTGGTAATCGGCATTCAACCCCACTCCTGACACCAAATGTTGTGAGCTCGGGGTTCGAAAGGACTGATACCAATATATAAGAACAATTAAAAGGCTTTATTCACTATAAACAGTGCAATACGAACACCAATATCTTCTGAAAATTACAAGATATTCAGTAATCTTCAAATCCAATAAAAGCACAGCAAAATATCACACAGAAACAATGCGTTCAATACGACGTATCAACGACAAAATCAATCCGAGAAACACAGTTCTCAATGCAAAGCCTCTCGTATGAATTCAATCGCAGTTGACAGACAACTAACTGAACTGAACTGATGGAGGTCCTTATATAGGTTTCAGAGATCTTTCCAGATTATTCCAGAGCCTTCAGATGCTAGAAATTACCAGAAAGTGCTTTAACTTTCGATAGAGAACCTAAGCGAGAAAGGATCCCAATGTACAGGTATAAGGGGGGGGGGTTGCACAAAAAGTCGCCAAATCCGTCGCCAACTTGGCGACATTAGGCGATATATCGCCAAATTTGGCGACAAAAGTAAATCGCCAAAACCATCGCCAACTTGGCGATAAACCCATTCCTTGGCGATTTTTCCATAGACTTCTTATAAAGATGAGGGTGTAAGGTTGTTTTTCTTGCAAAGCATCTGAGGCCTTTAGCATTGAGTTACATGATGCTCAATAGGAAATCTATTAATAATACTGCAATTTTCACAATAATAAAATAAAATAAATTTAAACAAATGGAATATTTACAGATATATACAAAATTCATAACAATATTTTTCCAGCAATTTTGAAGTCTAGGTTCCATATTTTTGAGTACACATGTCATTTTTTACTGCTTATTACGTTGATTCTCGATTATACCTGAAAAACAAACAAAAATGTGTAAAAATATGTATGTAAAAAATTGAAAATTCCATAAAATTTTATCATAATTTCTTTTATAATTTGAAAAAGAGAATTATTTGTTTGTTTTTCAGGTATAGTTTGTTGAAAATTGTAAGTTCTTTTATTTAAAAAAAAAAAAACATATAAATCATGTGTTTTGTTCAAAAGTGATCGTGGAAAGCCGCTGAAAACTGTATTTCGATGTAATTGAGTTCAAAGTTTGGCCTTCACAAGTATCATCGATTGCGCGACTGAAGGCTCCTATAACCGTAATTTTAGACTTTTTCTATCAGATTAAATGTCTGATATTCTGAAATATTAGAAAATTATAAAAATTATAATTAAAAAATACATTTTTCCGTCATTTTAAAACTTTCGGGATCCCTTAAACTAGAATATTCAAGATAAAGAATTAGTTGTAATACCATGTTAGCGATAAGTTATAAAAAATGAAATATATTATTATGCATTAATTCAAAACATACACCTTTTTCAATCAATAATAATAATTTCAATCGAATCAATTGGGGGGTATTATTTTTTCTAAGAAGAAGAAATAAAATAACTCTTAGATAAAAAAGACATCTGAAAAGATTATGTGCGAAATTACGATTGAGACACTGGCTTTTAATTCTCGAACAGATAATATACCCATACTGCATGCACTTTACTAGAATTTTAATGAATATTTCTACAGTTATAAATTTTGCGTGAGTTTTAAATAATAGAAGTTTTATAATTTTAAGTAGTATTTTACTTATT
This sequence comes from Maratus michaelseni, assembly GCA_963931845.1. Classification (NCBI taxonomy): domain Eukaryota; kingdom Metazoa; phylum Arthropoda; class Arachnida; order Araneae; family Salticidae; genus Maratus; species Maratus michaelseni. The sequence goes on along the minus strand of OZ007594.1, from coordinate 94,807,432 downwards.
TCAAGGAATTCCCTTTATTATTCAATTTTCAATATAGGCTTCTTAAAAGTTTGGTAAACGTTTTATGCCTAACATCACGCTAATAATTCTTAAGTAACTATAACTATTATTTCTTTCATCATTTGAATAAGAACTTCTATTAAATATATAAGCGTTATCTTAGCTTATATTAAATATATAAGCGTTATTAAATATATAAGTTATCTTTAAGCTGTTTAACTAAAATATTTATTATTCAAACATTTTTCAATAATGTTTACTGAGTTGTACAGAGGTTTATAACAAAAGGGAAAATATGCAGAAATTAAATACACTTATCGTGATAAAATACTTAATTCTTAAGAACAAAAATGCGTTTAACAGACATGATGTTATTAATAGACGTGTCCAAAACTTTCAGCACACCTTTTTTTTCTTCTTGGAGTTATTTTTATGTTGTCAAAGCTAATACTTTCTCTCACAGAAATATAAAGATGGTGATTTATATGAACTATTATTTTAAAACAATTACTCGATATGATTTTTCAAAATTTATTCATTATTTTGTTTTTGTGTGCCAACGAAAAATACTTGATAGGGTTGAGTCAATAAATGTATACGGGTGGGAAAATTAAAGGAACATCTACACTGAGAAAAATTCACTTTCAAATCTGTGTAAATCGATGTTTTCATTTTGCTATGAAACTTATTGTTTCAAATAGGACGACCCAACGCGTACAGTTCTGAAATACCAGAATATTTAAACATGGATATACTCAAAACTGAGCACATAGAGCTCAGTTTATCTCATTTTTGAAACATGGACACACTCAAAAATTATTAGAATCAGTTCAAAATTATCTTTGAAACATGGAAATACTCAAAATTGAGCACATAGAAATCAGTTCATACTCATTTTTGAAACATGGACATGCTCAAGTATGAGCACATGATGTCATATTCTTGAGTGTGTGCATGTTTTCAGAAAGGAGTATACACATGTCTTAAACTTGAGTAATTTTGATTCGGAGCCATTTTGACTATGCAACATACTCAGATTTGAGTATTCTTTGATCAGTTTTGAAAATGTTATTTTTAGAGTGTATAAAAATGTACTTTGTGTTAATTCTATTAAATGAAGCCTAATTAAAGGTAGTAGGTTATGAACTCAAGTTCAGCGTTATGACGTAGTCCGATGGTATTCAACTTAGTTTTGCAAAAATATGAAAAGTGAGCAAGTTTCCTGTATACAAGTTTCACGTCGTTGACAAGCCATTTGACACGTGGTATTTAATTTCGGCAATGGATAAAGAACATTAAGCTTGTAAAGCTGTAAATTTGAATTTCGGTCAGAGGTGTCTACACATCTTAACAATGTTTTCTATGTACCTTAAAAATTAATAAAAGAAACTCAAACTTTTCCCTCTCCTATTTTATATAATGTTTCCTATATTTTCATATATTTACTATTATACTACTAAATTCCTATATTTACTGCGGTAATATGATTTCTGCAATTGATGATATGTCAGGCATGAGAAAATAAACATCTTGTGCAAGTTCATTGTTTTAAAACAACAAGTCACTCAAATTACATGAGCTCTTTAACTTGCCCCTTTATTTTTTCTTGCCAGTATATTGAGATATCTACTGTCTTATAATAGCCTATTTTGGACAAAAAATTACATTTAAAAATATTGTACAATTTAACAACCAAAACACTTTTGTTTACTTTGTATATTAATTGGAAGCATAATTATGTCTGCTTTTGTTAGAGCACACGAATCGTAAGTTTGCATTTATGTAACCCGAAGTTGCTGTTTACTGAGCTAAAGAAAATAACTTCTAATATTGAGATTAAGGAATGTACTATACATAAATCGTAAATTTTTTTAAAAAATTCAGATGAATATATTTCTTAACCCCCCGACCGCCGAGCAAAAGGGCAAATTTTTAAAGTTGTTTTCTCTTTAGGTTTTTTAAAATGCTAAAAAAAGATGAATTTTCAAACTTGACATAAAAAACTTAATTATGTATATGAGTATTAGCCTTGAGACTATCAGTCTTTACTCAATATTTTTAAACTGCATTATATTTGCATTATATTTGCATTATATTAAAAGTCCGGACTACTTGAGATATATTATTACGCAAGTTTCAAGAAATTCAATACTGTTAAAAGAAACTAGAAAATATTTTGAAAATTATTACGCATGGAGCATTTCAATTTTTAAATTTAAAGTTTAATTAAAAAAAGAAAAGACAAAAAATCCACTCACTGAAAAAAGAAAATAAATAAATAAATAATTTTTTAGTAAAGTATTTTTTTTTTAATATATATAATTTACTGTACAGAAGACTTCTTTGAAGAACTTTTTGTTGAAATACCTTAAAAATGAAGAAAATTTGTTAAAGTCCACAGCCACCTTAATTTCATTATTCAAATGCACTATAGTCATTCTTAATTAAATATTAACATTGAAATATTCTTTTATTTTATAGTTCGTTTATATTTTTACCTAAAAAAGTCTAGTGTAAAAAGCTTGTATTCTAAAAAGTTAATAAAATATATTTATACAAGAAGCCTTATGAAAGCCTTTTAAGGTGCGTTCTTAACATAGTAATGTTCGTAATTATATAAATACGTAGCACCTATAGTCGTCGAACTTAATGTTTCATTGTGACAATCTAAATTGAATGACAATTTTATGATTTATGAATTTACAAAAATAAATATCATTTAACAGCTTTTTCTTAAAAATTGGGGGAAACGAAAAAAGAAAGAAAATTTTATTAACCTTTTATTTACTGCTATCGATTTTGTCTCGATTTCTTAGCATCGAACAATTTTCTTGTGAATAATTTTGTTATGCTTGTCTCACACCATTACTGGGTTTAAATTCCCGATCGTTGATAATGACGTTTGCTTTTACAGAATTGTGATTAATGTTTCATAAGATTTATTTGTTAATCACAGAAATGTCCATGTAAAAAAAATAAGAAATAAATAAAACATCATAATATAAATAAAAAAAAGGGGACAACTCTTATTAGTGCCCAGAAAAATAGATTGGTAAAAGCAAAAGATTAATTTGCTGCAGTAATTTGATGAAGGAAGAATCAAACTAAAGAGCTATAATAAATATGATAAAATATTATTATCAATTGTATTTACGGAATTAGATAAATTAAGCTATGTGCGACATTACTATAAGAAGTAAATTCCAGTCGTTTTCTTGTTGAACTTCATAACTCCATTTTATTAGAAAGTTGTTTTGTATTGCTTTTGATTAATCAAGAGTGTGTAATAAAACTTGATAAAAAAGAGGACATTGATAATTACAAAATAATGTTTACCAGTTGCTTATTCATTACATCTAGACATTAATAATAATAAACAAGTTAGAAACTGCACGTTAAACGTGACAAATGAGGTACGTTATTATAACTAGTTTAACAATGTAAAAAATCATTGTTATTATTTCAGTGATATGAATTATATTGTCTGTTATGGGCGAAATGAGCGTGCTTTTTAAAAATTATTATTATATATGCCACGTTTACAGATGCGAATTTTGTTTTCGATACCACACAGCGCTGCAAAATTCACCATTGGACATCTTGCTTCGCGAATGATTACCTCCATGGTTTAATATTTCTATGACTTACGATGAACGAATCTGTTGTGTTTAATTACTTTATTGGATTAATATATTCGGCTGTTAACCTAATTTTCACTGAAGTTATCTCAGAATGCATGCATTTTTTAATGTAATTCATGTCTCAAGCAAACAATTTTTTGAACGGTTTTTCTAACAATGTTACTGTTATGCAATTTTATTCGAAAAAATAATTTTGAATAAACATAGCCGCTTGGCATATGAAAAAAGATGTGGTTAGCCCGTAAATGTTTTTCTCAGTCACAGGACTTGCGCTCTTATTATATAGATTACGTATGATAGGATTTAATAGAATAAAGAAAACTTTTATTAATATCTTTTTAAGTTTTGTTTCGATTTTCATAAAATTTGAAATGACTCGACAAAATTCTGCAACGATTACATATATATTAAATTTCAAACAATTCGGTTGGGTAGTTTTCGCACTGTTTTATGCGAACGGATGGACAGACAGATGGACGGACCAGACGACGACTATAGATGCTACATATTTATATAATTACGAACGCACATAATAAAGACATTTGTAGCATCCCATTTTGTATTAAAATATACGGAATATGCGTACCGGAAAAATATAACTCAAAATATGGTAATATAAAAATTCTAATTTTATTAGTAATTGTGACATGCAATTCTTTTTTTTTCTAATCGAGGTGCCTACCTGTGCTTTTCAGCCGGTTGGAAGAACCTAAAATAAATAACATAAATAACATATCAGTTTGTTCGTTTCAAGAATTTAGGCAACGCCTAGAACTTGCGTTTTCCCACAACAGTTCCTGAAAGTTTTACAGATGATTTGTAACTAGAATACTTTGTAATAACGTGCTTTAATGCATTTATACGTGCATACAATCGTTATTTTTAAAGATTTGAAGATATATCAGTGCTCTAAAGGAAAACATATTAAAGATTTGAATAAAGCACGTGTTAAGCTTGAAAAAGTTGAATGAAGCAGGAATAATTGAGTTGCGTGGCCGAAGGAAAGATTGAAATTTTACTGATATCAACACCAAAAAATAAAGCAATAATTAAATATAATAAATTACCTGTTATCCAACGTCCGATTATGCGACACACTTGGTGATACGACACTCTTCACAAATTTCATCAAAAATATATTTGTGACTGTATTGCAAATTCCTCGACAGAAATTAATTATTTTTTCATCTAAATTCCATTATAGAAATCTTAAACAAATTAAAAGTGCTAATAAATGATTAAAATATTATTATAGTTATGCAATATACATTGTGAATTTTTTTAAGATATACCGATTTTTTTTTACATCATAATAATTTTAAATAGGTCGAACAATCTAAGAAATCGGGGAGAAATACTCACTAATAAACGCACTGATATATTAATATTCTCCTTGACTACGAGTCTTCGTCGAAATCTGGTGCAAGTACATCACATTCAAAAATAAAAGAAAATGTAACAACGATCCCTCTTTGAAATTGTCTTGTTTTTACCTACGACCACAAATAAATGATGCAATTACAGAATTTCCTCCTTAAAATTGCCGTATTTGTATTTATGATATTTCTTTTAAGACAATTTATTCTACAGAATTCGATATTTACTTCGTTTCTAAAAGTATTACTATTTTTTTTTATGTATGTATAATTATAAAATGCATCTAATAGTGTACGAGAGACGTTCCGGAAGTAAGTTTCGTCATTTTGTTTCAAACGGAAATTTTTTTGCCATAAAAAGTACCTTGGCACCTTGCACTATTTTTTGACATTATCGTCTCCAACAGTGAGACATTTGTCGTAGCGTGCCATCAGTTTGAAGAAACCACTCTGGTAAAACTCTGTACCCATCGATGGAAGAAATTGTCGCACAGCCTGCCCTACTTCAGCATTGTTTGGGAAGATACGTCCCGAGAATACGGCTTTCAATGCAGGGAACAGCTACAAATCCGTTTTGGCAAGATCGTGGCTGTAGCGACGAATCTGATCTTGTGTTAGCCTCGCTGTATGTAGTTTTGCCTTGTCGTCCAAGAGCACAACACCTTTACTCATGATCCCTGGTCTCTTTCGTCGAATAACGGGCCTGAGTTTGGTGATGGTTTGTATTCGAATAACCTCGGGCACGCTGGTCTGCTGCTGCTCTCTCATCTTTAGTGCTCAGCCCATGCATCATTCCTCCTCCGCCGACACTCCTTCGGTCGTTGAACCAGCAAGGGATGTGGATTCTTATGGCGATTTTTTGTTTCAACTGGTGTACCATCGTCTCTTTAAAAATAATGACGAAACTTACTTTCGGATCATCCTCGTATTTCCGTTTATCCGACGATTTCGATTTTTCGACAATATCCTGGTCCGGGAGTACCGGGTAAAAGAGAGCATATATTATTATATCACATGGAAAGCTTAGCTTTGGGATTGATCAGTTAATAAAATATTAAAAGTACTATAACCAGCATCAACAGGCTTTGAATATCATCCGTTTAAATGTACTGGTTTACCCTATATTTTCATTTGTAAAAATACCTTGTTTAGAGTACATATTGAAATTGTAGCGAGTATTTTTCAACAAACTTTTCACTTTATAAAAAAAAAAAATATTTAACAAAGATTTTCAATCGATTTAAATGTATAATTTCTGCTTTTATTTTCATTCGACTTAATTAAATTGATTAAAAGAGATTTTTAGTATATTTTTCACAGATTAAATCATAAATATTTGAACGTATTGAATTTCGCTCGTACTCACTTACTGGAATTCCAGTTTTCATCTTAGTTTTTTTTTCAATTTTAGATTTTTATTTTCAACGAAAACACGAATATGGACAGCATCCGGGCAAAAGCCAAAAGTGAAACTTTCTCTTATTAGTATAGATAAGTTTAGAATTATTTATTTATTTTTTTAAGATTTTTAAAATTGATCGTAAATATTGAGAATATTTGTTGATTAAATGAGTCGTTTGATAATGCTCCTAAATAAATTATATGCCAATACAAATGGTATTTAATGAAATTAAGCAGTATAAATAGAATTACAATATTATTAGATAAGCACCATCGGTTCTTGCAATAATATATTTCATTATGGAAAACAAACAGTGTGGATTGTACTTCGATTGAACAATCTACGTATAAACCATTTTAATATATTGATTGTTTGAGGACTATTATTTAGCGTTTGCATTACAGACAAATTAACATGCATTTATTGTTGCTTATTTAAAGTCAAGTAATCCGTTAAATATTTTTATGGTTGCTCTCGAATAAATTTTATGTGATTTTATATATATATATATTAACAATCTATTGTTTATTGTGATTAAACAATAAAAATATATATTAACTTTTAAGAATACCGTTATTACTGACTAGTCACAATATTTAATTAAGACTATTATTTAGAGATTGCATTAGTGAGAAATTAACGTATCTGTACTAATCGTTGCAGTCTTATTTAAAGTAAAGTAATTGATTAAATATTTTTTTATGATTTCAGTCAAATACATTTTATGTCAGTTTATATAGAATATTAACAATGTATTGTTTATTGTGATTTTCAAAAAACTAAGATTTATTAACTTATGACAATACTATTATCACTGACTACTGAAAAGCATAAGCGATAAAGTCCTATCTCTTTCATTACAGACTAATAGTGTAATATTCAGCCAGTGTAACATATAGCTAATTCAGGAGCCCAAAAGTAGGGTTTTATAAAGTTATTCTTCTCAAAAAATATACTGACATAAAAATTAAAGGAACAATTGTAAAAAAGTACTTTATGATAATTCCAACACATGAAATCCAATTAAATGTAGTATATTGATATCTCCAGACCATTGACGCCATATAGTTCAATAGTATTCATCTTTGCTACAGATAAATTCGAAAATTTGGTCAGAATTTTGCATGTGACAAATTAACGTATCTGTACTAATCGTTGCAGTCTTATTTAAAGTAAAGTAATTGATTAAATATTTTTTATGATTTCAGTCAAATACATTTTATGTCAGTTTATATAGAATATTAACAATGTATTGTTTATTGTGATTTAAAAAAAAAATAAGATTTATTAACTTACTAGCTTACCCGCCCGGCGTTGCCCGTGCCAACAACCTTAAATGTACCTGAAATAAGTGTTGAACATTTTTTTTTATTTTTAAACAAATCTAATGTTGGGGGCCCCACTACCTTAGACAGCAAACACTGGGCGTGCCATACACACTCCCATATATTACCGTAAGTCGAGTCGAAAGAGCCACACCCCTTCATGATCCAGCCCATAGAACCAGATAGAAAAGCGCCCCTGGTGGTGAAAATCGATAAGCTCTATCTATGTAGAGTCGAATGAGCCATACCCCGTCGTTATCCAGCCCATAGAACCAGATATAGGAAAGCACCCCTGGTGATAAAAATCCAAACTAAAATCAGTCAGCTCTATCGACGTCAAGTGGAAAGAGCCATACCCCATTGTGATCCAGCCCATAGAAACAGAGATAGGAAAGCACCCCTTGGTGGTGAAATTCAGAACTAAAATTGGTAAGCTCTATTGATGTTGTGTCGAATGAGCCAAACCGTGTCGTGATGTGACCCATAGAACCCGAGTTAGCTGCAAAGTCCTTTAGTTACACCTTCCACCACCAGCGGACACAAGATGCTCTATACGAACATAACTGAAATCATTAAGGTTATCGATGTCGAGTCGAATGAGGCATACCCCATCATGATCCAGCCCATAGAACCAGAGATGCGAAAGCGCCCCTTGGTGGTGAAACTCGGAACTAAAATCGGTAAGCTCTATTGATGTCGAGTCGAATGAGTCAAACCGTGTCGTGATGTGACCCATAGAACCAGAGATAGCTGCAAAATCCTTTAATTACACCTTCCACCGCATGGGGGCACAATATGTTCTATACGAACATAACTGAAATCATTAAGGTTATCGATGTCGAGTCGAATGAGGCATACCCCGTCAAGATCCAGCCCGTAGAACCAGAGATACGAAAGCGCCCACTGTGGTGAAAAACCAAACTAAAATCAGTAAGCTCTATTGATGTCGAGTGGAAAGAGCCATACCCCGTCGTGATCCAGCCCATAGAAACAGAGATAGCACAGCACCCCCTGGTGGTGAGAGGAAGTTGATGTAGAATAAATGCGATATTTAATAAAAAGTCGTTCCCCCCCGCCCCCTTTATCTCGCCATTTTCGCTAATTATTACAAATATACAAATGTTTCTTAATTACATCTAATGTCCCGATCCGATAATGGGCTTTCCCTATCTACCTATCCTAATCCGCTTTTCCCTATCATAATAGAAAAAAGCATATTTTATCAAAGAATCGCTGGCAAATGCGAATTTTGTCAAAGGTTCGCGAGAAAAACACGAATTTCATTAAATAATCGCAGAAAAAACAAGAATTTCGTTAAAGGATCACAAAAAAAAGCAAATTTCGTCAAATGATTGCAGTAAAAACATGAATTTCTTCAAAGGATCGCAGAAAAAATACGAAATTCGTCAAAGGATTGTGGAAAAAATGCTGATTTAGTGAAAGGTTCGCAGAAAAAATCTTTCGTGAAAGGGTCGCGGAAAAAATGCAACTGTCTTTATTAAAAACAGCACACACACAAACCTCTATACAAACAAACCTATTCAGTCTTTTTGCCTGAGGAAAGCACCGTAATTATAACACCTAGGCCTGATTTTGTAATTTCAATTTAGATTTTTTTTTATTAAAACATGCATACGGAATTCTGGATTCGAGGCTATTCCATGCTCTCCGCCAATCCACAGCAACAGAGCAGACAGCCAATGAGAGCAGGTGTGAATATGGGATGATCCAGGATCCAGGGATGGCAGTTCATGTTCACAGCTGAAAGCGGCTAGCCACAGATTTCATTGTTTTGTTTATGTTTGAGTTTTATTTTAAAGAAAAGGTATATATTTTTGGCTAATTGAGGTTCACATACGTTAGTTTCAATTGTATTCATTCTTTGTATGCGTAGTTGCCCCCATATATTATGTGTTTGGTAAGAATATATTTTGCACTTTACTGAATGTTTTCATAGCGCTAGACATATCAGCTCATGTTCTTAAATGAAACAAACTGTTTTCAATAACAAATCTTAATGAATCAAATTAATCTTACACTTTACTATAAAATGTACAGTTCTACAATTTATCGCATATTACAACGTTCTTGGGAACTAAAAATGTAGTCCAATAACAGTAACAGAAAGAAAAATTGTAAATAACAATAAATAAATAATCATAAATTTCCCATCATTGAATTAACAAACTCATATATAAGACAAAACTTTAAACTGATATGCCTCATCAACTGTTGTCGAAATCAATATAATGTAAATAATTCTTAAGCATTATGAGTTTGCTAAGAAATTAAAACATTCAGTGCAGTGTAGGATGTATTTTTTCCTCAAAACAATTTAATTTGTAAATATGAAGTAAAAAAAAAAAAAAAAAAAATCACCGTTTTCTCACATATTATGAGTTTTATCAGCAAGTTAAACAATAAGTAAATATGAATGGTTTGCGGAGCTGTTTCTATCACTAATTCAATAACATCACCCAAAAACCCTCAACAAAAATAATTATAAAGAGTGCGATGACAACATAAATTTTATATCACATTGCATGTCCGTTCTTGGGCGATTCTTATAAAACACAAAATTTGTCACTAAATGGTGATTTTTTTACAACATGCTTACAAATTAAAATGGTTTATAATTATTTTAAAAGAACTCGGCCAGAAATAACATTGATTTTACATTTTTAAAAACTTATTCTTTATAATTATTTTGAAACAGCTCCACAAATCATTCATATTTATTTATTGTTTTACTTTCTGATGAAACTCATTATGTGAGAAAACGGTGATTTTTTTGAAGTGAAAACTTCTTTAGGCACGTTGGGCATTTTTTGAGATGAGAAAAAACCATTGAACTCGCGACACTGTTACTGTAACCAACACTGTTACCGACACCTCTGTATATTTGAAGGTAAAATTTCTTTAGGCGCGTTGGACATTTTTTGAGATGGGAAAAAACCATTGAACTCCCGACACTGTTACTGTAACCAACACCTCTGTATACAAGTATGTACATGTATTGTGTATAGTTCGGTATGAGGTAGGGCGGGGCGGGCGCGTCGCGCGCCGCATGCTTGCCTGTTGGCTATTGTTTTTTATGAAAATTATTTGTATATTATATTTAATATATATTTATATATTATTTTTATGAAAATTAAACAGTGGTATTTTATTATATATACAGGGTGATTTTTTTTAAAGTTGTGAAAGTAAAACCCTATAACAAAAGAACCACTGATCCAAATGACCTAAAATTTTACCAGTATGCTCCCGAAGCAATGGGAATTTTTTAGGTGTGGTTGAAAAAAACCTTAAAATCGCACCGACAGATGGCGCTGTACATGCAGTAAAGTCGGGAGACGAACTTGCGCCGGCACACGCACATTGGCGTCTAAAACGTGAAGTACGCACGTCTAGTGTTCATTATTCTATGGAAATCCTCGCAATGACTGCACCATTGACGGACCGTGCGTTGTTAGTGAAACTCTATTATCAGAATAATGACAGCGCAGCAACTGTTCTTAGAAGATTTAGGACACTTAAGAATTTAAGAAAAGGTTCAATGACGACAGAGGGTCTACGGAAGATGGTTTCTCAAAGTACCGTCCACTGTTTTCCTCCCTCAGACGATATTCTTTGTTTCTGCTACTTTACAGTGCCATCTGTCGGTGCGATTTTAAGTTTTTTTTAACCATACCAAAAAAATCCATTGCTTTGGGAGCATACTGGTGAAATTTTAGGTCATTTGGATCAGTGGTTCTTTTGTTATAGTGTTTTACTTTCACAACTTTAAAAAAAATCACCCTGTATATATATATATATATATATATATATAATATTGAAATTCATGTTTTCACTTCTGTCGGCACTCCCGGAGTGCTTGTGTTTTTTTTATTTTTACCTCATACTTACAAATCAAATTGTTTTGATGAAAAAATACAATCTACACTTCACTGAATGTTTCCAATTCTTAAACAAAATCATAATATTTAAAAAATATTTACATTACATTGATTTCGACAACAGTTGATGAGACATATCAGTTTAAAGTTATATCTTATATATATGAGTTTTTTAATTTACAATCTTTCTGTTAAGAGTTTTTTACTACATTTTTAGTTCCCGAGAACGTTGTAACATGCGATAAATTGTAGAACTGTACATTTTATAGTAAAGTGTAAGATGTAAGATTAATTTAATTCATTAAGATTTGTTATTGAAAACAGTTTGTTTCATTTCAGAACATAAACAGATATATGAACGCTATGAAACCATTCAGTAAAATGCAAGTTATATTCTTACCTAAAACATAATATATGGGGGCAACTAAACATACAAAAAATGAATACAATAAAAACTAACCTACTTTAATCTCAATCAGTCAAAAATATATTGCTTTACTTTAAAATAAATCTAAAAAATAAACAAAACAATGAAATATGTACCTAAACAGCGGCGTAAGCTACGACCATAAACTGTCGTCGCTGGTCGCTAGATCCTGGATCATGCCATAATCACACCTGCTCTCATTGGCTTGTTGCTTCGTTGCCACGGATGGCGTTGCCGAAGCTATTCCATGCGGAGAGCTTGAAATAGCCTCAAACCCAAAATTCCATATACACGTTTTAATTTAAAAAAAATCTAAATTAAAATTTAAAAATCCGGCGCCGAGGTATACTTTCCGGTGACAACATCTACACATGACAAAAATTTCAGAATCCTAGGTGTTATAATTACCGTGAAAACCGCGGGCAGGCAGACAGACACCTACTGCTTTATAGAGATAGAGATGACTATTATCACTGACTACTGAAAAGCATAAGCGATAAAGTCCTATCTCTTTCATTACTGACTAATAATGTAATATTCAGCCAGTGTAACATATAGCTAATTCAGGAGCCCGAAAGTAGGGTTTTGTAAAGTTATTCTTCTCCAAAAATATACTCATATAAAAATTAAAGGAACAACTATAAAAATGTACTTTATGATAATTCCAATACATGAAATCCAATTAAATGTAGTATATTGATATCTCCAGACCATCGACGTCATATAGTCCAATAGTATTCATCTTTGCTACAGATAAATTCGAAAATTTGGTCAGAATTTTGCATGTGACCATCTAACTTATCATCTCTATTTTAATAATGGACACGTTAAGTCGCTACATGCACAGATGCGCATTTGGTCGCATAAAACATGGTCGGACTATACATTTACAATGACATTACTTGATATTAATCCACATTTACCAATTTTATCTAAGGCTCTTCATTAAAAATCTGTACTTGAATAAACACTATGCCATATAAAACTTTCGAAAAAGAATGTAACGTGAAGATATTCGCACCACCAAAAATGAACTATGTGATTTGACGGATTAAGAGAAATGGCGTGTAATTGATAGAATGGAACGGATACAGTAATACGTATCCTTAATCAATAGTTATTTTTTATTTCGTTAGTTTTGGAGGTATAGCTCCAACTACAAAAGTGTGTGAATGACTATTTTCGATCATATGAAAATTCACTTACGTCAAAGAAATTATTGTTTAAAAAATTACGAACCCAGAATTTTTATACGGTACCTGAGTATAATAAGTTGTAGTTAGAAAAATAATTGTCCATTCTCTAGCGAGTAAAAAAGTAAACATTCCATTTTTGTATTCCTGAAATCAAACGAGTAATGATATTTTAAATTTTATGAATGTCTGTTTTACGTTTTAACGCTATAACCGGCTGGCCCATGTTTTTTTTCTGTTCCCACAAATCATATTTAAATGGTAGTAGACAAAAATATTTTTTAAAGAATTGTGTGTTGAAAAGTATATTCAGTGAAGGGATATGAAAGATATTATAGCATCCAACCACGATTAAAACGAATATATATTCTGGGTTTTACAAGCATTCTTATGAAATACAAAAAACTCCCCAGCCGGTCATAGAGTTTTAATTTTACTTTTTATCTTACTATAAACTCGAGTTTCCGTTTTCAGTGCCAGAATTTTTTTATTTTAGCCACGTTTTATTTACGTACCATCGCCGAAGTTGATTTGATTGAAAATATCTTAAGCTCACATTTAATGTTTAGAAATATAATAAAAAAATAAAAAATTGAAATTTTGTGTTAAAACTATATCTTAACCTTAAATCTATATTAATGTTTTATTATTAACTTAAAAAAATATATATATATTACCATTTTTTAAGAAGAAGGGATAGAAAATAATTATATGTGAAAATCTTTAAGCTGTGTTTCATCTTTAAAACATAAAATTTTCAAATTACTTAAAAATCAACATGAAACGCTCAATTGTTCCTACAATATTCACGTAAAGGAAGTTTGATTTTCAATATATTGTCCTCATTACGGAAGATGAACCATAACCGCACTTTGGTGCTAAACTGAAATATGTGAACGAAAAAAAGAATTTTCATTTTATGTTGTATAAAATATTAATATACAGCTTAGTTGATTTGGTTAAAATATATGTTAAAGTATTGGTTAATATATATATATATATATATATATATATATATATATATATATATATATATATATATATATATACATATATATATATATATATTTGATTTGTGACTGAAAAATAGACTCTTATGAACGCTTATGAAACTTATGAACGCTACATTTATTGCCTTCAACTAAATTGCTGTTTCTTTATACATTCAGGTGGCGTAGCAAAGTCATATAAAATGGATCATTTTCCGTTTCATGAACATAATTTAATTCTATATAAAAGATTGCTATTACATTATCTAGTTTATTCTGTTTTCTAAATATCGCTGATATTTCAAATATTTTTATAATATTTTTTATGATTTCATTATTATGTATTTTATAAGTTTCATAATTACTTTATTAATACAAAACACAGGAACTGAACGGGTAGATTTATCTTTAGAAATAACATTTATAATCTTTAAAAGAATCTACACAGAGCCTGTTTCCGCATTTTTGAAATTAGGACGGACGTTCACAGCCATTTCCGAACAGTAATTCTCTCCTTATTTATGAGTAATTTTCCATTTAACTAAGGATTAAAATTTCGTTACTATTAGGATTACTATTTGTAAATAGCTGAATTCCGTAAAAAATGACAGCTACCCTATCCACCCCACCCGTAGTCATACTGTGAAATTTATTTTGATTGGTGGATTTAATACCACATAAACAGACAATGGTAGATTTTATCATATTTTTAAAAGAAAGAATATTTTACAAGACTTGTTGATCTCGATTCATTATTTGGGTAATATAAAGCTCCAATATATACAGGGTGTCAATATTAATCGTTAATCAATAGCTAATTCCTATCTCCTCAGTTTTAGAGAAATATAGTTCCAACTACAAAAATGTGTGAATTGCTGTTTTCTATCTTATGAAAATACATTTACATCAAAGTTATTTTTTTTTTTTTTAACATATGAAATTAAAATTTTTTATGGTACCTCAGTCGTATAAGTTGCAGTTAGAAAAGAATGTCCGTTATCTGACATGTAAAGGAATAAACATTCCATTTTTGTACTCCTAAAATCAAACGAGTAATGATACTTTCATTTTTATGAATTTCTGTTTTACGTTTTAGCCTTATAACCGACTGGCCCTGTTTTTCCATTCCCACAAATCATATTAAATAAACAAAAATATGTTTTTAAGAATTGTGTATCGAAAGGTATATTGAATGAAGGGATTATATTATAGCATCCAACCACGATTAAAAAGAATATATATTCTGGGTGTTACAAGCATTCTTAAAAAGATACAGAAAAATCCTCAGCCGGTCATAGGGTTTTAATTTTACGTTTTCTGTTATAGAAACGCAAGTTTCTATTTTCAGTGGCTGATTTTTTTTTTTTTTTTTTTTTTTTTTTTTTAAAGCCATGTTTTATTTACGTACCACCGCAGAAATTAATTCTATTAAAAATATTTTAAGCTTCCCAATAACGTTTAGAAATATAATAAATAAATAAATAATTGAAATGTTTGTTAAAACTGTATCTTAATTTTAAATATATTTAAATTTTTTACTATTAACTTTAAAAAAAAATACCACTTTTTAAGAAGAAGAGATAGAAAATAATTATATGTGAAAATGTTTAATATGTGTTTCATCTTAGTAACATATATTTTTCAAATTACTTAAAATCAACATGAAACGCTCAATTGTTCCTACAATATTGACAAAAATAATTACTATTTTTTCAAAGTGTGTTTTTCAGGAAGGAAGTTTGATTTTCAATATTTTGTCCTCATTACTGAAGATGAACCAAAACGGTACTTTGGCGCTAAACTGAAATCTGTTAACGAAAAAAAAAAAGGATTTTTATTTTATGTTGTATAAAATATTAACATGCATCTTAATTGAATTGGTTAAAATATACGTTAAAGTATTTTTCAATATGTATATATTCGATTTGTGACTGAAAAATAGACTCTTATAATATAATTATATATATTTATATATAATAATAATATATTATATATATTATATTATATATAAATATATAATATAATATATATATTATATATAATATATATATATAATATATAATATTATATATTATATAAATATTATATATATAATATATATATAACATATATATTATATTATATTTATAATATATTATATAATTGTATATATTATATTGATATATATGTATAATATTATATATATATAATATTATATATTATAATACGAATATTATAATTATATTTTAAGTATAAATATTATATATGTATATGTTATACGATATAATGTTGATAGTTATGTAAATTATATATGTATTCTATCTTGGTAATAATAATGTATATAAATTTTTATGTGATGGTTGTGAATATTTTGGTTCAGTATAACTAGCCTTGTATGATCGTTGGCCACCATAATTATAATACATGTATAATATATATAATTATATATATATATATATATATATATATATATATATATATATATATATATATATATATATATTATATATATAGACTCTTATTATGAAGATTGAAACTTATGTACGCTACATATATTGCCTTCAACTACATTGTTGTTTTTTTATTCATTCAGGGCACGTAACAAAGTCATATAAAATGGATTATTTTCCATTTCATGAACATAATTTAATTCAATATAAAAGATTCCTGTTACATTATCTGTTTTCTTCTGTTTTCTAAATATCGCTTATACATAGAAAATATAACAAAACAAAGATATAACAAAACATAGATATATCAAAACAAATTAGATATAACAAAACAAATTAAGTTCTCTTTTGTCTCAAAACATCATTTAAGTTCATTATCAAAGTATCATTTGCGTCTCATCATTTACCTAAGAAAATATTGGAAAACAAATCATTTATGTATATTAAAATAAAATCCATTTCATATCTGCTGTAAATTTCGTCTAAATCATCGTTATCATTCTTAACTAATGCTTTGAAAAGATAAGTGTAGTTACCTTGTTTCTCTTTTCTTTCATCATTACTGTAATATATGCTATTCTTACTGTCAAATATTTAGAATCATAAAAAGTAAATCATTCGATTCAGTACGCTAACAATGTTTGAGTTTCTCAAAAAAATTATTCAACAAATCCAGGATTATTATTGCCCTAAAAATGCAGTGTATTACAGTTCCTTGATTTCGCCGAAAATATCTGACTTGCAAACGGGGTTCATGGAAATTTGAGAGTTCGTTGCTTTTTTTATTATATTTGAGTGTTTTGAATATCTAAAAAAAAAATAATAATATAGAACATTCATACTACTTTGCATGAAACGCCCATTGATAATATTTTTTCGTTACAAGTACTATAAAAATAACGAATTTCTTGTTTTATAAGAGGTAGCTTTGTTTTTTATTAAAACTTCGTAAATTGTTTAAATTAAAAGTATTTAGACATATCAGCCTTATACACTCTTATATAAGTTTTAAATACTTTGAATATTTATTTTTGTTGTATGCTCCATTTTATCACTGGTGAATAACTAATATCTGAGAAGCCTTTTATGACATAAACAAGAACGAAAAATCATGCGTCAAGCATAGATTATGTAACACTTTCCAACGCTTCCAAAATAATTTTACGAATCATACTCTTTTATAAGCTAAAAGATAACATCTAAGTAATCCGAATACTTTATTCAGCCCTGTATAGGATCTATAGATTTGTATATATACTACATAGGATGCTAAATTTTAGTTCAGTTAGGAAACACGTAGCACAGTTTAAAATTCTCCGTCTGGAGTTAAATAATACGGAAATGTGTTCCCGAACTTTTGTACTTCCCTGTATAGGATCTACATAATTTATACACACCACGTAATATACAAAAAGCGATTTAAAATTAAAATCGCATTCAGTAACTTAAAACGCACTTCCAGGAATTATTGTTAACATACAGTAGAGAATTCTTTTGTGTGTCCCTGTAAATGAACGATGACTGCTATACACACAATATTCTGTAGTAAGTCTCTTGTAATGAACCTTATATAAATTTCAATGCGTTTAAAATAGTGAAACATTATTTAAATAAACCGCAGACGATTTTTCTCCATAGACGTAATGTAACGGAATTCTTTTGACTGTCCCTGTAAAGTAAGTATAAGTGCTATGCACACCCTATTCCATATTAAGCTTCTTCTAATGCACCTTAGTGATATATATAAATTTCAATGCGTTTAAAGTATTGAAACATTATTTAAATAAACCGCAAATGATTTTTCCCCATAGACCGCAATGTAACGGAATTCTTTTGAGTGTCCCTGTAAAAATACTATAAGTGCTACACACTTCCGTTGAAATAGGGAACATGCTATAGATAACGATTATAACATATAAAATTTGCAGGGCAATCCGAGCATATTTACGGGAGTTAGAGCACGGACAGACGGCAGACGGCAGACGGCAGACGGCCAGACGGCCAGACGGCAGACGGCCAGACGGCCAGACGGCAGACGGCCAGACAAACCGAAGTCATAAACACTTTTCAACTAGGTTGGAAAGTGTTAAAAATGACTCCGGTACGTCTAAAAGTTATTAATTTAAAAAGAAACAATTTAAAAATCTAATAAGCTTCGTCATTAAATGCCATTTGTAACCACTTCACTCTAGTAAGCTTTGTCTCAATGTGAATATTCATTAATTCATTAACTATAATAAATATGAAGATGAAACAATTGGCATTTATATCTGATAGCGCTTAAATTTCATATACTGTAATTGAAAAAAAAAAGTTTCAATTTTTGTCAACGTTTCATTCAAACATAAGAAAGTTCATATAAATTTCAAAATTCAACCTTTTTTTTTGGGGGGGGGGGATATAATTGCTAAATAGAATAAAGAATAAAATTTGAGACATTTTTAATGCAGTTTTACATGTTAGTTTGAGCACTCAAAAAGTTTGAGACAGTGCTGCGCCATCTATTCACAAGAATTTGAAATTACAGTTAATGAAATTTAAGTGCTATCAGATATAAATGTCAGTTATTTCATCTTCATATTTATTATAGATCAGGAATTATTGAATATTCAGTTTGGGGCGCTTATTTCTGGTCACGCTACTAAAAAATTCAAAAATCCATAACCCTTTATAATAGTCTAAAAAATCATTCTTTAAATTGTTTTGTTATCGAGAAATTTTATATTCTCAGTACGCAAAAGCCGAAAATTATTCTATTAGTTTCCATAGTTTTCATTATTTATAATTTTTGTTATTCTATAATTATTATTATTCTATAATTTTTATTATCTATAATGATCTAGAATATTCTTTTCCCGCCAAAAGCATAGGAGAGACGTATTTCTTCAATATTATTTCATAGATAAAAGATAGTGCGAAGCGAAATTGAACATGCATTGGTTAAAATAGGTCACATGTTAAGAAATTATTCTTCCGCGGTCCTCGCTCCAAACGAGCTGACAGATAGAGAGAGAGAAGGGATTTTGCCGTATAAGCGAGTGCTTAAATAAAATGTTGCTGACGTTTCAGTGAGTAATCAGACACCTAATAGAGTTCTAATATGTTTCAACATAGATATTTGCTAAGAGAGAGCATTCCCCCGGTATTTAAAAAGGTGAATGGTTTTAAATAAAGGGATTAGAGCGCAATCGTTTTTCTTTAGTTCTTCTATCTACATTTTACTCGGCTACTACTGCTTAAACTTCATAATACGACTGCATTAATTTTTGAGATGCTTGCCATATTTTTTCATCGACCGCTGGATAAAGCTAAAAAAATAGCAGAAGATAACATATATGTAAATTAATATACGTGTTATAATTCAGTATCAGTATTTTTTTTTAAATATTGCTTCCTATATTGCAAAGATTGAACTTTAAAAAAACTGTTGAACTTTTTCTTAAATAAAATATGTAGAAGTTTTAATTAACTTATTGATTTTATTTTAAAACTTTCTGTTTATTGGTAAGATAAACCTTTTTATTGTTTCAGTTATATACGATTTTGTATCTGTTTCAAATGTGAAGTATTAGGCAATATCCTGATTTGTATGGGAAATAATGATGGAATGAGAAAAATATACAGATGAAAAGTAAATTCCATTGCTATATGTCGTCGAAATTTATTAACTGACTCAGAAATGGGAGTTAATTAAAACTATGTCTTAGATTATTATTTTTTTTTTTTCGTGTATAAATATCTTTACAATGTGAAGTTTCAATGTTATTACTTCCTGTTAGCAGAAATAAATAACAAAAAATATGAAATAACTATTTAATTTTATTAATAAAGAACGTGATTAAAAGAATACATAACAGTCAAATCCAGTGAAATTTGAATAATGAATACTTTTTTAGAAGTTCTTATTTTTACATTTGATACATGTCAGCAGAAGTGTTATTTTATTACCCTAAAGGGTTTTTATTGCCGTTAATTACTCGTCTAAATTTTATCACAACCATTTAAAAGCATGAAATGTATTTAAATTTCTCATCATGTATAAATCTATTATTACATAGAAACTTTTAAATTTTTTTTTTGTAAACATCAGTGCTATGTTTTGAAATAGTACTTAGTAGATACTACAGAAAGAAAAATGAATAAAATAAATTTAAGGCAAAACTCTAGTACATTTAACTTGAAATGTCTAGCATTTCCCTTCCTTTAAAAAGATTTACATCATTTCAAACTGTTTTGAATATATTATGCCAGCAAGTTTTAAAACTTCTTGCCAAAGTTAGTTTTATGCGGCTTATGATAATGTTAAAATCTACATCAGAAGAAAAATAGCTGTTGTCATGATTATAAAAGCTTTCCTTATCTTTTTTTGGCTTCAGATAATTAAAACTTTCCTCAGAAACTACTTCAATTAAAATAGGTAAACTATACTACATTACGTAAACTAGATTACCGAATTTTTATAAAAAAAATTAAAGACTAATATTATCAATGTTTGTGTTTTTTTAAAGAAAAGCTTTCTATTAAATAATTTCGACAGGGCTCGATTGGTATAGTGTCTTATTGTTTTATATTTCTGTAATAAATTGATGAACACAAATTAAATATATAAATTACCCAAATTTAGACTGTATAATGTTTTAACGTAATATTTTATATATTAAAAAATTTAACGGAAGATAGTAAGGTTGGTTGGTTCAATGGAATTTAAGGGCTCAATTTAGTTTTACGGACATGCTGCGCCAAAATTGTTAAAAACAAAATAAAATTAATTTTATTGTGTTTAAAAATTAACATAGGAATAAGTTGAATTAACAAAAAAGCTTTATAAGAAATACAATTCGATAATAAATGTAATTAAAACCGTGTAATGTAGTCATACTATCAATTTAAAAAACAAAACAAATTTTCATAGTTAAATTTTGTACAAAGTTGCTTGGTTGAAAAACTAAGTTAAAACCAAGCTTTATAAAAGTATAAAAAGTCCAAACCATGTAACATAAACATGTTTATACTTAACCGTAAATAATAAAAGAAAACTATCATGTAGGTTCAAATTTCTCAAACACTATATATTCCTCATTTGTATCGGGGTAATAACTATAAGATTCCATAGCTTCTTGCGAATAGCGAATTAGCTATTTGGAATCCTTAACATTGTCAATAAATTATTCAACACGTGATACCTTTTTTTTCACAGTTTTCCACTGTAATTAAACTTGAGGTATAATTTAGTTTTCCGTGCGCCTGACTCTTTTTTCTTTGTCGTATTATAAAAATATCAGGTTTCTGCAATTTTCTTGCAGGCGGAACATAAGATTGTTTTGCATGATCTTTAGATGAATTTATTGTGATTAAATATCCATGTCTATAACGATCATATTATTGCACCTTGACCGGCTGCGTCGAGGGTTTCAAAAGGCCTTCAAAAGGGGCGTTCGATGGCCTACAAAAGTGTATTAAAAAAGATAAATAATAGAACTAGCATTAAAATTTTACTATTAACGTGCTTTAAAATTTTATTATTCAGTTAGAACTTCCATATTTAGCTAGAACTTGACATAAATTGGGGTTGAGATTACATTTTGTTGTATATCAGCTCAGAGGTGTCGCTGTTATGCTATATTTATCATAATTTCTACGTTAGTTACATCTCGGCATCTATTGAATGGAATCACACCAAATTTACTATGTAAGATGTCTTTTCAGAAAAACTATGCTGATACATTTATCACACAACATGCTGCTATCTACCCTTGATGCAAATTTTATTATCGAGTCCACAACCAGTTGAGGAATTTAGGCGAGCATGGTTTGCGGTATGATTAACTTCATTGTTTTATTCGCATTTTTAACTCTCAAACACTTGCATCATATTATTGTTACAATCCATCATTTCTAGCACCACAATTAGCTGTGTACCCGAATGCGTAATATTATCACTGTGCTTTTTGTGAGGATCATAATTGTGCGCTAGGCTTTGTTTTATTAATTGCGCTGTGTTATATTCCTTATTCTGTGCTTTGTTTTATTCACTGATAAAGCTATCTCCATCTTGAATTGAAAGAAAAGCACTATACTTCGTATTCATTATTTTTATGTAATTGCACTTTTAAAATTAATATAGTAGAATAATAAAGAAGAAAATTTTGTCTTTGACACATCATACTATTTTCATTTAAAATAATCAGATCTACAAGAATACAAAAAGAAAGTTTAATTATGTGCATGTTGAAAGAATCTACGTGTTTAAAATATAATATGAATTATCCATTCCACCATTGTCAATAAAAATATATGGACTGCAAATCATAATCAAAATTGGAGTATCTCAGGATAAAATGTGATGATTTTGGATTCTATATGCAGCAGAATAAAAATATTGAAAGAGAATCTTCAAGATTTTAATTTATCTACTATTATTGTAAATATAAACACATTTAAAATATTTTAAAGTAGTATTTATTAACTAATTATGTTTCATAACTATCTCTGATCCTTTAACCATCCAACTGTTAAATTTTAATAGCATCTTTAAATAAAATATTAGTTTTTATTTTCAAAATATTCAACAAATGTGATTTTAACTTCTACAGAAGAATTGCATTTTTTCACAAAAATGTGATGTAAAGATTTTAAAAGATGATACTTAGAAGGGGAAATAATGAGTATAACGGATGGTTATAGGAATTAGACTCTCCTAATATTTTGTTGAGATACCATAATTTCTGTTTGTTTAAAAAAATATTTTCCGATACCTAAAGGGGTTATTTCGCTACACAGCTCGTGGGATCGCGTGAAAATTAAAAATATATATTTATATCCAAATGATAATGTGTCGAAGGCGTGAAATGACTGTTAAAGGAATATGCTAAATAGGTGGTATGAACTTTGTACATCATTTAACAAAATCAAATTTACAGATCTCAAACATCCAATTGACAGCTTTTCACATTGGGGAATTTATAAGCTATCTTGCGAATGCGATAGAATGTACATAGGTCAAACTAAGCGACCCCTTAAGGTCAACTTGGGGGAAAATAAAAACTGTGTTAAAAATTGTGACACTAAACGATCTGCGATTGCTAACCATTGTTGGTCTGACAATCACAGTTTTAATTTTTAGAGGGTTCAAAACTTCAGAAATGCTCATCGATTTACGGCCTTGATTTTTGGGAAGCTTTTCATATATGGAAGAATTCAGGCCACTTAGTTAATGATATCTCCAGTACACCAAAATTTTCGAATGTCTGGCTACCTTTCATTTAATTCATTCTCTTCGTTCCCCCTCTTTTTTTTCTCCACCGTACTTAAACTCGCCCAGTCTGGCCGGGTACTGCTATTGTTCTCCTACGTCATATGTGTTTCTTGACTCCGCTGTTGTTTTTGAAAAGGTCACCGCCATTCAATCTTGGGCGCGTGCAGAGACGCAAGCAGATTTACATGGCTTAAACTTTTGAATTGGTTTTTAATATTTTAAATTTGGCACTGATGATGGGGCTTTAGGAGCTCCGAAACATCTGTTTGCCATTTTATATATATTTATTTGTGCTATTTTACGTTGATAATTTATTTTTAATACTGTTAAAGGAAGTCTGTAGAAATATTTGTGACTTTATTTCCTTACAAGATTAGTTTGGATAAATTAATGTTCCAACATTAGAAACAAATATTTTCTATATATTTAAAGATTACTTTCATTCATAAATTCAAACACACAAATAACAGATAATTAATATTGTGAAATGTTTGATTATAGACTGAAAGATGTAATTTGTCTCTTTGTATATACATATATTTCCTGTAGTTGGATGGTGGATATGGATATTATACTTCATTAAATTTAAAAACAAAATGCTGTCATTTGATTTGCGTTGTAAAATGCAGTCAATTAAAATTTAATAAACTTTTCAGTATTACAAGTAATGCATTAAATAAAGCGTAGCATAAATTTATCTAAAATTATACTTTAAACGTGACTCTTATTTAAATGCAAGCATTAAAATTTCTAATTTATTCGATTTTGTTATTCGAATTTTTTTCTCTACATGGTCATAAAATAGTTTATTAGTGGAGATAAAAATGTCTGACGTAAAATACTAATACTTTTATTTCACATCAAATCACAAACTTTAAAAAATCATGATCGCAAAACTGCTTGACAGGCTGCACATTATTGATTAACTTTCTGAAAGGGATTTAAAACATAGTAAATGTTTAATGGAAACGTAGGTTTCGTTATTAAAATAAATCAGTGTTCGTACAAACAATTTTTTTAACTTATCTTTTAACTATCTAAGCAGTACCTTAAACTCGAGACAAAAATAGAAATCAGAATATCTGAAAACTCATATGAATAATTCCTTTCAAGTGTTAAATATACTTATGCTATTTATAACTATGAATTATCCCAAACATTCACACTATTTTAATGATAAATAGATTCTGATGTTTGAGTTTTTAATTAAAAATGATTTAATATATTAAGATTTTTTAATTTTCGTAATTCAGCCCCTATTTTGTTTTTCTATACTAAATAAACCTGAAATAAGCCTCTTAATTAAGACCGATTACACTGCTATACATATTTTTTTTTTGCATCATTCGAGTTTTTACATCATGTTTTCTAGAAAAATAGTTTATTTTGCACAACGATTGAATGAACCTCATTAAAGACTGCTTCAGTAGATATCAATATTTGCTGTTAAACATGAAAAGGTATGTTTTTATATCTATCAGCAAAAGCCGTTTTATAGACTGACAGTGAACATCGTGATTGTGCCATGCAACAATTAAAAAGAGTTAGTTGTATGCTCAGGCCTTGCAAATGCTGTCGAACGGTCAACAGGGCTGAATTAAACAACTAAGCAACAGTGCTGAACAGTGCTGAAGTTTTTAAATCTGGATCTTATTTAATATGTCGGTTTTTTTTGTACAAAAAATTACGTAAGAAGTGGGCACAAACGGCACTTTTTTCTTCCCCCTACTCCTGCTCGTGCGCGGCAAGCAGTTTCCTCTTCTCTCGCATTTTTAATAGAAGAACCAATTTTAAATTGCATTTTCCATTTAGGGTCAAAACTTAAGGAGAGTGAGCGGAGAATATGTCCAGGGTACTAAAATAGAAGAAAGCGCCTAAAGACATTTTGGTTCATTATTCGTTAAAAAAATTTAAAAAAACGAAATGTTTGCAAAATTGTCTCTTATTCCTTAATTTTATTTATACTCCTTTCTTTGAACAAAGCCATTTTTTCCATTAGGTGAATGTATAGGGGCGCCACAAAAATATTTGATTAACTAATTCATTCAAGACAGTTGTAAGATTAATACATTGTCCCAATTATATTTGAATCGGTTCAGTATTTCAGATATTATCGTGATGACAAGTTCTGCATGTTTGGTCTTTTGTTTGTCCCTGTAAACAAACAATAAGATCATTCAATTAACGAACTCTTCCAAGATATTTGCAAAATTAATACACTTTCACAGTTACGTTCAAATTGGTTCAGTATTTTTGACATTAAAATGATCAGAAGATTTGCATTATATTTATATAAACAAAGCACTTGCAGTAAGTCGATTTCTAAGTAAATCAATGTAAAAATATTAAGTTTAATATGTTTCCTAGCAATCATTTCATATTTAAAATAAAAATTAAGGAAATGGAATGAAAACCTCTCCTTAAAAAATTATTTTGAAAAAGAGGGAGGTGACAAAATTCCTCCCCTCTCTGGGGGTAAAAATTCTAGCTGGGCATTGTTTCCATATTATGCACAGAAATACGCCATTCTTTTCGGAAATGCTTTCTTAAGGCGACTAGAAGTTTTCGCTGGTAAAGCCCTGTGTATGATCATGGTCTCTTTCACACTATGTCACATTAAAGCCTTTTTCAGCCAAATAATTGCATCAATCATGTTCCGATAGTTGCCCAGGATCGTGGTAGAGCTATTATGCTTTTTGTGGAGATTTATATAGGACTCTGATTGTTATAAAACATCCATGGAATTTGCGGACTATCTAAACTTCATTTATCACTTCTTCTATCTATATCTAAACTTCATTGAAGGCTGTTCATAGTACGCCATTTCCTAATGTGTGTCTTTCCTCGTGGATATGGATTGTGAAATCTTTACTACAATATTCCTTTGAGGAACATGCTGATGAGTTCCAGTTGTTACACTAGCCACTTAAAATCCAACCACAGTAATTTAACTTGTATGCTACGCAAGATACATCTGGCTTGTGTGTTACAACCAGAAAAGAAACTAATAGAACATTGTAAAAAATTTAAATTCACGGGCATTCTCCGTGCATTGCTGCTGTAGTTTTAAGGGAAATGCCCCTTTTCAACGAAAACGGTCAATTTCCGTAAATTTCATGTTTTTACGGGCAAAAACCGTTTATGTAAGAACAAAGTTCGTTTATCTAGGGTCAAAACCCGTTTTATTATGGACAATGCCTGGAATCACTGCTACAGTAATTTTGCTGCAGCATTTTTTTTACTGTGAAGCTAGTTTTTAATTAAATAAAGCGTTTCCTTCATAACCTATGCCATTTTAGATTTTTTATTTCCCCTTACCACAGCAAACACTTTAAGATCACATTGCGGTCAAATACTAATTGTTTGAATATTATTGTTATAGCATAAATAGGATGTACTAAAACGACGCCAAAGAGTTGGTGAAAAAACATTTCTTTTTCTAAAGCGCCCGCTCCTTACACATCTGATACTGGCATCATCCAGACACTTACCGCGGACTATTTGAAGCATTCAAAAGGACAGATGCGGCTAATTGCGTATCAAAAGTTGAATTAGGACGCATTTGAGTGGTCATAATATTTTGCATCCTTAGCAGTCTATGATTCGGCCGGTTCATATCTGTAGAGCTGGTATCTAATTTTGTGTCACTTTCGGCGAACTAATTTTTCAAAATTGCACTTAAAATGCAGAAATCATAAAGTTTCATTCATTACTCTTTTTAAATATTCATCTTTAAATATAAATCTAATTTTAAATATTCGTGAATGGAAAGTGCCATCAGCGCATTCCAAGATTAACACCGGCGCATGTTCTGTGTGGTTTTAAGTCTATGCCACATTGAAAATTCCTACTAGATAAATCTACTTCTCTTCCATAGGGTATATTTCTAAGAGATCAGTGACATTTGCATAAAGCAAATATTTTGATTAGAAGTTTTTGTACAAACTATGGCATTCCATCTGTACAGAACATAGTGATAGTGACTTTTGAAAGAAAATTAATTTTGTACCTACAACATTCGAATAATGTGTATTCTGTAATGGCAGACATCATATCATCGCCACGTCTGGTTTTGACCAAAATCCTTTCAACCAATCAAATTTTACTTTCGTATATCACTATTCTTCTATGAATGTATTCTAGAGTTCCTCAATCAAAACATAATATATACAGCTTAAACAAATTGGATAACTATTTGTAGCATTTCAAACATAAGGACAATTACTCTATTCGTCCAAAAAGAATGGAATCCAGCTCCTATAGTGGAAAGACGGTTGAAAAAATATACAACAATTGACGATGCAGAGACACCGAAAATAATTCGAATACTTTACTGTTAGATACGTAGAATCAGACTGCACTGTTAAAAATAAATCCTTCAATTCACGGTAAAACTACTGGCAGCAAAGTTGCCGGACTTCCTCCGTTCCGTTAGTACATTTTCCGTTTTGAAAGATAAAGGAAGGGAAAACTCCGCTTGAAGAATCGGTAAGTTTCCGTTATAAATAAACTCGGTTTTAAAAATGTCATCTCTATTTGTGCTACCATCTATTGATTATTACGGGAGTATTTAATATTTGATATAATGGAAGAACATTTTCTCCCATACCTGAGGATTGAACTGGGAACGTCAGTGGCTTGAGCCGAGTGCTTTACCGTAAGACCAGCGGGTCCTGGCTAGAGTAAGAGTAGGAAACCATTATAGGGGATGTCTTCAAATCGCAGCTTGGAACTTAAACAATTTGGGGTTTAGAAAACTGGTAATTTTGAAGTTAATTGCGGGGATATTTCGTAATGAGATGATGGTTGAAAACTATAGTATTAATAGAGGATAAAAACATGAATTATATATATTCTTAATTTGATTGTTAGATGTAAAATAAAAATATTATATTTTGAATTAAATTCGATAATTTTTTTTTTGCTTTTTTGCGAAAATCGATTTTTAATCAACTATTATGTATTTTTTAAATGCGTTCGTTTAGAATATATTTTTAGTGTGAGTGTTTTTTATAACTTTAAAAAATAAATTGCGAATAATTTTAAAGGAATGAGTTTAATTCGAAAGCATTATTTTTGTTTGTTGCTTTTTTAAATAGAATCGATTTTTTTCACTTAATTTAGCAATTTTATATATATATTAATCTGTTTGTTTAGAATATATTTTAAGTGCGAATACTTTTTGATAACTTTAAAAAATGAATTGCAAATAATATTAAAAGAATGGAAAGAATTAATTTTTGCTTTTTTAATTTCGAAAGCACTATTTTCTTGCAGTTGTTTTAAATAAACTTGAAAATTTAATTTATGGAATTTTTAGTTTTTCTGTGCAGCAACATGTCAGTTTTTGAAACATTGAAAATAAACATGCCGCAGATAACGGAATATCTGCGTTGGGATGATATGAGGAAATTTATGAGGATTCTTATATAAGGAAATTTTTTGCTTTTAACTGAAAATGCCCTTTTGTTAACTGAAAAAGGAACTTTTTCTGTGAAATTCAGGAAAAAAATACCCATGAATTTCAGATTATTTTTAACAGTATACTGTAAAAAAAAATCCGTCAATTTACGGAAAAAGGACTGGCAGCAGAGTTGCCTTAATTTATCCGTTTTTTGAAGAAAGTTTCGTCTTTGTAGTCCATAAATGGCGCGATACAGACGCGAAGGAGTTTAAGAGAATGTGTGGCGATCAAAAATACTGCAATCCCATTGGATGACAGATTTTTACATTAATAATTCCGTATTTGAAACTCTGTAATCTTAAAAGTCTAAAAAAGTGTACAATTTAGGGATACAGTTTATGAACTTTTTGTGCACAATTCAGTTTGAAGTTTTTATGCATAAGCAGAGGTGCCAAATACGCTCGGATTTTGTGCACTTTTTTTGAAAACTTTTTCTAGCTGGGCAGCAAGAGATATGCGGGAGATATTCCATTTTTCTAACAAAACGGAAACTTTCTGATCAAAATTCACGGAAGACAACCTGTCAATAAACGAAATTTTTTGACAGTGTGCCTGTCGTATGCATCAGTGCCACCAGCAGAAAAGGTGCCTTCAAATATTTTTTCATGATGTATAAGACTACTGAACTCTGAGAATAGTTTTAAACATCAATAGAAATGTTGCTGATATATTATAGAGGAAAAAACGATCTATAGCCAAACACTACGCGAAACATGTTTAAAGAATGTTATGTGCTATTAAACTCGGTCAATTTTATCATTTGTTTGCGAAATACTGGATATATCGTCCCCACTAGCGCTTTATTTTTCTAAAAATTACGGGCATTTGTGACTAATTTATAGAAGTTGAGATCAGTTGAAATCTAAGGAAGTTGACGACCTTGACGGGAAAACTTAGCGCCAAACATGTATTTCAATATCTGTTATGAATCCTGTGCGATCCATATAGTTTATATATTTATTTTTCGCTATTTCAGATTACCTTTGGAAAACATGGAAGTGTTTCTCTTGAAAACAAAGGTATACAAAATAATACTCAACAGTCAGTGAGTTAGATTCACCATATTAAAGATTTCAATAATATCTATGCTTCTTCAAACATTTTCGGTTGTTATTATTGATCTGCTTGCAAATATCACAACAACATGCATAAGTAATGAACAACGTAATTTATCAGAATCCTTGGTATTCTTTCCACTGCTGCTTTGGATTCATATTCTGATAAAAATTTTGGTCGGTGCATCGTGATCAGTACTGATCATATTGTGAGACACCCTAATATGCATTCTGGAGACAATTTTATGAAACGGATGCAACGCCTAAAAGAGTAAAAAAAATAATTGTAATTGTAAAAATAAATGTTACCAAAATTTAATGGATGATTTAATTCAACAAATGTGTTACGAATATCGTATTATTCCAAATTTGAAGCTCACAAAACGTCACGTTAGACTTGCAATAGATTAATTTATATTTATTTGGAATTTCTTATTTAATGGGGATGACAGCAGTGCTTGTTTTTAAATGCTCATATGGAACAGACAAATAAAGTTGACTCCTGTACATTCACTCAAACATTGTAGTTTATGATAAAAATGAAGATGTAGTAGTTAGATTATTATATTTACACAATAATTTTCAGCTACTTTCCTTCTCAAAACCACAAAAAATATTTTCTTGTGTCTTTTAAACTATAACAATATTATTTAATAATATTAAATACTGGCTAACCCGCCCGGCGTTGCCCGGTCCCAAGATAATGATAATCTGCTCTATACGAATATGATTGAAATGTGTAAGGCTATCGAAATCAAGTCGAATGAGGCAAACCCCGTCGTAATCGGGCTCATAGAACCCAAGATCAGACAGTGCATCCTGGCGGTCGAAAGTGCAACTAAAATATTTGAGGCTTTAGATATCAAGTCAAATGAGTCAGACCCTGCCGTAATCGGGCCCATAGAACCAGAGATACTCCTATAGTTTCACCTTCCACCACCAGGGAGCGCAATTTGTTCTTGAAGAGGCCTTTTCAGAACACTCAACCCAACCAAATTTCCTAGTAGAATTGAAATTTAACCACCGGTAAACATCGCCAAGATAGCGGAAATCGCGAAAGGGGGTTACGTAAACGATCAGTTTCGAAAGGGTTAATGTAGATATTTTTTAAAACCCAACAGTGCGTTTTGAAGAAAATGAACGTGTCTATGATCTGGAGTCTATTTTTTTGTCCATATTTTCATTTCCCGAGTCAATGCCGAATTTTAAACGTGGGCCGAAAAACGAAAATCGCGTGAGTGAGTTTTGGGAAGGATTTTTTTTCGGAGGGTTAAAATTAAAATTTTTCAAAACGGATACCAGATTGTAAAAAACAAAAGGATATAAATTAGGCGCGTTATTTTTATTTTTTTCGTATCTTGTTTTTAAACGCCGATTCGAATTTTTAAAGATAGGAGAAATAGTTAAAAAGCGAAATTGACTTACGGTAAAAAACGTTTTCGAAAGGGTTAACGTGAAATTTTTTACAATAAAAGGTTTCTGCCTGAACTCGATAGAACTTAGGTGTCTTTAGGTGTGTTTGTTTTTTGTTTGGTTATTTTAGAGAGCCGATGCCAGATTTTATATATCGCAGAAAATCTGTATTCGCAAAAGTGGGTTATGCGTGCGAATTTTCTTCGAAGGGTTAATATTCGTATTTTTCTAAAACAAATACAGATATTGAAAAAAGAATAAATGTAGTTATTGCCTGGTATTTTTAATTTTTCGTACCTTTATCTGAACCGCCGGTGCATTTTTTTAAAAATTGCCAAAATCGCAAAAATCGCGAAATGGCATGCAGAAAATATACTTTTTCGATTGGTTAATTTCATATTTTTTAAAACCAAAAGTTGCTTTGAAAATGGCAATGTTAGTTCTTTAATTTGGTGACCTTCGTTTTTCCGTATATTTTGAATACTGGTGAACGCAAGGCTCGGAAAACGGGAGAAAATAAAAAACATGAATTTTATGCTTATTGATTTTTTTCTTGAAAGGGTTAAATGTGAATTTTTTTAAAACCAACCGGATCGTTCGAGACATAAAAGTACGTTCTTTGAGAATATGTAGACGGTTTTTCAGTATTTCCAGCCGTTTACCCATGGCGAATTTAGAAAAACTTGAAAAGAAATGGAATGGCTCACGCTTTGTTTCTTCTTTTAACGGAGGAACGAATAAATGGCTTTTGGGCATGCGCGGGCTCTTTTCGGAAAAATGATTTTTTATTTGCGATCTTTGATCAGTTTTGAATTAATAACTACTCTATTTTTCAAAATATTAACATTCTGAGACTCAGGTACACATGACCAGGCCTTGGACTATCTATACCTAAATTTTCTGACTTCTAGGTGGGCTAGATTTTGCTAGCCAGCGCCAACAGACACACACACACACACACACACAGAGCGAAACTTTATTTTATTAGTATAGATTGTTCTGAGTTGAATTTTTTTCACCTTCTCTTCAACTCACTCTGGCAAAAACGTGTAAATGGTGTGATAAAAAACATAGTTCTATGAAAAACCATTTTGAGATAAATGCAAAAGGAAATCATTACTATTGTATGCAGAATAATTAATAAGATACGTACTCGAAAGACTTAACATTGGATTATAATAAAAGAAATGCTTACATTTTTTATATTTTTGTGATAAATAAATGTATTGAAAAATAAACACCAGGAAAGCATATTATAAATGATTGTATTAGATAAATAAAAGTTTGTTTGGTAAGTGTAATACGTAATAATTTTTAAAATCAAGCTGTCTATCTCATATCTAAGTAAGTCTGGTAGAATTCCGAGAATACTGAAGCCGATGTCTTGTCTCGTTTACGATCATCCATGATTAAACAAACATCGGAATTGCTACATTTGTTTCCCTACTGTTACAAATCTTCACGGTTTCATGACATCTAGACGCTGATTTGGGATAGAGTCTGTTATGTTTGTTGTGTTTAACTAGTTTTTTTGCCTCAGAAGTTCTAATTATAGTAATCCCTTAACTTTTGCGAGTGTTACGTTCTATGAGATTTTTATTACAGGGCCAGAATATTTCAATGAACAAAAACATGCATATGTAAATAATGCATGATGCATAATATATACGATGTTGAATGTTCACATATATCATTGTAAAATGTTATAGGATATGTAATATGGTAATTATGATTTTCTCTATTCTCGAAGAGAGGATAATGTGTTAGTTGTCCAGTATGCTAAATGCAATGTTCTGAACACATATAAAATGCTTCGGAAACGCTCTCATTTTTATTTTATATTATTATATTTTTGTCTACGTAAGAACAGCTTTGTCACTATACTATATCGCATGAATTTTAAATTATTACAGTGAAGTTGTTGTCATCATAATTGATACTTGTTATATTATCATTGCATTCAGTAGTATGTTCTTAATATTATACTGCTATTCTAAAATACTCACTCTTGACAGTGTAGCAGCTGCAATTTGCTTTCGTCAGTACACACAGAAGAAACAAATGGGAGAAAATTTTCTCCCTTTATTAAATTTTGAAAAAGAAGGAATAAAAATTCACGAAGAATCAAATCAAACTCTCACGAATATTTCATTTTCCACATTTTCACAATACTTTTATGTAAATGTGTATTTTAAACTAAAAACAAAAGCAAATCGTTTATAATATAAAAAATTAAATAGAAAACTCATTTTTATTTAAATAATCTTGTAAAAGTAAATTTTCCCATTCAGAATTACATACATATACATTTAGATGTAGCACCCATATAGCACATGTGCTTCTCTAGGACATCCCCGGGAAGATTGACATTCATCCCCCAGGCATCCCTGAAGATGCAAAAATTTGTCATCAGGAGGTCCTCAAGAACCGAAAATGTCCACCTCATAGCATCCTGGGGAGCTCCCCAGGACCTCCATCTGGTTCCTCCTCAGGATGTTCTAAGGAGGATTTCAGGAAGTAATATTGGAGGAATTTGGGAAACTTCAAGGTCACTTAATATGCATAAAAAATATCCGAAGTTATGATTATTCGACGTAATGTAAAAGTATTTAATTGTTTTTTTTGTTTTAGAAATAAATACGCAAATTATCTTTAAAAAAATTACATAACAATTATTTAGACAGATTCACATGTAACAGACATTACTTTTATTAATCAAGCACACAGAATCACATGAAAGTAATGGTCAACATTTTACGGGATAAATTTTCTTACCTTCGACTGGATATGAACCTGGGTACTTATGCACACCACAAACACGCTCTAGAGTTTACGCTACAGGGCCATTCTGCCTGAATCGTTTTTAAGTTATTCATGTATTTATTTCTCCTCTTATGAAAGTCAGTAAATGGAAAACATGCATCTTTTTTACGCTTCGTATAGCAGGAATTCAGTAACTTTTATTATAAAAATGCATACCCTTTGACACATATTCAATACAATTTTAAATTGATAACTATAAAAAAAGGGTATCAATAATTGTTTAAGGCTGTTCTCAAACCCAAAAGAGCTGCTTTCTGACACATTTTTTAATTCAATTTTGTTCGGAAATGCATTAAATTGGCAGATAGTCTTACTTATGTAAGTCTTACTTGTGTACTTATGTAATTCTAGAAAAACGTTTTTCCTTTTTTTTTTTTTTTCTTTTTTTTTTTTTGGTAAACGCAGATTTTTCAGAAAATACGTGAAAGTCGCCGTTTTGAACCGAATTCTCCACGTGGCATCACAATAAAAGGGAAAAGGGAAGGGGCATTTTCTAAAACATTTCATTTTATAATTTTAGTTAGGAGCCACATATATGAGGGTCAGGGATCTATGATAAAAGGGCCAATTAAATAAAAAAATTAAAATTAAATAAATTAAATTATAAATTATAAATAATCACAATTAAACAATGTAAGTGAAAAATTGACGTTTTGATAAATCAAAAGTTGAAAAACAAATTAAAAATGCATTTTTTTAAAATTAGAAATATTATAATTTAAAATGTAGAAATAGAAAAAGCAAAACTCAATTTGATTTCAAATATTGATATTACCATATTATTAGTCGTTAAACAATGTATCTATAAAAGACTTTCTGAGTTTAAGCATGCTTAAGGCTGTTCTCAAATCCGAATTGGCTACTTTATGATATATATTTTATTTCATTTTCGTTCGGAAACACATAAAATTGGCAGGTGTTCTTATTTATAAACTTTGTAATCAACAGACGTTTTCCATTTTTTGGTAAAGACGGATGATCTTTCAGAAAATACTGTCAAAGTCGGTGTTTTGAACTGAATTTCCGACGCCAAAGCACAAGAAAGGAGAAAAACGTGTCGTCACGTAACATGAATCTCTTATAACTCGATAAGTAATTTATTTATCAAAAAATGGAAAATTCATTTCGATCTCAAATCAAGTCAATAGTCAGGCCAGCCAATTTTATGGCTTTGCGTTTAAAAATGAGTCAAAAGATGTATTAGAAAATTTCGCGTTGTTGAGCAGATCATTTGAGAAACACCCTAAGATAACATAAATACATCGTTTAATTTTCAATTACCTACATTAAACTGCTGTTTAAAATCACAATAATATTTCTTTAGCTCTTAATATTTAAAATTTGGGATCTATTCTGTATCTACTTAAATATGAAAAAAGTACTGTTAGTAAAATTCGTGTCTGTAACAAAAATATTAGGTTTTTCTTATTGTAAACAAAACTAATTTTCAATTAAATCTCCATTTAGCGATATTTTGAAATCCTGTGAAAACATTCAATACATAGAAATTTCACTAATGCACTATTTTTTATTGAAATATAATTTCCTTTTAGCTATATTGGGTCATTTAATACTTAAAGAAAAAAAATTCTTATTGTCCAAATTCTTTGAGATTTTTGCGAGTCATAAATAACAGTTTTGAAGCCTGTATAAAAAAATTGTGAATAAATATTGATATTTAGAAATAAAGGAGCTTCTCAGAAGGCTTTTTTTTCAGATCGGGTCATGTAATAGTTTAAAAAAATAAATCTGATCGACAAATATTATGATGAACTATATCTGATCGACATTTTGAAATAGTTATCACTTAGAAATATAATGTTTGTGAAGCCTGTGAAAAAATGTCATGAAATAAATTGATATTTAATTGTAATAGAGCTGTGTTTTCTTCTTTTTTCGCGTTTTGTCGTTTAATATTAAAACAAGATATTTCTTATCGTTCAAACTCTTTTTGAAATTTTTATGAGTTAAACATATGCTTTGGAAGTCTTCGTATAGTTTTCATGTAAGAATGTGGAAATTTAGTGATAAAAACATGAGCAAATGCCGCCCGCTTATTCACGTTTTAAGCGATAATTTTGCAAATTTTTTTTTTTCCAAAGCACTTTTAATCGTCTGAATGTTTCGAAATTTTTATACGTGATGTAATTCGAGTGTACGAAGACTGTGTAAAGAGATTTTGCTAAAATAGCTGCATTTAGTTACTTTTAGCGTAGAAAAAAAGAGTGTCTCTGGGAGGTGCGAACACTTCTATTTCCACTCACATTTTTATTTATTTATTTATTTATTTATTTATTTTTTATAAAGTATTAATTTTTTGAAAACTAATTTCACCTTCATCATAGAGAAGAAAATTCCCGAATTAAGTGGGTATTATTATTATTTTTTTCCGTATTTCTAAAACTGAGACCGATGCACGATTCGAAAAAAGAGACGAAATAAATCCCGCAAAATCGAACTTTATTCACAAATTTGTTTTGAAAGGAATAAAATTTTATCAGCGGATTGTGAGGTTTGAAAATAAGAAGTAATAAATTTACGAATGTATTTTCACGCTGTCCGTATTTTGAACTGTTTCGTCGATGCGTGCTAACGTAAAAAAAATCCCTCGGATTTTCTCCCAATTTTATCGAGTTTTTTTTTCCTTAAATGAGGGATTTTATTAAAATCTTGGCCAATTATCAAAAATGAAAAATATGAGTCTCAGGCGCATAACAATTTGCCTGGATCTGTCCTTACAACAAATACACACACGGATAGACAAACTCTCCGTATATTAGTCCTACAGATACCTTGACCTCTAAACAGCGATAAAATTATGCGGCCCAGAATTGCCCCTATTAATAAGTTTTATTGTATTAATTCAGAAGTTGATTATTTAGTTAATAAAAAAATCCTTAATTAATAAAAAGTAATAGTAATAAAACGTATCAATGCACACAGTAATTTTAAAAAGATAATAAAATAATAATAAATGAATAAAATTTGAGTTTAAAGATAAATAATTATTATTATTATCTAAAATATGAATAAAGTTAATTAAAATATTAAGCTAAAATAATTAAATAATTAAATTAAAGTTAAAAATTTCAAAAGATATTGTAGTAATAAAAAAAAGTAGTTAAAAGTTAATAAAAAATATTATCTGATGTACTAGAAAAGGGAAAAATTTGTAATATAAAACTCACTCATTAAAAATTGAGGTTGATCAAATCGAATTCACTATTTTGGACAAAAAAGCAATTGAGTATTGTACTCACTCATGAAGATGGCGCCAGCACTGTGACTTCTTAAGTATTTCCCCAGGAACGACTTTCTATGTATTTCCTCAGGAATGACTTCCTAGGTACTTCCTCAGGAACGACTTCCTAGGTAGGTTGCTCCGTAGGACGTTACTGGGAGCATATTCCCCAGGAAATGTTAAAAGACTCTTCCTCAGGAAGTCCTGAACTTGTCATTTCCGTATTAGGAGGAATTTGGAATGAATTGGAGCTCCTGGGGAAGTATTCAGGAGCTTTCGTGCTATATGGGCAGTAATCTAACTTTTGTTCAAATCTAGAGTTGCAAAGGCTAAAAAAAACCCGGTTTAAACCTGGGAATAAACCGGGTCTTTTGGTAATAAACCTGGCAATAAACCGGGTGTATTGGAAATAAACCTGGGAATAACCCGGTTTTTTTCAACTCTATTCAAATCAAATACAAGATAAAAGTTTTAAAATAAAATACCTTCTGAATTTAAATTGGGTACAATTTTGGGACGTCAAAGTACTAATAATCCGTACATCCACCTATTGTGATTCCGTCCATACCATCCGTCAACTCTTCTATACGGGGATCTTTACTACACGAACGTGGTATTTTAGAGTGTCACTTTCCATCCATACGAGAACACGTCGGGTATCACACTCCAGACTGAATCAAGACTATAAAAGCATAAAAAAACTTCTTAATAACACTATAAAAATAATGAAAGCGTTAGGCCTTTCGTAAGAGCTTTGTATTTCTTCGTCAGGCGCAAACAAGACTTGC
This sequence comes from Maratus michaelseni, assembly GCA_963931845.1. Lineage (NCBI taxonomy): Eukaryota > Metazoa > Arthropoda > Arachnida > Araneae > Salticidae > Maratus > Maratus michaelseni. The sequence goes on along the minus strand of OZ007594.1, from coordinate 94,768,712 downwards.
AACCATTTAGAAGGCAGGAGCAAGACTAAAAGTAAATGGGAGGAAAAGAAGGACAAGTTAAGGGAACAGCCAATAGGAAAGCAGACGGCATCGACCAATCACAGAAGATAACTACCTACAATGCAGAACATAAGGGATATTATGAAGAAAAGTGAAAAAAAAATAAAATGCATAAAAAACGAAAAGTAAAATGGGGATTAAATATACCAAATATTAAGAAACATAACAGTTAATATAAAAAATGAAAAAAAAATGAAATTATATATGAAAATTATATATGAAAAAAGTAATAATAAATATTATATATATATTTTTCATTTTGGTATTAACTTTTATGTTGTTTATATTTTGTATGTTTAATCCCCATTTTACTTTAATTTTTTATGCATTTTATTATTTTTCAATTTTTAAGGTGTTATTAAAAAGTTTTTTTATGTTTTTATAGTATCGCACCAGTTTATTTAATACTTTAATGTGAATCAGTACTTTTCAATGAAAAGCACACGAGTCCAATCTCGTTGATTCCCAAGTTCTTCGTATTGCACGTTGTCTTCAGGTCAAAGGAACACATACCACTGGCCTGCGTGCATAGGAGAAAACCTAAGGTATAGTATTTCGGGCTGTTTAGCTTGACATCCTCCTGCCTGTTTCCACAATAAATGTATTTTCTCCTGAGTACCATTGTGTAATCTATTTTTTACGAGACTTAAACATCACATCAGATGTTTAAGTGATGTGGTAGAACTTGGCCGACCTATCTCGGGTCGAGGTCTAGCATTTGACAAACTTGGAATCGATTGTACACTATTGAAATGGCACTCATTGCCACTTGAACAAATTACGCTGCACTTCATTATGTTTTTAACGAGCAAGGAAGACCGAGCTATGCTCGGTCAAAATTAAATTTGAGTTCAAATATCATGACCCATGACCAAATGACCCACTTTTTGAATTTTCTCAAACATGTAACTTAGCCCAACAGTCTTCTCGTGCCCGAAAACCATAGGATGCAAAATTTAGTGTAAATAGTCTGAGCCGTTTTTAAGATAAAATAGCTTGACCCATAATGACTCATTACCAAAATGACCCACTAATCGAAATTTCTCGAACATGTGACCTAGCCTAATAGTCTTCTTGTTCCCTAAACCTGTAGGGTGCTAAATTTATTTCAAATCATCTGAACCGTTTTTAAGATAAAATAGCTTGACCCATAACGACCCATGACCAAAATGACCCACTAATTGAATTTTCTCGAACATGTGACCTAGCCCAATGATTTTCGCTTGCCCGAAACTCGTAGGATACAAAATTTAATCAAAATCGTTGGAGCCGTTTTTTAGATTAAATTAATTTGACCCGCTTTGACAAAAATGACACACTAATCGAAAGTTCTCGAACATGTGACCTAGCCTAATAGTCTTCTTGTTCCCTAAACCTGTAGGGTGCTAAATTTATTTCAAATCCTCTGAACCGTTTTTAAGATAAAATAGCTTGACCCATAATGACCCATGACCAAAATGATCCACTAATTGAATTTTCTCGAACATGTGACCTAGCCCAACAGTCTTCTCGTGCTCGAAAACCATTGGATGCAAAATTTAGTGTAAATTGAGCCACATTTTAGATCTTGACCCACAATGACCCAGAAATGACCCACTAATCGAATTTTCTCGAACATGTGATCTAGCCCAATGATTTTCGCTTGCCCGAAACTCGTAGGATACAAAATTTAATCAAAATCGTTGGAGCCGTTTTTTAGATAAAATTAATTTGACCCGCTTTGACCCAAAAATGACCCACTAATCGAAAGTTCTCGAACATGTGATCAAGCCCAATAGTCTTCTCGTGCCCGAAAATAGTCGGATACAAAATTTCGTTAAAATCGTTTGAACCGTTTTTTAGATACAATTAGCTTGACCATGACCCAAAATGACCCAAAATGACCCACTAATTGAATTTTCTCGAACATGTGACCTAGCCCAACAGTCTTCTCGTCCCCGAAAACCATTGGATGTAAAATTTAGTGTAAATTGAGCCGCTTTTTAGATCTTGACCCACAATGACCCAGAAATGACACACTAATCAAATTTTCTCGGACATGTGACCCAGTCCAATAATTTTATCGTGCTCGAAACTCGTAGGACACAAAATTTAATCAAAATCGTTAGAGCCGTTTTTGAGATAAAATTAATTTGACCCGCGTTGACCCAAAAATGACCGACTAATCGAAAGTTCTCGAACAAGTGACCCAGCCCAATAGTCTTCTCGTGCCCGAAAATGGTAAGATAGAAAAATTAGTGAAAATCGTTTGAACCGTTTTCTAGATCGAATTAGCTTGGCCCTGACCCTTGATGACCCACTAATCGAATTTTCTCGAACACGTGATCTAGCCCAATGGTTTCCTGGTGCCCCATAACGGTAGGGCACAAAATTTCGTGAAAATCGTTTGAGCCTTTTTAAGATAAATTTTGCATATATATATATACATATACGAGCAGGGAAGACCGAGCTACGCTCGGTCAAAATTAGCTTTAAGTTCAAATATCCTGACGCATGACCAAAATGACCCACTAATCAAATTTTCTCAAACATGTGACCTATCCCAACAGTCTTCTCGTGCCCAAAAACCATAGAAGGCAAAATTTAGTCTAAATAGTCTGAGCCGTTTTTAAGATCAAATAGCTTGACCCATAATGACCCATGACCAAAATAAACCACTAACTGAATTTTCTCGAAAAGTAGACCTAGCCTAACAGTCTTCTCGTGCTCAAAAACCATAGGAGGCAAAATTTAGTCTAAATAGTCTGAGCCGTTTTTAATTTAAAATAGCTTGACCCACAACGACCCATGACCAAAATGACCCACTGATCGAATTTTCTTGAACACGTGACCTAGCCTAACAGTCTTCTCGTGCCCGAAAACCATAGTATGATATGAGAATCATATATTAAGTTTTAACAAACCCTATCCTTTATTTAATTTATATTTTCCCCCTTCCTTTGTCAAAATTTAATCGTGTTATCTTTAACTTCAAACAATAAGCCCGCTGTAATTTATACCCTTTCCCTTTTTCATTTTCACTTATGCTCGATCACTAATATCTCACGGCTTTTCGATAAAAAAAAAAAAAAAAGAAAAGAATTAAATCAGCACAAATGCCTTTTCGTAATTTTACTTTCTGTAACCAAGCTTATAACACGATATGTGCATTGCACATTTTTGTGGCCACAAAAGTTAAGCGAATCTTCCATTTGGCCAAAATGCATGCCCTTATATGGTAGTGGTAATAACTCAATCACTCACACCCAGGTCTAAAAATATATTCTCATTGTTAAAAGCACATACTGTTTTGTCTGTCGAAAAATCCGTTCTCATGAGAAAGATATTTGTCGGTTATAATCGCCAGGGTGATATTAATTTTTGAATCAAAATTCGTCCTGTCGCCAAAATCTGGTGACCCTACTGGGTAAATACCATTGGTTATGCCTATCTCTGTCTGAAAGTATTTACGCCTAGACACTCTGTAACAACCCTATTTTGGCGAGATTCTTGTCAGTGCAATTCCAACTTGTATCGTGGAAACAACTCACTTTGCTTTCTGTCTCCGCATAATAATGACTGCTTAAGAGCGGCCTTTCTTGTTTCCCCCTCTTCTGTCCGCGACCATCTTGGCATCCTCATGGTGATCTTACAATAAAACGACTTGACATCTATTCTGGAGTTTTTTTTTTTATTATACACGAACCTGGCTCATGTGGATTGTTTTATTTGATCAAGTACAACAACTACGAAATATGATCTGATCAGCCAACCACTTTATAAATTTTGGTGCGTAACCAGCTTTTTCTCCAGTTAAAAAAAAAAAAAAAGAGGTATATTGTTGGCAGAAGAGGGGACGTTTTTTTTTTCTTCACCTGCACTCTCCCGTGATCTCCCGTGCTTTGGATTATCAGCATGCATCTAAGAAAATTACCGCCTGCATATTTCCATCCCACCGGACCGAGTGGACGGTTTTAAAAAAAAAAAACTTTTGCTTCACCTTACCCAAAGTTATTCTCGGGACTTTGCTGCACATATCTCCACTAAATTTATTCTCCAGTCCCTTTCCTACAACTCTCATCTATATGTCTGTGGATGAACACCCGCCTGCTATCTTCCAGTCCCATGCTCCATAGATGTCTCCCACTGGTACGAACGACGGAGATCCACTTAACTCCAGTTATTATCCTACATCGAATATCGTCGGTTGACTTCTTTGCTCGAAATGTGTCCTCTCTACGCCACATCCATCTCGTCTTGCTGTCTCACTCAACTGCGCCCCGTGCCTGCCAACCCCATGCTCAGTGTTCTATGCCCAACGTGCTCCATCTGCATCACGCCCAGTGCCACGAACTATAATACCAGTGTCCATGTTTGTCTGCAAATGTGCCTATTACAAAAAATCTTGCTACTAAATTGTGCTAAATAGAAGTTCATCAATTTTCCAACCTGCATTCCTCCGTGTTAATCTATGCACGATTCCTGTGTGACTGTGCTTCATGCTCCATGTGAATGACGCCCAGTGATACGTTTCTACAATCAGTGCCATGTATTGTGCTTCGCTCCCTATGAGCCCCTGTGATTTCTGCACGTATATTTTTTAAAAATATATCACCGTTCCATATGCCGTTAGAACTCCTACAGAAATCCGTATTTCTTATATTTTCTAAATCCGTCAACTTTTAGCGCTTCCCTGTAGATGCACTCTAAGCCAAAATCCTGCAGAATTCACGGACTTCCAAGCATTCAAGTTCAACAGTGAAGTTAATGTTTCGGTGCTTTTATTTTTCTTTATCCAACTGACAATAAGCTAAATAGAAGTTCCGTATCCCGCATTTAAGAACCCTTTTTCTCTTCATTAAACACTAGAATATTAGCAACAACAAAAAAAAAAAAAAAAAAAAAAAAAAGACTATGACGTCAAAAGTACTCTTAGTAATATCTGCTTAACCCAAACGATTCAAAACTTTCGAACTATGCGTTCGTAATTCTGCATTCGTTTCGATATTCACTAGCCAGTGGACTTCGATCTACATTCAGATCATTGATAGTTCTGTGTTTTTTTTTTTTCTCTCTCCGCAACTGAGATTCAAATAAAGTGAATAATGTCAGCTGTTTAAGTTTCCAGCTGGTAAGGAGAACAAATTAACAAAGAATGAACTGTTTGCATCCATACTCACATAAACCACGATAAAACTTAATTATATTAAATTTTTCTCTTACAGCTGATTCATTAGATAGATATTTTTAAATATCAGGGTATGTTAGAACAAATCTTTTATAAAAAAAAATTCTCGTACAACAAGGTAAGTTATCCTTTAAACAAAATTTTTTGTTATGTCTATAATGTGCAGTATCTAATTGAATTATAAAAAAAAAAAGAGAATAATAATGATAAGATCACTTCAGTAATTTTATTTTTTTTTTTAAACCAATGTAACAAACAGAACTTATTAAATTTAAACAATTTCTGATTATTTTCTGTTTTAATGTCATTTTTTTGCCGGCATATTATAGGTAAGTTGGTAAATTATATTCTGTATGTAAAAAAAAAAAATATTAAATTAAACATTCACAGGAGAAGTTTTTAATAAAGAATAGGTGAAGAAGAGAATTTTTGCATATTATTGATTAATTCTAAAATTTTTGTTCCTTTTTCCTATTATGCAATGACATTTTTTTTTTCAAATATTGAACGTATTATTATTTTGAAAGGAGAAAGCATAATTCTATATGCATTTCTTTTAATATTTTTATAAAAGCTTATATATTTAGAAGAAACAATATTTATAACGAAAGGTATAATATAATTGTTATTATCTCTCGAAGGTTTGCCTAGATAACACATTTCTTTTATGACTGAAATTTTATTTAATATATTGCATAAAATTTTGATTTTATAATAAGGCAGACATACTTTTTCTATATAAAGTTCATATTACTTTTTATTTATCTGCCACAATGAGTATTGCAGTCTGCAGAATGAGCGATTAATTTATATATTTGCATAATTTTTTCCAAATTGTTGGTTCTTTTGAAAATTAAGATATCTCTTGGTTAAGAATAAAAAAAAAAAAAAAAAAATAAAAAAATATATAGATCGATAATAATAAAAAGGAAAGATAATATATTTTTGGTGTGAATAATTGTTCATTCTGGAGATATAGGTATTTTGTTCTTTTTTTCTTTTTTTTAAAAAAAAAAAAAAAAAAAAAAAAAAGAAAGAGATTGCATTTATTTTATTTATTCATTTATTAGATATTTTGCTTATAAGTAATTTTTTTTGCGGTAAAATATTTTCTGGTAAGTTACTGTGAATATTTTAGGTAAACAAAATTTTCCCCACCTGAATTTTTAATATTTTAAGGTAAAGATTTATTTAGCTAATAATTTATTGCAAACAAAATATCTATATTTGCTCACTCGTTAGCCAAACATGGCCAGCAAACTAACTTTTAAAGTGACCAATTTTGATGGTGAACCCACGTTACTAGACTTTTTTTTAACCAGTTACGAACATTAGCCCGTATACAAAAATGGAAACAAGATGAAACTATTCAGTTTCTGGGTGGAAAATTGACAGGCCCAGCCTTAACCTTTTTTACGCAAAACCCTGAGATCTATAAATCTAACGACTTAGATTTCGTCGAGAAAGAGTTCAGAGCATTTTTCGCTCCCCCGAGTAAAACAGCTGCGCTTATTGAGTTTAATAATCTATTATTATTGCCAGAAGACTCAATTAGAAATTTAGCCCATCGTATTAACACTCTCACTGCTCGCGTGCATGACACTATAACAGATAGAACGGCTCTTGATAATATTAAATTTACAAAATTTATTTCAGCGATTCCCTCGAATTTAAGGGTAAAAATACAAGAAGAGGGAATATCACCGTATAAACAAGCAGTAGATAGAGGACAAACTCTCCAGGAAATTATGCAAAACGAGAAAATATTGCAGCCCTGCGCGTCATCTAGCTCCGCAGACACGATCGCAATGCAGTTGAAATCACTAAATGAAAAAATTAACGCTTTGTCGTTAACAGGTAGCGAGGACAAAAATAACACCCATAATCAACCCTCTCGCCCACAAAACTCGCATGATCAGTATAAAAAGGACTTTAAAACAAGACACACTGGTCATGGATATGTCCGCACAAATAAACATAACAAATCGAATTCTCCACCCACTTGTCAGTTGTGTTTGAAACGTGGCCACACTGCAAAATTTTGTTTTAAATGGAGAAGATCAAATGCGAATAGAGGTGGATATCAAAACTACAAATTCAATCCAAATTTTCGCAAAAAAAGTAATCAGAAAGGGGAATCTTTAAACTATTAAGGAGATGTAATTTAGCTGATGGCTTTGCATCTCAGGAAAACATTTTAACATCAGCAACTTGCCCTACATTCCCATGGTCGTTTGATGAAACTCTTCCAAAAATTTCTAAGGAAAGGTTAGTCAATTCGGTCGCTTCACAGACCACAACAAACATAAAAATGACCAGGAATGGGTCGTCACAAACAGTGCACAGATCAACTGAAAGTTCATCGCAAACTGCATCATCAAGTGACGAAAAGAAAGTTGAGGTTATTTCAAATGTGAATAATAATTCCCCAACACTCCCCCTTATAAAGGCCTCTATAGCAAGAACAGACACAATCTTACTTTTAGACACAGGGTCGACAATTTCTCTTTTATCACAGTCCCTTTTCGATTCCATTAAGAATAAACTTAAATATAAAAGGTTAGGCACAACAGTTACTCTTAAAACAGTAAATTCCGATGTTGACTTCACCGCATGTATAAAAGCATCAATCAGAATTCATCACAAATCTTTTAGCCACAACTTTTATATTGTTGACATTCCCGATACTTCTAGTTTTCAAGGAATATTAGGATTTGATTTTATTCATAAACACAGGATCATAATTGATGTTCACAAAAATAGAATGTCAACAAATGAATTTCACGTGCCATTACTTAGCGCGTCAGCTGATGGCAAAGACATAAATCTTCTAAGTGAACATGTAAACTCTCCGTCAAATTCATTCAAAACGATTCGCCTTGCACATAAATTAAAACTTGAACCACATGAGAAAACATGGATTTCCATCGACACTGATTCTTTAAACCCTTCAATGCAGTACTGTTTTGAAAGTTATATTTCTAATAAACAAATTATTTGTTATGACAGTCTGCTAGGTAACAATAATGATGTTGAATCGGTCGATCAGGAAAATCATAACAAACACCTACAAAAATCACATGTATACATATTTTTACAAAATTCTTCTAACAAACCAGTACACATAAACAAAAATGCACGAATAGGAATTTTATATGAAGTTTCAGAAATTATGGAACCATTTAAAAACGACAATTTTTCGCAGACCATGAAGTCATGCGATAACATCAACAGCTTCAATATTCAACCTCATGATAATTTACAACAGTTTATTTGCAATTATATTCAAGCTTCAGATGAGGTCTTAAAAAAAAGAAAGGAAGATTTAACAATACAAGACTTCAAATTGGATCATCTAGACACTCAACAAGCAAAAACCTTAGGCTCATTATTGCTAAAATACTACAGTTCTTTTTCTAAATCAATGAAAACATTAGGTCACACAGACAAGGTTATTCCAAATCTCAAATTCATTAATGACTACCCAATCAAAACACTACCTTTTCCTGTACCACAATCGTTACACCAAGAAATGAAAGAGCAAATAAATCAAATTCTTGAAGCAAACATTATTGAACGTAACTGTTCAGAATGGGCATGTCCTATTTTGCTGGTTAGAAAGAAGTCTGATGGGTCTGCAAAACAAAAATACAGACTAGCTCTTGATTTAAGAATGCTAAATTCCGTCTTACAAGGATCTTCATATCCACTTCCCAAAATACAGACAATCATTTCAAATTTATCTGCATATAAATATTTCACTTCGTTAGATTTTCAACAGGCCTACCATCAGATAAATTTACCTGAAAAATATCAAGATCCACTTACATTCACATGCATTTACGGTACTTTTCGTTTTAAAAGATTGGTATTTGGATTAAAGAATAGTAGTAGTTTCTTTCAAAATTTAATGGACACTATTATTGATGAATTAGAAATGGAAGGTATTTTTGCATATCAAGACGATTTGATCTTTGGTTCTAATTCTTTTGAGGAAACGTGCAAAATTACAGAAAGTACTTGAAATTTTATCCAAATATAATTTAACGCTCTCACCCAATAAATGTTCATTTCACAAAACCGCTGTTGACTACTTAGGTTTTCACATTGAAAATCATTCCATTTCTCCCGTCCAATCAAATATTGTCAAAATAAATTCTTTTCCTACACCGACAACAAAAAGACAATTAAAAAGGTTTATTGGTCTGGTCACATTTTACAAATCTCTAGTGCCTTCTTTTTCAAAAATTATCCAACCACTTATCGATCTCACTATACCAAAAACAACATTTAAATGGACTCAAAAACATCAAAAATTATTTGATCAAATGCAACAGGTGTTCTTTAAGTCTCCCATGGTTCGTTTACCCGATTGGTCTAAAACTTTTTATGTAAACACAGATGCGTCAATTATAGCCATAGGAGGTGCTCTGTTACAGGAACATGAAGGACAATTACTTCCCATTGCATTTTTTTCAAAATCTCTTAAACAGTCTGAAAAACGTTATCCAGCACTAAAACTTGAATTAATGGCCATTTACAAATCCGTAATCGCTTTTAAATACTATCTATATAACCGAAAGTTTGTAATTTTATCCGATAGTGCTCCTTTAAAAAAATACAAGAAAACAACTAATCCCGCTGATATAACAACTAGATGGTTAACAGAATTATCAGAATATACATACACTTTCGATCACATTCCCGGCTCTTCTAATGTACTTGCAGATTATTTGTCCAGATGTTCTTTCGAGAAAAACACAAGTGATTTAAATTCCAACCCAGAGCTCATCAATGAACCATATGCATTGCCAATTGTCGATAATGATCTTCCAGACACTAATAATGATCATTTATCATACAGTACACATTCTCTAAATTACTTAGTTATTGGTAACAAGGATCAAAAAGACCCTTTATTGGAAATTTCAAATGAAACATTTGTAAACGAACAAAAGAAAGACACAAAATTATCCGAAATTTACAACAAAATTATGCAAAATGGCTCATCGAAACAGTTCCCTATGTACTTCATTCATCCCGATTCAAAAGTTTTAATGTTAAAAAAAGAAAATATTTGTAATGACACCTTTTCTTACCACATTATTGTCCCAAATTCATTAAAAGCAAAAGTTCTAACAATATGTCATTTTTCGCATTTCGGATTAACGAAAACCTACGCATTTGTCACAAAAAAATATTTTTGGAAAGGAATGTATGCTGACACTTTAAATTTTGTAGCGTCTTGCACAAAATGTTTACAGGCAAAACATCACAAAACTCCACTTGCTCCACTACAATCTACATACACACCTACGCATCCAGGAGATACAGTCAGTGTTGATTTGGTCGGTCCCTTTACTAATGGACAGTCGGTATTGACAGTAATTGACCATTTTTCTCGACACCTAGAACTCTTCCCTTTGCGTACCATCACTTCTGAAAAGATAATTAAATGTTTATTCAGTTACATAACTATCTTTGGAAGACCTTCCGTAATTTTGTCAGATTTGGGAAAACAATTCACCTCACACATATACGACAAATTTAACGACACATTAGGCATAAAGGTACGTCATTCCAGTGTAGCGAGGCCACAAAGCAATGCCGTGTCGGAGCGAATTAATAAGTCAATTAAATACTCTGTTTCTACTTTACTTCAAGAAGGTCACACTTTTGAAAATGCTTTATCAATTCATAAATCTCTTTATAATGGTTCTCTGCATTCCTCCACAAAATATTCTCCCAACTTGCTTCACTTTGGAAGAGAACTATCCTTAATATTTGATACTTATGACCATAATGTCAATCAGGTTCTAGACAAAGATTTTGAAGCTTACAAATTGTTACAAGATTTAAATTCTATTTACAGGAAAGCATATAATAACATCAAAGACTCTCAAAACAAAAGAAATGATCATTTTCAAAAACGTGCTAAACTAAGAAAAATTATGAATAAAGATATTGTGTATTTAAAATCAGTAGATAAGTTCAAACCAAAATATTCTGGACCTTACATTGTTATACACAAATATTCACCTGTCTCTGTTTCAATCAAACGCTTACATGCACCTGATGACTCTGCTTTTAGAGTACACATTGATAGGTTAATCATCGCTCCACCAAGAAGCGATCACTTACTTACAAGTCATGATGGTTACAATAATATTAACTCTTCAACTTATTCAACACGTTATAATTTAAGACCTAGAAAATAGCGTATAATTTTTATAATTGTTGTATTTTGTGCGAATTTTTGGTTTTGTTCACACTTGTGTATATTGATGTACACAATATACTGATGTCATATTTGATGTTTCCTTGTGAAAGTTCTCGGCTGGTCCAAGTTTGTTTCATCAAGGGAATGGCAGATATGGCAATCTTGTTGTGAACATTATCTTTTATGTTTATGGGGTGTTTGCGCATATACACTTTATAAAAAAAAAAAAAAAAAAAAAAAAATCTTAACTTTTGTCGTCATATTTTTTTTAAATCTCATAAATAGCTATAAACATAATTATAGTAACATTAATTGCACTAAAAAGAATTTTTTTTCTCTTAAGGTCAGTTTTTTTAAAATTTTAATAATGCTAATTAAGTAAATATGTACCTCATGACTTAACATTTTTACCGAACTTGACAAAACTCTCTCTCATTACTCTAGGATTGACTTTTATTCGACATACACTAGGTGTATATATATATTTTTATTTTTCTAATTATTCCCTTTCGGAGTGGTGATCTGTTCAAAATTATTGCCCTTAGGATCTTCCACCCCATTGTAATGAGAGACACATTCGAATTGATATTCCAATTCACCTTAAATCCCCTGTCAAAATGAGTATACGAGACTGCTCCTCAGTTTGTTGCATTACTGCTGCGGGAGCAACGGGGTCTATGTTGTGACAACAATGTGGACCTCGCCCTAAATATTCCCTCCACAAATAAGGCAATAGTCCTAAACTTGCGCCATCACACTTGTTCTTAGACAAGATTTAGGGCAGGAATTTTTTTTTGGATCGTGTGTCACTTTCCCTATCCTGTCCTGTGCGAATGCACAAATTTTTACTTTTTTAAACCCAAATTTTATTCATTTTTTTTTATCTTCATCATTTTTTTGTATTTCATTTTTACACATGTGTAACAGTAAATGTAACTGTAATTGTAACTGTATCTTATTTTTATATTTTGTATTTGCATTTATATACTTGATGTTTATTTTATATAATATTATATATATTAGTATCTTATATTCTGTTCGAACAAAGAGAATTTTATTATATTGTAGTTGCAACTTAACATAAGCTTATATGTTCAGAGTTATGAACATTTTAAATTCATTTAGCATGCTTACGACCAGTTATCAGTAAAATAAACATTAGTTGATGATAATGCAACTTTTCTGGTCATATTTTGGTCATCACTATATATATGTAGAGTAATTAAACTGCTATATGTTCCGGAACAGCAAAAACAACAACAATAATTTCTACATCTACAAAAATAAACTGTTAAGAAACCATGGACTCAAAGAATAAAATAGTGTACACTATGATGACCAGTAGCAAAAATTTTGGTATACCATTTCCATTTTCATTTCCATTTTCATTTCTATTTTCATTCTCATTTTTGATATTTATATGTGTTTATATATATTTTTTATCTTATATTGTGCATTGATTATATGTAAACTTTCAGACGGAGCGTGCCCGAAATTTAAACCCTAACAAATTATTCTTTTATCTGAGCAAACGGGGGAAATATATGATATGAGAATCATATATTAAGTTTTAACAAACCCTATCCTTTATTTAATTTATATTTTCCCCCTTCCTTTGTCAAAATTTAATCGTGTTATCTTTAACTTCAAACAATAAGCCCGCTGTAATTTATACCCTTTCCCTTTTTCATTTTCACTTATGCTCGATCACTAATATCTCACGGCTTTTCGATTAAAAAAAAAAAAAAAGAAAAGAATTAAATCAGCACAGATGCCTTTTCGTAATTTTACTTTCTGTAACCAAGCTTATAACACGATATGTGCATTGCACATTTTTGTGGCCACAAAAGTTAAGCGAATCTTCCATTTGGCCAAAATGCATGCCCTTATATGGTAGTGGTAATAACTCAATCACTCACACCCAGGTCTAAAAATATATTCTCATTGTTAAGAGCACATACTGTTTTGTCTGTCGAAAAATCCGTTCTCATGAGAAAGATATTTGTCGGTTATAATCGCCAGGGTGATATTAATTTTTGAATCAAAATTCGTCCTGTCGCCAAAATCTGGTGACCCTACTGGGTAAATACCATTGGTTATGCCTATCTCTGTCTGAAAGTATTTACGCCTAGACACTCTGTAACAACCCTATTTTGGCGAGATTCTTGTCAGTGCAATTCCAACTTGTATCGTGGAAACAACTCACTTTGCTTTCTGTCTCCGCATAATAATGACTGCTTAAGAGCGGCCTTTCTTGTTTCCCCCTCTTCTGTCCGCGACCATCTTGGCATCCTCATGGTGATCTTACAATAAAACGACTTGACATCTATTCTGGAGTTTTTTTTTTTTATTATACACGAACCTGGCTCATGTGGATTGTTTTATTTGATCAAGTACAACAACTACGAAATATGATCTGATCAGCCAACCACTTTATACATAGGATGCAAAATTTTGTGTAAATAGTCTGAGCCGTTTTTAAGATAAAATAGCTTGACCCATAATGACCCATTACCAAAATGACCCACTAATCGAAATTTCTCGAACATGTGACCTAGCCTAATAGTCTTCTTGTTCCCTAAACCTGTAGGGTGCTAAATTTATTTCAAATCATCTGAACCGTTTTTATGATAAAATAGCTGGACCCATAATGACCCATGACCAAAATGACCCACTAATTGAATTTTCTCGAACATGTGACCTAGCCCAATGATTTTCGCTTGCCCGAAACTCGTAAGATACAAAATTTAATCAAAATCGTTGGAGCTGTTTTTTAGATTAAATTAATTTGACCCGCTTTGACAAAAATGACCCACTAATCGAAAGTTCTCGAACATGTGACCTAGCCTAATAGTCTTCTTGTTCCCTAAACCTGTAGGGTGCTAAATTTATTTCAAATCCTCTGAACCGTTTTTAAGATAAAATAGCTTGACCCATAATGACCCATTACCAAAATGACCCACTAGTCGAAATTTCTCGAACATGTGACCTAGCCTAATAGTCTTCTTGTTCCCAAAACCTGTAGGGTGCTAAATTTATTTCAAATCCTCTGAACCGTTTTTAAGATAAAATTGCTTGACCCATAATGACCCATGACCAAAATGACCCACTAATTGAATTTTCTCGAACATGTGACCTAGCCCAACAGTCTTCTCGTGCTCGAAAACCATTGGATGCAAAATTTAGTGTAAATTGAGCCACTTTTTAGATCTTGACCAACAATGACCCAGAAATGACCCACTAATCGAATTTTCTCGAACATGTGACCTAGCCCAATGATTTTATCGTGCTCGAAACTCGTAGGACACAAAATTTAATCAAAATCGTTAGAGCCGTTTTTGAGATAAAATTAATTTGACCCACTAATCGAAAGTTCTCGAACAAGTGACCCAGCCCAATAGTCTTCTAGTGCCCGAAAATGGTAAGATACAAAATTTAGTGAAAATCGTTTGAACCGTTTTCTAGATCGAATTAGCTTGGCCCTGATCCTTGATGACCCAAAATGACCCACTAATCGAATTTTCTCGAACACGTGACCTAGCCCAATGGTTTCCTGGTGCCCCATAACGGTAGGACACAAAATTTCGTGAAAATCGTTTGGGCCTTTTTAAGATAAATTTTGCATATATATATATATATATATATATATATATACGAGCAGGGAAGACCGAGCTATGCTCCGTCAAAATTAGCTTTAAGTTCAAATATCCAGACGCATGACCAAAATGACCCACTAATCTAATTTTCTCAAACATGTGACCTATCCCAACAGTCTTCTCGTGCCCAAAAACCATAGAAGGCAAAATTTAGTCTAAATAGTCTGAGCCGTTTTTAAGTTAAAATAGCTTGACCCACAATGACCCATGACCAAAATGACCCACTGATCGAATTTTCTTGAACACATGACCTAGCCTAACAGTCTTCTCGTGCCCGAAAACCATAGGATGCAAAATTTAGTGTAGATAATCTGAGCCTTTTTTAGATAAAATTAGCTTGACCCACAATGACCCAAAAACGATCCACTAATCGAATTTTCTCGGACATGGGACCTATCCCAATGATTTTGTCGTGCTCGAAACTCGTAGGACACAAAATTTAATCAAAATCGTTAGAGCCGTTTTTTAGATAAAATTAATTTGACCCGCGATGACCCAAAAATGACTCACTAATCGAAAGTTCTCGAACATGTGACCCAGCCCAATAGTCTTCTCGTGCTCGAAAATGGTCAGATACAAAATTTAGTCAAAATCGTTTGAACCGTTTTTTAGATAAAATTAGCTTGACCCTGACCCAAAATGACCCAAAATGACCTAGTAAACGAATTTTCTCGAACACGTGACCTAGCCCAATGGTTTTCTGGTGCCCCAAAACGGTAGGGTACAAAATTTCGTCAAAATCGTTTAAGCCGTTTTTAAGATAAAATTTGCATATATATTTATATATATATAACCACACACAAGATTTGCTCGTATTAGAATATATGATATATAACCACACACAAGATTTGCTCGTATTAGAATATATGATATATAACCACACACAAGATTTGCTCGTATTAGAATATATGATATATAACCACACACAAGATTTGCTCGTATTATAATATATGATATATAACCACACACAAGATTTGCTCGTATTAGAATATATGATATATAACCACACACAAGATTTGCTCGTATTAGAATATATGATATATTCCACTCTTGCGATAATTCGCCAGGCCGTGGATCCTGGTAAAACAATTTGTTATGATAGTTTATAATCAGCTTTTCTAAAAAAAAGAAAATACTTTGAACAGTTGCGTATCATGGCAGAGTTACTTAAAAAAAGAAGCTTCAATGAAAGAACGGTATTAGTAGTTTTTTTTCATCAGCGTATCTTTTTCTTATGTCTGACGTCATAAACGTTGATTTGCAGATGAAACTTTCTACTTCTATTTCTGCTAAACTTCACATTATGGTTGTTTTGTTTTACACTAGTTATCAGTAGACTTATTTTGTATAATGTCGTTAAAAATACGAGCTCCTTTATTTTGTTTTATCAGCAAATTTTAAGTATTAAATTGAAAGGAATTTTAATAGCTTACGAATTTGAATAATTTACTTAAGCTTAACGTATTTTATACAAGAAAGTAATTAATATTAAAGAAAAATTAAAAAATATAGAAGGAAATATAAAATGTATGCCTGAAATATTTTAATCATTATAAGATTACATAAAAGACAAAATACTAAATTGTTTCTTTAATCCAGACAGAAAAAAAATAAGTTTACTTTTTTTTAATTAGTGTATTTGAAAATCAGATTGTAAAAAAAATATTTTTCTTCCATTATCAGTTAGAATAATTAGTTTTCACTTTGTTCTTTAAGAAAACAATAATTGAAAAATATTTAAACATAAATTGATTAATGTTTCTTTTTGAACAAAATCAAGAGACTTTATGCCTAAGAATTTAATTTATCAGTCTAGAATTATTCTAGATCTCTATGCCAATTTTACTTTAAAATTTGCTGCTAAAGGTAATATGGGAATGTAATTTCAATAGCTTTTATTAGAATTTGCTAAATAAACCTTTATTTCACACCCTGTATAGCATATTTTAACAATCTTCAAACAATAATCAATCAAACAGCCAGTAAATATAGATCCTAAATCATATAAAATTAATCAAAACACCTTATAAAAGAAATTTAAATGTGTACAATATCGAGCCAATAAGCAATGCTTTTACTATAATGTCTTTTAGGAACGTTTACGTGCATTTTACAGATATTTCCTTTATGTGTATTTACACATAAAATAAATCCAATAAGTCATTTTTACAATGGCAAGAGTGATTTTAAATTCAATAAATTTTATTTTAAAAAATTAAATGAATAAAGTCTATAATGAACACTAAAACAGTAAATGGTCGCTAAATGAACAAGAACGCTACATGGAATTCAATGAAGAAGTAAATAAACACTACCGTGGCGATGTTTGCATGCTTCTTATAGTCGCTAGAAACAAATCAACAAACATTACTAGATTAATTTTAACACAATTATTCAAATTGGTAAAGAAATCATACGAGTTGTAATTTTCCAACTGGACGACTTTTTCGTCCAGTTGGAGAATTACAACTCGTACGATTCCTTTACCAATTTGAATAATTGTGTTAAAATTAATGTAGTGTAATCACGTATTCAGAATTTAGTACGCATCCCTATATATAGGTATCCATCCCGTATCCAGCATATTCACGATCTAGTTCCAAAATATCAGCGATTTATTCTGTTGAGCTGATTCAGATATCAGACAAGAAGCTATGATAAATATGATTAACTGGATAAATTAGGTCTTCCAGATTCGATCGGGATTGCTCAGTTAGTAGGGCATGGTAGATTCAGCCAAGACATCCCAGGATCGAATCCTGGCACGGACATTTTTCGTCCAATTGGAAAATTACAATTCGCACAACAGACATCAGCTTGGCTAGAAAGGCAAGCTTGCCAGGACACCTTGGCGATTCGGTTTTGTCCAAAATCATCTCAACCAATCAAATCGTATACGCTGTAGTCGCCTCTCTCATATATAGGCTCTCTATCTCAGATTGGGCTCAGACTTGTCCAAACTATGGGAAACTTACATTCGAGAACTTGGCGATATGGCCCGGATGATTTTAATTAGATTAGTGAGACAGGATTATTAGTTTGGCGATAAGGACAAATTCCCCAAGATGCTTGTCGATTCGTTTTTGTCCAAAATCGTCTCAACTAATCAAATTTTATATCCCATATTTTGCTCTTTTCATGAAGAGGAACCCTAGTTTTCAGCGTAGCTAAAATCGATTTTACTTTTGTTTTGTGTGTCTCTGTATTCTTCCTTCCATAAAAGCCGATACTTCTACATGGCCATAAAATACGTATCTTATAAAATGTGTGTATGTGCAGTTTATTCATCGTATTCTTAATACGAAAATATTAATTATGTATATTTGAAAATAATAGTTAAATAGAAGCATTTTAAAACTGTTTTGTAAAATGTTTATATATATATTTAACTTTTTTTTCTGTAAAAATATTTCATGTTTCTTAAATTGAATAGAATAAAGCTTTAAAAATCTGCCACAAAAATGCAAACTTTATTTTTTTTTTTTTGAATAAAGAAAATTCTTCTCATTAATGTTACACTAAATAAAAATAACAATTTTTTCTAACAGTTTGATGCTAAAATTTCTCATTTTCAAAGACTTATTTATGTTACGGTTATTATTTTTTAAATCAAAATTATAGTTTAAGACTTTTAAGAAAATATCAAATTTTAAACAAAAAGGTCTGAAATATTTACACGCGTAAGCGTCTAAGTTATTGTAGCATTAATATTTTATTCATTTTCCAACTAGTTATTCTTTAAGCATGCGTTAAAATTTTCTAGGAAATAGTTCAAAAGAAAACCAAAATTTTCCGAATATTTTCCTTTTTTCTTTGAAGTTAAAAGAACTTTTTTTTTATTTGAACTATATCAAACAGCCAGGAGTACGAAAGCACATACTTTTGATACAAGCAAAAAAAAAAAAAAATAATAAAGACAAAGTTTTAAAAAACATTTTGGATTACAACAATTATTATACTTCCCTCAGATTTTTCATTTTTTCGATGAAATTGAATATTTAACCTTTTATTTTTCTTTAAATAAGGAAACCCTTAATATAAGCAAACGTTCATTAAAAAACATCAAACATTAAAGGGAAATACCAGCTTAGTAAATGGCATTGCAGGAAAACAGACTTTCCTTGTTAGATTAACAATTTAAACCTTTTTTTTTAATTTTGAAAAAATAAAAAATGAATTTTATTTTATATAAATATATCAGGTCACATTTAGCACATTTCATTTTTGAATAAAACAAAATACCATTGTTGTGTGGTTGCGCAATCCTAGTAACTTCAACACATACATGTGTATATTTAATTAAGAAATCAACCATGAAATATGAATAAAATAAATTTTCCATTATGGATTAGTAATATAGAATACTGTTTAACTAAAAATATGCATTAGGCCTTACATGCGTGTATAACTTTTAAATGAATGGGCAAGTTAGTTTACGGTTAAAACGTATTAGAAAAGGACTATTAAGAACAAAAAAAAAAGTTGAATTAAAAAAGAAATCTTACATGTATTACTAAATTTGAAGGAAACCCATATATAATCACCAATAAAATAACTTTAACTTACTTTATTATGTATAATTGAAATGACCTTTTGAAACGACACCTTTGTTTACTTAAAATAGGAAAACATTCATAAAAATTCTTCTTATTTTTTACTAAAATAAGTGTTTGATGAAAAAATATATACAAAATGTTTTAAAAAGCTTTAAATCCCTAGATGTTAACAGTATAAAACTCTCACCGAGCGCTTTCGGCTGCAATCCGAGTCATTCTCAAGGAAGAAAAATAGAGTTGAGCCTTCACCCTCACTAACAATGGTTTCGTCTATCATCGCATGTCTGTCTGGCGTTAATTACAGCAAAACAAATTACAACATGTTTATCTTCAAACGGTTCGATATACTTTTTTAGTATAAATACATCAATGTATTTAAGGGATAAGTTATGTATATATATATATATATATATATATATATATATATATATATATATATATATATATATATATATATATATAGTTTTACTTTTCAGAAAAAACTGCAAGAAACTAGAAAAATCTTTTTTAAAATATTGCATTCGTACAGCAGGTTAAATTTACATGATTAAACTTAAGTGTAGGATTGGTATTATTAATTAAAAATATCTGTAAAGAATTCCACTTTCCTTTCCAAAATGTCATATCGTTAGCATATACACATGTTACTGAACAGTTATATAAACAGTTCAGTTATATAACTGTACTTGTTATATAACTGAATTATATAAACAGTTCAATAAAATTCATGAACTGTTCATAAATATTCTATGAAAATTTCATCAAATTGATAATGTTAGACAAACATCGCAAATTAGTTAGACACTGGTTCGTTAAGACACACATTTGTAATTAAAATATGCAAAATGTTCTAATTTACATTTAATACTTAATTAAAATTGAAATGCAAAAGTTTAAAGAAAATTTTATTTTTAAACAGTTTTTTTAAAGCTTAGTATTTTAACTATAAATTACTATTTCTTAATTATACATTACTATAAATATTACTATATTCGTTATTCAGTAAATTTCATATTTTACAGCTTTACTAATTTAAAATTTCATTAATCACAAATTTACGTATTTAAAAAAGTATACAAACTTCATTTTAATCACTTCTGTTGCTTTCATGCAAGTTATTCTATTCAATATATCATCTTTATAATGTCAAGAGCATTATATTATGGCGATAATAACACGAAACAAATAATGTAGCTTGGAAAACCTCATCAACATGCCAAGCGAAATTTTCGGTTTCATAAATTATATTCCTTGTGTGGAAGTATTTGCAGAAAAAGAGATTAATTTTCAATGCTGTCTTAATATTATTAATTACGATTGTTGTAAAAAGAAGTAATGCTGTTATGCACATTTCATTATGATTAGAAAGAAGGTTGGATGCATTATAATTATAATTAGTATGTCAAATTTACATTCTAAAAAAAACTAGATTCTAAATTATGTATAATAATGATGTCTGTGTTGTACATGTTGTCGTAGTTTTATTAATTATGTCTTTGTGTAAAGAAGGAACATTAAAATATGCACATTTTTTTTGTTGAACAAGGCACTATCCACCCCCCCCCCAAAAAAAAAAAAAAAAAAAAAAAAAAAAAATGTGTTGAGACCATACTCATTCTGCTGTAAATAACCGTATTAAAAATATATGCGCCAATCGACAGGCAATAAATATCAACTATAAAATACTATGCATGAATTATGATTCAGCGACAGTATGTACATTAAAAATTCAGTCAACTTCCATTTTTCAAATGGCAGCCCCACTTTGAATCTCTCAAATGAAAATAGCCTGGAAAAAAGCATAATGCATATACTTTTCTTAAATCGTTATCAAGTTATTAAAGCAAATTTGTTTTGATTTACCCATAAATTTAGAAAATAAATTCCGAAGTCACTTGAAAATGTATCGATAACATTCAATTAGTATCCAGGAAAAATTTACCTTAATTCTGTATATAAAATTAACTAATAATAATTAAATAAAATCTTGTAAAGTAAAATCTCGTTACAAAAAATTTGTAAGGACCACCGTTTAATTTCGTCATTCTGAAATATT
This sequence comes from Maratus michaelseni, assembly GCA_963931845.1. Classification (NCBI taxonomy): domain Eukaryota; kingdom Metazoa; phylum Arthropoda; class Arachnida; order Araneae; family Salticidae; genus Maratus; species Maratus michaelseni. The sequence continues at coordinate 94,746,997 of OZ007594.1, read as the reverse complement.
CGTTAATGTGAAATTCCAATATGGCGGAGTTAAAAAATAAAAGTTGGATACATATTAGATAAAAGTATATGTTAATACTCAAGTTATATTAACTTTCTGTATGCATGTCGATAAAGAATTAATCTACAGTATATTATTGTGAACTTTTTGTTATAAGATAAATATTAAATTTATAAAATTTTAAGATTTTAGTATTTACTATTCAGAAATTATAATTTATCTTATACTCCTGACAGCTGAAAAGTTAACACTGATATATACCATTAATGTAATTTTTAATTATGTTTTTTTATACAAAAAAGTCAGAAATTTTCCTCTTTTCTCAAGTTGACAACAATTTCTTTCAAAACAAAATCCCCAATTAAATATAGATAAAAATGCTTAAGTGACACAAACAGAACACAAAAAGGTTTATAATAGCTTATAAAAACATTTTAGTATAAATATCGACTTGTTTAAACGGTCAAACGCTCAAATGGTTCCATTATCAAGATCTACAATAATAAACAAACTATTCTCGCGAATTTTTGCAAATGAACTTGAAAAACTTAAATCTCGAGATCATATATGTAATAAAATCAGTTGCTTAAAATAGTCAACTGTAAACGTGAAAATTAATATTTCCTTATTGCGTTTTTAAAAATGAAAATACCTCGTGCAAAACTTTAGGTAATTCAAATGAGGCTGATTCATTGCAAATGTTCTCGTTACGCATATAGATTTCTATTTATTCACGGATAATAGATGGAAAATAAAGTCTTGATGGATGAATTATTTTACTATTTTTACATTTGCAATGAATCAGCCTCATTTGAATTACCTAAATGTTGGTAAGAGGTATTTTTCAATTTTAAAAAAGCAATAAGGAAATATTAATTTTCACGTTTATTTTTAACTATTTTAAGCTGTCGCATTTACTACATATACGATCTCGTTATTTACGTTTTTCAAGTTTGTTTCAAAAATTTATGAGAATAGTTTGTTTATCATTGTAGATCTTGGTAATGGCGCCGTTTGAGCGTTTAAACAAGTCGATCTTTATATTAAAATGTTTTATAAGACTTTTTGTGCTCTGTTTGTATCACTTTTAAGCATTTTTATCGATATTTTAATTATGATCTTATTATATGATTATGTAAAATCCTCAACAATATTCAACGTTGTATAAAATGTTTCCGGCACATTGTTTTGCCTATATAAATGCTCTTTAAAAGTCCCAAAATGTTCGAAAGAGCTTCTTTTGATCGTAGAATACAATTTTCAGTATTGGATGAACAAACAATATTTTAACATTCACTGTCGTTTGCTTTTCCTTCTTTTATTAAAGTTTCAACTATGTCATTTGTTGTTTGGTCAGGACATGTGGCGATTCCTTCACACATTCAACATAATCTGGTAATGTAAGTTAAAAACTTTCTGTAGCTGTAGTCCAGAGGTCAGCAGGAAATTGAATGCAATAAGCACACTCTTCTGCAATCGTTTGTTCTTCATTTGTCAAATGTATAAAGTCGGAATTTCTCCAACGGTTTTTAATTGTGGAAGAAGATGCATTTTGCCAGGCCCCCTATATCATGTTGCAATTCCATTCATCGCATCAGAAACTTAATTTTTTTTTATGTCAGAAAAAGCCCTTTCTATTACTCGGCGCTAGAAATCCACTTTGGCACATTTTGGGGGGTGCAAGGGATGATTGCCCCCCCCCCGGGAACCCAGCTTTCGCTTAGGAATATAAGTGAAATCCTGAACCGAAGACACAAACCCACTGTTTACTTTAACATACACACAATGTGTTGAAGGTTAGACAGTTTTTCAATGTTTGAAGTGCACAATTATTTAACTAAATGTGTCTAACTAAGTTATGATCACTCTTTAGATTAACTTAATTATTAACAAAGCTCACTTGTGTAGCTTTACAAACTTAAATGTATTAAGGTGCACATTAGTTTAACTTAACAAATTTGGTAAAGGTAAAATATGATTGGGAAAGAATAAACAATGCTTGTGGTGAAGTATAGTGGTATAGTAAGGCTAAACAAGTTGACAATTATTATTACTTTACAGAGATAATTGTAATTTTATTTGTAAACCTTTTGATATCTATTTTTCCTTCTTCTGACCTTTCAAAGCAGAATTTAAAATTTTTGTAATCGATTGTAAAAGGAAGTATTTAAATGTAATAAAAGTTCTAACCAAAAGTTTTAAAAAAGAGTTCATTACTGTTTTAACAGAAATAGAAACGTAAAAGTAAATATTTTTAAAGGTTAGCTTGAAATTGAATATCTTTAACTTGATGTAGTTTTATTTATAAGCATAATAATAATGTTATTATAAGCATAATAAAATATAGTTCTGAAGTTTATCTAACTAACATATATAAGAAAATATTATCAAAACTGAATATATAGCTAATGTAAATTTTAATGTTTTATTCCTTCGCATTTTGAATTGAATTTAAAATACGGTTTTCAGGGAAATTCGTTGACTCAAAATGCTCTTTCAGTTCTGAGAAATAGAGGATTTTAAATAAAGGATAAATTTTAGGATTTATTTTTTGATAAATATTATCATCAAGCATGTCAAATAATAACCCAAATGATTCACCCTTATTACCTATAATATACTATCTATAATGTTCTCTCTAAAATACACTATTTAGGTTTAGAGACTATCAAGTACTATATTCTGCTCAATAATAGGATATCTAATTTTAAAGCATTTTATTTAATTTGAATTATACACATCCAGAAAACTAATATCTTATTCGATAATCATAATGGTAATTTCTCCGAAAATTTTAAGAAGCCCTGTAGACGAAAAAATGGTGTACTGGATGAGGCATAAGTAATTCCAATTCAAAAGTATTTGGTGATACGTTCAAAGTATTTCACTCCATACGAACACGTACGTAATGTCCATATTCATAATTGTAGCACACTGTTTCATAAATATTCTCTTTTAAGGTTCGTTAATTATACCAAAAACAGTATATAATTAAAAAGTCCTTCCGGCCTGTACCGGGAGGAAAAGGTAGCTTTCCTATATCTTCGTTTTAAAATTTTAGCTAATGTTACACGAAAACAGCAAGTTAAAATGCAAAGAAACGGTTACAAAAGATTCGTTAATACTGAATTTGAATAAGAAATTCGTCAAATAATTGAGCAATAGCCAAATTGGCTTCATTTATGAAGACTTATTTTGGTCGCCAAATTTGGCGATATTTCGCCAAATGTCGCCAATTTTGGCCAGAATTTGGCGCTAACGGATATGAATATATAGTTTTATGCGTATGATTAGGAAAATTATTACAACAATGAAAGAAAATAATTTGCGAGTAATCGCGTTAATGTGCTGTTTTGTTCCAAAATGTCAGCCACCCTAGAATTTCAAACTGCTCTATCTCAGCCATTTTTTAAGATAGAGGTAAACCAAGAAATGCTCTGGAATCCTCGAATCAAGGCCTAACACTTAATTAAAAAATAAATTTGAGTTTTTAACTTTTTTGTATATTTATTTTAGTTTTAAATTTTTAAGTGGCCGCCATCTTGAAACAAAATGGCGGACCAAGCTGGCCAACGAACTCGGTCGATGCATTGGTGAGCTTAATACACACAATTAGTTTCATCAAAATTTATTTATAAATACGAGCGTTATCGTATGACATAGCTCAGATATATATATATATATATATATATGGATATATATATATATATATATAAACCAACATTTGAACGGAGGGTGGTTTTGGGGTCTGGGGGTCATATGATCGGTGAAAATATATCGAAAATTTCCGGAACTGCTTTCCTCCGAACGGCTGCAATAGCTGCTTTATACTTTTACTTACCCATCATACGTAGTATAGGGCAAATCTTGTAATCGTTTTGAAAATCGAAAATTTTTTTTGACGGATTTACACGTTTCAGACACTGGAGATTCCGAAAAACATATTTTTAGAAAAAAATTTTTGCCGTCCGTCTGTGTGTCTGTGTGTCTGTGTGTGCGTGTGTCTGTGTGTGTGTCTGTGTGTCTGTGAACGCTCTATCTCCCGAAAAAATTGAGATAGAGACTTGCAATTTGGTATGTGCTTAGTATGTAATAATGGGAAGAAGCCTATTTCATTTCAATAACCTCGATTAACCGGAACAATTTTTTTCGGACTCTCGAAATATTCGTTCTGATGAAAGGTATATAAAAATTTTCGAAATTGTTTATTTTAAGAAATGAATATAAAAGACAATAAAAAAAACATAAATTTTGAATAAAGCATGAAGTCGATCGGATAATGAGTTGCCGAGATATTTGTAATCCTATTTACCACACTCTTCGATTTTTCATGACCCTGTATTTCATCCAAATTTCTCTTTAAAGATATATTTTAATTGGAAATTTGACGCTTAATCAGATGCAATAAACCGCTAGTTAATAGGATTATTATTTTTGGAGTTATAAGGAAAAACCTCTTTCAAGCAATTCAGTAATCGAGCCTGTAAAGTTTGTGACGTCATCAAGCCACGATTTTATTTGAATTTCAATGCATTTTATAAGTAGTTTACACATGCTTTATTTTAATATTTTACATTATGCATATCCATGATGGGTAAGTATTACGGTGGCCCCCAACGACTAGTTTTGTATTGAAATCTACATAAAAGATGTATTAAAGGGTATTAAGCAGAAATTTATTTTCGTCAAGATTATACCTCAGATCTAACAAGTAAGTTCATTCATATGAATGCAAACCATTATTGACATAAAATGAAAATTGTTTTTGCAAAATATTGTAGCACAAATTCCGGCAGTAAATATAAATAACATCTCAAGCAAATGGAAACATTACATTTTTACACATTTCAAAAATTTTTTTAGAATCAGCATAAATCAATAGATTATTCACAAATTATATATATATTTTTTAAATTCTAAAATTTCTAGTATTTAGTACACGATAGTTTATCTTACCAGCGCACAGTGGAGTATTTGAGGCTAAATTCTGGCCAAAATTAATGTTCGTGTGTTTTAAAGTTAAAATCATTGTTGTTGAATTACTATTAGTAAAAACACATAATTAATGTTATATATGCAAAAATGTATTTAAATAAATAAATAAAAAAATATGTAATAGAATGTTTACTTAATTATCTACTGTTTATAACAGGAAATTAATTGTTGTTAGGTTTGTTTTATTTACAAGTAATGTTTAATTGAATGTGGTTAATTTTACTACACATAAATGTTTAGTATATTATAAAAACCAATGCATATAATATATCTATTACTTGCATTTAGCATTTACTAATGTTGAGTCTCTACAGTATGGAGATGGCGGTTTTTGAGTGTTTTTAATAGATTTGCAGTCCTCTGAAAAAAACATTGATATCTAAAAATGGCAACAATATGCGCATTTTTTATTTTTTTATTATTTTTTCTTTATTTGCCTTCAAAACTATAATCAATACGATTATCATTCAAAATTGACGCGACAAACCCCGACACAGCTTCTGAAAGCTTTGAATATATTAGATAATATATTTCAATAAATATCTTTCAATATATTAAACCTCAATGGCTTAATATTAACCAATTTTCAATTGTAATTATTTTTTATTATATGAAAAGTAAAATTATTTAAACACACATGTAAAAATGTACATTTAAACACAGTTTGTTTTCAAATAATCCGATTGGTTTTGGCTCGAATGATGTTGCTGAAAAACAGAAAGTGGTCAAGTTATTATTTTATTTGCTGTGACAAATAAAAAGTTGCACAAATGTGTTTTTGAAAACTAAATTAAAATGTTCATTGCTTTTTTTTCAGCAATGGGTGCTCATTTTTTATTTAGCATAATAAGAAACAAATAATATTAATTATTATAGCCTGTTATTATATAAAATTTCAAAACTAAACATATCTTAAGCTTCATAAATATAAGAATTTCTTGGAATAATATATTTGTTTTAATATAATTAAAATAAAAAATCAAATATATATTCAAATGTAAACAATAAAATTGAAAGCAAAGATAATGAAACAAAAAAGGAAGCAAGAAACTTTTTTTTAACCATTTTTTACAGAAAGTTACTGCTATTTCTTTAAACATTAATTCAATGAAAATTTCAGTTTAAGCCTTGCTTCTCCTGGAACCATAAATTAAACGATAATTAAATCAACAGTTTAAAAATATATATACAGTAGATTCCCTCAAATCTGCATAACTTGAAACCAAAGATTGTGCAGATTTTAGAATTTTGCGGATTTCTGGTCACTGTTTTGTTTACATTTTTTAAACAGTCATTTGAATGTAATAATGCACTGTAAATTATAATGAATGCTTACAATAAAGTAAAATATTAAAATAATTAAGTAAAGTAAGAAAATTTAAAACATGATTAAAATTTTAACGGTAAAGGTCAAGTACACAATAATACATAACTAAAAATAGACATAATAACGATGAGATTTTTTTTCTTTTAATTATTCAATGAAACTTGCCTGATAAAGTTACACTAATAATTTACATAAAAATCATAAAATAAAAGTTTTATTTCATGCTTAGCCAAACTTAATATTCAAAAGTTCTCGATTAATACATTAATTTATTTGATAAAAAGATCACAATCAAAACTGAGAACAGCACTTTCTTGAATTTTTTCAGAAATAAAGTTATACTTCCTTGATGAGAAAGCATGTTCAGCCATATTAATAAGAATTACATATTAAAATGTGCATTTAATGATATAATAATTTAAAAAATCCTGAATTTTTTCCCTACATCTCAACTGTAAGTTTCATTGTTTTCATCTGTAATGATGTGCAGATTTTAGGGAGTCTACTGTATTCAATTTTATCGAAGCAGTCTTTCATTTCTGAACAAGGAATGTCATATTTTCATTACTTGCTAGATACAATTTCCAAACTGAAATCTAAATTATTGAAATATACAACTAATACATCAATGTTTCATAAAATAAAAACTAATCATTGGTCAATGTGTATTTTGATTTGTGTATTTAAATGTAACACATATGCAAAAGAGAAATAATAACAAATAATTAACAATAATCTTCAAAATTGTATAATTTACACGACTTTTGATCCCAAACTTTGGAGATCAGAGGGAATGGAATTGATTTATATAAATAGACCCTTTCTAACTACTATTAAATACTTTAATTTTTAAAAATGAAAGTACATTGTGAAAATATTTGCATAATTTATTGTATAAAATTACCCTATATAAATAATATACAGATTTTTATATTGTTTTAATGTTAGTCTCATTCTAAGTCTTTTTTTTCTATGGAACAACATGTTGTAGCAAAACACTAGTTTGGATGCTTTCTGTTCAAGTTTGTTTTGCAATTTGGAGTGGATAAATCTAAAATTTGAAAATATCCGCACAATTGATGCTGAACTGCATGGACTGGAAACTGGAATGCAAACACTCCATGAGCTGTATAAATTAACTTGTTATATTGGTTTTTTAAGCCTTCCCACCTACCATTGCAGGTACAGCTTAATAGAATCCAAACAAAGAAAAAATGGTACTTTTCGGTTAGCCGGGTGCCAATGATTTATGTACATATATAAATAAATAAATATATATGTAAGTATATATATATATATATAATATATTTTCATACATATAAGTGTATATATATATATATGTGTGTGTGTATATACATGTATATGTATCACTGGTGCCCGGCTAACCGAAAAAAGACTACCTGTTCTTTGCTTGCAAATGCACATTCTACAAACTAAGGATTAAGGCTAGGCTTACAGCTACAAACGTGAAATAATATGCTAAAAAAAGAAGGGGTGCGGGGACTTTTTTATAATTTATAAAAATAAAATTTAACATAAACATTGTTCTAAATGATTGAACTGAATTTAACATAATAAAATTGAAGATATTAGATATGTAAATATTGAAAATAACAAACCATCTTCTTTTAAGTTATTGATTTAAAGAATGTTTAATTATATTGGTTTCATATTATAATTCATTTAATTACTCAGAGAACATTTGTGTTGCATATGTACAAAAACAAACATTTAGAATCATTAAAAATCTAGGTAACTTATGATCAGTCATTGAATAATGGCCACTTTAGCTTTACACAACCTCTTTTTTTTTTTTTTTTTTTTTTTTAACATAAATTAGATAAGGGATTAGATTTTAACATAAATTAGATTGCGTTTTTTTTTTTTTTCTGTGGCTTTATAGCTCAGCATGTGTCTTTCTTTACTATTTTAAAAACTAATGATAAATTATCTAATCTTTTTCAGCTGGATGTGGAAATTAAAGTTTCTTCATTCATGAAGAAGGAAATTCAAGAGGGACTGTATATTTAATTCTTCGCATAATCGAGAAACTGATGCAGCCAGAAAGAGCTACATGAAGTGCAAAAACAATGGTATTTTTAAATTGATTTGCATATGTCTGTGTTAAATATTTGTTTAGCAATGTTATATAATACTCATTAATATTAATACTCATTAAATATTAATTATTTTATATATTGGGGAAAACAGTAAGCTGGTTTATCACAGCAATTTTTCAAAATGGAAAATTTCATGAAGATCAAAAGCATAATTTACTTATAGAAGTATCCCTTTCACACTGTGATAAAATTTTTTAGAAACTCCCTCAATTAGAGTGGGTTTATAGTATAGTAATTAGAGTAATTCCAAAGAATTTTGTGGGTTAATAGCACACCTGCAAGCATGCCCAGTATAGGTGCAGATTCACTTTTGCCAGTCACCATGTGGCGACTAAATTTTTTGCTGTGGCCACTAACTTTCGGTGTTAAGTCGCCATGTGATTTAAAAGTAATCAATTTCTGGTATTCCCAGTCCCCATCGTGAAATGTTGATTTTTTTTTTTTTTAATATTAAGACTAAAACACTTAACAAACATTATTATTATCTTTTAATAACATTTCAGAATTTAACACAGCAAACTATTAAATATATTCGAATAGCAATGTTATTCGTAACAGTTTGAATCTGATAATTTTACATAGACTGATTTAAATATATATATATATACATATATATGCATATATAAGTAAATGTTTGAAGTGTGTTTTGATTTTTATAGTGCAAAATAATCTCACAAATTCAGATTTTCTTTCATATGTACTTTTGTCTGGCAAAATCAAAATAAGAAAGTTTTGTTGTACATTATATTAAATAAATTACTTTACACTTTAAATTCCTGAGTTTTTTTTTAAACCCCATTTAAACACTATTATTTTTATGCGTTTGTTTTACAATTGTGGCCACTGGATTTTTTGGGTTTAGAAGCCAGTGACTCCTTCCAAATTTTGGGATCCTGCAATGGAAACCTGCCTGGAAACCAAATTTGGGATGCACCTATAATTCCCAGCCAGTAGTGAATTGATGCGAACATGAAGTGTGCTTAGTGGTAACACTTCTATGTGTGTGTGTGTGTTTATATATATATACCTATTTATAAACATGCATCTTGAGCATATAATTTAATCATATTTTATAAAATTAACTTCAATTTTTGAAATTTTATTTATTGTGGACCTTTTAAAGACAATTTTTGTATATTCAAAAATTTTAAAACAGTAACATTATTTAAAAAATATATATATAAAAATAATTGATATATAAAAAGTTCAATTAACCAATATGAAATTAAAACTGATTATTTAACACAACTTTACCCATTTGTCATTTTGATACCTGAAATCTGTCTATCAAAAATGGTTTTTGCTTGCTGTAACAATACCTTGAATAATGCAAAAGTTTCATATTTTTTAAAAGTAGTTTATTTTCTTTTGATTAAAAAATTTGGGTACTTTCGTGTAATAGCAGCCCCTGAGGATGAATCGCCAAGCGACCAAGATTTATCGCCAAAGCATGTATGATATAATATGATATATTATTACGTTAAATCATTACTTTTGTGATGTATATGGCCGAGTTATTAATCATATATATAACACACATATGATGTATACATATAACATGTGCATAAGTTGTATAGGATGTATATATATGGCATATAAGACTTAAATAATATGCATGCAATGACGTATAATGGGTGTTTGGAATAATATGTGTATATATGATGCATATATAAGCTTTTCGATGATCTTGGCGAAATCAGAGCTGAAACCTTGGCATAATTGTAATTGTGGAGGCCGCTATAACACAAAAACACCAAAAAGGGGGGGCGGGCTTTACAGTTTCTTTTCTTTTCTCTTTTGTGTGTGTGTGTAATGTACAGCTAAAATACTATTTTATAAGTGCTCGCAGTGAACACATTTTTTTCTGAAGCACACTGCTAAAAATAATTGTTGATTTTACAGTATAAAACTGGCATCCCAGCTAAGCAGTAATACACTACCGCGCTAACTATTTGCACGGCAGCGTATTACTGCTTATTCTACTGTTTAATACTGTTAATTTTATGGTATAATACTGGCAGCTGGGATGCCAGTTTTATACTGTAAAATCAACAATTACTTTTTGCAGTGCAGGCCAAATTTACAACAATAAAAGAAATGCCCTATCTCCTGAAAATGTAGAAAGATTGTAGTGTTTTTGTACCATAATTTGTCATACAGCAAATTTAATTACCGTATATACTCGTGTATAAGTCGAAGAATTTTAGACAAAATTTGGGAGCTGAAAATGGGGGGTCGACTTATACACAAGTAAGTAAAAAAAAAAAAAAAAAAAAAAAAAAAAAATAGCGAAGTGAAATACCGGAGTCATATGTTTTTCGCAGATAGTTGGGGAATGTGCAAGTATTTTAATTAATCACATATGGGTCTAGGTTGGAGAGACAGATAAAAGCAGACAATGGTGATTGATAAAAAAAAAAGCTCAACAATAATGCTTCTGTAATTGTTCTGCACTCATTTTCTCTTGGGATAGAATTCCCTTCAATACAGGGGCATTCCTTTCAACATTTTAATCACCTTTTAAAAAAGAGTTCAACTTGAGAATGCTTCTAGATTTCTCTCCTAAAAGTCCTACAATACAAAGAAGTACTATATTTTAGCAGTTTAAGAAGTTGTTTACATGTAAATAAGGCTTGAATAGATTAAGAAAAAAAAGAAAAAAGTAAGTAATCATTAAATTGGTGTGAATAGCTTTCAAAATAGTTTAAGCTTCTTTAGTTATACATAATTATACAATTTTAAAATGTTGAATTAAAAAAAAAAAATCTGATTAGAAACGTTAAAAAAAAAATAATAATTTAATGAAATTTTTTTCTTTAAATCCTGGATTACAAATGATTTTTTAACATACTGCCAGAAATGTGATTTGACTTATACACGAAAATTCAATTTTTTCCAAAATTTCGCGTAAGAATTGGGGGGGGGGGGCGGTCGACTTATACACGAGTATATACGGTATTTATTTATTTATTTATTTATTTATTTTTTTGTATTTTCTGTTTCTGCACACTGTTTCTTTATCCAAAATCAGTCTTTTCCTACAGTTTTAAAAATGACTTTTTTCTTTTTATTAAATATAAAACTTAAACTTTAATTTACATTAATTTTGCAGGGGGGGGGGGATTTCTTACCTTTTTCTATGTTTTATAGATAAATTTTTATGTACCGAGGAAATAGTTTTTATGAATTAGGGCATATATTATACACTTATATTCAAATACCTTTTTATAGATCACATATAAATTAATTTGTCTTCAAATATGCTTAAAAAATGAAATTCTTGCAACTACTCGGAATTGGCCGAGTACATAGTATATACAGAGTACTCGGTACGGCTCTAATTTTTAACTCAAACTGATTGATAAAAATATTATATGAATTGACATTTTTCCAACTGAGTGAAAATACGTCCAGGCCGAGAGTCGAAATCAAGATCTTTGGATAAATTGTCTGTGTTGAGCTACCTGGGCCGACAGCCAGCAGACACATTTCACTTAGATAACCTGATTGGCGATTATGTTAGCATCCATTTTTAATTAAGTTCCATTACCTGTAGTTTATTCTGTTGAGCTGTCTACATGACAGAACAGATGTTATTGCCAACAGTTGTCTGTCCAGGTAGCTCAATAGGCAGAGCGTTGCCAATTTAAGTGGAAGGTTTTTAAGTTTGACTCTCAACCTGAACACATTTTAGTCAGGAATTTACTCTAGTAATAGATTTTTTTTAAAAACAGGTATTAGAATCTGTGTGAATTTGTAGATATGATCAAGTATTAAATATTAATTATTTTCTTATAAATTTCTCCCTAGGATGAATATACTACTTCTCAACAGAAGAGACCTGTTCCAAGTTTTTTGAAATGGCCCTCTGTTTTGACCAACTTGTATATAATTTTTAATTAGACTGTGCAACTATTTTATTAGATTTTATATTACATTTAAAATTTTATTGCATCTACAGTAAATTTAATAAAGTATATTTTATTTATATGTCTTATATTTTTATTTTCCCATCTATTGTGTTTTATTTCTTTTAAAGTATTTAAGCTCTTAGGCATCAGTAATGACAATAATTTTTATGTTCTCTCTTTTGATATAATTTTTGAAGGATAAAAGAAAACATGGGACAAAATGGTAAAATAAACATTAAATGCTGAGAGTATATATATATAAAAAAAAACTATTTGACATCCAGCACAAATTGATTAAATGTGACCACTGATACATTAGTTCACTGTTATGTTTTATATCCCCCCACCCTTTTTTTTTAAGGTTAAATCAACCACAAATCATTTTTAATATGTTGATGAATTATTTTTATGCTTCTTAGCTTTAAATATTATGTATAAAAAAAACAAACAAATCAAGACTTTGAAAGTCATCATTTGACGACTGGAGAAATAGTATTAAATACTGTAACCTTCTCTTCTGTCTAATGTGAAATTAATTAGGACTAAGAACAGTTTCCGTCATATTATTTTACCTTCAGCAAAGTTTACTCTGTCTATAAATTCACTGGGACTTGAAAATCTTTCTGCGGTAGACAGAGTTTACTGTAAATGTATAATTATAAAATGTATTTATTTACACGCTGTATAATGAATATTTCCAACTGAAAGAGAGAGAGAGTTAATAAAATGAGGTATGAAAATTATTTAATTTAAGTAGATGGTTGATATAAAGTGATTTTTTATGATAGAAGAGTAAAAATAAAATGTTAAGATATAACCTCTTAAACTTATTTTTTGATTAAATCTTAAACTGGAAAACATTAATTTGTAAATTAAAGACTTTATATTTTTATCTAAAAGAAAAAAAAGTTTTATAAATGTAAAGTTGTGAAAATAAATGTATATCATAAAATTTTTTACTTTTGTTATTTATATGTCTAATTTCTTTTATTCAAGCTGTTCCTCTTATTGTTGCCCCATACCAAGTTCTTAAGCAGCTTTAAAAGTATATTTCTAATTGCAAAATTGTTTTAAAATGTTCTTTATCATATTAAAAACTTTACTTTTTTTTTTTTTTTTTAATATTAAAAATTTAAATTTTTTGTGTGTTCCTTGCATTCTATAGTTATATGCAGAAAATTTTCCTTCATTTCTTTACAAGTAAAAAAAAAGTCCTTTCCTTTACGGCAAAATCTTACTGACTTTTTCTATTCTTTTCATTATTTTTCTATAAAAGAGTTTTTGTTTTTAGAACCTGAAAACACTGAATATTCATAAAATTCAAAGTATCCTAATTCTGTTAGTTTTGTCATAAAAGAAAAAAAAAAGAATTAAGAGGGACACCCTGTATAAGTATTAATTTATTGACTTGGGTTATATTGGAAATGAGATGTACAATAAAAACATGTACCACCATCTTTAGAGGCACAGAATATATTTTTACATAAGAAGCACTATCATAAATTGAAAGGCACACTGTGCCTCTTAATCTCAAAGACAAATGTGTCTCTGAATATTCAGGGGCGCAAACATTCCAAATGTACCTTTTATATCAGAGACACAGTTTTAAGAGTATAATTTAGCTGTTAACAGCATTCCTACATTTGTGTGGCATAAAGCAAATTATGAGCACCATATTTGCTTTTATGCTTTTGTTTCGAACATTGTCTGTACTGCGCCAAGAACTACAAGTCAAGAATATTAAGCAAGTGTTAATATTTTTTTAAATCAATTTTTAAACCTTATGTGTTAATTGTATTATGTACTGCGGAGTTTAGCAGTTATTTACGATTTCATATTACTTTTTTTCATTCCCATTATCAAGTTAAATTTTTCTCCACTCCCTTTAAATAATTAAATATCAAATACAACATTTTATATTTATAAGTAACAGTTATAAAGCTGTGTTAATATTTGTCTTGAAAAATGTCTGATTAAGTGGCCTCAAATTTAATATTGTATGACCATTAAAACTTCCTAAGTTTAATTTAAGCATGATCACAGGTAAATTTAACAAAGTGGTGATCCATGGCAATCATATATATTATTTCTGTTGTCAACATCCCTTTTTCTATGAATTTACGAAGCACAGAACAATGAATGAAGTATCATTCAAAAGGTTTTTAAAGCAGCTTCTGACATATACACTTACATTTTCCTAAAACATCTTTCTTGATTAAAGATTGCTGTTAATTAAAAATTAAATTGGCATTGTTTTCATAAATGAAATGATAGGTTTTCTTCAAATTGTCTTGCCACAAAAATTAAATTCCGGAGTATATCACGCTCACAATGATTATCTTTTTTATACTCTTTATATTTTTATAAAGTGTGACATCTCTGCACATGTTTATTTTATATTTATGATAAAAAAGCAAAATTCGAATTTCAATGTTTAGGAGAAAAAAATACCATAGATTGTCCATGTTTTACCTTTATTAAGCGAATGATGTCATCTTCTAATGCAGTTTACGATTATTTTGTTTTTTTATCGCGCGTGCTTTTTTGTAAGTTTGATGGAATGAATGAGTTGATATTCTGGCTTGACTAATCTTATGGAATAGATATCGCAGACGCTCCAGGGTTGCCTAAAATTTTTTTGTGGTGCTATTTTGGCAAGAAAATCTCATTTTCGAATACCTGTTAGACGGCCTATAAAATTGTATTATTTTATTTTAAAACACACACATTTAATTTTATTATTACACACAGTTTTATTTAAAACACACATTATTTTTAATACACGTGTATTTAATTTTATTTAGTAATTATTTTATTTTTAATTTATTTACATACACATTTCATTTTGTTATAAAATACCAAGTTGTCATATGATGCAAAAGTCACCAGGTTACCACGCCAAGCAAAAAAATCACGATTTTGGTGCCAAAAAGAAACCCCGGTGCATCTGTGACATCTGTACCACTATGGTTTTTTTCATTAGAAGTTTAAATCTATAAATAAAAAATTTAGATTGCAGTGCAAAATTCTTGCATGAGTCCACTTTTTTTTTTTTTTTTTTTTTTTTTTTTTTTTAAAGCTATGTTAAATACACAATAGCTGAATATAAATGTTTAGACAATAAAATTTCCTAATGTACCTAATATATTTTACTGTATTTTTTTCATATTTTTTAAGAATAATTATTAAATTATTAAAATCTGTTTTTTAAACAAAGATTTGAAGATTAAATGTAATAGTCAGCAAGAATAAAATATAATTATTTGAAAATAATATTAGAGTAAACGTGGGGTACTATAGTCTTTATCAACTCTGTTACATTTTAAACGTGGGTTTATAAGCATTTTAAGCATCGACACAAGGCCTGAATATTATATTCATATATAAAATATCACAAAACTATGTACGTGATAAATAACAATTATGATTTCACTATTCGACATAGCAGTTAAAATAACCCCAATTGATCTTTCTAATGTTAAAAGCAAATCTATTGCTTGTGGTAAGAATAATATTCTATCAATATTCTAAGAAATTTAAAAAATGAGAGACAAAAATTAGTACAAATCGGTATCTTAATTTTCTTTTAATATGACAAATGAAAGAAATCATAAAAGCTTGTGCCATAACACATTTAATTTGGTAGTTTATCTCATAAGAAAGTCATAATTTTGTTTCAAATCAAGATCCCGAGAAGAAGGATTCTAAATATTGAGAAAATTCCAAAAGTTGCTGAGAAAATTATTCAGCTATTTATTATTGGAATCTCATCGAAATTAAGCTGATTGTCTTATATTTCAAATATGAATAATTTTTGGAGGTACGATTTTAACTTTAAAATTTTACTGTAATGTTTTAATAAAAGCAATAAGTTATGAAGCTGTACACTAATAAACATTTAAAATAAATTCATAAATACTGTATCCAGCATTTTGGATGATTGTGCAATGTTAAAAATAATAGGCACTAAATGTGTCAAGAAAGGTATTTAAATTTATCCAAATTGGATGTTGAATTCATCCTAAAACAGGTATTTAAAGGCGCCCAAATTGAGTATTCATGTGTTCTAAAATAGATATTTAAGATTGTGCAAAATAGGTGCTAGCATGGCCAAAATTGGTACTTAGTGGTATTCATATTGGGTGTATAACCAAATTGGATATTAAATACTGCCTAAAATGGATTCTCAGTATTCACTGAAACATTTGGTGTAACGTTACTCCATAAAACTGGAGACAGCATTGCTGCCTCCAATCTTACGGTGGTATTTAACTGATATAACTGGTGTAACATTACACAGCTCTTGTGTAAGTTTACACCATAATATTGTGAAACATACCACAATTTCTGTGTAACGTTACACCACAATTGCGTGTAAGCTTTCACAGTAATTGTGTGTAAGGTTACACCACAATTACTGTGAAAGCATACACGCAATTGTGGTGTAACCTTACACACAATTACTGTGAAAGCTTACACGCAATTGTGGTGTAACCTTACACACAATTACTGTGGAAGCTTACACGCAATTGTGGTGTAACCTTACACACAATTACTGTGAAAGCTTACACGCAATTGTGGTGTAACCTTACACACAATTACTGTGAAAGCTTACACGCAATTGTGGTGTAACCTTACACCCAATTGTGGTGTAACCTTACACAGAAATTGTGATATGTTCCACAATATTATGGTGTAAACTTACACAATAGCTGTGTAATGTTACACCAGTTATATCAGTTAAATACCACCGTAAAACTGGAGGCAGCAATGCTGCCTCCAGTTTTATGGAGTAACGTTACACCAAATGTTTTACAGTGCAGTAACGAAGCTGCAACATAACAAAAAAGCACGTCTACTCAGAAAGAAATTTTCACTTCAACTGAGGCTAGGAGCCGCCGGATATGACACATAATCCTGAAATACATATAAATCGACACACAGTTAGTCAGGTATTATAAAATATGTTTTTTACAATTGTTGAGCAAATTTTAATTACTACCTTTACCAAGAAATTGCATCAAACATTCCACTGTGCAGCGCGGCCAGTTAGCGCTCAGAAAATGTAGTTTGATTTCATCTTTCTTAGGACAAATATTTAATTACCGTATACTGTGGCGTGTAACGTGCACTTTCAGTACAAGACAATTTATCAAAATTTACAAGTACGAGTTATACTACAATTATAAAATTGAAAGATTAAAAGTTATGAAAAAATCATGTGTTAAGCATAGATTATGAAACACTTTCCAACACATTTAGAATACTGTAACGACAAAACTTCGCAGTTTACTAAGTAAAACAAATGAAATGAAATCACCCTCTCGGAGAGATCCAGCCGTTAAGCATAGGAACTTTTCTCCACGAGGGTAAATGTTTATTGAAAATTCATATTTTAGAAAAAAGATGTTGAATATTACATTAGATTAAAATAAAATTAGTACAAAGTTAGTTTTTACAATACTGGTTCAGATCACAACATTTCTTAATATAAAAAAAGAAAAATTGATCTAAGAAAAGGAAGTAATTAGAAAATTTATGAAAAAAATACTTAATTATAACACAACTCGTAATTTTGCATGGTTCAAAGAGAAAGCTGAAATAGGAACAGTATGAGTACAAAATTGTGATCAGTATGTAAACTATAATATACAAATTTCAAAAACAAAATATATTCTATGAAAGCTATACACACAATATTCTATAGTAAGAATCTTGTAACCCACGTTAGTGATATATATCAATTTCAATATGTTTGAAAAAGTGAAACATTATTAAAATAAACTGCAAACGATTATTCTTCATAGACCGTAATGTAACGGCATTCTTTTGAGTATCCCTGTAAAAGAACTATAAATGCTATGCACACCACATTCTTATAATTAGTTTCTTGTAGTGCACCTGAGTTATATATATATCAATTTCAATATCTTTAAAATAGTGTAACATCATTAAAATACACCGAAAACGATTTTTTGACATATACCGTAATGTAACGGTATTCTTTTGAGTGTCCCTGTAAAATAACCATAAATGCTACACATTTCATTTTCAGTACCAAACAAGCCTATGTAAATCCCATTAACATATATCAATTTCAAGGGTATCCGAGTATATTTACGCGAGTTAGAGCACGGACAGACGGAAGATAGACTGATAGACAAACCGAATTCATAAACACTGTTCAACTATGTTGGAAAGTGTTAAAAATTAAGAAAAAGGTATTGGCATAATATTGATATTACTAAATTAAAAAACAAGCTATTTATTTACAAAGAATTGTAAATGTTATAAAATTAACCCCTTAACAGTTTTGACACAATACATATTGGCAAAACACCACTTTCTCTGAACTAAAATATCGCCTTTTTTAATCAAAACATTTATGTCAGTAAATAAGACGAGGACTATAATTATTAAATGAAAAGAAAACTGCCCAGTTAAACTGATGGCATTGAGCTCACAGGCTATTCACATTAATTGTATGTTATAATCTTATTTTAAATAATAATGTCCCTCGAAAAATAAAGAAATTGACAATAAATTAAGGGGTATTAGCCCCCGGTCCCCCATTTATACATACCACAGAACCCCCAAAACTAATCAGGGAAGCCCCTTATCACAATGAACCAATATACAAAATTTTAAGCAATTCGAACAATTCTGCTTGAAATACACATTTATCTAAATTAAGGGGGTTTATCCCCCGTTCTCCCATTTAAACTTAAGCAATGAACCCCCAAAACTAATCAGGGAAGCGTCTTATCACAATGAATCTGTAAACAAAATTTGAAGCAAAGTGGATATTTCTATCAAGAGTTATCGCGTTACGCACATACATACGTACGTTCATACAGAACCGGCAGACACATTAGCTCTCAGGCTTTGATAGCCTGTGAGCTAAAAAAATAGTAATATGTATAGAAGGTTTGAGTATGGAAATAAGCAAACTTTTCTTGCTCGTACGATGTACGGATAAAGCTTGCTATAGGACTGAACGAAAAATACTAACTTTTATGCTCTTTAATGTTTTTTTATTATTGTTACTGTTTATTCGTTTATTTATTTCCTACAAATCTCATAAATATTTCTTTACAAAGAAGAGTGTAATTAAACAATTAAAAAAGAGAACCAAAATTAGAAAATGTATTCTGAAAGTTTAAGTGTGCTTTATACGCCGGAATATACGGTGTATCGTTATGAAAATATTTATGTAACTTCTAAGTAATGAAAAAACATAATTGTATTCCAGCTTGTTTGCTGAAGAAAGAAATTCCACTGTTATTTATTCATTCGAAATTAGACGAAAGACATTTTTTCTCAATCATTTAATAGAAATATCCGATGCAAGTTATTTCAAATGTATATTGAAATGAAAGCTTTTTTTTTTTTTTATGTGTGAAAACTTTAATAAAATAAAACACAAAAAATTAAGGTTTTGGAATTAAATGAGTTATTTTTTAGTGTGTTAGTAATATTTATTTTCAGTATAAACTGCTTCATTTTATAAATGTTTTTAATCGGTTGCTTGTAAATTTTAAGATATTTTAATTGTGAGCTCGTTGACAATCCTACACAGGGTGATCCCGACTTCATAGTACAAACTTTAAGGGTTGGTACATGACACTGTATCAATCAGCTATTGTATAGGAAACCAGTGTCAGAAATCCATTTATTTAGTCAAAGTTACAGGGCGTCTCACTCCAATCCGAAGTCGGGTTTTCGTTCATAACTTTAACAGTAGTGAAGATATTTTAATAAAATTCGCAACAGAATCATCTTTGTATGAATAATAAGGATATTGTAAGAATTTAGTTACAGTATCTTCATTTATATTAAAGTTATGAACGAAAACGCTACTTCGGATTTGAGTTCGACACCCTGTAATTTTGACTAAATAAATGGATTTCTGAGTCTGGTTTCCTGTACAATAAATGATTGTTACAATGTCCTGTACCAACCCTTAAAGTTTGTACCATGAAGTCGGGATCATCCTTTTAAGAATTACCTGTAGATAGAAATCCTTATATCGTATTCCAATTTTGAGCATATACATCAGTAGTAGTGATAACAGTAGTGAAGATATTTTAATAAAATTCGCAACAAAGTATCTTCACTACTGTTAGAGTTATGAACGAAAACGCTACTTCGGATTTGAATTCGGCACCCTGTAATTTTGACTAAATAAATGGATTTCTAAGTCTGGTTTCCTGTACAATAAATGATTGTTACAATGTCCTGTACCAACCCTTAAAGTTTGTACCATGAAGTCGGGATCATCCTTATAAGAATTACCTGTAGATAGAAATCCTTATATCGTATTCCAATTTTGAGCATATACATCAGTAGTTCCTAACTAACTATTTTCTTTGGTCATGTCCCCTTTATACGTGAAGAATTATTTTTTGCTGAATAGCGTATAGATCAACATTTTTCTTGTATTTCATTTAGAACTTCATATAGAATTAGAAATAATTTCGTATAGTGCCACAATTATTCCTCATGCAACGGCTTTGGTGTTTTCACCAGTGTCCTTTTTACAAATGAACAATATCAAAGAACTATTAGATGCCAGATAATTTTATGCCAAATAATCTTAAAAAGTAAAAAAAAAAAAAGTGATGTTGTCAATAAGTCTGGAATTTAAAATTTAACAATTTTAAAATTAGGAATTTCGTTACTTACGATTTTGTCTTTCTGTGGTACGAATTTTCAAATAAATTTTTAGAATTTTTTTATCACAGCCTCTTATGTGTTGAACGCCAATTTGCTCAATGTTTAACACATAGCGTTGCCATATTACTGGTTTGAGGTTCACATCCGGTTTTGGGCAAGATTAATTCAGATTTTTTAACCATTAGGAGTCTAAAAAATGAGTACCATGTGTATTTGGAAAACAATGTATTTTTGTTTTATGTGAAACTGACCACTTTTCCGAGTCATATACGAAATATCGACTCTCACGACTCATAAAAATTAATAAAAATAAAGCTAAATACTAATAAGACTTTTCTAAAATTTACTTTACGTTTCTATGAAATTTAAATTATGTTTTATTAAACGTACGTGAAATACAGGGTAAGTCAAAATGAATATAGCGATTACAAACGGCTATAACTATTTAATGGAAAATAGTTTGTCGATAAAATTAACACAGAATGTAGACGGAACTTCAAAATTTTGTAAACATACGTCATAGATATTCTAAGTGACTTCTCTTGGTCACACGGACAATATCTAGGAGGTAGTCCATTTCACGCCATTCATTCTGAAGCATTTGTTCAGTCACCGACGCAAGCGCATTACAAATGCGTACTTTGAGTTCTTCAATTGTTTTGGGCATGGGATTAAATAGTATTTCACATAACCTCATAGAAAAAAATCGCAGGGCGTCAAGTCCGGAGATCTCGGTCGCCAAGAGCAGAAGACATCGTCGGCATCTCCACTTCGACCGATCTATGGGGTTATGTGCCTCCCATGCCCAAAACAATTGAAGAACTCAAAGTACGCATTTGTAATGTGCTTGCGTCGTCGGTGACTAAACAAATGCTTGAGAATGTATGGCGTGAAATGGACTACAGCCTAGATGTTGTCCGTGTGACTAAGGAAAGTCACGTAGAACATCTATGACGTATGTATACAAAATTTTGAAGTTCCTTCTACATTCTGTGTTAATTTTATCGACAAATTATTTTCCATTAAATAGTTATAGCCGTTTGTAATCGCTATATTGATTTTGACTTACCCTGTGCAACTGATAGATGAATTTAGAGTAATTACTAATATAAAAACAATTCCAACCGTTTTTAAGATATATCGGAAAAGAAAAAGAGGGTATGGTAGGGAGCTTAAGGAACAATTTTTCATAAAAAAATATTGCTAACATTATTTTCTCTTGGTTATATTTTATCTTTGCTAATTAGCCAAATTCCTGAGATTAGACAAAAGACATGGGTGAACTTGTTTATACATATACACGATAAAAAGGGTAAAATGTTTCTTATTCTACGAAAATATTGAATAATCATATATAGTAAACTATATGCTAACCTCTTCTGAATTCTCCATGATTCCGAAAGGCATTCTTTATCATTAGAAACCATACAATTTACCGTATTTTAGAGATGTAAAAAATCATTTATAAAATCAAAGATTCTTTTGCTGCCACTAATTTTAGGAGACGTTTCCGTGAAGTTTTTATAGTATATTATACAGTTTTCTCAAATCAGAAAGTAGATTTTTAACATATAACTAATTCTCAATTAAACATTTTCAGCTGAGTAAAGGAATTTATAGATACAAAAGAAAAAAATAATGTCAAAGTTAATGCTGTTAATTTATCATGTTTGTTTGTAAAAAAAAAATATTGAGCATGATGATGTTGACTTGAGAATCGATAGCATTAAAAAAACTCTTCCAGTTTGAGAAAAACTACTACAAAGGGCTACTACAAAGGGCTACTACAAAGATTACAAAGGGCTATAGCCCTTTGTAATCACTTTATTCATTTTGACTTAGCCTATATATTAAGCTGTTAGCATTGCATTAAGTAGTTAATAAAGTATGATTTTTTTCTTTTAAGAATGACAATAAAATAGAAACTAAAAAAATCTTAATGACTTCTTTGTATTTGTGAGCATATTTTTTTTAACGCTGGGGTATTCTTTTTCCAGGGCAATATTCTGAAGAAACTGTACGAATAAACACGCCAAAATATATCTTGGCTCAAGAATGCATAAAAAACTCAAGATCATAAAAAACACATGCTTTCGTAAACCCTTGTAGTGTTTTATAAAGGAGATTTTTATTTAGTTACAGATTTCGTCTCTCTTAAGATCTCAAAATTAGAAAAAATGAGACTATGGAGTAAGATATTTTGTGAAATTTCATGTCAAATGTACGAAAAGTTATATTGAATTATTTGAAAAAGAGCTATTAGCATTTCTCAAAATATTAACTTTCAAATTTATATATTTCTGTTATTAATAGTAGACTAACATATGTAATAAGCCTTTTACATTATTTTCAATGTATACATTGAACTGAAAATACCTTAAATGCTATTAAGTTTCTCTAAAATAAACGACACAATATAATTAACGATATTGCTATAATTTCAAAAAAGTTTTATTTCATTTTTAGCTTTCTTGGTTTGAATTAGGAAATAAACTTTTAAGTTTTTCAAAAGTATTTTATAAATTTTGTGTAAGTTTGTTTATTTTCCGCTAAATATTTACTGAATGTTACCTAAGCTGTAGCTTTTCTTTACGCCACAGATGTTCAATACGTTAAATATCATCTGTAGTCAATATTCCAATACCCGAATAGTAATAATTTGTTTTCCTTATAGTATGGAATACTTATGGGATAAACATTTAAAGCTTTCTTGCATAACACATTCCGTTACATGACTGTTTGTTTTATCTATTCATGTAACGACTTTATATAAAAGAATACGTTAAAGTGATGTTTCTTTAAGTATAGAAAACAAAAATGTTTTTCTTAATTGTAAATATCCTCCTCATTCTAATATATGTTATTTACAAAAAGAAACAAGTTATTAAAACGCTTTATATTTAATGATATGTTTTAAATACCATCCATAATTTAAAAACAATGTTTAATCTATGTTTAAAATAAAATTATTGAACAAATTGCAATGTCAGTGTCAACTGTTTTCTTTCTTTTTGTGAAGTATACATAAGTAGTATTTTTAGATTTCATAACTATTTCTGTTTTTAATCATTTTTTAATCCTGTTATGCATGGATTAGTTTTAAATATAAAACTATGCAGCAAATTTCAACCTTAATTTTTTTTAAAATCAAGTACCTAGTATTTATAGATTTTATAATTATTTATATTTTTATTCATATTTTCATCCCTGAATGCCTGAATATATTTTTCAGTAAACGAAAACGACATTTTGTACTTAAATACAGTGGAACACCGATTTTACGTTTTTCACGGGACCAGCAGAAAAAGACGTACGAAACGGGAAAACGTAAAATCGGGGTCAAATACAGAAAAACACTTCACGAAAACAAATTATACAAAAATAAACTTACCAATACCTTATTAGTATTTAAAAAAATCTTATTTTTTATTGATTTTTCTTTTTAAGTGTAATTTCACATATACTATTTTCAATACATGTAAGTTTTTGAAAATTTCTTTCTTAATTTTCATGTCCAGTTAAACTTTCTTTAAAATTTTTATACTCGTAATAGCCTCTGCCGATGATGGCACGATGTCCTCTGGATCTTCATCTATATCATCCTCACTTTCATATTGCGAAATCAAATCAGAAATACTCTTAATGCATGTGGTAGCGATAACAACCTTATCGCAATCAATGTACTCATCAACATTGATGTCTGCAAGTATAAATTAATCCTCTTTTGTGTAGTCTTCCATAGAGAGCTCTTCCGGTGGCTCTTCACCATTAATTTCGGATTTTGAAAACTCTTCCTTCAGAAAAGCATTTGACATGCATTTTTCATCTATACTATTCCACGCCAATGAAATGAAATGAAGAGCATCCGGAACATTTCGCTTTGTTTTCCAAGCATCTTGAAGTTCTCCAGAATCAAGTAAAACTAGTCGGATGTGCCAATCCCGAATCTTTATTCTATCTCACACAAATTTCGCATACACTAAAAAGAATCAGCACAAATTTATATCACGGTCTAACTGAATCTAAAGTTTTATTAAATTCTGTGCATTAGTTCTTGAGATATGACTATTGCTGAAATCGTGTAAATCCTGCAAAATGTAGCATAGCAGTGCCACCTGTTGGGAGATACATTCGGCAAACATTTAATGTTTTGAAGCGTCGGGGCTTGATGGATTTACCAATCACAACAGGTGTTAGCTTCTCAGTTCCGTCTGTAAGATAAAATTTTCAGAGATACTTCACCAAAAATGACGTACCAAGCGGGAAACATTAAGAGTAAATAACGTAAAATCGAGGTACTTTTAACATTATCGGAATAGAAATTTTCTGGGAACGACGAAAAATAACGTAGGAAACGGGTTACGTAAAATCGGGGTTCCACTGTATATTTAAAATGGATTATTAGGAACAAATAATGTAGATTAAAAAAAAAAAGAAAGAATCTGACAACTATTACAAACTTAAACAAGAACGAAAAATCATGCGTCAAGCATAGATTATGTAACACTTTCCAACGCTTCCAAAATAATTTTACGAATCATACTCTTTTATAAGCTAAAAGATAACATCTAAGTAATCCGAATACTTTATTCAGCCCTGTATAGGATCTATAGATTTGTATATATACTACATAGGATGCTAAATTTTAGTTCAGTTAGGAAACACGTAGCACAGTTTAAAATTCTCCGTCTGGAGTTAAATAATACGGAAATGTGTTCCCGAACTTTTGTACTTCCCTGTATAGGATCTACAGAATTTATACACACCACGTAATATACAAAAAGCGATTTAAAATTAAAATCGCATTCAGTAACTTAAAACGCACTTCCAGGAATTATTGTTAACATACAGTAGAGAATTCTTTTGTGTGTCCCTGTAAATGAACGATGACTGCTATACACACAATATTCTGTAGTAAGTCTCTTGTAATGAACCTTATATAAATTTCAATGCGTTTAAAATAGTGAAACATTATTTAAATAAACCGCAGACGATTTTTCTCCATAGACGTAATGTAACGGAATTCTTTTGACTGTCCCTGTAAAGTAAGTATAAGTGCTATGCACACCCTATTCCATATTAAGCTTCTTCTAATGCACCTTAGTGATATATATAAATTTCAATGCGTTTAAAGTATTGAAACATTATTTAAATAAACCGCAAATGATTTTTCCCCATAGACTGCAATGTAACGGAATTCTTTTGAGTGTCCCTGTAAAAAAACTATAAGTGCTACACACTTCCGTTGAAATAGGGAACATGCTATAGATAACGATTATAACATATAAAATTTGCAGGGCAATCCGAGCATATTTACGGGAGTTAGAGCACGGACAGACGGCAGACGGCAGACGGCCAGACGGCCAGACGGCCAGACGGCAGACGGCCAGACGGCCAGACGGCAGACGGCCAGACAAACCGAAGTCATAAACACTTTTCAACTAGGTTGGAAAGTGTTAAAAACG
This sequence comes from Maratus michaelseni, assembly GCA_963931845.1. Lineage (NCBI taxonomy): Eukaryota > Metazoa > Arthropoda > Arachnida > Araneae > Salticidae > Maratus > Maratus michaelseni. The sequence goes on along the minus strand of OZ007594.1, from coordinate 94,720,503 downwards.
AAACCTGATATAACTTTTACAAGTATTGCAAATTTACTATTAATATTTTGTCTTTCTTCACTGCTTCTCTCTTTTAAAGAAATATTTTTTTTTCTGTTAATCCACTTGGGAGAACTTCCTTCAACACACCTTGTCATGGTCCGTGCCACAATATTCGAAAAGTAATACTTTCCTTATTTAACATTAAAAAAATGTCGATTACTTGAGGTATTAGATATGTATGATGTAAGTTGGGGGTCATCGAAAATTATCCTCGATATCATTTTTAAGCAAGAGTGTGTTTTGAGATACTACTATGACATATAAAGGCTTTAAAATATTATCAATTGTAAGTGTCGATATCGTGAGTGTGAATCAAAAGTGTGAAGTTAAAAATGTTATGGAGTTGCTGGTTTCTGCAAGTAAAAAAAAGTACTTTTCAACTTTTTCAATTTAATTTTTTTTTTTAAATTCAGGACACATTGGAAAATGAAAATGTCCTCAGAAACAAGTAATATATAGAAAAAAAAATAAGTCAATTCCTACTTAGGTCAAGAAAGAAAAATTTTATTTGAGTTACTTTTTATTAAATTAAATTTAATTAATGAATTAATATTTGAAAAAAACTGTATTAACATCAAGTGTCATCCACTACAAGTTTAAAATGTATTTGAACTTGAGTGGATGAATAAAAAGTATTTTATTAACGATTGAAAATTTGAACAAGATATATATATAAATATATATAGGGAGAGTGTGAACTAATAGTAGGAATTGAAAAAGAGCTGCAACCAAAATCGAAAAAGTATTAAATAACCCAGGTACATATCGACTTCAAGTATCTTATGGAAAAACCATCATTTAAATTATTGAAATGCAAACCAGAAATTTGAAAAGAGCACTGACATTGGATTACCATTAGCTTGTCAGTGTCTTCGCTTTACTTGCATAGTCTATTTACTCTTTGACTAATAGTCGGAACATAAACACATTGAGCTATTTTTTTTATTCTATTCATACTTCTTTTTGAAAAATAATCTTTGCCATAAACTTATACCAGGATGTGAAATTTTGAACAGTTTAGGCATTTCTTGGATTTCCTAGTTGACACCAACTTACGCCGTGTCTGTGAGCAGCTGTATTTCTAAAATATAAGGAGTGATAACAGAAAAGTTGTCTAACTGTAGTATAAACTATATAAGAGAGAGTATAGTTATAATTAAAGACAGAAAAGCGTTTGGATAGGATTAAAAAGGAAAAAAAATATATATACAGGAAATACAATTGAAATAAGTGAAAAAAGTAAAATGACAAAATATTAAATTGTTCAAAACAGTCAAGCTTAAAGAGGAAAAGCCCAATAGGCATTCTTCAATAATAGCCATATATGAAAAGAAATACTTCCACAGAGAAAAGTCTTTGTAAATTGTGGTACAATTGAATATAAAAATATTCGCCAGTCCGTGCACGTATTCAATCGGTTATTAGAGACAAATGCCAGTGTTTTATATTAAATAAGGAATTCTTATGAATTCCTACATGAGGCATTCCAGATACGGGCATTAGATGCAAAATTGACAACGTTTAACTTTTAAAAAGTTTTTTTTAAATAACTGTAATTTAACGTCCCATGTATCTGGTGCAATGTCTTCTTACTCCAATTGGCCTCTAATACTCTGACATTTGCTTTATAAAACAAACTGACAGACTTACGAAAATAATAAATATCTTCTTTTAAAATGCTAATTTTCGGTAATTGTGTGTTGCGAGTTCTGACTTAATATCCGCGTGCCAACTCTCTTGTTTATTCCACAGGCTACTAGACAAAAGGTGCCGGGTTCAAATCCCTTCTCAGGCATGGTTGGGAGTAGTGTATTGGAAACCACTTAAAACGGAAGTCCCAGTATGTTTAGTCTGTGTGTGCAAAAATAATACCACAGTACACGCAACAAAGAAAGACGAGACTTAATATACACAACACTTAATGAATTTGAAATCTTATGAATCTCTTACACTATTATGAATTATAAATTCTTGTGCAATAAATGCTACGTTTATATTTTCTTTTGCTGTATATGTTATACGATGTTGTTTCACTTAATTAACAAATACGCAACATTTAAGAGTACGTCTCACATACTATGCAGAAAATACACTAAAATCAATAATGACACAAATTGGTAAATCCCTTAGCAACGAGCTATGAGATTTCTCAGTAGTTTGAATGCTCAGAATTTATGATTATTCCAACCGTTAATTTTGTACAAAAAATGTTATATTATTCAATCACAACATTTCTGCGATTGAATTAGGCGAACATTTGTTTTATAAATTACAGGTGATAAAAACATGAAAAATTCTGTAAAGGATGTTCGTCGCGAAGGAGCTAAATTTCCAATTTGCCAATGAGATTCGCAAAATTTAATTCTTTCCTTGTATACACATACCTTTATTTATTTAAATGAAAAAGAAAATGTCCCTTAAAAATAATATGACGGAATGTGCTCAATTTGTTTTACTGCATAGTATTTCATTAAAATTGTATTGTTACCAAACCTGCGACGTCTGCTGTTATGGAAGTAGAATTGTATATTAACCCTTTGATTACGGATCACAACGGGCCACTACTTTTATATTCAATCGTGCTAAAATTTGAAGAAATAAAGATTATTTTTAAGAAAGTGATACTAATCTCTCTATTCTAAACAAAAATGACTAACAATATCACCGTTGTAAATTAATGTTTTGTGACATGAAGTCTTTCTAAGCTAATAGTAAGAAAACTATTGCACATAAAAATATGAAAATTGGTAGTTTTATAAAGAAATGATTGATAAACATGCTGAAACAGACAGCTTTTAATATGATGAATTATTTTAAGAACTATTTAATGTTGATATCGGTCAAAATAGTTCCGTTAAAAAAGTTTTATAGTAAAAAAAAAACAAAAAAAAACTATGCGGAGAAATTTTGGCACACTACATTTTGCAGGGACATAGTTCTCAAGCTTACGGTGTGCAGTGTGCAACTAATTTTTTAGGGTTTTGTTCATCTCACGAAACCCTATTACTCGCGCTCCGTTGTCTGTCCGTCACAGAACTATTCTCAGAGACTATGTAACTTACAGAGTTGAAACTTTGTGTATATAGCTGAATACCAGCTCAAAATAATAAAATTTGAAAATTCGTATTATTTTAATAATTAGAGATAAAAAACCAAACTTCAAACTGCCTTTTCCTATTAAATTTAAACATTTTTAGTTATAGAAGATGCCAAAAATTTAAAATACACGATGAAATTCTTTCTACAATAATTAATTTTCTATCAGACGATTTCCACGTGAAAAATGAAAATGAAATAAAAAGTTTCACCAATTGAAAAAAAAATAATATGAAATAAAAATGATTGACGTCATAGTGATAATAAAACGGAAATTTTCAAAGATTTCTCAATAATACAAGGAATATGAGTATGTGTATGTACACAAAGCAGATTAATATCACGTCATTAAAGAATTAAAAACAAAATCTGACGTCATATTGGAAGTTTAACGAATTTTTCAGATGTTTGAGAATATTACAAAGCGAGTATCAATATGAGTAATAGAGAAAATATATGAGTTTGAGAAACATATTGAATCATGATAAAAATCCGATTATGGAAATATTCGCATATTTCAACACTTTGAAGGTGTACAACATGTTTAATTCTGAAATTATTTTTTTTATATCGCATTTAATCCGCGTGACAGATATTATTATGACAGACAGAATATAATAGCAGGCTTCGCCCGATATCGGGCTGGTTTGGATATTCGAAAAACACGAAAAAATAGACCGGTAAATTTTTACTTTATAAAAAACAAAACACATAAGGTTTTATATTATATAAAAATATTTTTCCTTGGTTGTTAAATGAAATTTACTTGGATTTATTAAAGAAAGGATAAAGTGTTTTGAAAGGAATATTAAACGAAACCATTTGAGCGATTTTCGATCACACTTACCCACTTGTTTATTTTTATTATTTGTTTGAATGTTCTTTTAAATGTTTTAATCAATATTTCATTGTTTCGATAGAGATTTTTTTCGTTTTTCGAAAAGGTCTTTTTTTTATATTGTTGCCAGTTTGTAATATAGCGTAAAAATTAATATTTACTTTCAATTAAAAAAATTCTTTACACCTGAATATTAAAAAAAATAAATAAAACTTTAAAATAATAATTAAATTATTACGCATTTGAAAGCAGTAAATGAGGAAAATTACGTCACATTTAAATGCTCAAATACTATTTCAAATCAGTTTCAATTTAAAAATGTATTTACACGACAGATTATTTATTTCGAAAAATAGTTTTATCTATTGTAGCAAATTTTTAAATAGCGCAAATAATAATATTTCCTTGCAATTAAAAACTGTATTTTTACGTTAATATTAAAAATAGGAATAAAACTTATATGTTGGAAACGGTACTTTTAAGGCAATTTCTTATAGCGTCGTTATAAAATTACGTGAGACAGTGATATTGTTTACCCTTTTATACAAGCTGTTATGTTACGACGGGTTTAACCTCTACCACGACCCATTCATAAAGAGTACTGAATGAATGCAAGGAAACAGGTAAGGGTGGAAGGCTTTGTCCGTTAACCCCTTTGGGACGAGCGACACGTATACGTGACGCATAAGATGCTCTGAATCATCGATTATTCCAACCAGTTAATTTTTATTGTAAGCTTTGCCTTATTTAATGATAGCATTTCTGCGATTCAATTAGTGGAAAATTTCGGTTTTGAAAAACCGGTGGTAAAAGATTAAAAATTCTGTAAAGGACGCTCGTCGCGAAAGGGTTAAGCACTGATAAGGAGTGGCCATTAGGACAATAGACACTAACGTTTAGTGGAAATGCAATAGTCTAGGAGTGCAGTCATGTGGCTCTTTACACAGAAAAGAAATATAGATGATTGTGAAACACAAAATAACAAATACAACGGTTATTTTCTCCGTTAACCAAGGATTTTTTTTTTTTTTTAATTTGTAGTTCGAATTAACCGAAGTGATAAAAATTAGTTCGAATTAATGATATATTTTTTAATATTAATTCCAATACAATATATATATGGGGGGGGGGAGCTTTGGATTGTTTTGAATTAACGAGCGTCTACGGTAATTTATAATTAAATCCTGAGAATATAAAATTGTTGTATTGTCATAGGAAACACATTCTAGAATATCAGAAACTGTGGGGAAAATTTATTACCAAATTCTAATTTTACGTACAAAAAAGAGTAAAAATAAAGGAATGTAAGAAAGGATCGCTTATCAAGTAGATAATCTTTCACAAACTGAATTTCTGATTTTTCTATCAAAAAATTCGAGCTGTATCAAATACTTCAATTAATTTTACAACAAATTTTAAATATTAAAACTCAAAACTTTTGTCATATACTGAGATTGTAATTCAGTTCAATTATTATAATTATTTTAACTTTATATATTAACTTTATATATTAACTTTCTTTACTTGAAAGAAACTTAAGATATTGGCTTACAATTATTTTCTTGCAATATTTTCATTTATTACATATTTTTAATTATAATATTTCATATTAGGAATATTTCTTTATTAAATTAGCATTTTTTTTTTCCAATTGGCTAAAGAGAATATTTTCATAACAACTGACAATTGATAAAATATGATTTTATAAAATAATATAATTAGGGTTTAAATGTTATATGATAAACACCATCTGTTCTCCCAATCACATATTTCATTATGCAGGGCAAATAGTAGGAATTGCACTTCGATTGGAAAGTCTGCGGATAAAGCATTGTAATGATTCCAAATGATTCCAATATTTGATAACTATTATTTAGTGTTTACATTAGACCATAATTAACTTGTCCGCATAAATCATAGCTGTTTCATTTAAAGTAAAGTAATTAATTATACATTTATAATTATTTTACTAATAGACTTATGTTAATCTAATATTAATGTAAATTTAAACTTGAAACTCGTTATTTCATAAACATGTTTAATTTTTTTTTTACGAAATGCAATTTCTTTATGCAAAACTATAACATGAAGGTGTGTTCGCACATGCAGCCAAGATTACAGGATGGCACATAAATATTCAGACGCATGTAAAATACCGCAAACAATATGTTATAACATGATTAACATGTCCACATAAATCATAGCTGTTTCATTTAAAGTAAAGTAATTCATTATACATTTGTAATTATTTAATAATAGACGTATGTTAATCTAATATTAATGTAACTTTAAAATTGAACCGTTATTTCAAAAACACGTTCAATTTTTTTTTAATGCTAAACTATAACATGAAGGTGTGCTGACACATGCAGCCAAAATTACTGGATGACACATAAATACTCAGACGCAAATAAAATACCATAAACAATCTGTTATAACATAATTAACATGTCCCAATAAATCATAACTGTTTCATTTAAAGTAAAGCAATTCATTATACATTTGTAATTATTTTACTAACAGACTTATTGTTAATCTAATATTAATGTAACTTTAAAATTTAACCGTTATTTCAAAAACTTGTTTATTTATTTTTTTTTATGCAAAACTATAAGTTGAAGGTGTTAATACACATGCGGCCAAAATTACTGGATGTCGCATAAATACTCAGACGTAAATAAAATACCATAAATAATCTGTTTTATTCACCATTCGAGAGAAAAGAAAATTCTGTACAAGAAATAATTTAGATCATTCGAATGACTTTCTATTGCAGCAATACAGGTGACTAGACGCTTCTGAAAATTCTTCAAGATGACCACGACTATTTCTGGCGTGATTCCGTCCATTGAAAACGTTTGACGACTTATTCCCGGTGCAATTTGAGAGTCTTGGTGATCGCAGGAATTGGCATTTTCCGCTTGTGGTGAGAGACGATGGCTCACCGGTCTTTTTTGCACATCATGTTATCCTGCAAAACAGTGAATTAATATAATAGAATAGAAATTACACAACAAAAAAGCAACAGGAACACTAATAAAACAAATAGTATAGCTCAAAAAGGCGAAAAACATTAAAATAAACTGACATTTTCATCACGTCACAGTACTTGTATATCATCCTGTACATAGGTTTATTTATCCATTGCTTATAAAACGGCATGGCAAAGATGTAATTTATTATGGAAGCGATATTAATCAATGACAATACTAAGGTATATCGCGTTGGCTAACAATAGAACATAAAGAAAATGTGATCGAACACGCTGGTGGTTAGAACTGTGTACCTTAATGAATAGCTGCCAAGTACGAGGATAAGACATTAAGTAAGTCACAAAAGATAATTAAATAATAACTTACAATGACATTCACTTCAAAACTATTTTTATTTCTCAACATTTTCTCCACCAATATTTATGCACTTATATCACCGTTTTATCAGTGCCCCAACACCAGCTGCATAACATTCTTTGGGTTGCTGTCTCAGCCACATTAGGACTTCAAGTTAAACACAGGAAACAATTCAAAAGTTTGGTCGGCAGCTTCTTCAACATCCACCATACAGCTTCGACTTAGCCCCAAGCGACTTTCATCTGTTTAGTCCACTAAAAATCCATCTTGGAAGCAAGATGATGTTCACAGATGATGAAAAGGTTCAACTTGAAGTCCTAATGTGGTTGAGACAGCAACCCAAAGAATGTTATGCAGCTGGTGTTGGAGTACTGATAAAAACGGTGTTATAAGTGCATAAATATTGCTGGAGAATATGTTGAAAAATAAAAATAGTTTTGAAGTGAATTTCATTGTAAGTTATTATTTAATTATCTTTTGTGACTTACTTAATGACTTACCCTCGTATATCGCATTGGCTAACAATAGTACATAAAAAATGTGATCGAAGACGCTGGTAGTTAGGACTGTGTGTATCAATGAATAGCTGCCAAGTATTAACACATTTTTAATGCCGCTATTTCTGAATAGCATTCTTAGCAATTTTTAATTGCGGAATTCTGTAATTTATTATGACTTATTATTTAAAAAGACTTAAAATACTGATTTTTTGTTCACAACATTTTTAAAAAGAGTTAAATTTATTTTCGATATATGACTTTGGGATTTCGTCTTATTGAAATACCTATCATAGCAAATGCAAATGCAAATGCAAATGCAAATGCAAATGCAAATGAAAAAAAAAAAAAAAAAAAAAAAAAAAAGAACAGTTCTGTATTTATGCATAAGATAATTTTAATATGCTAATCCTTTCAAGGACAAGTAATTGTGCTTCTGCAATGTTGAATTCACACCAGAATTTTCGAAAAATTTGCTTCGAAATAAGAAAAAATGCATTTTTTTTTTTTGGAACTTTTAAAAGTAGTGTTTTATTCGTAAATTTTTATTCATATATTCTGGTACAAATTTTGTTTAAAATTAAGTGGTACAAATAATTTATCACTTACCTGCAATCATTAACCCTCTCATGAAACTTCATACCAAGATGTATTAAAAAAAAACAAAAAAAAAACTCCACGCTATTTTTATTCTTGAGTCGCATATAAACCTTAGATGCAGTTCAAAAATACTTCAGAAATGCAGCAATAGATAAGTGTTATTTTCTTCTCGAATATTCAGTTCGCAAATACGCCTTTGATATTTATATCTATTTTCAAGAGAGTAGATTTTTTCAAAGAATTTTTACTCTTCGAAATAAAAGAAAACAGCGAAAACTTTTTTTCTTTTTTTATTTCATTTTAAAGTGCTTAAAGTTTTAACTACCACAAAAAACTATATGATACATTTTATTAATAATATCCTTGTGCTTCTAAATTTTACATCAGGGTCGTCTTTTAATTTTCAAATAAATATAATACATTTGAAAAGTTAACATTTTTTATTCTTAATAATCCATTTTATATTTATTTCCAGCTTAAAAATATATTTTTCACCACTTAAAAGTAATTCATGCATCACAGAGTTAAAATAGAGGAATATAATATTTAAAAAATTTCTTAAATTTCATATAATCCCTCGTTTTTCTTTGTAAGCAAATATTTGAAAAGAAAAAAATAAATACAAGACCTATTCTGAGTGCTATGGTAATATATAGTTTTTTCCTGCAAAATCTATAGTTTTATCTTATTAATAGGAATGGTAAAAAGCAAATCATTCCGTTCAATATGCTAACAATGCTTGGTTTTCTAAGAAATTTTATTCTGAAAAATTTTATCATACAAACGCAGTTTACATGCATTCTTTGATTTTTCAGAAAATGTTTGAGATGTAAATGGGAATTATGGAAATTTCGGAATAGAGTGATTTTGTTTTATTTTGAGTTCAAGTTTTTCGAACAGACCGAGAAACAAAATTTTTACTGCATTATAAAATATATCATTATTAAAACATTCACTTCACAAATAATATTAATATAATTATTTTTTAAATAAAAAAAAAGAAATACAGAACGATTTCAGTAAATAAATTTGCATTATTATGCAGGCTATCACTCTAAAGATTATTGTATTCTTCAGCTTTTCCTTCTTCATCTCGAATATTTTGAACAATTAAACTTTTAACCCTCTTATTCTAGTCATATTTTTTTATATAATTAAGATATTTTCCTTATAAATTTAATGGTATGTATCAATTTAATGGTATGTATTTCCAGGAACCCAATGCCTAAAGCAGCGTAAACTGTGAGTGCTCCACCCGCGCCGGAGGCAATCGAAAACCAAGTTGAATGAGCCAAACACCGTAGTAATCGGCCCATAGAACCCGAGATAATAATGCGACGCCTAGCGGTAGAAGATGGAGCTAACAATGGAGAGAATGGAGATAAGAATGCGCCCCTGGTGGTGGAAGATGGAATTAAAATGTGTGATACAATCGAAAACCAAGTTGAATGAGCCAAACCTCGTTGTAATCGGGCACATAGAACCCGAGATAATAATGCGGCACCTAACGGTAGAAGATGGAGCTAAAATCTGTAAAACAATCTTAAACTAAGTTGAATGAACGAATTCACGTTGAAATCGGTTCCATAGAATCCGAGAAAAGAATGCGCCTCCAGGCGGTGAAAAGTGCTGCCTTCCAGTAAATTAACAAATTACTTTTAGCATTAAAGCTATATTTAATTTTCGGATGATATTCCCACCCTCTAAAGTTAGCCATTTATCTTTAACAGTAACACAATTTTTAATTTACGGCTGTAGCGTGTAAACGTAAGTTGATGCTGAAAAAGGAGATTAATATTAAAAAAAGGTGGTAGGTGAGGGTCTACGGAAATTTTTTGTAGTAGTAGGATGGGCAGTAAATGAAAAGTAGCTGGAGGACCTTAGACCTATACAGAGATGAGATTGATCCGCTTTTTTGCATACCAGTATAGTTTTACAGAAAGTCCTTTTTTAATTAATCGGAATATTTTACGATTTAAGAGAACAACGTTTTCTCTAAGATTACACTGGTATGCGAAAAAGCGGAGCAATCTCATCCCTGGACCTATATTAAGGAGAATTGCAAAATAATCTGATGAGTTTTAAAGAAGCTGCACCAAGGGCCCCAACAAGGAGATTAATATTCAAAATTGGTGGTAATTGAGGTCCGATAAATTTTTTTGTTGTTCATGTAGTATCTGGAGGACCTAAGAAGTTGTTAGAAAAAAACTAGCCAATCGGACCAATTTTAAGAGAGCTATAGTAGGGGGCCCAAAAGGGGCAAGCTTATAGTTTTCAGTAGGGCTGTAAGGTGAAAACGCCTTAAACGGTCCTAGTAATGAGCGCTTTAGAGCTTCAATTAGTCGAAATTACGCATAGGGTATGAATTTATCATTAGAATAAAATTTTAAAGAAATGCCTAAAAAAGGCCCTATGGCCCTCAATACAAATATGAGAATACTGGTCCAGAGATAGGAGTCCAAGACTTAACTTTAAAGTTATACATTGTGAAGGTGACACAATTAGAGGTGTATAAAATGCATGGGACAGGGATTTAACAGGCATATAGGAATGAAGGGATAACTAAATGTAGACAAGGCCCCAGAAATGAAGAATATCGGATTAAAAAGGGGGAAGTTATTAACAATTTAAAAAACAAAAACTTCAACGGGCCCCGTACAGGCCCCCAGGGTCTTAACTGGAACGTAGAAATGGGGGAAAAGCTAAATTGAGAGAGGGCCTCAAAAACGAAGAAGATCGGATAAAAATGGGGACAGTTAACAATTTATGACACAAAAGCTTCAATGGTCCCTAACTGGGGACTAGGGGACCAAGGTTTTAACTGGAATGTGGAAATGGGGGAATAACGAAACGGTGAAATAATCGCAAAAACAAAGAAGATCATTTAAAAAGGGTGCAAGTTATTAACAATTTAGGACACAAAAACTTCAATGGTCCCTAACCGGGCTCCAGGAGAACAGTGTCTTAACTGGAATGTAGAAATCGAGGAATAGGTAAATGGAGAAAGTGCCCCAAAAATGAAGAACATCGGACAAAAAAGGGGCAAGTTATTAACAATATAAGGCACAAAACATTAAAGGGGCCCAGGCGGGACGGGTCTTAAAAAATTAAAAATATGAGCCTCAGGTGCATCAGGACCTGTCTTGTACCATCCGCACCCGAATTTTCAGATACCTATGGGTGGTAGATTTCGCTAAATATACTTGCAGAACACACACACAGCCAGATAAACAACATTATTTTACTAGTATCGATTTGAGTTTCGCATTAATATTCAGAAGGCCTTTCATATAAATTATAAACACATAGTTGTCATGTCTCCCTATTTTAATAATCACTATTTTCGAAAAGAACAATTCGCTTTATATACTTGCAGAATTCAGCAATAGAATAGTACAAGTATTGCTATAAGGATATAGTAGCATACAAAAATCGGGAGTTTTTGCAATTATGTAAACGGCAATAATCTGATATATTAAAAAAAATGTTAAATGCGAAAAAAAAATATTTTAAGCACTAATGAAAAACATTTGTTGAATAGTTTTTAAATGTGTTCTTCGATTAATATTATCAGAAAATTTGTTGAAGTCCATTGTTGAGTTCCATAATGGCATTAACAAATTTATACTTTTCATTCATAGTGGTGTGTATTTAAAAATATAACATATTATGGATTGTCTAATATTTGCAGTGAAACACAATAACAATAATGTGTTTAATTGTACGCAAAATTTAATATATATTTTTTAATTTCTATAGTTTTATTTCTACGTATTCATTCTATCAGTGAACTTTTTTTGCAAAAAAAAATAAGTGTGTTTGATTTTTTTTTAAATGGAAGGTTTGAATCCATGCATAATGTAACACTTCAAAATATTATTTCAGAAACATTCCAATTATGAAATATTTAACACATTCTTGCCGTGAAATATAACATAAATATTGTTTTATTTATACGTAAAAGCATATATAAAGCATACATTTTCAACATTTTGTTAAGTCGAATAAACATATATTGTAGATGAGGGAAAAATATTATAATACTATTATCTTATTTTTTTTATACTTATATCATTCACTTATTGAATAAAATTTCTGGTTGGATATATGTTTATTTGACTTGGAAAAAATAGAAGTTATAGTAATGATTTAACTAACTGATTTAAGTTGTTAGTAATGATTTAACTAACTGGTTTAATTTGTTAGTAATGAGTTAACTAACTGATTTAAGTTGTTAGTAATGAGTTAACTAACTGATTTAAGTTGTTAGTAATGATTTAACTATCACTTCCAAAATTAATCAATGTTTTGGAAATATTTTGATGGAAACATTATTCCAAAGGGGATATAAAAATTATTTTTTTATGAAAGTTTTAGTTATTGTCTTTATGTGAGCTTATAACTTAAATATAATTCATCGTCAACACATTAGGAATTGCCACTAAACAGTTGGTTTCCCGAAACATAAAAGTATTTTTGAGAGTTTTTTTCCAGTTCTCTCTGTCCAGGGCAATAGCATCGTTTAACTTATAAGGCTTCAGTGACTCTTTAATAGAATTTGTCCAAGTCATTCTTGGTCTGCCCCTCTTTTGTCTCCCTTTCGGGCTGCATTCTAAAAGGATTTTTGGAAGGCACTTTTTTTCATTTTGGATAGATGTTCGTACCATCAAAGTTTATTATTTCTGATTGTACATGCAACATCTTGTTTGACATGAATCATTTCACGTATTCTTCACTGAGAAAAATGACACTTTCAAATCTGAATAAATCGATGTTTTCATTTTGTTACGAAACTTTTTGTTTCAAATAGGACGACCCGATGCTTTCAATTCGGAAATACCAGAAATACTCAGAATATTGAAACATAGACATACTCAAAACTCAGCACATAGAGGTCAGTTCATACTCATTTTTGAAATATGGAAATACTAAAAAATGATGAGAATCTGTTCAAACTCATTTTTGAAACATGAAAATACTCAAAAATGAGCACATAGAAGTCAGTTTATACTAATTTTTGAAACATGGACATACTCAAATATGAGCACATGATGTTTTATTCTTGCGTGTGTGCATGTTTTCAGAAATGAGTATATGCATGCTTTAAACTTGAGTCATTTTGATTCGACGCCAGTTTGACTATGCGACATACTCAGATTTGAGTATTTTTACCCAGTTTTTAAAATGTCGCTTTTAGAGTATTGGATTTTTAACTTTTCCAGCTTTGATGGTCTTTCTGATCTTCGCCAGCGGTGTATGAAACGTCTTCTTCATATTCTGCCATGAAGACTTGATTATTCGCGAATATTAAATAATGGATATATTTACTATCATTCAGTTTCAAGCACATTTTATGACATTGCCTCTTTCATACTCTGAGGAAGTCATCAATATATATTTAGAATAAATTTGGTGAAAAACAACCTTGCACCATTTAATTAATAATTAAAAACATTATTTCAAATGCCTCTCTCACAAAGAACTTCGAATAATTAATAATTAAATATTTTGATGAGTAAGGATCGATTTTCGCAGGCAGCGAAATCCAATATTAATAAGTTTTGTTTTTCTGCTAGATTAAAATTTATACGCAAATGGCTTCTGCTATGGTACTTTAAAATCTGCTGATATGTTAATCCGAATATTTTTTAGGTGCGTTCGCAATTATATGAATACGTAGCACCTATAATCATCGTCTGGTCCATCCGTCTGTCCATCTGTCCGCACATAACAGCGCAAAAACTACCCAACCGAATTGTTCGAAATTTAATATATATTATCGTCGTAGAATTTTGTCGAGTCATTTCAAATTTTATGAAAATCGAATTAAAACTTAAAAATATATTAATAAAAATTTTCTTTTTTCTATTAAAACCTATCGTACGTAATCTATATAATAAAAGCGCAAGTCATGTGACTAAGGACAACAAATGCGGGCAAACCACTTCTTTTCTCATATGGCAGGTGGCCATTTTTATTCAAAATTATTTTATTAATAAAGTTATTATTAATAAAATTGCATAAAAGTTACATTTTATGAAGATCATTTGTTTGAGAGATCAGTTACACTAAAAAAATGTATAGATTCTGAGATAGCTTCAGTTGAAATTCCGTTAACAGCCGAATATCTCAATTCATTAAAGTAAATAAACACAGGAGATTCGGTCAAAATGAGTCATAAAAATATTAAACCATGGACGTAATCATTCGCAAAGCAAGTTCTCCATGGTGTATTTTAAAGTGCTGTGTGCTGTAGAAAAAAAAGTCGCATTTGTGAACGTGGCCTACGCAAATAATAAGAAAAAAAGGCATGCTCATTTCGCTCATAGCAGAGGATATAATTCATTTCACTGAAAGGATGATTTATTGAAGGATGATTTTCTTACATTTTGAAACTAGTTATAAAACGAACTATGTCACGTTTAACGTACAATTTCCATCTTGTTTCAATTTGTTCTTTCTGAGTAGCACCTTTCTTTTAAAATCGACAACAAATTCAGAAAGGTTGAAATATTTTCAACTCAGGGGAAAAGTGTCCCGGACGGGTATCAAAACCAGAACATTTGGCTTAATTTGCTTACGATGTACCATGTGAGATACCTGAACAATAAGTGACCGACATAATTCACTCAGACAGCTTTAGACAATAACATTTGGTCTGCCAGGTAAAAGATTGACTAAATATGCCGCAGAAAAAACATCACTATTAAACAATGGAAATGTAGTTACACTTGTAATGTTTTAGCGCTATGATATTATTAGTAAATATATGAGTGAAAACGTGTACATACCGGGAATTGAACCCAGAACATTTGTCTTAAATGGCCGATACTCTTTGAATTGAGCTTCTTAGAACGACAAGCGGCCCACATAGTTCACTCAGACAACCTTTTGGAAATAGGTCAAAAGACAATTGTTCTGCCATGTAATCAGATCAACAGAATAACCTGCAGGTAATGGAGCGCTATTAAACGATGAAAAAGTAGATACACTTTTATTATTTTAACGCAATCATACTGATTGGTAAACATATGAAAGTTTTTTTTTTCAACTGAGTGAAAAGTGTCCAGGTTAAGAATTGATCCCAGAACCTTTGTATTAAATGACCTATACTCTTCCAATTGCGCTTCTTAGAACGACAAGCGGCCGACATAGTTTATTCAGACAACCTTTTGGAAATAGGTCAAAAGACAATTGCTCTACCATGCAGTCAGATCAACAGAATAAGCCGCAGGTAAAGGAGCGCTATTGAACGATGGAAAAGTAGATACACTTTTATTATTTTAACGCAATCATACTGATTGGTAAAGATATACAAGGTTTTTTTTTTCATCTGAATGAAAAGTGTCCAGGCCGAGAATTGAACACAGAACCTTTGGCATCAATTTACAGTCAATTTATTCAAGGAATTTATTCAGCAATTAAATACAGAAATAGGGTGAGATAATCAATCTAATGAAATGGAAACTACATAAATAAAACTTACGATTAACAACAGCCCAATTTAAATCTTAACATAATACAAGCTACTTGCACTTAACCCCTTCGCGACGAGCGTCTTTTACAGAATTTTTAATTTTTTACCACTTGTTTTTCAAAACAGAAATTTTCGCTTAATTGAATCTCGGAAATGCTAAGATTTAATAAGGCAAAGCTTACAATAAAAAATAACTGGTTGGAAAAATCGGGGATTCTGAGCATCTTATGCGTCACGTATACGTGTCGCTCGTCCCCAAGGGGTTAAATATAAGTTTCACAGCAGCATAAAATTTTACAACACTAAAAAAAAAAAAACCTCTTGAGCCCGAAATTACTTTATTAATATTTTTGAAATACTTTTTTATAATCCTGTCACGATCACTTGGGCTAAGACCTAGAGGGATTTTCCGATGCTACGGGGGGAAAAGCAGCTGACAGACTTAAATGGAGGACAGAGTTTAACGAAATGGCAAATTCTAAAACTAAACTAAAGTCTGCAACGCTACATCCATTAAAGATCGTGGCCTACAGTGTCCGAATTTGTGTTTTTGAGGCTTCACCTTGAGGCTCTATACAGGATATTGTGGGGTAAGTTTGTCAAGTCGGCAACACCAGTGTTTAGTTACCAACAATTTTACTAGTCATTTTACCGATCTCAAAGCGATTAAAGATTGAGTGAGCCTTGCCGAAATCCTGTGTTCAATTCTATACCTGTGTTCAATTTCGCTGCCGGTTTTATAATAGTTGCTATTTGCGATTGCCAACTCAATTAAAGATAAAATTACTCTATACTTGTGTTACACATCGGTCAATTTGAAATGGACGCATTATACTATGCTTTACATGCTCAATCCTTGGGGGCATTTTTGACACATTTCAACCTTAATTCGTTTTGTACTTAAATGTTGAAAGCCAAAATTTTTAAATGTTTTTTTTTATGCTAATCAAATTTATGTACCTTAATACATTTCGATCGAATTTTTAAAATATAGTTTTTATGCTTAAAAACTAGATTTTAGGCGTTGGTTGATGCGAAATGTGTCACACACAACAACGAAAGCGCGATAAAGAAAACAGTGGGAATAAAGATTTTCTTTTAAATATGAAAATAATGACGTAGAAAATCGGGCATGTTTTAGTAAGGTACATAAACTTTGGTACAGTATAAATAAATTCAACATAAAAGTTAGGACTTTAAACTCGTTTAGTACAAGGAATTTCAGCTATAAAAATGCCAGACATGCCCACACAAGTCAACATTGGTTCTATACAGTGTTACTAGTCCGCTACTTTTTTAAAATTCAGATTACTTGACCGCTACCTGTTTTTTAAAATAGAAATATTCCTTTTATTTAATGACAGATTAATTAAGTTCAAAATACGGCAAATATTACAATTTCAAAAATGTTTGTGCAAATCAAGCAATCTGAATTTAAAAAAATGTAGAGGAGTGGAAACAATGGTTTAATAATGCTGATTATATAGAAGTCAACACTTCAGGCATTGGAATGTGATGTTCAGAAATTACATACCGGAAAAAATATAGCACAAAATATTAGATTAAAATATTAAAACTTTTGTTATTTGAAATTTCCTGACTTATTATTCCATCAAGCTGTCTAACTGTGTCATTGACACACGGTTAGAGAAACTGAAAACTTAGCAATTAAAAAATATCAGATAAGTTAAAAAAGATTTAGTTATACATTAAATTCTTGTATCGTGATTTAAATTGTCCTATACTTTTACGAAGTTTTGGAAGTCTTCTTCCCCAAAATTCCCTCTGTCTAAATCTGGACTCCCTACTTGATTTACACTAAACAATATCAGGAGAAACACACCTTGTAACCTTGCAATCCCCAATATTGCACCTTATTAAACGATTTGAGCAACCACATAACGACCTACATTTTCATAGATCTCAGTATTATTCAATATCAAAAACTTGTTTTTTGAAAACAACACCTTACATTTACCAAAACGTTCTCGTTTTACGAACTTTTTTTTTCCCAAGTGTCTTCGTCAATATATTTCATAGGTTGCCTGCATCGGAAACTGACTTGCAATGTTTGCCACATTGCATTTATTTATCGGTAATTCTCTATGATGTCACTGATAAGCCTGCTTATATTGCACTAAAGCAAATTATTGCAATAACGTATTTGTAATGACAAATATGTTGGCTAATAACTATTTTTTATCAAATTACCGATTGCTGTAATTTATTTTTAAACTAGAATAGATAATTCTGTTTTGGTTTAACGAAATTAAAGATATCTATTGACATCCCCCACCCCACACCAACCCTGCAAAATACCAAAAGATTAAAACAAACAGTGTTTAATTACAGATTGGAACTATTTATTACACTATCTATACTAATAAAAGAAAGTTTCGCTCTGTGTGTCTGTTGGCGATGGCTAGGAAAATCTAGCCCACCTAGAAGGCTGGAAATTTAGGTGTAGATAGTCCAAGGTCTGGCCATGTGCACCTGAGCCTCAGAATTTTAATATTTTGATAATTAGCCTAGATATTAATTAGATTATCATTAACCATCGCTTCTAAAATGCCAACTTTTAAATCAAATTGGCGAAAGAAACGGACTGGCGCATTGGATTTGCGACCAGAAATGAACGAATTCGAAATTATTTAACTAATTAGCGAATTTTAAGAAAACTAATTGAGATATCAATTTGAAAATTTCTGAGCATATGTAAAAAAATATTCTGTATCTGACTATGTGATTTTTGAAAAATTCGGTTGGTATTTTTTTTTAATTTACTCAAAAAACTGCCAAAAATCTGCAGGCGCCAGTGAAAACAATCCCAGAAAGTTTCAGAAGGGATCGGCTTTCATTAAAAACTGAACTACAAAGAGATCTGTTTCTCGGGAAAATCCCTCCATTTAGTTTGCGAAAATGAAAGGAAATAATTGCCAATTTTTATTAATGAGCAAAAATTTAGGTAACTAATTAAGATATAGATTTGAAATTGCGGTCGGGAAGGGGTGACATCTGCCGGCTATTTTAGCGTAGCGTCTTCGTTATGTTCTAATTATCAGAAAAATGTAATTATTTTTTTAATGATCGCGTTGATGGAGGTGAAGGTGATTCTCTTGAACAAATTATTCATTATATTTGCGGGTATGAGGAGGGAGGTGGTTAACGCCTTTCTCTGAGATTGTAATTATCTCGGGCCCAGGCAACGCCGGGCGGGTTAGCTAGTGTATGAATAATATTAATAATAAAAACATTGACATTTTCTTTATATTATTGCTATAACTATTCGAAATACACTGGATTTAAAAATGAATATTGAACGGTGTATTTAATATGAATATTTAATGGAATGACGAATATTTAACTAAATATTTTATATGAATATTTATAATTTAATGGTGTATAATTTAATGGTGAATATTTATTTTTTTCAACAGGATGAGTTTACTGAATTTTCAATTTCACTGACCATTTAATCTCTTCAAGAATAAAAATTACATCGCGGGGAACAGACATACAAACTACCATGTAAGTAGTATAAAAACATAAAATTAGCTTAAATTTGTGACAGTACAAAAAGCAAACAATTTTTTTTTTCAAAAGTTTATTCTGAATATTTTTAAATATTACATCAGTTTCATCGTTAAAATATTTTATATGTACTCATCATCGGAAAACAATTCAAGATATTTAAATATAAGATTGTAAATTGAAGTAGTTATTACTGATTTTAATTTCAGTACAATCAGTAGTACAATCGGATTTAGTACAGTAGTTTTTACAAGAAAAATGTTGACTCATTGATTTTTTTCAAACAATTTATTTCCAACTTCCAATTAAAGGTCAATCCAATAATTCTGATAATTTAATAAAAATAAATCTCGTTAAAAATTCCCTGAAAACTGATTTGTTAAATATTAAAAAAAAATAGACTGTTTATTGCAATAAGTATGAAATTAATAATAATAAAAAATAATTAAATTTATTCAATTTATTGTAACATTACTAATGAGTTTGAATTTTAGAATGAAAAAGAGTCATATTTTCCATATTTGCCGTATTTTCTGTTTTATAAGACGTAATGCAAAATTTAATACATTTCCTCAAGGAAAAAAAAACAGTTAAATAAATTATGAGCTCACTTTTATATTTTAAGCGAAATATATATATTTTTTAAATATAAAAGTATAATCTCCTTAATTTACATTTGAAAATTGTTTTATGTTAGAACTTAAGTAACGCATAAATATATAATTAGAAATCTAATTCTATAAAAGTATCTCATTTTGTAAATGTAAATATGATTCTTCATACATAAATTACGTTTGTTAAACTTATTCCCATTATTTTTTCATTTTTCGAATAAAGTACTAGCAAATGCGTAATAAACGTTATGCAAACATGAGGAATACAAAAAAAAAAAAAAAAGAAAGAAAAAGAAAAAAAGAAAAAAAAGAAAATGAAGAAAATATAAATCTGCACCTTTACTATTTAAGACGTATTTTTAGGTGTGCATGTGAGATGGTGGTTGGGGGAGGGGGGGGGGATCTTATACGCCAACAAATACAGTCGTTGAGTATTTTATCTAAATGCTTGATGTGAGTGCTCGAAAGATAATGTTAAATTAGTTTTAGCCCAGTATATTTTAATTATCTTTTGTAACTCAAAACTGCCATATACTCATGAAATCTGATAAATCTGATATGTATAGCGTTTCAAACATTTCCTCTCTGCAAATACGTCGTATGAATACTGTGTTATTAAAATCTCTTTTACAACTTGAGTTTTCATGTATAATGATACATAAATATGCATTTATTTCAGTCAACTACATTATTTAAATACTTCAGGAAATCATGAAACATTCTACGTTAAATGATTTCTGTATATCATAGTAAAACGGATTTCCGCAACATTTTCTCTTTAATGTTTTAACTGAAATTCTGGAAAAGGGAAATTAAATACTGAAAATTTGAAAGCGGATTCCACAGAAAAGTTCTACGTTTTTGCGTTTAATTTTTTTTAATAAATTTTAATAAATTACGTTTTTTTTTTCATAAATATATTTTTAAACTAAATATGCAGTTTTTATTTTGAATGAATTGATACACTGAAATCTGATATATTTCTGTAGAAAAAAAGTTCGATTTTGTGATACACGATTATACGACACACCTCGTTTACAAACATCACTAACATAATTCATCATCGACTTTCATGACATATCTAGGGTGCCTTTACAATAGAGTGGCGACATATAGGAAATAAAATGCAATTGTTTGTGACGATTTTGGACAGAAACCAATCGCCACGCATTGTAATAAACCTGACTTTATGGCCAAGTTAATGTCTGTTGAAATGTTGCAGTCGTCTATTTGAAGTCGTACAGCAATTATTACCGTTTTCTGGAACGCGCGTTTTCATAGTTTGGACAAAAACTTGTCTGAGCATGCGCCTTGAGCAAATAATCAGCACTTTCTTACAGAGGAACCTTATACATATCTAATGATGTTTGTGGTTGCATTCTAAAATTGCAGAAGAAAAAATAGTATTTAATAGGTTGTGCATTTACCAGTTGTGCAAGGCATTAAAATACAGTAAAAGCCTAATCACGGTGAAATTACTGGAAGTATTTTAAATACAGGAACAACTCAAACTGCAGTATAGAGAGATAACGCAATGTATATCATGCAGTTGCCGAACATATGCTGTCCGGATTCATCGAGTTGTTTAAAAAACAGAGAGAAACAAATGTAAAACAAAAGCTTTTATTATGTAGAACCCGAAATTTTGTTCCAATCACATCACAATTTAAAAGATGATAAAGTATCGCTAATAGATTTTCCTTGAAATTATCTTTTGACAAACAATAGAAAGTTACGTAATTGCAGAATATTCCGTTTAAGTTTGCGTTATTTTTATTTAAAATATTTGCTATACAACAACAGGAAATTTTGTTACATTATGCTAATAGGAACAAAAAACTTGTTCGAAAGTGCGCCCTGTGCATAGAACATAACTTTCGTATAGAGGAACTTTGGACATATCTAAGGATGCTTGTGGTCGAATTCCAAAATTACGTAAGATAAATTATTCTTTTATAGGTTAAACCAGTTATACAAAGCATTAAACATAGTAAAAACATAATAAAGTGGAAATTACTCGATGTATTTTAAATGCAGAAACGACTCAAACTGCAGTAAAGAGCCATAATGCAATGTTATTCTCGCTGATGTCGATCATATGCTGCCAAAATTCAAAAAGCTATTTAAATACAGAGAGAAACAGGTCTAAAGCATGCAATTTTAATATGTAGAATCCGAAATTTCGATGCAATCAAATCACAATTTATATGCTACAAGATTATATGCTGCTAATATGTTTTTCTTAAAATTGTCTTATGACGAAAAAAGAAGTTACGTAATTATAGAGTATTATGTTTAAGTTTGGCTTATTTTCATTTACAATATTAGCATTAAGACAACAGGCATTTTTCAAATTTTATGGTAATACGTGTTTTCTTGATCTATAGCAATCTTAATTATTAAATATGAAAGTTTGTATAGTTAGAAAAACATGTGATAATGTATTCCCGATTATCTATTTAATTTTCCGACATAGGTCTTGCACTTTAGTGTCGGATAATCAAGAATCAACTGCAATTAATATATTTGAAAATTGACAGTTCACAAGTAGCTAATATTTTATAACAATTCTTTTTTATATTGACTTATTGTTTATAAACTTGAACTTATAAATTAAATTGTTATTTATCAAATAATTTTATAATTAATGTTATTTCAGCTAAATAGCTGAATGTCCGAAGTGTTTTGGTAATTTAAATTTCATTTTCAACACTATATGCTTTAAAAAATGTTGTTTGTTACTACTTGTTAAACTTGTGGTACATGTAATACGATACCCACGCATATCGGAAATGAAATTGCAGTCGCTATATGTAATTCCTGAAATGTCAGATTTGTGAACAAAGGACATAATTCTCACAATATGATATTTGAAATTGGAGGATACTTTATATTCCCGTGTTTATATATCCAGGTTAACTATTCTAAAAATCTAAAATTCATATTATTATCAAATACATGCATTATTCGTGACAAAGTTCTATTTCTTTCACTACTGATCTTTCCGTCGTCGTCAAAAAATCATATTCTACTTTTGGACAACTGCAAAAAAACAGCTGCTGTTTTAAATAAGAAGGAAAAATCATGCGTTAAACATAGATTATGAAAAACTTTCCAACACATGTAACAAAACTTCAGAGATTAATAAGGTTAAAAATGGTACCTAAGTAAACAAGTTGGAAAAAGCTTAGCATATTGGAAGACCGAATTTCAGTAATAATCTCCGAATTTTTGTGTGCAGCCCTGTATATGGTCAATAGATTTTTATATATACTACATAGTATACTAAAGTTTAATTCAGTTAAGAAACGCATAACACTGTTGAAAATTCCCATTCGTTAATGTCCGTCAATGAGCGGCATAATCGAGATCTTTTGCGCAGCCCTGTATATCTTCTATAGAATTTATACACACCAAATAATTAAAAAAAATAGTTGTATTTAAAAGTCTGTACAACAACTGAAAACGCACTTCCAGCAATTATTATTCATTGTCAGTGCGGCAACATAATTCTTTTGCGTGTCCCTGTAAATGAACGATAAATGCTATGTATGTATCTAGTAATGCAAATGAGTGATATATATGAAATTCAATATCTATACTAATAAAAGAAAGTTTCGCTCTGTGTGTGTGTGTGTCTGTCTGTGTGTGTGTCTGTTGGCGATGGCTAGCAAAATCTAGCCCACCTAGAAGTCTGGAAATTTAGGTGTGGATAGTCCAAGGTCTGGCCATGTGCACCTGAGCCTCAGAATTTTAATATTTCAATTATTTACTGAAATATTAATTAATATTCACAAAGAACTCACATCAAAAGTACGCTTTTATTCTCTTGGGTTGGTTGGTTCACTGGTTGGTTGCATCGATTCTTAACAGAAGTAATTAAATAAACCAGAGTAGTGATGCATAAATAAGGATTTCTAACTAAATAGTGTCAATATGGATTGAAGTTATCAGTGTAGAGGAACCATGCGAATGTCGCGACACCTGTACATGACAAATTACACATACATCCCACTGATTGAAATATTTTCCAGGCACATTTTTCTTCATGACAATTAGTCGGGGTTTAAGGTTTTTTTTTTTTTTTTTTTTTTTTTTTTTTTTTTTTTTTCTTCATGGCATTGTTATTATGATGGAGATTGTTAATACAGAAAACTTTATTTAACAGATTCTTTTTTATGTTCGCGGGAATGAAAAGGGGCAAGGGTCTAATTACATTTATAGTCCAGTCAAATTAGGTTTTTTTCTGGACATAATTACGAAAGTTTTCAAACTTGGAAATATTGTTTGGGAGGGTATACTAATGAACATACTAAAAGTCCTGATGGGTAAGGGGTGACCGCGAGGGGGGGGGAGGTTAAAGAAGGTACCCTTTTTCGGTGTTTTGTTAATATCTCTTAAGCTATACGTCCTACGTAAAAATTACTAATACAAAAAATAAAGACAATTACATTCTCAACAAGACATGTTTTATACATTTTTCTCTAGAGTCCATAGTTAACGAGATAATCGCATTAAAAAATCAAGAAATTTGCCAAAAGTCATACCAGCGCCAGAGAGCAAGTCAACGGCACTTACATTGCACTTACTTAACCTAAACTTATTTGAGTCCCCACTCCCTTAACTAACATATCTACCGATAGGTTGAATAACGGAGTTTCGTTGGGATAGAAGTTTATTTAGAATAGAATGTGCCCCCTGGCGGTGGCATGTGAAACTAACAGATTTTGGATTTTAGGTATATTTAAGGTTATTATCACGGGCCCGGGAAACGCCGAGCGGGTCAGCTAGTATAATATAATATTATAATTAACACCATAAATACGCAAATATTTGTAGGTAGTGCATGTAATAGATGTGTATAAGTACATATACATAAATATATTCACTACATAACTCATTTAATATGGTTTATTAATAATAATATTAATAATAAAGTACTATGGAATTTTAAAAACAGAAACTTTAATTAAAAAAATAATTATAAAGATACATTAAATATAATAATTATAAAAACCTGCGATTAATAATTATAAAGATAATACAGTTATAATAGTTATAATTACAAGTAAATCTGCAGATCAGGAAATCTAATGCTTTTTTCAATTTTTGTTTCCGAAAACAGTTTTGATTGTCATTCTATAATATTTAGATCTGAGAATTTATCTAAATACATCCTAATCTACATTATAGCATTAGCTTACTAAAATCATCATCAAATAGGTATATTTGGAGACTTTTAAACTTAATGTATAGTCATTGATCATCGTGTCTACTGCCAATTGGCAAAATTGTTAACGTGATTTGGAGCTATAAAGTATTTTTTGTGATAGCCTTTTAATACGAGTAGTATCCAGATTCAATTCAAAACCGTAATGTTAATAACATCTTTCATATTTGACGCAATTCTGTGTAGCAGACCAAATTACGAAAAATTAGCTAATGTTTTGTTTCCCTCAGCCATGTTTCATATTTCTTCTTTCGCAATCGGGATTATTTGAATGAATATTTTTATAAACTATGAAAAACAGTAGCTAAGTAACGATAAAAGTAAAGGAAAGAAACGAATGTCAAATAAGTAAATTTATATAACAAATGTTTTACATTATTCGAAAACATGTATGAAATTCCGCCAAAATTTATTCTTTCACCAAATGGAAATTTGAAAATCGCCTGAATTGCTATAGCAAAGCATTTTGGCACAAAATAAAATATTTTATATTTTCCGAATGAATGAACCAAATGTAACAAAATACAATACAGCTATATCCGGGTACCTCACCAACATGAATACTTAATTTCAAGGATGTCCTAATGGAAATGGAACATAAATCAATATCTTTTGAAATTTCCCATTGAACCCGGGGTAATCAAAAAGATCAAGAACTTGAGTATAATGTTTATTCCTATATTATTGTATTTTACGCATTTTTCATTTTTATATGTTTTATGTTAACAAAAAATGTCATTTGATAAAGTTATTGTTCAGGCTTCCATTCTTCTGACCACAACATTTATTAATGTCCGATTAAGTTTAGGTTAAGTAGGTGTAATAATGTAAGAGCCGTGGACCCGCTCTCTGGCGCTGGTGTGACTGTTGACAAATTTCTTCATTTTTGAATGCGATTATCTCGTTACCTATGGACTCTAGAAAAAAATGTATAAAACCTGTTCTGTAGAGAATTTAATTGTTTTTATTTTTTGCAGTAGCAATTTTTCCGTAGGACGTATAGCTTACGAGATATTAACAAAAAAGCTGAAAAATGGTACCTTCTTTAACCCCCCCCCTCGCGCTCACCCCCTACCCAACAGGACTTTTAGTATGTTCCTTAGTAGACCCTCCCAAACAATATTTCCAAGTTTCAAAAAGACCCAAAATCTGCCTAATTTGACTGGACTATTAAGCTTCAAGGGGTATTTCTAGAAAGCAGTTACCAGAATTTCCGAATAATAGTGTAAGCCAAATTTCAAATTAAGTTCCTAGCTTAACCAAATGAATCAATCTTTAAAGATGTATTGTGATCCTCCTAATTAGTTATTTGCTGAAGGCCACTTGAACAACCTCCAACCCCCCCCCCCCCTCCCGGTCCGTTTTTCAAGGTTTTTTCTCTAACTCTGCTCCGTTTCCATATCTCAGCAACTATCTTTCCGATTTCAACGCAAGTGATTTCAAACATTATAATTAATTTAATAGTCACCCTTTATAACATGAAACTAAATTTATGAGTAGCGGTTACCACTATTTACGAATAACAGTTTAAGCCAAATTTGTAATTAAGTTCGAAGCTTAAGCAAACGAACGAATTTTGAAAGATGCATAGTGGTCCTCCTAATTAGTCATTTGCTGAAGGACACTTGAACAACCCCTCCCCCCCGGCCCTCCCTTCAAGGTTTTTTTCTCTAACTATGATCCGTTTACATATCTCAGCAACTATCCTTCCTATTTCAACACAAGTGATTCCAAACATTATAATTAACTTAAATGTCACTCTTTATAACATTAAACTAAATTTATGAGTAGCGGTTACCAGTATTTACGAATAATAGTTTAAGCCAAATTTGTAATTAAGTTCAAATCTTAAGCAAACGAACGAATTTTGAAAGATGCATAGTGGTCCTCCTAATTAGTCATTTGCTGAAGGGCACTTGAATATCCCCTCCACCCCAGGACCTCCTTCAAGGTTTTTTCTCTAACTATGCTCCGTTTCCTTTTTTTCTCTAACTCTGCTCCGTTTCCATATCTCAGCAACTTTTTTTCCGATTTCAACGCAAGTGATTCTAAACATTATAATTAACTTAATTGTCACTCTTTATAACATTAAACTAAATTTCTGAGTAGCGGTTACCACTATTTCCGAATAATTAGGTAAGCCAAATTTGTAATTAAGTTCCTAGCTTAAGCAAACGAACGAATTTCGAAAGATGTATAGTGCTCCTCTTAATTATTAGTCATTTGCTGAAGGGTACTTGAACAACCCTCCCCCCCCCGGCCCCTCCTTCAAGGTTTTTGTCTAACTATGCCCCGTTTCTATATATCAGCAACTATCTTTCCGATTTCAACGCAAGTGATTGCAAACATTATATTTAATTTAATAGTCACCCTTTATAACATTAAATTAAATTTATGAGTAGCGGTTACCACTATTTACAAATAAGAGTTTAAGGCAACTTTGTAATTAAGTTCCTAGCTGTAAAAAACGAACGAATTTCTATGCATGCATAGTGGGCCTCCTAATTAGTCATTTTCTGAAGGACACTCGAACATCTCCTCCCCTCGACACCTCACTCAAGGTTATTTTCTCTAACTGCGCCTTATTGCAATAACTGGGCTAATAATGTTCCAATCTTCTCGAAACCAGCTCAATTTTGTAGTGCGCCTACTATACAGTAACGTAGGTCGCGGGGACCTGTCTCAGAAGTTCGTTCGGAAAGAGGTTTGTTTAGAACAGAGTGCTCCCCTGGCGGTGGTAGGGGGAAATAAAAGATTTTCTAGAGCGTACGAGCATGCCGGGTATACGGTTCCGAAGCCATCGTAGACAGTGGCCAGAGTTCCGTTTTTTAAAATAAAGTAACATTATTAAAATACACCACAACCGTTTTTTCCCATAGACTGTAATATCAAATAATTATTTTGAGTGGCTCTGTAAATGAATTATTAATGCCACAAACTTGATTTTTAAAACCGAACATGCCATAATAAACCTGAATAACATATATCAATTGCATGAGAATACGAGTATATTTACGTGTGCACAGACAGAGAAACAGACATACAGACAAACCGACATAAATACTTTTAAACTTTGTTGGAAAGTGTTAAAAATGTAAAACGGAATGTAAAACAACCTGCGGTAGGGCTTTCACTTTTATTGCACTTATAACACTTCTAAAAGTTGAATAATGTTAATTGAAAAATGTATTTTTGATTGAAATTTGTTTGAAAACTGTAGCTCAATTTAGGGAATATTTATGACTTATTAAATATGATTTTTTAATCTGAAGTAAACAATTATGACTTTTTAATCTCAACCATTAATATTTGTCAGCCATAATAAATTAATGAGTGGCAGCGTTACCAGAATTGGCAATTAATTGTCAATATCAAATTAAAAAGAAAAACAAAAACTGTTGAGGGAAAGACAGATTTTCACTTTATATTGAACATGAAACTAATATCAAACTGAAATAAATTCGTTAAAAGATACGTCGCAATATAATGTGCTCGAAATTTTATTTTATGCTTTTTTTTCTTTCTTTTAAAGGTTTGTTTAATTGTTTTTACAGAGATTCTAGTAATAGCTTTGTATTTTAGGTAGCTTTCAATACAAAAAAGTATAAAGCTACCTATTGCAGCCGTTCGGAGGAAAGCAGTTCCGGAAAATTTCGATATATTTTCGCCGATCATGACCCCCAGACCCCAAAACCACCCTCCGTTCAAATGTTGATTTATATATATAGATATATCCATATATATATATATATATATATATATATATATATATATATATATATATATATATATATCTGACCTATGTCATACGATAACGCTCGTATTTATAAATCAATTTTGATGAAACTAATTGTGTATTAAGCTCACCAATGTCTCAACCGAGCTCGTTGGCCAGCTTGGTCCGCCATTTTGTTTCAAGATGACGGCCATTTAAAAATTTAAAACTAAAATAAATATACAAAAAAAGTTAAAAATTCAAATTTATTTTTTAATTACGTGTTAGGCCTTGATACAAGGATTCCAGAGCATTTTTTGGATTACCTCTATCTTAACAAATGGCTGAGATAGAGCAGTTTGAAATTCTAGGGTGGCTGACATTTTGAAACAAAACAGCACATTAACGCGATTACTCGCAAATTATTTTATTTCATTGTTGTAATAATTTTCCCAATCATACGCATAAAACTATATATTCATATCCGTTAGCGCCAAATTCTCGCCAAAATGGGCGACATTTGGTGAAATATCGCCAAATTTGGCGACCAAAATAAGTCTTCATAAATGAAGCAAATTTGGCTATTGCTCAATAATTTGGCGAATTTCTTATTCAAATTTAGTATTAACGAATCTTTTGTAAACGTTTTCTTTGTATTTTAACTTGCTGTTTTCGTGTAACATTAGCTAAAATTTTAAAACGAAGATATAGGAAAGCTACCTTTTCTTCCCGGTACAGGCCGGAAGGACTTTTTTTAAATTTATTTTATTAATGTTTTATTTTAGGATTTTTAAAATCACTTTTAGTACTAATGTTATGATGCTACATTATTCAATAACGAAATTTTAATGCTTATTATTATAATTTTTGTATTTTCTATTGTTTTTTTGTTTTTTTTCATTTCCTGAAAGAAAATGGAATTTGGATTTCTGTACTCTAACAACAGATAAAATGCATTCCTTCAAAACTTAATATAATACTCATTCATTTAATACATAAATTGTATTAAGCGAAAAAAATATATACATACTATATGACCATAACTCACCGAAAAGTTTCGATTTTTGATCGAAAATCTAGAGAACTATTTGATGAACTCTTTTAAAATTTCGGGAATATAAAGAACACGTTTGACGTCATATTTTTCAACGAAGATTTGATCACGAGAGCAATGGAAGGGATCAACAACAAACTGAAGAAAATAGATAACTTTTGTCGATCACCCTGTAAATTAAAATGCACGAAATGATATGTAGATGCAACATATGAGTATGTAGATATTGTACAAAATTTGTGCTCATTTGTGTGAGACTATCACGTATATTGATGGAAATATAAGGATTTTTTTTTTAATATATTGAAATTTTTGCATGTTTTTAGTTTATATCAAGCAGGATTTTAAGCCAAATTTAATACCAGTGTTAGGAAATTTGAGAAAATATAGTAGAAATAACATAGTACAATTAGAATATAAATATATTAAATATTTAAGGAAATATAAATACTTGTATGAAATAGTTTTCAATTGCCCATGCGCGAACTATACCAAACTTTTTTTTTAAACTGATTTAGAAGGGCAGTCTAAAGAGCAACTAACATAAAAAATATATACACATATTCATAAAGATATCGTCAATATAGTAAGATGAAATTCGGCTTGTTTTCGAAATTTAGACGGATGATAAGCAATTTTATGCAAATTGTCATTTTTACTTTCTTCTATTTTTAATAAAAGAAAGTCTTGTAATCGAGATTTATTTCGACTCTCTGTTTTCGACGGATTTACACGTTATAGGGATCAGAGATACCGAAAAACATGTTTATACAAAATGTCTGTCTGTTCGTCGTTCCGTATATCCGTTGTGTCTGTCCTTATTGTATCATCGAAAAATATATAATTATACATAGAATTGAACCATTTTTTATAGGTTTGTGACTATGGCCAGCAGGTCCTTCTTCAAATGGATATATTCTTCCGATAGTAGGCGCTATAATAACGATTATTGTGTTATTTTCATTATTGTACCATTGAAATGTTCATACGTAGAATTTAAACATTTTTTTTTTATAGATTTGTGACTATGGCTGCTATGTCCTCCTTTAATTTGGAGATATTCTTCCGGAAAGGGTTGCTGTAATAACTATTTTTGTGCCATTTTCATTGGCACTGTGATAGCGAATTTTGCATTGTTAGCATGTATGAAATAGAAGAAAGTTATGCGATTGTCACATCCGACTAGTTTATTAATTGACTTTCAACAAACGATTTAGTATATAATGAATATCAACGAGTAGCTTCCAAATGGATAGTTCGATTTTATCATTCGTTTTTTTTAAATTGTAATAGACTCGTTCTGGATATTTTCCAAGAGGAAGTACAACATCAATAAAAAATTTAATTAAAGAAAATTATAATTACAAATGACAATTCATCGAAAATCCCTTATCATCCTGCTACTTAGCAACTGAAAATAAGTTCACTCTATCACCGATATCATTCGGAACATTTACCATATTCAACAATTTGAGTTGCTCTGTAGAGTTGAAAAAAAATGTTTTTTTATAGTTCGCACATGCGCAGTTAAAAATTATTTCATTTAAATGCATAGTATTTTCTGCTTGTCAAAGCAGAAAATGTTTTATGCTTATGATAATGTAAAATTTAACAATTAAAAAAAAAAAAAATGTTATCTTGTTTATAAAAGATGCTTTTTTTTTGTATTTTTTAAAAGATAGCAGATAGTACAATTAGAATATAAATATATTAAATATTTTAGGAAATATAAACATGTGTATGAAATAGTTTTCAACTGCCCATTTGCGAATTATATCAAAGATTTTTTTAAAGTTATTTTCAAGATTTGGAAGGTCATTCTAAAGTATGTAATAAGCACAAAATATTAATTTTTTAATAAATATTTTATATTTTTATATTGTAATTATACTATGTTATTGTTACTGTTTTTGACAAGTTCTCTGAAAGCGGCATTAAATTCCGTCGGAAACCACGCATGCTATAAAG
The DNA here is from genome assembly GCA_963931845.1 of Maratus michaelseni. Taxonomy (NCBI): domain Eukaryota; kingdom Metazoa; phylum Arthropoda; class Arachnida; order Araneae; family Salticidae; genus Maratus; species Maratus michaelseni. The sequence goes on along the minus strand of OZ007594.1, from coordinate 94,688,491 downwards.
AAAAACATAAAGAAAATATCTTGAACTTTAAAAAAAAAAACCTTTATATCGCCATGAATATGCATGCTATTCGTACACAAATGTTGAATATTATCTGCATTGTCATGTTCTGCAACTACGGATCATTTCTAGCATTTTATGTTAGAAGGTGATCGCAAATAATAGCTGTTTTTCTTCAATTTGTGGTTAGTGAAGTAATTGCCCTCGTGATCAAGCCTTTGCATAAAAATATAAAGTCATGCATTTTCTTCAGATTCCCGAACTTCCAGCCTTTATCTTGAAATTCGACAAATTGTATAATATCGAAAGTATCCAGTCGAATTTTTAATGAAAACGTCCTCTTAATATTTAAATATGAATTAACTACATGAAAATTAATCTCTCCTTTAAATATATTTAATTAATTTTGTACTCTTGTAAAAGTTATATAGTAGTGTTTAAACCAATTTAAACTATTGTTATTCATTCAGAAAGTTTTAATTATACGGAAACAACAAATAAAATCAGCTTTTATAATCACTGTAACAAATTTTTTTTAATTGTTAAATTTTACATTATTGTAAGCAGAAAGAAATAGCTTTGATAAGCAAGAGTTTTCGAACATGTATGACACGACGTAACATATTGAAGAAGTTTGAAAATAAGGAAACCTTTTTAAATTAAGCAGAATTTTAGATCTGTTTGAAGCTAAATATCCCTGAGTTTTGCCTGAATACTTTTTATTCACCAGTTTTCTCTTTGTTTTATCTATTAAAAACCGTACAATTTTTAAAACACATATTCGTTCAAACTGAAATTTTTTCCGAGCATTACTTCTTTTATTATGATTTTTTTAAGTTTGTACGAATTTATGACGCACCCTGTACATATAGGTCCTTTATTGATACCTCATTAATAATTTTGATTTCAGTACAATAATATATTCAAATGTATAACATAAAATTTTAATGATATAAATGTTGACTCACTGATGTTTTTCAAAGAGCATCTTACAAATTTTACGTCTGAAGGTAGAATCGATAATTTTGGTATTTCAATCAAGCTAAAAATTATATCATAAATGCATCCATGAACACAGTTTTTGTAACTACGTGTAACGGCTGTTAGCGGTCTCACAAATCACGGCTTTATTCAATATTCCTTCACGTTTTAACTTTAGATGCTAGTGAAATTTTGTTTCGTTTGGAACCCTAGTACTATCGCTACATATTTCTGAATTGTTGTATTTTAATTCTAATGATCTTCTCAAACATATTGGTACAGTAACAATATCCTATCAGCTAATGGCTCCTTTCATTCATCTTTTCATAATGCCGTGCGTCGTCTCATAGACCGTTCATAGTAGCTATGCAACAATTTCTGTTTCATTAGTTAACCCCTTCAGGGGCAAAGAACTTTTGTAGCTAAAATATTGAAATGATTGATTGACACCAGGATTCACGAACGAATTTATTTTAAAATAAGTAAAAGGTTTCCATCATGGTACCTTATAAATTAAAAATTTGGTTATAAAATTCTGGTGTCAATGTGGCATTTTGGGATTAAAATTAAGTGGTATATATTATATACCGGTGCGTTGAGGGTTGAGGCTTGATTATTGACGGCCAATTATCTACACTTGGGATATAGGCCCGGGGGGAGTGCCCTTCGTAGGGGTCTTTCTAAGGGAACTAACCCGTATTTCTGCATGGATAAATCCACGGTTCGAAGAAAACCGCGAAAACTCCGAACGATTAGGCCGACGGGCGCGATTGGGATCGAACCCAGCACCTCCCGTCTACCAGCTTCGAGAGCAGAACCTCTCAGCCACTGGTGGGGCGTTATATGCCGGTGCCTTTCAAGTTAAGCCGGGGTTAAGGATTATTAATGGAATGAGGCTGTTAAATGAGAAATATTGAAAAATATTGGAATGAAACAGCACATTTTGGTAGGTGCATGATTGATTATTTTTGTTAAAGTAAAATCCGTGATTGTCTGTAATGTATATTTAACCCCTTGCCTGTGACACCCCAACTCAGTTCCGGCTACGCAAATGCGCTAATTTTGAAATGACCGACTTGAGTTCGGGCAAGAGAAAAATAGGTGTTTCAAGTCCGGGAAGCCCGAACTCAGTTCGTCTAAAGCATAATATGTAATGTACAATTTTCCCAATAGAATCCGATACTTTCCCGCGAAAAGTTCGGCAGTTTCGCGCCATTTGTCGGATTTTTGTTATTTTGCAGTTCTTTCCAAATGTCATTCAAAACAAATTATGTTTGACAGGTAGGTATGTAAAAATTTCCTTGCATTGTTTTTAAAGCGGATTTTTTTTTCCATTTTTGGCACTTTTTCTCATATATATTCCACAAGCAAGGGGTTCATTTTTTTAAATATATGGATAAAATCATTTTAGCCAAAATATAAAAATTCCGAATCTGAAAATAGTTGCACACATCCTACTATAACGTGTATCTATGGAGTACTTTAACCCTGTAAGTACCTGTACTTTTTATCTATTCATTACCATTATTTTCAAATAATAAACATATTGATATATTCTTATTATACATATTAAATAAATGCACTACGAATATAATAGTTTCGACATTTTTATCAATTTACAAAAATCACAGCGAATGTTTGAATGAGTTGAACTTGAATACTAACAGTAAAAGGATTTTGCACGAACATTTTATTTAATGTACCAATATATTCTAAATGTTGTAATATAAATGCATTTAATAAAGTCTCGTAACATCAAAATAAAATGGATTTTTCCCCAACCACTTGAATTCAGCTTTAAACTGAAACTCAGGAAATAGGAAATTAAAAAATTGAAACAATAAAACCGCATTTTATAAAAATCATGTTATCCAAAATATAAAAATTCCGAATCGGAAAATAGTTGCACACATCCTACTGCAACATGTAGCTCTGGAGTACTTTAACCATGTACATACCTGTACTTTTTATCCATCCATTACCATTACTTTCAAATAATAAGCATATTGATACATTCTTACTACACACATTAAATAAATGCTCGGCGAATATAATATTTTCTACATTTTTATCAATTTACAAAAATTACAGCGAATCCTTGAATGAGTTGAACATTTTATTTAATGTACCTATATAGTCTAAATGTTGTAATATAAATGCATTTTATAAAGTTTAACATACATTTACGTACATTTGGTAAACTGCATTAAATTGTACTGTATTAAATTTATTAAATTTCTTAAATGTGTTTTGTACTTTACGGAATTTTAAACGTTTCGTACTAAAAAATAAGCCATATGGATTCCATTTTATTCAAATTTCAGGTAGTCATGTTACATTACGTTATGCGATATTTAACTACGCATTTATTTCAGTAGGATATGTTCTGAAAATTCTTCAGGAAATCCTGAAATATCAAATTGTCATCATCAAATTGTCTCTAACATCAAAATAAAAGGGATTTTCCCCAACCACTTGAATTTAGCTTGAAACTGAAACTCAGGAAGTAGGAAATTAAAAATTGAAACAGTAAAACCGGATTTCAATTAAAAGTTCTATTGAATTCAGCTTTAATTTTTTTCATAATTAATAGTTTTATTAAATACATAATTTATAATTTGAATGTATTTCCTATGTAAAGGTCTATCTTGTGCTTTTTCTTTATTAAAATTTTTTTAAGAATTTTAAACCTTAAAGTGTATAAACAGAAACGTAATTTATAATAATTGTTTTAAATTTTTATACTTGCAAATTCTCATAACAAATGTTATTAATTAGAACTAGTAACGTAAAATACAATGGTATTTTTAAGTAACAAGCATTTCTGGTTTTTATTTAAAACAGATTTCAATTTAAACAATATGAGATTCTTAACACTTCCATCCTAGTTGAAAAGTGTTTATGACAATCGTCTGGCCGTCCGTCCGTGCTCTAACTCCTGTAAATATGCTCGGATTGCTCTGAAATTTCTGTATGTTATTGTCGTTTACTCTAGCATGTTCCCTATTCAACTGAAGTGTGTAGCACTTATAGTTTTTTTTTACAGGGACAGTCAAAAGTATTCCGTTACATTACAGTCAATGGGAAATAATCGTTTCAAGTTCATTTTGATGACGCTACGTCATTTAAAACATAATAAAATTGATATACAGGGTGATTTTTTTTTAAAGTTGTGAAAGTAAAACCCTTTAACAAAAGAACCACTGATCCAAATGACTTGGAATTGCACCAGTATGCTCCCAAAGCAATGGGGATTTTTTAGGCGTTACTTAAAAATAAACTTAAAATCGCACCGACAGATGGCGTTGTAGGTCTACAGAAAGAAAGAATATCGTGAGTGGGAGGAATGCAATGGACGGTACTTTGAGAAAAAGAAAACTTTATTACGCATATCAAAAACATACAGACTGCAGTAATTGGAAAAAGGAACTGCGAACAACTTCATAGAAACAGAGCGAAATAAAAATATGGAGTAAAACATTCGTACAGAACTATGCAACTAACGCATAAGATTTTCAATGTGCTGTCCACCGTTTTCAGCTACGAGTTGGAAACGTGAAACCACATGTTCCACAGCAGAGTGAAGAGTATCCCATGTACGTGTGTCGTGCGCTAACTCGTCTCCCGACTTTACTGCATATACAGCGCCATCTGTCGGTGCGATTTTAAGTTTTTTTTAACCGTGCCAAAAAAATACCCATTGCTTTGGGACCATACTGGGGAAATTTCAGGTCATTTGGATCAGTAGTTCTTTTCTTATAGAGTTTTAGTTTCACAACTTTAAAAAAAAATCACCCTGAAAAATTATGAAGCGTATTAAAACATGCTTTGTGTATAGTATGGGATACAAAGCATTTATTATTTATTTACAGGGTCAAACAAAATAATTCTGTCACACATCGCTCTATGGGGGAAAATCGTTTGCCGTGTAATTTAGTGATATTTCACTATTTCAAACATAATGAAAATTATATGAATTACTGAGGTGCACTATAAATTGCTCTTTTGTGTACACTGCGTTTATTTGCGGACACACAAAAATATTGGTTACAGTACATGTGCGATATTTACAGTATATGTGTGACAAGTGCTCTTTCAACTTTGGTTTGTATTTTTAAGTTTAACTGAATTTTTTCATAGTATGTGTGTATTTATAAATTCGATTACATATACAGGGCTACAAAAGGGAAATCGTAAGTATTACAGACTATGGGAGTGAATTGCTTAAGGGTAGTTTTTAATGACGTTTATGCATTTTCCTGCTAAACTATATTTAGTAGACTTAATAGAAGTTTGTGGAATATAAATAAATTCATATGCAGAATTACGCAAAGAAAAAGATACATTGTCGTTTATGGTTGGTAAATGCTGCGAGTGAGTTTTATGTTGTCTTTTAACTGAATATGTGGTGTGTACAAAAGTCTTCAGATAATATACAGGACTGTACAAAAGATTTCGAGTGCATTTGCATCGATTGTCGAAAATTGCTAAATGTGAATCGTCTAACTGAACTAAATTTTATCATACTATATATCCACATCTATTGATTATATACAGGGCTGCACAAAATAATTGGACTACTTTTTTTAGACACTGGAAAGTAATTTCGAAAACTGTATTTTTCAATGTGTTATATGTTTTATAAACTGTTTACTTACATATCTTCCTTCTCCTTATTTAACGGTAAAGTTTCGTTATAGTTTTCTGGCTCTGTTGGAAAGTGTTTCATAATCTATGCTTGACGCATGATTTTTTATTCTCGTTTAATGTTGTTTAATCTCATTATTGTTCATAGAAGATAGAGCTATGAGGGTAAGAACAGAAATGTAATTAAAATTTTTATGAAAATGCTGGCTTTCTGTGGGTGTTTTTATAAACTAAAAGTGTATTAAATATATATATTAATATTTTAGTGCAGGTTTTAGTTAAATTAACTGCATGAATATCGTAAGCTTTATAATTACCTTTTTCATTTAAAAATACTTTAACATTTTACTTTTTTATGTTTATTATCAAATGTTAAAATTTCTTTCTTAAAGATGGAATTTTTTTTAATGTTTCTATGTTAATATTTATGCAAAAATTATTTAAAGTAATTATTTGTTTAAAAATTAACTGACATTCTAAAAATTACAACACACGCCAAGTTATTACAACACACGCCAAGATATTCTGGTGACTTAGAAGTAATTAATTGCAGTTAGAGTATTTTAAAACTAACAATACTATTATGGAATAAACCAAGCAATGCCTTAAAAAAATAATTTAGAGAATGTTTTCGTTACTTCAAAATTCATTGTTTTAAATTTGAATCAATCTGAAAATTTTTATTTTTATTTTTATTTTTTAAGTAACTAAATGGTAAGTATAAAGTGTTATACTTGTAAAATATTACTATTTGTAAATGTACGTTTTGTACACGACCAGTATTTTGACATCATGCGCTCAACTCAGATACAAAAATCAACTCAGAAACTAATAAAATTAAGGGCTCTCTGTTAAGCAAACTTAAGAATATTTTTTCTACATTTTATGGTTGCCAATTCGGCTAGTAAATTTTCATTTTAAAAGTTTCAACACTTTTTCAGATAAATACACATTTTAAAAAACAGAATATTTTATGACAAATGGTCACAACTTCAAGAATTGGTAATGCATGTTCAGTCAAATACAAACGATTTTCGTATAGTTTATTATGATCTTAATACATTTAATCTCACAGAAAATATAGGTAGTCACACTTCACAAATTCATAACTTTAAAAAAATGAAGACATTATACGGTTATTTTTAACGAAATTACTTTTCTTTTTATAAAATACGATATCATAAGGCATTCTTTATATAGGAGAATTGTAGGAGATATATTTTTCAGGGAAGAACAATACCTAAGTAGATACTCCTAAATTTGGACCATAACTAACAACACTTACAGTGTCTCTAGTCAAATTGAAGTATATATCTCTCAACACTTCTCTTATAGCAATTCACCTCCGCATAAAACGAAATTAGTTTTTGAATATTTCGCTGAAATATCTTTATTATCGCTCAAGTTGAAAATCTCGGTTTCGAAAATTCTTCTGTGGTTTCTTATAAAATTTGTTTAAATTTGTTTGTATTATCATCTTTTAACGTTGTGACGGTTTTAGCATCCCGAAGGAAAAGCCAATTTCTGTTTAGTATTATTTTTAGTATTAAATTTATAATACCCAAAGTAAATCACAGATATGAGTGTTTAATTCAAATATGAATTAAGAAACTCTATTAAGCATTTGCATTTTTAAGCATATAAGCTCATATATTATGAAATTATGCTATATCTAAAAATATGCTTTACTAAAATTCTAGCTTTTCCAAGTATATATATATATATATATAGAGCAACATTGCAAAAAAAAAATAAAAATTGCCTTTCACATATCCAAGCGTTTTCATTACCGGAAACACTGACAGTAAATAATTCAATTATTCTGCAGACAGCAATGAATTTGACATGACCGGACAGAAATATTTGCAAGGTACGTGAGTGTTCAGAGCGAACGACTAAGAGGCTTGAACACAAGGTCGGTTACTGACACAAGGAACGGGCGAAAATAAAATAATACATTAAATATGTACTTGGATATACTTATATTTGTCTCCTGTTTCCGTTAAAAAATAAATTGAAAATAGTTACCGGAAAAATCTCGAAAGAGATTTTTAAATCAATAAATTGGTAATTTATTAATGCATTAAACTTTGATAATTCATGTTTATAATCATGTTGCCTAACTGTGCGTTCCAACCAGTTAGCGAGTAAAAATAATAATAATAACCTACTATCGATTTCATGAGGTAAGGTAATGCCAAGATTTGAATTATCACCGATATTTAAGTTTGTTGTATAATTAGAAATATGGTTTGGTCAGATGCCAAAAATTCATTGATATGTCGCTGGACTTGAATTTAAACCAAACAATAATAGGGACTATGTCATTTAATAAACTGAATAATCACACATTTTTAAATCGTTTTCACCAGATTATACAAAACAAAAAAATTGTTTGTCTGCAGAAATTTTGCTGGAACTTAGTAAAATGAAGTTATTGATGAGATAACAAATGGAAACTAAAATAATATTATTTCAAGAGACACAGCTGAGTGAATGTTTGTGAAAAATTGCAGTTTGTATATACGTATGTGGAAACTAACACATCTGCAGCGTATTTTAATAATGTTACACTATTTCAAACATAATGAAATTTATATACAGAGTGATTATAATTAAAGTCACCCTATTTAGTCCTACGTAGTGTCCGCTCTGGTTGACAGATATCGATGAAACTTGGAATATAAGTTATATGAGCCATGGGGAAATGAAATCTGCAATAAAGAAAAATTAGCTCAAATTTCGACCACCAGGTGAGAAGGGGGCGCATGAAGACCAAAAATCTCAAACTGGGAGCACACAACTTTTTTATTTATAGTATATGTTCAATGTGCATTCTATTTGCATAAAGTACATGTTCAAAGTGTATTATAGCGTGTTCAACAGTAGTGCGAAGGGTTTCTCGATCAATTGTAGCAAAATGAGGTGTTATGCTTGCTTTCAAATCAGGAATTCCGTATGCTTCCTCCATACACACGATCTCTCAGAAATATCCACCACCAGAAGTCACAAGGATTCACGTCCGGAGAGCGAGGAAGTCAGGTTGTCGGAAAACTTCTTGAAATTACCCAATCATCTCCAAACTGGGCAAGAGACAGTGCCGTCACAGTTCGGGGTATGTGAGGTGGTGCACCATCTTGAATGAATACGGTAGTCTCTAAGCACTAATGCTCTTGTAACGATGGAATGACCTGCTGCTGAAGGAGATCGAAGTAACGGGTACCCGTAATGGAACACTTTTAGGACCCTGAGAAGTGTTCTCATCAAAAACAAGGACCAAGAGTGAAATCAGCCTTAAAATCACACCATACAGTAATGTAATCAGGGTACAAAGAATGTTCATGCACAATATTAGAAGTTGCAGTACCCCATACGCGACAGTTCTGAGTATTTACTGGTCTATCTGAGGTAAAATGCGCCTCGTCTGACCACAAAATGTTCCAAGGCCATGCATTGCCAACATCTATTCTGTTTAAAAACAGCCTCGCAAATTTAGTTCGTGTGTCCAGGTCTGAAGGGTTCAGCGCTTGCACAACGTCAATCTTGTATGGATACCACTTTATAATGGATTGAAAAACCTTTAGTACGGTAGACCAAGTGAGAGACAAATCACGTGACACCGCTCGACCACTTGTCGAAGAATATTGGGAACCGGAAGCTCTTTCGACCAGAGTAAGACACTTCTTCCGCAGTTTCATTTGAAATTCGTTTTCGTCCTCTTCCTTGCAGCACACCCAGCTCCTCAGTCTCTTCGAATTTACTTAGACAACACGTTTTTCAAAGCCTGCCTCGACATTAGTCCGTTTCGTAAGCCTTTCAAGCATCGATGTTCTCGCAGTGCAATTAACAAATTACTGCCGTTCCGATAAACCAACTTCACCAGTAACGCTTGTTCCTTCTTCTTTAACGGCATAGTGCAGAATGACATTACGACAGAGATTACTGGCTGTTCAAACCGCTCCAAATTTGAATAAAATCCTTTCTTGTAGATGAAAACCGTCATCTATCGGTCAAAATGTGAACTATTTTTTATTGCATATTTCATTTCCCCATGGTCCATATAACTTGTATTCCAAATTTCATCGATATCTGTCAACCAGAGCGGATTCTACGTAGGTCTAAACAGGGTAACTTTAATTATAACCACCCTGTACATTACTGAGGTGCACTAGAAGATGCTTACTGAAGAATATGACGTGCATAACAGTTATCATTCATTTACAAAGACTCACAAAAATAAATAGTCTGTAGCATTGTCGATGAGCGATAATTACAGGAAGTAGGTTTTCAGTTACGGTATGCGATTTTACGTTTAACTAATTTTTGGCATACTACGCAGAGTGTCTTTATACTGTAGAATATGTTAGGAAAATTTTGTCGGTAGGCAGTAATTTTGCGCGCTCTAAAGTAATAAGGTATATAATAAACAATTGTACTTTCGGAACAAAAGATAGGTAAGATATTGCTTACCTCCGTTTTTGAGCAATCATCCACACTCCTCATTATACCGCGTAGTAGGTCCGCCAGAATCACTGGTTAATCCATTAAGAAAATTGATGTATCCATTACTTTTTGCACACACAATATGTAAATCATTGATTGAAGAATATCCATGTGACTAAGCAATGTGTATAAGTTATTGATTAATAAAACATTCATTATACTGATTAAAGAGTTTAATTTACAATTTTATATTTAATAGTTACATAATTTTAATCTTAAACAATTATTAAATTTGATAAGTTTAAGGGAGATCGGAGTATACATGTTCCATCTCCATCGCGAGAGAAAAAGCTTCTATTAAAGTTCTATATAGCAGAATGAAATCAGTCTTTAGTCCTTATCAAGTGATGTCATTTTACAGTTCTTTCATTGGATGGATATGACGTAAAGTCAATGTACGTCATTCATTCGTATTTTAGTCTCTTACTTCCTTGTTCATTCCTCGAGTCTGTAAAAACCTCTTCATATTTCATTTCCTCTTTGCAATTGGATAAACACTATTTATAATGACGAGTTTTTAAGTGAACTGTCATAAAAATCAATTTGCGGAGATTATTATCACAATGTATTATCAACAGAATATATACAGGGCTACAAAAAATTAAGCAATAATATCTATGAGCGTTCAGGGTACTTTTTAATTGAGCTCTTTATTTTCCAGCTGAATTATAATTAGTAAACTACGAGATGTTTTTAAAATATAAATAAATTCATGTACAGAGATATGCAAAGAACTCGATACATCGCCGTCTATGTATACAGTTCTTTGCATATGGTTCCAACAGTTAATTGTGAAAATACGCTTTCCGTTTGTTGTACTTTTTCTAAATTGTTTCCTTAAGGCATCTTATTTCACCTTATTAAGTGGAGAAATCTCTTTACAGTATTCTGGAAGTGTTGAAAAATGTTTGATAATCTATGCTTGAACCATGATTTTTCTTTGTTGGTTTTAACTCTCTGTGATTGCAAAACTTTTTTGATGATAACCTGAGACAGATAAATAATTTAAATACAAGAATTTGCTTGAAATGATGCAAAAACTAATTATAAGACAGGAAAATATGCAGTACAAAATTTAAAAATAATCTTTGTTTTAGGATATTTTTAAATCGGCGATAGTAGAATTTACTTTCATATCTACGAATTGATTTCAGAATCGTTTAACCCCTTCAGCGTCGCTATATTTTTGTGTAGGCTACTTTTTTTAAATTTCAAATTGTTTGATTGCCACCACTTTTTTGAAGAAGAAATATTCACCTTATTTAATGCCTGATAAAATGATGCGAGAATAAAGCTAATTTCACTATTTTAAAAAACTGGTGGTAATCAAGGAATCATAATTTTAAAAAAGTAGAATACACAGCCCGTGAATATCACGGGAGCGAGAATTAAGGGTTAAAGGTGTTTTCAAAGACATAAATGTTTACTAAAAACTATAATTGTAAAATTATTTGTGTCGTATAAATGATACTATGAAAGGACATTCATATTTATATCCCTATATTTTTAGCTTCTTAATCCTGTTGAGTTTTTTTTAAACAAAAAAATAAATATATAAAACAGCCTCAAGACTGTAGACTAATGTTTCTATGTTAATTTTTTAAAATGTTTTTAAAGTGTCAGTGTTGAACTCAGGGGAGGGCCCGGGGCGACAACCCCTTCTAACCCCCTCCCTGTGCAAAGAAATGTCTCCCCGGAAGATTTGGGATTTTATGCTTAGTAATAGTATAGATGTGAAATCCCCCCCCCCCCCGGAACTCTGTAGTGTATCCATTTCTCCTCACCTGCAGAAATCCCTCCCGGAGAAACATGTCTGAATTGAACATTGAAAGTGATTGCACGATTATTAGCAATGGTAGATTTATCTTTTAGGCTAGTTTATCTATGATATTACAAAACAATAGCTCTAAACTTTAAATGAAATAGGGAGGAGCCGAACACTATTAATTGTAATTATGTCGTACATGTAAGGTGTTAACTCAATTTATCCTAGTTTGTAATAAATTATATATTAAAAATTAAAAGCAAAAACTGCCTTATTGACAGGTTTTATTTAATGCTAGATTGGTTAAATTTATTAAACATATATTTTTTAATTTTCTTTAAGATTTCTTAATAACGTTATTACCTTAATTCTTACAGTGTGTTTCACAAAGGACCCCTAACTTTAAAAATCAATAACCCGGAAACGGCGATAGGAATAAACATGAAACCTATGTTTATTAAAATGTTTATTAAAAAAATCGTAAGAATCTTATACATAAATCTCAAAATTTAGTTAAAAATAACGCCGATAGATGGCGCTGCGATAAATAGGCGTATCAAAAGTCATTAAAAAGGTGCACCTTTTACACTACAGACTTATCAGAAACGAAGAATGAAATTGTCATTGACTCTCTGCTGTATGTCACAAGTCTGTTTGTTGAAATTTTTTTAAAAGCTCACGAATTGTTTTCCCATCTGTTCCTTTTGCGACTTGAAATCGCGTTTGAAAACTTCTCCTTGTGGCCGTAGGACTCTGATTTAATCGGTGGTACTCCAACAGAATAAACACGCGTTCCTCCACGGCATACATCACTTTCCGAATTATTTTCACTGTAAGCTAATAGCGGTCAGATTTCAATGGCGAAATCTTCAACGGCTAGTCTTTCTGTGCTTCTGAACTCTCTGTAGAAGGATTCTCAATGCTCTCAGCGCCATCTGTCGGTACTATTTTTAACTAAATTTTGAGATTTATGTATAAGATTCTTACGATTTTTTTATTAAACATACTACTGGATTCATGTTTCTATCTATCACCGTTTCCGGGTTATTGATTTTTAAAGTTAGGGGTCCTTTGTGAAACACCCTTTACATATGCGAGCTCCTTATTTACAATTCTTACATACATTATTATTATTATTATTATTATCAGGCTGCTTTTATCACAAACTATGCGACGCTACTCCGACAATTTCCAACAATAAACAACTCTTACACTATGTAACTGTCGTTACTTTTGAAAGAATTTTATATCACAATTTAAATTACTTCTAGCATCTTTCCATCAGCGTGATAATTTAGTAGTCAATGTATGAAAGTATAGAGTTATCATAAAAAAATATGTTGAGTTTCATCGAACTATATAAAAAATATATGTAGTATTTCTTGCTACTTTAAACAGAGTTTTAAGGGAAGATTTAACTTTTCTTTAGAGACTGTGGCAAATGTTTTATTGGTACATCCTTCATCAAGTGATATACATACAGATGGTAATTAATGTTCACCCAAGCGCGAGGTAAGATATCGCAATTAAATGCAGTGAAAGGTTGTAATTTGTTATTTCAGCTCACTATAATAATAGGAATGTAAAAGGAAGCTCTTGTTATTTCAGATTTTACTATTTATTTCAGTATAATATTTACCAAAATGTACGTTATTCCTAAGTTCTTGACTAGTTTGTATTTCCTAATCTTAAACAGAGGAAACTGTACATGATTTCTTTTGAATAATATCTAGAGTACAGTAGTATTCTTGTAGGGTTATATTTAATGCTGGATAAATCAGATTGTAAAAACACATTCTTCCCATAAACAATATTTAATTTTAAAGTACATAATATACTTTTGTTACAGTACTGTCCACTCTTTAGAAAACTTTTGTAGGGTCAACGCTGGTTGCATAAAACTGTACAGACGCAACCTTCTACACTGGCAGTATTTCTTAACAGTAAGCAGTATTGTTTACTTCCGTTCAAAATTTTTCTACTGTTAAGAAATAGTCTTGAAGGGTAACACTAATGACTGTGACGATATTATATTCTCTACAAGTATGTATTTTTTTATATTGCTGTTGATGACAAATTTGCATTTAAAATTCAATGTTATGTTTTATTAACGTTCCATTTAGGCTAAAAATTATTATAAATGCCGTAGCTACTGCTTAGACATCACATTAATTTCCTCATATTTTTAATGAAAATTTCCATAGAAGGAAGTATGACAATTTCTTTGTTTTGAATTCTTCGTTTTGTATAGCACATTGCAGATTCAAAACGAAAATTGTGTTAATAAGAATGTTATTAAGCAATTCTAACGTTGCTGCACATCGTATTCAAAAGCAATATCAGATAGATTTATTTATAATATTCTTCAGTGAATGTAATCTAAAAGCTAAACAATATTTTTATAAAAAAATTCATTAATTTAAATGCACAACAAGCATATATCTCATGCCTTAAAAGAATGAAAAAGGAAAAAAATACGCTTTTGAAAATATATAACATATATGTGCTTTAAAATTCTAATTTAATTTTAAAATTTTTATTTTAATGCTAAATAAAATGCAACTTGATATGCAGTTTTATAAAATATGTGTGACATATTTTAATTTTCAATTACAGAAACAGAAAGTTTCTTAAAATTCGTCATAATTCCCGGAAGTAGTGTCTATAAATAAAATAGTTTTCGAATATGAAAGATTTTAAATAACAGAAACATGTGTACATATTTTATCTTCTTTGCGAATATGATCTATCTGAATTGTTATTATTTTCTAAAAAATGATTATTTGCATATAATTAGAAATTCAAATATTCAAGTAAAGAAAACATAGTATTTGTTGATTTTTTGTTACAGAAAGATGGCGAAAAGAAAATGCACTTGTCATTAAAATTAAATTGTTTTTGTTTAAATATTCTAATAACATATTTTTTATTTTAATTTAAATGCTTAATATATATATATATCATTATATAATAATAATGATAATAATTATTATTATTATAATTTTAAATAAAAATTATTTTATTTATTGAAATTATAAATTATCCTTTCCCTTTTACTATTTTACACTTTTAAATGTTTTTACACTCTGTATGCTTAATTTTGAATAAGACTGCACTATAAATTTAAAAAAAAATTAATTTTATATTTAACTTTGGTTTTATTTCATTGTGAAATACTTTACAAAATATGTTAATGTCTCTAATGTTTATAGATTTTTTTAATTTGTTTTTATTATTAGAAATGTCTGTATTAATCAATCTTAAAAGGGATTCTTAAAAAAAAAAAAAACTTTTTTTTCAGTTCCTTTAAATCGGCTGAGAATCAGTTAACGCTGCTTATTAAAAGAGTGGTGAGAAAAAATGTGTTTTACTCAATGATGCTTATGAAAACTAATGTTATAATTATTAATATAACCTAATTCACTAAATAATAATTATTAGGTTTTATGCTTTTTTTAATGGGATTGGTAATGGAATAAATTCTTAGATATAACTAAATCCCCACTAAAAATAATATCCCCACTATATCCGTAGAAACGTTTCAGATATGTGCATTTTCTTATGTTTAAATTTGGAAAAGTAATTTCAAAAGACCAATAGGTTTTAGAAAAAGGCCTAACAATATCGTTTTGACCTCTGTTTTATACATTTTATTTCAGTAATTGTTATTGAGGTTGGTCATAAATTAGCGGGCAAAATGAAGTTTATAATTATGATTAGTTATACATAAAAATATCAGAGTATTAATAATTATCCGACGGTAAAACCTCCCCCAGAGATAACCTTTCTTACAGATGTTCAATGTGGCTGCCCTTTGTTAATCTGCAATATCCGTTTTGTAAATAAGTTCTTGCTGCATATTTCTGGACATATTCACATCGATCGAAACAAATGCAGTACTGATTCCTGGTATCAATTCAGGAACAGATTTCTGAAATGGAAGATTATAAAACTTAATTTTTAAAGGTACCATACACTGAAATGGCTGATGGTCATGGCGGCCAAATAATAACACCTTTTTAGCACTAGAACATTCGTTGGTGTCATTTAGATATCAAACCGAATTTAGCCTTATCTCTAACACATTTTTCACTTGCATTCTTCAAATTTTATGACGTTTAATCGTTTTCAGTAATGAATACACTGTCGAAATTTTTATTATGCGATTTGATTTAAAAAAAAAAAAAAAAATCAGTCAATTTCACCTAGAACGTTTGTAGGTATTATTTCAACACCAAGAAAAATTTGAAATAAAACATCGTACTTTTGTGAAAATCTAACAATATAAGCTTAATTATAGTACAACGATGCAATATAGTGCTAAACTAGAATTTATAGCAACTCTTTTGCATAGTTAAATTAGTGGTATCGAAACGACATCGGCGCACAATGGAGTATTTGACGCAAAATCCCGGTCAAAAAGGTAGAAATCAAAATTAGCTCAACAATTGTAAAAAGAATTTTTTATAACAGCTTATTAACTGGTGCATCGATCTATGTGTATTTCAGGTGTATGAGACATATCTGGGTGCTCCTAGCCTCCGTTGAAGTGAAAGTTTCTTTATGAGAAGACGTGCTTTTTTGCTATATTTCAGCTTTGTTATTGTGTTTAAATGTACTACTTTCGCATGTACATTTAAATAATTTTACTATTCATATAATAATAAATAATTCAAAATGAAAAGAGGTTAATATTAAGACTTTTTAGATCTAATTTACTGAAATATATTTATTGAAATATATTATCCAATATATTCAAAGCTTTTTAAAGCTATGTCAGGGTTTGTCGAACCATTTTTTAATTATAATCGTATTGGTTATGGTTTTGAAGGCAAATTTAAAAATATATTCCGCATATTGTTGTCATTTTTAGATATCAATTTTTTATAGGACTGCAAACCTGTTACAAACACTCAAAAACCAGAATCTGTATACTATAGAGGCTCAACTTTGGTAAATACTAAATGCAATTAATATTCATATATATATATATATATCCATATACTTAAAGCTAACCTGCTTTTTAGTTTTTCGTGCAAAAATGCTATTTATACGCATGCGCGAGCATTCAGCTAATCAGCTAGAGGCTTTTACTATCTTCAGACGCGATGTTCCAGCCAATGAAGTGAAGGCTTTTTCCTCTCTCTTCTCTCTAGAAGCGTATGTGTTCCATTTGGTTGTTCGGTTGTTGAAACTTTATAGATTTCTTTTATTAAGGTATTTTTTCATTTTACCGTATTTATTTTCTTTTTAAGTCGTATGTATTTTAATACTTTGAATTTTTTATAACTAACCCTTTTTTTGAGAGAGAGAGAGATTTCGTGGCACGAAATTCCGCGAATCATTTCCGATGTAAACAAACTAATTTTAAACTTTTAATATGTAATTCTGTGTGATATGATTAAATTCAGGTTTTCTCAACGACGATCACAGTATTTTTACCAAATAATTTTTGTATTAATCAAGCTTTTTTGGTTATTAAGCATAGCTAAACACGAAAGAAAACTTTGTTATTTTAAGATTTTGATGTGAATTATTTGCGTACATTTATAAGACGAGTTTCACTGAATAATTCAAGAAAAAAAAATCTCATCATTATACATATTTAGTTATGCATTATTAATTATTTACTTGGCCTTTACTTTTAATATTTCAAACTTACAGCTGAATGTAACTATTAAAACATTTGAAATACTGTATTTGTAAAATGAAATTTCAGCTTAAACACTCGACAATTACTTTTACTTATGCATTATTAATTATTTACTTGGCCTTTACTTTTAATATTTCAAACTTACAGCTGAATGTAACTATTAAAACATTTGAAATACTGTATTCGTAAAATGAAATTTCAGCTTAAACACTCGACAATTACTTTTAGTTATGCATTATTAATTATTTACTTGGCCTTTACTTTTAATATTTCAAACTTACAGCTGAATGTAACTATTAAAACATTTGAAATACTGTATTCGTAAAATGAAATTTCAGCTTAAACACTCGACAATTACTTTTAGTTATGCATTATTAATTATTTACTTGGCCTTTACTTTTAATATTTCAAACTTACAGTTGAATGTAACTATTAAAACATTTGAAATACTGTATTCGTAAAATGAAATTTCAGCTTAAACACTCGACAATTACTTTTACTTATGCATTATTAATTATTTACTTGGCCTTTACTTTTAATATTTCAAACTTACAGCTGAATGTAACTATTAAAACATTTGAAATACTGTATTCGTAAAATGAAATTAGCTTAAACACTCGACAATTGCTTTTAGTTATGCATTATTAATTATTTACTTGGCCTTTACTTTTAATATTTCAAACTTACAGCTGAATGTAATTATTAAAACATTTGAAATACTGTATTCGTAAAATGAAATTTCAGCTTAAACACTCGACAATTACTTTTAGGTTAAATTCAGGTTTTCTCAGTGAGGATCACAGTATTTTTACCAAATAATTAAAAGTACTACATGCATGCATCTATCTATCTATCTATCTATATTAGAAATTGTGCAGGTTTCTGGTCACTGTTTTGTTTACATATTTTAAACAAAAATTTCAATTTAATAATGCACTGAAAATTATAATGAATGCTTACAATTAAACACAACAACACAAAACAAAAAATTTCACAAAAACACATTATTTCCCCGATATTTTCCCACAACTAATCAATAAATTTCATGATATTTTATTGCGATTTTAAACCATGAACTTTAGTACTTTTCTGTTATATGGACACTATGCCAAAATGTATGTATGTATGTAAATGCATGTATGTATGTTTGGCGACAATGGTGTACGTATAACGGAAAAGTGCCTGAATTATTATTTATATATATATATATATAAACATAATTGGCGACACAGCAAGTTTTCTGGATTTCTCCCTGTCTCTCTAACCACATTGTTAACAAAACAAAAAATTCACGAAAAACACATTATTTCCCCGATATTTTCCCACAACTAATCAATAAATTTCATGATATTTTATTGTGATTTTAAACCATGAACTTTAGTGCTTTTCTGTTATACGGATACTATGCCAAAATGTATGTATGTATGTATGTTTGGCGACAATGGTGTCCGTATAACGGAAAAGTGCCTGAATTATTATTTTTTTATATATATATATAAAATATAAACATAATTGGCGACACAGCAAGTTTTCTGGATGTGAAAGGCGGAGATGAATTTCATTCATTCAATGACCGTTTTAAAAGTTTCAAGTTTGGATTGAGTGCACCTGAACATAAAAACCGATACCTATTTCTATGTTCATGTTTGAGTTATTTGGATATCTTTTCGTATAGCACAGAAAATCATTTCTCCCGCTTTCGTAATACAGATAAATTCTGGTGTATTTTTTTTTTCTTCTTTTTATATCATAAGTACTTTTCTACTTTAAATTTTTTAATTGTCGAGTTTCTAAGCTGAAATTTCATTTTTCGAATGCAGTATTTCAAATGTTTTAATAATTACATTCAGCTGTAAGTTTGAAATATTTAAAATATTAAAAGTAAAGGTTAAGTAAATAATTAATAATGCATAACTAAATATGTATAATGATCAGAATGACATATTAAAATGTGTACAGAATGACATGAAAATTTTAAAAAACTGAAATTTTGCACTTGCAACTTAATTGTAAATTTCATTGTTTACATTGGAAACAATTTGTGGATTTTAAGAATTTGCTAAACTTCGTGTCACCAAATTACTAAATCTCTCTCTCTCACTCTCCAAAAAAAAAAGGGTTAGTTTAAAAAAATTCAAAGTAGCAAAATACATGCAACACAAAAAGAAAATAAATACGGTAAAATGAAAAAATTACTTTAATAATAGAAATCCATAAATTTTCAACAACGACATCAGACGAACGTATCTCATCTTTCGTTTGTGATAAGGAACGCTCCTTTAGCCCCCTCCACTCATTGGCTGAATTGTAAAGGGCAAAATTGGGGGACAAAATGACTACAGCATTTCTGAGAAAAGAAAAAATCAGAAAATCCACAGAAAATAATTATTTTTGTTGCAAGTTGTGTTAACTGTCTTTATGGTTCGAGTCGATGTCAGACTGAGTGTAGATTTCTGCAAGTTGGATTTGGGTTAACCCGATTTTTCAAAAGTTAGTTCAAGTTCAGTATATTATTTCAGATTAAAACTATACCTATCAGGGCTTGAATTTCAGGGCGGGATTCGCGCGGAAAATTTTGAAATCCTGCCCAAAAAAGATCATGAGCGGGAGCCTCCCGCACAAAAAATTTCAGCATTTTTGGAGAAATTTGCATTATTTAATTTACCTGCAACCGAACGATAAATTTCTCGATTTTTTTTCCCCCGCAACCGATTGACGGACTTTGTGTTTTTTCCGCTACTGATCGAGGAACTTTGTGGTTTTTTCCGTGACAGATCAACGAACTTTGAGTTTTTTCTGCGACAGATCGACGAACATTGTGTTTTTTAAGCGACTGATCGACGAACCTTGCGTTTTTTGGGGACAGATCGACGAACTTTGTGTTTATTCTGCAATCGATCGACGAAATTTGCTTTTTTCCCATGACTGATCAACGAACTTTGTGTTTTTTGGTGACAGATCGACGAACTTAGCGTTTTTTCCGCGACAGATTGATGAACTTTGCGTCTTTTCCACGATCGATCGGTGAATCTCAATCAAGTAAAATCTAAAGTCAGAAATTTATTTAACAACCTAATTGTTAAGGGTCCCTAACACATTTAATGGAACTTGAAAAATACACTGCATATATAAAACTTAACTTTCTTCCCTTTTTTATAATAAAAATAAACATTTTACATAATCATTCTCAGTTGACTTAATTTTTTCAATGGTATTTTGTCATGTCTGCATTAATGTAATTCTTTAAATAGCACGTAAAAGAATAGTGGGGTTTAAAGATTTTTTTTCTCCCTCCCAAACATTACAACTCCCCTCCATTTAAAAATGTTGGTAGGGAGACTCCCGTCTTTGGAAAAATTGAATTTCAAGCCCTGCCTATAATATGTTTGTGTGTATTGAGGTTTGTATAGATGTTTGTGTGTGTGCTGTTTTTAATACAGACAGTTTCATTTTTCACACGAACCTTTCAAAAAATTCTCATTCTTTGCGCAATCCTTTAACAAAATTCGCATTTTTTTTCATGATTCTTTAATGAAATTCGCATTTTTTTCTGTATCTTTTTTTTGTCGAGATTCATAATTTTTTCAGCTATCCTATGACGTAATTCGTGTTTTTTTTTCAGCGATAATTTGACGAAATTTGTGTTTTTTCTGCGATTTTTTTTTCCACAAAATTTGCGTTATTTTCCACGATTATTTTATGAAATTTGCGTTTTTCTGTGATCCTTAGACGAAATTTTCTTTTTTCGCAATGCTTTGATAATAATCACATTTTCTCTGCTACCTTTTGATAAGATTCATGAATTTTCAGCAATCCTTCGATGAAATTTGCGTTTTTTCAGCAATCTTTGAAGAAATTCGCATTTTTCTCGCGATACTTTAACGAAATGTGCGTTTTTCAGCGATTTTTTGATAAAATACATTTTATTCCGCAATTTTTAGACGAAGTTTGGCAAGAAAGCGCTATCTTTGGGTGAAATTTCCTGTTTTGCGATTCTTTGACAAAATTTGCTCATCTTTTGTGTAAATCGCGTTTTTCTGTGGCCTTTTAACAAAATTCACGTTTTACATGATCCTTTGATGAAATTAGTGTTTTTCCCGTGATCATTTGACGAAATCTAGGATTTTTTTTCCCGTGAAGATTGATTATATGTTTTTAGTCTGCAGGTGACCTAAAAAGGTTGTGACGCCTGTCACTGCATTGCACGCATTCTGCCACGGTGTATCAAACAAACAAAATTCATCCTAAAGAATTATTATTTCGTTTCTGGAAATGAACAACCGTCAACTCATTGGCTGAATTATAAAGGGTGAAATGTGTAGGCACCGAGTATCATCTATACTATTAATGTCGGTAAACGTCTGTCTGTGTGTGTGTTGTTGTGTCTGGCGTCTGTAAGCACAAAACTCTGCATGCAGACGACGGACATAAGTGCTTTTGGTATAAAAAAATTCGTAAGTGGAGTTTTTAAAATTCACAACATTTTGCGGGAGAAGAGGGGTGCGAACGAATTTTAAAAATGAATCCCCATCAATAATTATGGAGGCGGGGAGGAGTATGTTTTGCCTACACGGGGCGGAGACTTTTCTTTGTTGACACCACTCATATGATATATCGTTCGAAAGGCCTGTGACTGCCTTTTCATGTTATGCATCTGTGTGGTCCATCCCCCACCTCCCCCCCGCCAATTGGGGCACTTTTCTAAATTTTGCACATACCACTCATGTTATATATCGTTAAAAAGGTCTGTGACTGCTTAATCATATTATGCATCTCCGGTGTCCATCCCCCCACTCTCCCCCCCCCAAGGGGGTACTTTTGTAAATTTTGCACAATCCCTTCATGTTACGTATTGTTGGAAAGGTCTTTGACTGCTTATTCATGTTATGCATCTCCGGGGTCCATCCCGCCACTTCCCCCCCCCTTTAAGGGGGGCAATTTTCTAAATTTTGTTGACACCCCTCATGTCATATATTGTTGGAAAGGTCTGTGACCGCTTAATGATATTATGCATCTCCAATGTCCATCTCCCCACTTTGCCCCCCCCCTCCCCCAAAGGGGTACTTTTCTAAATTTTGCAGACAACCCTCATGTCATATATCGTTGGAAAGGTCTGTGACTGCTTAATCATATGCATATCTCCAATGTCCATTTCCCCACTTTGCCCCCCGCTCCCCCAAGGGGGTACTTTTCTAAATTTTGCAGACAACCCTCATGTCATATATCGTTGGAAAGGTCTGTGACTGCTTAATCATATGCATATCTCTGATGTCCATCTCCCCGCTTTGCCCCCCCCCCAAAGAGGTACTTTTCTAAATTTTGCACACAACCCTCATGTTATATATCGTTGGAAAGGTCTGTGACCACTTAATCATATTATGCATGTTCCGTGTCCATCCCCTACTTTACCCCCCCCCCCCAAGGGGTTACTTTTTAAAATTTTGCACACACCCCTCATGTTACATATCGTTTGAAAGGTCTTTGACTGCTTATTCATGTTATGCATCTCCTTGGTCCATCCCGCCATTTCCCCCTCCCCAAGGGGGCACTTACCATTTACTTGCACAACAGTGCTAAATGTGTCAGATGAAAGAAATTCCGCGAGTACATGTGCCAGTGAAACTTAGCCAATTGCTGTTCTTCAACCTAGCTTTAATTCAAAGTGGGTTTTTTATTTATTTGAATTATTCTGCAAAAGTTTCAAACATTTTAAAGCAGCTATGAATTTTATTTTTATGGTACTATCAAGTTTTTTGCCGTCAAATTTTGACGGGTTCCATCTAGTATAATATACATTGGTTTTTACAATTAATTAAACATTTATGTGTAGTAAAATTAAACACATTTAAGTAAACATTACTTATAAATAAAACAAATCTATCAACAATTAATTTCCTCTTATAAATAATAAACAATTAAGTAAACATTGTGTTATATATTTATTTACTTATTTAAATACATACATTTATGCATATATAGCATTAATTAAGTGTATTTACTAATAGAAAGACAACAACAATGGTTTTAATTTTAAAACACATGAAAATTTATTTTGGCCAGGATTTTGCGTCAAATACTCCACCCTGCGGCGGCTCTTTTAGGATATCAAAACTGTCCCCCGTTCTAGGGTTAACTGGATTTAATGTATTTTTCTGTAAAATAAACCATCGTTCTTTTGGGAAAATGTAACAATATAAGCTTAATTAAAGTACAATAACTCAATATATTGTTATATTAGAATTTATAGCATCTATTGTGCATAATTAAATTAGTGTTGTCGAAATGACACCGGTGGCTGTGTTAGGATATCGAAATTGTCTAGTGCTAGAACAATCTAAACTCTGATTAAAGCATTGAGGTGAGGAGATCATTTGCAAATTTATGATACAATCAGCCATTAAACTGATACCTTACAATAAATGTTTTCCTAATTATAGTTACGAAATCGCCAGACTGATTTGTATTCACCCTGTATTTCATTTCATATCATTTTAGTAAATAATAATGTGATAATAAACACATAAAGGCAATCAAGAAGGAACTATAAATTAATTTATTTTTGGAAATTAATTCACTGAAAATAGTATTTAAAAACAAAAACAAAAAATATTTGAAAAAAATAATTTAATTCTTTTTTTACTTTTGTAAAAAAAATCGTAAATTTTAAACGCTCCCGAATTTTTCGTAAATAGATGTAAATCCGACAAATCTTTTTGCTTAAAAAATGAATGTATTCATAAGTATGTATTATGTTTGTCTTATAGTAACTTTTTAGTATGTACACTGTTAAACATTTGCAGCAAACTGTCCAGTCATTTGACCGTTTTTTGAAGAAAACTGTTACATAACCGTAATTTTACTGTATTCCGACCGTATTATTGCTCAGTTTATGTTCATAATATAGTTACATTACGGTTTTGTAACTACAAAAATGGTCAAATGACTGGACAGTTGCTGCAAATTTTTAACAATGTAAGCTATTACCTATGTTCACAATTTTTTTCAATAAGTATGTTTATTCACTTATAGGGTGCCTGATAACTTAAAAAAATACACTCTAAAAAAAATCAGTGAATTGAACAAATTTTTCCGTTGCCTTTTTTCGTTAAAACACAAAAATTTCCGCTTTGATTTGCTTCGCTTCCCGCAAAATACGGAAAACTCACCAATCTAACATAAAATATACATGAAATTCTCCAGTCTAAGTCTGCAATTTCTTCAAACCACAGGGGTGTACCGGCAACTGTGCTGCGTGTTACTTTTCCGTATTAGAAACGGAATTTTTACGTATGTTTTTTTCCATTAAAACACGGAAAATTCAAGAAACGAAGGTCAAATTTTTCTGAACTTCCCCAGTCACAAGACAGAAATTTCTCCAAATAACGGAAAAATTTCTTCCAATCACAGGGGGACTCCGAAAACTTACGGTATTTTACGAAATTTATTTTAAGAGTGTACGCTATATTGCCATAACTCACCGGACACTTCCAAATTTTGAGGTTTTGTCGAATATTTAGAGAAATAATTTACCATTTCTTCTCAAATTTCTGGTATATAAAAAACATAAAACACCTCATATTTTTGAGCGAAGCAAAATTAGGGGATAAACAACAAATTGAATAAAATAATAATATTTTCAATCACGCTGTAAAGTAAATTTCTCTAAATGATCCACAGTTATAGCACTCGACTATGTAGGCCTTTTGCATTATTTGTGTTTATCTGTGTAAGGATAGCACGTTCTTGTATATATAGAAGTTTTACTAAAAAAATTCGCATTTAAAAAAAATCTGCATGTAAAAAAAATTTCGCATGTCTTTGACTTATAACATTTAGGGTATTCAACCAAATTTAACTCCAATTTCAGAAAACTTGACAAAATGCAGTCGAAAGAATATTCTTTAATTATATTATAATTATATTTAATATTTGATGAAATATGGGCATCTATTTTTTTAACAGTGCATGTGCGAACGATAACAAAAATAATTTTGCATAATTTAGTCGTCAACTTAATAGGCAAGGTTCGCACACTGCTTGAAATTTCGAAAGAGTCAGCTATCTCTATTAATGAGGAGAAAACATCTATTTTTATACACGTAATTAAGCCTCATCATTTATTCACAAAATTTGCAATATTTTTCAGCAGTTAAATAAGGAAAAAACTGTTAAAACTTGTGGTAGAGTAGTGAGAACCCTGTGTAGGGACACGCGTATAAAAAGGCTTTTTGGGCATTTTGAAAATCTAAAAATATATCGGCAATGTACCAAGTTGAATTTTAGCTGCTTTCTAAAAATGTTAAGGGATTTTTCACTAATTGACATTTTTCATCTTATTTTTATTTATTTAATTTTGTTCTTGTTGCTGCTTTTCTCTTCTTGAAAGAATCTTCAGAAGGAGCTTTTTCCAACAAAAAAAAGAATTATCGAGAATCCGTTCTAAATGGAAACTTCCGTTCCAAAATTAAGTGTGAACATAGATTAAATACATACGCTACTGTTGGAAATAATGTTTTTTAATGACAATTTTTGGAAATCTTTTATCATCTAGCAGCTGTAATTCAGCTAACTATACCGCAGATATATTTTATTAATTTTTGCGATCTTCAACTTGTTACATACCCATCATACGCAGTTTATATGTTTAGTCTTGGAATCGTTTTGAAAATCGAAAAAAAAATTACTTATTTACACGTTTCAGACACTGGAGATTCCGAAAAACATATTTCTTAAAAAAATTGCTGACTAGTCTGTCTGTTAACGCTCTATCTCCTTAACAAAATGATATAGAGACTTGAAATTTGGTATGTACTTAGTGTGTAACAATGGAAAGAAGCTTATTGAATTTCCGTAACCTCGATTATCCGGAGCTATTTTTTTTTTCGGACTCTCGAAATATTCGTTCTGATAAAAGGTAAATAAAATTTTTCGATATTGTTTATTTTAAAGATTGAATATAAAAAACAATAACAAAAACATAAAGAATGCATAAAGAATGCAGTCGATCGGGTAGTGAGTTGCCAAGAAATTTGTAATCCTATTTACCACACTCTTCGATTTTTCCTAATCCTGTATTTCATTCAAATTTCAATTCAAAGATATATTGTTATTGGAAATGGGACGCTTAATCCGACGCAGTAAACCGTTAGTTAATATGATTATAAATTCGGAATTATAAGGATGTTCATTTTACGCAATTTAGTAATAGAGCATTTAAAGTTTATGACGTCATCAAGCCACGATTTTATTCGAATTGCAATGCTTTTTATAAATAGTTTACACGTTTTACTTTCATATTTTATATTATGCATATCCATGATGAGTAAGTATTACGGTGTTCCCCAACGACAAGTCGTTTTATATGAATTACTTTATATATTTTACTGTTAAATAGAGCGAAAAAAATTTTGTAGTTTGCTCATGTTCAGTTATAAATTATTTTATCAATATGTTCTTATTGAATAAAATATTTCACTTATTATTCTAATTACTGTATATTATTTCTATTATACATTGTAGCAATTTCTGAAAGTGGAGTTTAAAATTGATTGAAAACTCTGCACGTTATCAGGAAAAACATGCGGAAATATTTTGAATTTTTCAAAGAAAACTGTATATTTGAGTATGATTATACGTGCTATATGATCACAAATATTCTAACAAAAGTAACTAATCCGGAGCTACAGCAAACGACCATTTCGAGCATTTAACTTTATAGGATGATCGAAAATATTATATATTTTATTCAATTTGTTTCTGGTCCCTGTCCTCGTGACCAAACATTCTCTGAAAAATACGATGTCAAACATTTTTTTTTATGTTTATGCATTATAGTGAAATATTTGACAAGTAATTCTTGAAATAGTCGAAAAAACGTTCAAAATAAAAAGTGCCCGTTGACTTTTGACCATAAAGTGTATATCGGAAAAGGACATTTTTATAGAAGCAATATGAGTGATAATTTGGCAGTCAATCATACCTTTGACATAAGGTTTTTTGATGAAATAAATATATTTTTTTAGAAATTGAATGGCAGGTTTTCCGAATTATATTTTCCATAATTAGTGAAAACAATTTTTTCTCTTTTGCATTGATTTCCTTGAACATTTTCCTTAAAATTACAATGCAACAATTTTGTGATCGTTAGCATAATTGTTTAATATATGTGCAATATTTTTAATTTTAATTTTTAATTAAATAAACTATATTGACACCCGTTTAACGAAGTCTCAGCGGTACACTTAAAAAAGATGAAATTCGGTCTGAAGAAAATTCGTTAAATAGAAATCCACTTTAATTTATGAAACTTGTATACCCATAACCCACATAAAATGGAAAGTACAAATAAAATGTAAAATTTTTAAAAGAGACGCCTCCAAGGATTAACATTAGCTTGGGAGTTTGTCTGGTGATACGATAAAGTTCGATCTTCGATCTTGTCGACCCAAGCAGGGAGAGTTCTAGCATAAAAACGACTATTAGTTATGTACACATAAACACTCGTATGCACACAACCCACATAAAATGGAAAGTAGACATAAAATGGAAAATTTTGAAAAATATATTTTAATTCGGTAGTCCTTTTTTTAAGTAATGTAGATATGAGAATAATTTAGTTAGAAAATTAAATATATATATATAACAAAGAGAAGTAAACAAAAACAGAAGGGTACATTTTCTTTTTTTTTTCATTAAGATATGATTAAATGTGTGGTTTTGATTTAATGATTCAAATGTGTTCATTTTCATACAGTCCGCTGAAATAAATTCATACACCCATCGCAACAGCAACCTCTCGGTTTGAATACTGTACACGCACAAAAGTTGAATAAACTTCGTTATATAGAATACGTTTTTCGTAATATGTAGATTAATTTGCATTTTAATGATGTTGAAAAGTCGGTTCTGCAGAAAATTTCGTTAAGAAGGAAAAAAAACATCGTTAAATAGGGACTTCGTTAAAGGGAAGTTCCACTGTATTTTTATTAAACTATGTTTTCTATTTGTGTTATATTAATTGATTCAACCAATTTCTGAAATATTCTTGAAAAAATTTTATTAATATTACAAAAACGCAGAAATATATTTATCTGCGATTAGAAATTGATCTAAAATAAGTAAAATTTCTTGTGTGTCTAATGAGGCAAAAACTTATAGAAAACTTCTGTAAATGTTATTTTATATATATACTAGGGGGCCTACCCCCTGCGAGCTACGCTCGCCAACCCCCGCTCAGACTTCGAGGCCTCTAAAAGCATGACAGCGTGCTTCGTTTTAAAAATATTGGTAAATCTGTAATTGGATTGCCATGCTTTTAACGTTTTAATGGGGCATTTTTTTTATTATCATGGCCTCATACACAGCTGTTGCGACAACTGGCGACTGTTTTAGGGATTGATAAGTAAAATCAATTACACACCTTGAAAACCAGCTTGTATAAAATGGTTAGGTTTAAATTGTGGCTACCTTTCGGACTTTTATAACAACGATCTGTATTCTATTCTTCCTTTGAGTTTACGGATGAGAAAAATTCCATCTGCTTGTGAATAACATTAAGAACCACGGTATTGAAAAGTACTATGTTATAGACATTTTCAGTAACATGTTTTAATTTTCTCTCTATTTTAGTGCACCATCATGCATATTTTCATGTTATTTTAAATATGTAAATTTATTTTAATTAATATGTATATACGAAATTTCTAATAATTATTTATCATACAAAATTAATTAAATATTTTGTGCATGCATACCTGCATTTATTCGGCATCAATTGATGAGATATTTAAACAAATTTGCTATCCACGATAATTTTACACCATGTTATGTCACTTGAATATTGTGCATAAGAAAATCGGGTACTTTTCCAGTATAGGATCCTTTGCTTTTAGGTTTGTCGTAATTCGAGTTTCAAAAAGGGATAGATTCGTTAATATACATATATTTGTTGCCAAAAGTTATGAAAGCAAACCCAATGAACTGTTGTTTCTTTTCTATTATAGGGGTCTTGAGGCTTTTTTAAAAAGCTTGGCGCAATTCGGGCATCAGAAAGTGAGATTTGGTGCCAAATGACATAAACAGCCATGGAAACAAATTCGACGATTGTTTTTGTTTATATGCGTATTTTAATTATACGTATATTATTATTGTTTTTTCTATACAAATTACTTCTGATTATATATAAAATAGGATAAATGACATTTTACTCTAAACAAATTGTATAAATATTGAAAAATGCTTCTGTATACGAAATGACAAAGTGAATAGGTTGGCAGAAAGTATGTTGCCAAATTTCCTTTTCCGCCAAGGCTATTTTCTCTGTTTCGTCAAGGCCCCATATACTGGAAAAGAACCGAAATTTTATGCTTGTTTATACATGTATTTATATGTATATATACAATTTAGTTATAATTGTCTTTCAATTTACCTCTTTTTGTACATAAAAATAGATAAATGGCTTCTTTATATTAAACAAATTGTATAAACATAAATGACGTATTTACATAAATGACGTCATTTGGACGAATTTATTCAAAATATTTTCAGTTTATAAATTAAATTAAATGCGGACAGACGATTGAATCCTGACGATAGAAATGTGATTTTTTTTTCAAATTTTCCGGAAAAACATAATTTAATCACAATCTTGTCTTCATTATCAATTGAAATAAAAGATAAATTCAATTTCAATTTGAAAATGACTAATAAAAAGAAATCAATAATCCCTATCGGGATCCTTTTTGATTTATTTCCCTTTTTTGTTACAAAAAAACTAAGTAATTAGTTGCCATCATTACAGAAATGTCATTAAAATTAGAAAAAAATTAATATCTCGAAAACTAATTCCAATTTCAAAATTCTATTACCAGTTTTGACATCCGCGGATTTTTATGGACAATTGGTATTAATTTCACCATCAAGCGTTTAATATTTTATTAAAATTAGCCCTGAAACATAATCAGTCGTTTAATCAGTCGTTTCATAAAATCGTTTCATAAATTCGTTTCATAAAATCGTTTCACAAATTCGTTTCATTAGGATTTTATATATATAAGGTAGATTTTAAAGCATTGGAACATATCTCGCGCAGATACTATTATGACAGGAAAATTCAAGCGCAAATGCAGGATGACTGTAATTTAAGGGATTTGTGTAAAAATACTTAAAATAATTCTATAACTATTTAAGATACATAATTTTTAATCAAACTTATATTTAATTGATATGATTTTGAAATGATTCGCATTTTCTGCTAATCATGTGAGTTTTACAGCAAAAAAAATAAACAAAATTCAGAAGTTAAAACTACAGCGTATATGTAACATTTCCTCCTACCGTATATGTTCAAAATTAATCGTTTTGGTCAATATAAAACTGATAACGGTAGGCTGTTGATTCACAAACTTCAACAAACATTTCATTTGGCGTTGTGGCACATTCTTGCTCAATTGCTCCAGTTGTTTGAAATTATTCGCATTTTCTGCTAATCATATGATTTTTACAGCAAAAAAAAAAAAATAATAAACAAAAATCAGACGTTGAAACTACATCGCATATGTAACATTTCCTCCTACCGTATATGTTCTAAATTAACAGTTCTGGTCAATATACCGCTGATAACGGTAGGCTATTGATTCACAAACTTCAACAAACATTTCATTTGGCGTTGTGGCACATTCTTGCTCAATTGCGGTTCCAGAACGTTGTCTGTGAACATCCATTCGTTTAAAACTTATCTTTTATCCAATGAATTGGAATTCGCATAGTTGGATCGACCTTAAACTCCTTGCGATATTGTTTT
This sequence comes from Maratus michaelseni, assembly GCA_963931845.1. Taxonomy (NCBI): domain Eukaryota; kingdom Metazoa; phylum Arthropoda; class Arachnida; order Araneae; family Salticidae; genus Maratus; species Maratus michaelseni. The sequence goes on along the minus strand of OZ007594.1, from coordinate 94,657,141 downwards.
TGTAATTCTGGTACATTTTCATACTTACCATAGTATTTTAAAATAAATTTTCTTTTTTCAAAAGTTAATATTGGTTCCCCCATCTTTTCCAATTAATTACACTTTCAAAATAAAGAAAAAAACAGAAAGTTATGACCCGTTAAACTATGTATGTATACATTTTTCTGGCGAACCCTGTATGATAAATGGAAATTTATCTGTATTTTCTGAGTGAAAAAGTCACTTTTAAGATTAACACATCTTGAACACACTTCTAAATGTCCACCACTCCCAGTAAATTAATAAATATGTGCTTCTTTCATCATCAAAATAATTATATCGATTTCAGAATATATATATATCAATTAAATAACTTGCTCCTTGTCTAGTTTTTAAGATTCCGATCAGAACTGCGGAGGTGCTGGGATCAATTTCCCATTTAAACCTTGAAATCACCCAGTGGTTCCTCAACCACTTTAAGGCAAGAAACAATTTGTTTAACAAATGTTAAACAAAATGTTTAAAAAAAAAAGATTACTCTTTATAAGTTTTATCCCTTATAATTAAAGTAATATTTTACTCTCTCTGAAACTTTTTCCGAGCATTTTATTAGATTCCCGTATTGAAATAGTCAAAGCATACATGCTTTCTACTTAGTACTCGATAAACTTCGTAAATTTTAAAAGTTAAATAGCCGTGACATCATCGCATATGCATCCTCCGGAAAAACTGTATTTGACGAGATATATTCCCAACAAACACGAGATTTTTGGCCACATGTCGTAAACGTTGTGGCCAAAAAAGTTTGCGGCAATTTGTATCCAGCCATTAATGTATTTCAACTGACGCGCCCGCACACCGGATGTCTATCGCTAAATCGTTAACGGGCAAATGGCGGGGAAACTTAATGCAATTTCAGTGCCCAATAGCGAATGAAAGTACGTTTGCGGCAAAGATATACAAATCTATCATCGTTTAAAAGTCAGTGGCCCAGTATAATCTTCTCGACATTTTTATTATAAGAAATAAAAAGTATTTTTACTTCACATTTTATAAGATTATTTTCGTTATTTTAAACCGGGATTTATGTGACACGATAAAATATGCTGCATTTAAATATTTTATGCAATAAAAAATACACAAAAAGTACCCTTCTTTAATTCAAAGAGTTTTTATGTGGAAAAAAAATCATAAAAATAGTTAATGTTTTGGCTTTTAAAGTATGCATTAATATATTTAAATGAATATTTTCTGTGAGCATCTAGAATGAAAATGAATATTGCAATCTTTAGACATACATATTATATAAACATATTAAAAAAAATAATGATAAATAGGAATTTATTTTCAATTTGAATTATATATTTCAATTTCAATGAAAAAATATTTGTCAAAAGAAATAAATGCCCCTTTGCCAAAAAGCAGTTACTGTTAAGGGGAAAAAAAAACCTTTTTTTTTTTTGGGGGGGGGGGGGCAGTGATTTTATATTATCTGTATATTATCTATAAATCAGTTTCAAAAAATAAGTTATTTTCATTTTTTGAAACACTCAAAATTTAGATTTAAAAGAAAAAATATCCTAAATGGCGGTAATAGCAAATGCCCATCCCCCCCCCCCCATAAATGGGAATTTATTTCCAATTTGAAAAATATAGTTCAATTTCAATAAAAAAATATTTGTCAAAAGAAATAAATGCCACTTTGCCAAAAAGCAGTTACTGTTAAAGAAAAACAGAAAAAAAAAATCTTTTTTTTTTTTTTTTCTTTTTTTTTTGTGGGAAGGGGGGGGGGCTGATTTTATATTATCTATAAATCAGTTCCAAAAAATAAGTTATTTTCATATTTAAAAGAAAAAAAATATCCTAAATAGCAATAATAGCAAGCAAAAACCCATCCCTCCCCCCCCCCCGACTCTTTTCACAGAAACACTCAATTAGAAACATTACATTAACATCACAGAAACATTAAATTAATCCAGGCTTGCCGGCAAATACAAGGAGGGAAAGATGAAACAAAGATTTCTCTTTTCCGACACATTTTTTTCCCAGTGGGGATTTTTGTAAATATATTTTTAAATGTTTTCAAATTTGTAATAATCAGCATTTAGAAATTTCCACTTTTAAACTTATTTAATATTGTATAAGAAATTTTTAAGATAAAAAAACCTTGGAAAAATAATTCTATTGAAAGATAGTGTTTTTAGAAAGGAATACATTTTCTTGTTTCTGCGGGCTGGTAGGGATTTTGTATGTTGGCAGCGTCATGATGGCAGCATGAGCGTGAGCAAAGTCTGTTCTGTTTACAATTTTTGAAGCAAGCCTCCCTATTCCTGGCGTCGTCATCATATTCTTTTGAGGATTTTGATTTACAAATTAGGTAAGATTATTTTTCTTAATTATTCCAAGAGTAAGTTAAAAATTAGTTTTCATCATTCTCAGGGACAGATTTAAGTTCAAGATAAAGAAAGCTGAGAAAAAGCATCAGCAATTTTGTAAAATTAACTGCATTGCTTTGGTTACTTACTTCTACAGAAGTGTATAAAAAAAAGTTATTTACTGATTTATCTCTGTCATGAATATGCTATTAATAAGTTGATTGTAATTATATATATGCCAGGAGCCAGGGTATAATGTGCCGGTAATGAACACTCCCAGAAGTTTTGGGTTTATAAAAAAATAACCAATTAAAATTCAGCTTTTTTTCGTAAATCTCCGTTGCTTGTTTTATAATCTGCTTTATTGCTGACAATCTTAAACTAGTCAGGAAGCCGAAAATAATATTTCACAGTTTCAGTAAAAATTATACTTCATAAGTTAAGATCTGGTTTTAATTAACTAATATATATATTCTGTATTTTCTGACGATAATGGCATGTTTTTGTTTTGATTGTAATAGAAAACTTCGAATTTTATATACTAATGACCATTTGCAAAATTTCACTTAGTTTTAAGATGTTAATAAATTAGGTAATTTGTTTATAATTCATTAATGGGATTCTTAATTAATCATGGTAATGGTGCCTAAAATGTTTTGGTTTAACCGAATAGCTAAGTAATCTGATTAATTTTTAAATTCCACTTAGAGTGTAATAGGAACACAACTTGGTACTTTTCTGTTATACCAACACATGCCAAAATATATGCTAATTTGCCATTTATTTCAATCCTGACAGTGTAAAGAATTGTTTATTGCAAACCATACCAAACATTCTAATTGGGCTATTTATTGAACGTTAATCTTTTATCATTAATATTATTTAATCATAACCTCACAAAACATCTTAACTTGCTACTTTTCATATAGAAAATATTTATTAAATTATAACTTGCATTTATTATTGACACTGAAATGGATTTTACCATTTGGCTGTTACATGAGGATGTAGAAGCAGCAATAAAATTGTTTTAGGACTTTAAAGATGCATAAAAAAGTTTATAAAAAAAACCCAATAAACGTCTTCATTCAAAATATGAAATGTTTACTACAATCATACATATGTGTGTATTTATATATATACATGTCATCACTGGTGCCCGGCTAACTGAAAAGTACCAAACAGGGTATCAATTATCTTCTTTAATTACTTTCCTGGAATTATAATTTATCTCCATCTTTTATATTACGTTCTGCAGTGTTTTTCTTTTTCAGTACCGTAATTTCAGTAAAAAGTATAGGTGCAGATTCACGGTCGCCAGTCGCCACGTGGCGACTGGATTTTTTTCTTTGGCCACTAACTTTCCATGTCTAAGTCTAAAAAAAAAAATCAAAATCCCCAATGCTTGGGTGAGATAAAGTGACAAAGACAACAAAAATGAGTGTGCAACATCCAGAAATGTGACAACCACCAGTAACAGAATTTACAATGTGACAACCACCAGTAACAAAAGTTACAATGTGACAACCACCAGTAACAAAAGTTACAATGTGACAACCACCAGTAACAAAAGTTACAATGTGACAACCACCAGTAATAAAAGTTACAATGTGACAACCACCAGTAACAAAAGTTACAATGTGACAACCACCAGTAACAAATGTTACAACGTGACAAAACCCACGATAGTGACATAATAACCAGTGAAACTCTCGAAAGAAGACCAAGATTCAAAATGGGAAAACCAGCTCTAGCACAAGCTAGAGGTAAAAATATATCAAGAAAGAGACAAAAAACCAATGAATGATAGACAAAAAACAACCCACAACAGGGGCGAGCCTATAAAAACGCCAAAAAGCCTTGACAGAGACAAATACAACAAGAAGGGAAATCAGCCCATAAAAGAGGCGATAAACACTACAGCGACAACCCACCATGAACGTGACAAGCCAACAGACATGGTAAATATGTAAATCTATGTACGCTAATGGCACCTGGTGCATGTAAAATCCGTCGTGGGTGCAAAGCCCTCCAAGTTACCTGTGAATAATACCTCTGGGGGTGCCTAGTCAGGTGAGGGTCTCGTCACCTGATCAAGGTTCTAAATTACGAGACCTATTAAATCTGTCAATTCAACAAAGTTAAACAGAAACCTTGAACCGGCAAACAAAGATAGCGGTAGCAAATCACAAGAGAGCAAGCACAGCAGCGATGTGAACAAATCAATAGTCAGGTGGATCACAGCCATGCTGTGATCAGGCGATTTCCGCCCCGCACCCAGGTACTAACCCGTTAAGCTAGGCATTCATGCCGGGCAGGTAGGGGCCTGGTTAGCGGTATAAAAAAAAAAAAAAAGTGTCTTATATGTGTGCAGATTCATGGTCGCCAGTCGCCACGTGGCGACTAATTTTTTTGCTGTGGCCACTAACTTTCGGCGTTTAAGTCGCCATGGGATTTAAAAGTAATCAATTTCTGGTATTCCCAGTCCCCATCGTGAAATGTTGATATTTTTTTGAAAGATTAAGGCCAAAACACATAACAAACATTATTATTATCTTTTAATAACATTTCAGAATGATATGTTTAACACAGCAAACTATTAAATAGATATATATATATATATATATATATATATATATAAACAAATGTTTGAAGTGTGTTTTGATTTTTATACTGCAAAATAATCTCACAAATTCGGATTTTCTTTCATATGTACTTTTGTCTGGCAAAATCCAAATAAGAAATATTATTTTTTTGATATTCCCCGCTATCATGATTGCTTAGCTTATACATATTTTTTTTAAACCGTAACTTTCCCAACTTTATCTTCTGAATGTACATGATTTAAGATTTAATTAATATTCAAATTTTGTTGTACATATGTTTATACAAATTACTTTACACTTTGAATTCTTGAGGTTTTTTTTTTTTAAGTTTTTTACCCCGTATAAACACTATTGTTTTTATGCGTTTGTTTTACAATTGTGGCCACTGGATTTTTTGGGTTTAGGAGACACTGGCTCCTTACAAATTTTGGGAATCTGCACCTATAGTGTCTTACAGGGATGCCCCTTTTCCACAGACTGTCAGATTTCCGCCTTTTTAAAAAATGTTATTTTTTAAATCAATTCCGCACATTTTCTGCGATATTTACCGCTTTTTTATTTTTTCTGTTGTCCATAATTAAAAAACATGATTAAGCATGGATATCACATTTCTGCAGATCTACAAGTTTCCCGTTTTCTTCTTTAAAAAAAAAAAAATCCTGAATGTCAAAAATTGTTTAATTTATTTTATTAAAATCTAAAACTTAAAAGAAAATAAATCTTCTCCGCATTTTTTCATATACATTTTTCCTTTTGATTTTTATAGACATACTTTTTGATGCAAATGCCCATGTTAAGCATTTATTTTCAGCTATGAAAAACGAAAAACACTTTGGGGGGGGGGATTTATTTATAGAACAAAAAAGTTAGAGAATCGTTCATTTGGGACCTTACATTACAAATATTTATTCCTACAAACTGTATACAATTATATGGTTGGAAGATTCTATAAAATCCCGTTGCCCAATTTTAATAAAGAAAAAACAAATCATTTATTTATTTAAGTTTTGAGTAAATTTTAGTTAAAAAGATACTGTTTATTACTTTTAAGCTTTAATAGTAGACAATAAACCCCATATAGCCATATAAATGCTATTGTTTTTATGCGTTTGTTTCACAATGTGGCGACTGGATTTTTTGGGTTTAGGCGCCACTGGCTCCTTACAGATTTTGGGAATCTGCACCTATAGTAAAAAGTGCTATAGTGCATATGCGTTTAAAAATTTAAAACAGTCTAAGTGCACAGTACTTCTGCTGTGCAGCTGATTCGGTAATTTTTTTTTCTTTTCCTCCCCATAGCAATATTTAGGAAAGATGCCATTTTTCCTTCTTCATCAACTGGCCAAAATGGCTTGCCACGAGTCTTCTCCATAACCTACCATAGAAACTTAGCCTTCCCCATTCTCAAAAAGACCATTGGATTGCATATTTTCATGCCATTTCATCCATTTTAATTCATGAAATGCAAAATATATTACATAACTGTATTTCATGTTTTAAATCATGAATGAATTTTAATGTGTAACTCTCCATTCACACAATAAAATTTATTTGACCAAAGGATATTTCATGCAGGCGATATCTCATTGATAATGAGAAAGAGTAAACATTATGAGGGGCTTGTTAAAAGTCCTAAGAAAGGATAAAAGTATCACTGGATAGTAGAAGTGAAGAATATCCCTTTTTTTATGGAAATAACTTACCAATCCTAACTTACAGAAAATCAGTTTGATACGTTAAAATAAATGTATTAAATGCAAATTATTATGTGTGTGTGTGCATGCTGAAATAAGTTTTGATTTAAAAGAAGAAAAAAATGATTCACTGGTGTCAGTTATATACATTAATCAGTTTCAGTTATACTTTTTGTTTTTAAATTTCTAGTTGAATATGATAAATGCTTAATGTTGCAACCTATTACAATTTATTTTCATATTTTTAAGGAGACTACGGTGACAGTAGAGATACTGTTCAACCATGCTTCTAAGAACTCCGGTTGACAGAATGCCAAGCCGATTCCATTCATACTGTTGGTTGTCCCCGGCAACAGAAGCTGAAGTCATCGCTCTTTATCTTAGGCAGCATACGGACTTCTCCATTTTCACCCATGTGCAGTTCGCTCCAAGTTTCTATCAAGCGTGGTGCATCAGTAGATAGTGTTTAGAGAAGATTCTTGTGCAGCTTAAACTCATTTGGCATTCAAGCAAAGGTAAGTTTTCAATTTGCTCAGTTTATAATGCAGGGCTTTTATCTTGGGGCCCATTTTGAGAAAAGTAAAAGTTATTTATGTGAAAATGATTCCAGATTTTCCCCCAGGTTTAAAAAAGGGCAGGGTGCTGCTGGTGAGAAAAGGGCACTTTTTGGATTCTTGAGAGCACTTTTCATATTCTTAAGGGCACATTTTTAATTGTTAAAGGTATTATTTTGGTTTTTTAAAGCCACTTTCAATATTTAAAAATCAGGACACTCTTTTTAAGACAACACTGAGTCAGTTTTTACTATGAAAGCAAATTTTTTAATGCAAAAAGGAGAAAGGGCACTTTTTGTACTGTGGGGCAAGCAGGGACGCGCTGACCCAGTGTGCAATGTGTGCAGCGCTCACAGCCGCCGAAGTATAGTAAAGGCGCCAAAGATTTCAGTTGAGGAAAAAAATACTTAATTTAATTATACTATTACAACTCCTTGACATCTATTATGTATTAGTACGCACATACAATCCATTTTAAACAGATTTTTATGCTTTATTCAAATATTCAATCTATTGTAATTGTATCATTATTTTCTCCAGGACACTGATTTTTTCCGTTTTATGCAGGATTCTGATACAAACAGGTTCCATTTTCTCACTTTTTACTGTATTTTGAATTCTATTTACATACCTGTCAACCTTTTTAATTTTTTAATCAAATACCAATATTTTGAACCTGAAATTTTACTTAATAAATGAAATCAGATAAGCATCCTATAGAAACAAGACGTGTTTTATTAAATAATTTTTCTTGTTCAAAATGTGTTTATTTGACTTAAAAAAAAAAAAAAAAAAAAAAAAAAAGGTTTGCAGCTATGTATTTATACTGAGGGATATGGATGTAGAGCGCCCACTGAAGTTCGGCACACAGGCGTTGGATACTACTGGCGTGTCCCTGAGGGCAAGAAGGGTGCTAATTCTTTTTATGAGGGGCAAAAAGGGTGCTATTTTGTAAACCAAAGGGCAGGCAGGGTGCAGCACCCTTCTGAAACTGTCTGGGGGAAACTCTGATGATTCTTTTTTTTTTTTTTTTTTTTTTTGTAAAAGATAACATTTTGTAATGAATATGAAATTTAGTTACTCAAATTTGAACCAAGCGTTTATTGATAACTTCTTTAAGTCCTTCTGTTAAAGTTTTCGTTTCAATTTGTTTGCAAACTACACATTTTGAAACATAACAAAATAAAAATTAACAATGAAGAGTATGTTTTTATAGAATGGAATTTTGTGAATTGCCCCTTTTCGATGATCTTGGGGAAATCAGAGCTGAAACCTTAGTATAACAGTAATTGTAGAGGCCGCTATAACAAGAAACTACCAAAAAAGGGTATTGGCTTTACAGTTACTTTTCATTTTTTCATAATGTACAGCTAAAATGCTATTTTATCTGTGCTCACAGTGAAAACATTCTTTCTGAAGCAGGCTAAATTTACAACAATAAAAGAAATGCCCATTTAATTATTAATTTTTTTAATTGCATTTATTGTATTTTCTGAAATCATAGTCTTTTCCAACAGTTTTAAAAATGACTTTTTTTTTTAATATAATTTTAAAACTAAACTTTAATTTTGCATGAGATTTTTTCCTTATCTTTTTCTATGTTTTATAGATAAATTTTTTATGTACCGAGTAAATAGTTCTTATGAATTATGGCATATATTATACATTTATATTCAAATAACTTTTTATAGATCACTTATAAATTAATTTGTCTTTAAATATGCTTAAAAAATGAAATTCTTGCAACTACTTGGCTGCAATTTGGCTGATTAACGAGTATATACCAAGTACTTGGTACAGCTCTAGTTTCTCATAAGCATGACTGATTTCTCCATTTTCATAGAAAATCAATGTTTAAAAATGATAAGCTGTGTGTTTTAGAGATTAATACAAAAATGTGGAGAGATCATGATACAAATATAAAAAGCGAGAAGAGGGCTAAAATAAGATGCATGTTTAATATATAATATTAATATACCAATATATTCATAGTAATTAAAACTTAAGTTTAATTGTTGACTCCAGTTGAACATTAAAATAATTATTCATTATATACATTGCCACTGTTTATCTGGTGTTCCCAATTTTACCAAGTATTTTTTTTAATCTTGCACATGATCATGTACTGATACTATTAGCTCTGTTTTTCACTTGAGTGTGTGTGCAGTAATGTTTGCTTCAGTTTGCCTAGTTTTGATATTATAGTGCAGATTTTTTAACATGTGCAGGGTAAGGTGTGTTTGAATTCAAAATTCATTATATAATACAAAAGAAAGAAAACTGACAGGAAAAATAGTAAATAAAAGGTTTTTTTGTTTTACTTTAATAAAATTTTGTATTATGTACATCACATACTTAAATTTTTCTGGCGAGTTTCAACTTTCATAACATAATTTTTGAAAGTAAGTTTTTCAAAATGATTTATTAATGTTGTTTAAAAGGAGTTCCTTATTTCTATCTCTTGTGTGAGTTTCATAAAGTTTTTACTGTGTTTTATATATGGGAAAATATAATTAAGTCATTGTTAACTTTGATTTAAATCTTTTAAGACAAAAGTATTCTTGTCACCTTGATTTAAAATTAATCACAAAGGAATATATAAAATGAGTATGAGTATAAATTATATGTTTCATAAAGAAGTTATTTAATTCATGTAATTTATAGAATTGAAGAATACTCGATATACCATTAAAACTATAATAAAAAAGCTGTTAACTGATATCTTTTAAGTGACCAAAAAATCATTTTTTAAACTTAAGGTATTTTGAAAATATTCTTATGTTTTGCCCAAAATATTTTGCAAATGTAAGATTCTGGAGAGGGGTTGAAAGCTCAAATCCATGTTTTATAAATTTTTGATTTAAATCAAATATCAAGTAATAAACATGTGGATTTTTACATTGCTAACTAAGCGTAAAACCAACAGAGTGAAAAATGTCCAAGTCTGGAAGCTTGGTTACGCCAGGGGTGCAGAATATGTCCGATCCGGCGATCTAGGATCGGGGGAAATTTTAGCCATCTGGGGAAATTTTATGGGAAAATATACAATTGATTTCAATTTTTACAATTAATTGTTTAATTTTCCGAAATAGAAAATTGCGGTTTTATTTCGCGATGTTTTGTCGAAAATTTCAGTTTTATTTCGTGGTCCCTTGCCAAAAATCTCGGTTTTATTTCGCGATCACCTGATGAAAATCGTGGTTTTATTTCGCGGTTGTTTGATGAAAATCGTGGTTTTATTTCGCGGTTGTTTGACGAAAATCCCGGTTTTATTTCGCGAACGTTTGTCGAAAATTGCAGTTTTATTTAGCTTTCACTTGCCGAAAAGCGTGGTTTTATTTCGCGATCGTTTGAAGAAAATCGTGGTTTTATTTCGCAATCGTCTGACGAAAATCAAAGTTTGATTCTGCGATCGTCCTACGAAAATCATGATTTTATTTCTCTGTTGTCTGACGAAATTCACGGTTTTATTTCGTGATCATTTGACAAAAATCATGGTTTTATTTCGCGATCGTTTGATGAAAATCGTGGTTTTATTTCGCGATCACCAGACCTAAATCGTTATTTTATTTCACCACTGTTAGACGAAAATTACGGTTTTATTTTGCAATCGTTTGACGAAAATCGCAGTTTTATTTCTAGATCGTTTGACGAAAATCCAGGTTTAATATCGCGGTCCCTTGCCGAAAATCGCAATTCTATTTCGCGACAGTTTGACGAAAATCGTACTTTTTTTCCACGATCACGTGACAAAAATTGTGATTGTTTTTCGCAGAAATCGCCGATTAGATTAAAAAAAAATTTAAGAAGCGGAAATCTGCCATTCGACGGGCAAGTGGCAAACCTGGAGACAAAATGGCGCTAAGAAATCGGATTTACTGCTACATGAAAAACAGAAATCGCCTCTCTGGCGATCAGATGCATAGCATAAAGTCGCCAACTTTTTACATTTAGTCACTCTGTGGCCGATGTCGATCAGGTATTTTAAAATTTCACAAGAAAACATCACAAAAAGTGAGTGTTTCAAACTCTCAAGTAAAAAATTTTAAAAACCTCTGCTGAGCTTAAACAATTTAAACAAAGAATATGAGAACCAAAAATTGTAAAACATATGAGACAATACTTCAGTAGTACCAGTACCCCATCTTTAGAAAAATAATCAAATCAAGAAGATCCCACACCACCATCGGTGGAAAATATTAAAACCTCTGCTCAGCTTAAACAAAGAATATGTGAACTAAAAATTGTAAAACATATGAGACAATGCTTCAGTAGTAAACTCATTTTGAGCTCTACCCCATCTTTAGGAAGAGAATTAAATCAAAAAGATCTCACACCGCCATTGGTGGAAAACTCACTACAAGCTCTCACTGAATGGGTGAGCAAGAATATAAAAGAATTTAAATTTAATAATGAAAAAAGTCTTCTTAATCAGTGGACAACTTTGAAGAAAAACATTCTAAAAACTGAATTTAATAAAAAAAAAATTCTGAAAAGAAACCACCACTTCTAGATAAAGACAGCAGTATTATAAAAGAAGCTTTTAACAGTCCTGATGTGTACGCTGATGTACCAGAAATAGTTTACCTCCTTGAAAACTGCTTGAAAATTTCCAGTGAATGTGTTTGTGAATCTGTTGGCTGTATAATTGGAAATCACATTTATAACCAAACCCTAAAATCTGATAATCTCTTTCATGAAGTGTTTATATCATGGAATGGACCTCCAGTACATAAAGCTACAGAATTATTAAAAGCATCCTTAAACAGACATAATTTTCATCATGGAAATTATCATTTCACTAGATTTTCTCAAGAAACAGACTCAAGATCTACAAAACATCAAAAGTGATTGACAACATCCACAAAGACAGTGGAAGATAGCAGTTTCTCAATAATTGACAATTTATCAGAAAAGGTTATCAAAAACATTGTATTTGTTGATTAAAATTGTGCATTTATTTCACAATTATTAATAAATATTAAGCATAAGAATTAGATTAAAACTTACATGCATTAACTTACCTTTACAATAACTAGACATGTTACAAGTTCAGTCTATAGGTTTTTAAAGAGGTGACATATATTGCAAAATTTTCTATACCTACGGCAATACAGAATTTATTTTGTGGAAATTTTCATATGGATTGGGGGAAATGTTGGGAATAAAAACATTTTCTGCACCCCTGGGTTACGCTTAGTTAGCAATGTAAAAATTTGCATGTTTATTATTCAGTAATTTCATGTGAATTTCATTGCTGAAAATTAATTGAAAAAATAATTAAAATTACTCAAATATCAAGTTTTTACAATAAAATAACTGTGGCATATAATAATTTTTTTATGCTGAAAAGAACTTTTCCTAGTATTTGTATTTAGTATCCATTGTGTAATTTTCATTCATTAAAAAAATTGTATATGTGAAAAAAACATTTAACAAATACCACAATTTCGGGCTTATACATGTTTAAAAATAAAATTTATCTATATCTACCAGTGCGGCGTTTGATAGTTGGAAGGTGTGGTTACATTAATGGGTCATGGGAGTGTTCAACATTGGCCGAGGACTCGGTTTCCCTTATGGGATCCCGGCTATGGAGCCGTTGTTCACTTCTGGCATTCCGCCCAAGTGTGTTGTGGTGGTGTCCTCTGAGTTTGGGCTCCACCGTATCATTGCAGCGACCTCTGTCGTCATTCATTTGGGAAAGGGTGATGAAGCGCAGGAGGCTTAGGCCCCCACTTCTCCCCTGACCGAAGAGCACCACCTTAGAGGTGTCCAGGTAAACCGGCCCTTTTTGGTTATAGGCTCACGAGAGCCTGGAATCGGCAGTGAAATAAGACTGCCTTCGGTAGCCGTAGCTTATCATATCTACCAATGCGGCGTATACGAAGCATTCGTGATTTTTTTTTTCCTTGAAAAAAATCCAGTCATTTAATGTTGTTGAGTGAACAACCGAAAACAATATTAAAATTGCTTTTTTCATGGATCTGCAATAATAATCACTCAAAATATGTTGGGCCCCAAAGCAGAATATTTAGCAATGTTCTGCAACGAATCTTCAGCTGATCAAAAATATTCTGTGGGAATTAAAAAAAAAAAAGCAGGGAGATGTCCTTGTATATATAGGAGTGCAATTTCATCTTTTATAGAAATGCAAACGACGTTTCATAAAGCACTGACACATACACACCAAAAACACATTATTTTGGGTTAAGATATATTTTTTAAACTATCGCATTGACAAACAGTTTACAGTTCTGTCAACAGGGCTTGAATTTCAGGGCGGGATTGCAGGATTCGCGCCGAAAATTTTGAAATTCCGCCCAAAAAACTGCGGTAAATTTATTATTAGTTGTTGCATACTTTACCATTCCAGATATATGGACTTTCATAGAGAAAGGTAATCAGCACCACACAGTTTATTATAAAATTCCATTAAAAATTCATAATTATCAAATAATTATTTAAAAGTAAATTAATAATTATTGAATTTAATTTTTTTTATTAATATTTTAAAGAAATTATCAGTCAATAGTGGTTATCTTAATAAGTACTGCTTTCGATATTATATTTTTGTTATTCAAAGAATCTGTGCGAGGGGGGGGGGGCCATACACATCTGTGCCCAGAGCCCCCAAATTTCTAAATCGGTCCCTGGTCACGAAAGAACATTTATTTTTCTTAGAACGCTGTATTGAAATTTGTGAGAAAAAGAAACTAATTTGTGTTCCAGAATTTTTTTTTTCTTTTTTTTTTTTTTTTTTTTTTTTTTGGAGATAGTAAATATTAAGATATTTTTTAGTAAATTATATTGTTTTAAAGAAAAATGTTCCTGAAATAAATGGCTATTTTTTAGTTAGGCAGCATAGAAATGCATGAAAAAACTTCAGTGTGCAAATTGATCTCAAGGAAATGTCTTTTGGAATATTAAATATTTTTTAAAACAAAATTTTTGGGTAAAAAAAAAAAAAAAAAAAATATCAAATATCAAAATCTGTACATTATAAGCTTTATAGGATCAAAAACTATACATAGCAATTTAACCATTTTTTGCCAGCACATACTTAACTATTGTAGTGTGCAAAGTTCAATAATTTTTTTTTAATTCTACAAATTTTGTAGAGTTTAGGATCTTTTATTCAGAATTTCATTAGCTGAATAAAGTTTTAATTCATAGTTTGAACTGGCCGATTTTTTTTGCCAAATTTTAAAAAGACCTAATAATAAAATTTACAAATACTTTTTAACAGAAAAATGTTTATATGTAAATATTAAAATAGAAAGAAGACTTTAAAATAATTAAGCTATTACTTACGAAAAGCACTAAAAAGCCCTTTTCATAAAAAAGTGCCCATTTTTTCAGCTAAAGTGTCTCTTTTTTGAAGGAGCACCCTGCCCTTTTTCATTCTGAGGGAAACACTATGGCATAATATTTTTTTCATTCTGAAAAGAACTTTTCCTGTAGTATTTGTATTTAGTATCCAAAACATAATTGTGGTATTATTCATTAAAAATTTGTATAATTGAAAAAAAAATATTTGTAACGAAAAAAGATAAAGAAAATCATTTAATGTTGTCGAGTGAACAACCAAAAACAATATTAAAAAATGCTTTTTTCATGGGTCGGCAATAATAATCATTCAAAATATGTTAAGTATTCAGTGGCAGACGTGTTACCCTTCTGGGAAACAAAAACCGTATGTAAAATGCCATTGTTTTATGAGTGATGATATCAGATTTATAGCTTGGAGGTACACAATGTATTTTCCTACTTTACGAAGCCATTTTCAAGTAAAAGTTATATGTGAAAAAATAAAGAACTGCTGGTTTCTAGCAATGCAAATTCTAGAACATTTCCCAAAGTGGGCAATTCGACTTTTATGAAATGAAAGAAAGAGCACACATGGCTCATTCAAGATGATAATTTGATGCTATGCATCATATGTAAAGAATTTGAATTTATATATTTGAAGTTATTCGAAAGAATTTATAGAAAGCCTGTTTTTATTTTGTTTTAGTGATTAACACAGAGATAAAGTGTTTAATATACAGTGTAACTCCAGATATACGTTACCTGAGTTGTACGTTTCCCTCAGTTGTACATTTCCCTCAGTTATACGTTTCCCCCAGTCAGGGTTGTTAAATGCCCGGGTTTTTTCAGAAAAAAACCAACCCACTGGGTTTTATCAGTGTTTTTGGGGTTTTATCAGTGTTTTTTGGGTTTTATCAGGGTTTTTTGGGTTTTATCAGTGTTTTTTGGGTTTTATCAGGGTTTTTTGGGTTTTATCAGAGTTTTTTAAGTTAGAGGTGGTTCAGAATGTTTGAAAAAAATGTACTTACTACTAAGTACAGTTTAAAGTAACTATTTGATTACAAAAATATATAAAGGAATGACAATCAAAATTATGTTTTGCTTTTAGATAAATTGATTATTAGTAATAGTTTTAACAATGAAATTATAGAAGTACTATACTAATACCAGTGCTGAATCAGACTAGTATACTTTTACTTAGTTTTTATTATTAGTTTTAAACTAATATTTTGTTAAGGATAAAGTATCTTTATTCATTTTAATTGAAGTGATTGCCTATATATAATAAATATTTTCTCCAGAAAAAATTCATTCTGAAACATATTGATTAATGATGGATTGCAATTTTTTTGAGTTGTTTGTATTCCAAAATTTCTTCAGTTCGAGGTAAATAGGAAATTTAGGTTTTCCCTTAGTTTATGTTGTTATTGAATTAAGTTGGGTGGTAGTTTATATTTAATTCAGCAAAATTTTTGCAATTGAAACTGGATATAACAAAATTCGCAGAAATGGGGAAAAAATATTTGCTGTAAAGTATTTTTTATTATAACTAATTAATAGAATATACCAAATAATTCTACATGTCTACATCATTAAATTAAGATTCTCAGCATATGTGGTATTTTGTTATGAGTTTCAACTGTAGGATTATACATCAAAGTATTTTTTTTAATGGGAAAAAATTAGTTTTTGTGTTTGTGATAGTTACATATACTTATAGAAAATTAAGTTAGTTATTTGTTTTAAAAATTGTCATTGGAAGAATTAAGACTTTTTTCCCTTGGGGTGGTTGGTGATAAACTTTACTAGTGGTGTACTGACATTAAGAAATATATTACCTATATAATTTAAAGTTGAAATTTTGGGTTTTTTCAGAAACCCCCCCGGGTTTTTTTGGTTGGGATAAATCATAACAACCCTGCCCTCAGTTATACGTTTCAACTCAGCGGTCCCGGGCGCTTGCTATTAAAAATTAGCTGAGTTATACATTTTGAGTTACACATTTCCCTCAGTTATATGTTACGTTTTTGCGTCCTCGGGCAAAATTTTGCCTCATTTATACATTTTGTAACCGGAAAAACAGACGACGCGTCGGATGAGTCTGATTTGAAAGATCCCTCTCAAACTTCGGGGCTGCTCTGAGGGCTTTTGAAAAGCCGTTCGGCTGTAGTAAAAGCAGTAACGATAACAGGGCTGCATTGTTAACCAAAATGCAAAGTTTGCTGTTCAATGTCGGCTCTGCCGAAAAGAAACAATCGAGGATTCGTGATTATTTCAACAAGATTCAGTAAACTACTGAAATGTGTTTTGATAAATGATTTACATGTCAAGGCGATTTCAATGATCTCTTTTAAGTACTCTATGTGTATTAAAAATATTTCTATTAAAGCTTTTATGATATATTAATTTTATGTACCTCTTTTCTACTCTGTTCCATTTCCAAAAATTTACGTCATGGATGAATTAATACTTATGAAACTTCCGTTTTTGTTATAAAAGGTAACTGAAACACCTCAGTGGAACAAAATTTTTGCAATATATTAAAAAAAAAAAATTGGTAGACCATCGATTGAGTTGTACGTTTTACTGAGTTATACGTTTTGTTGTCCGGTCCCGGGTAAAACGTATAACTGGAGTTCCACTGTATACAGCACCTCCCCCCCCCTGCTCTTAACACATAAAAATAGAAACAATATCATTGTTAACATGGCAAAAAGAAATAAAAGAATATGATATAACATAAAATTGCCACCATGAAATGCAGTTTCGTACCTAGAAGGGGGGGGGGGGGAAGGTGTCATTCGACAACCCTGAAATATAGGTATACTGCAATAAAATAGTTTCATGGTGTACAAATAACCTAAACTACAAAGCTTTTTGTAAATAGTTTTTTTAAATTATAATTTCTGTTCCGATTATATTTATAAATGGCTGATTAATAAGTGGTGTTTTTAAAGTAAGGCATTTAAATTTTGTTTTGTAAAATTTATTTTTTGTTTTTCAGAAGAAGAAGAATAAAAATCTGGAAAGAAAAAAGTTCTCTATGAAGATGACTGTAGATTTTCAGCTGTCCTTTCTCAACTTAAATTAAGAAACATCAGAAATTTAATTGTAACAGGATTTAATTTTCTTGTAAAATATTTCTGATAAATTTTGAGCATCTTGTAAATACATAAATAAATAAATGCTTTTTTGGTTGGTTTGTTTTACATTTGTGAAAAATAAAATTTATATGAAAAAAAAAAACACCAGTTCTATTGTTTATATATATATTTATTTATTTATGCAAGTGATGTTAAAAAGGATGTACTATATATATTTTCCTCTTCTTTCTTGTTCTAAGAACATTCTCCCTTCTTCTTACAGGTTAAGATATAATTCAATAAAAATGTTTTATGTAGGCTAAATTTTTAAAAACTGACAGCCTGATAAACTGTTTATACTAATTTGTTGGTTGATTATAAATTAGCATTGCTTGGAGATCAGGTATTAAAAATAATTTGCTGTATAAAAACTTCTGAATATTTTAATAAAAAATTTGCCATAATCTTATTAAAAGTTGAGATTAAAATTTTAATGCACATAATATTGTATAAATCAGTTTGAAATTTTGTTAGTCAAAAGGTCACATACCTCCTGCTGGAAAGAAAAATATTTTAAAGATTTCTTTATTGGTAATAGATTAAAAAAAAAATAATAATAATTCAGTACTCATTACTTGCTAATCTTTAAAAAATAAAAATGATATATTATTATTTATGAGCAATGTTTTAGTCCATTTAAAAAAAAAAAAAAAAATGTATGAATGGCGAACTTGCCATGTTCTAGAAGATCTACTGCCACTACTGTTTTGAAAAAATATTAAACTAATATTAAAATTCTTAAATTCCAATGATCAGTAATGTCAACATTTTACCAATTTTATAAAATAAAATTCCTGGATTTTTGTTTTCATTTTCCAGCTGGATAATTGGAAGAAACATCCCCGTAAGAAATTGTATTATAAAAGCACCAGTGGACCCGTGCGAAGATTTCACACTGCAGTCTAATACTTTTTAGCAATATCTAATACTCTTTAGATGCAGGTTTAAACTTCTACAGGAAAATTAATGACTGAAACTATCTTTAAACAACGTTAGTCGAGCCAGAATATCATCTCTTTTATTCCATCACAGTTACAGTAAAAACTGATCGAGCATAGCAAAGGCAATATATATATATATATATAGCTAATTAACTGCTTTAGAGGGTGACATCATCTGTTTCGGAAAAAACATGGGACAAAGAAAAATAAATTGAGCATTTCAATTTGGCTTTTTAGTCTTAAAATAAACTCATGCAACAACTATGTCCCACTTTATCTTTTTTGTAGTATTTATTTTTTATAATCATTTTGAGCATTATATAATGTGGTATTGTATTTTTGTGGCAACACTAATTTAAGGAAAACCTTGCATTTCTTTTAGGAAAACAATGCGGATTTAATTTTTAATTAACAGCAATTTTTAATCAAAAAATGTTTTGCCGAAATGTAAGTGCACTATATCAGAAGCTGGTTCAAAATCCTTTCTTATGGCATCTCATTCAGTGTTGTGCATTTTGTATTTTCTGAGAAAAGGGGATGTTGACAACAGAAATAATATATACTAGTGGGCCTGTGTGAAGATTTTACACTGCAGTCTAATATTTTTTAGATGCATGTTTGAACTTCTAAAAAAAAAAATAAAGCCAGAATATAATCCCATTTATTCCACCAAAGTTACAGTAAAAACTGACCGAAAATAGCAATATATATATATAAATATTGTATTTTAACTGCATTAGAGGGTGACATAATAAGTTTTGAAAAAAAAAAAATGGGATAAAGAAAAATACATTGAGCATTTGAATTAAAATTTTGCTTTTTTATCATAAATATAAAATAAACCCATGCAGCAACTATGTCCACTTCATCTTTATTGAAATTTTTTTTTTATAATCATTGTTGCGGAGTTTAATTTTTGTGGCAACAGTAATTTGAGGTAATCATTTCATTTCTGAAAACAATGCCTATTTAATTTTCAGTTACTTGCAATTTTAACCAAAATACATGTTTTAAATAAATGTGAGTGTACTATGTCAGTTGTCGCTTAAAAATCATTTCATATGGTATCTCATTTAACATTCTGTTTTTTATTTGCTTTGAAAAAGGGCTGGACGATCCACCTGGTGAATTAGCTTGAAGAAACATGAGTTGAAACTATTTAAAAATTTACTCGTTTGAATAGAATGGTTAAACCTATAATTTAATTAAAAATTGAAGAAAATAAGTTTTTTTCCTTTTCTCACCATCATTGGTAATTTAACGTTCAATATATATTTTACACCTTGTGTTATCAACCTTTTTTTATTAATTACAAATATGGCTTTTGCAACTTTTTCAGAATAATATTAAAAACTAAATCATAACCATATGGCATTTTATTCCGATCTAATGCGATGAGTGGATAAGGCCAATTTTTGCCTCCATTGGGACACTTTTTTTTTTTTTTTTGCTTGCAGATTGAAAATATGCTATACAAGATCTGAAACACTTTCGATTTTATTTATTTTGACCTTTTTAATATGGGGTGCTTATAACACCATTGTAGTTTTTAACTGAAAAATATAATAATAAAGTGAAACATGTATGTATAAAAGTCAGGCTGGTGTTATGAGCTCTTGTTAAAAAAAATATATATTCAAATAGATTTTTTTTTTTCAAATTTTGAATTTTAGAGTTTTCAGACAAAAATTAGGGACCAGTAAATTTAGATTCTGAAGTTCAAAATATCTTTTTTAAAAAAAAAAAGAAAAAATTGTCCTTGCCAAAGGAGTAAAAATGGGCCTTTCTTGCTCAACTTCACTTTTTTGAGGACCATAAAAAGTATAATTCTGGCCAGCTTCCATCATGATATCCAATAGTGGCATGAATATGGCTAGCTTTGGGCTATCATTCATTAATGTTGCCCATTGATGGTGAGAAAGTGGTTAGCTTTCGGCATGCATTCTTTAATGATTACCATTGATGGCAACAAAGTGGCTAGCTTTCGGCTTGCATTCATTAATGATGCCCATTAATGGCAACGAAATGGCTAGCTTTCGGCATGCATTCTTTAATGATTACCATTGATGGCAACAAAGTGGCTCTCTTTCGGCATGCATTCATTAATGATACCCATTGATGGCAACAAAGTGGTTAGCTTTCGGCTTGCATACGTTAATAATGCCCATTGATGGCAACAAAGTGACTAGCTTTCGGCTTGCATTCATTAATGATTCCCATTGATGGCAACAAAGTGGCTCTCTTTCGGCATGCATTCATTAATGATGCCCATTTATGGCAACAAAGTGGTTAACTTTCGGTTTGCATACATTAATTATGCCCATTGATGGCAACAAAGTGGTTAGCTTTCGGCTTGCATTCATTAATGATGCTTATTGATGGCAACAAAGTGGCTAGCTTAAGGCTAGTTTACATTTATGATGTCCAATAAATTAACATTTATGGCCAGCTTTGGAATAGCTTTTATTCTTAACAAACGCAGGTGGCATGGCTGTGGCGATCTTCTGGCTAGATTTTATTCACGATGATCGTTAATGGCCAAACTGTGGCTAGTTTTCATTAATAATTGCCACTTAAAGTATAATTGTGGCCAGTTTTAGGCTATCTGTCAGTTATGATTAACCACTTGTGGCACAATTATGGGCATCTTAATGTAGTTATGGCCAATTCTGTTGCGGCCACATTGTGGCCGGCGTGACAGTTTTTTTAAGTTGCCGTAACGGCAAACGATAGCGGCCCCTCATCTCCTAGTTTGGGCCAAAGCTAACGTAGCCATCAGCGGCCCGCAAGTTCTGTGTTCGTTGGGTTCTGACGTATTCCTGTTTGGCCTTATCATATATTTCCACTAAGAATAATTTAGTAAAAGTCGTTTGACCAACTAAGCAACTAAAATTGGAAAAAAATAATTTTTAATTGTTTTTTTTTAACCTTAAATAATCATTTTTGGACTATTTTTATTTTAAAAGGACGATTATACCTAATAATCACTTTTAAAAGTTATTTTAAATAATTTATTGTCTACATTTGTGATGTACAATTTTAAAACCATTTACAATGTATTATTTTTGAATTCTGATTAACAAAATGTATGTATGTTTCAAGTGTAATCACAGAAAACTAGATTACTGTTTATAAGCTTTATCCATCAGAATTAAAGTAATATGTTACTCTTTCTGAAACTTTTTTCGAGTATTTTACTAGATTCCCGTATTGAAATAGTCAAAGCATACATTTTTTCGTTTTAGAGCTGCATAGGAAAAATTCGTAAATCTGGAGTCGTAACATCGTCGCATATCCACTCTCTAGAAATACTCTATGTGATGAGAAATATTATGACATATTACTGTTTGACCTTATGATATATTTCCTATAAGAATAATTTAATAAATGTTGTTTGACCATCTAAACAACCAAAATTGGAAAATACTGCATTTTAACATTTTAACATTCATTTTTATACTATTTTTATAGGAAAATAATTATTACACCTAATAATCACCTTTAAAAGTTACTTTAAATAACTTAACGCCTATATTTGTGATGTCCAATTTTACAGCCATTTACAATGTATTATAGTGATTTTCTAATTAGCAAAATGTATGTATAATTGTTTCAAGAGTAAGTGATATCTTCCACTTTACGTAGAACTAGCTTATTTAAAAAAAATATTTTTATTTAAACACTTTTAGATTAAAAAAAAAGAACACCGACAAGATTTTAATTAAAATAATGATAGACAAATCTGCCGCAGTATGTGAAATTTTTAGAACATAGTTTCAGATATTCCTTTAAAATATTACAGTTTATGCAGAAAAGTTATATTTCCATCTAAAACAAATTCTCAGTTATGATATCTTTCATGGAATGTATCATATCTAAATACTTTCTCTTTAAAGTTTGACTATAAATTTTAATTTTCTACTTGCATCATATGCAAGCATATTTTCCTTTTAAGCATGAATACTATTTTTGTTCGTGTGACTAATTCTGCGTATCTAGGAAATCATAAATGCTGCAATTGAAACTGGTAACATTGACTACTTCTTTAATTTCGGTAGAGCTTTTGCTAAATCCGAATGTGAAACATGTTACATTTAGTAAAATGGAAATTTAAATCCCGGTTTATACATTCACATTATAAAAAGTATGTCTACGTTTCAGGTAACTTTCTCTCACAAGTAAAAGTTTTATTGAACATATTTGAGACAAAATGTTTGGATGTAAGATAATTATTATTTTTTTAAAATACTACATTACTACATTATTATCTGGTTGGTTATCCAATTATAGATTGATTAAGAATATTAATATAATAATTATTATGATGTAATTAATGTGGATAATTGAAGACTCTTCTGTAGAAACTATACTGTTTTAATCTAATATACAATTCTATATACAGGATAAATACACGTAATATACAGGTTTAAGGGGAAAAGGGGATGATTCCGCCGGAGTTTATCGGCTATTAACGCGTCTTTTTTGGATATTAGACCGGGGTTGAAAGCCGTCTGCCCAAGCCAACCCGACAAGTAAATCTGACGAGGATTTCAATATTCCGCTCTCAGGCCAGAGAGGCGAAACTGTTTGGTCATCAACTTTATTGTGTTGAGTTTTTCCTAGCCTAGCGAATTACCGTGGGATCTGCCGCGCCTCTTCTCGCTGCAGTTAGGCATGTTATGGAATTGCTAACCGCGTCCCATTCACATTAATCTTAATAAGAAGTTTCCAGTAACATTAAGTGAATTATTCATTTTAAAGTGATTGTTTGTACATTTTATGACACCTGTTATATAGAGTTAAAAGTTTGCAGTTTAGCAGTTTCAGTCAAAAAGAAGGTGCATTGTAAAAAAAGACAATTGTTTCTTAATTATAGGAAAATATAAAATAACCACAAACAAAAATATATAAGAACCTCTGCAGAATTACCCACGATTCCAAGGAGCGTTTCTTATCTTTAGAAATATCCGAAACAATATAATTTCAAGATTTAAAGAACCATTCCAATAAACTAAGATATTTTTTCCGCAACCACTGAAACGTTTTCGAGTAGTTTTTACAGTATATTAATCAGTTTTCTCCACTTGAAATATATATTTGTTGGTTGCTATCAATTTTCAAGTAAACATTTTCATGTTCATCAAACATGTTTTACAGAAAAACATAAGAAATTTAACAGCATTAACATTACTATTAAAATTAATATTATTTTGTTATTTATAAATTAAGTTACGTAGTTGAAAATATTTAATAGAAAATTGATAGCATCCTAGAAGCCGATATTCTTGTCTTAGAAAATGTATTAATACACTATAAAAATATTCGAAAAAGTTTCCATTAATCAGTGATAGTAAAAGAAACTTCAATCAATCAGTTTTTATCAATGTTTCTTTTAGTCTTCAAAATATATTGGTTTCTGACGGTTCTAAAACAAAAAAAAACGGTTTTCGGAATAGTGGGTAACTCGGAAGAGCTTATTTTATGTTTTGGAACGTGGATATTATGTATTTTCGTAGATTAAGAAACATTTGTCTTTTTTCACAGTATACACAAATATTCTAACAAAAGAATAATCGTGAGATTACAGATATAAGATTTAATAGACGTAAACTAATTGACGTAAGATTACATATATAAGATTTATGTTACTTCTTCAAAGACTATTTGTACATTTTTATGTTTCATATTTCAAACATATTACAAATAAAATGCAATTTATTTACTACTTACCAACGAAAGTAGTTCTAACATAGGATGATAGACTGTGTATTACGTAGCGCTTTAGTAATGTGTTTAAGTGATTTAAATTTTAAGTAAAAATATAAAAAAAATGCCTTTCACACCACTTTTTTTAGAATAGAAATATGTGTCTTATTTTATTCAGGAATATAGTCCTCTAAGAAATTAAGGATTTCGCTTTAGAATTAGTGGTGTGCAAACAACAAAAGTGTATTTAGATATGGTGTTACTTTAATGGAACGCAAGGCTAATTATGGGTTAATATGGTGTTAGATAATTTTGAAAAAAAAAAACATTTACTGGATTTAAATCATCTGATTTTCTTTTAAAAGTAGTTTAATCTTTTAATTATTATTTTTTTTGATTCAATTTGTAGTTATTTCCTTATCCCAGTAAAGTTATTTTCGTTACATTATGATTTAAACAGAATGTATATTAAATGCTAACAAGAACGAAAAGTCATGCGTCAAGCTTAGATTATGTAACACTTTCCAACGCTTCCAAAATAATTTTACAAATCATACCGTTTAATAAGCTGAAAGATAACATCTAAGTAAACAATTTGGAAAACGCATAACATATTTAAAAACATAATTTCAGGAATTTCGAACGTATACAATATTCGGAAAAATATCCGAATACTTTTATTCAGCCCTGTATATGATCTATAGATTTGTATATATACTACATAGGATGCTAAAATTTGGTTCAGTTAAGAAACGCGTAACACAGTTTAAAATTCTCCTTCTGGAGTTTCTGTCAATAAACGGAAATGTGTTCGCGAACTTTTGTATTTCGCTGTATATGATCTACAGAATTTATACGCATCACGTAATAAACAAAAAGTGAGTTAAATTTAAAATCGCGTCCAGTAACTTAAAACGCACTTCCAGGAATTATTGTTAACAGAAAGTAGAGAATTCTTTTGTGTGTCCCTGTAAATGAACGATGACTGCTATACTCACACTATTCTGTAGTAAGCCTCTTGTAATGCACCTTAGTGATATATATAAATTTCAATGCGTTTAAAATAGTGAAACATTATTTAAATAAACCGCAGACGATTTTTCTGCATAGACGTAATGTAACGGAATTCTTTTGAGTGTCCCAGTAAATTAACTATAAGTGCTATCCACACCCTATTCCATATTAAGCTTCTTGTAATACACCTTAGTGATATATATCAATTACAATGTGTTTGCAATTGTGAAACATCATTAAAATAAACCGAAAATGACTTTTCCCTATAGACCGTAATGTAACAAATAATAACACTTAATACTCCTCAGTGATATATATCAATTACAATGTGTTTGCAATTGTGAAACATCATTAAAATAAACCGAAAATGATTTTTCCCTATAGACCGTAATGTAACAAAATTCTTTTGAGTGTCCCTGTAAAAAAACTATAAGTGCTACACACTTCAGTTGAAATAGGGAACGTGCTATAGATAACGACATTAACATATAAAAATTGCAAGGCAATCTGAACATATTTACGTGAGTTAGAGCACGGCCAGACGGCAGACGGCCAGACGGCAGACGGCAGACGGCAGACGGCAGACGGGCAGACGGCAGACGGCAGACGGCAGACGGCAGACGGCCAGACGGCAGACGGCAGACGGCCAGACGGCAGACGGCAGACGGCCAGACGGCTGACGGCCAGACAAACACTTTTCACCGAAGTCATAAACACTTTTCAACTAGGTTGGAAAGTGTTAAAAATTGAACGTCGCTTCAGAAAAAAAATATATTGAAACATACTTATTTTTTAATATACTTTTATCATTCCAATTTATTTGAAACAGGTATTGTAAAAAAAGTTCTATTGCGTATTTTTTTCTGATTCCCTTTAGTAATGCGAATTTTTCATTAGAAAATGTATTTTTCTATGATTTTACGCTTTTTAAATTTAAATTTATAAGCTTAAACAATCAAAACGAATTAGAATTTTTTTTACAAAGAGCTACATCCAGTATCCATTTAGCTTTAGTCGGAGTGATTGTCTCAATGTGCTTTTATTTTTCTATTGAAAATATATAACATATTGGTGAAACGAGGCTCGTAAAGTTAAATTAGCTTACAGATTATATATATAGATCTTAAAGATTCAATAGAATTTTAAATCTTGAAGATTCAAGTATAATACATTTATATCCTAATATTATTTAAAATATAAAGTACGCATGTAGATTAAATTTATTGGACTCTTTCTTTTATTAATTCCGTGTTTAATACTTTTATTTTTATGCTACTTGTAGGATGGCCAAATGTCTATTTCTCCTTATTTGGGTCTCTTCTATTATATTTTCAGAATGCTACATAATGCTTTTAGCGTATAAAAAATGCAAAAGAACTTTTATGAATTGAAGAGAGGAATTTTATTAAGTGCTATAAAAGGTGTTTCTGAAGTGAAAATATCATCAGTTGAAAAATTGATATATAAAAATAAAACTATAATCTTACAGAATTCATGATTTTAAAATGTCAAAACTATCGAAACTTTTGCAAAAGCCGATATTACATTTCTATTTTATAACTGCTATAAAAAATATGATATTATAAGTACTATAAGTAAATAAAATGCAAGAAAACATTTATGAATCGAGTAAAGGACTTTTATTAAGTGCTATAAAATGCGTGTCTGAAGTGATATGTCATCATTTGAAAAAATAATTTATAAAAGTAAAAATATCATTAAATAAATCTTATTCTATTCATGATTTTAAAGAGCCAATACTAACGAAACATGCAGAAAAAACAGTTTTATATTTTATCAGATATAAAAAATATTATTATAAGTATTATTTATTACTTAACATGGTACAATATACATCAAAACTATAATTCTGATGATTTCAGAGCTATGTTCTGAAATATGCTCCGAGACAGTCGTTGGCGCAAACTTTCAATTTCGGAATAGCAAAATGTTCGATTCAAGAATTGTTATGAGCATAAGAACACACACAAAAAAACACCCCTACTTTTCAAAAGTCGAGAATGATAAATTAAAAGTTGACTTCCAGAAAATTAAAGTCTAATTATCTTTTTAATATTACAAAAAATAAAGAAAGAAAGAAAGAAAGAAAAATTAAAAATAATCAGCGTTTGTTGAAATGCATGCGTGCAATCTGTTACTTCCTCAATCTACGGTAATTCATGTGCGACTGTTTCCGTAGATAGGTATTAAACACAACATCTTATTATAATTTGTTTAGACAAATAACTCTGAAAGAAAATAAATAGTGGAGAATAGATCTTTAAAATATTTTCCGTTATGAATTTTTTGATGGGTGATATTTGATTTTTATTTAAGGGAGCAGTAACGCTTGTTAAATCCTATGGAAAGGCTGTCACTGACGACTATTTTTTAATTTTATCTCGCACCACTTTCTCAAAACGAGTGTTTTTTTTTTTTTCACATACACTTTGACAACATGTGCAAGAGAAATATAGTACAAAATTATTTCTTTTTAATAGTGGTGCGAATTGAATATAAAATTAGTCGCCAGTTGCAAGCCTGTATAGAAAACAAGTGATGTTCAAGAACCTTTTTATTGGTAAAAATTTCAATAAAATTCAATAGTTTTTTAAATAGATTTTTAAGTAGTTAAATTATAGATTGATCATTCAACAAGAAAAAAAAAAAAGATTATTAAGCGTCTGTAACTCTATGTTTTTTTCCCTATTTAGTAAAAAAAAAATTAATGTATTTTCCAAAGAAACAAAATGTTGAAATATAAGTTAATTATAATATTAAAAAGAGTATTAAAATCACGTCAGTAGTTTCCTAACAAAATCACAGGGAGCATAATCTCTTTTCCATGAGATTTCGAAACTGTTGCTGCACCTTTTAGGGGACACAATATACTTCATTTTGTTTAAAATGACGAAAAATATTATAATTTTATATTTTTATGTTTAAAATGAATTTATATATTCTTAATACAGCCTAATGTAGTATCGTACTCGTATACTATAATTTTAAAAAAAACGCAAAAACTGACTTTCCAATGCATCCATCTCATTTTAAATGATTCAGAGTTGAAGATTCATTTTTATCAGTTTATAGTTTTTTTTTTTTTCAATATATGAGTACTCGGTAAAAAAAGGCAAATGTCTCCGATATCTTCGAGAGACTTGATATGATTTTAAATCAAAGAAATAGAAAATAACCTACGAAAATATAATAACCATGAACGGAAATATATAATAAGCTCTTACGAGGTATCCATTATTCCAGTCAGAGTACTTAATCTTTAGAAAACACAGAAACCAATATTTTACGAGAATTTTGGGGGAAATGAATGACAGTGGAGTAACCAATATTTAGTAATTTGCAAAAAGAACGGTTTTGTTAAATGTGTTGTATTGCCGTTGCATTAAGTGGTTCAACTTGTTTTACTCTCTAGCTACTCCTTAAGTGAACTATGGCTTATTTTATGGTCACACTGAACAGAAATTAATATACATTCAGTGAAAATATGGTTAGCTATATTTTTCGAAATTTTAACTTACTCCACTGTCATTCTAACCCCTTCAATTAAAGAAACATTTACAAAAACAAAGTTTATTTTGCTGCCACTGATTTTCGGAAATGTTTAAAAGTAGTCTTTATAGTTTATTAACAAGTTTTTTCATCCCGTAATATAGGTTTTTCGGATGCTATCAATTCTCAAGGAAACATTTTCATCTTAAACACACCTACTTTACAGACATACACAATAAATTAAAGCATTGCCATTAAAATTAAAAATTCTAATCTCAAGTCTCAACTAACATTTTCAGCTACACAATTGAATTTATACATGCATCAGTAAAAATCAAGATAAATATTAATGTTAACATTAATGCTCTTAGCTAACATTAATGCTCTTAGTTTGTCATGTTTGTCTGTAGAACATGCTTGTTGAAAATAAACATGTTTACTTCAGAATTATTATCATCCAAAAAATCCTATATTCTGGGTTGACAAAACTAATTATTACACTATAAAAGATACTTGCAAACGTTTTTGGAAATACGTATCAGCAAAAGTAGTTTTGTTTTTGTAAAAGGTCAAGTTTGTCTGCAGAACTTGTTTGTTGAACATGAAAATGTTTACTTCACAATTGTTAGCATCCAAAAAAACCTATATTCTGGGTTGACAGAACTAATTGTTACACTATAAAAGATACTCGGAAACGTTTTTGAAAATCAGTGTCAGCAGAAGTCATTTTTTTTGTAAAATTGTTTTTGTAATTTTGTTTTTGTGTCTTTTAAATCTCAAAATTTTATTGGTTTCTGCGGTTTTTAAAGATAAAGAAGGCATTTTGGCATCGTAGGCAACTCAAAAGAGGTTCTTGTATATTTTTGCTCTTGGTTATATTATATCAGGTTGAGTAAAAGTTTTTAAGTAAAGTTTTTGAGTAAGAGTTAAAAGTGGAAAATGGTCATTCAAAGAAGTACGAACGATGGTACCCCAATGAGGTGGTGCACCATCTTGTTGCAAAAAGGCATGTGGCTGAAGCTCTTCTAGTTGTGGAAGTACGAAGTTTTCCAACATGTCTAACAAGATGGTGCACCACCTCATTGGGGTACCATCGTTCGTACTTCTTTGAATGACCATTTTCCAGGAAGATGGATTGGGCGAGGTCCAATTCCTTGGCCACCCAGATCACCTGATATAACGCCGCTGGACTTTTTTCTTTGGGGATTTGTAAAGGACAATTTTTACAGGAGGAGAGTGTCGAATATTGATGACTTAAAAGCCAGAATTACAACCGAAATAGCCTCTGTGGATGCCGACATGCTTGCCGCTACCTGGCGTGAAATTGACTATCGACTTGATATTCTCCGTGCGACGAAGGGGGCACACGTGGAAGTTCATTGACAAGGGTCATGAAACTTTTTGAGTCTATTTAACCAATTATGTTATTAATTTTAATCTATCTTTATTATTTTGTGAGTTATTAAACATCAAAATGACTTTATAAACACCCTGGGGACTTTATAAACACCCTGTACTTGTGACGTAATTTTTATATAAATATAAAATCTTTTATATTTATAACCATTAAAAATTTCAAAGATTTTGGACAACAAAAGCTTTTTTTAATGTTTTCTTACGAGCACTTTAACACTAATTATCAGAATTTTCTATTTGGGGTTCAATTAAGTTTTTATCACGGGCCCGGTCAACACCGGGTGGGTGAACTAGTAGATTTTTAAAATGCTATATATTTTCAATTAAATAATTTCAGCGGTATAACTGAATAGATAAATGCAAGAGCAACAAAATATTATTAATTTTAATATTAATGTTAATTCAGATAATGATTCATGTTTGTCTGTTAAACAGGTTTGTTGTGCATGAAAATTTATGAACATAGAATGGATAGAGTCTAACAAAACAGTATTCTGGTTTGAGAAAACTGAATAATCTGGAAGAAAAAATACTCGGAAACTTTTCTGGAAATCAGGGACGGCAAAAGGAACTTTGTTTTTATAAATCCTCTTTAAATCAAGATATATATTGTTTTCTGAAGAATAACATTTTCGTTTCAGGGTTAGATTATATTGTCCTAGATTAAGAAACATTTGTGGTTTTTACTTACCCATCATACGTAGTATAGGGTAAGTCTTGTAATCGTTTTGAAAATCGAAAGAAATTTTTGACGTTTCAGACACTGGAGATTCCGAAAAACATATTTTTAGAAAAATAAAAAATTGCCGTCCGTCTGTGTGTCTGTGTGTCTGTAAACGCTCTATCTCCCGAAAAAATTGAGGTAGAGACTTGAAATTTGGCATGTACTTAGTATGTAATAATGGAAAGAAGCCTTTTGAATTTCAGTAACCTCGATTATCCGGAACTATTTTTTTCGGATTCTCGAAATATTCGTTCTGATAAAAGGTATATAAAAATTTTCGAAATTGTTTATTTTAAGGAATGATTTATAAAGGGCAATGAAAAAACATAAATTTTGCATAAAGCATGAAGTCGATCGGATAATGAGTTGCCGAGATTTTTGTAATACTAGTTTTCGGACTCTTCGATTTTACATGACCCTGTATTTCATCCAAATTTCAATTCAAAGATATATTTTAATTGGAAATGAGACGCTTAATGAGATGCAATAAACCACTAGGTAATAGCATTATTGGTTTTGGAGTTATAAGGATGTTTCTTTTAAGCATTTCAGCGATCGAGCCTTTAAAGATTATGACGTCATCAAGCCACGATTTTACTCGAATTGCAATGCATTTTATAAGTAGTTTACAAATTTTTTTTTTAATATTTTACATTATGCGTATCCATGATGGGTAAGTATTACGGTGCCCCCCCCCCCAATTATTTAGTTTCTTTCATTTGTAGAGATTGAAAGCAGTACCACTTAGTTTTACTTACCCATCATACATACTATAGAGTAAATCTTGTGATTTACACGTTTCAGACACTGGAGATTAAGAAAAACATATTTTTAGGAAATAAAATTGCAGTCCTTCTGTCTGTGTGTATATCTGTGTCTCTCTAAACGCTCTATCACCCGAACACATTGAGATAGAGACTTGAAATTTGGTATGTACATAGTATGTAAAAATGGGAAGAAGTCTATTGAATTTCAGTAACCTCGATGATCTGGAACTATTTTTTTTTGGACTCTCCAAATATTCGTTCTGGTAAAAGTATATAAAAATTTTCGAATTTGTTTATTTTAAAGAGTGAATATGAAAGACAATAAAAAACATACATTTTCCATAAAGAATGAAATCGATCGGATAATGAGTTGCCGAGATATTCGTAATCCTATTTTTCCACACTCTTTGATTTTTCATGACACTATATTTCATTCAAATTTCAATTCAAAGATATATTTTAACTGGAAATGAGACGCTTAATCCGACGCAATAAACTGTTAATTAATACGATTATTACTTTTGGAGTTATAAGGATGTTTCTTTTACGCAATTCAGTAATAGAGCATTTAAAGTTGATGACGTCTTCAAGCTACGATTAAATTCTAATTGCAATGCATTTTATAAATAACTAGCTGACCCGCCCGGCGTTGCCCAAGCCCTTGTAATAAACTTAAATCTCATTAAAAACTGAACTCTGGCCACGGTCTACGATGGCTTCGGAACCGTATACTCGGCATGCTCGTACGCTCTAGAAAAACTTTTATTTCCCCCTACCACCGCCAGGGGTGCATTCTGTTCTAAACAAACCTCTTTCCGAACGAACTTCTGAGACAGGTTCCGCAGCCTACGTTACTGTATAGTAGGCGCACTACAAAATTGAGCTGGTTTCGAGAAGATTGGAACATTATTAGCCCAGTTATTGCAATAAGGCGCAGTTAGAGAAAATAACCTTGAGTGAGGTGTCGAGAGGAGGGGATGTTCGAGTGTCCTTCAGAAAATGACTAATTAGGAGGCCCACTATGCATGCATAAAAATTCGTTCGTTTTGTACAGCTAAGAACTTAATTACAAAGATGGCTTAAACTCTTGTTTGTAAATAGTGGTAACCGCTTCTCATAAATTTAATTTAATGTTATAAAGGGTAACTATTAAGTTAAATATAATGTTTGGAATCACTTGCGTTGAAATCGGAAAGATAGTTGCTGATATATAGAAACGGGGCATAGTTAGAGAAAAACCTTGAAGGAGGGGCCGGGGGGAGGGTTGTTCAAATACCCTTCAGCAAATGACTAATAATTAAGAGGAGCACTATGCATCTTTCGAAATTCGTTCGTTTGCTTAAGCTAGGAAATTAATTACAAATTTGGCTAAAACTATTATTCGTAGATAGTGGTAACCGCTACTCATAAATTTAGTTTAATGTTATAAAGAGTGACATTTAAGTTAATTATAATGTTTGGAATCACTTGTGTTGAAATCGGAAAGATAGTTGCTGAGATATGAAAACAGAGCATAGTTAGAGAAAAAAACCTTGAAGGGTGGGCCGGGGGGGGGAGGGGTTGTTCAAGTGTCCTTCAGCAAATGACTAATTAGGAGGACCACTATGCATCTTTCAAAATTCGTTCGTTTGCTTAAGCTTTGAACTTAATTACAAATTTGGCTTAACCTATTAATATTTCAGTAAATAATTGAAATATTAAAATGTTGAGGCTCAGGTGCACATGGCCAGACCTTGGACTATCCACACCTAAATTTCCAGACTTCCAGGTGGGCTAGATTTTGCTAGCCATCGCGAACAGACACACACACAGAGCGAAACTTTCTTTTATTAGTATAGATTTACGCATGTTTTATTTCAATATTTTATATTATGCATATCCATGATGGATAAGTATTACTGTGGCCACCAACGACTAGTTTATTCATTGAGTGATTTGTGGTAAGTGCGTCATGGCAGAAATGATAAGGTGATACAATTAACATTATTGATTATTTATGTTAATTTGATGTATCATGAAGTATGTTAATTAGAATTATCAACAATATTTAAAAATTGAATTATGGTAATTAAAAAAATATTTTTTTCCCTTTTCTCACTTTGAATCAGGATTTGTAACCGGCGGTAGCGTAGATAATTTCGTTTTATTTATTTATTTATTTGCTAATTTTCAATGCACGTCTCGATACTTGTTCGACAAGTGATCAGAAGGCTTTATTAAAATACATTAACAACAGTCATTATTTACCTCTTTTAGCGTAAGTATTTTCCATCTATCCTGCCACTTCTGAAAAATCTTTTGTACAGCATGGATGATATTTCGGGAAACAAAGTCTTGATTATTTCCATCTTCTAACAATTATATAATATTTTGACATTAAAATTTAACGTAATATTTAACCAAGTTTCAGTGTCAAGTTGATTTAACACTTATTTTCTTACCACATTCATTCACCAGTTACATATCTTCTTTGAATAACCATATTTCTAAATTCTGTGGAATTTATTTGTATATCTAAAACTTTCGTATCTGTAGTTTAATTCCGTTTAAATAAATATTCTAAATCCCAAAATATTAGCTTTGTTAAAATCCGTAAGCTCCAGGTTCTATAAATATATATTGATGAATGCATCTCACTAGTCTTTGTGAATAAAAATATACTAGAAACCTCAAAATGCAAATTCTGTTTCAATATTAAAGCAGATGCGATTCCCTATATAATTTTCAAATAACCAAGTCGGAATTTTCTTGCATTTGAAGAGGCTAAAAATTTGATATTAAACACTTTAAACTAAATTTGTATTACAAGTTTTACATATTCGAATTTTTTGGGGAGGATGTGAAAATTTTCTATAAACCAGTTTGTTAAATGATATATTTTTGAAAAAAATAGTCTTTCTAGACAAACTTTTTGGATCATAAGTAAATATAATCCAGATTTTAAATTTACGTCCACATTATAATATACAAATATTTTAAGTTACACTTTATTTTAATATTATGAATAAATTAATTAAGATTAACTGGACATTCCGATTATAGGAGAATCATCTATTTAAGGTATATTTTTGTTTCAACCAATCGGTATTTTTTAAAATAGAACGTAAACCAGGACGAACATATATATATAACAAAATTTAAAAATTATCGCGATCTGCTAAATTATTTTCATCCCATCCTATTCTATATTACTCTATAATATATACTTCAACCGCTTATTAGTGTATCCTAACTCTATTTATTCCAAAAACCTCATAGCTAAATTCAATATTTTAATGGCGACGAGCTAACTAACTAAATCGTGTCTTTATCTTAAAATTATTAAAAGTTTACCAATATATTCATCCCTCAAACAAAAATCTATTCTTTCCTTTTTATATTTCTAAATTCCTAAAAAGTCTGTACTAACTTTAATAAATTCTGATATTTAATGTACCTCACAAAATCATAAAATCTTTTTCTTATTTTAAAATGTAAAACATTTTATTCTAATTCCATTTTGGCTTTGATCCAAAATCAATAAATCATTTCTCATATTTTTTGCTTCTTTCCTTTTCGCAAACGTAAAATTTTTTCCATAGCCTCGGTCCAGTAATTAACTCCAGTAATCACTCGGTCCAGTAATATAAGTTATCTTAAAACTCATCCGGTTCACAGCTAGTAAATAGAACATCACAAAAAGATCTCGAAGCTTCTTTTGTGCGCTTTTGGACCGGAAGCCGTTCGCCCTAAAATGTTGCTCCTTCCCGTAAAGTATCCCGGCTCTCCTTTGACACATCGGCCGTGACGTGATCTTTGTATTCATACTCTCTTCCAAACGATATATCGCTGTGCGTGCTTCCGAAAGTCAGTTAAAAAGAGAGGCCCGAAGACAGTGTTTGGCGATTGAGCTCCTAATAAATTAGAATGCGTACCTGGTACTGGTGAATGGCGACCAAATCATTTTCCTGTTACTACTTCTTTATGGATTATTAAAGCTGATTAATCCTAACAGCTTTTAAGTTCCTGTATTTTATCTTTGCGTTGATTTGAACAAATACATCTGCTGCTATAATGACAATTCTAATTGGAACCTGTCGTAAGATCTGAAACGACGTATAATGTGAAAGAGATCTCCGGCTAGCCTAGTAAGTTGCCAATAAAAGCTGTTTGGTGATCTGCTGGAGTTTTTATTATGCCTACTCACAAGATCTGCTATAAATACGACGACCCCTAGCGTAGAACCGCCCTCGGCTGAGTATTACAAAGTAATATCCAGCATCTAGAAAG
Organism: Maratus michaelseni; assembly: GCA_963931845.1. Taxonomy (NCBI): domain Eukaryota; kingdom Metazoa; phylum Arthropoda; class Arachnida; order Araneae; family Salticidae; genus Maratus; species Maratus michaelseni. The sequence goes on along the minus strand of OZ007594.1, from coordinate 94,621,132 downwards.
CCATTTTATATAAAAATGGAGCTACCATTGCAATATATCAGCTTTAATCCTTAAATCGTTATTTTTATTCTTAAGTGTGTGTTATTTTTATTCTTATTAGATATTTCATGACGTTACAATATCATTTTATACGCTTTACTTTATATGATATATCTTCTATGAAATTCATGAAACGAAAATATTCTTGATTAGGTGAAAATAACCATCACCACTATTATGGTTATTATTATTCTTTTTTATCGTTATTTCTGAGTTTTATGATTAAATAGTCTTTATTTCTTAACTAACATTAATTTTGTAATTTTCTGTTAAAATGACAACTTTTTATTTAATCTCTCGTGAAAAATAATTTTAATTATTTTAATTAACATATTATTATTATTAAAGATTCACGCAACAGTTAGACATCTTCACAGAATTTACATAATTCTATTTAGCATAAATTTTATTGACATATTCTAATCTGTCTCATATATGTTTAAATAGATATTCTGAATTCTAAAATATAAGTTATATTAAAATTATGTTATATAAAATATCTGTCGCTAAACTCTTTGAGTAAAAATGTTAAAATCAAAATATCGAATTCCGTCTCGACGTCAATGCATTTGTGATTAACTATGTACATATATTTTCGTGTCGTTACATACTTTCTATTAACTTACATTTCTGTATGCATATGGCAGTCAAATCTTTATACTTATTTTTCACCCACTTCCTGTTGACGTAGAGTTTTGAAGTTTGGAATATATATGTATTCCTGAAGGCAATAGATGATATGGACGTTATTTTCTTTTGAAATTCGATACTTAGGGGGGGTCAACGTCTGCTCAAAACTTGCATTTACCCCATAGAAATAACGTTACGATTGTTTAATTGAAAAAATAGCTCCATTGTTGCAATCCATTTTCTCCACACTGTTGCCCGCATCATTATGACGTCAGCATTGAGTGACGCACACATTTGTGCTTTATAATATATATTTTGTGAATTTTTGTGAATTTTAATGAAAGTATGTTTTTTTTCATGTTTATATTTAATTATTAAATAACCAAGTCGGATTTTATTTGAATTAGAAAAGGTCAAAAATTTGATATTAAAGGTTTTAAACATTACTTGAAATGGTTGTATTTTATTCTCGGAAGTGAAAATTTGCCAAAATATTTCAGCAAATATATAATTTCAATATTCTTTATAATAAGTGCTGATGATCATAACCACAAGTAATTGTTTTACACATTTTTAATTTATAACATCGATAGAAATGTTATTTTCATGTAGTCTAGTCATAGGCCCATACTTAATTTATAATTAAAGTTGAACTACAATTATGCGATATACTGATTTATATGAGATTTCTCTGTTTAATTGCATATTTATTAAAAATTTGTTTGATTTATGATTCTTGTAAATCCCATCTATTCCAAGAACTATATATGTATGTTTCGAATAAAATGTACATTTTGCTTGCCTATATATATATATAAATATATATATTAATAAAGTTATAATATATAACAAAATTATTTTAAACTATATAATTTCATACATCTTCAAATGAAAAAAAGAATCCCTGATCGCAGAAAAACAAACAAGCACCAAGATTACTGTTATTAATTGCAGTTGTTATCGTTATTTCTAATGTTAATATTTTGTTACATCTCAATCAATGTGTCCAAACGTAATAACATCGTTATACAAAATATGCTAATGATGTATTTTAATAAGCTCTGTGGTTAAAAATATTCTGGAAATCTGAAATAACTTCAACGAATTCCGTCCGAATATTTAAGCAGATCCGATTCACTATATAGTTGTGTTCGTTTTTTCCAATAAACAAATCAGAATTTCCTCGAATTTGAAGAGTTAAGAAACTTGATATAAACGTTCTAAAGTATACTTGAAATACAAGTACGGATTACATATTCTGAGTATACTCTTGGAAATGAAATTTTCCTAGAAATATTTCGGTAAATCATATATTTTAAACACTCTTTCGTATTAATTTCTGACTAATGTAGGTAATTATTTCATATAATTTTTATTTACCGCAACTTTATATGAGGTCTTTGTGGTATTAGAAGCTAATTCCACGAAACTCGTCTTTTGTGCATTTTTTTTATACATAACATAAAAGATTATAGTAACTAGTGCAAGCGCTTACAAGTTTCCAATTCGCTTCTGATACTCCGAAACGTGGCTTTAGAATATAAACAGAATTCAAGCTGATAAACTAAAGAAAATGATAAATGTGTATTTTAAAATGCTCTTTCTCGAAACATGTGTTTTGCAACTTCGCCCTTAATATCCGCAATACCCCATCTGTAATCTTTAACTGTCTACTTTTCAACACTTTCTAACATAGTTGAAAAGTGTTTATGAATTCAATTTGTCTGTCTGCCGTCTGTCCGTGCTCTAACTCGCGTAAATATACTCGGATTGCCTTGAAATTAATATATGTTATAGGGATTTACTATGGCATGTTTGATGTCGAAAATCAAGTGTGTAGCTTTCATGGTTATTTTATAGGGACACTAAAAATAATTCCTTTACATATCAGTCTATGGGTAAAAGTCGTTTCCGGAGTAGTTTAATGATGTTACACTGTAGTTGTTGTTGTTGTCGTGTCAGAGAAAGTGCCATGGCACTTCTCTGAAAGAAGGGATGCCAGAGCCTAAAGAGAGGTTGGATTTCTAGAGCTCGTCTCCTAATTTTGAACCAATTCCGGAGGAGAGACCTGCAACTGGACTTGCACCCCCAGAGCAACGAACAGAGTTTACGTGCACCAACTCCCATTAATGTACGCGGTCCCACAGCAGCCGCGGTTGAGAGAGGTTGTCACCCCCCCCCCCCCAAGTACTGACCATGGTCGATGCTGCTTCAATGTATTTTGATGTATTATGATGCTGTTTTAATTGTTTTTAGCGTTTTTTTTTCTGTGTTATACAATAAATGTCTCAGAAAATAAACCTCTATAAAACTGATCTCCATCTAATTCAGCGGTCCTTTAACTGTGGCCCGCGGTCCTCAAGAGTAAAAATAAAATCGCATTCAATGTTTTTTTTTTTTTTTTTTTGTATGTCCTCGAAATTAGGAGAAAGCTTTCGAATATCCCGAAACCTAGAGATTCGGTCTTCGTAGATTTTACGATTATTTTCCCTTATACCAAAACCATGACAAAATATATGCTAATGCGTCGTTTATTTCAACCCTGACAGTGCAATGAATTTTTATTTCAAATCGTACCAAACAATGTTATTTGCTGTTTAATGAACATGAATAATTGTATTATTATTATTATTTAATCGTAACCATGCAAAAAATCTTAATTTAATATTTTTTGAATCGAAAGTATTTATTATTATATTATAAATTACTTCTATTACTGACGCTTAGATGGACTTTACGATTTGGCAGTTTTCTCATGATGAGGAAGCTGCAACAAAATTGTTTCAGGAAAAACGTTTTTATTAAAAAAAATTGTTTTTGATTTAATAAAAGCTTACTGCAAAATACTAAGAGATATTTAAAATTTCCTGCCAGCAGTTTAAATTGAGTTTTGTTTTATTAATTTATTGTATAATATGTGTTTGTTATTTTATTTTAAGCATATATTTGTATTGATTTAATAAAATAGTCCGTGAAAGTCTGATTTTTTTTTTCAAATATTATATTTTTTAAATGTTCACTTTCGTACCAAAAATGTTATTATTATTTTTTTTCAAATGTTTCATTTCGCGCCAATTATTATGATGGCGAAAATGGTGCTGATATAACGATTTAGTGTATCTTTATTAGTTTATATATGATTGATTTAATATTCCAAAACACATCAGTAATTTCAATACTAAGTCAGAGGGGTCTGTGAAGACTGGGGAAATATGAAAAGGGGGCCGTGCTATCTAAAAGTTTAAAAAGTTTAAAATCTAATTTATTATTATCTCCATCATGATTCGAATTTTTTTTTTCTGAAATGTTATTAAAGCCATGGCCGCAAAACCCCTGATGAAAACACTTTTTTTTTTATTATTATCTTAAATTTCAGTTTATTGAAGAAAAACAAACATACAAAATACCTGATAGCGCTGTATTTTAAGATTCTTCTATTCCCATACCGGATAATAAGACCTTCATAAAAATTTTCGAGATTGCAGATCATCCCAGAAATCTGGATTGCGGATTTTCGGAACTTTACTGTACTATAAGATACAGAGGTGCCTAGTTCTCACTAATCTTCCGTAATATGTGAATTAGTTTGACCCAGTTTATTAAAGTTTCGAACGAGAAAAAATATTTGATGATTATTTATTTATCTAGTATCGGGTTTCTACGTGAAATTTATTTAATTTTATTTCTTTAAAAAATTTCTGGTGCGAAACGTATTAAACCTGGGTTAAATTAACGCATATATTACTGAACATTAGTGGAAACTTGGCATTTCTGATAAGATGTTTTTTTCATGTGACAGTTAGGCATTAACTATCTTATAAACTGTAACCATAAACTGTAAGTAACATGCTTTTGTTGTATGGATTTTGTTAAATCAAGATGTTGACATATAAATTTATAATACTAATTTTTCTATCTAAAATAAAATGCATTATTTATTATTATTTTTCTATAAATGTCTTTATAGAGCTTTAGAGGATCTGAAAGATTGGAATTAACGAAAATCGATGGAAGTTTCATCGTGGATTAACCTGTATTTAATTTAAACTATTATTTTTTTTTCCGTTTATTTATTTATTTTTAATGGAAATAAAAGAAAATATTTAATTGTAAAAAAACAATTAAAAATTTTTTAATATCGTATAGCCAAATTAATCTTAATCGATTTTGCTGTCTATGTTTCATACTGTTAAATTTACTGTTAAATTTCTTATTTATATTGCTTATTGTGTTGTTTCACGATTTGCCTGAAAAAATATTTAAGTTATAATTAAAAAAATAATATTTTTATTAATTTTTAATATACATTTTTTTTATTACAAATTATTTTTGTTTGTTTCCGGTACGAGCTATAGAAAACATAATAAGCACACTCTAAAAACGACATTTTCAAAACTGGGCAAAAAATACTCAAATCTGAGTATGTCGCATAGTCAAAATGGCTCCGAATCAAAATTACTCGAATTTGAAACATGCATATACTCATTTCTGAAAATATCATGTGCTCATATTTGAGTATGTCCAGTCCATGTTTCAAAAATGAATATGACCCGACTTCTATGTGCTCATTTTTTAGTATATCCATGTTTCAAAAATGAATTTGAACTGATCCTATTAATTTTTGAGTATGTCCATGTTTCAAAAATGAGTTTGAACTGATCCTAACTTTTTTTTAGTATGTCCATGTTTCAAAAATGAATATGAACTGATCTCTATGTGCTCAGTTTTGAGTATGTCCGTCCATGTTTCAATATTCTGAGTAGTTCTGGTATTTCTGAATTGAAAGTATTGGGTCGTCCTATTTGAAAAAAAAGTTTCATAACAAAATGAAAACATCGATTTACTCAGATTTGAAAGTGTCATTTTTGTCAGTGCAGTACAACGAAGAAATGACGGTTTAAAAATATGGAACATGTACATCAAAATCGAGGCAATACCATTTCTGAAAGATTTGTTTCCTCGTACAATATAAAAACAGTAGTTACTGTTTTTTTACAATTAAAACAAATATCTATAAAACATAAATAATTAAATGCAAACAGAAACAATGATTTAAATTAATTACAGTCTTCCTAATCCACAATGAAATTTCAATTAATTTGCGTCAGATGAAACGTTTCTGGTCCCTTTAAAACAGTGAATTAAGGATAATATATTATCAATAAAATTAAAATTTTATGAGACAAACTTTTTCAGTTATCGTTAAAGTTATAATTCTACACACCTCTCTCTTTAAAGAGTTGGAATATGTTAACGCATTAAATTAGCATATCTGTGTATTACTGTATCCGTAAATGATCCTCATAAATATTAGAAATGTCAATTTATAAGAATTTTAATAGCTACTTTAAACATCATATGATACAAAGTTTCGGCTTGATGTTACTATAGCAAAATTTTATTAAGTGAAATAAAGTTCTACTTTATTACCCAGGAATATACTGTGCTTCTAATTAAAACATATCCAATCGAAATAATAAATATAAAAGCTGAGAAAAGTAGAGCTAATAATGTAACAAGTAGGAAAAATTCATCAAAGATCGCACTAAGGATTTCGTTTAATATTCCTTTCAAAACACTTTATCCTTTCTTTAATAAATCCAAATAAATTTAATTAAAAATAATAATAAAAAAAAAGTCTTGTTTTTAATAAAGTAAAAATTTATCGGTCTATTTTTCTCGTTTTTTCAAATATCTGAACCGGCCCGATAGCGGGCTATTATACTCTGTCATAATAATATATATCATGTAGACTAAATGCGGTAATAAAAGAAAATAATTTCAAAATTACACATGTTGTATAGAGACCTTCAAAATGTTAAAATATGCCAATATTTCCATAATCGTTTTTTTTATCATGATTCAATACGTTCGTCAAACTCATATGACGTGTTACAATCACTTGCTGATGTCATATCTACTTGCCTTCTCTATTACTCATATTGATTCTGTTTTTGTATTATTCTCCAACATTTGAAAAAGTCCGTTAAACTTCCAGTATGACGTCAGATTAATTTTCTTTTTAATTCTCTAATGACGTCATATTAAGCTGTTTTCCTTATTTACACATACTGATACTTCTTGTATCATTGAGAAATGTTTGAAAATTTCAGTTTTATTACCAATATGACGTCATATTGTTCTTTTTTTCAATTGGTGAAACTATTTATTTCATTTTCATTTTTCAAATGGAAATCTTTCAATAAAAAGTTAATTATTGTAGAAAGAATTTTATTGATGATTTTTAATAGTTGGCAGCTGCTATAACGACAAATGTTTAAATTTAATAGGAAAAGGCTGTTAGATTTTTGTTTTTTATCTCTCTATATTAAAATAATACGATTTTTTAAACTTTTATGGTTTTGAGCTTCATAGTACACAAAATTTCATGGCTGTAAAATATATAGTAGTTTCTGAGAACCGGCTTTGTGACGGACAGACAACATAGCGGAACGAATAGGGTTTCGTGAGATGTGCGAAACCCTTAAAAGGGAACTTTTCTGTATTACGAAATGGCAAGAAATTACTTCATAGTTGTTTATAATGTTTATTGGTGATTGTCTTGATTTATTCGTAATAACTAGTTTTTACATCTCTTTGTATATAATATATGCTTGATTTTAAATGATATGGAATATCTTCTGAGAAAGTATAATATATTTTGGGATTCATTAACAGCAGATATAAAAAATCATTATTCTATTTATTTAATTTCTTTATTATAAGTTGCTTTTAAAATAATAAAATGTAATAATTACATTGAAATATTAATGAGTGAAAAAATGTTTAAACTAAAAAATACATAAATACGGAATATTAGTATTCCTTAAAAATTGAGGAATTGACATGGAAAAAATAGTCAAGAAAATCTAATTTTACAGGGGAAGTAAAAACGGTTTTACACTGCTAAATTACAAAGTTTTATTCACAAAAAAAGAAGCATATGAGATCCATGTATCCATAAACTATTTTCAACACTGGCTTACTGCTCTTTCTATGCCATTGGCACAACTTCTTACTACTTCTTCTATTGAAAATCTCAAAATCGATTTTTCTTGACTTACTACTTTTTTCATGTCAATGCCTCAATTATTCATTGTTTTTACCAGTTGTATGTTAAATGCACTACCGTATTTCTAAGAAAAAATACGTCACTTGAACATTGCTGGTTTTTATACCTAATTTGAAATTTATACCTTAGGTTATGTGTTAATAATCTGCGTATATAATCTATTTCGGGTATCCTAAATGTTTACTGCGTTATATGAAGAGTGCAAATATTTTTTTCCTAGCATCATGACTAAATAAATAACTGTAGTTTTGCAAGATATTAAAAAGTGTCTCCTTTTGTCAGGCATAAGATACCAGAGAAAAGTATACAGGGTCATTCATAATTCCCTCCGGGGTTTCGAAACGTTATAGTAAAAAAACGAAGACGAATATGAAAAAAAGAAACATATGAAATTATTCCGAAACTATTCAAGTTTTACTTACATGCATTACAGGTGTTCTATGTGTGAACCCTTGGTCACACGGCATACATCCATGCGATAGTCCAGTTCCTGCCATACTCCGTTTCTTTAAATTTCCGGTACCACACATGAATTGTTTTGTCAGTTGGTCCCTGTTTTCGATATTTATTACGAAAGGCCCGTTGAACTGACACCACTGATTCAGATTTAAAGAAACGGAGTATGGCAGGAACTGGACTATCGCATGGATGTATGCGGTGTGACCAAGGGTTCACACATATTGTTCACACATATTGTTCACACATATCACACACCTGTAATGTATGTAAGTAAAACTTGAATAGTTTTGGAATAATTTCATATGTTTCTTTTTTTCATATTCGTCTTCGTTTTTTTACTATAACGTTTCGAAACCCCGGAGGGAATTATGAATGACCCTGTATTTTGTATAGGTAAAACTAGTTCTAATTTGCAACAGTATTGCTTCTAAATCTAATTGCTATATCGTACAAACATGTACAGGAATTTGAAATCATTTTTCTAAAAAAAAAAAAAAAAAAAAAAAAAAAAAATCTTTAATTTTCTATATGTATTCAAAGAAAGACTAATATGACATTAAATTGTCCCGAGGCAAAAAAGTATATTTAAACATTTTTGAAACTTGTTTCTGTCATATTTTGTCATATTGGGTCTTAATTGTCAAAGGCATTCAATGGGACAGAGATCTCAGGTTCATAAAGTACAGTTGACTGCATGTAGCTGTCTATAAATGGATTATCGAGATACAATAATTGTTATTTTCACTGAAAGGTAGGAAGAAAATTGATGTGGAATTAATTAAGAGCTGAAGTGTCGCGCTAGTACACAACAAAGAATTAATTTCAAGCAATTGTGAATCCGGACTTCCACCTACCGGTAATCAAAGCACAGTGATAATAGTATTTCAGGATTACGGATTGATAAAAATGACAAAATAATAGAGATTTATATATATAAATAGCTTGCAAAACATAAAACTACATTTTTTTTTAAATTAAGATAAATTGGTCACAATAATTTACTACATACCGATTTTTCAGCCAATACGTAAGAAATAATAAAATTGCGAATAAATAATTTTTAAATAAATAATTTTGCGACATCTTTTATCCTGAATGAAGAATCCATGTTTTCTCAAAGAAGTCCTGTCAAGAATCTGATAAGAAAATTTATGTCTGCAATTCATCTTCTTTATCTGTCGAAACATGTTACTTTGTTATATTAGTTTTAAAAAAGCTATTCCATATATATTTTTGTAAAGCTTTGAATCTATAAACCTATTGAAAAAAATAAATTTATTATTATGATTTACATATCTTAAATTGTCGCTTAAAGGAAATTTTAAAGGAATGATTTCGCATTTGTTTTCTCAATTCTATATCAGTAAGTACCATGTAAAAAAATTACAAACATCTTTTATAATAAGAAAATGCTCTTATTTTATACTAAAACTTAGATGTAATAAGCTAGTCAAGAAATATTACTTATATTTAAATATATGAAAAACATTGAGGTATTCCTATAAATTAGTCTCTTTTTAAAACATTTTTCAACATACTCGTAGCATACATTCACAAAACTATAGTCATGTGAATTCATACGATACGCAAATTTTGCTTAATTCTTATTCAATGTTTTTTTTTTTTAGGTTAACTTTAATAAAATTTAACAGCTTTCGAATATTATGGTTTTATTTTTATTGTAAAAATATTTAAACAATGATATAACTTTTAACAAAAAAAGCATAAGACTTTTTGAGATATTAACACCTCGTAATAAGATACTTAGTGACACATTTTGGGGTTTTGTTCTCACCAGACGACCTGTTAACTAACCCAAAACTGACTGTTGCTCAACATTGATATATCCTTTTCCTACATAACAACGTATTGTGTCCATCTTTAATATCAACTGAGAAATTTGCGTTTAAAGATGTTATAATGTTAAACCCATCGGGTGGGTTTACTCTGTGACAGGTGTGTTTTCGCCTGGAAATGCAAGAGAAAGAAGTTACTTTCACAAAGTTAGCGAATAAAACGTTTATAAAAACTTTTATTTTAAAAAGTATTATAAAAATGTGTTCCCGCCTAAATTAAATTACAATTCTAGTTCTTAATTCTCCCCTGTCTAAAACTATATCGGAAATTCATTTTATCCTATTTATTAAAAAAGTGTGTATTATTTTATTATCTTTCAAAATTCCATTTAAAAGCAATCTACGTATTAATCTTTCTTTGGAAAAGCGGTTTGTTTAAAATCAATTATTTTCAATTTCAATCTTAAAATGCGTATATTAAACTTTCTCCTTGCATTTAATTGTTCTGAAATATCCTTTTTCGGTGGTGGGGGGGGGGGAGGGTCTAAGAATATTTCAGAGCATTTCGGCAGACCGTCTGCGCTCCAAAATTCGGCTGCTTCTAAGTAAACAGTACATCTTTTATCATGATCTTTCATCATTTTTTTTATCATGATCTTCAGCTTTTATCATGATCTTTCAAATAACATTCCGCGCTTTCACAATAACACTCGCTATTACGAGCTCGGAGCAGATTTTTGTACATTTTTTGTGGTTGTTAAAATAATTACGCCACCAGGAATACCGAGTCTGTTTAGTATGGAAATAGTAAATTAACATCTTTTTTAAGAAGATCCAGATTGAATATATATGGAGCGTAAATCTCCAATACGTAGTAACTCATGCTTGTAATATGATAATTTACAAGTTAAGTAGAGTATTTTTACGTTTAGTAGACTTGTTAGTTAGAAAAATACACAGTTTTCATCAAAGAAATATATCTCAACTTTTTTATGGGAAATTCCAATCATTTCGGGCCTGATGTCTTACTTCTATTCTTCTAAGATCATTAACGGCTGTGACTTTAATATCTTTCTAGTAAAATTATTCTAGCAATGCCTTCTTCAACTGATCTGTGGGGAATTAGCAAAAAGTGTGACACTGCTGCTGCTTAATTCTGACATAGAGTAGTGTAGAAAGCTTTAATTGAGCCTATCAATGTTACACATTGGAAGTGGGGAGTCTTCTAGCGCGCTGTACATATACGAATCATGCAATCGTCGACAGCACACGAAGAATCTGACACTCTACAACATATACATATATATATATATATATATATAATGTAGCTTGCATTCTAATTTCCTAGATATGTACTTAAAATATTTGTATTCATTGTAAATCTGAAATAGTTTCATATAGATTAACTGCTCACTGCGTGGATTGATTTTGAATATTAAGGATTACTTTCTGTGTGTCTGCTCAGCTACACATTTTAAGCATAAACACGAAATGTTTATTTTGAAATACAGATTTCGTACATATACATATAATAATTTCGTACATAGACATATAATAAGTTATAATAACTAATTGGCATAAACTTTTGGTTTAAGTATCTTCTGTATCGGCCAGTTCTCTTGGATGGAATCTCAAAGTGTGTGAATTCCATTAAGATTAATGAATCTAATTTCCAAAATCCTTTTCCTCCTACTTTTCATTTTCTATACTTTTCTTTTGTTTTGTTACAGTATGGTACTCATTACATGAATATGATAGGTGCATTTATTGATGTTTGTGTTTCTTTTTATTATGTATTAGAGGATACTTTTTTAGTTTGATAAATTATCGCTTTCCATTCATCTTTGTTTTATGTAATTGAATTTTAATATGTGTTTCCCTTCGAGCGTATACTAAAGCTATAAAGCTGTAAAGCTTAAGGTGGTTTTCAAATCCCCTGCTCAACAATGTGAAATTTTATGACACATTTTCTGACTCATTTGTGAACGCTAAGACATAAATTGGCAGTACTGACGATTGCAGCGATTTGGAGTTGAAATGAATTTTCCATTTTTTAATCAATAAATTACTTATCGAGTTATAAGTGATTTTAGTCACGTGATGACAGGTACTTCTCCTCCTCTCGCTCATACGTCCAGATATTTGGTTTAAAATGTCATCTTTGACAGTATGTTCTGAAAAATCTTTTGAGTTTACCAAAAAATGGACAACGTGTTTTGATTACATATTTTCTAAAAAAAGAGCTCCCACGCATTTCATGCATGGTGGAACAAAAATGAATAATTTTTTTTGTCTGTAAGTAGCCCTTTCGATTTGAGAACAGCCTGAAATCACTGGAGTGGTTATCCTATGATCGTTTCATCTATCAAAACCTAAATTTCTACTACAAAGTTAATCTGATTGTTTGTGTATATATGTTAGTGTGTATAATACTTGTAAATACAACTTACTTTTATTATTACCTTTCATGTTCAATAGGCTAATTTACATGTAAATACATGTATTAATACTCAAGTAAAAAAATTTCAAAAGTATTCCAAAATGGTTTTACAATGGTAATACTACAAACAGTTTATTTGTATAATTGATTTAACAATGATTAGCAAACAAAAAACAAGAACGCTGCTATTTCACAAGGAATAGTAATGATTCGAACATAAAATAACGAGTAGATAAAAAAGATATAAAATTGAGCAATACCTATTACTTTAATCAACTGAACTAGATAAAGTATTTCGCTCAAGAGAAGATATTACCCTGGGATATGTTACTAAGTTAAAATTGTTTGATTGGCGTAAGCTTAAACCTATTTCTTATCGTTTTAAAGAACTATAGTGTATTGGAGATTTGAAATTTTTTTAATCTTCTCGGGGAAATAACATAGTAGTAAAGAGAAAATGCTAAAGAGTCCATTAATTAAAAATTAAAAGACAATTACAAAGATGCTATAGAAAAATCGATCTTTTTGACCGTTGCCCGTTTGAGTATTTTTTTATTATTCAAACTACCTACCCAATTTTTAGAGTAGTAATAATTAATAAATTTAATCACGGAATGCCTATAATTAAATAAAGATTAATATTCTAAAATAGGAGTATATATTTTCAATAAAAAATAATCCACAAAGCAGTAGTGAAATGTTACTTTTAAAAAATTAAAATACTGCTATGGTTACAAGTATTTATATATGTTTAGAAAAAATTATATCCTATTCACATTCTATGAGCAATATTTAATTTTGAAAATTAAAGATTAAATTCATATCATTTCAAAAAATCTAGTCTGGTAAACTCCACTTAGAAATTTCTTTTCTTGAAACACAAACTGCTATCTTTTAAGTTATAAGAAAAAAAAATTAATTCCGAAATTAGTGAGAAAAATACATTTTCCTTGTCCTTGAGAACTCAGTTTTCACGAAATAATGCACAACAACGATAAAATACTTTATTTCTGGATTTTCAATTTTCGATTTCAATTCAACCATATTAATAGTCAGGGCCTTTGTGAAGTATAATTGTACCACTAATAAATTTTAATAATATTCTGAAAAACAATTTTTTATATTGATTTTAGTAACAATCCTAGTAAACAATTTATTTTTGAACCTATAATCATTATTATAGCGTATAAATACTTATTCCAAGCTTTAATTGTTTTTCTCTTTATTTAGTGCTGTTTTATAAAGCTTCCACAATACATTTTTTTGTCATTTATTATTTTATTTGTGACATTTGAATAAAGGTGCGATAAACAAAATGAATTTAATATTGATCCCATCATAGAGGATTTTCTTTCTTAACAAATACTGAAATAAAATACCATATTTCCATCTCAAATAAATTCTTACTATTTAAGTTAAGTGTAAATATGGGTTTTTATCTGAGGAACGAGATATTATCGGGTAGAAACGATCAAAGTATTGGTTATACTATTTCCTGTAAAAACAAAACACCAGCTTTATACGCCAGTATTCACGAATTTCACTCCACCGAAATTAACTAGCGACAGGTATTTGTGTTAAAGATTGTTCAATTCTTAACAGTCATGAACATATATTGTTATGTAATGTTGTCCTGTTATGTATCTCCAAATGCATGTAAAATGGCGTGCAATAAATTGTCGGCCAATAATTACCTATAAATTAACAATTACGCAATGCGTATGGGTATTAATGGCTAATAATTAAACCCATTTCCTGTCAAACAACATGAAAATGAACATATTTATAGGAGAATACAAGCTTTTGTATTTATGAAGGAGATTCATTACTCAGACGTTACCAATGCAATAAAAAATTAATATAACCCAATATTAATATTGATATATTATATTTTTAACATTTTGTATGGGGGAATGAAAAGTAACAACGAGAAGTAACAGCAATAATTGTATGAACTCAATGAAACAGTAACCACGTTATATATTGAATCTCCAGTTACATATTTCGTTGTTGTATTAAACATTGTTGTTTATATTTGTATTAGAAGAATCTATGTTGTGGTGAAACTATATATTACTCATCATAATCCCACATTTATAATATAATTTGGGAAGAGTTCTGTATCCTGTGCCGGTTGGCACGATTGGCGAAAAAATAGCATCTTAGCAATTTTTTCACGATGATAGCAAAATATGTTTTTTAAATATTTATAAACATACGTTTATTAAAACAATGTTTTGCGCCATCTTAGAAAAATAAGTACGATGCTAAAACAAATTTCGTCATCATTTTCCGTATTTTAAGAAACAATGAAAATATGTATGCATATTTAATAAACCTAAAAAGCGTTTTGTGATAAATATTTCTTATAGTCAGGGGTCATTTTATACACAATTAATAAACGAATGAAAAATCTTACAGAAAATATCTTGTGGGAATCTCAGGAAATGTATATCCCATAGCACTTAAAATTCATAACATGGAGAATTGGTAAGTATAAAAATGCAAAAAATTGTACGTTTTATAGAAATCTTTTTTGTTTTTTTTTAAATATTTCCGAAGGAACAGACAAAAAGGTAAAAATCTCGATCACAACTGCCATTACAATTTTTAAATATAGATATAAATAAATATACAAATCAAAGAAATATCTATAAAAAATGCACAAAAATATGCTTACATAGTATTACATCTACAGAAAAATATTCTTTAAAAAAGGAACCCCAAAGGCTGGAGTTTTATCCAAAAAAAAATTTCGCCAAATCTACCAGCACAGGATATGGAACTTTTCCCTATAATTTATTTGTATGCATAATTTCCTATTACAAAATAATTTTTTTTTTTTTACTCTGGGAGGTCATATTAACAGTTTCTTAACTTAATAATAATCTAGTAAATAATATTTATTTCTAACATCTATTGATATTTTCACGATTAAAAAATTCCGTATGTTCTTGCCTTAAACATTAATCATTTCTATAAAAAAATTTGAAAAAAGAAATAGCCTTGACATTGATAGCATGAATTTTATCTCCTTTAAAAATCTGAAATCGATTAAACGCCTGTTACTAGTTGTTGATGTCTACATTTTCCTCCTATTGTCCTTATTTTCCAAAAAAAAATTAGAAAGATAAAAAAAACTAACATTGATTAATATTTAATACTTATGTTTTTATTACTTAAGGCGGTATTAAAAAAAAATATTTTTCCACGCTCAACAACTCAAAATTTTGAGACACATTTTCAGTCTCATTTTTAAAAATAAAAACATGAAACTTGGCGGCGTGATTTATGAAGAGATTTATAAGGGACCCATGTTTTTATTTTTCGTTCAATTAATTAGGAATTGATTTACAAAAAAAAATTTTTCACAGTACGATATTTTTTTTTGTTTCCAGCGCTATCGCTTCGGGAAATTCGGTCCAAAATGTCCACTTTGACAGCATTTTTTGAAATATATTCTGCCTTTATCAAAAAACAGAGACAATACGGACATTATAAAGTTTCTGAATAAGAGAACCTGTCAATTGGATGCATTTTAGAGCAAAAATGAATTTAAAAATGTGTCTCAAAATAAGCAGTTTGGATTTGAATACACCCTTAAGTAACATTAACTAATAAATTTAACAAAAGTTTTCCACATGAAGAAT
The DNA here is from genome assembly GCA_963931845.1 of Maratus michaelseni. Classification (NCBI taxonomy): domain Eukaryota; kingdom Metazoa; phylum Arthropoda; class Arachnida; order Araneae; family Salticidae; genus Maratus; species Maratus michaelseni. The sequence goes on along the minus strand of OZ007594.1, from coordinate 94,605,046 downwards.
GGCTGAGTTATTATAACGTTTAAAGAATCGTCGTTGTTTTTTTCTGTGTAAATACGTGTTCTTTTTACATGATGAACGTCATGTTGATAATCAGAACTCAATAACAGACGTGCATTTATCTATAATTAGTTGGCGATTAATCGAATCTTACTCATTACTCCACTATGTTTATAAGCTTCCTGTGCATTATAATTAGAGTACAATTCAAGTCGCACGTCTATGAAGGGGTCTCTGTATGAATTATTTATATAATACATAGTATACGATAAATATATTAATAGTTATGTTTAATATATATACATAAATGGGCACAATGCATGCATTTAAAGTTTTTAAAAAAGGCTGAATTATGTCTTCAGTTGTGTTTAATTTACAAATATTAATTTGTCAGTGTTTAGCAAACCTAAACTCAGATAATGTATCTTCAAGTATTACATTTTACCATTATTCTATAGATACATTTTAAATAGTACAAACTACATATTTTTTTATGGTTTGCATATAAATATATACACTATATTGCTAAAAATATGCTAACATCATCCATATTTCTTGAGTATATGTCTAATACTTCTAACTTAATTTTTCAATATTGTATAGTTGGAATTATTTTTTTGTAATTGCAATACGGGGATTGTAAATAACGGAGCGACAGCATTGCTAGTACACAATATATGTACAAGGAATGTACGTTTTTATGTGTAAAGTCAATTTTGTGTTTCATCTATTTAGTTTTCACCTGCAAAATTGTACATTTATCCAATTATCTACACTATTTGATACCGTTTGCTAAATTGTATTTGTTGATCACTTCCGTACAAGCTCTCTACTACTTAGAAAATATGCCCATCATCAGGAAATCGTATGGATGTAGACTGTCAGAAAAACTCGTTTTTATGCACTAAATTATTCATCATTTTTCAAGAATCATTTTCCGAACTCCTAGAAAACATGCTTTTTCCGTTAATTCTTCCAGAAAGTCTGAAGAAGAGGAAGAGAAAATTCCGTTTATTCGCTGCCCGAATGCGTATTTGCTCTATAAATACTAAAGCTAGAATTTATTTTAAAAATGAGAAAAAAAAATCAATAAATTTAAATTTCAAATTTATTAAAAAGAATAATGCTTTCGAATTTTAAAAACATAACAATTAATTTCCCCATTCGTTTAAAATTATTTGCAATTTATTTCGTATATGAAAAAATATTCGCACATAAAATATATTCTAAGCGAACAGATTTTAACAATATACATATATAATAGTTTAATTAAATAAAAAGTTAAATTAAAAAAAAAATCCTCGAATTTAATTAAAAATATAATATTGATATTTTACGTCTAACAACCAAATTAAGAATATATATAATTCCTGTTTTTTTCTTCTGTTAATTCTCAAGTATTAAAACAACAACCCATCATCTCATAAGGGCAAAATCGCGCCGCAATTAGCTTCAAAATTGCCAGATTCCTAAACCCCAAATTGTTTAAGTCCAACTCTCTATTTGAAGACAACCCATATCATCTTTTCAATCTGTTATTCTAGCAAGTTCCCGCTGGCCTTATCGGTAAGACACTTGCCTCAAGGCACTGAAGTCCCTAGATCGACCCCAAGGTCAGCCAGAAAATATAAAAAATAATAAAAACTGTCATTATAGTCCATAGATGGCGGCACAAAGAGAGATGAGTTTTTTTTTAAACCGACGTTCTTCAAATAACGGAAAATTTCCCTCCTGTAATAGAGAAAAAAATAAACAGGCATTCTTCAATTAACGGAAATATTCTGACAGCAGTGCTGCAAGGAAAATTTCCGTGATTAGAAGGAAGTTTTTCTGAGAGTGTAAAAACAGCAATTAAAAGTCTAGTATGCGTAGCAGATAGTTTTGAAATGATGAAAATTGACTGAAGTTTCATCGTGGATTAGGAATCCTGTGTTTAATGTAGACTTCGTTTTGCAATTATTAATATACGGTTCAAAAATAAAAAATGTATAGCTTAAAATGTAAAAAAAAAAAAAACAGCAATAAAAGTTTCAATATTGTAAGAAAAAATAAATCATGCAAAACAAGTTTTGCCACGATTTTGAAATCCTGGCTACATATTGTTCAGCTGTCATGTCTTCTTTATACTACTTATTACGTTGTTTCTCGACTGCACCTGAATCCAAACAATAAAGAAAATTGTAAAAAAATAATAATAAAATTTAATTCAAAATATGAAATCATAAAAACTGATCATCTGTTTTTTTTTTCTATTATAACTTCAAAAAATTTTTCTTTGTTTGTTTTCCTGGTGTAAAAAATAAATAAATAAATAAATAAACGACAAAAAAATATAAAATCTGCACAACATTAAAACTTTTGTTAATTGTTTTTTTTTCAATTTAACAAATATTTGTTATTTCTAAAAAACTATCAATAAATAAATGCAAAAAAAAGAAACAGTCTATTTATAAACATTCTAATCCGCAATCACATTTAATCCAGGGTCAATTTTCGATCGTTTACATTTCTGAACACCTTCAAAGTTCTATTTATTTGCTTGGAAGATAGTGGTGGACAACCTGCGTGGTAAATCTTCTATCTCATTTTTACTTCGTAATGTAAGCTTTAATAAAATTCTGAAACATTTAAACCGTGATGGCATTCCAGTGCATTTCTGCCACAGAAAACACGAACTTTAACACACGTATTATTTTTTAAAACAATTTCCAACATAGTTTTAATAATAGTCCATAGATGTACAAGCTTTCCAACATAGTTGAAAAGTGTTTATGAATGCGGTTGATCTGTTCGTCTGTCCGTGCTCTTACTCTCATAAATATACTTGGATTATCATGAAATGTGTATACATTATTGGATTTTACTATAAAATAGTCGGTATTGAAAATGAAGTGTGTGGCATTAATAGTTCATTTACAGAGGCACACAAGAGAATTTCATTATACACTGGTATCCAAAAATTAAGGGGCAGTCACCAATTTCAGACGTTTCGTCGAATATCTACTAAAACTCGTGAAGAAATGCCCGAAATGACCTTGAACTTTGAGGGTGTAAAAAATATGTTTAACTTACTATAAGTAACATAAAATGCTAAAAATGGTCTGTCACTGTAGCAAATGACTATGTAGATCCTGTTCAACATTTGGGTGTATTTGTGTTAGCATAGCAAGTATATTCGTGAAGATGTTAACGTTTCTGTGAAAAATTCAAAAGGTTTTTTTTATAGAATGCAGAGTTTTCAGCCGAATTTAACCCCACTTCCCACAAACTTGACAAAAAATCGTAGAAATAGAATGCTGTGATTAAAATATTAATATATTGATTATTTTATGAGATATAGGTATTTTTTATGAATTAAATTTTAACTGCGCCACGAACTACAGCAAAGATTTTTTTTTGTCGTGATTTGATAGTCAATACTATAGTGCAACTCATATAAAAAGACGAGTGAAATATCGTGAAAACTCAAAAAGTTACAGCAATAATTGAAAAATTGAGGAGGCAATCCCATATAATCGTATGTTTTCACTATCCGCATATATCGAATTTGCATATTTCTTAGTATTAAAGACCATTCATTGGACACTTATTATTAAACTAACATAAAGTACAGTAATACATCGGTTTTCGATGACTTCGGTTATTGTCGGTTTCGGTTTTCGTCGATTTTTTCGTGAAAATTTTGTTTCGGTTTTCGTCGGTTGCCTCGGATTTCGTTTATTCCCTGTGTATTTTTGTGCTTTTTTATTGATTGCAAGTGCTCCATCATGGAACCAAAGAAAGTTTCTTGTAAGTAACTTGTTTAATAATAATGTCTTACCCCATTTAATGCAAATCTTAAAGAGGCGGTAGAAACAAGCCACTTTGGACAGCCTTTTTGAGCGAAATAAGTTCCCTTGACACTGAAGCTAGTCCTACTGCCAAAAGACCAAATAGGGAAGTGACCCCAGATACAGTGCCTTGATACCATAAGCTAAGAACACTATATTAATTCCTTATTGTTTTTATTTTTAAACGCTATACTTATTCTCAATAAAATGTTTTTTGATACGCATTTTGGAGTATTTAGAACGAATTAATTGGATTTCCATAGATTCATATGGATATTTGAATCGGGTTTTGTTGGTTTCAGATTTCGGCGATTGTTTCCGGACGGATTATCGACGAAAACCGAGGTATCGCTGTATCATTATATAGCTGAATTTTCATTTTTTTATCAACAGTATACTTAGAATGTTTATTTCAGTAGGAACTACAGGGTGTTTCACAAAGGACCCCTAACTTTAAAAGTCAATAACCCGGAAACAGTGATAGATAGAAACATGAAACCAGTGGTATGTTTATTAAAAAAATCGTAAGAATGTTATACGTAATCTCAAAAAATAGTTAAAAATAGCACCAAAAGATGGCGCTGAGAGAGTTAAGAATCCTTCTAAAGAGAGTTCAGAAGCATAGAAAGACTGGCCGTTAAAGATTTCACCATTGAAATCTGACCGCTATTTTCGTATAGTGAAAATAATTTGCATCGGCCACGTTGCCAGTCTGTTGAATTTTTTTGAAAAGCTCACAAATTTTTTTTCCATCTGGGCCTTTTGCGACTTGAAATCGCGTTTGAAAACTTCTCCTTGTGGCAGTAGGACTCTGATTTAATCGGTGGTACTCCAACATAATAAACACACGTTCCTCCACGGCTTTCACCACTTTCGGAATTATTTTCACTATACGCTAATAGCGGCCAGATTTCAATGACGAAATCTCGACGACTAGTCTTTCTATGCTTCTGAACTCTCTTTAGAAGGATTCTTAACGCTCTCAGCGCCATCTATCGGTGCTATTTTTAACTAAATTTTGAGATTTACGTATAATATTCTTACGATTTTTTTAATAAACATACCACTGGTTTTATGTTTCTATCTATCACCGTTTCCGGGTTATTGATTTTTAAAGTTAGGGGTCCTTTGTGAAACACCCTGTATATTAATAATACAGAACCAGACGATTGTGACATCCAGCGAGATCGTTTGATTCTGCAAATGTGCAAATATATGATGCAATATCTTATGTTAACAAATTAAATAAAATTCCTTTTGTTTCAATGTTGAGACCAGTCTGTATGCTTAAATTTCATACGTATTAATTTATAACTTTCTTCTACAGTTTTAGCTATATTTGTTTTAATTTTATACATGATAATACATACATGTCTCATTCGAAATACATATTAAGGAATTTAATGTATTTCATTTTATCATTTGCATATTCTTTCTTAATAAACTTCCACTTTAATAGAGACTTTACTTATATGTGATAAACTATTTCATTTAGATTCTAAATGCATTTAAATAAATATCTTGAAGCTCAGAAATGCACACCATATGTAAATCAATACGCCCCCAGGTTACATGGAATATAGTGATATACATATTTTACTAATATGCATGTTTAAAAATTGTCTGGAAATCTCTATTGACAAGAATGCATTTCACCTCAGTATTAATGCAGCAGTGATTCTCTCGACCATTTTGTAAGCACTTTCAAATAACAAAGTCGCAATTCCTTGTATTTCAGGATATATGAAATTTAGTATTTACTATTTGAAATGGAATTCTAAATAAATTTAGTATTATGTATTGAGATTTTATGTTCGTAAATGAATACATTTATAGAGATAGTATTCCTAAGCTATAGGATTTTAAACTACGTTGTTTTAATAATACCTTATGAAGGTTCAAATAAATTATTTTTGTATGATTGAAATTTATATTTAGTAGAGATTTTAATTGTGAATATACATTCCATAAAACTATACACTTTTAATTTTCACAATTGTTTTTATTATCATATAAACTTTTCTAAATGCAGTATTATTTATACGAATGAAAAACAAATATATATAAAGATTTTCAAATATGAGGTAAGAACGCTGACGCTTGTTAAATTCAGTAAATGTTATTTCTAAAACATAAATTCCCAAAATTATGCAGAAGCATTCGGTTAGCATCGATTCAATTCTTTTATAAATATTGCTAGTTCCAATTTGAAAACTTTTGGTATGCTTTTTAAATATAACTTTTTAAAATACAATAACACAAAACACTATTAACGCATGAACGTAATTTTCCTGTAATTTATTCATTTAACACCATATATAATTTAATACTAAGCATTATTCATAGGATCACGATGCTGATGTCCAAAATAGATTTCAAAGATGGATCAACGTAAATATATATACCGGGTGAACCAAAAGTTCGTTAAAACTTTAAAAATTCATAAAAATAGAAGAAATTATGATAAAGAACTGCGGTTTGCAAAAAAAGGACTCACAAGGTTGTCGGATTTTTTTTTTCAGCAGCAAAAGAATCTTTAGTTAAAAAAGTCACCTGTGGATGGCGCTAACATGTGAGAGATTCAGCAGAATTATGCAAATTAATCCTGCAATAAGACCGGGATACACAAGGATTTCTCATTCGCTTTAAGAATGTTATCATTACCCAATCGAGCGTTTTTATTGAAGATGTTCTATTTGAACGGAGAGTCAACAACTGTTGTGTTGTGAAAATTTCGCACAGCGAAAGGACTGAAGACGAAGAATGTGGTCTGGAGGTCATGTTGAACAATGGTTATTGCAAGAATAAATGGATGGAGCTTACTGTTGTCCTGTTCATTGTGTTTCGGGTCGTCAGCGCCCTCTACCAAGGATATTTTTAACTAAAATTTTTTTGCTGCTAAAATAAATCCGACTACCTTGCGAGCCCTTTCTTGCAAACCGCACTTCTTTATCATAATTTCTTCCTTATTTATGAATTTTTAAAGTTTTAACGAACTTTTGGTTCACCCGATATATATATATTAAATTTTAATTTATAAAAAGGCTTTCTGTAAGTGTTCAGGAAATTCATTAAGAGGAGCTTCGATTTTCAAGTGTTATGTATGTGTGCATGTATAGCCGCAATTTTCTCAAGAACCACTGAACGGATTTAAGTGTAACTTTTTGTACTGCAATCCGGTTACACTAGGGAAGATCTGACGCTAAAATAGTCATCGTATCTTGTATAGTTCGTTCTACAGGAGCAGGTCTGAAATGTTTAATGTATGAGTGTCTACTGTACATCAAACAAGTATGATTTTGGCAATTAGATTTTCTTTATATAGAATGAAATGGTGACAACCACGGGATAAATTGGTATTGCTCCAGAGAGGTTTTGTCAAAAACTTGGTAAGCCGGCCATTAACGCCGAGCTAATGTTTGGTGTCAGTTTCACTTGTTTAATCAAAATCGCTCAAGCGAGTAGAGGCAAATTCTTTAATGTGGGTTGCCATTCTTTGGATAAATATGCAATTTAAGCATGTGTCCTGTACGCAAGCAGCCCCTCACTAATTTTGTAAGGTATTCAAATTAACAACGTAGATAAAATGAAATGTAGATAACAATAAAAAAAATGTCGAAAAAAAAAACACTCTTCTTTGCCGATCCATTCTCGACAACATGCAGTAACTGATGTGCAATAATAAATAGAAAAATAGGCAGTGTTAACAGCATGATTGCTTTTGCAATTGCAGGAATGAGGTTGATTGGAAAAATGTTGATTTTATATTTTGTTAAACAATTGCATGTTTTAAAGCAATAAATTATATGAACACGATTGACATGCTATCGATATTAATAAAAATGGTAACTTATAATAAAGGTATTTCAAGATATTTCAATAACAAAACATCACTCTTTAAATGATGCTACATATTTTATATATTCATTTTCCCCAATTTTCCTTTCACAATGAAACTGAAGAATTATGGAAAGTATATTATCAACTTAATTAAAATTTTATGAGCAAAACTTTGGTATCGTCAGTTATCGTTAAAGATGCAGATCCCTATAAATCCTTAAATTAAATGAAATATGTTTATATATTGCAGTAAAATACTTTTGTGTAACGCTGCCCATACAGAGGTAGACATATTAGAATCTTCAACTTATAAAATTAATTACCGCTACTTTAAAATTCATGTCACCAGAATGTTCCAGATTGATAGTCCTATATCGCTTTAAAATACTGTAAAGTGAAAGATGTTATGGTTTATTATCAAAAAATACTTTATAATTCTTATTAACACATATTAAACCGAAACGTTTTGTGTAAAAATATAAAGATTGAGTACTACCATAATGAAAGGAATTTTTATGTTAGGTATATAACTTTAAATCTGCCCTTTCTATAAAAGAAATGAACTTTTTTTTGTCAGAATAAAACAATAGTTTTATTGAATGTATTTACTATCAGAAGCTTAATCGTTTTTCCATCTGTCAGGTAACAGTTCTCGATTCTAGAGAAAAAAGGAGTCTGGTTTTTTTTAGGAAACCGCTCATCAAGGCAATTTTTGATTTATGCCTAAAATCTGAATCGTTTCTCAGAAAAATGATTGGTATCTGTATGGATCAAAATATATAATGATCTGAAGGATAAACATGTGGTAAATACAGCAGAGAAATTAATACTTCCAGTTAGGTGTGTCTAGTGTTTAATTCACTGATCTTGAAATTTGATGACGATCATTGTCCCGTTAGAAAAACAACTTTGTCCTCTCTCTCTTGGCTTTATTCTGCACGTTTTTACTTCAATTCTTCTTTTAAATTGATTATTAGTTGCTTGCAACACACCCGCTGATTCTTGGACGTAGTTCAAACTGCTCATAGTAGACTAAGGCAGCGTTTATATAGCAGAATTTCAAGTCTCAGTTTAATAAACTAATAAATCTGCAGATAAGAAGCCTCAACGTCAGCACTAAAAGTCATTGTTATCTCACTTTTCATATTATTTGGCCTCTGACAATCTGCAATTTAATTTCTTTTATATTACATACATATTTATAGGCATATAAAATACTTTGGAAGTTTCAGAAATTAGAAGTGTTAAATTAAACACGGTTCATGCAATGATCTTCTGATATTTGTATGAACTTCTTATTCATGTAATATTTTAGATAAAAAAATAAACTTGTATTAAAAGAAATTCTTCATTTATGTCAATAGAATACAAAAATAATTTATTTTGATAATAAAATATTGCATCAAATTAGTGCGAGTTACTTGAATATTATTATTCTGATATCCTTTGAAATAGGGTTGCTAAGCAACTAATAAATTAAAGAGCAGAGTAAAAAGAAATGCATTTTAAAATTTGCAAAAAAATATGAAAATAAAATGTTTTATATTTCCCGAACAGAAGCAAAATATTTTCCAATAATTTAAACAATTAATTTCTAAATTCTAATGAAGGCATCAGCAAATTTTCAAAGCTATTGGATATATTTAAAACCCCCATATCGGCAATTTAGCATTAGTAATTTTACGTAGAAATCCATTTTTAAAATATGCGATTTTCATTTCAGTTAAAAATGAAATTTTGAAAATGGACTGCATTTCCTTAGGAAATCATTATGACCTAATTTTTTTCTGTATTTTTCGAACGAATGAATGTAACCAAAAATTATACAGCTCATTCCGGGTACCTCACCAACATACCCACCAACATTCAGCCTAATCGGATCATTTTTACGGCAGTTATTGCGGAACAAACAAACAGACAGACAAACATACGGAGACCAAAAACTTTTTGCGTCTCCACTGTCAGCCTAAACTGACGTTTCGGCTTCCCATTCTTTCCGGACGATTTTCTGATTTTCGACAAAAGGAAGTGGAGTTTCAACAAATGAAAGAGGCATTGATGTCCTGTCATCATGCTTCCCTGCTTGACCTATGACTTGCTAAGAAAGTCATAAAAGGTGAAAAAAGACCATTTTATCACTTCAGAGAAAGCACCAAGTTAGACTGCTGTCTGTTTGCACCTTAAGTCCATCTGATTTATCCAGATTCAAATAATAAATTTACTGTCATGGGTGTTCTCATTCGGTGCGGAAGAACCTGGTTTAACTGGATGCATCTATGCTTCAGTCATTTCCGTGTGTCATAATTAACCCATGTTTCCCCTTCCATAAGATTTCAATACAGGAAATCTCTTCTTTTTGTCTTTAAGGAAGAAGTAAGTATATGGTTTTTTGACGTCCCACGTTCATATAGCACCCGAGGTCCTTACTGTAGTCATTTCAAAGTGCATGGTAGGAAAATGAACAGTATTTTGACGCAGCTGTTTCACACTGCTTTTGCCAATGATCTTCATCGTGGATGGTTTCATAGTTATGCACCTGAAAGAATTAAATTAGAAAATATTAAAGTTAGTCGATACTTACTTATCATTCAGAACTAGAATGATTTATATCCTATGTTTATTAAATATACTTTTTAATTTTCTTTGGCTGTTTTATAACAAGTTTAAACTATTATTAAAAAAATCTTTCTGGAAATACCATGCATTTTTTTCAATTAAGAATTATCGTAAATCTGAATTGTTTTAATCATTAAATATTTTTTTATGCTTTACTACCGTAAAATCTGCTAAAATGAAATCGGACGTAATCGAAAAAAATATAGGTTTCCATCTTAGCATATACGACAAATCTATTTATTATATGATAGTGTTTTTACCGGTACCATGAAACTTTCTGTGTAAGAACAGTCTCTAATACTTCCGTTTTAAGAGGTATAAACATATTATATTCGTCATTTTTTTTTGAAGAAGTTTAAGAATTACTTGGATCCATCTATGGGTCAAACATAAGTTTAATATAAAACAATAAATACTATAGAATAGTAGCGTTTATTAGAAATTTTCAAATATTTCAAAATCACTAATTTTTCAATGGAATATGAAATTTATATAATATTTTTCGAAAAAAGCACCTAAAATGTATTAGTCTAATATATTAAATTTGGTACCTGATTTAAAACTTTATATCCCTGGTTATATGATAGTATTCACTTAACTGATGATACAGCTCATTTATATATGCTTCTAAGGGTTATAGGTTATATATATATCGGTTTCTAAGAATTTATTGTATAAGACCTCGGGAAATTGTACTCTCAACGTAAAATAAAATTTGTTTATTGCTGTAGTTCTATACCACACTTCAAACATAAAAGGGAAATGATTTAAATTGAAAGGAACAAGTATTCTAAGAGCCAAAAATTTATATATATATATATATATTTATAATATGTATTTATTTTTTAATTTGAGAAATAAAATTGAAATTATTGAAATTTAATCTACGCATTATCAAAATTATATAACATTACTCATATGTAATTTAAAATTTTATCAATTTAACATAGTTGAAAGTCAGATTCTAAAATTTGAGACCTCAGGTAAAGTGATTTTCACTTACTCTACTGTATCGTATAGTACAGTCGAAACTATCTTGTGTCTACTATACCGATGAATTTATTTTCTAATGTTATATTGTTAATTACTTCGAAAATCGTGCTCTCAAAAGTAAAGAAAATGTACTTTGTTCTGTAATTTCGTAATTAGCTTTTATTAGATAAATTGAAAGAAAGCCTTTTAAATTTGAAGAATTGATTTTTTTTAGTAAGAATTAAAATTGAATTTCAAATAAACGATGCGCAATTATATTTTATTTTCAAAATTAAAAATTGCACATCGTTTATAAATAGTATGCAAATTACATATAAACAGGACAAATTACTTTTAAATACAAAATATTTTAAATGTAAATTTGCATTTTTAGCATAAAATATTATTATTTACTGAAGGTTTACTGGTATTTTTCTGTGTAATACAGTCTTTTGCAGTTTCCCTTTATTACTAAAATCACAAGATGAATTTTTGTTCATGCTGCATTCTTCAAAAAAAGTAGTAATATAGAAACATTTAAAAGAAATTTCGAATCAAAAGATAATCGTTACCACTATGATTAGAGAGAAATTTAAAGTAGAAAATAATGCATTACATTTTTAGCACTTTCCAACCTAGTTGAAAAGTGCTTATGACTTCGGTTTGTCTGGCCGTCTGCCGTCTGTCCGTGCTCTAACTCCGGTAAATATGCTTGGATTGCTCTGCAATTTTTATATGTTATTGTCGTTATCTATAGTATGTTCCCTATTTCAACGGAAATGTGTAGCACTTATAGTTTTTTTACAGGGACACTCAAAAGAATTCCGTTACATTGCGGTCTATGGGGAAAAATCATTTGCGGTTTATTTAAATAATGTTTCACTATTTTAAACGCATTGTAATTTATATATATTACTAAGGTGCATTAGAAGAAGCTTAATATGGAGCAGGGTGTGCATAGCACTTATAGTTTCTTTACAGGGACAGTAAAAATAATTCCGTTACATTACGTCTACGGAGAAAAATCGTCTGCGGTTTATTTAAATAATGTTTCACTATTTTAAACGCATTGAAATTTATATAGATCACTAAAGTGCATTGCAAGAGACTTACTACGGAATATTGTGTGTATAGCAGTCATCGTTCATTTACAGGGACACGCAAAAGAATTCTCTACTGTCTTTTAACAATAATTCCTGGAAGTGCGTTTTAAGTTATTGAACGCGATTTTAATTTTAACTTGCTTTTTGTCTATTACGTGGTGTGTATAAATTCTGTAGATCCTATACAGGGCAGCACAAAAGTTCGCGAACACATTTCTGTTTATTAACAAACTCCAGACGGAGAATTTTAAACTGTTCTACGCGTTTCCTAAATGAACTAAAATTATCATCCTATGTAGTATATATACAAATCTATAGATCCTATACAGGGCTGAATAAAAGTATTCGGATATTTTTCCGAATATTGTATATGTTGGAAATTCATGAAATTATGTTTTTAAATAGGTTATGCGTTTTCTAAATTGTTTACTTAGGTGTTAGCTTTTAGCTTATTAAACGGTATGATTTGTAAAATTATTTTGGAAGCGTTGGAAAGTGCTATATAATCTATTCTTGACGCATGATTTTTCGTTCTTGTTATTAATTAAATTCGCAGCAATGTTTACAAAAAAATTACTGATGTCACTGTCATATTTTTATTATTTTTTAGTCTACCTGCCACCGTGTGAAGTTGAGATCATTATTTTAAAATTTGAGATACTAAAAATATTATTTTCGAAATTCAACAGACGCAGAAATTTTGTGTAATCTGTCTGCTATATAGACATTGAAGTGAAAATAGCCAAAATTAAGGAAATAAAACGTGTGCTTAGAGCTTTTGAAAAATTAAAACCCAGAATATTTAATTCTAAATGCATTTTACATTAAAACTTTCAACCGTATTTTAAACTATACAGTTTTCTGCTTTCTTTTATTAATTTTTATTCAAACATCTAGATTTTTTTTTCATTTTGAATGCGAATGATAAGAGGCTTGAATAATACTGAGCGTGGGGAGGGGGGCGTAAAGCTTCAAGTACCGCGACTGATGATGCACCTTATCTACGGATTTTTTAGGTATCATACCTTCCTTTTAGCCAAGTTTAATAGGAAAAAAATACTAGATTTTTTTTTTTTTTTACAAAATATATATTGTAAAGGATATTTACATTATATTACATAATCTAAAAAATGCGCACGTTTGTTAGCAAATAATGAAATATTTTTCAAAAATCCAATGAGACGTAAATAGTTCTAATATAAAAACTATACATGATTCTAAATTATATTACATCATTTTAAATATCCAATATTCGGCGCATTAAATTTACGTTAAATCAGCTCAATTCATTTACATGTAAAAAAGTTATAAAAAATATATGTTCATTGTAATGGATTTTGATTTCTAATTTAATTGAATCATTCTTGAACCTTTACGTGTTTACAACTTATGTCACGTATCAATACGTGCAATTAACTCGAATATATTATATGATTCCACTGCATTTAATCATGCATTTCATCATAATATACGAGCAATATGAATTGTATTTCACTGGAGAGCTACGCAGGTAAACCATTAATATAACGGTACATTGTATTCAAAAAGCCTATGTCTGAATATCTGTAATAATTAATGTATATTGTTAAATGAATACAATGCATGTGTTTAAAACTTAATATAACAGAAAGCGATAGGTTAAATTCTACTGATTTACAATATTCGTATTGTCTATTTTCTTCTAAAGCTTAACTTAGAACCTCTGTATAATACATCTTATCCTGTACCCTATTATACAGGGTGCCTTTTCTAATAGTTGACCAATAGATAATTCGTAAACCCCTAGTTTTAGAAATATGTAATTTCACTTGCAAAAGTGTTACAAATGTTGTTCTTCATCATCTACGTCACCATTTACGTTAAAAATTAGATTTTTTCTTTTTAAGTTAAGAAAATTAAAATTGTTTATACTGGGTCCTGTAAATTTTATTTAAAAGCGCTTTTTCCATTCTCTAACAGTTAAACAGTAAAAATTCCTTTTTCGATGAACAAAACATGCCATGTCACTTTAAAATGTATGAACTTTCAGAAGTTTCTGGCGCTAGAATTTTACTGCATGTTGTGCCAGACAACGCTTAAAATAAAAAAAATAATAATGTGTCATTACTCGAAAAGTTTTGAACATAAAAAATGGAATGTTTACTGTTTTACATGTTATAGCATAGAGAAGGTTTTCAAACGATAACTTACAATATATAAGGAGCGTATAAAAACTTCAAATTCATAAATTTTACAAAAATATTTTATTTTGACATAAATGGACTTTCATACGATGAAGAGCAATATTTGAAACCTTTTTGGAATTAGAACTGTACCTCTAAAACTGACGGTTCAGGTTATAGATCAAATGAAATGATCGTAATTTGACCAATGGGAGTACTTTGATCAACGATAAGAAGGAGCACCTTGCAAATTTTACATAGTATATGTCATATTTTTCTACAAAACCATTCCTTTTTCTTGTCATGGTACTTTCTTGGTCTCGGAGGTTTAAATTTTTATAAAAGTGCTTTTCGAATTTCGAAGTGAATAATATTTTTTAGGTAGTCTTTTTGACTTACAGACTTTCGTTTACTAATTGTATATTAAAGCCTCACATAGAAAATTCGGAAATAATTTTAAGAGAAGAATCAGAAGTGAAGTGTCGAGCACATTCGACATTGCTTGGAAGGAGTCACACAAATATCTTGATAATCTAATATCTTTAAGGTAAATAAAAATAATAATAATGATAATAAAACGTTGAGTTGATTTTGAATTTTCTGACGTATTTGATTGTACTTTAGATTTGGAACAGTTTATATTCTTATTGTATTATCATATTTCTTTTACATGAAGAAAATATGTCTAATTATTTTCCACCTAAATATTAGGTCTGACCGCTGACCCAAAAATGAGGGCTGTAGTAGGAGGGTTTTTTGTTCAGCGTTTGTACGGTCCCTTTAGTTAATAACCCTTGAGTTAGTCCCCATTAGTAACGGCGGTGCTGTTACTAATGCTGACGTTATTATGTTGCGTTATTCAACGATGACGTTATGGTGATGAAACAGAAAAATCGGAAATAAATGTAACAATCCATTCCATAATTCCAATTCACATGACAATCTTGTAATGCTTGCACTCTGAGATGTCTTTTGAGATAAGATGCTGGGAAAGGATAAACGTTTTTACTTACTCACAGAAACCTTTATATAATTGCAACCAACCACGTACCGTATCCGCTCTATTTGTATTACATCGACAGAAAACCGTCTCCATTGTGCAACTGTGGCCGGCTTGGTGATTCGCTACATTATATACTACAATGTACTCTTACATCGCATTTTCATCTGAAACATCCAGCAAATACTCCACTTCGTTCATGGTTCTCCTTTATCTTAAAAAGTAATGCTCTCTTAAACAAAATTATCCAATGTATGAAATTGATAGAGAACAATGAATACATTTTTCAGAGTACTCTCCCGTATGTGGACCTAGAGGATTAGCTGAATTACAAAAACTTTTACATCTAATTTATGGACTGTGAAAACTTTTACATCCAATTTATGGACTACAAAAAATTTTACACCCCATTTATGAACTATACAAACTTTTACATCCAATTTATGTACAGTATTCAAAAAGAGAAAATATATTACTATATAAAAACCTAATGACCTAAGCCTCTTTCGTATTTATTTATTTATTTTTATAAACTTGCCGAGCAGGGCTTGTAGAGCTCAAGCAATATGGTAGGCTTCCCTGCTTGGTTGAATCTAAATCTGTAAGAATCCATTTCAGTGTATATTTTAAACTTATAATATATAAACTTATTCACATACACAATAGAAAAGAAATGCTACTTGGTCTATAAAGGTGATATACGAAAATATGATATCTTCCGAGTTGCCGACTATTCAGAAAATGTTTCTTTATTTTCAGAAACTTCAGAAAACAATACATGTCCCAGATTTTTAAAAAAAGCATTCTCAATATAAAACTCGATTTGCAACCAGAAATTTTCAGAAACGCAAAAAAATATATGTCCCAGATTTAAAAAAAAAGCATCATCTATACAAAACTCGATTTGCTACCTGAAATTTTCAGAAATGCTGAAAAATATGTTTTACAGTGCATTAATCAGTTTCTTCAACGCGGTATCTGCACGAAGTATCGGTTTTTCAGGTGTGATAAATTCTGAAGCAAACATTTTCGACAGTCTCACGGTAATTATAAGAAACTAATGTTCGTTTTTGGTTGTTAATGTAACATGTTTGTCTGTTGAACACAAAACTATTTTCTTGATAATTGATAGCATCCTATAAGTCGATATTATGTGTTGATATCGGGAAAACGGATTAATGCACTGTAAAACTATTTTTAACGTGTTTCGAAAATTACGGGTAGCAAAACAAACATTTATTTCAGACATTTTTCTTTAATACTGGGAAATCTATTGATTTCTGAGATTTCTGAAGATAAAGAAAAGCTTTTCACAATCGTGGGTAAGATGGAAGCGGTTGTATTATACTATAGTAAACCTTGTAGCTAGATCAAGAAACATTTCTGTCTTTAAAAAAAAAAAAATTGCAGTGTATACACACAAGTTCTTTATAGTCACAAAACTTTGCTATACTTGAAATTCGTTAATTTCAACGACTGAAGTTAATGAAAAACCTTTAGTGCTTCACGAGCATTCATATAATTCCCATTACTGACATTAGATTTGAACATGTCTATTGATCTTGAGAATTGATAGCATCCGAAAAGCCAATATTTTGTTAGATATTGGGATGAGAAAATTGATTAATACACTGTAAAAACTACTTCTTATGTATGTTTTTGAAATTATTCATTAAATAAAATGTGCATTCACATTACAAGATGGTCAGCTCGTTTGATTAGAAATTACTGCTATAACTACTAAAATAAGATGATTTGTAGTACCTTTAGATATCTTCGCCCTTATGTATATAATATA
Organism: Maratus michaelseni; assembly: GCA_963931845.1. Taxonomy (NCBI): domain Eukaryota; kingdom Metazoa; phylum Arthropoda; class Arachnida; order Araneae; family Salticidae; genus Maratus; species Maratus michaelseni. The sequence continues at coordinate 94,587,728 of OZ007594.1, read as the reverse complement.
ATTTCCATTTCTATATATTTTTTTGTTTAACATACTTATTATCACCATAAAATACTTTATCTGTACTTTCTCTAGCTCAATATTTAATTGATTTTACGCCTGGTGTATTTTTTTTTTTCATTCACAAAAAATTTATTCAATTCTAAAATATTATTTTCTAACATTAGTCTCGTTTTCACATTCAAGAGAACGCTTTTCAGTGTTTTTCGCGCCCATTTCAAAACCTTACATCATTAATTTTCCATACACTATTAAAAATTTCCGGTTAGGGCATTGATTGGCTGACGCTATATACCGCACCGCGTTCTTTCATTGTTATTTGTTCTTACGCACTTACGATAAAAGCAGATACAAGCCTTCGAAGGATGACAATGTTTGTTGTTTTCACTTGTTATTCAAACCTGCGCAGTCATCATCGAGTTTGTTTTTTAATTTAGTCATGAAGATAAAATTTAAAATCAGTAAATGTTATGCAAAATCGTAACGTGTAGTTTGAGTTTCATTTTTTTATTTCGTTTAATTAACTAATGTAGTTAGTTGGAAGTATATGAATTTAATAAAATAAAGTAAATCTTTTATTTATTTATTCTATTTATTTCTATATATTTTTTTTCATAAGATAAAGTGAATCTTTTTTTTTGACTAACTATTTCCCTTAAGCTTGTAAGATAGTATTACTAGAATATATATGTCAACTGAAATACAGTTTTGTTACTAACTATGGAAGACTTACTGTGCATCATACCTTTTCTTTTCGACTCGCCTCGTGATTAGCTTTTAATTTAGATACTCAGATCACAATTTTCTTTGCTAAGTTAACTCACAAACAGCGGGTAAAAATCATCAAGTATGATATACATGATTTCTTCGAGTAAAATAATGCTTTGTTGAACGTCGACCAAAAACGCCAATGAATGAACGTTTTTCAAGTTTTCTGAAATATATGTTGCAAGTTGAAAAATAAAATTAAATATTGTCAAAAATCTTGTATTTTCTTCGTCAGGCCGATAACTTTTCGAACCACCGTCGTACAGGGCTGCACTAAAGAATTCGCACACAAGAGTGTGTCTTAAATGTATTAAGTTGCAAGGGGGACTGTAATTAAAAATTATATGAAATATTGACAAAAATCTTGTGTTTTCACTGTCAGGCCTCGAACTTATCAGCCCACCATCGTATATGTGCTTGTGTGTAGGAAAAAAACTGTAGCTTCCAAACGGCATTTCCGGTTGAGTTCCCATTCAACGAATATGTGATAGACCACTGTCGCAAGAGCGATACAGATTTTCATTCAAATCAGCCGACGGTTTAGGAAAACCCTTTTTAAATCATTTTCAAACCATTTTGTGACCTATTGTATACAATAAAATCATCAGAAAAATGGGACCGAGTATAAGTGATAAAGAGTGTGGCAATGTGGTAGACATAGAACTCAGATGGACACTCAGAGAAATATTTTCAGTTTCAAAACAGGAGAGCCACACTGTAAAAATATATATATATAAACAAATTGTAAAAAAAAGTAACATTTGACCATCAGGAGTTGGCGATAGTGACGTAACAGTCATGTGGTGCAGACAGATATATTAGAGTGATTTAGCGAAAGAAAGAAGAAGGAGAGGAGAAACATCAGGAGTAAGATCTTTGATCTGGCTAGATAGCGCCATTTGATCTAAAATGAAAATAAGATTACATGTATATGTGTTTTACAAGAATTCAAATTCGAAATTATTTTTCATCGTGATACACCAATTTGTGTTTGAAAAATAGGACGTAGTGAATTTTTATTGGGTGAAAATTGCGAGTCAAGTGGTGCAGAGAGGTATATTTGTGTGATTTAACGAAAGAAAGAAGAATGAGAGGAAAAACTTCAGGACTAAGTTCTTTGATCTTGGATTACCATATCTGGCTAGTTAGCGCCTTTTGATCCAGAATGAAAATAAGATTACATGCATATGAGTTATACAAGAATTCAAATTCAAAATTCTTTTTGATCGTGACATACCGAACATTTTTGAAAAAATAGGAAGTAGTGAATTTTTATTAGGAGAATTCATTGTTGAGAAGTATTTTTTTAGGGTATTTTAGGTAAGAACATTTTTTATAGGTTGAGGGACCTTGTGAATTAAATATACAAGCTAATCCACAAGCAATAAATAATATTTTTTAGTAAAATGTACTTTTTATTCAAGATACTTTTTGCAGAATGTTACATCATTTATATATATATATATATATATATATATATATATTTTTTTTTTAAATAAAAATTTGAAAACTTCTGTACACACCATATAAATGCACTAAAACTTTAAATGACAAAATATTGAATATTAAGTTGCGATGGAAATATTTGTATAATGTTTCGGTGTAATATGAAATATTCATGATATTTTGGTCAGTAAGATCTCTCGGTTAAACAATATTCTAAAAAAATTGTTTTAATAAATTATTTTCTCAAAACATTTTTAACTAGATTTTTTATATACACTTATATTAGAATACAAAAATGCGATACATGGAAACAATCTCAAAATCGGATTTTAAATATAAATTAGATTCATTTTACACAAATCATATATATTAGTATAAAGAAGGGGATAAATTGTATTTATATAGTATAAGGCTATTTCTGTAGTCACTGAAGAAGAAAAAAAAATTCCTTCAGTGAGGTTTTTGTAAGGTTGTGTCGAATTTTTAAATTTTATTTATTATATTAATTTATTTATTTATATGTACACTCCTGTGTTTTCTGAATTGGAATGGAGAGAGTAGAAGATTTTGCTTCATTTTCAATAAATAAGTAAATAAACAAAATAAAATAAGCACATTCATTATTAACAATGTTATGTTTTTCAGAACACAAAGTTTCCCCTTTACGAGACATTTTGTGTTGTTCTAAAAAGAACAGTTTAAATAGAAAATGATGATAATAATAATCAAGATCGCTGAGAAAAACAATAGTACAGTTGAAAGGATCTCAATCAGAGGAGAGAGGGAAAGCTATCGTAATCATCGCCAAAGACAGGAACACTCAAATATGTTACAACCCTAAATTACTTGTTCCTTCCACTGTCCGAACCATGGAACTAAGAACAAAATGGAACAAATCTATTTATAGTTCCATTGCCCGAACCTGTGAGAAAATAAACTATTCGACCATGCGACGATCTGAGCCGCAAACTCGTGGCAGTCGAATAATACTAGCAGCAAAGTTGCCGTCTGTTTTCCATTTCTCACAATATTTCCGCTTTGGTTCCGCATTCACATCATGGAAATTTTCTTAAATTGAAGAAATGCAATTTCTGTTTTTTATCCGACTCAAAAAAGGAGGAGGTCATCAATTCGACGTGTATGTATTTTTTTTATGTATGTTCGCCGATTACTCCGAAACTATGCGTCCTATTTATATGATTTTTTTCTTTTATTCGAATGAGAATACTCTCGAATTGGTCCCATTTCAATTTTATGAAAATTAGTTCAGTACTTTTTCAGAAATTCAACAAAAACGAAAAAAAAAATAAGCATTTTAAAAATAGTTAATTTGTTGGGACTTTTATTTAATATCCTAAAATATTCTATTACGTGAAATTGCAAATAAAAAGACAGACATATTTAAATCAGCTCTAACTTATCGGATTATAATTCTGCATAAATAAATGAAAGGGGGGATTAGCCACTGCCCCCCCCGTCTGTATACTTAACCAATGAGCACCTTATTACAATGAACGTATATACAAAATTTTAAGCAAATTGGATATTATCAAGAGTTATTACGTTCGGGTCACCAGTTGTTGGGCAGACGACTTTCAAGTTGCAAATAATAAAAAGACTGACATATTTAAATCAGCTTTAACTTATAAGATTTATTTTCATAAAACAAACTTTTTAAGATCCAAACAGAAACTAAAACTTTTGAGTGTTGCCAAATTTGAAAAGCAAAATTACATAAAATTGTGAATTGGATGAATATAATACAATGTACGCATAAAAACTATAAATTATGCCACAACAAATCTACTTTTGAAACTTTTAAAAGTTCCAGTGTTGCAGTTTCACAGCGGTTAGGCATATTTTGACGAGCGTTTATTGGCGCATAATTAAATACATTGTTGTTTCAACTCCCATACAAATGTACGAGTTACAGAAAATATTTAGTGATTTATGACCTGTGGCACACAAGTTCGAAACTGCCTTTAAAATACCCAATTATCTATATTATATTATACAATACAAATGTATATAAATGTTTCTGCAATTGTCTTTTAATATTTCTACTACATAATATTAACTATAGAATGACAATATAGAAAGAAAGAAAGAAAGGGTTACTCCGAATAGTTTTATAAGCGACATTGTTAGCGCAGTGTATTTACCTTGAACAGATCGTAAAAATCAATACACATTAAGCATAAGCACCAAAATCAGTGAGTTACGCAGTTATCAAAACTGTAGAATACAGGCCGATTATGACACATTATCCAAGACGATTAGGTGAGAATAATGATAATTTTTCTAATCTTCCGTATTGGAGTCTACTGCCAAGGTTAGCGTGAAATAAAAAAATTATTAGCAACAATATGGTTTAATGTTAATATAGATGTCATTAAAGGCTTTAAAGACATTAGATGAGAATAATGATAAATTTTCTAATCTTCCGTAATCGAGTCTACTGCCAAGGTTAGCCTGAAATAAAAAATATATTAGAAACAGTATGGTTTAATGTAAATATGGATATCACTAAAGTAATAAATAAATAAATAAACTTTTTAACCAAAAAAAGAACTGACTTCAAAAACTACTAAAAAGCGAAAAATAAAATTTTTAACCAAAAATAGGACAGACTTCAAAAACTACTAAAAAGCGAAAAATAAACTTTTTAACCAAAAATAGAATCGACTTGAAAAACTACTAAAAAGCGAAAAATATTTTTTTTATATAATAGTTATTAAGAAATTAAATTAAGTGCATTGTATTTACCATGCATATTATTATATTTATGTACATTAATTTGATTTTTTGAAGTCGGTGGCTGCCAAGCCAACTACAAAACTCAAAACAAAATATCCAATATAAATCGTAACACGCGTATAAATTATATCTACATAAATACGAGACAATAAAAAAAATACATGTAACTCTTCAAATGGTAGAAAATACAATGATTTAAATGATTAACTAATTTTTTAAGCAATGTTTGTCGACATATATAGTTACTAATCTCATTTGAAAATACACATTTATAACATCAGATTAAATGTTTAAAAATGGTAACATGGCTTTTAATTGGCTTGGCTGGCACCGACTCCAAAAAATCAAATTAATGTACATAAATATAATAATATGCATGGTAAATACAATGCTCTTAATTTAATTTATTATTAACTATTATCTAAAAAAATGTTTTTCGCTTTTTAGTAGTTTTTGAAGTCGGTTCCAGTTTTGGTTAAAAAGTTTATATAAATAAACGTAAGCAATAGCATAACATTTTAAAATATTCTAAATAATGATTATATATACTGATGAAGCCGTGTGATGTCTTATGTCTATCCCTGCTTTCTGATTGAAACCCTTTACAAGAATTACTGGAAAAAAGAACTCCTGTATTTTTGAAATAGCTGCACAATGATATTAAAGAATAAAAAATTGGATTTTTACGAGTTTCTGCCAATAGTTGAATATACCTAACAAATTTGTTATTTTAAATAAATTTTCATGAACATGACAAAACCAGTAAAAATTGTCATGAAGGAGTATTTAGGATTAATACGTATTTACACGTAAGAATAAACGAGAAGAATAACGAGAAAAATAATCCTAAAATAATTTTAAAATGCTATTAACAATTTTCTACTGCGTAATGACAGAAAAATTTTCGAACCCGGTCTCCGAAAAATAGCTCGAACTCATCTCTATTTGGGAACCCACAAAAATATTACAATTTCAAAATTTAAAGAAATCCCTCTTTTGGTGGAAAACATTTTTGTAAAATATTTCGTCTGATTGCATTTCACCCGCGGGTGGGCACTCTTGTTTTTAAATGTATTTAATACGCAACTATCCGTTGGATAGTTTTCACTAGAATGACAAATTTTTTGAAGAATCATATATAATTGACAGAAAAGTTTTACATATATTAAATTTATTTTCTATTAATATTTCTGGTTCAGGTAGGAGACTTTATTTTTCTAATACAAACATAGCAGGTATATGCAAACGGAAAACGAGATAACTATGGTATAATTTACTGTATGCTTACAACAGTCTGTGAAGGTAGCGACTTTATCGATTTTGAGAAAAATATCAGAACACTGTTCATTTTGAATGCAGCCAAACTGACAACTATTCTATAATGTACTGATAAAAACTCTATGTAATCTTATACAGGTTGATTATAGTGTAAAAACATTAGTATATTAACAATATTTTTCCTAAAATGGGACAGGAAAATTTTTAATTCAATGTTTTATAAATAATAATTTGAAAAGCTTGAATAGTATCGACTCGTGGTTGGAAAACCAGATGAATTGAATGAACATATGATTTGAATTTCAAGATGACATTTCCTCCATAACTATGCATACTTTAAACAGAATATACGCCTCAATAATAAATAGCCTTAGATATAAAATATTTTATTTTTTATCTGGTTTATCGACTGCAGTCAAACTATTATCTGTAATATATACCTATGCATATATAATATAGATAGATAGATAAGTACATTGAAAGATTGGTATTATAGTTAGTCAGATTGATAATATATGGTTTTATATCAGCTTTTCTACGCCGTTCAGAGTTTTTTTTTAAGTATTACAAATATCTAATAAAATATAGACCATATTATTTGTTCAAATTTTAGGCTTTATTCGGCTATCGATTGCTGTAAAATTATATTTTGAGATATATATATATATATATATATATGTAACTTACTTCTGGATACTTGAAACAGATACTAACTAATAACATGATGAACTTCTCGTATATTAATACTGCATAGATATTATTCTAACAAAAATGCGAAATACGAAGGTTAGTTTTATGTCACAAAAAGAATATCATTAAGGTTGCATATCAATTCCCATCTATTTAATAGTAATATATTCAATATATTAATATTGAAATATTTCAGCCATGCTTAATGCAAACAGCATAAAAATACGTTGTAATGAATCTCAATTTTGTCATTTCTATTTAAAAAAAAAAAAATGATTTTGAAATTTAGTATTCCTCTACAAAACGTAAAGTTACAGGAATTTATATATATATTTAAAGTATACTCTAATCATTACTAGTATACTCTAATCATTAATTAGACTGTCATACATGACAATTTCGTCATCTTAAGCGGATATTATAATTGCATTCATTCTAAAAGTTTAACTTCAAGCATTTAAAAATTCTTCCTACTCACTAAATTTCTAAATTTCTACAAAAATATATAAATTCTAAAAATCTATAGTTATGCCAGTAACTTATTATGTTATGTATCAATAAAATTCTTAATCCTCTTAAATGATACTCAGCTGAAATATTATTAATTATAAACTTGTGACATGTGATAAATTTTATGAAGCATCCTTACACTGTGATAATTATTATTATAGATAGATTTAAGTATTTTATGAAGGCTTAAATATTTAATTACTCAAATTCTGCTGCCTGTTTATTACGTCTTTCGTGCAGTAAATTCAAAATTGTTCTTGGATGTCTGAATACTTGGAAATCTTAAACTAGCAGTTAAATTTGTCTGCTGGTTTGTTTACGTTTCATATAAATTTTGAGAACTTGAGGTAATGTAATAAATTTTCCTGCAAATTTGTCGCAAAAGATATTACCTTATTTATTTAAAATGCCGTATTTAGTTTTACATGTTTAGAAAAAAATAAGGCAGTACACATTTTTATCATTATTGACATTTACAATATAGAAAATCGCAAACAATTAACAATTTCAGAAGGAGCATTAGACTATAATTACTAGATCAAGTGTTATAGTTCGCATTCAGTACTATTTGTATTGTACATAATTGGAAGGAAATATTGATAGGACGGTATCATGATGGTTTCTTGAAGGTTGAATATCAATTTTCATCTACTTAATAGTAATATATACAATATATTTAATATTAAAATATTTCAGCCATGCTTAATGTAAACAGCATAAAAAGACGTTGCACAGAATCTCAATTTTGCCATGTCTATTTTTTTTTTAAAGTGATCTTGAAATTTGGTTTCACTCTGCAAAATGTAAAGTTACATTAATTTATATATACATAAATATATATTTTTTAATTATACTCTAATCATTAATTAAACTGTCATACATGGCAATTTCGTCATCTTAAGCTGATAATATAATTGCATTCATTCTAAAAGTTTTAAAGTTTTAAACTCAAAGTATTTAAAATTTCTTCCTACTCATTAAATTTCTACATTGATACTAAAACATATAAATTCAAAAGAACTAAAATTATACCAATAACGTATTATTTTATGTATCGATAAAATTCTTAATCCTCTTAAATGATACTCAGCAAAATATTCAGCTGAAATATTATGGATTATAAACTTGCGACATGTGATAAATTTTATGAATTATTCTTACACTGTGATAATTATTATTATAGATATATTTAAGGGTTTTGATGAAGGCTTAAATATTTAATTACTCAACTTATACTGCCTGTTTATCAAGTCTGTCGTGCAGTAAATTCAAAATTATTCTTGGATGTCTGAATGCGTGAAAATCTTAAACTAGTAGTTAAATTTGTCTGCTGGCTTGTTTAAGTTTGATATAAATTTTGAAAACTTGAGGTAATGTGATAAATTTTCCTGCAGAATTGTCGCAAAAGATATTGCCTTATTTATTTAAAATGCCATATTTAGTTTTACATATTTAGAAAAAAATAATGCAGTATACATTATTATTATTTTTGACATTTACATTATAGAAAATTGCAAACAATTAACAGTTTCGGAAGTAGCATTAGATTATAAGTATTAGATCAAGTGTTATAGTTCATATTCGGTGCTATTTTTATTGTACATAATTGGAAGAAAATATTGATATGTCTGTATCGTATCGCAATTATTTGGAAGAATATCAAATATTATATTCAATTGTTTATAATGCGTACTTGTATATAATAAGCATCCTGAATACGCATCCTAAAACTCGGTAAAATTAATCTTTATGCAGCGTGTTCTTATCATTTTTTGAGAATTTAGTGTTAAAATGATTTTCTCCTAATTAGGATGCTATAAAGTTAAAGTTTGTGCAATGTATACTTATCTCTTATTATAACTTAGTATTAAAATACCTATCCCCTAATAAAATACTGTAAAGGTATGTTTTCTGCAATGTATACTTATATCTCATTAGAAACTTTATATTAAAGTACTTATCAATTAAAATATTTATCCAATAATTAAAGTAATATAAAGTTATGATTTCTGCAATGTGTACTTATCCCTCATTAAAACCGTAGTATTAAAATATTTATGTGCTTATTAAAATACTAGAAAATGAAGGTTTCTCCAGTGTGTACTTATCTGTCATTAGAAACTTAGTATGAAATATTTTTACCGTAATAAAAATACTATAAATCTAAGGTTTCTTTAATGTTTGCTTATATCGTATTATAAAATTTGTTTATAATATTTATCCCTTGATTAAAATAATTATTGATTAAAATACTTATCCCCTAAAATACTTATCGATTAAAATACTCATCCCCTAAATAATATACTATGAAGCTAATTTTTCTACAATGTAAACATATTTCTTAACGAAAACTTTGTATTAAAGTTCTTAACAATTAAATTACTCATACCCTAATTAAATTACTACGAAGTTAAAGTTTTTGCAATGTGTACCTATCTATTAGATATTTTGTATTAAAATACTTATCAAAAGCCAAAATCGTTACTGTATATTTATTGATAATATAAAACCCATTGCACAAAATAATGAAATCTTTTCTTTTACTTTACTGTCCTAGATAACAAAATATATGCGGTATGTTTAGTAAGTTGGGAACCGTTTCTAAACGTTGTGGTTATACAATACATTTCAAAATCGAAGAAGTCGTTGTGTCCAAGACAACATTACTTTTCTTTATTATTCTTTCCCTCACGAATGGTAATAGAAATCGTACCGAGAGCACTCAGAATCAAGTTGTTGCTGAAAGCACGTTTGGTTTCATTTAGTTGTTGGAAATATTTTGTATATAATACGCTCACTACTTTTTAAGCTTAAATTTTGGAAATAAGACGAAATTATACACGCCTAGATACGGGACGAAGATTCGTATTATGTTACGTATTATATGGATATCAGTGACATGTCACACTGTTGTCCAAAAAATAAGGGGCAGTGACCGAACGCTTTCGCTTTTTACACGGTTAGTCGAACATCGACTGAAATTCTTGACGAATTGTCCTTGAACTTTGAAGATATAAAGCACATGTTTGACTTCAAGAACAGTAGACACAGTATACTGCAATTAAAAATCGAATATTTGATGAGATATGGGCATTTGTATGAAATAATGTTTGCGCGAACTATACGAAAGATTTTTTTCATGATTTGGTAGTCAATTCTATACAGCAACTCATATAAAAAAGACCAGTCAAATATCGTAAAATTTCTGAAAGATATCGGCAATAAACTGAGCGAATTTCAAATTGCGCATGAAATCCCTTATCATCCAATTGGATTCTCCACCCAAATTGTTAATTAGCTCAGTGTCGATATCTTTTTGAGTTTTTACGATATTAGACTGTTGTTTTTATATGTTGCTGTATAGAATTGTCTATCAAATGGGAAAAAAAATCTTTGGTATAGTTCACGCATGCGCAGTGAAAACATTTTTCATTTAAATGCCCATATCGAATCAAATATAAATATATTAATCTTTTAATTGCAGTATCTAACGCAAAAACTCTACTTCCACTGTTCTTGAAGTCAAACATCTGATTTACATCCTTGATGTTCAAGGACAATTCGTCAAGAATTGCAGTAGATATTCGACAAACAGTGTTAAAAGCGAAAGCGTTTGGTCACTGTCCCTTAATTTTTGGACAGCAGTGTATTAATATTCACCATCTGTTTAATATCAAAATTTTCCATTGATAAATAATGTCAAATGCCATACACACATTGTTTTATTTCTTTTTTATTTTATCATTTCTTCAAAACAATAATTTATTATTCCTATACAGTACGAACAGTGATATAGAGTTCGTTATTTTTAAACATATATTGTTATCACGGATAACATGTGTATTATTAAAATTCCTCATCCATTAAAAGTATACTCAGAGAAATCTTCATCTGAGGAATCATAAATTATACTGTATTTACTCGCAGAGTTTCCGCCCTCACATATTTTTCGCATCCACAGCTTTTGAAAGAAAATATCGACAACAATCTAACATTCCCGTAATTTTCTCATGCGAAACATGCGAAACATTACTGAATTACGAATTAACGTGTATTAAACATCACGGCCTTCCCGATACACCTGGTCGATATCTTTAACTTAAAGAAAATCGCTTTTAAATTTTTCCGTGGTCGGGGTACCAATTTCAACAGTTGCCTTGAAAAGTCTGTTGAAGTGGCGGCGATTCGGCTTGTTAACGGTTGCCGATTAACGGCTGTCAACGAATAGGATTCTACAGTAATCTAATTGGATAAGTTTTGATATAATTATTTCATAATTTGTTTAAAGACATGTTTTAGCTTGATTTCTTTCATTGAAATCAGCAAATTCGTATTTTGCTTCAAGCAGTTCTTTTTTATCTGCAACAAGAGAGCATGCGGTTTCATAAAAATAATTCTACATCATCAAATTTGTGACATACTAGGACTTTCTTTTGAGATTGTGATCAGAGTATAATATTTTTACGCATAGAGTTTGGGATCTCAACATATAATGATTACAAAAAATAATAATAAGAGTTTCACTACGGATTTACGGGAATTTGGTTTCATGAAAAAATAGTAAAAATATAGATAAAAGTGTATATTGGTTTAAATGAAATAGTTATTAAATAACAGAAATATGAAGTAAGCAAAAAAAAGTAAAAGCGTACGACCATTTATTAGTCACAGATCTTGGAAATATTTTAAATAGAGGTAGGGCTAACGAGGTACATTGTTTAAATAAAATTTAAATGATAATTGCGCGGTATAATTTGACATGGTATATACACGTGTGATAGTTCATTTTCTAAACATTTCCTGGTTATTATTAATTTTTTTTATTAAAATATTATATTTATCTTAAAATACATAATTTCCTTAATTTCAAAAACTTTTCCCTTCAAACAAATTAATATCGATAAACACTTAAAAGTCTCGTATTTTACACAGCCCCTACTTTTGACACCGAAATACACGTGTAAATACGGTATAATTTGGCCATGTAATAAATTTTATGGCGTGTGTTCTCTTCTGATAGAAATATTCAGGGAGTTTTAAGAAAGCTTAAATGTTTTAATGTACCTGTGTTAGGTTAAATATCATACGGTAAATACAAAATTATTTTTGGAGGCATGGATGCGCAAAAATCCTAAAATAGTATTTAAATCCTTCTTATGTTCGTCATTACGTTCCTGTTTGATAAAACATTTCGAATATAAATTTTAGTCTGATAAATTTGGCATGTTTACGTTTCACTTAAAATTTGGAAATCTGAAGTTTTCTAAAAGATTCGCTTAAATATTTTTTGGTATAATATATAAAACTTGTCGTAGTGCTTCAAATAAAATATATTATCAGCTATTATTCTTTTATCGTCTGTAGTTAAATTATTTTCTGTAAAGGATGTAAAACCTCGCTCTAATCATATAAAATACATTTAAAAATGATATTTTATGACGAATTTGTAATGATATATATTTGTATTAGGTAATACAGGCATATGTTCTTTCCTGAGTTTCTTTTCCTGATTACATGAGTATATTAATTTAATATTAAAACTTTTATTAATAAATTACTTAATACGATCGTATTTAGTTTGTAATTTTAAGGAGATATGGGTACTAGAAAAGTTTTATATTATGGAAATAGAACTTATAACTTGAATGTGTCAAAATAAGATCTTAATTCTCTTAAACATTACTCTGCGAAATCTTCAGCTGAAGAATTTTAATTTATAAACGCGTGCCATGCTAAATTTTATGAAGTATCCTCTTATACTGATAATTATAACTTTAATAATATTTAAAGAATTCGAAGAAGGCATAAATATTATTAATCTTATGCTGTCTCTTTATCAAACATTTCACGCAACAAATACAAAATTAAACTTGAATGTATAAACAGGTAAAGCCTAAAATTGGTTTTCGGATATGTTGATTTACTATATACATTTTGGAAATTTCAAGTACAATTAGCCGAACTCTTATCAAAAAAGATATTGCCACCCTTACTTAAAATAAGCATTACTGGTTAATAATTTAGAATATGGTTTTTCAAAATCGTTATTTCAATTTGAACAGAAATGTAAAAAATAGATTATAACATTTAAGTTTGTCATTTTTTATTTTAATACTAATATAAATAAAATAATTTTTGTATTTTATGATTTTTAAGTAAGTGTCATTGTGTTTTACATTGAAATCAGTTTTTCAAAGCATACTTTTTATGTAACAATGTTATTTATAGACACTGACACTGAAAAATAAATCAAAAACTTGCATTGACGATTATCCCTATCACTATGTCCTGGGGTCCATGCGGACCCCAAGCACTTTCAACAAGGTGTCAAAAAAATCTATCACTCACTTAGTAGTTTCAGCCGGTGACGTCTCATGTCATAATGTTTGTAACACACGGTAAAAATTAAACTGTACCAATATAAGTGGTACTTGTTTGTTTGTTTTTATTTGAAAAATAGATGACATATTTGTCCTGGGCAAAAACAGGGCATGTTTTGATAGGACATAGTGATAGGGTTAAGTAGTTGACTGACTACTCTTTAATATAAGAATTATGTATGTATTGAAGATTTTTTAAATGTTAAGTATAAATAGGAAATATCAGATGGATACTTTGATAATTTCATTATGTAATTTTATAAACCGATTTTAGTATTTCATTTTATTTTTGATAAAATTACAACATAAAGATTAAACATTATTTACGTACTTTAACTTCATTAAAAATTCCCTCCACTAAAATTAACTAACAGTTTTATAGCTTTCAATTTACTCTATTCTTATTGGGTACCATCCGCAAACTTTGCTAGCTGTAACCAAGATAATGTGACGGGATTGAATATGTTATAAAAATTATTCTAAAATTTTATTCAGCTAACCTACAAATGTGTCTTCACTGGGGCAAAAACGTTGGCACACCGGCACACAATGGAGTATTTCATGCAAAATCCTGGCCAAAAAGGCAGAAATTAAAATTTGCTCAACAATTGTAAAAAGCATATTTCATAATAGCTGACTAACGGATGTCTCGAACTATGTCTATTTCAGAAATAGGAGTCATATCCGGCGGCTCCTAGACTAATGTGCATGTAAATAATTTTATTTTTTATAAAATAAAAAATAATTAAAATTGAAAATGTGTTTTTTTTTTCAGCCTTTTTAGATCTAATTTATTGAAATATATTTATTGAAATATATTATCAAATGTATTCAATGCTTTTTAAAGCGTATGTCGGGGTTTCATTTTTGAATTATACTCGTATTCGTTATAGTTTTGAAAAACAATTTTTTTTAAACATTTCCGTATATTTTTGCCATTTTTAGACATGAATGTTTTTGGGAGGACTGGAAATCCATTAAAAACACTCAAAAACAAGCATGCATGTCTATACTCTATAGACTCCACTTTGTTAAATTGCTAAATGCAAGTAATATATATATATATATTATATACATAGCTTTATATATATAATTAAACATTTATGTGTAGTAAAATTAACAACAATTAATTTAACATTACTTGTAAATAAAACAGACCTATCAACAATTACTTTCCTTAAATAAACAGTAAACAATTAAGTAAACTTCGTATTATGTGTTTATATTTTAAATAAATGCATATATTTATGTATGTATAACATTGATTAAGTCTATTTACTAACAGTAAGTCAAAAGCAATGGTTTTAACGTGATGGTTTAACAAATTCACATTAACAATGGTTTTAACACATGAAAAGTAAGTTTGGTCAGGATTTTGCCTCGAATACTCCACTGTGCGGCGTAGCTTTACCCATTCAGAATACTTTAATTTCATGTTCTTATGCTCGTTACCAATGTTACATGCAGTTCTTTATAGAAATTTTGTTTTCAAACACTTATGTATTTTGGACCACAACACGATATCACTCAAAGCACTAAATATTAAATAAAAATTTCGAAATAAGAACTCACAAAAAGGAATAAAGCTACACTTGTTACTACACGTTAAAGCGTTTGTGCTAATACTGCCGAGTCGAACACCAAAATGATGATAGGCTTTAAAATGGCTTTTAATACAAATCAACGAAAACAGAAATCCCGATGCGATTCATGTTTATCTAGATATTTCTAGAATTACTAGATATAAAAGAACGACAAAAAAAGTGGGACTGATGCAAAATCGCAAGATATTATTAGGAGTGGGGGAGATAACGACAACAATTGATCCACCATATCCATTCGCTGCCAACCACGAGTATACTCGTGGTTTTTCTATCTAAAATTACGAATTCTTACAGGAAATTTCGAAAGAAGAATTTTATTTTATGTAATCACGAAGTGGCTGTAATTAAATAAAGTAAATATTGCTATTAGTATTTTCTGGTATGAATTCGAACTTTCTAAATACAATAAAATTCCGGTAATTTTAACACGGCAGTGAACGTGTTAACAAGTTTCGTCATTTTACTTCATTTTGTACGAATAGCCTATTTTACTTTTAACAAAGTCTGTCTTTGAAAACGAAAACTTTCCAGTCTTATTTTTCTGTTTTCATTTTAACTTTTATTTTTTGAGTTTTCCGCCTCTACCAATGTAATTTTCCTGTAACCTTAACTGGTCCGCCACGTGCTCTTATTTGGGAACCGGAGCCTTATATGATCTCTGGCGAACTTCGGTATTTTTCACATTAAAAAAAGCTCTAAATTTCACACCAGAAAAATCTATAAAATAAAAGTATTTAATAATTTAATGATTTATTCATTTGTTAACGTACCATTTTTTCGTTCAGGAAAATTCCAGTTTTTAATTGTCCGATGGAGACAGTTATTAAATTCAAAATAGCATTGCAAGATTTATTTTTCAAAATCCAACAATAACATCTGCAGCCGAATCCGGTTAAACGCGTTTCAGGAGATTGGAATAAATTCACGTATTAAGTGGGATCGCGTATTAAACGTGATTTACATAAAGTTGTAGGAACTGAGCTTATTTGCACATCTGTTCGTCTAAATGAACTTTAAAGTTTTCTTTTATGTTAATTCGAAAATTGTGTATGTTATATGTTTATTTATATTAAAATTTACCTGTAATCAAACTTAACTCATTCTTTGTTTTTGTAGGACTGACTGAAGTAACTAATGAAAAAGTATATAGATTCAAATATGTCTTTATTGTCGATTAAAACAATTCAGTCAAAAAATAAAATTAAAATACTTTTACTGCTAGCCTTTTTATTAACACTTTCCAACCTAGTTGAAAAGTGTTTATGACTTCCGTTTGTCTGCCGTCTGCCGTCTGGCCATCTGGCCGTGCTCTAACTCCAGTAAATATGCTTGGATTGCTCTGCAATTTTTATATGTTATTGTCGTTATCTATAGCATGTTCCCAATTTCAACGGAAGTGTGTAGCACTTTTTACAGGGACACTCAAAAGAATTCCTTTACATTGCGGTATATGGAGAAAAATCATTTGCGGTTTATTTAAATAATGTTTCACTATTTTAAACGCATTGAAATTTATGTATATCACAAAGGTGCATTAGAAGAAGCTTAATATGGAATAGGGTGTGCATAGCACTTATAGATACTTTACAGGGACAGTCAAAAGAATTCCGTTACATTACGACTATGGAGAAAAAATCGTCTGCGGTTTATTTAACATATACCAAAAATATAGAATTTTAGCAGAACAACCCAGTTATAAAAACTCTATGTATGCAGTACTTATGATAATGAGTAATTTATTAAAATTTCTGCCACTATTTCCGATTAATAACATTATCTCCTAATTAATTTGTCATTACATAATGCTAATATTACTATTCTGAAATGGTGGTATATATCTGAATTAAAAATCGCACTACATTTGCAACACTATAAAAGAGAAAAGAAATTCTCATCTTGGTCTATGAATCCGCGTATTAAGTGAATTTTTTTGCCTAAATGTGCCGAAACTGTATCGCGTAATAACCGTTCGCGTATTAAACGTTATATTTTTACATTAACCTTACGGACGAAATTCAAGGAACCGCGAAAAATCCGCGTATTAAGCGGTATCGCGTATTAACCGTGAGCGTCTTAACCGGGTTCGACTGTATTAATATGGGATTCTTTGTATTTGTTGAAAAACGTTACGTGCAATGGACAGAAATATACACTATATTGCCAAAGGTGACCGGTCACTTGCGATTTTAGACGTTTTGTTAACTATCTGGAAAAATACATGAGGAATTAACCTGAAACTGCAGGTGTGTAAACAGTATAGTATAGAATATATATATTCCACGAAGAGTTTTCCACGAAACCCCATAGGGGACTGTCAACAAATTGAAAAAAATCAAATATCTTTTGAATAACACTGTAAAAACTAATGTTTCAAAGGCGTTCAAACTCGAGATTATTAATACGTGGCTTATTGTTATATACTGTGTTCATTTTTATGAAGATAGCATGTATACTCGTAGAGAAATTAAGGTTTTTATAAAAACAGTCCCAAATTTCGACTAGGTTTTTGCTTATAATTTACAGAGTTCTTAATATAAAAAAAAGTTATTTTCAGAAAATATGACAAACAGAATTGTACACAACACCCTGCAATCAGAATTAAAAATTAATAAAAATTGGATGAATAATGAGCAGGTTTAATTAAAAAAAATTTCACTGCGGATGCGCGAATGCAATCAAAATACACTATGCATAATGTATTAGCTAAGTATATAGAACAACTTTTGTGAAATTCTTAAAATCATAGCTGAAAATTATCGTCGATAGAATAAGCTCGAAATCCGTTGTTCCCAAAAAGAAGCAAAAAGATGAGGGGTTGTATCAAATATCTGTTGATTAGTGCCAATATAGCGTACACTATATTGCACGTACTAGTATATTTGGATACAACCCCTCATATTTTTGTTTCCTTTTGGGAACAAATGGATTTCGAGCTTATTCTATCGACGATAATTTTCAGAATTTTCAAGCTATGATTTTGAGACTTTCACAAAAGTTGCTCTATATACTTAGCTAATACATTATGCATATTATAGTTTGATTCATTCGCGCATGCGCAGTGAAACATTTTTTACTAAATCTGCTCATTTTTTATCCAATTTTTATGATTTTTTAATTTTGATTGGAGAGTATTATGTACAATGTAATTTTGTCATATTTTCTAAAAATAACTTTTTTTTATATTAAGAACTCTGGAAATTATAAGCAAAAAACTAGGCGAAATTTGGGACTGTTTTTATAAAACATTAATTTCTCTACGAGTATACATGTTATCCACATAAAAATGAACACAGTATATTACAATAAGCCACTTATTAATAACCTCGAGTTTGAACTCCTTTGCTACATTAGTTTTTACAGGGTTATGCAAAAGATATGCGTTCTTTTTCAATTTGTTGACAGTCCCCTATGGGGTTTCGTGAAAAAATCTTTGCGGAAATATATAAGCTATACTATACTGTTTACACACCTGCAGTTTCAGATTAATTCCTCATGTATTTTTCTAGATAGTTAACAAAACGTCTAAAATCGCAAGGTGACCAATCACCTTTGGCAATATAGTGTATATTCTGTATCGCCACATTGTTTAAAACAAAGTTTCATATGTTTCTTTAAGGAATTTGCAGAACAAGGAAATTTTCAATAAAAAAAACTAAAAGTGTTTCTTCAAGTGTTTCTTAATAATCGACTTGAAATTGTGCAAAAATCCTTTATTATATAAACATTGCCTTTATTTCTATTTCCTTTTTTTTTTTTTTTTTGCAAATTGGTGTTTTTTAGCGAGAGTAGTTTGGCGCAATGAATTATTTTTGTATAAACCACATTCAATTTTATCCAAGTTGATATTATTCGAATTTCTTTAGAAATAAAACATTGGTGGCATATGCATATCGCGCAAGATCAGATTGGTAGTTTTGACCACACTATTACAGCGCACATTCTTTCAGAACTTGGTAATATTAAGGCTGCTCGTGAGTAAACTCCCCGATTCCCCTCGCTAATGTTAATCCTATGGGTGTAGTATGCATTCGTATTTTTTAAATATCTCCTCAGTAAATTAATATTTTTAACCCCTGTTTTCTTTGTACTGTTCTTAAAGGATGTCTCTTTTTTTCTTAGTTGTCAAACTTTTTCTAAAATATATACTTAATTTTATGTGAAGTGTTAAAATCTTATTCAGTTTCGCTAAGATATTAACACATAAAATTATAAATTAAGTACATATTTTAGAAATATTTTATTAACTAAGAAAAAAAGAGACATCCTCTAAGAACAGTACAAGGAAAACAGAAGTTAAAAATATTAATTTCCTGAGGAGATATTTTAAAAATCCAATGCTTCCTACACCCGTAGGATTAACATTAGAGAAGGGAATCCGGAAGTTTACTGACAAGCAGCCTTAATCTGGACAAATTCTATTAAACTATTAGGACATATAAAGAGACATTGACGATAATGGCTCACCGAGCTTTTGTTCAAAAATCCTCGCGACCTATCAAATTTTATCGCTCGTATGTCGCAAACAATCATATATATAAAGGCACTCAGTTGATCCGCAAGATTTTGCTCAAAATAATTTTGGCCAATCAAATTTTATCTATGGTATTCCACCTCTAACGCATTTATATATGAAATCTGTTGCTCATCGGTCGTGTTTCCAAACGCAGCAGGCAATTATATATTAAAATATTTGATATTTCACGTGACCCTGTACAAGAACTGTACATGATACGGTGAATCCGTTTAGATTGAAACCGTCCCTGCTGTACTAAAATTGTAGCGTAACACTTGCATTGAAACCTACTCCTTGGTTATTGAGAAAATGTTGGACACACACACACACAGACATGTTATGTACAAAAACAGAAGCTTTTTTTAAAAAGACCTTTAACAAGGCATTTGATAGAGCAAAATAAAGACGGGCAGAATTTAGATTTATAAGTAGTGTTTAAAATTTTTAATTGAGGATAATATTTTACTGAAGAAAAATAGCTTAACAAACTTTTTGTATATGATATAAAGTGTTTAAACTATGAAAAATTTTCTAACACCCCACGCGTTTTTGCATGTTATACTCTTCCCATATTCCACACTGATTTGCATGTCTGTATACATTCCCACAAAACAGCTATGGGAAGAGTACCAGTCGACCGTCACGCCGTTTGTCATTTCAAGTGACATACATTGGTCATTTTATCAATTCTAACACGCAAAAATTACTTCTTCTAGATAAATGAGTCTGGGACATACGTTCATTATTTAAGACATGAAAAAAATGCCTACATTTTTTATTTTCAATACCTAATAAAGGCTATTACTTTCAAATATGTTGTCTGAGCTGAAAGAAAAACGTATAGCAATACATAAAAAATTAAAGCATTAAAATATAATGGAAATTGCTCAGTCAACTGCTTTGACCCTAAATATAAATAATCATACATCATACATTTATTATACACACACACGCACACACACACATTATATATATATATATATATATATATATACATCATAAACATTTAGAAATATATTATAGAGCTAATAATGTGTATAATTATTAGCTCATCTATTGAAAATATCCACAAATATGATTTGAATCCTTTTATTCGTAAAATATTCATTAAAATTGTAAAATTTAAAGCAACAGAAAATAACGTCCTTCCAAATTTCTCAAAATAAATCATTCGTAGCAAACATATTAATCTATTTATTGTATGGTTCACTAATGTTTGAACTGAGACTTCTGCTGAAACATCAGTTCGTTTTGAATTACAATTCTGTTTTCTTACAATACTGTGTTATAATTTGGAAGAATATTGACTCGGTGTTTCTTATTCAATTTTTGACAGATATATATTGCTGCTTGTATATTTTTTCTGTCAGTATACAATGCAAATACTCAAATCGGACTTTTTTTCGGATTGATTTGGTTTGGATGCACATATTGTCTTTATTTTGTAAGCACTCTTTGATGACACGGATGTTACCTGCCTTACAATACCAGACTTGCCTCGCTTCCAACAATCTAGCTGTAAGATACAGCACGTGGTAATTCATATATAGTGTACATTTCCACAAAAGTTCGAACTTTTTTCACCTTGTATTTCATTTTAATTCATCAGCGATCTTCCTATAGTTGAATATCGGAGTGGAAGGGAAATCTCTCGTTTAAATAAAGATATTTTTTGACCAGTCTTTTTTTCAAAAACTCGAAAGTAATATATCCATCTTTGAGCCTTCGACCGTTTCTCCTGCATTGTACAAGAGACAGTTTTTATTTTTTGTTTAATTTTTGCACTTTCTTCTTTAAGGTAATCTAAATCATTAGTTTTTTCATAAAATAATTTCATTAGAATGTTACTTTTACTTTTTTGTATTTTGTAAATGTCTCCATATTTCAAGAAGGGTACCGTAGTTCACACCGTTTTCAAAATCTTGAAAAAAAAACTTATCACAATAACCGATAAATATTACAGCTAAAATTTTTATAACTATATTCTATAAGGTGTATTTTTAACGCGCAAATTGTAAGACGGTGAAAGAAACCTTATACACTTCTGATCCAAGAAACTTTATTGAATTCTAAATATAATAGTCGAAGTAATACTTTGACTTTAATTTACTAACTAACACAATTTATTATTTTTTTAATGCTGAGATAAAGTTACATACTTATACTTTTCAAGTTTATGCTAAACTTTCAGAAAAGAAAAATGCAGCTGCGATATTTGGCAGGAAAATTATATTAGTATTTTGAAAGACTTGCACCTAAATTACGTGAATAAATGAACACACCTGCTCTTTGTTCTCCCCCCTTTCATAGCGAAGTTTTAAAAGTATTTGGTTTTCATGTATTTTACTTATGAATACTTTGTATGTTTTCTATCTTAGAATTCAGATACCGAAAAAGTGACATTTTATGAGTTAGTATAGCGAAAGTGACGACTGTTTGATGATAATATAGTTTCTACTATTAACTTGCCGAAGCAATTTCTGTAGCATTCGGGATCATTCGGACGATAGTTAACCGATAGATTGGTACACTGTCGGACATCGCCAACACCGGCAAAACTACCGGCGAAATTGTATATCGAAAGAGAACAGATGGTGTATTAATTAAAAATATTTTTCTATGTGACATTGTTTAGATTATTTCACTTAATTGTTGAATAGGACTTTTTACCAGATAGATTAACGACAATGACCGATGCGCGGGGTTATAAATTTTCGGCTATGGATTTGAAGCTATAGTTTTTTCAGTCATCGTTAAGACCACAGAAACCCAGATAGATTGTCGCATACTCGTACCGGCATCGTTAATACCGGCAGGATTGAATATTAAGCACGCAGATGGTGGATTAATTTAAAATAATTTTCTATGTAGAATTTTACGGGTTCTTTCAATCTATCGTAAATTATATCAAAAGAAAAGAAAAAGAAAGAAATCAGAGGGGTTACGCTTTTTAAACATGTTAAAGTGTCTTTTTTAACTATGCATTTGCCGTTTTTAATAGTCCCTTATTTCAGGTAAGAAAGAATTAGTTTTATTATTTAATTATTTGGAAAATTAAATGCTCATTGGATGCAGACGTGAATTATTTTAAGCTTAAGACAGAATTTGAGTCATTAAAAATGTATTTCATGTAAGTCCGCATACAAATCACGAAAACTTATTAAAAATATAATTTCATCGATGAAAGTTGTCGATAAATCTTATTAGACCGTCGCAACATTCTTTTAGAGCAAGAGTCTCTTCACATTATCAATTAATTTAATATTTTTTAAATATAAATTTTAGGAACTGGTCCATAAGTTATATAACATAGATATCATATATAATATATGTAATCAGTATATAAGTAAAAGTGATGTTTAAAATTTTTAGATGGCTATTAAAAAAAAAAGGATTTCATTCAAAATTTTCATTAGGCATGTCTAAGTTTACATTACGACGTACAAATGGCCAATATGATGGCCTATATCTTTTGGCGACAGCTTTCTGATTGTGGTAAGAAAGATACAACAATGTGTATTGTCTAAAATTAGACATTTTCTTTTCATCTTTATTTTTTCAATAAAATATATGTTTTCTGTGCAAACTTTGAAATAATTAAAATCGTTTCTCACATATCGAGATAGTAAGGATTAAATAAGGAGGGTGCTAAATTAAAGATTAACACACCTTTGACGCCCTGTAATTTATGGGTTTTTCGTAATATCTTTTACGAAATGAGAACTGTTTATAAAATTTCATTTACACTAAATTTTAATGCATATAGTGCATTATTCTACTGCATTTTACTGCATATAATGCAGTAGAAAAGTGCACGACTTTTGGCTTATACATTAAAAGTTAAGGCTTGAGAGGTGATCGCTAGGAACGTTCCTATAAAATAGATCCTATATCAAAAGGTGGACACGATAATTCATTGTAAATTTAATCTAAAATAATGAGACAAACTAATTTTTGTTTTGTTGGCCCATAAGCTAGAGAAATACGTATTTGTTTAAAAAAAAATATGGACTTTTAGTGAAATAACATCATCTCAAAAAGTGAAATCTAAATTTTCACTTACACTGTATTTACTTGTAGTTATCTAGAAAAGTACTATATCAATATTTGGAAAATATACTTCGTATTTCACTAGAAAAATGTTTGATGAATAATTTATTAAAATATCAAGTTTATGGATTAACAATTGGTTGAGCTAAAGTGTTCCCCGGTGTTGAATATTCTGTTCCAAACTTTAATAAAAACGCTCTTAAAATTTTTATTACTATTTAATCGCTGTTGCGCGCTCTACTTCTAAATCTCTAAAATTGCTCTTTCAGTTTCAATAGTAATGTCCGGTTAATAAAATATGATTATCGTGTGTGTAAAGAGTACTTTAAGGCAGGGCTGTCCAACGCGGCGCCCACGGACGCCATGGAGCCGTTTGAAGGTTTTTTTGGCGCCCATTTGATAATTTCATATTTTTAAATAAATTTTTGTAATTTCTTTTAAATAAAATTATATTTTAAAGAATAGTTTATTTAAAATTCTTGATATTTTGAGTAAAAACAACATTGTATTTTACGCATCAAGAACCAAATATGTACTTTAAAAATTTAATCATGTGTTATTGCGTTTTTTCACTAATTGATAGTTATTCTTTATAAAACTTTTAATAGAAATTATGACGTTTGAAATTGGTAATAATTGGCATTAAGTTTTTTAATATGTTACGAAGTGAATTTTTTTTTCTTTAAATCTGCTTTATTCGGTCTCCCCTCCCCTCCTCAGTGCGGAAAAGTTCGAAAAGCTTTTTTATTTATTGTTGTTGTTGTTATACTGGCCCATTGGCTGTTTTATGAGAGTGGTAAAGGGCGTGGTAATTTTCTATCCTAGACCTTTGAAATTTTCGAATTTTTTTCCACTTTGTAAAATAATAATAATAATAATAATAATAATAATAATAATAATAATAATAATAATAATCTATAATAATAATAATCTATAAAATCGTGCGAAAGGATTTCCCTCAATGGAATCTCTTCCGTTCTATCTCTCTGTACAATCCAATGGATTGGTCACTATCATGCCTGTTCTTTTATAGCGCTAAATTTACGAAACCAAAATAAGTCAAGGAGTATTTTTACGTCCTAAAAAAACTAAAAATATATCTGATTTTTATTTGTTTTTATTATTGCAAGATTAACATTTCTGGCTCCTTCCCTACAAATATTTTTCAGATAGGATCCTCAAAGAAAAATGTATAATTTAAAATTTACTACGATTTATACTTTATTAGAAATTTTTTTTTACATGGAGTTCCTGAACCATAGGGCCTCATATAATCCCCTGTGAGATGCATTTGCATCGCATACGATGCGTGTACACCGCTAATAATACTGTGGGATAATTTTGTTGCATGTTTTGAGCCATTTGAATAATGGCACCCTTCATTGTTTGCAAAGAGCTGAAATGTGCCCTTGCTTACTGAAAGGTTGGACAGGATTGCTTTAAGGGATAAAGAAAAATATGAAAGTTTGGACCGGAGAAAGTAGTGTTACCGCTTAATATTCTTTGAAAATTAGTGTATGTGTTTGTTTGCGTTCGTGTTTACTCTTTAAATCTTTAATTTTTAATGACGACTTAATATTAAAATTTATAAATTTCATACAGCAAGATTTATCAGATTAACAGAATAATTTATTTTAAACATTGTAATTGTATTATTGAATTATTCATTGTAAATATTTTTTAATAGTTGATTAATTATAAATCATTATATTATTGTAACGCTATTAGATAGTAACATACAATCTATTATTATATATACATATCTATTTAAACCAAAAAACCCCATTAGAATGAAAAACGAACTTTTACAAATTCCGATATTATAGGATTTAAAAAACAATTTAAGTTCAACGACGCGTCAAATATGAGAAATATATAATATTTATATCTCTGAAAAGTCCTTTTAAGAAAGTCTGAATACGTTTTCCAATGCATTAAAGATTTATCATCCAAAAGCCATTAGACATCTGTGCCAAAGATGTTAGTATGTATAAAGTCGAAGAAAATTTCGATTAGAAATGTCTCATCTAAAAATATTTTTCTGCGGTTTTAAGTATTTTGGGCATATTTTCTAAATTTTTATTTTCATTTTCTTCTCATATGTTGCTTTTTATTTTTTAATTCTATTCTCCTAAACTTCTGAAATCCATGCTATAAATGTCCAAACGAGATTTTTTTTTGTTATTATTTTAGACCAAATGAATTAGACATAAAGTATAAAAATTAAAGACAAATAAGGAAAAAATATTTTTAATTGTCAAATCATTAAAAATATAAGTTACTGTTTATAGAACGATGAATAAATATTCGCACTGAACTAAAAAGATTGTATAATAAAATTAACCCCTTGGTTGTGACGCCCGAACTCAGTTTGGACAAGAGAAAAATCGGTGTTTCGATTCTGTGAAGCCCGAACTAAGTTCGCCCAATGTATAATATGTAATTTATCATTTTCCCAATAGATGGCGATACTTTACCGCGAAAAGTTCGGCAGTTTCGCGCCATTTGTCGGATTTTTGTAATTTTGCAGTTCTTCCCAAATTTCATTCAAACCACATTATGTTTGTCCTTATTTTCTTTATTTATGCAGAGAAATATGTCACATAAAGAAAAACATCGCGAGTATACGAGTTCAATGCTGAAAATATTGCGTCTAGCAAATCTTTCACTGAAACAACCAGTACTCTCGCGGACTATGTAAAAATATTTAATTGTTTTGAAAAAAAATTGCTTTTTGAAGCAAACACATTGAGCTAATTCTATATTGGTTGATTATTAAATGGAGGTGGTTCAGCAGAGTTTTTTGTTATCACAATCCATCTGCTCTGCCAGTTTTCTAGTCATTTGAAAATGTATTTTCATAAAGAAGGTGTTTCGTTGATATCAATTGATTGATAATCTGTTCTTGCTGTCCAATTCCTATTTTTAAAGCGCTAAAACCAACAGAGGGTAGTACATTGTGGCACTGCTACTTCTCCATACACAGCACAAATATCACGAGCCACTTCGGCAGGCTTAACAACTCGATTAAATGCAAAAAGCAAATAGTAACAAAAATGCTCCGTTTTGTGAACTTTTCTCTCCATTTTCATGTTATGAAAATACACAAAAATCAATAAGATTTAAAAATCAAAACACTCTATCTTCTAGGGAGAAGACTTCTGTTTTAAATAACATAAAACATTTGGTCAATGCACCATTATATAAATGGTGCATTGATGTTAGGGGATGGTGTTGTAAGGTGTAAGTTGTAAAGTGCTGGCTGCCGAAGAGGATTAGTGGGAAGCCACAAAGACGGATATGGAAGAAATTGGTGCAAAGCACCAATCCTCCTTTGCTTTTTCAGTACCTTGTAGAACGGGAATTTATTACCCGAGGATAACGAAAAAGGAAGGCTACCGCGGTGCTTTACGCAAATCTTTTTTTACAGACCGCGGGAGTAACGTGATGCTCGAATGCACCAATACAGATGTACGAAAAGAGAATTACGTCACTCTAGCGGTCTGTAAAAATGATAAGTGGAATGCACCGCGGTAACCTGTCTTTTTCGTTAGCCTCGTTTATTACCAATATGACGTAATATTAATCTTTTTTTTTTTTTGTTTCAATTGGGGAAACTTTTTATTTCATTTTCATTATTTACATGGAAATCTTTCAATAGAAAATTAATTACTGTAGAAAGAATTTTATTGTGGATTTTTAATTGTTGACAACTGCTATATTGAAAAATGTTTAAATTTAATAGGAAAAGGCTGTTAGATATTTGTTTTTTTATCTCTATATATTAAAATAATACGATTTTTTCAAATTTTATGATTTTGAGCTTCATAGTAGATATTCAACTATAAGTACATAAAATTTCATGCTTGTAAGTTATATAGTTTCTGAGAACCGGCTCTGTGACAGGCAGACAACGAAGCGGGAGTAAGAGGGTTTCGTGAGATGAACGAAACCCTAAAAAGGGATAAAATATATCATTTAAAACTTTAAAATTTTTAATTTTTTTTATGAATATGATCTTTTATAATAGTTTGAAACATTTGAAACATGTCGTCAGTAACCTTTATTGAATTTTCTGTAACAGTTTTCAAATGTAACATCTTAATACAACGCAAATCTAATTCTTTTAACATTTAATCCATTTATAATATTCTAATCAGTAAGGATTGGAATGTTAATAGTTGTTACGTCTTTGCAAACTTAATTAAAAACATACCTTAATACAAAGTAGCAATTGTAAATGTTTTAATATCGAATCTAGTTGAATTACTCTAAAGATTAGGGATGTGAATGTCAGAACTCATGACGTCATTGGAAATGTAATTAATTATTTATTTCACTATAATGAGTAAATTCTTTGTACTTTACATTCAATAAGACATTGTGCTTAAAGGATATATTTAGGACAAAGAATGTTGAGAAAATATTTTTCATGTTTTATATAAAAGTAATTTCCTTCGTGTCTCTTTAATTCCATCCTGATACTATACTCAAACAAGAAAATTAGTATTAACTGTTAAAAATAGAATATTCATTGTATCTGTAACCGGAAATTTAATTGGAATTCCAAAGTAATAGGTGCTGACAGTTACGAAAACTGTACATGTCTCAGAAGGACAAAAGAGATTGTTTTATTTTTAAACTAGCTAACCCGCCCGGCGTTGCCCGGGCCCGAGATAATTACAATCTCAGAGAAAGGCGTTAACCCCCTCCCTCCCCATACCCGCAAATATAATGAATAATTTGTTCAAGAGAGCCACCGTCACGTACATTAACGCGATCATTAAAAAAAGAATTACATTTTCCTGATAATTAGAACATAACGAAGACGCTACGCTAAAATAGCCGGCAGATGACACCCCCTTCCCGACCTCAATTTCAAATCTATATCATAATTAGTTACCTAAATATTTGTTCATTAGTAAAATTTGGCAATTATTTCCTTTCATTTTCGCAAACTAAATGAGAGGGATCGGCCAGAGAAACAGATCTCTTTGTAATTCAGTTTTTAATGAAAGCCGATCCCTGTCTGAAAATTTCTTGGATCGTTTTCACCGGCGCCAGCAGATTTTTAGCAGTTTTTTGCATAAATTAAGAAAAATTACCGGCCGAATTTTTGAAAAATTGCATATACGGATGCAGAATATTTTTTTACATATGCTCAGAAATTTTCAAATTGATATCTTAATTAGTTTTCTTAAAATTTGCTAATTAGTAAAATAATTTCGAATTCGTTCACTTCCGGTTGCAAATCAAATGCGCCTGTCCGTTCCTTTCACCATTTTGATTTAACCCGCGAGAACGCGCTAGATTTCTTGTCACACCAGAACTCGCTAGTGAGAAGTTTTCTGACAGTGCCCAATGACGTTCACTTTTACCTTACACATTCGTTTAATATCAGCAGTTTTTGTTTGTCTTAATACTTTATTCACAAAAAGATGTAAAATGATTAAAAAAAAGTTTCTAAAATTTAATTTAAAATGAAAAAAGGGTTTAAATAAAAGTCTTATTGCAACAGCTGGGACAAAAAAAAATATGAGGATGAGAGAAAATCTCACGCCGCGAGTTCTCCCGGGTTAAAAGATGATATTTTAGAAGCGATGGTTAATGAGAATCTAATTAATATCTAGGCTAATTATCAAAATATTAAAATTTTGAGGCTCAGGTGCACATGGCCAGACCTTGGACTATCCACACCTAAATTTCCAGCCTTCTAGGTGGGCTAGATTTTCCTAGCCATCGCCAACAGACACACAGACACACACACAGACACACAGAGCGAAACTTTCTTTGATTAGTATAGATAATACTACATTAAATATATATCTCGTTAATTTAAACTTCGAAAGTTTCGTTATACTTCAGAAAAGTAATTTTCAGTCTCACAGAAAATTTCATAAAGGTAAGGAATGTTCTATTTGTAATTTTATTACTCACTGTTTCTTGGATGAATGCTTTATAAATTGAAGATAACAAAAAATTGTTATTTTTGTGCTGCCTTATAATTTAGAAGTCAGTAGTTTGTATTTTTGTCAACTGTCCCTACAGTATTTAATATAGTACAATAAATTTACAATGGTAATATATAACAAAGCATGTGTGCATAACATAAAAAAAATTAAATTGCGAAACATTTCTTTTTATGTCTAAAAATTATCAGTAAGTAATAAATTTTTTACTTATTTTTCTTTTTCTGTTAATGTTTGGAAATACTTTAGTCAATGTATGTAATAATAATATGGAATTTATAAATAATTCATTTTTAAATCGACATTAAATTGATAGTTATTTTGATAAAATATTTACAACTGCGTTGAGATAGTTATTAAATAATATCTTTTTGAAGTCTATAAATCTAAATAAAAAGTATCTTTATCTGTAAATGGAGGAGTTTTTTTATGTAAAATTTCTTGCAATTCTACTTGCACGATTGTTTTTTTATTCTTCTAAAATTTTTAATACTAAAAATTTTGTAAAATTTAAAGTAGAATAACTCGGAAAGTTTTTATTATAGAAGAATGCATTTTTTTTTTTGTTTTACTAGTTAGAATATAGAGAATATTTTACTAAGCATAAAATATAGAAACCACGCACCGTATAAAATAATAAATTTAGTTTCGTTATAAGAGTTAACTATTTTGACGTAAGTGAAATTTTATAAGATGAAGAACAACATTTGAAATACCTTTGCAACTGGAACTATACAGACTGTGTCCAAAATAGGTTAGTACTGATAATTAGAATTTCACTGTGCTCTCTCGCTCTTCTGTTTTCAAGAATATATATTCTTTCTGATTATAATTGTTTGTAACAATTGTAAGAATATTTGTTTATAACAGATGTGAAGTACGTGATAATTGTTATATGGGAAATACCTAATAGTGTTAAAAAATAACAATAAATTGGAATTGTGTGTAGAATTATTTAAAAACTTATGATATTATAATATGATGCTATGATGGATGAAATCACATATCTGGATGAAAGTGTCTTCTATCGTATATGAGAATAAATAATCTGTAATAGGCAATAGTATTAAAAGTACTTACTGGCTAGCAGTAAGAGTTAGACTATTTTGATTACTTATTTGGCATTCTTAGGACAAATAACAGTGGTAATATGTGAACGTTTCATAATACTGCATGGAATCTTCTGAACATTAATAATTAAAAAAAAAACACTTAATTGACAATTTTAAACCAACAGAAATTGAAGAAGGCTTGATTGTAGTCGTCATAAATGAGGGAGTAGAATCAACGGCTAAAATAGATTTTAATATTTATGTGGAGTTTTAAAATTACAAAATCTCGTATCTTGGGAATATAATTGTCAGATCGTCGGAAATACAAATGTTAAAAAAATATTTTTTCTGCGTAATAACATATGTGAATGCATTAAATTTTTGTATAAAATTCAGAATTTAGATTTAGCTTGCAGAGTAGTTGACAGAAAGTAAGTGGTATGTGATTGTGGAAGGCAACAAAGATGTCTAAGATAGTATTTAAATTGACATTGAATTATGATTTTCTGATCCTGAACGGTTGGTGTAATTTGTTTGACCGTAGTGAACAAGTGGGCAAGTCGAATGGACACAGTTACAAAAGATAATAAAAATCCAAGAGAGCGCACTAAATACAAAAGTTGGAAAACTATTTAAAATGCTGTCATTTAATTTTCATGTACTTTTTAAAAGTTACACACGTTACCTTTTATTTTTACTTGGTTGTTAATTTTCATATCTGTAACCATGGAGTAACTCGAGCCACAATTTCGGTAAGTTGACAGATACTGCATCGTTACATATTGTATTTTTGCGTGTTAGTATCTCTATGGTTTCGCTTATTATGGATGGACAGTATAGACTGGAAGATTATATCAAGAAGTAACCATCCAAATAAATTTCAATGAAAGTAAATTAATTTCCCCTCCAGTCTATACGATCCATCCATAATAAGAGAAACTATAAAGATACTAGCACGCAAAAATACAATACGTAACGATGCAGCATCTTTTAACTTACCGAAATTTTGGGTCGAGTTACTTCATGGTTACAGATATGAAAATAAACAACCAAGCAAAAGTAAAAGATTACGTGCGTATTTTTTAAAAAAGTACATGAAAATTAAATGATAGCATTTTAAATAATAACTTCAAAGACCATGCAATTATGGAATATTCTCATTTGTTTTTGAAAATAGCTCGGAGTGACCCGAAAGATGTCGAACAACCTAATAAATTTATTTTACTGTGTATTTATTATTTTGTTAATTTACACCTTTTAGCATTTAAAAGAAATATAAGAAATTAGTTTAACTTTTTTTTTTACAGCAGTCCCTATTCAGGTCTATAAACATAGTAAAACATAATCAGCTTTGTTAAAGACAACGAATACCCATGAACTCTTGTATTACCGCTTTCTTAAAAGTACACTTCTAACTAGGGGATATATTCAACTGTTAGTTCTAGATTTTGTCAAGAACGATACTTTTAGAAAAGCCTTGCCATGAGGATAGGGAAATAAAAGATACCTGCCCGAATACAGCCGTTCTTGAGATACAAATCCGAATTCGTAAAAAGTGGTATAGTTGGTAAGCTCTTCTCATGAGGATCAAGAAACGTATAGGAACCATTCGACAGAATCATACTATTCATCAGATATGGGTGCATGTCAACTGCGATGTCATGGACAAGGAAGCAAAACCATTACCGGTTACTTAAATATAACCTTCTAACTACGGGATATATTCAACTGTTAGTTCAAGATTTTGTCAAGAACGATATCGTTAGAAAAGCCTTATCATGATGATCAAGGAAATAAAAGATACCTACCCGAATATACCCGCTTATGAGATAAAAACCAATTTTTCCGGTACATTATGCCTTATAAAAATCCGAATTCGTAAAAAGTGGTATAGTTGGTAAGAAATTATCATGAAGATCAAAAAACGTCTGGAACCATTCGACAAAATCTATTCATCAAATATGGGTACATGTCTGCTGTGCTGTCATGGACAAGGAAGCAAAAAATTAGAAAACCTATTCATAAGAGACAAAAAAGTGTCTATTGTGAAAACGCATCCTGTTAAGAAAATAATTATAAGAACGTATGATGTGTTTCATAAGGGGAAGGAAGTATATAAACGAAGAGTCTTATCAATTGTTTACTTCTATCTATATTATATCGTAACACTCACGTCATTTTGCGAATACCAACACTTGACAATAAAATTTTGGTTTTGGGATTTTTGCTACTGCAATTTTTAAAATTTCTAAACGTGGCACATTTTTAATTTTTACACCGTTATATAGGAAAGGAAATCTGCTTTCAAATGCAATTTGTTTGAAAACTATATCGCAATTTACTCATTTATTCTAGCATTTAAATTATATTTCAAGCATGATTTTTATCTATCTCTATCGATTGCAGACGATTACAAAATATTAATCCGTTTGCACTTTAAACATCTTTAGCGATTTCTTCGGTTATTAACTACTGGCACGAGGTCAATACGAAATGACCACCTTTAATAAATTTCAAAATTTTATTTGAATTGACATATAATTAACATATTTCACATAAAAATGCTCTTTGGTGTTGTTAGGGGCCAACATAAAAATAATCATGAAATGTAAAAAATCTATTAAAGTTTTCAATAAAAAATATAAATGGTTTTCACATATATTTTCTATCCCGGAAAGCCTCCCTGATCTCGTGAACTACTAGATTCGGGCGGATAGTTCCTGCACTTCAGTTTATACTTATAGAAAGGCTTTTTAACGACACTACTCTTGATGGAGTAGCATTTATGTTTGTTTCGGATGGGTAGTTCCTCTCTCTCTCTCTCTCTCTCTCTCTCTCTCTTTCTCTCTCTCTCTCTCTCTCTCTCTCTCTCTATCTATATATATATTTCTCTTACGTGGCGCGAAAATAAGGCTGAATTTCTAGATTGTAGTTTGGCAACAATCATAGTTTCCAGCTCCAATATGGCGGCCATTGTATCACACTGGTACGAGCAGTGAAACTTAAACTATCAATTATTAAAAATAAAATAACATGTACGTTATCAAGAGCGTTTGAGATGATTCCTCATTTTAATTATGAGTAATATCGTTAATTCCAAATGAATTCTCAATTCATATTTAGAATTTATTTACGAATTTCATTCACATGAAAAACCGGAGGGAATGAAAATATCAACAGTGTAGAGTGCAACTGCTGCCATCTCTTGCTGTCTTGATGAAATAAATAAAAATCAGGAAGTGTTTTTTTTTTTTTTTTTTTTTTTTTTTTTTTTTTTTTTTTTTTTTAATGAATTTAAGCTGTGCTGTACAATGTTATAGGAACAATGAGTTTTAAACTAATTGTGTTTCCAAGATCCTTTTTTCATAGTATTTAACTGATTTATGCCCATTATAAATGCATTTTTAATTGTGTTTTCAACGAAGTTTTCAATTACTTTTTTTTTACATTTAAAACAAATTGTCAATTCCATATGTTAAAGCCCCACCAGTGGCTGAGAGGTTGTGCTCTCGAAGCTGGTAGACGGGAGGTGCTGGGTTCGATCCCAATCGCGCCCGTCGGCCTAATCGTTCGGAGTTTTCGTGGTTTTCTTCGAACCGTGGATTTATCCATGCGTAAATACGGGTTAGGTTCCCTTAGAAAGACCCCCACGAAGGGCACTCCCCCCGGGCCTATATCCCATGTGTAGATAATTGGCCGTCAATAATCAACCCAACCCAACCCAACCCATATGTTAAAACGATTTATGGTAGTACTCATTCCAGCTAGAATTGCTTGGGACCGCGTAGCGGTCTAAATGTGAATTGCTTCGCAATTCACGGGGGTTGGCGAGCGTTAGCGAGTAGGGGGCTGAGCCCCCTAGTATATATATATATTATACTTTTCAGCGGTGACTCTCTTGACAAAATCCAACTAACAGGTGGGTATATCTCCTAGTAATCCTAGTAAGTGGATGCACCATTCAAAACTCTGATAACTGAAATAAATATAATTCGGCGGGATTTGATATTTTCGATTCATAAAATATAGAATAATTATATTTCTTAGCTGACCTACTGATGTTTTTTTTTGTTTTTTTTTACCCAAAGCAAAATATTTTACCCAGCAATGTAACGTAATTCATTCGCAATTTTAACTTTAATTTCACCGTAGAAGATTCTTGGTAAGCTCTTATCTTTTTCACATAAAGATGGTACTAAAATATTAGCACCAGAAAAATCAACTAAAAATATTTTATATATTATTTAAATCGCATCTATATACTTATTAATTCTAAAATATTATCGTTCAATTCCAGATAAAAATTGCCCGTTTGAGGCAGTTAATAAAATCCATTTAGTGTTAATATGAGATTTCTTTTGAGGAGTCCTAAAAGATCATCTATTAATATGAGAGCTTTTGAGTTAGCTTCTTGAAAATAATTTAATATAATGAACAAGGATATTGGTTTAATTAACTGACTTACATCTGAGTAATTACATTTAGCCACCAATGTAATTCCAAATTATATTTTAAAAAAATATTATATTTTCAATTTACTTTCATTACTTGTTCGTGATATGCTTAGTTAGCTATACACGTAGCAGACTGAAACTAGTCTAAATATAGTTATTAGTGTTCGACCGAAACAAATTTTTAATGCCAAAACCGAATTTTGGCCATCTTACTGGTTTCGGCCGAAAACGGAAAAGAAAATTTCTTAAAATTTTTAAAGTAATTAATAACTTATACAAACCCAAAATGCATTTATTTTGCTACTACAGCTCAAAATTCTAACATACAATTATCTATGCATTTATCTGAATAATATTTTGCGTAGAAGCGATAGTACATAATTATTAATTAATCGTTAATTTGATTTAAAATAAAACTAATTAAAAAAATTAATTGAAAGTACTTAATTAAAAATAAGTTGTTATAAATGTATAAAATGATTGACAAATTATGAATGTAAGCAATATTTTTAATATCTACTAAATTTACCTTTTTTAGGTAAATACATATGTGCTGCTCTATGAAACCGCAGTGCCATTTGGATGGTAATATGTGAATATATGTAAGAATATATATGTGAGAATAAAACTGCATCAATTTTTTCTCAGATGTGCACAACAAGATCAAAATAAATGTTTGCTCACCACAAAATAAATTTTGTACCCCCCCCTAGAAAGTTTATAAATGGTATATATTATAAACTTTGTGTATATGTTACGGCCAAAACCGGCCGGCCAGTTCGCGAATTCGCCAAGATTCCTGGCCAAAGCCCGAAGTACATAAAATGAACAATGCATTTCGGGTTTTGGAGAATTAATTTCCTGTCTCTGTGACTCAGGATTCATTGTGATTATTGTATTCTTCGTATTAGTATGGTATTTTATATAAATATTGTAAAAAGCTATTCCATATTTTTTTCGAATACAATTTCTTGTGATTCATATAAAAAATATCCTTTCTCCAAAATCATTATTTGTTACGAAAAACGAGTTTAAAAATATAATTTTTTCTATTATTATTACTCTGACGTTAAGCCAAAGTATTTGTATGGAGTAATTTCAATACATTATTATTTGTTTAAAAATTCGAAAAACAGGGGTGGGGAGTGGGTGGAGAGGTCTGCGGAGAGCAATTGCCACTTGCTGGATTTTCAAATTTATGATTTTTTTTCTCTTGTGATTTTGAAAGCAATAGTAAAATTTATTCTGCTCAAATGTAAAATAATTAAACACTAAAAAGGGAAGTAATTAATAATTTTCGTCACGGGGTCAAAGTCCCCTTAGCCCCCCGTTAAAGACAGTTTTTCGTTATGTCTTTCTTTTTATGTTCATAAGTTTAAAAATTATCTTAAACGGAGGATACAGGGGGCAAACCCCCCGCCCTGATTATGAAAAATAGTAAACTGTTTCAACTCTTCATTTTTAATATGTGTTGTTATATTTCTGTATTTATGCTGATGTACTTACAAATTGTTTTGCACGTAGAGTTCTGATAAAAAAAAATGCATTTTGTTTATTTCGTGTTTATATTCCCTATTTAACAGCAGAAAACTTGTCGGTTGTACCAATCACAAAACATTCTTCTATCTCATGTTTATAATTCAAAAGTCGTATTTTTTCTTTAATTATGTATATTTTCGAAACAAAAAATGAGTAGCATTTTACATTGATAAATGAGACATTTTGTATAAACTTGTTTTTCGAGATCTCCAGCCCCTAAAACATGTAAATCAGTCGGAAGCCGGAAGTCGAAAAACATTTTTGATTACTATATTTTTTTTTCCATTATAGATAGAAGAAAGTAAAAATTAGATTTGAGTTACATCTGTTCGAAAGTCTTGCCCTTTCCTGATAGTGTTCTGCTGACTCCCATGTTAAATAAATATATCCAGTGTTTTGTATACGTAAAATTAGTTTAATGATGAATATCTAATACATAAAACCAACATAAAGAAAAGCACAATCACATTTAATTTCGATCATATGCGTTGGCGTTGCTATATTTTCTTCTTCTTTTATCCCCTACTAAAAAAAGTTTTCTTATGAAGTCTTGAAGTATTTGAAACGTAAATTTACATTGTTTATTCTGCTATTTACGTTGCTTTTTAAACGTCGCATAATCATCCTAGCACAAGAGTGTTTGTATTTGTCATATTGGTCACTTCGTGCACATATATCGTTAATAAGGTAATCACTGTAATGGAGTCCTTTACAAAATGGGACCTTGTGCAACTCGCCCTTATAATTTGTTAATACGGCAATCACTGTAACATGGTTTCCTGAAAAGTCAGACTCCCTGTGCGATGCGCTCATAAACCGTTAAAATAATTATAATTATATAACGAACACCTTTTATATAATGGACAATATGGGCTTCGCGCCTATTAACCTTTTAAATTGTGATGAGTATAACGGGGTCCTTTTTGCGCTTCGCCACCATTAAGAGGCTACTTCAATCACGGAAGAGCACCCGCTCGCTAATACTAATCCTATGAAAGATTTTTTTAAATATCTCTTTTATATGTTTCTTTATAAGTTTCTTTTGCATTAGGTATCTGAGGTCGATCTCTAACGCAGGCCGTTTTTTTGCTTTTTTGGTTTTGTTTACAGATTGTTTTTATTCAGATACTTTCAGTTTCGAAACCGGTTCCAAAAGTGATAGTAGCCTCATAATAAAAAAACTCTGTAAACAAAATCAAAAAAGTAAAACAAATGACCTGCGTAGAGATCAATATCATCTACCCAAGGCAAAAACAATCATTTAAAAATATTGAAATGTAAACGAGATATTTAAAAAAATTCCCCTATAGGATTAATATTAGCCAGCGGATTTTTCGCGCGAGTGAAGTAGCCTCTTAACTCTTACTACAGCTATCACTGAAATATGGTTTTGTGCTCTTCTAGACCTTTAATCTTTAATACGGCAATCACTGTAACGAGAAACCTCTCTGTAACGGGTCTCTACTCTTCGCGCCCAGAAATCGTTCATATGGCAAACATCAATTTATGGAAGAAAATGTGTGTTTTCTCTTACACATGATTCCATTTTTTCAGATAGAAACATATTGTAAAACATTTGGATCTGGTGTCAATAACAGAGGAATGGAATACCAATGTACATTTTTTTTTACACAATCGTAGTCATATATTGCTATTTCCTGAATAAAAAAAAATATTTTCAGTCGAATGTCGTTTAAAAAAGGCGTCATTACCACAGGTGAAAGCAATTTCTTCTATTGAAATTTTGGTACCTAATTTCAGAGTGGGCAGAAGGAAAAAAATCTGAAAATAATTTCATTTTGACGCAATCAAATGCTGCAGTTTCATGTTTTTAAAGGAATGTTTTCTTTTGATATATGATGTTAGTTCAATTTTAATGCCCTTGACAAACACCATGTTTGCAAATTAATATTTTATTTTCTATCGTTATAATAAAATGTCCTCAATGAAGATACACTATCTTAAAACGAAAGAGTGGATTTTGCTTCTCAGAAAAGAGCTCTAATTTATTTGGATCGTGAATGAGTTGATTTTTAAATGTTTCACTCATCATGATTTGAATTTTTATTTTCCTAATGCACTCCACAAGGGCGAATACTAAACAACTCATCTCGATAAAAAAGAACTCATTGGCGTGCGGAAATCCAGTAAGCTGACGCAGTTGACGTGACCTCACTGTCCCCATATCCGCTGAGCAGACGACAGACGTGTGGTGTGTAGTACGCGGCTAACACCACGTTGTTAAAATTTTAAAGAAAAAATACTTGAAAAGGTAAGAATTTCTGCTGATTTAAATACTCTAATTATGTTTTTTATAATGATTCTGTTTTATATTAATTGTTATTTTATATATGGCGTGATATTTTTCAGTTTATATCAATACTTTTATTAAATATGTCTTAACCCTAACATTTAGGACTATTTATACGAGCGAACATTTAGAGATCTTTTAAGTTGGAAGGACAAATATTAAAAAATACTCTAAAATATAATGAAATAAATCCTTTGCCTCTCCTTTATGTTTTTTTTAATGTTGTTTCAATAAATATGATTTATATAAATAGCATTTAGTAGCAATTTAAACTTTTAAAGAAAATATCTTGGCGGTACGTTTGTTTATATAGTCAGGGGTCGATGCAAGTTTTTTATCTTGGGGCCCATTTTGTGAAAAGTAACGAAAGTTGAAATCCAGCTAATCAAATTCGAACCAAGCATTTATAAACAAAAAGTTTTTAAAATCCTTTTGCTGAAGTTTTTCTCTTTTTTGAACTTGTTTGTTTACAAATTACACATTTTAAAAATCATAAAATAATAAATAATAAGTTTTTATGGAATAGAATTTTGTGAAAGGATCAATTTTAGTAAAAGGAATTTTGTGAAGGGCTCCATTTTATCAAATTGATTTTTGTGAAGGGTTCCATTTTATTAAATTGATTTTTGTGAAGGGGCCCTAAATAGGCCCAAAATTTTGTCTGGATCGAGCCCTGATAGTATATATTTTTAGCGATGTTTCAGAACTCTAACTTTTATAATACTATAAATTGAAAATTGACTTGTCTGACTTTAAAAATATTGTTTTAAAGTAAAGAAATTATATTTCTAATTTTATTCTCAGTCTGAATTCTAATATTTTAAAATATACTTGATTTATGAAACTGTATAAATCCCATATTTTTTATCGTATGTTGTTAAAAATAAGGTAAATATCTACATTTCCGGATATTCACGGTGTGAATATTCCTAAATAGTATTAGGATTAAAACATATTTAATGATAATATTGATATAAACTGAAAAATATCATGCAATGTATCGAATAATATTGCATAGAAAACATAATCATTATAACAAAATAAAAAAAAAGATTAAATATTTAAATCAGCAGAAATTCTTATCTTTTCAAATATTCCTTTTAAAATTCTCTTTTTGGGTCG
The DNA here is from genome assembly GCA_963931845.1 of Maratus michaelseni. Classification (NCBI taxonomy): domain Eukaryota; kingdom Metazoa; phylum Arthropoda; class Arachnida; order Araneae; family Salticidae; genus Maratus; species Maratus michaelseni. The sequence goes on along the minus strand of OZ007594.1, from coordinate 94,547,285 downwards.
GGAGGGGGGGGGGGGGTATATATTTCAAGCAGCTCAGAAACAACAACAACAACAACAACAACAAAAAGATACTTTTCACTTAATTGTTGAATATATACATATATGTAAACATAAATATGTATACATTCAATATGCAAATTACTTTTTTTTTTGTAAAATAATAATCTACCTGTTCATGAAATTTATTATTTTACAATGAATTATTACATTTTACCATGAATTTTAATTCTCTTTACCCTCCTCAAGTATGAGTTAGTTATAAATCACTCAAGTGCTACTGGATTTAACCTTCATTCATTTGATTTCACTCAAGTATGAGTAAAATAGAGATAACTCAATCATGAGTTGCTTAAAAACAACTCGTTCACTCGAGTTGTTTCAACTCTTCATGAGAAGCTGACTTTCAAATCATGAGATGAGTGGATTTCGGCTCAACTTGAGTTATTTTGGCTCTTTCGTTTTAAGAGAGCAAGAAAGAAAAATCATATGCATCAAGACTAAATTATGAAATACTTTGCAACACTTCTAGAATATTTTAACAAAACCGTTTAATAAGGTAAAAAAGATACTCAAGTAGACATTTTAGGAAACGCATAACACATTTGAAATCCAGATTTCGTCCACTACTGTGCTGTGCATAGCTTGAGAAAAACTCTAATTATTTTGTGAAACCCTGTATATGATGTATGAGTTGTATATATTCTATAGAGTATTCTAAAATTTAGTTTAGTTAGAAAGCGCATAACACAGTTGAAAATACACCTTCAGAAAATCCTACCAATGGCCAGAAACGTACTTGAATTATTTTGTAAAGACCAGTATAATACTTACAGGTTTTTATACACGCCAAATATTAAGCTACAATTTAATTTAGGCAAAAATACACATAAAACTACTGAAATCACACGTCCAGGAATTACTTTTCATAGGCAGCCAAGTATCAAGTTCTTTGCATATCCCTGTATATGATTTAATTTATATTCTAGAAACTTCTCTTAATAATCTAAATGCTATATTTGTGCTTGAATAGTTATGTACTCTAAATACTATATTTGAGCTTAAGTATGCTTTTTAATTCAAAGTAAAAAGCATACTTAATGTACCTTTTTAAAATCACAATATTAAAGCTTAAAAATTATTTTGTTTAGCCCTGTATAGGGTTAATAGAATGTATACACACCCCAGAGTGTGCAAAAATTTAGTTAAACTTAAAAACGCATAACTGAAAACGAACTTCCAGCAATCATCCCTAATAGATAATACTTCCGATATAGTACTGTATTCGAAATCAATTATGTGTCCCTGTAAATGAACAATAATTGATATACACATTATGTTCTACAGAAAAAATCTTGTAATAAAAATCAGCAATGTATATCAGTGTCAGCATAAAATACGCTGCAAACATATTCCCCCGTACACCATTATGTAATAAAATAATTTTGTGTGACCCTATAAATCAATGATAACTTATTTGCGCTCCTTATTCTACAGAAGCATGTTTTAGTGCACCTCAGAAATTCATATCATTTTAATGTTTCTAACAGTATAACACCATTAAGGCACGCCGCAATTGATTTTCCCCATAGACCATTATGTCACATATTACTTTTGAGTAGTCCTGTACATGAATTATAAACTCTGCATGTACTTCATTTTCAATACCAAACTTGTCAAGCACTTACATTCAAACTACCCAACTACCCATATCTATATCGGGAACTGGACGACGGCATCTGGCCAATTCCCGAATTGGCCAATCCATTTAAAACGAAGTTGGCCAATTCGCAAATTGGCCGATTTCGGGGTTTGCCGTAACATATATATTTATAAACTTTATCCTCGGGGCCCAAATTACCTCTCTGTGCCACTGACGAAAACGTCTAAATTTCATATGAAATAAAATGCAAGTAACTCACCAATAACACAGAAAGATTTTCTTACTATACGAATTTAATCTAATAAAAAATATTTTAGGTATACATGCCTCGTTGTACCTTTATAATGACACTTTTAATATAGCGCGTTCAAAACACTTCTGCCGTATTAAAACTAAAAATTTTCTGTCACTGTTAAATTTGCAAATTTTAATGAGCATGTGGAAAGCGTTTCAAAGTTCAGTTGTATATGTGTTGCTTATACGTAATTGGGACTCACGTCTTGAGTCAGTGATAACTGATAATTATAAACAGTGAAGTTTAAAACCTTTAAAACGCCGCTCTGTGTTCCAAGTATAAAAAATATTATTTATTTGTGAAAATAAGATTTAAATGCATCTATTTAAACAATGCAAGAAGAAATTTCCCACAAAATTTTTTTTATGTACGATTTCGGGTATGTTCCCGTTTGGGAACATTGGCGTGATTCATTAAGTTTTTACTATATTTTTCAATAGATTAAATTTTATGGTTCTTATGCTAGAATTTTATAAGTATGAATAATATTTGACAGATTTAATAACATTAAAAAATTTTAAGTGAAATTCGTGTGTTGAATATTATACTTTATAAAAACAATCAAACACAAAGAAAGAATTAAATAATATATATGTGCATAGATATAAATATAATTAGTAAAAATGTTTAAACCAACTATAGAAAAGCACAAATAACTACTTGAAAGTTAATGATAAAATAATTATATGTATTACAAATATTAACTACATAAAACTGTAAATAATAATTATATAAAATACAAATTATCTTACCACATTATTATTATTATTATTTTATAGTTTGCATCACTGTCCGTGATAAGAGGGAAAACAGTGTTCATGCAGTCGCTTTTGGCATTCAAAGCACATTTTCCTTGTATTTTTCTGGAAAACTACACAGCGTCCTTGAGATGATGATACCAAATAGTGCGTATCTGACTGCCGTGCAGACTCTACTGGATGGGAACGTGGACCTGGAATACAATGAATCTTGAGTTTCATTCGAAGTAAACTCAAAGTCACCTCTCTTCGAAAATTCAGGTGTGACAGTTCTGATGTTGAGTTGTGGTGTAATTCAGTATGTACAATCCATCCCGCAACAACAGCCATGTTTAGGGCATTGCAAAATAAGTTCCAGTACCACTTTTTGTTGCGGAACATAGGACGGTAACTTCCAAGAAGTCTGTCTAACAAATCAACTCCACCCATACCTTCGTTATAGCACTTTACAAGATGTGGCTGTGAAACATCTACCTTTTTTCTTTCTTTACGGCAAAATCGTTTTGCTTTACCCATAGGTTCAAGAGTATCGTAATTTGACGCTATTGTAACAACTGAACTATCGTTCTATCGGCACATATAAACTTTTCCATCGCACTGAAAATCGTACTTTCCCCTCTCGCATTTGGACATTTTTTTAATGATTGCAAAGGACATTGTCCTGTTCTAGTATCCCGAATTGTACCAGTTGCTTTAAAATCTTTGTCTGATAAATCCGCCAAAAGTTTATAAGACGTGAAAAAATTATCAAAGTATATTTCGTGTTTTTTCGGATTTTCAATACACGATAAAAGTTCCCATACAACTCTTGATCCAAGGGGAATATTACTCCTTTCCGGACTTTTTCCACCGTAAATTTTCATTGCATATGGGTAACCATTATGCGAACAAAGCATCCAAATTTTGAAACCAAATCTTATAGGCTTACCTTTTATGAACATTTTTGCTGAATGATGACCATAGTATGGAACCATAGATTCATCAATGCTTAGTTTTCTGTGAAAGATTCCAAACTGCAGAAATTTTTTTTCAAGTTCTTGATAAAAGGGATAAATTTTGCCCAATTTATCTCCTGCTTTCAAATCATTTGAATCTATAATATGAAAATATTTCTTTATTTTCCTAAATCGGGCTCTAGACATAACTGAAGCAACTATTGGAACGGACAAATCTTCATAAGTGCTCCAATATAAATTCTCACCAGGAACAGTATGGTAGCCACTAAATAAGAGTAACCCAAAAAATTGCCCAATATCTTTTTCGTCTACATCAATATTTTCCCCTTTTTGCATTGCATACAGTTTTGTCATTTCTGATAAATGGGCTAAATATTCCATCGGCAAAAATTTGTTGAAAATTTCAGCTGGCGATAAATTTGCTAATTCGGGAAACGATTCGCAAAGCTTCATATTACTTATGGTTTCTACAGATTTTTTGAAAGATGCATTTTTATTCCAGTTCGGCTTCATATCTTCTTTCTTTGATAGTCTCTTTCTCTTCAAACTTGATTCAGTTTTTGATTTAGAAGGTACAGAAACAATCGTTTCATCATCTGATACATCAACTGATCTATGTGTAAAAACCGCATACATCTGCAGGCATAATTTTTTGAAATTCATTTTCATTTACATCTTCTTCATCTGTTATAGCACCACTTTCATCAGGAGGCAATTGGCAAATATCTATAACAGAATCAACCGAAGCATCTGAATCTGATAAAGAGAAAATATTCAATAGCTTCCTGTACTGTTAAAAATCTTTCACGATTAGTAGAGTTGCAAAGAACCGGTTTATTCCCAGGTTTATTTCCAATAGACCCGGTTTATTCCCGGGTTTATTCCCAAAAGACCTGGTTTATTCCCAAAAAACCCGGTTTATTTCCAAAAAACCCGGTTTATTCCCAGGTTTAAACCGGGTTTATTCTAGCCTTTGCAACTCTAACGATTAGCCATATCTATCAAAGAAGCAAAGTAAAAATATCGTTCTAGCTTCACCCTCCATTACTTACAAAATGAACGATGCAAAAAATTCAGAAAGAGAAAAGGAAAAAATAAATAAATAAAAGAACTGGGCGGGTGCTGAACCACGTGATCTATCTCAAAACTCTTACATACGATAAGAAAGTAAAAATTATTGCTAACAAATAGCACCCTTCGCGGGATACTTAGAAAAAGTCATAAACATCCTCAGTCCTGAGCAAAAAAGTTGTTTGGACAAAACTCTCACCCCCGCACTAGTGAGGGAAGAAAGCAAGAGAAGGGGGGAGGGGTGAAAAGGGTGTAAGTGGAATTCGAAAAGCCACTGACCTGCTTTTAAACACAGCAAAAGAGATTCAGTATAATTCTGAGACTCTCAATATTACAAATTAGGAAAATAGATCAACAGTGCAAATGATCGAATTCTGTATAGTGAATTACGCCAATGTTCCCGAACGGGAACAAAAGAATTTGATATCTTATAGCAAACGCATTTTTATTGAAAACTGTTATTTAGCATGCTTATTCTTTAAAATGGACCTTATTTATCATAACTCTGAAATTTCATGAATTTTGCATCTTTTTAAAATTTTATGTGAATTTTTTTAACAATCCTAGTAAAAATTGACAAAAAATGACTTTTTTACGAATTTTTTTAAGTTTAAATAATTATATAACATAAATAGTTTTTAGTCTAAAAAAATAAATGTACTTTTGTTAATAAATAATAATTTTTGTAAGTCCATAGAAGCGAAACTTTTTTTTTTAATGAATTTTAAATTTGATGTTCCCGTTCGGGAACATTGGCGTTTAAAAGGTTAAAGCAATAAATAAACATGGTCTCATTTGAGCCAATATACTCAAATAGATGGTAATGTTGAAAATTCCCAAACACAGAAACGACATTTCAGGAATACAGATAGTTTCGGTCCTGGCCAAATATTCGGCAGTACTTCCTCCAAAACTAAGATTTTGGGTCTCAAACGAAAGCGAAACCGGATATGCCGTTGAACTTTATCAGTCATACATATATTCGGTATAACAGGGTTTATTAGAATATCATCTCAGTGATTTGTTTATGTGTTTCACATTACAGAACAAAGGATTCATTACAGGCAAATAAATACTCTTAAATTCGGATTTGGACTTAAATATAATGTTTATTTTTTCAACTGCATATTATATTTCAATGAAGGAAATATTATTTACGAAATATTTTATTCATGTTTAAAAGTTTTTGAAATATAGGAACCCTGTATGCAATTTCGAATAATAACAAGTGATGATATTGTAACTTAAGGAAATACTGATTGCATGCAGACGTTGTTTGACTTTAAATAAACGACAAAAAATAATTTCAATATCAGTGCCTTTTTGTACATTTAGACATGTGGCTAAAATTATAATTTTTTTCTTTTCTTGTCGCAGATGTGCATGTTGACTTCTTCCCAGCAAACAATTGCCTGAAAAATGCTATGGGAATGGGGAAGCAACCTGTTGTGTACTTCTTTTTGTTTCAGGTAAGAGTGACATAGTTTCGACTGTAGACGTGCCGATATAGTTTCTTTACATTTTCTCCCGATATATTTTTTATACTGTTATCATCATTCGGCTACAGTTAGCCGATAAATTTGCATATGGTCGGACCGATAACATTAATATAAAAGTCCTTCCGGCCTGTGCAGGAGAAAAAGGTAACTTTCATAGTCCATATTTTTAAAAATTCAACTGATTTTACTCAAACACACTATACTAAATTGCTTGAGACACGATTATAGAAAATTCAATCCCGGTTTTCGTTAATACGGAATTTGAATGCGAATTTCAGCATGAGACTTACAGCATAACAAATATCAGATTGTTTCAAAATGTCAACCACCCTAGATTTTCAAACTGCCATATCTCTCCCATTTTTTAAGATAAATACAAAACAAAACATGTTCAGGAATCCTTGTATCACGATCTAACACTTAACTGAAACAACGTTTTCAATTTATAGTTTTTTATACATCTTTTGAATTAAAAAAAAATTAAAAAAAATAACTAAAAAATTTTAACTTTAGAATTTTAAAGTACTCATCCATTTTTTAAGATAAAGCAAAAAGAAAAAATGTTCCAGAATCCTTGTATCACCTTGTAACACTTAACAGAAGCAATTGTTTCAATTTATGATTTTTGTGTACATCTTTTTGAATTTTTGAATTTTTAAAATTTTTTAACTGGCCACCATTTTGAAACAAGATGGCGAATGAAGCTGGACAGCGAACTCGGTCGAGACCTTGGTATATCCTACACACTTACTCAGTCACATCCAAATCGGTTCATAAATAAGAGAGTTTCAGCATGTTTAGGTATGCACATCCAAATTAGGTATACACAGTCACATTCAAATCGGTTTATAAATAAGATAGTTAAACCATGTCAGATATATATATATATATATATATATATATATATATATATAAATCAACAATTGAACGGAGGGTGGTTTGGGGAGTCTGGGGGTCATGATCGGTGAAAATATACCAAAATGTTTTGGAACTGCTTTCCTCCGAACGGCTGCAATAGGTAACAAAAGTCGTCGGCTTCAATTTCAGATATGGTTTTATAAGAATTACACTTATCTCAAGATTATTAGTGAAAGATTATTGTTTTTCAAGCAAATCTTACTTCAAAACTACCAAAAGAAAATAAAGACAAGTAAAGGCCTATATATCTTTCCAAACTGAATATTTACACAATCAGAAAAATGTTTTTTGGTTTCAATGGAAGTTTTTTTTTTTATGTTTTTTTAAACGTAATACGCTATTAATAAATTGTAAAATGTATTTTTTTTTTATTTATTTATCTTTCTTATACTAAAATATGTCGATGTGTACTTGTTACAGAAGTTATTTGATTTATTTCCATTTATTAGAAAAATGATAAAAATTGTATATTTTCTCAAAATTTAGGGCTGATGCACTACCACCAGACGTAAAAATCCGTTTATTTTCTTTTTGCATTTTACTAAGCTACCCTAGAAGTAAGTTTTCCGCGGTATAGCGAATCAAAAAACAAAAAAAAAGTTTTTTTCGGCCCACCCCATTACGCATATAGATTTATATTGATTCACAGATAGAAGATGGGAAATAAAGCCTTGATTTAACCTTGAAATTATTTTACTATTTTTAAAGTCTCGGTTCTATGCAGTCTTGCCAGTGCTATAGTACTTCTGTCTTTTTTTATATCTGCCATATGCTCTTTTATTCTTGTTTTAAACTTTTTAGTGGTCATTCCTATATAATATTGTAATGTTCTACCTGCTCTGGTGAACGAGATTTTATAAAAACCTCACAGTTGATATGGCTATATTGGGATTATTCTCTTACAAACTACGTTTTTAACACTTTCCAACCTAGCTGAAAAGTGATGACTTCGGTTTGTCTGCCGTCTGGCCGTATGGCCGTCTGCCGTCTGTCCGTGCTCTAACTTCCGTAAATAGGCTCAAATTGCTCTGCAATTTTTATATGTTATTGTCGTTATCTATAGCATGTTCCCTATTTCAAGTGTGTAGTACTTATAGTTTTTTTACAGGTACACTCAAAAGAATTCCGATACATTGCGGTCTATGGGGAAAAATCATTTGCGGTTTATTTAAATAATGTTTCACTATTTGAAACGCATTGAAATTTATATATACCACTAAGGTGCATTTCAAGAAGCTTAATATGGAATAGGGTGTGCATAGTACTTATAGTTATTTTACAGGGACAGTCAAAAGAATTCCGTTACATTACGTCTATGGAGAAAAATCATCTGCGGTTTATTTAAATAATGTTTCACTATTTTAAACACATTGAAATTTATATAGGTGCATTACAAGAGGCTTACTACAGAATACTGTGGGTAAAGCAGTCATCGTTCATTTACAGGGACACACAAAATAATTCTCTACTGTCTGTTATAACAATAATTCCTGGAAGTGCGTTTTAAGTTGCTAAATGCGATTTTAAATTGAACTCACTTTTTGTCCATTACTGGGTGTGTATAAATTCTGTATTTCATATACAGGGCAGCACAAAAGTTCGCGAACACATTTCCGTTTATGGACAGAAACTCCAGAAGGAGAATTTTAAACTGTGCTACGCGTTTCCTAACTAAACTAAAATTTATCATCCTATGTAGTATATATACAAATCTATAGATCATATACAGGGCTGAATAAAAGTATTCGGATATTTTTCCGAATATTGTATATGTTGGAAATTCCTGAAATTACGTTTTTAAATATGTTATGCGTTTTTCAAATTGTTTACTTTGATGTTATCTTTCAGCTTATTAAACGGTAATGATTTGTAAAATTATTTTTGAAGCGTTGGAAAGTGTTACATAATCTATGCTTGACGCATGATTTTTCGGTCTTGTTTAATTTTATGGATGCTTTTGTGATAAGACATATATTATATTTGCTAACTTTTTATTTCATTCTTTCAAAGAACCCAAAGAAAGTAGATAATATTTACAATATTTTAAATATAAAATATTTTTAGCTTTTATTTATTTACCGCCTGCAGTTAATTTTATTTATTAATTTTTTTTTTTTTTACTTTCTTCTATCTTTAGAAGAACAAAGTATTGGATTCATGAAAATTTTTGACTTCCGGTTTTCGACGGGTTTATATGTTTTAGAAGGTTTTGAACACGGTTTGACTGTTTTTAGAAAATGTCTGTCTGTGAGTCTTTATGTGACAAACATTTTGTGGGCGCATTATCTCAAGAACTAGGCCACGGATTTTAATGAAACTTTGGATTCAATTAGACCTTGGTAAAAAGTGATGCTGATTACTTTTTGGCATAAATTGCCCAACAGGTGGCGCTGCCATGCTACATTCTTTATGATTTTCATGATAGCTATATCTCAAGAACAAATGTACGATTTTAATGAAACTTGGGATTCAGTTAGACCTTGATAAAAAGTGATGTTGATTCGTTTTTGGTGCAAATTACCTAACAGGTGGCGCTGCTATGCTACTTTTTCATGATTTTCATGATAAGATCTCAAGAACTAATGCACACATTTTATCAAACTTCAGACCTTAACTTAAATAGATTCTGATTGCGTTTTGTTGTAAATAGTCAAATAGGTGGCTCTGGTATGCTACTTTTTTCATGATGTTCACGATATCTGTATCTCAAGAACTAATGCGCAGAATTTCATCAAACTTTAGATTCAGTTAGATATTGACATAAGCTGTTTTTGATTAGGTTTTGGTATACATATCCCGACAGGTGATGCTACTATGTTGTATTTTTCAGGATTTACACGATTTTAGCGATAGTTCTATCTCAAGAACTATTAAATTCTAATTCTAATGTATATAATTTAATAAAACTGTAGATTAATTTAGACCTTGATATAAATCGGTGCTGTTTCGTTTTTGGTATGTGTGACACCTGTATGAGATAGGAGAAAGTTTTGGTATTGGCATATCCGACTAGTTTAAGTATATATATTGTAGTTTTGTAAATATGTATTATACAGACAAGCGTGTCTCTGTTTACCGTTAACCAATAGTTAATGAATAATCGTTAATAATGTCTAATAATGATGACCAAGAGGTAATAACAGTCTAACCGGTTGGTTTTATCGTTATTGTTCAAACGGCAAAAATGTTTCAAATGTTGTTATCATAATATGAAAAGCCATTCGCATAAAAATAGTTATTTCTTAAAAAGATTGAGACATTAAATTTTTTATACGATCCATTGGTTCTATAAGCTATATTTCGAAATACCCTTACTCGAACAACCAAAACTGGAAAAATTCCATTTGTGTACAGCCAAAACTTATTATACTACATTTTACAATTTATTATTGGTGTTAGATTTTTAATTTTATAAATTTGTGACGTTTCCTGGTATTGGAAACCAAATTTAAAAAAACGCGTTTTTATTGCCTGAAAATGTTAAAAATTTATCGTGGACAAAAAAAGTTTTACTGTTTCGTTTGTTAGAACACTGACATAATTTTCCTAAATGCAACATATAGGAAACACGAACCATAAAAAAAACATAAATTTCGTAACTTTTTAAAAATTAATTATTAAATACCTACTATTACATCACACTCTCTCTCTATATATATCTTGTTCAAATTTTCAATCGTTAATAAAATATTTTCTATTCATCCACTCAAGTTCAAATACATTTTTTTAAACTTGTAGTGGATGACACTTTATGTTAATACAATTTTTTTTTCAAATATTAATTCATTAATTAAATTTAATTAATTAATTTTAGTTTTAAATGGGAGAAAAAAATTCCTCCCATTGTTTTTATAAATGAAATGAAAGATTTATCTCAAATTAGTGATGCCACAGAAATAAAATACCGCAACGATGATTATAAAATAATGTTCAATAAAGATAACCTGGGACATTAATGCTGCACGGGTTTATTGTATATATTTATGATTAAAAAGTAGGAATTGACTTTAAATTTGTTTTTATATTACTTGTTTTGAGTTAAGTTGACATTCAGGTGATGAAGAATATGAAGCATTTTTGCAAGTGGAATTATACCTCTAATTCTAACGGATTAGGAATTAGTTTTTGGTCAACAATAAGAAGAATCACACTACATAATACATGTATCGAGATGTAGAATATATATATCATATATTCTAACGAGCAAATCTTGTGTGTGGTTATATATATATATATATATATATATATATATATATATATATATATATATATATATATATATTATATATATGCAAATTTTATCTTAAAAACGGCTCTAACGATTTTGACGAAATTGGCACCAGAAAACCATTGGGCTAGGTTACATGTTCGAGAAAATTCGATTAGTGGGTCATTTTGGGTCATTTTGGGTCATGGTCTATCTAATTGTATCTAAAAACGGTTCAAACGATTTTGACGAAATTTTGTATCCGACTGTTCGGAAAATTCGATTAGTGGGTCATTTCTGGGTCATTGTTGGTCAAGATCTAAAAAGCGGCTCAATTTACACTATATTTTGCATCGAATGGTTTTCGGGCACGAGAAGACTGTTGGGCTAGGTCACATGTTCGAGAAAATTCAATTAGTGGGTCATTTGGGGTCATTTTGGGTCATGGTCAAGCTAATTGTATCTAAAAAACGGTTCAAATGATTTTGACGAAATTTTGTATCCGACTATTTTCGGGCACGAGAAGACTATTGGGCTGGGTCACATGTTTGTGAACTTTCTATTAGCGAGTCATTTTTGGGTCAAAGCGGTTCAAATTAATTTTATCTAAAAAACGGCTCTAACGATTTTGATTAAATTTTGTATCCTACGACTTTCGGACACGCGAAAATCATTGGGCTAAGTCACATGTTCGAGAAAATTCGATTAGGGGGCCATTTCTGGGTCATTGTGGGTCAAGATCTAAAAAGCGACTCAATTTACACAAAATTTTGCATCCAATGGTTTTCGAGCACGAGAAGACTGTTGGGCTAGGTCACATGTTCAAGAAAACTCAATTAGTGGGTCATTATGGGTCAAGCTATTTTATCTTAAAAACGGTTCAGAGGATTTCAAATAAATTTAGCACCCTACAGGTTTAGGGAACAATTAGACTATTAGGCTAGGTCACATGTTCGAGAAATTTCGATTAGTGGGTCATTTTGGTCATGGGTCATTATGGGTCAAGCTATTTTATCTTAAAACGGCTCAGACTATTTACACTAAATTTTGCATTCTATGGTTTTCGGGCACGAGAAGACTGTTGGGCTAAGTCACATGTTCGAGAAAATTCAATTAGTGGGTCATTTTGATCATGGGTCATGATATTTGAGCTCAAATTTAATTTTGACTGAGCATAGTTCGGTCTTCCCTGCTCGTACATATTTAAACATGATTTAGCTGCAGTCTATAAACGAATACAAGGTTAATATATTTTACATTACACATTGTTTAAAAAAAATCTCATTGCAAAATTGTTTTGCGTGTAAAAATATCATAGCATGTTTCCTCGAGAGAATGTAAAATACGAAGGATCATATTCTGTTGCATAATAGATGAATAGATGTTGTAAAGTTTCAGCGGTCTAGTTAATTTTAAAATATTCCTGTTATACATATGTTTGATAGTTTCTAAACAGCATTTGACTGAAGCTGAATTTTATCATTCTGGTTTGAAAATATCTATTCGAAACTTACTAGGGGAGAGTAGCCATATTTGGACCGCCGGTTTAAATGGACCGCTGCAATTCTGCCATTAATTACAGAAAGAGATGCCATCTACCGCTGAAATCCTTCTCATCAGAATGACGTCATTTAAAATTAGAAGAAGCATCCGCCTTCCACGTACTGTGTTCTGACAATTTAAAAAAATGTAAAATTAGCTGTTTTGATACAATTTTTTCCCACTACTGTGCGTCTCAAAATTATATGGACAGGTAATTTTTTGAAATAACAGTTCAAAACATGAAGCAATAATCACGAAACAAATAATTAGAATATGGAATCCTAACATAAGCTTATTACAGTACAGAAATATCATGCGTATATCATATCACAGATTGCTTGTAAAAAATAAAATTCAAAATAAGCTGTCTCAAAAATATATAGACAATCGAAAGAATCGCTTTTATTACCACCGTATGAAAACATTTCCTTATTCTGCATCCTGTACATGTGACGTAACGACTTCGAAATATAAAATCACTACTCGTTCTTCATTTCTCGAATGCTGTAAAAGCACTTATTTTCGCGAGCCGTAATTTTCGCGAAAAGGAAGATATCGGTGATTTCGCGAGCTGAAAATTTCGCGATTTTTATATGAACAAAACCGAAAGTTGAAAAATACCGAAATAACCTAAATATAACCCTTTTGCATAAGGCATTTTAAGAAAGTTCATTTTGACCGAAAAGTTCGTCCCCCTCCCCATCTCCCCATCACTCTAAAAACAACACGCGGACACACAACACAAACAAAATGTTTTTGCCCTGAGATGTTCGTTAACTTCAATCAGAGAAACGCAAAGTTTGTGCCTACATCTGAATACACATTGGAAGAACGCGGTTCCAAACAAGTGTCCATAATTGGCATGGAAGATAAAAGAGAGATGACTCTTTTGTTAGCATGTTCCCTTTTTGGAAACCTACTTCCACCACAATTGTTGTACGCTGGAAAAACAACAAAGTTTCATCCAAAGTTTCCATTTCTCGCGGACTGGGATTTGTGGCACACAGATAAGCATTGGAGCCAGGGTGGTGCAAAATTTTAATTAGATTAACTATTGAAAACTAACGATTAAAGTTTAATCATGACTAAAGATCAAAACAACCTGGTTCAACAAAACAACAACATTGCTCAACGTCTTTAAGGCACACCAAGATCTTCTTTTTTCTGGCCGAACCAGAGAAGAGGAATATTATTCCAGTTTTTGTGCCCGCTTCCTGCACAGGAGAGCTCCAGCCTTTGGACTTAACTGTAAGCGGCGAGTTCAAGCATTTGCTCAAGAATGAGCTTAAATTTATAGAGGAAAAATATTCTGTGGACCTGCGAATATGAGGACTAAAACCGATTCACGCTTCTTGGCTTGTGCGCACATTTAAAGGTGTTGAATCCAAACATGCGATAATTTTGAATGGCTTCAAAGAGGCTGGTATAAATATTATAAGTGAATGAGCTGCATTCTATTAGTTGTATTATTGTTTTTATTCAAGAAATAGTTGTATAGTATTCAAGAAATAGTTGTAAGTATTCAAGAAATTTATGTACTTGGTTTAATACTTAAGTAACTGTAATCATTAAATTTTGGATAACTGAAAAATTTCTGATTTTTTATTATTATTTGAGAGGAAAAAAAAAATTCGCGAGGTTTAAATTTTCGCAATTACGACGTGCTCGCGAAAATCGCGAAAATTAAAGTCTCGCGAATATAAGTGCTTTTACAGTAGTTTGAAAATGCCTCGCAACGTTTAATTCTCTGCAGCTGATGTAGTTAAAATTTTGCGTTTAAAGGCTCAAAATGTTAAAGTTTATGATACTGCTAAACTGAAGCGTAGCAGATCTGGAATTTATGAAATTTTATCGAAATATTAAAATACGATTGCAAAAAAGCATTCAGGTCAACCAAAAAAACCTTCTCAGCGACAAAATAGAGAGATTTTGCGAGAAGATTCAACCCAAAAGAAGTCTGTTCGTGAAATTGTGAGGATTTTAGCGTTTCCTATGTCGAGATGTACTGTTCACAGTCGCATACAGGAAAACAAATTTCATAAACATCGAAGAATGTGTCGGACACCTATGCTGAAATTACACCATAAAAATGCGGGCGTCTTTGGGCTAAAAAACACATGCATTGGACGGGTGAATGGTTAAATGTTTTCTTCAGTGACGAAAAAAATTCAATTTGAATGGCCTTGATGGCTGATTATACTATTGGCATGATCTACGATGAGAATCTAGCGAGTTGTTTAGTCGATAACAAGGAAAGTGTGAGGCGCGTTCTTTTTCAACGGAACAACGGATATTGCTTTTCTTAATGCTCGACAGTGCTCTGAGGATTATCAAAATATACTTAAAGCAATTTACTTCTAACTAGAAATATTTTAGGAGAGAAACACAGGAAATTCCAACAGGACAATGCGTCGATTTACACCTCCACTCCACAGAAGCTTCGTTTACACCGAATTAATTGACTCTTTTTGACTGGCCAGCCATCAGTCCTGAATCCAATTGAAAACCTTTGGGGAGTACTTGAACGAGAGGTGTATGCCCATGTTCCTTAGTTTTTGACTATTCAGGAATTAAAGCATCAAGTAGAGCAGAGTTGATTCTCTTTACACTGACACATTCCCCAAACATTAGTTCAAAGCATCCCTGATAGGATTTTCAAGATATTTCAAAGGAATAGATCCAAAATTTGAATTTAAATACAAAATACGTGAAAAGTCCATATATTTTTAGGACAGCCTATTTTGATTTTGATTTTTTTACGAAAATTCTGTAAAATTTATACTGCATTTCTTTGTTGTAATAAACTTATGTTATGATTCCATATGCTTATTTTTTTTTTTTTCGTGATTATTGCTTCATTTCTTGAACTATTATTTAAAAAAATCGCCTGTTCATATACTTTGGAGACGCAATGTAAACGTAAGAGAATACTTTAAAACTAAGGTAAGTTATTATGTTTTCATATACATATCTGAATTCATGTATTGTTTTAGCATATTTTTCACGCGTATTTGGTTGCTGTCGTTTTTTACTCTTAGTCTTGAGATTATCAATTTAAAAAAAATGGCTCAGTTGCCTTAGTTGGACCAATTTCAGCTGCTTAAATTGAGCCAGATATACGATTATAAATTAGAAAAGTAAGAAATAAATTTCAAGGGCTGTACGCTTTGGACACTAAATTTTAATTTTTAATATTTTGTAATGGATTACTATCTCTATCAGTTAAGTCAAAGTACAGAGGGAGCCAAAAAACAGCTGCGTTAACATATTCGCCATATCAAATAAATCTTTAAAAAAAAACCCGCTAAAAGGAAGTTTTCAAAACACAAAAGCAATTGGAACATCAAGTTTTAAAAAAGGGGCGCAGTTCAATTGGGAAGAAATAATGGAAGGGAAGAACTATAGACATAATGAAAAGAAAATTCCTGTTGCAAAAAAAAGTTTAGAGAAGCAAAAAAGAAAAATCAAGACAGTAATGATTGGTTTTGCCTAATTTGTAAGAAAACTAAGACAGCAGAAATTATTCAGTGTTCAGGTTGCCAAATATCATTCCGTGTTGTGTGCGTTGAAATAAAAAATGAACAAAATAAATTCATGTATAATCCTTGGATCACTTTTTACATGATATTCAAGTAACTGGCAATTAGTTCCATTATTTCTATTCTTAATTACTTATACCTTTACTTTATATTTTGAATAAATTTTAATTTAAAACAATTACTCTTACTTTTAGACATTTTATTTCACTATATTTCACTGCTGTTGTTTTGTTTGATTGTTTCATTAATCGCAAACTTTGCTTTAAATAAAATTAGTTATATTCCCTACTCATTAAAACAGCCTAATATTTTTTTATCCCTTTTAGGAGACTGGGGGTCCAACTTAGGCAACCAGTCACTGAATTTTGACCACTTTTGACAATTTTTTAAAATTAAAATAAAACTATAGATCTCCTAAAAGAAATTGTTCTAAATATTTATTTAGTCAGTAGATGAATAGATTGACCACGTGTAGTGATATTTTACAGATATTTCAAAAATGAAGTGAGTTACACCTGAACGTAAGTGACGTGGTCCGAATTCGGCTACTTTACCTTATTTCTGTACAAAACGTACATTAAAAAAGGATTTTAATACTAAAAAATATATTTTTTTAACATTAATTAACGCAGAGCTGCGTTAAAATTCCACCATCTTATTGATATGATGAAGGACTTTATTCATTCTAATTTATTATCTCGGAATATTCAATTTTATTTTTTCCCTGCTTCCTAAATTTACCAACAATTTATTGAGTGAATCAATAAATAATAAAAAAAAACCTTTTACGTAAATAGCAAATAATTTTAGTGAAATATAGATATCCAAAAGGAATTAAAATTATGGTATTAAGGTATCATTTTAATGTTTGAATAAAATGTTTAATCCTCTTAATTGATACTCCGTGAAATTTTCAAATAAAGATTCTTCAATTATAAACGAGTGGCATTCATTAAATTTTATTATGTATCCTCTTATAGTGATAATTATTATTACACAGTCTGTTAAATTATAAGAACTTTCGAGTTTTGTAAATTATGAAATATATAAAGCTTCTAATTATAATATAAATATATAAGTTATTATGTTACAACATAATTACTAGAATTAGATTTCAATGCATTTGCAAAATCTTATAAATGATTTAATTAATTAAAATATTTAAAATAAATGAAAGATACACTGTTAACAAATTATAAGATCACCTGTCCTGAAAAAAATGGAAATCAATATGATATCTTTCCTCCATTTTTTCTCTCATAATCTCAAACATGCTGTATTTCATTGAAGTGCACATGTTTTTAAGTTTTGTTTTTGAAATATTGTGTAATTCTCTTACATTGACAACACCCAGTTTATTCGCAAAAGAAAACTGTATATTATAAGCAAAACCTTTACAATCTAAAGTACCCCAAAACTTTTCCATGGGGTTCAGGTCTAGAATTCAACTGGGTCATGGCAAAATATAAACTTTTTTTCTTTTCTTTTTTTAACTCCTCCTGGGTGAATTTAGATGCATGACAAGAAGCGTTATTTTGCTGAAACAACCACTCCGCATAAACTACGCCAAACAATATATGATGATCATTTATCATACATTTTTCACAGTTGCATCCCGAAATACGCTGTAAAATTCACCATTCATTATCAGCAAACGCTCTACATAATATTATACAGCCTCTTATCATTGGTCGATTGAAGCATTCTTTGGGGTTTTTTCCCCTCCAATCCTTCCAATAGTATTAGTTGACATCTGGGCCTTCACGGGTATATTTCCATCAAAAAAATATAATTTTTTACACAAATCATCCCATGACACAATAGTTTTAGCTCATTTTCGTCTTTTCTCTTGATGATGTTTCAATAACTTGTTTTTTTTTTTCATTTTCCTAAATTTTGTATTAGAATTTGTTTAAAACTTTTACGAACCATGACATGTAATGGGATTTTGCTTAAACGTTTTGAAATTCCATGGGTCGAAAGACAGTCGAAAAACTTATCTATTCTCATGTGCTATCAAGTTCTTAAATCTTTAAGATCGTTTTATTCTGCTTTGAGAATCTTTTTTAATTATGAGATTGTGAATGGCAGCATAGCATTCTCAGTATAACGAAAAATTGAAAAGCAATATCTTATTCGTTAGTAGTGTATATGTTTAAATGTGTCTTAGACAGAAAGGAACGTATTTTCTGTAATTAATTTGGTATCTACAGTTGATAATAAAAGAGGACCCCACACATATTATTTTACGCAAAATTATCACAGAGATGTGGGTTAGATGCCATTGGGTTAGGAACTGTATATTCTAAAATTCTGTATGAATTGATGAAGCTTAGAGGACGTCTCTATGTTAAAACAGAAACAAACCTTAAAATTTTCAATGCACTAATATCTAATATTGATATCATATTTGGATTAATTGGTAAATTTTAAATTCAGATACCAAAGGAAGAAGTCTAAAACAAATCTCTGAATTCAGGATTTCAAATCATTCCGGTACCTTTTAGTTCATGCTTAAAAAACACTTCGCACCGGAGTAAGTTTGCAACTATTATAAATAAATTTAACATTAGGAATTTAAAATTTTACACTTGTATAATGCCTTCCTGGTCGAATGCCTTCTTATTTGTTATCAAAAGTTAGAAGTTACCGAAAAATCCAAATATAAAGTCAAAATATTGCATTAGTGTAGAATACTTTAAAGTTTTTCCCTGTTTCGGTATGGAGATGGATCCAATTTTTGAAGAGACAATTCCCAGTCAAAGTGAAACTCTCACACATCTCTATGAGGACAGGGGGATTATTGCTGAGAATACAGTACATGGATCAATAAATTTTCAATTGAATATCGATACATTTTGGTAACAAAAATAATGTTAGTTTCACCAATGAATGCATATTTGCAGGGTTCAGGATGTCAATAAAACACAAAATAATATCTTTATTCGTTGCCATCACTATTCAGTCTCTTACTGTAAGCTAAAATTGCATGCAACTGTTTCATATTATACTTACCAGCGCCATCTATCGGTAAATTGTTTAACCACAACTTTGCCTGTTATTAAAAATAATCCAATCTCCCTCTAATCCCATTCGTGCAAACACCACAATTTTTTAGCATCATTTGTTCCTTTTTAATGATTTTTTAAAGTTTTAACGTATTTATGGCTCACCCGGTATATGTGAATGTATACGATAATTTAGGTTCGATAAAATAAAAATAAAAATCATATGATTTCTATATCAGGGAAGTATACCAATGAATGTATCTTTGCATCATTCAGGGTGTCAATAAAACACCTCGATGTAATGTCAATAAAACACCTCGATGCCCACTCTTTGCAGACTGATCATTGTGTCTATCGTTCACCACCTGCTGAGTCAAGAAACAATTCATTTCAGAATTCAGTGCAAAACCATGTAGTGCCCGATTTTGTCCTAACAGACGACCAAAAATCAACATGATCGTTATCTTGGATAACTGGACGTACACACTTCTACTTGGCGTCAAAATATCATGCGAAAACTACAGAAAACAATTGGGTTATTTACCTAAATCGATATGTCAGGATGGATTTATTTTAAGAGCAGTAAAGACGACATAAAAATAGAAATTTTGAGGTGAATTTCTTTTTAATAGTACTTCACGGATACACAGAGGTTAATTCGCTTCAAAAGCCGATGGCAAATTGCTAGGGAAAGCTAAGGGATGTAGTTAAAATGGGTGATATCCACAGGGCAACACACATCAGCGAAAAATTAGGGTACCCGGTTTAACCCTAATCTCTCCTACCTAGTTTGATTTTAAAATAGACATTCAACGAATATCCACCCCATTGAAAAATATGCTGCGAAACGTTATGCATAATTTCTTTGATCTACTCTAACAGTATGTGGACGGAGGCGACATTTGCAATATGCATTTTCAGAATTTCATAAGTATGTAATATTTTCCGTAATAGCGTACATTAAATTGAAAAGCATAAATAAAAATGAATTGTTTTTATTTACTTTCGTATTTATATTAGTATTTTCTTTCAAATATCTTGCCACGTATGTTCTAGTTTTTTACAAGGTTTTGTTAACTTGCTAGGAAATTTTATTGTTGAATATTTTGTACCAAATTCGTTTTGATTCAAATTCCCTATGAAACATTCTACTTTCTTCCTTTGTGTCATGGAAGTAGGACAATTGTACAAATGTGCTATTTTAATTTTCTCTCAAAAAGTACATCAAAAATAGAAATAATGTCTCACTAAATTAAAATCTTTATTTATATCGGTTTAAAATTGAAATTCCGAAGACATGACTCAATAACGTTGCGGTTATTCAAACGTCAACGACAAAAACAATTTTTACACGAGGAGTCATTGAAAAAAATCTGGACAATACTTCTTCTATACGATTTTCTTTTAGCTATACTTATAGAGACTTGGGCTATAATAATTTACATTTTTTCTCTATGAAGTTTTAAAGATACAAAGTTTCGTTCTGAATGGAATCCGCTTTGCTCTACTACTTTTCCAATTTCTTTTAGCATACACAGAAATTCAACTGTGGAATGTTGAATAGCTCATTTGTTTTCGGTTCACAGATAATGTAACTTCTATATGCGATGTCCCGATCTCTGAAATTTCAGTTATAAAAGTACAATGTTTAAAATACGTACCAAACCCCAATAATGCCTTGAAAAGTTTCATACACAAGACTTTTAAATCTGTTATATTTAAGAAAAAAAATAAATATGTCAGTACTCACATTTTACAAATTATGGTAAACACAAAACTTAGACAACGTTGAAGTGTCACGAGCCAAAAAGATGAAGAAGGTTTGGAAAGTTACTAAATGCATTTGGTTATAATAGCAGGTATTGATGAAATATCAGTAGCTTTATTAGTTAATGAAGATACCAATAGATGAGACAGAATCATGTATTTAAAAAGAAGTAAAAAATCAAAAGTAGGATTCCGCCTGGAGAATGGTTTGAGGACTGGAAAGTCAATATATTAGAAAAACAATTATTGAACTATGCAGTATTTCACAACTGGATTTCCGTGCATATTAATAAAATCTGGAGAAGAAGTTGAAAATTGTTACTTTCTAAATTGGTCTCATTGAAAATTTACAGACCATATATTTTTTATTTTAACCTGATTTTCAATCAGTATAACTAAGAGAAACGTATTTGTAACTCTATCCTCAAGTAGTTTCTGTTTTCAGGTATTTTCGTTTGAGGAAAAAAATATTCTTCTTATAACCTTCTTTACACCGTTAAAAATACGTAGCAAAATCACCCAGTCACTCAGCCATTTTTACAGAAATCGGTTACATAACAGTAATTTATATTTAATCTAGCTAATGAGAATTCTTTATAATATTTTCAAGTAATCGTTATCTAATAAAAACAATTGAATGACTGGACAGTTTTTCTGTGACGTAGTAACGTTGACAATCGGCCAACCAGAAAGTGCTAAAAAATACCCCTTGGACGTTTAACAATACTGAACGATAAATGTCGCTAGCAGTTACCGCTGGAAGTTCGAAAAAAAACATTGTTAAAGGATTCAAAAGCATTTCGGTTAATGAAGAGCTAGTAAATGTCGCTGCGTTTGACATTTGTCATTGAACATCGTTCCACATTTATGGAATTAAATGTTTTAGCACTTTTTAAAGCATTACTTAAATAGCCGATTGCCGCAATGCACCTTTTAGACGCTATACTAACGTAGCAATTACACAAAAGTCCGCAAAAAAAGAAGTGAATCTGCATTTTATAAACTGTTTCATGTAGCTTCCATTACAAAAGCTACCTATTGCAGCCGTTCGGACAGCAATTCCAAAAAAGTTTGGTATATTTTCACCGATCGTGTCCCTCAGACCCCAAAACCTCCCTCCGTTCAAATGATGATTTATATATATATATATATATATACCTGACAATTGTTACGCTGTAATTCTCTTATTTACGTACCGATATGGATGTGTTGAGTATGCATTACAGAACATACCAACGTCTCGAACGAGTTCGTAGGCCATCTTCATCCGCCATCTTGTTTCAAAATAGCGGCCAGTTAACATTTTTCAACTTTTTAAAAGTTCATAAAAATGTACAATTTTTTTTTTAATTGAAAATAAAATTCCGTTAAGTGTTAGAATATGATACAAGGATTCTGGAACATTTTTTATTTTGGCTATATCTTAAAAAAATGGCTGAAATATGGTAGTTCGAAATTCTGGGGTGTGTGAGATTTTGAAACAGTGTGATATTTGTTGTGCTGCAACTCTAATATTTATGAACCGATATGAATGGGACTGATCATGTGTAGGGGAAGACGGGGTACAATGAAACAAGGGGTACAATGAAACATTACTTGTAAAATCAGTAAAATTTGTCACAGAATGTTGCAATTTATATATATGTTATACAACTGTATGTCTCAGTTACTGATGTGATTTGGATACATTCACACTTCTACAACATTAGCAATAAAAGATTATTGATTTTTCACCGTTGAAAGCAAGTTTCTTTAGTAAAAATGATTTTGTTTCTTTTTCGTTGTTGTTATAAGAAATGAATTTGGATACATTTGGATACATTCACACTTCTACAACATTAGCAATAAAAGATTATTGATTTTTCACCGTTGAAAGTAAGTTTGAGTAAGTTTTGAAATGATTATTTTTTTATACATTGTTATCTTTGGGTTGTTTTCTTCATACCTCCAAAAGCAAAATAAAAAAAATAAATATTAGAAGTTTGTAAATAATTTTTTACTTAGTATCATCAGTGTGGGGTACAATGAAACACTTGCAGACGGGGTACAATGAAACATGTTGGAATACGGCCTTTCAATAGAAATTTTGTGAAGAAGATTATTTGTGTTTGTATGTGTCAGATAGGCCTAGTCCTTCTGAAAATTATTTCCATAGTCAGATTAATGAAATTAAAGAGCTGACTAATGAAACTGCAGAGCAGACTAACGAAGCTGAAGACCAGACTGACAAAACCCAAGAATCAGAAGCGGTGGACCTTGCCATAAGTTAAGTAGATCATTGCAGGTTGTTCAGCAACTGTTCGTACACCATACACTAGCTCTAATTTTGTGAGGAAATACATTTCTCTTCAAAATATACAACCTTACCCCAAGGCTGGTCCCAGAAAGGAAAAAAAAGCAGTAAAACAGAAAAATAAGAGGTTTTTTCTTATCACACCAGTAAAATCACACCTCTTGTAATCACACCTCTTGTTAGGCAATTACAAAGTAAAAAGAGGAAAAAAGCTAAGAAGGGATTGTTTTCAAAACAAATTCTGCCTGCTACACTCTGAAACTGACGATGATACAGATTATTTTCCAGCACAAGCTGATCATCAAAGTGCTAAGAATGAGATATCCACACAACATGTGTGACACAAGCAATATCTGTATAAATGATTATGTTTTAATCAAGGGGGGGGGGGAACTGAAACATAAGGAAATATATTTTGTTTACAGAAATCATAAATTTAAATGAATTCGAATGTGAAGTATACTTCACATAAAAATACTTCAACCCTTACTTTAAATTTGAGCACTCTGCAGATACTATCATTTTTGAAAAAAACTCAGATTGTGCTGAAACTTTCACCCCCTATCCCTTCAGGAACAACTAAAATAGAACCAGAAATGTTTTTTTTTTAAACTGACTTGAGTCAATTTAATATAAAATGAAAGAAATTTCTTAAACTAATAGAATTTTCTTTCTTTTCATCTAGGACTATAATATCTATATCAAGCTCCTTTTTTGTCTTTTTAAAAAGTTCCTATTTTGTATTTTAATCAAATTTCTTTTTTGTATTTTAATCAAATTTCTTTTTTGTATTTTAATCAAATTTCTTTTTTGTATTTTAATCAAATTTCTTTTTTGTATTTTAATCAAATTTCTTTTTTGTATTTTATTAATTAAGTTTTGTTTGTGTATTCAGCTCATTGATAATAAAATAAACTATTTTTCGGTGAAAATTGCTTGCATCATTTGGAGTGCTTCATTGTACACCAGTATGTGTTTCATTGTACCCCGGCATACGGGGTACAATGAAACACTGTAAGACATTTACTTTTTGGTATTTTGATACTGTTCAGAACCTAATAAAAATTTATATAGATGGGGAAAATACAAGATTAAAAGTATGCATTAATTATATTTTTGTGCATCAAAAATTGTGGATAGGAAAAATAAAATAGTGAATTTTGTTTCATTGTACCCCGTCTTCCCCTACAGAAGATACCAAGGTCTCGACCGAGTTCATTGGCCAACTTCATGCACCATCTTGCTTCAAAATGGCGACCAGTTAATTTTTAAATTTTTTTGAAAATTCAAAAAGATGTATAAAAAATTATAAATTGAAAAAATTGTTTCCGTAGGTGTTAGATCTTGATATACAAGGATTCTGGAACATTCTTTGTTTTGGTTTTTTATGTTAAAAATGGCTGAGATATGGCAGTTTGAAATTCTAGGGTAGCTGACATTTTGAAACAGTCTGTTTTTGTTATACTGTAACTGTCATGCTGAAATTGGCATTCAAATTCGAGATTTAAAAAGCCGGGATTGAATCGTCTATACTCGATTTCCAAGCTTTTTAGCTTTGTGTGATTGTGTAAAATGAGTTTAATTTTTAAAAACATGGACTATGAAAGCTATATTTTCTTCCCGCTACAGGCCGGAAGGACTTTTTTATTAGATCTTGCAGCAGCGGTGGTAGATTCGTGTCAACACTGGATTTAGAGTTTCTTTGAGAAATTCTGCACAATACAGTACAGTCTTTTCTTTCCATTAGCGCATGAAATGGAAACTTTCTTGTGAAAAATCAGCAGATGTATGCTGTAAAATGTAAAAATATTCCAATAAAAATACTAAAAAGGTGCATACACTGCCTATAATTTTCAAACAGTCTCGTAGAAGTATTTCAGTTTAGATAGAAAAAAAAATCGAATTAGAAATTCTCTATTAATTTTTTAAATGACAGAACTTGTAACCCCTGCGTTAGATCGCACAGTTTGTAATATTTTTTTGGGATTCAATAAAGAAAAAAGTACTTTTTAAAATGTAGTAGAGCAGTTTGCACCCGTTATTTATTCAAATTGAAATGGTTGTAAGCGTTATAGTATACAATAAATTTTCCTCTATATGAATAATGAAATGAAAAGTATTGAAATGAATCCTAGCTACAAATTTAATATTTACTTAGAAAGTTATTTCCTTGAATAAATTAATACATGTAATTGAATAACGCGGGTTGTTTAATAATTCATTAATCTTAAAATATTATCAATTTATATTTGAGTAAACATTTTAGTCAATTGAGCACACATACGCAAGATTTTACGAAGTATTGAATATTTCTTAATGTAAATAAATTACGTCTTGATCTAAATATTTGCGTAGATACGAACATCGATATTCTCAGCATGCAATCCTTTATTCATTTTATCTCAAATTGCAAAGTAGGTGCATTATTTCTACTTTAAATATGGCATGTTTGCAGTAAAATATGGATGGAATATTTATTTAGGTAAATAAAATTCAGCTTGATTTGTATATCATTCTCTTTTAAATTTTAATATATTAATATTGGATATAACTTATATTAACGTAGGTGCAGAATGTATTATTTTAAAAATAATGTTTTCAACTACATTCGACTAAAACAAAACGTTCCTGCCTAAAAAAAAAAAAAAAAAAAAAAAAAAAAAAAAAAAATAATAATAATAATAATAATAAAATAAATAAATCTTTCTGCATGTAATTTTAGTATTTCTATAATTTACTGTTTTATACATCGTCTCACATAAACGGTTCCAACAATTTTTATTTAAATAATTGATTGTCTATAACAAATGTAAAAGTAATATAAATAACATGTTAATAACATACCTCGTAAATATCGTACATATAAATAAAAAATTCCTGACGGTTCGGCCTACAGGCACAGGTAGATTTCGAAGACGCAGACCGTGGGGCACCTATTTGTTGGGAATTGCGGAAGAAATGACCTTTTTGCCCTGATGCCGCAGTTGGGACCACCCACTTCGAAATTTAACTTGATTTCAGGCGAAACCGGCAAGGATTTTTTATTTTTTATTTGTTTTTGCTCATAGGGGTTGGTCCTATAAAAAACTTGTCAATATAACAGTTTTAGATAATATTAAGAGGATTTATAATACATTTAAGCGGATTTGATGTTTTGTGAATTGACGAAGTTATGAATTTTTTTCTTCAAACCCCCCTCTTTCCCATCCCCCTTGGGGCCATTTTTAATGATATCAAAATTCTGTCATACATAAATTTTCGGCCCTTTTCCTAAAAGTAATATAACGCGCGGATCAAACATATAAAGGATGAGAAAATTTATTTATTAAAATGCAACTTATTTCTGTGTTGTATTTATTTCAGTTTACTCATTAAATAAATTTTCTGGTTATAAATATATTTGTTTGATCCACGCGCTATACGCTGGTATGTACGGTATGATAACATAGCTGCTAACTAGTACGGTTTTTTTCATCATTAAAATTTTATAGTACATTTTGCTTAGTTGATCGCTGAATCTAACGATCTTAAATAATTAAATAAAGCAAAAAAAAAAAAAAAATCATATTTTACTAGAAAAAAAAAGTTGGCAGCTGTGTAATACATACGATATTTTTTCTTGCGCAATACGGAACTTTGCCACTTTCCAATTTAAAATGAATACTTAGGTAAAGTGATATAAGTTTTCATATTTATACAAAAAAAAAAGTGTGTATTTCATTCGAGAAACTTTTAAAAAAAAACTTCTTAAAATAGTTATTATAAAAATATGTTAGCATAAAAAAATACACTGGTGTAAAAGAAAATTGTATACTAAGATAAATTTTAGAAACTTGATTTTAAATGTCATATATACCTTTCCCTTCTCTATTGTATGCTATTCTGTTTATGGTCTTATTAAAATTTATACAAAAGTTCAAACATTTCTATTCCATTTAAAATTCAAATATTCCTTTTCCAGAACAGTTGCTATATACTACTTTAAACAATGATTTGCATTCTATTTTGTATCTCTAATTACCGAAAATATCAACGAAATTCATTCTGAAGCTACAAGGTCCTCATTACGATTTATAACTACATGAGTAAAAGTTTTTTTAATATAAGCATAGGTTTATTCTGATAGGTTCATTTTAACTTTGTCGTTAAAATCTTAAGGATAGAACTTTTTATTGCAGTACTCCCACTTGTTACAGAGAAAGGTATCATATCAGTTAAAGAAATAATATAAATAACTGACTTGTTTTCTTTATTGTCTTAAAAATAAAATTAAGAAATGATTTTGATTCCCCCGATTTAAAGCTTAGTTATAATATACTAAATAAACAACAATAACCTTCCGAGACTTTCGATTTTACACGTTTTGCCAAATATCTAGAGAAATACTTCAAACATACTTCTTGAACTTCAGGGATATAAATAAAATGTGTTTGACTTCATATTTTTTAGCTAAGGTTTGAACACGAGGCAATTAGGAGGCAATTGTAGAAAAAAATAATATTTGGGATCACCATGCAAAAAAATGATCGAAATGATCTGTAGATGCAGCACATGATTTTGTGGGTATAGTACAACATTTTTGTTCATTTGTGTAAGAATAGTACGTTTATTCATGAAACTACCAATGTTAGTTAATAAAATTCAAGAAATTTTGCATTTTTTTTTCTTTGAGCATGCAGGAATCTTAACAAATTTAACGCTACTTTCGTGTCTCCCGACCTATCTCCCGAACAAATTGAGATAGGGGCTTGAAATTTGGTATGTATTTAGTATGTAATAATGGGAAGAAGCTTATTGATTTTCAGTGACCTCGATTATCCGGAACTATTTCTTTCGGACTCTCGGAATATTCGTTCTGATGAAAGGTACATAAAAATTTTCGAAATTGTTTATTTTAAGGAGTGAATATAAAAGATAGTAAAAAAAACATAAATTGTGCATAAAGAATGTAGTCGATCGGATAATTAGTTTCCGAGATATTTGTAATTATATTTTCCATACTCTTTGATTTTTCATGACCCTGTATTTCATTCCAATTTCAATTCAAAGATATATTTTAATTGGAAATGAGACGCTTAATCCGACGCAGTAAACTGTTAGTTAATATGAATCTTTGGAGTTATAAGGATGTTACTTTTACGTAATTCAGTAATAGAGCATTTAAAGTTTATGACGTCATCAAGCGACATCTTTTAATTTGCAGATTAAATTTCGGTAAAAATATTTCTACACGTGTACTTTGTTCTTATAAGACAATAAAAATTCGCATATATTAGAATAGCGAATATTGAGTTTATTTTTGCTCTATGCATTATAATTTTATTGCTGCCATTTTTTCTCATTACAATTAAATAGAAAAAAAATATTTTTGGATTCATGGCGGTTAAATACAAAATACGTGTGAAAAGTATGTGCCGGTAAAAATGATGTTAAGTTTAGCTTAAAATGTATTTTTAAACTGATCAAACTTTGAAATAAAGTTACTATGATTTTGTCTACATGGCGTAATTTTCACTGATTTTTCAATTGTTAATTAAAAAAATATATGAATTAGAGCCGTTATTGATTACTTCATCTTGATTGTATACATTGATTACATGTTAGCGAATGTTTATTTTAAAGAATTAAATTATACGGGAGATGAATTAAACTTTTAATTCATAAAAGTCGAGGATCTCAGAAAAAATAAAATTTTTAAGAGTAGCGTTATGGTAAAAAGAATAAAGGCTTGAAATGATTGTAGAACATTACCACATTTGCACTTAAATTAATATGAATAGTTCAGCGTTTGTTTCCAGATAACATACCATAAGAAAAATAAGATTTTTTAATAAAGTACAAATTAGAACTATATCTTCATCTGTTTTATTTTACTAATTAAGAAAGATCTGTAATTTCTTCTCTATTCTGTCATCTTATTTACATAAAATAAAAAAATTGTTGTTAATCCTTTCAGCGGCAAGCACTTGTGCTCCTGTAACGTTGAATTCCCACCGGAATTTAGGAAAGAATTTAGTTCAAAATAAGAATAAGCAACTTTTCAACTTTTTCTCGTCAAAGTTAAAAAAGGAAAATTTAATTAAAAGTTTCTGGTTTGAATCAGATTAAAATTAGGTGGTATATAATATATACCACCGCCCCTCAAAGGGTTAAAACTCCAGAGGCCCATGAGGCGCTGAACTTAACGTTTCGTGCCAGATTTCCTTACTGTCGATGAATATTTTTATCGATTATTTCAAATTATAAGTTAAAACCATGATTTCTACTTAGTTCAAAATAAGAATAAGCAACTTTTCAACTTTTTCTCGTCAAAGTTAAAAAAGGAAAATTTAATTAAAAGTTTCTGGTTTGAATCAGATTAAAATTAGGTGGTATATAATATATACCACCGCCCCTCAAAGGGTAAATAATGCATACAGAACTTTAATTTTAAACATCGTGCTTATAATAGCGATATACAAACATGCGAAGTCACTCAATCGTGCAATTTAAAGCTTGAACCACAAACTTTCTTAATGAGTGTTATTCTGTGTATGATACTGCTATCAGATAGATAGCGTTTTCAAGAAGTCAAGCTACAGATAAAAACCTATCAAATAGTTAAGGTTGTTTTATTCTATTTAAAATGACTTTTTATAATATTTCTGGTATCAAAATATACTTTTTCTTATTCACAAGAAAATTACAAATAAGATTAGTAGAGTATAGAATAATCATAAAGAAAAGAAGTAATACATAAATTTACTTATAGTAAAAGGTTATAAATCGCAAAAAAAATTATGCTACGTTTTATTTATATGCGTAAACATAAATTTCAAATTTCACAAACTATTTTTTTACTAAAGATAAATGTTGTGAATTTTTACATTCAGTCTCATTATTTTCGTACTTATATAACCTTATTTAGATGAGAGAAATTACCTCAAATTTAAGTACAGTAATCCCTCAACATTCGCGGTTTTAACATTCGCGAGTTTTGATTATTCGCGAATATGAAAATGCGGAAAAACTTAACATTCGCGAGAATCTGATTTGATCATTCGCGATTTTGCTATTATTATCATTATTATTATCTCTTTCTTTTTCCGAATTTATAGTGGTTAAAGATTATTTCCTTTGTGTTTTCTGAGTATCTATTTCTAAATCAACTTTCTGTTGTCAACTGAAAGAGGTGTGGGTATTGTAGAAAAGTAAAATAATAACAACAGCAGAATATTCAATGCAATGGTGATATTATAAGTGGTAACGGCATCTGTAATCTAGTATTAATCCAAGATATTCAGGTTCTCGTAATGATACAGCTGAAACTGCTCTTAGATGGAAAATAAATGAAAGCATTTCTGAAGCATTTAGCTGTATTTAAATATAGTATTTAAATATTGTATCGCATACCGACCCACTAACACATTATCATCTCTTTGTGAATAGAGAGAGCCGAAACTACTTTATACAAAAACATACGATTTTTTTTTAGCTGTAATTATTTCTTTAGTCAGTTAATTTGAATTATCTTTCGTAAATAAATGTCATGTTTATATGAATATGTGCGTACATTTAACTTCTACATATATGTTATGCATAACGTATTATTAATAAATATAGTCTTTTGTTTTTTAAATGCTGGGCCATTCTAATTAAAATTTTATAGAACGTAACTCGCTTTTTAGTGCAGAGAGATAGACTCAACATTCGCGGATTTGACATTCGCGATGTTTTCCTGGAACGTAACCCTCGCGAATGTTAAGGGATTACTGTATTGCCAATGTTGAAATTTGGGTTGATCTATGGTTGAAATTTTAAACGATTTTTTAAAGAAAATTTTGAAACTGCTGCTTAAGGGAGACTCAAAAAAAGCAAAATTTGTATTAATGATTATAAAGCAATGATTTATTTTTGATAATCACGAGTATATATTTGTTAGCTATATTAATGTAAAAAAAGGAGATTGAAAGGGGACTGAAAAGGGAGACTGTTTAAGGGAGACTGAAAAAAAGTATTACGGACTATAAAGCATTGATTTATATTTCATATTGGCCAGTACACATTTGTTTGCTATATTAATAATAAAAAAACCTTTTTTACATATATGTTTCATATCATGTATTTTTAGCCGATATTCACATTTTTAAAAAGGCTGCTGCTACATGAACTTTTAACATCTTTACATAATTTAAACGTCGGAATGTAACTCGAGCTACCTCAGGGAGAGATAACACTGCCTGGTGTAAAAAACTACACTGTTAAAAATTTGCAGCAAGCTGTCCAGTCATTTTACCGTTTTTATAGAAAACGGTTACATAACCGTAATTTAATTCTGATATGACCATATTATTGCCCATATTATGGTCAGAATAGAGTTAAATTATGGTTATGTAACGATTTTCTATAAAAAGGGTCAAATGACTGGACAATTTGCTGCAAATGTTTAACAGTGTAGGTAATAATAGATTTTAACTGAAACCCTAATGGATTTTTAAATTATAATATATACAGGGTGCAAAATGTTATTTATCGCCAACTTTCAATTTCTCAAATGTTGGTTGTAGACATATAGTTCCAATTACAAAAGCGTTTAAAATTAGGTAAATATTCAGTTTGTGCCACAACAAAATAATTAAAGTAAATAAAAATAATTAATAATGATTAATTATTTTTTATTATTAATAATTAAATAATAATAATTAAATCATTAATTAAAGTAAAAAATCAATTTTATAAATATTACGAAATCTAACTTTTTATACGGTCCTCCGGTCCCTATAGTTATATTTAGTAAATTTTTTCACGTATCATCAATATTAATAAAAGAAAGTTTCGCTCTGTGTGTGTGTGCGTGTGTGTTCGTCTGCGATGGCTAGCAAAATCTAGCCCACCTAGAAGTATAAAAATTTATGTGTGGATATTCAAAGGTCTGGCCATGTGCACCTGAATCTCAGAATTTTAATATTTTGATAATTACCCAAGATATTAATTAGTTTCTCACTAACCATCGCTTCTGAAAATGTTGCAAAAGAAATGTGATACCGCAAAATGAGTTGTGTGTTGGGACAAGGAAGAAAGATTTTCGGTTTACTGGAAAAAGGTTGGGTTACCACAATGACTTTTAACTACGCCTTTTCGACACATGTCGAAAAAACAGAAACTATTAGGTCTTTCGACACGAAAATTTGCAGATCAATATAAACAAACAATCGCAAATTCAAAAAGTCAAATAAAAAAAAAAATCCATCCACAACTTTCAGAAATAATAATTAGAAATGTTCAATTTTTCGAGCAATTTATTCTTGCAATGTTTCTTGCAATGCATTTCTTGCAATTTATTCTTGCAATGTGTCAAAAAACACGTTTTTTGATAAAAATTTGAGCTTCTGCAGGTGTCTCGATAATGAAACCGCAAAGAATGAGGTACTAAGAGATTTTTAGGTGACTCAAATTAACAATTCTAATTAAGCTACGATTTTAAAATTAACACTTTTCGAATCATCTCTGTTTCCACATTACAAGTTTGTAAAAATTAAGATTATCCGATTCTTATAACTGAATATATTTATTGTTTCGCATTAATTTGACTGCAGAAAAACAAAAATTACTACAGCTACAGTTTCTTTTTTTTTCTACGAGCAAGCATAGCAAACAAGATGCCCGTTATCTCTTGAATAAAGAAAGATACAAAACAAGAAAATAAAAATTTGGAATGGTGCTATTAGAAACTGTATAAAATTATCGAAAATCTTGGATTTTTTTATTGGAAAATTATGCATCCTTATTGAGTTAAAGATATAAAATCATACAAACTGTTGGTTTGTTTAACTTTATTATCACGGACCGGGCAACGTCGGGCGGGTCAACTAGTACAATACAAAAAGTTTGAATTCTGTACGACAAAAATTGACACGGTTATTAAATAATCAAATTTTAACTGCTTAATAGGTGTATAGCCAACATAGTGAAAAAGTACCCAAGCCGGTACTCGAACCCGGGTCATCCGTATAGCGCATTGACGTTCTGCCACGTTCGTTGGTAGTTCGTCAATGCGCTATAGTGATGACCCGGGTACGAGGTAGTAGAAAGTCAATGCGCTACACTGATGACCCGGGTTTGAGTCCCAGCTGGGTCACTTTTTCACTATGTTGGCTATACGCCTATTAAGCAATTAAAATTTGATTATTATGAATGAAAGGCGGGAGAAATTTTCTATGGAAAAAAATTTCCAAAGTATTAAACTGTTATTTACATTTCAAAGTTTGAGATTTTTTAACATGATTTTGTCTTTTATTCAGGGATCAGTGAAAAACTGAATTAGAGTAATTCGAGATCGAAATCTGGGTGCAATATCCCTTTTACGGCAAAACTACCTTTAGCCGTCATCGCTAAATCAGTGTATCACCAAAGAGTGTTATATCATCTAAAAATTTGAGCTGACTTTGAGGAGTCGCATACAAAGCGAAGAATGAAATATTGAAATTAAACAGAAAAATAAATATCAATTTATTATCATATTAGAAAACGGTCTAGTATAAAAAATAAATACATCAAATACTGGAATCTACAAGATATACTGCTCAAAGTGTTCTCCATTGGTGGCAGTGTACAATTGAATGCGTGACAGTACTGAGTCCTGGACACGTTGGTGCATAGCAATCGAAACCACCTTTAACCGGTATTGATAAAACCGAGTATCACAAAAGCGGTTTATTTCATCTAAACATTTAAGCTAACTTTTAGGAGTCAAAGAACATTTAAAAGTGAAATTAGGCAGCGTTGAATTCAGGGTGTGGCCCCGGATCAACATTCCCTCCCTTCCCCCCGGAGCAATGAAATGTCCTTCCCGGAAAATGTGAGATTTTGTGTTTTCAATGGTCAAAAAGTGCAATTTCTCCACGGAACTCTGTAATGTCCCCACGTCGGAGAAAAGTATCTGAGTTCAACGCTGAAAGTGCAATAACACTGGTACAATATAAAAAAAATATATAATACTGGCAGCTGCGATGCCAGTATTATACCGTAAAATCATTTTTTTTTTTTTTTTTTTTTGCAGTGTATAGTTGCCAAAAAATAAGAATTATTGTAATTCGTATAATTGGAACCATGATTGTGGCGCCGTTGTATCGCTAATACGTTAACTTCCGAAAAATGCTTATATGAAAAACATTTTTGGTATTTTTTGTGATACTTTGTAGAAAACGGAGAGAGGGTCTTCATTAAAAGTAAAAATCCCAATCTTTTAAATATCTCTATTGTTAATTTAAGGGTCTTTTTTAACATGTTTTTTACTTATTTTAAATTAAAGAAAGACATTGAAATAAATGAAAGTGCATAAAGCGTTCGTTTAAAATTTGGATTATAAACGCTTATTTATACCTTTTCTGTACCTCTTGTGTGAAATACTGCTTGCAGTCTCATTATAATTTATGCAAAAGTGCAAACATTTACAAACACGGACGTTCTTCTTCTGCAATAGTCACAGTAAAGTATTTGTTTAAACAACTAGTTTCAGCATATTTTGCATCTGTAATTACTGAATTCTCTGCCAAATAAAACCGAACATAACAACCCATTTAATTCTGGAATTTCAAATTTCACTTAACGATCAAACTGCATGAATTATATTTTGGTTTGAAGCCAGAAAGTATTTATTTTGTGAAACTTTCGCAGTTGTTAAAATAAATTTAAACGTTACTGCGGTACTCTTATTTGTGAAAGATAAATTTCGGAAATTAACTGAAGAATTGGAATAATGCTGTTCTGAATGTTTTTAGAATGACATTTAATTTATTGTATCCGTACAGGTATTAGTAAAATGCCTTTTTAACCCTCTAAGCGTGTGGAACGTAATATTCCGTTCACTAAGCTCCAGGTTTCACTGCAATATATGCAATGTTTAAGATAATATAATTCTATAGATTTAATGAATTTTCAAAACATTGAAGAATGATTAATACTCTCAAGGTTACATTCATATTTGTAATTAAGTTTTATTTATAATGCTGAAAGAATCATATTTTTTTAGCATTTAAAAAAAAGCGGAGAAAACGACATTACAATTTTACCCTTTATCAAAACGCTCAGAGGGTTAATAGTACTGTAATTTTTTTAGCATTGTTTTACCCTCCAGTGTTAGTACGAAATAAATACTTTTTAATATTTAAAACTATTGGATCTTGAAAAGTACTCCAATTTTTTGTGCAGCACTGCATATAATCTACAGATTTGTATGTACTCTATACAGTATGTTTCAATTTAGTTTCGTACGAAAACACACAACCCAGATAAAAATTCACCTTCAACAGTTTCTACTAATAGACGGAAACGTATTTGAATTATTTTGTACAGCCCTGTATAATATTTTAAGATATTTATACACGCCACATATTAACCCTTTCAGGTACATATTACTTCTGTTTATTAAATGGTGAAATGATTGACTGACACCAGA
This sequence comes from Maratus michaelseni, assembly GCA_963931845.1. Lineage (NCBI taxonomy): Eukaryota > Metazoa > Arthropoda > Arachnida > Araneae > Salticidae > Maratus > Maratus michaelseni. Next base: position 94,511,336 of record OZ007594.1, on the reverse strand, counting down.
ATTCACAAACCAATTTCCTAGAAACTAAATACTTTCTTTTCTGAAAGTTTATTATAAATGCAAAATTTTATTAAAATATTCTGGGTGCCATTTGACAGTTTATAATTAAAATTAAGTGGTCACATTTGTGACCACCGACCGTGAAAGGGTTCAGCTAAATTTTGATTCAGTCAAAAATAAGCGGAAAACTATTAAACTCACAATTACAGAAGTTATAATGTATAGGCGGCAACGTATCCAGTTCTTTGCGTGCCCTCTATATGATATTTATATTCAACAAACATCTCTTAGTATACTAAATGTATTTCACGTTCAAAATGCATATCTCATATAAAAAAAAACCTTTAACTTATTTATGCTGATACACAGTAATGCTTAACATCATTTTGTGTAGCCCTGTATATGATCTACAGCAGGCTCGCGAGCCACATTTGGCCAGCCGATAATTTATCTGTGGCCCGCCAAGCTTTTGGCATTTTCCCTATGTTTCATTCAGTTCATGTTTGATGAAGATAATACACTTTGCACAAATACACTTGTACTAACCGTAGCTGTATTTTGTCAAGTTGGAGAATTTTGTATTGAAAATATCTAACATTATTTCACAATAGTAAGCTTTGTTTTATTTAATGACAGACATTCCATGATTGAAAAAGAGAAGATTTCTAGTCGAAACTTGGTAGCTATTTTGAATAAAAAAAATCTCTGCTTAAAATCAGAACAAAAAAACTTTTTACTTTCAATAGTACGAGAGTCGAAATCATTATCTGCGAAGTAAAAGAATTTATGTCCAGAGCAGTTACAGAAATTTGAAAATAATATAAGCTAAAATACATAGGTGCCATTGATATAGCCAAAAATTTCAATAATCATATGGAATCTATAACTTCAATATTTGTTGGCTATTACATTGTAATTCATAAAGATACAGATGCACAAAATTCCACTAAGTTCGCATTTGTTATTCGCAGACATTATGTGTACTTAAAAGTAAGCGAGGAGCTTTTGGAAATTATTCCTATGATCGATAGCACCACCAAAAATGATAATTTTGATTCAATTATGAAAATCTTGACAAAATAACGTTTGTCGTTTAAAAAGTAAATTTACTTAATTATAGTTTAATATTGCAAATAATAGTGCTCCCGCAACGATTGGTTGTATAAAAAGTAGCAATTACAACATTAAAAGAGAAATGCGGAGATCAGGCAAATACACTTAGAATTACTTTTTTTTTAAACATTTTTATTGCGATATAAATTTTTAAATGCCAGATATAAGCTTAAACACTTTTTAACACTTTCCAACCTCGTTGAAAATTGTTTATGACTTCGGTTTGTTTGCCGTATGGCCGTCTGCCGTCTGTCCGTGCTCTAACTCCCGTAAATATGTTCGGATTGCCCTGCAATTTTTATATGCTATTGTCGTTATCTATAGCATGTTCCCTATTTCAACTGAAGTGTGTAGCACTTATAGTTTTTTTACAGGGACACTCAGAAGAATTCCTTTGCATTGCGTCTATGGAGAAAAATCGTCTGCGGTTCAAATAAATAATGTTTCACTATTTTAAACGTATTTAAATTTATATATATCACTAAGGTGCATTACAAGAGGCATACTACAGAATATTGTGTGCATAGCAGTCATCGTTTATTTACAGGGACACACAGAAGAATTATCTTCTGTCTGTTAACAATAATTCCTGTAAGTGCGTTTTAAGTTGCTGAACGCGATTTTAAATTTAACTCACTTTTTGTCTATTACTTGGTGTGTATGAATTCTGTAGATCATATACAGGGCAGCACAAAAGTTCGCGAACACATTTCCGTTTACTGACAGAAATCTCCAGAAGGATAATTTTAAACTGTTCTACGCGTTTCCTAACTAAATTAAAATTTAGCATCCTAAGTAGTATATATACAAATCTATAGATCCTATACAGGGCTGAATAAAACTATTCGGATATTTTCCCGAATATTGTATATGTTGGAAATTTATATTGGAAATTCCTGAAAATACGTTTTTAAATATGTTATGCGTTTTCCAAATTGTTTACTTAGATGTTATCTTTCAGCCTATTAAAAAGTAATGATTTGTAAAATTAATTTGGCAGCGTTGGAAAGTGTTACATAATCTATGCTTGACGCATGATTTTTCGTTCTTATTTAATTTTATTTAAAGTATATTTATCTATGACGGCAGCGACATTTTATTTTCAATTTTACAAAACAATTGAAGTGGTTATTTAATTAAAAACATATTAGGTGTTTAATTTTCCGGTGGGATTTTAATTTTTCTGGTAGGTAGTTTTGCTTGATTTTTTATTGTTTGTTTGTTTTAAGCAAGCTTATATTTTGTATGTGCAATTTTAATTCAGCATGATGGTCATTTGCTTTTTTTCCAATGTGGCCCGCGGGTTTGCATACAGTGTTAATTTGGCCACCGATGGAAAACGAGTTTCATATGTTTGATCTACGGCATTTATACATACCACATAGTATGCAAAACTTTAGTTAAATGAATACGTAACTGAAAGCGCACTTCCAGCATTTATCACTTATAGACAATACTTTGGAACAGAACATCCTAAATTTTGTTTCATCCTGTAAATGACCGTTAAATGCTACGTACATAATATTATACAACAGGTATCTTGTAGTAAACCTCAGTAATGTACATCAACATCTTTATCTTTGAAATAGCAAAACATAATTAAAATACGCTGGAAACATTTTTTCCCCGTAGGCCATTATGTAACCGAATACTTCCGTGTGACTCTGTAGAAGAATTATAAATAATTTACACTCCATATTCTACAGAGCGCCTGTTTTAGTGCGCCTCAGAAATTGGCATTGCTATTCGTAATTTACGAAATTCTTCCGAGTAGTTTTTTAAACTTATAATTCAGATTTCTCAACACAAAATATATGTTTTTTGATGCTATCAATACTCAAGGATACATTTTCAGCTGCGTAATATAATTTTTACATTGATGAGTAAAACAAATATGTCAATGTTAATGTTAATGATGTTAATTTAGCATGTTTGCCTGCTGAAGATGAGGATGTTTACTTGAGAATTGATAACATCCGAAAAAACGATATTCCGGGCTGAGGAAACTCATTAACACACAGTAAAAACTACTCGGAAATGTTTCCGAAAATTACGGGAGCATTATAAACTGCTGATTAAGAAATTCTTCTTTAAATCTCTGAAATCTATTCATTCTATTCAGGTTATATTATATTTTCGTAAACCTTTTTTAATTCGTTATATTTATGGAAAAAAAAAAACTTCTTCTTTTTTCAGTGTACTGTGGTCAGTTCTAAGGAATTTTGGGGATGCTGGACCATTTTTATTAGAAATTAAGCCCTGAATGTAACGAGACGCATATGCAAAAGTAGAAACGCACTGAACAGATACATAATTTTTTTTTATCTTTCGTCCAAAGTAGTTAACTTTCACATTGCCTAGTCGCTCTTTAACAATAAACGAGCAGGGAAGACCGATCTATGCTCGGTCAAAATTAAATTTGAGTTCAAATATCATGACCCATGACCAAAATGACCCACTAATTGAATTTTCTCGAACATGTAACTTAGCCCAACAGTCTTCTCGCGCCGGAAAACCATAGGATGCAAAATTTAGTGTAAATTGAGCCGCTTTTTAGATATTGACCCCCAATGACCCAGAAATGACCCACTAATCGAATTTTCTCGAACATGTGACCTAGTCTAATGATTTTCGCGTGCCCGAAACTCGTAAAATACAAAATTTAATCAAAATCGTTAGAGCCGTTTTAAAGATAAAACTAATTTGACCCGCTTTGACCCCAAAATGACCCCTAATCGAAAATTCTCGAACATGTGACCCAGCCCAATAGTCTTCTAGTGCCCGAAAATAGTCGGATACAAAATTTCGTCAAAATCGTTTGGACCGTTTTTTTAGATACAATTAGCTTGACCATGACCCAAAATGACCCACTAATTGAATTTTCTCGAACATGTGACCTAGCCCAACAGTCTTCTCGTGCCCGAAAACCATTGGATGCAAAATTTAGTATAAATTGAGCCGCTTTTTAGATCTTGACCCACAATGACCCAGAAATGACCCACTAATCGAATTTTCTCGGACATGCGACCTAGCCCAATGCTTTTATCGTGCTCGAAACTCGTAGGACACAAAATTTAATCAAAATCGTTAGAGCCGTTTTTTAGATAAAATTAATTTGACCCGCGTTGACCCAAAAATGACCCACTAATCGAAAGTTCTCGAACGTGTGACCCAGCGCAATTGACTTCTCATGCCCGAAAATGGTCGGATACAAAATTTCGTCAAAATCGTTTGAACCGTTTTTTAGATACAATTAGCTAGACCATGACCCAAAATGACCCACTAATCGAATTTTCTCGAGCATGTGACCTAGCCCAATGGTTTTCTGGTGCCCCAAAACAGTAGGATACGAAATTTCGTCAAAATCGTTAGAGCCGTTTTTAAGATAATTTTTGCATATATATATATATATATATATATGTATAAACACCCACAAGATTTGCTCGTATTAGAATATATGATTTGCTAATTTAAATTTCACCGCTATCACTTGGATAACGTTAACAAGAGTTCAAACCACTGATTTTGAAAATCACAATTTCACAGTGCAGCTTTCTTTTTAATAAAACAAATTTCCATTTATTAAATTTGGTGTGAGTAGTATAATTTTTTTCCAACTAATTTTTATTTTCACGTTCGCTGCCAACTACGAGAATACTCGTAGTTGGTAAACTGGGTTTCCTTCCCAGCTACGAGATAACTCGTTTTTGATATCCTTATCTAAATCGCCGATTATGAGTATTGCCATAGAAAGCACATGCATTGATTAGGTTTTTGGTACACAGAAAGAGACTAAATAATACACTTGGCGTACTAAAATGGATAATTTATTTCTCAAAATCTAGATGCAATAACTAAATGTTTACAACCGAAAAACATATCTTTTTACGATATGTTTTGGAGAATACTATGAATAAAAGTTATTTGTTTTACATTATGTTGAAATTTTAATAGGTATATTGAAACAAAATTATGCATGATTATGTACAATTGTTTTTTGCTAAAAGTAATCTGTTATATCTATATTTAAATAATAAAACCACAGAAAACAATTTAGAAGCATAATATCGGAGATACGACTTTGGCATCTGGAACAGATGCACTATATCAGCTTTGGCAGCGAACGTGTTCATGTTATTGATAGAATTGTAAAACTTATTCATAAGTTTATTCATAACAATACGCACGGGAGCAAAGCCAATGAATTGAACGTATATGCGTTATTTTAAAAAAGAAAATTTACTGCTTAAGATTTCCATTATATTTAAAACGGATAACGCACAAATTCTTGATTTTACGAAGAAGATTTCCTAACAGTTAAATGCCGTGGAATCAGACGTTAGCATTTATACTTTCTAACATTGAACGCAAATTCATTTAATGTTTTACATGACATGGAGGTTAAATGTAATTTTTTTGCTGTTATATAGTTTAGTTCATATATAAAACTTTGGAAATTTTTCCATAGAAAATTTCACACGCGTTGCATTCATAATATTCAAATTTTAATTGCTTAATAGGCGTATAGCCATCATAGTGAAAAAGTACCCAAGCCGGTACTCGAACCCGAGTTATCAGTGTGTATTTTTCACTATGTCAGCTATACGCCTATTAAGCAATTAAAATTTTAATATTATGAATGCACGACGTGTGAAATTTTCTATGGAAATATTTCCAAAGTATTATATATGAATTTATTCAATTATCGATGCTGGATTTCCTTTGTTTTCGTGTTTGCCCCAGGGTTGGTGGTTCACAGACAATATTCCATCTTGTGCTGCGTTTGTAGAATTGCCAACAGTTTATAGTGAGAAAGTTCCAGGCTGAGTATCGGTCCCAAGTGGTTCATTTGGTAGAATATCAGTGCGCTACACTGACAACCCGGGTTCGAGTCCCGGCTTGGGTACTTTTTCGCTATGTTGGCTCGCCTATTAAGCAATTAAAATTTGAATATTATAGTTTAGTTTTTTTTTAACTTTTACTTGAAAAGGAATATATTGAAAAGCGCTATTCAAACGACAAAATGCCAACTGTTGTACCATACATGACTCAATCGTTTTTAAGGCAAAAATACCCATTGTCTGACAATTTTAAATAAACGGTACTGATCTCGCGTACATATAACCCGCCTCTGAGTACTTCAGTGTTAATTGACAAAATTAAATAAATAATTTTATATTACAATACCAAAATTCTAACTAATCTTCCATTTTTGTTCTGTATCATAAATGGCGTAACTTCTGTATGAAAGATTGCATGCATAGATCCGTGTATTGCATATTACAGTATATAAGCAGAAAATTAGACACTTACCTTTTTCTTGAGTTCAGCGCTTATTGCGGCAATATCCACTTTACCTATTCCGCAGTAAAGTTTGCGATATTCTCACATGAGACATAATTATTTATTGATTTTTTTATTTTTATTTGCTTATTTAGTTATGGTTTTTTACCATGCAACAACAAAATTGTCAAATTTTATCGCATTTACTTTTCAATTATTTTAAAGAAGTGTGATAAAAAATTGACCATCATAATTCTTTAATAAAATTCATATTCTTCTAAAGTGTAATACATAAAATGGTCTGAAAATTTCTTAGTAATATTCTTTCTTGTGCTTCAAATATGTTTTTGTTTTATATATCAGGCAGATTAAAGAGAATATGAAGAGCAAAGAGTAAAATATATAAATAAAGTCTTTCATTAAACACATTGTGTCCGAATCAAATATATTTTATGTAAAACTTCCACTAAGAAAATATTTCTGACAAAGGATTGCGCTATTTAAATAATATGAAAGGCGAAATTTTAAAGTTTGGCGACAATTTTTTTTTTTTAATTTTGATGATATGACGCACCTGCTGCTGTTGCGAGCAGATAAATGGAAACATGGCCACAAATGGAAACATGGTCACACCAGAGAAGTTAAAATCATTAAGAAGTGGACCAAAACGTTCATTGAACCCGAAAGTGAACTAAAAACTGAAAAGAGCCGGAGAACACCTGTGAAAGCAAACAATTAACTGGATATGTTATCAATTTACGCATTACCCTAAATGCAGTATTTATATTTTGTATATTTTTGCTCTTCATATTTTGTAAACAATCTATCATAAGTGAAGCGAAAAAAATTTATCATTAGAGAAATGATAAGATCTGATGATTCTTGCTAATCAGTAATTAAATCCTGAAAGGAGAGGAAAATATTACTTTATGTGCATAAAAATAACTTTGTACAAAAACCATTAAAATAAATAATACCAGTTTCAACAAATTTCAAAAATTGAAAGTATTTAAGAAGTTACACCATTACCTACGTATTTTCTACAGATGTTAGAGCATATAAGAATAATAACTAAATTCAACAATATCACAGAATGTCTAGCTCCAGAACTCAAGTTTCATGTTTTATAAACAACGCGTAGATTTTTCTACGCCAATGAAGCAGGAGGAATTAACTAATCCGAGCGCTGGATTATGTCGGAAGTTTTTACTGAAAGAAATAGAATTTTGAGGTGAAAAGGCGTCAGCAAGAAAGCGGGTTTTTGGAATAAAAAAATATAGGAAACGATTAGAACGAATTTGACGTTCTAAGAACGAGGAAGGAAATAAAAAAGGTTTTTGATTACATAGAAATTTTTCTTAGAAATTAAGACCTGAATATCATGCATAACGAGATGCACATGCAAAAGCACAAACACATTGAACCGCGTCATGCGATCAGCTCGTATATAACATGGGTCGTACATCAGTTTGCTAACTTTAAATAAGAATTGTAGAATTTTGGAATAATTATAAAAATGTGCACGGTAGCAAATTTAACATATATACGTATACGCTATGATCCTTAATGTTTCAGATTTCGATTATATTTTATAGTGATAAAGTTTATGAACAAGATTTCCTAACACATAAATGCCGTGAAATACAATATTTTCTTTCAAACGTTGGACACACAATTATTTATTGTTTTACATGACATGCAGAAATATGTAAAATTTATGGCTTTTGTTAATGTATAATTGAAATTTTCGAAGTTTATTAAAATTATTACTTAAAAAATATGTATATTTCAAAGCGCAGCTTAAAAGACTAAATGTCATTTCTTCTATTAAACATGATTAGATCTCCCTTTCAAGTAGAAATTCCCCAATTTTCAAAATAACGAGCCTGAGGTCGATTAATTATGACCAGTCTCTGAATGCTACAACATATAAAAACATGGGTGACTAAATTCAATAAATAAATTTATTTTACATTACCAATATTCAGTATTAATACATTTTTATTTTGAATCATACATGCTGTAATTTTCGTATGAATGATTACATGAATATATATTTGTATTGCAAATTACCTTGTATAATGTGAATATCATATCTTCATCAGTTCAGAAAATATTTCTGTTTCGCCTTTTTTTAAATAAGTATGTAACATTAATAAATTAATATAAAAATGGATTAAAAAATGCATTTATATGTGATTTCAATATCAGCACAAACAATATAAAAAAAATAGAATTATACGCATAAATTTCGTATAGTTGTTCAAGAAATATACATAAAAAAAACAAAAGTGAAAAATTACTACGCTTTGCATTTGTATACAAAAGTGTAATTATACCCCACTCTTTAATCTGAGAATTGTATAAGACATATTTCTTTCTGTTAATTTCGATAACATATAAATTATTAAAATCTGAAAATTAAATATTTGTTAATTACTGAATGAATAAACAAATTTTTAAGTTTCAAAGAGCTAATGCTCGTATTTATTGAAAAAATAAACAACAAAATAATAAGTAACAAATTACAAATAAACACAATATATACAAAAAAAAAAAAGGTTTAAAAAAATATTTTTTTTCTTGAAAAAAAAAATAGGTTTTCAATGCAAAATAACTGGTAAATAACAACAACGGATGCATGTAAGCATCACAATATGCCGCATCATGAAGCAAAAGGTCACTTAGGACGCTATGCAACTGGCTCGAAGTCATCATCGCTGTCCAAGACCAGCAATCCAACTTGACACCGAACGATCGAGCCACGCACTATCTGCAGCACTACTTACTTACACATGGTACACAGTAAGCACTTGGAACACTTACACTTTCTACATGTCTAAAAAAAGTGATACTTTATGAAAAAAAAATGAAAGTGACATTTTATGAAAAAATAAAAATAATAAATGTGACGTTTTATGAGTAAAGTTACATTTTATGAGCTAGAATAGCTAAAGTGACGACTATGTGGTGATAATATAGTTTCTACTATGGACTTGCGGAAGAAATTTCTGTAGCATTCGTAATAATTCGGACGACAGTTAACCGATAGGTTGGTACACTGTCGGACATCGTCAATACCGGCAAAACTACCGGCGAAATTGAATATCGAAAGAGAACAGATGGTGCATTAATTAAAAATATTCTTCATTGGCATTGTATAAATTATTTCACTCGGTTGTTAAATATGCCTGTTTGCCATATAGATTAGCGACAATGACCGATGTGTGGCGGTTAAAAAATTTCTGCTATGGATTTCCAGCTATAGTTTTTTCAGTCATCGTTGAGACCACAGCAACCCAGATGGATTGACGCATACTCGTACCGGCATCGTTAATACCGGCAACCTACCGGCAGAATTCAATATAGAAAGCTAACAGATGCTGGACTAATTTCAAATAATTTTCTATGTAGCATTCTATAGATTATTACCCTCTATCGTCAATTAAGTCAAAAAAAAAAAAAAAAAAAAAAAAAAAAAAAAGGAGAAATAGAAGAGAGGGGTTACTTTTTTTAAACACGTAAACGTGTTTTTTTAAACTATGCATTTGTCTTTTTAATAGACCCTCTTTTCAGGAAAGAATGAATCAAAGTTTTATTATTTAATCTATACTAATATTATAAAGGAGTAAATCTTGTTTGTTTGTTTGTAGGGGGTAATCTCTGGAACTACCGAACCGATTTTAAAAGTGATGGTGGCAAATTGATGGTGACAACCCCTGCTCCAACATAGGCTATATTTTATGTCGGTGCCACTAACCCCAGGGGGTGCAAGGAGCAAAAAACGTTCTAAAATTGCGATTTTTCAGTTATCACACTGGCTGTCAAGCCCTGACAGCTTGGCAGCCGGTTCTGTATGTATGTATGTACGTACGTAATGCGATAACTCTTCATAGAAATATCCGTTTTCCTTCAAATTTTGTTTATAGGTTCACTGTGTTAAGGCGCTTCCCTGATTAGCTTTCGGAATTGATTGGTTAAGTATAAAAGGGGGGGAACAAGGGGCTAATTCCCCCCCCCCTTAATTTATATAAATGGGTTTTTCATGCAGAATTATTCCGTTTTCCTTCAAATTTTGTTTATAGGTTCACTGTGTTAAGGCGCTTCCCTGATTAGTTTTCGGGATTGATTAGTTAATATAAAGGGGGGGGGGATCAGAGGGCTAATTCCCCCCTTAATTTATATAAATGGGTTTTTCATGCAGAATTATTCCGTTTTTCTTCAAATTTTGTTTATAGGTTCATTGGGTTAAGACGCTTCCCTGATTACTTTTCGGGATTGATTGGTTAAGTATAAAGGGGGGAACGGGGGGCTAATCCCCCCCTTAATTTATATAAATGGGTTTTTCATGCAGAATTATTCCGTTTTCTTTTAAATTTTGTTTATAGGTTCACTGAGTTAAGGCGCTTCCCTGATTAGTTTCCGGGATTGATTAGTGACGTATAAAGGGGGGGGGGATCGGGGGGCTAATCCCCCCTTAATTTATATAAATGGGTTTTTCATGCAGAATTATTCCGTTTTCCTTCAAATTTTGTTTATAGGTTCACTGTGTTGAGGCGCTTCCCTGATTAGTTTTCGGGATTGATTGGTTAAGTATAAAGGGGGGGAACGGAGGGATAATCCCCCCTTAATTTATATAAATGGGTTTTTCATGCAGAATTATTCTATTTGCTTCAAAATTTGTTTATAGATTCATTGGGTTAAGACGCTTCCCTGATTAGTTTTCGGGATTGATTGATTAAGTATAAAGGGGGGGAACGGGGGGCTAATACCCCCCTTAATTTATGTAAATGAGTTTTTCATGCAGAATTATCCCATTTCCTTCAAATTTTATTTATAGGTTCACTGTGTTAAGGCGCATCTCTGATTAGTTTTCGGGATTGATTGGTTAAGTATAAAGGGGGGGAACAAGGGGCTAATTCCCCCTTATCTATACTAATATATAAAGTAGTAAAGATAGTTTGATTGTTTGTTTGTTTGTTTGTAGGGGGTAATCTCTGGAACCACTGAAGCGATTTTAAAAGTGATGGTGGCAAATTAATGGTGACAATCCCTGCTCCAACATAGGCTATATTTTATGTCGGTGCCACCACCCCCAGGGGGGTGCAGGAGCGAAAAACGTTCTAAAATTTCGATTTTTTGTGTACTGAAGAAGATAGAATCATCAAATTTGGTATGGTAGTTACTTATAAGATGTAAATGCTCTCTAAGAACAAATTATAAAAACATTCGCAATTTAAAAGGGTGAGATGAGGAAGAAGCGTTCTAAAAACATTCTAAATTACAATTTCTATGGAATCTCTGAAACTACAGAACCGATTTCAAAAGTGATGGTGGCAAATGGATGGTGACAGTCCCTGCTCTAACATATGCTAAATTTTTTGTCGGTGCCACTGCCCGCAGAGGGTGCAGGAGCGAAAAATGTTCCAAAATTATGATATTTTCAATAATGAAGGAGTTAGGAACTTGACATTCTCTGGAACTACCGAACCGATTTCAAAAGTGATGGTGTCAAATTGATGCTGACAACCCCTGCTCCAACATAGGCTATATTTTATGTGGGTGCCACTAACCCCAGGGGCTGCAGGAGCAAAAAACGTTCTAAAATTGCGATTTTTCAGTTATCACACTGGCTGTCAAGCCCTGACAGCTTGGCAGCCGGTTCTGTATGTATGTATGTACGTACGTAATGCGATAACTCTTCATAGAATTATCCGTTTTCCTTCAAATTTTGTTTATAGGTTCACTGTGTTAAGGCGCTTCCCTGATTAGCTTTCGGGATTGATTTGTTAAGTATAAAAGGGGGGGAACAAGGGGCTAATTCCCCCCCCCTTAATTTATATAAATGGGTTTTTCATGCAGAATTATTCCGTTTCCCTTCAAATTTTGTTTATAGGTTCACTGAGTTAAGGCGCTTCCCTGATTAGTTTACGGGTTTGATTAGTTAATAAAGGGGGGGGGGATTGGGGGGCTAATCCCCCCTTAATTTATATAAATGGGTTTTTCATGCAGAATTATTCCGTTTTCCTTCAAATTTTGTTTATAGGTTCATTGGGTTAAGACGCTTCCCTGATTACTTTTCGGGATTGATTGGTTAAGTATAAAGGGGGGGGGAACAAGGGGCTAATTCCCCCCCCCCCTTAATTTATATAAATGGGTTTTTCATGCAGAATTATTCCGTTTTCCTTCAAATTTTGTTTATAGTTTCACTGTGTTAAGGCACTTCCCTGATTAGTTTTCGGGATTGATTAGTTAATATAAAGGGGGGGGGATCGGGGGGCTAATTCCCCCCTTAATTTATATAAATGGGTTTTTCATGCAGAATTATTCCGTTTGCCTTCAAATTTTGTTTATAGGTTCATTGGGTTAAGACGCTTCCCTGATTACTTTTCGGGATTGATTGGTTAAGTATAAAGGGGGGAACGGGGGGCTAATCCCCCCTTAATTTATATAAATGGGTTTTTCATGCAGAATTATACCGTTTTCCTTCAAATTTTGTTTATAGGTTCACTGTGTTAAGGCGCTTGCATGATAATTTTCGGGATTGATTGGCTGAGTATAAAGGGGGGAACGGGGGGGCTAATCCCCCCCTTAATTTATATAAATGGGTTTTTCATGCAGAATTATTCCGTTTTCCTTCAAATTTTGTTTATAGGTTCACTGTGTTAAGGCGCTTCCCTGATTAGTTTTCGGGATTGATTAGTTAAGTATAAAGGGGGGGATCGGGGGCTAATCCCCCCTTAATTTATATAAATGGGTTTTTCATGCAGAATTATTCCGTTTTCCTTCAAATTTTGTTTATAGGTTCACTGTGTTAAGGCGCTTCCCTGATTAGTTTTCGGGATTGATTGGTTAAGTATAAAGGGGGGGAACGGGGGGATAATACCCCCCTTAATTTATATAAATGGGTTTTTCATGCAGAATTATTCTATTTGCTTCAAATTTTGTTTATAGGTTCATTGGGTTAAGACGCTTCCCTGATTACTTTTCGGGATTGATTGGTTAATTATAAAGGGGGGGGGAACAAGGGGCTAATTCCCCCCCCCCTTAATTTATATAAATGGGTTTTTCATGCAGAATTATCCCATTTCCTTCAAATTTTATTTATAGGTTCACTGTGTTAAGGCGCATCTCTGATTAGTTTTCAGGATTGATTGGTTAAGTATAAAGGGGGGGAACAAGGGGCTAATTCCCCCTTATCTATACTAATATATAAAGTAGTAAAGATTGTTTGTTTGTTTGTTTGTTTGTTTGTAGGGGGTAATCTCTGGAACCACTGAAGCGATTTTAAAAGTGATGGTGGCAAATTAATGGTGACAATCCCTGCTCCAACATAGGCTATATTTTATGCCGGTGCCACCACCCCCAGGGGGGTGCAGGAGCGAAAAACGTTCTAAAATTTCGATTTTTTGTGTACTGAAGGAGATAGAAGCATCAAATTTGGTATGGTAGTTACTTATAAGATGTAAATGCTCTCTAAGAACAAATTATAAAAACATTCGCAATTTAAAAGGTTGAGATGAGGGAGAAGCGTTCTAAAAACATTCTAAATTACAATTTCTATGGAATCTCTGAAACTACAGAACCGATTTCAAAAGTGATGGTGGCAAATGGATGGTGACAGTCCCTGCTCCAACATATGCTAAATTTTTTGTCGGTGCCACTGCCCGCAGAGGGTGCAGGAGCGAAAAACGTTCCAAAATTAGATATTTTCAATAATGAAGGAGTTAGGAACTTGACATTTTGTATGGTCGTTACTTACAAGATTTAAATGCTCTATAAGAACAAAGTCTAAAAAAATTCGAAATTTAAAAGGCTGAAATAAGCAAAAAATTTTCTAAAAACATTCTAAATTACATTTTGTATGGAATCTCTGGAACTACTAAAGCGATTTCAAAAGTGATGGTGGCAAATGGATGGTGACAATCCCTGCTCCAACATAGGCTATATTTTATGTCGGTGCCACTACCCCGAGGGGGGTGCAGAAGCGAAAAACTTTCTAAAATTGCGATTTTTGCGATGCTGAAGGAGCTAGAAACTTCAAGTTCGGCATGATTGTTATTTATAAGATCTAAATGCGCTCTAAGAACAATTTCTAAAGAAAAATGATCTAATGATTCTGCGATTTTTCAACTATTGAATTTCTAAAATTACCAAATTTCACAATAGAGTACCATGGCGAAACCTTCACGCGTAAAAAGATAATGATAAGGGCGACGTGTCCTGACGTGTATATTGGCTATAGCACGAGTCACAAATTATAGTATCCTTATTATTCTGTTAAAATATAAAAGTGAATTATGAAATGTCAATATTTTGTTTGATTAAAGGTTCGTTAACAGAAATTGACCAGCGTAGCGTGCGTAGCTTGCTAGTTATGTATAAAATTAAATGTTTATTGCATGCATATGTGAATTATTTTCAGCTTAAGACAGAAGTTGATTCATAAAAAATGTATTTCATATAATTCCGCATAAAAAGCACGATAAAAATATCATTAATATAAATATCATTTTCTCGATAAATGTTGTCGATAAACCTTATTAGCCCATCGTAACTGTCTTTTTTAGAGCATAGAGTCTCAAACGTTATCAATTAATTGAATATTTATTTAAATTTAAATTTTAGGCTCTGGTCTATAAATCATATCTACGGGTAAGAGTGATGTTTCAAATTTTTTGACGGCAATTTTTTTTTTTAAAGCATTCCATTCAAAATTTTCGTTAGAAATGATTAAGTTTTAATTATGACATAAAAATAGCTAATATCATTGCCTATATTTTTTGGCTACAACATTCTGATTGCTGTAAGAAAGATGCAACAATGTAATTGTCTAAAATTAATATTTTTTTCATTAACATATATGTTTTCTGCGCAAACTTTGAAATGATAAAAATTGTTTCTCAGATATCGAGATAGTAAGGATTAAATATAGAACGTGTTAAATTAAGAAGAAACACCCCTTTGATACACTGCATTTAGTGGCTTTTTCGGAATTTAGTTTACGAAATGAGAACTGTTTATAAAATTTCATTTACGCAAAGTATTATGCCTGTATTGAAGTAGAAAAATGCATCTTTTAGCTTATACATTTAAAGTTAAGGCTTGAGAGGGGATGGCTGGGAACGCTCCTGTAAAAGAGGTTCAAGAGGTAGACACGATAATTCATTGTAAATCTATACTAATAAAAGAAAGTTGTTTGTCTGCTTGCGATGGCTACCGAAATCTGCCGCACGTAAAAGTCTGAAAATTTGGGAGCAGGTAATCCAAGGCAGGTTCTGATGCACCTGAGCCTCGGATTTTTATTTTTTGGGACCTCTGTGGACCCTTTAAGATTTTCGCCTTAAATTGTTAATAACTTGCCCAATTTTTATCCGATCCTCTTCGTCTTTGAGGCCATTTATCCATTTATCTTTTCCCCTATTTCTACGTTCCAGTTAATACCTTGACCTCTTGGGGCCCGGTACGGGGCCCGTTGAAGTTTTTATTTCCTAAACTGTTAGTAACTTGCACCCTAATCCTATTTTCTTAGTGTTTGGGGCCTTTTCTCCATTTAGTTATTTCCCCATTTCTACTTTCCAATTAGGACCCTTCATCTTAGGGCCTGCTCAAAACTATCAGCTGTTCCTTTTTGGGCCACCTACAATATTTCCCTTAAAAATCGTTCTTTTCACTAGCTTTTTTTTTTCTAACAACTTCTTAGTGCTTCAAGCGAGCGATAGGACATTACATAAACAAAAAAAAAATCTGAGAAGATCCGGACACCCTGGACTCCTTGAAGTTTTTGTTCCCTAAATTGTTAATATCTTGCCCCCTTTTAATCCGATATCGTTTTTAAGGCCTTTTCTCCATTTAGTTATTCCCCCATTTCTACATTCCAGTTAGCATTATTTATCTTAGTCCTGCTCAAAACTATCAGCGGCACTTTTAGGGCACCTACTATAACTTCCTTAACAATATTCCGATTCACTAGCTTTTTTTTTTCAAACAACTTATTAGGACTTCCAGCTATTGCATGAATGACAAAACAATTTATTGGACAAAACCCGGGCCACCTGGGCTCCTTTATTTTTTGCGCCCTAAAGTTTTAATAACTTGCCCGCTTTTTATCCGATCTTCTTTTTTTTAAGGGGGGGGGCTCCTTTCTCCATTTAGTTATTGCTCCATTACTACATTCTAGTTAAGACCCTGGCCCCCTTCAAGTATTTGTTCCCTAGAATGTTAATAGCTTGCCCCCTTTTAACCGGATCTTCTTCTTTTTGGGAGCCTTTTCACTATTTAATTATGCAACCATTTCTACATTCCACTTAGTATCCTGGCACCCTAGGACCCTGTCTTGGGCCCTTGAACTTTTTGTGCCCCGTGCATTTGCCACACCTCTCTTAATTGTATCATTATCTCAATGCATAACATTAAAGTTGAGTCTTGTACTTCTCTCCCCGGGCCACCATGCTCATTCATATATTTTTATTGGGGCTTTGGTGACATTTTTTAAGCATTTCTTTAAAATTTTATTCTAATGATTAATTTATACCCTATGCTTAATTTCGACTAATTAAAGATTTAAAGCGCTAAGTACTAGGACCTTTTAAGATGTTTTCCTCTTAGAGTCCTGCTCAAAACTATCAGTCGGCCCCTTTTGGGGTCCCTATTATAGCTCCCTTAAAAATCGTCCGATTAACTAGCTTTTTTTATGACAACTTCTTAGGACTTGAAGCTACTATCTGCACGATAAAACAATTTCTCGCACTTCAGCTGCCACCAATTTTGAATAATAATCTCCTCCTTGGGGCCCCTGATGCAGCTTCTTTAAAAATGATCCGATTCTTTAACATAGTTCTAGGATACTCCAGCTATTTTATGAACTACTAAACATTTCCTTAGACCCCCCCCCCCCAAGTACCATTTAAAAAAATATATTAATCTTCCTTTTCAGCATCAACTTACGTTTACTCACTACAGCCGTAAATTAAAAATCGCGTTACTGTTAAAGATAAGTGGTTAAGTTTAGACAGAATTAAATATAGCTTTATTATTAAAGGAAATTCGTTAAATTTACAGGGGGGTACATTCTACCACCTGGGATCTCATACTTTTTTTGGGATCTTTGGGCTCGATTTCAACAGGGTTTTGGTCATTCGACATGATATCGAAAACTTAAGTTATTTTTTTAAATTTATTATCACGTGCCCGGGTAACACCGGGTGGGTCAGATAGTTTAATCTATAGTAATGAGACAAACTAAATTTAGTTTTGCTAGTACATAAGCTAGTGAAATACATATCCGTTTAAAAAAAATATGCAATTTTAGTTGAAAGGACATCGTCTCAAAAAGTGAAATGTAAATTTTCACTTACACTTTCTTTACTTGAAGTTATCTAGAAAAGTACTATATCAATATTTGGAAAACATCTTACATATTTTATTAGAAAAATGCTAGATGAATAATGTATTAAAATATGCAGTTTATTGATTAAAAATTGGTGGAGCTGTAGTGTCCCCCGATGTCGAATTTTCTGTTACAAATTCTTAAAATTTTTATTACTGTTTACTCGCTGTTACACACTGTTCACTTCCATAGCTCTAAAATTGGTCTTTCAGTTTGGATATTGATGTAAGGTTAATATAATATGATTTTCGTGTGCATAAAGTGTACTTTAAAGGATAAAGAAAAATCTGAAAGTTTGAATCGGAGAAAGTAGTGTTACCGTTTAACATGCTTGAAAAATTAGTGTATGTGTTTGTTTGCTTTCGTGTGTATTTTATTTTTAAACCTATAATTTTTAATGACAATTTACTATTAAAATTTAAAATTTCATTTTAATTTAAATTAATTAAATTAAATTTTAAATTTCAAAGATTTATCAGAATAATATGAATAAATTATTTTAAACATTGTAATTGTATTACTGAATTATTTATTCAATTATTCAATTTATTTATTTATCTCAACCAAAAAAAAAAAAAACATTCGAATGAAAAACGAACTTTTAAAAATTCCTATATTATAGGATTTAAAAAACAATTTAAGTTCAACGACGCGTCAAATATGAGAAATATATAGTATTTATATCTCTGAAAAGTCCTTTTAAGAAAGTCTGAATACGTTTTCAAATACATTAAAGATTTATCATCCAAAAGCCATTAGACATCTGTGCCAAAGATATTAGTATGTATAATGTTGAAGAAAGTTTCGATTAGAAATGTTTCATCTAAAACTATTTTACTGTGGTTTCTAGTCTTTTGGGCATATTTTCTAAATTTTTATTTTCATTTTCTTCTTATGTGTTTTTTTTATTTTTTTAATTCTATTCTTCTAAACTTCTAAAATCCATGCTATAAATATACAAAAGATTTTTTTTTTTGTTATTAATTACGGCCAAATGACTTGGACATAAAGATAAAGTATGAAAATATAAGACAAATAATGAAAAAATTATTTGAAATTGTCAAATCATTACAAAAATGAGTTAATATTTAAATGGTGGCAAATAAATATTCGCACTGAACTAAAAAAGTTGTGTCACAAAATTAACCCCTTGGCTGTGACACCCGAACGCAGTTGGGGCAAGAAAAAATCAGTGTTTATACTCTGTGAACCCCGAACACAGTTCGGGCAAAGCAAATACGCCAATTTTGGAAAGCCCGACCTGAGTTTGGGCAAGAGAAAAATCTGTGTTTCAATTCTGTGAAGCCCGAACTCAGTTTTCTCAATGCATAATATGCAAACTTTCTTGCGAAAAGTTTGACAGTTTTGCCCCATTTGTCGAATTTTTGTAATGTTGCAGTTCTTCCCAAATTTCATTCAAACCACATTATGTTTGACAGGCTGGTATATAAATTAAAAGGTAAAAGTTTCTTTGCATTATTTTTAAAGAGAGAAAAAATCCATTTTTGGCACGTTATTCTCAAATATATTCTACAGGTAAGGGGTTAAACAATGGAACAATCAAATCGGTTATTATTATTTATTTCTATTTATACCAGAGAATCTAACCCAGTGTTCCCAGGCTACAGAAGTTACTACTCGATGTATGGAATATAGATGGAAGCCTTTTGACTATTCAGAGCAGTAATATAATTTTTCACATTTAATATATTTTTTAGATTACTTGCTATCGACACTAAAAAGCAATTTTATATGCAAAATATCTATTATGTATTCAAATAAAGTTTTCAAGTTTATTTAAAGTGATACGTTCGGATTCACCGCAGTCCAGTTTAATAACCTAAGAAAATACCATAGCGCTACGTATAACAGTTTTTTTTTTGTTCTTATTATTTCAGCATTTGGGCATGTAATTCGATTACATATCTCTTACGTATGTGTTTTATTTATATTAATATTTTTATTTATTGATCAAGTGTTAATTTTCTTAAGGCATATTAGACGAAAATAAAGTTGAACTTTTTAATATTGGTTTAAATCCGAACACTGAGAAAAAAATCTGACCTTCTCAACTAGAATCTAAATTGTGGCTCTAGACAAAATAGTTCCATATTATCCCTATAAATTCTAGTTCCCTTTGCCAGAGAGTTCTAGAGTCTCCTATTAGAATTCAAGAGTGTTTTCCTATATTCTCGTGGTCAAAATTATTTAAAAATGACTTCAAATAGATGCGAGCACAAGACGCTAGTTTTAGTAACTGCAATGCTAGTTTATAAATATCATTCCTGAAATAAAGTGATAATTTCTCGCATTTTACACGATTCATTATCGTTTCGTCACCTAGAAAACAAGAAACTAGAAATTCTCGATCATTTCATCTATTCAGTTTAGTTGCTTACCCTATTCGCATAGTTCGGACTTCTATATTTTTAGTTTATGGATTTAGAAAATGTCTAACTATTCATTCTATTTGAAGGAAGTATTTTGTTTTCTTGGTGAACGGTTTACTCATCCGTAATTAAATAACACGCGATATAGATAGATTTTGAAATAATTTTAGTTTGAAAATTATTTTTAAATTATAAAAAAGCAGAAAATTAACAAGCACTTTTCAAAGAAATTTATTTGAATGTACACTTTCCCCATTTTCGATGGTATAAAAAATGAAATTGTGTGATAAGCAAGTTAATATATTTCAGTAAAAGCAAAATTGATGGTTTAGATTATTGCTATCACGTCAGCGTTATCACGTCAGCGTTACTCACAGACATTTTTTTGCTTTATAAAATCCATATTCATGTCCTTATATTCTTTTTTTATGTACAGAAAAATGGCACATGAAGAAGAACATCGCGAATGTACGAGTTCAAAGCTGAAAATATTACGTCTAGCAAATCTTTTACTGAAAAAAAAAACAGTACTCTAGCGAACTATATAAAAATTATTTAATTGTTTTGAAAAAGGTTTGCTTGTTTCAAGCCAAAACATTGAGATAATTCTATGTTGGGCAAATCTAAATCTTACCAATAAGGTGGAGGTGGTTCACCACAGTTTATCGTTATCACAATCTATCTGCTCTGCCAGTTCGCTAGTCATTTGAAAATGATTTTCATGAAGAAGGTATTTCGTTGGTCTCTATTGATTGATTTATGGTCCGTTCTTGCGGCCCAATTCCTACTTGTAAAGTGCTGAAACAAACAGCGGGTGGTACATTGTGGCACTGCTACCTCGTCATACACAGCACAAATATCACGAGACATTTCATCGGTTTTAACAGGTCCATTAAATTCCAAAAAGCAAATGGTGTCGAAAATGTTCCATTTTGTCCATTTTGTCGAAAATTCTCCCCTTCTCCATTTTAATGTTATGAAAATACACAAAAATCAATAAGATTTAAAAATCAAAATACTGTATTTTCTAGGGAAAAGACTTCTTTTAAATAACATAAAACATTTGGTCAATGTAATATTATATAAATGGTGCGTTGATGTAAGGGGATGGTATCGTAAGGTGTAGGTTGTGAGGTGCTGGCTGCCAAAGAGCCGGGAAGCCACGAAGACGGATGTGGAGGAAATTGGTGCAAGGCACCAATCCTCATTGGCCTTTTTATTACCTTGTAGAACGGGAATTTATTACCAATATGACGTTATATTAATATTTTGTTTTCAATTGGTGAAACTTCTTATTTCATTTTCATTTTTCCCGTGGAAATCTTTCAATAGAAAATTAATTACTGTAGAAAAATTTTTATTGTGGATTTTTAATTGTTGACAACTGCTATAACGAAAATGTTTAAATTTAATAGGAAAAGGCTGTTACATTTTTGGTTTTTTATCTCTATATATTAAAATAATACGATTTTTTCAAATTTTATAATTTTGAGCTTCATAGTAGATATTCAGCTATAAGTACATAAAATTTCATGCTTGAAAATTATATAGTTTCTCAAAACCGGCACTGTGACAGATAGACAACGAAACGGGAGTAATAGGGTTTCGTGAGATGAACGAAACCCCAAAAAAGGATAAAATATATCATTGAAAATTTTAAAATATTTAAATTTTCTTCTTTTTTTTAAATGAATATGATCTTATACTTTTCTAATAGTTTGAAACATATCTTGAAACAAGTCGTCAGTAACTTTCATTGAATTTTCTGAAACAGTTTTCATATGTGACATCTTAATACAATGCAAACCTAATCCTTTTAACATTTAATCCATTTATAGTAGTCTAATCAGTAAGGATTGGAATGTTAATAGTGATGACGTCTTTGCAAACTTAATTAAAAACATACCTTAATTCAAAGTAGCCATTGTAAATGTTTTAATATCGAATCCAGTTGAATTACTCTAAAGATTAGGGATGTGAATGTCAGAACTCATGACGCCACACAGTGGGGTGTTTTGATGATCTAGGTGGACAAAATTCATTTTTCCGTTTATCTCGGAATTTAACAAGACCACGTATACTGGTAGATGAATGTCTCTTTTGTCGAGATCCATACGAGTTTTGTTGAAAAAACCCGATGTGTCGATTAACTACGACCGTAAAGAAGGCAGTTGATTTGAGAGACTTTCAACAGTTGCATTATTTTTCTGTAAGTTCGAAAGCAAGTCGTGACTTTTCTGCTTTATTTGAAAGCAGGAGTTTACTGGACATATGTCACATGTTTGTCACACGATTTAACCTATTGTTGTTTGAAAATAAGCGCCATCTTGTTATCAAACTTCATCTTGACTTTTAATACAGTATTAAGCATTATTAAGCAATAAGCATTTTTTTTAAATCAAAGTGCTATTCCTAAAGTATTGAAAACTTAAGACAGCCCCTGCGAAATTTTGCGAATCATTAAGTTATATTAACTTGAAGTGTGCGTCTGAGTGTTTAATTCAAATCTTGCAGGTCAATTTTCACCACTTTTAATTATCCGATTGAGCTGAAACTTTGAATACATGTGTAGTTTCAATGACAATACAATATTATAATTAAAAAAAAATAATATAAGTAATAATATAATAATAATAATAATAATAATAATAATAATAATAATAATATAAATAATTAAATAAGTCAAATATTTATCACTGTTTGATTATTTTATTACTGATACATACGAAAACCCAGCAAAACCTAATTAAACTTCAGTGCAATAATTTTGTCCACCTAGATCCTCAAAACTCCCCACTGTGCGCTATTGGAAACGTAATTAATTATTTATTTCACTATAATGAGTAAATTCTTTGTACTTTACATTCAATAAGACATTGTGCTTAAAGCATATATTTAGGACAAAGAAGGTTGAGAAAATATTTGTCATGTTTTATATAAAAGTCATTTCCTTCGTGTCTCTTTAATTCAATCTTGATACTATACTCAGACAAGAAAATTAGTATTAACTGTTAAAAAATACAATAATCATTTTATCTGTAACCGGAAATTTAATTTGAATTCCAAAGTAATGTGCGCTGCCAGTTACGAAAACTGTACATGTCTCAGAAGGACAAAAGAGATTGTTTTATTTTTAAATAATACTAAATTAAATATATATCTCGTTAATTTAAACTTCGAAAGTTTCATTATACTTCTGAAAAGTAGTTTAGAATTTTTCGATCTCACAGATAATTTCATAAAGGTAAGGATTGTTCTATTTGTAATTTTATTACTCACTGTTTCTTGGATGAATGCTTTATAAATTGAAGCTAACAAAAAATTGTTATTTTTGTGCTGCTTTATAATTTAGAAGTCAGGAGTTTATATGTTTGTCAACTGTCCCTATAGTATTTAATAGAGAACAATAAATTTACAATGGTAATATATAACAAAGAATATGTGCATAACATAAAAAAAATTAAATTGCCAAACACACCCTTTTATGTCTAAAAATTATCAATAAGTTATAAAATTTTTACTTAATTTTTTCTTCTGTCAATTTTTGTAATAATAATATGGAATTTAGAAATGATTAATTTTTAAATCGACTTATTAAATTGACAGTTATATTGATCAAATATTTACAACTGCGTTGAGATAGTTATTAAATAATATCTTTTTGAAGTCTATAAATCTATATAAAAATAAAAGTAAGTATCTTTATCTGTAAATGGAGGAATTTTTGATGTAAAATTTCTTCCAATTCTACTTGCACAATTTAATTTTATTCTTCTATAATTTTTAATACGTCAAATTTTGTAAAATTTAAAGTAGAATAACTCGGAAAATTTTTATTCTAGAAGAATGCATTTTTTTCTGTTTTACTTGTTCGAATATAGAGAAAATTTTTCTAAGCATAAAATATAGAAACCACGGACCGTATAAAAATATCAATTTCGTGTTTTTTTTATAAAATAGAACTATTTTGTCGCAAGTAAAATTTTATAAGATGAAGAACAACATTTGAAATACTTTTGCAACTGGAACTATACAGAGTGTGTCCAAATTAGGTTAGTTCTCATAATTGGAGTTTCACTGTACTCCCTCGCTCTTCTGATTTCAGAAATATATATTCTTTCTTATTATAATTGTTTCTAACAATTGTAACAATAATTGTATATAAAAGACTTAAAGTGCATGATAATTGTTACATGTGTAATAACTAATAATGTTAAAAAATAACAACAGACTGGAATTCTGTGTAGAATTATTTAAAAACTGATGATATTATAATGTGATGCTTCTTTTAACTTATATGGGAATAAATAATCTGTAATAGGTAATAGTTTTCAAAGTACTAAAATATTGGATCGCAGCGATAGTTAGACTATTTTGATTACTAATTTAGCATTCTTAGGACAAATCACAGTCGTAATACGGGAAAATTTCATAATACTGTATGGAATCTTCTGAGCATTAATGATTTTTAAAAAACCAAACACTTAATTGACAATTTTAAACCAACAGAAAATAAAGAAGATTTGATAGTAGTCATCATAAATAAGGGAGTAGAATCAACGGCTAAAATAGATTTAAATATTTAATTTAAAAAAAAATCTCAACTGTGATACTCCAACCATTGAATATAGATTTAAATATTTTATGAGGAGTTTTCAAATTACAGAATCTTTTATATTGGGAATATAATTGTCGGATCTTCTTAAATATAATTGTTAAAAAAAATTTCTGTGTGATAACATATGTGAATGCATTACATTTTCAAATAAAATTCAGAATCTAGATTTTATCTTCCAGAGTGGTTGGCAGAAAGTAAGTGGTATTCGATTGTGGAACGCAACAAAGATGTCTAAGATATTATTAAAACTGACATTGAATTATGCGTTTCTGATCTTGAACGATTGGTGTAATTTATTTCACAGTAGCGAACAAGTGGACAAGTTGAACGGACATAGTTAGAAAAGTTTGGCAAAATCCTAGAGAACAAACTAAATACAAAAGCTGGAAAATTATTTAAAATGCTATCATTTAATTTTCATGTAATTTTTAAAAATTACGCACGCTGTCGTTTATTTCTACTTGGTTGTTTATTTTCATATCTGTAACCATGGAGTAACTGGAGCCACAATTTCGGTAAGTTAAAAGATGCTGCATCGTTACATATTGTATTTTTTCGTGTTAGTATCTCTATCGTTTCTCTTCTTATGGATGGATAGTATAAACTGTAGGATTATATAAAGAAAAAAAACCCATTCAAATAAATTTCAATTAAAGTAAGATAATTTTTCCCTCCAATCTATACTAACCTGTCAACTGTGATGTCATGGACATGGAAGCAAACAGTTTAGAAAACCTTACCATAACAAACAAAAAAGTGTTTATGGTGAAAACACATCCTGTTAGAAAATAATTATAAGAACGTATGGTGTATTTCATAAGAAGAAGGAAGTATATAAACGAAGAGTCTTATCACTTGCTTACTTCTCTATACATAACGTCACAGAAGAACTGTCTCCTGATCTCGTGAACTACTAGACGCGGGGGGGGGGGGTAGTTCCTGCACTTCAGTTCATACTTATAGAAAAACTTTTTTACGACACTACTCTTGATGGAGTAACATTTATATTTGTTTCGGGTGAATAGTTCCTATATATATATTATACTTTCCAACGGTGACACTCTTGATAAAATCAAACTAATAGTTGGGTATGTCTATGTTTCCTAGTAAGTGGATGCATCATTCAAAACTCTGATAACTGAAATGAAGGTAATTCGGCGGGATTTGATATTTTCGATTCATAAAATATATGGAATCATTATATTTCTTAGCTGACCTACTGATGTCTTTTCCAAAGCAAAATATTTTACGCAGCAACGTAACGTAATTCATTCGCAATTTATACTTTAATTTCACCCTAGAAGCTTCTGGGTATGCTCTTACCTTTTTCACATAAATATGGTACTAAAATATTAGCACCAGAAAAATCAACTAAAAACATTTTATTTAATATTTAAATCGCATTTATATAGCTGTTTACTCCGAAAGCTTTCTTTTGGATTCCAGATAATAATTGCACGTTTGAGGCAGTTTATAAAATCAATTTATTAATATAGGACTTATTTCCATGAGTTCTAAAACACCATCTATTAATACCAGAGCTTTTGAGTTAGCTTCTTGAAAATAATTATTTATAATGAACAAGGGTATTGGTTTAATTCACTCACTTACATTTGACTAGGTACATTTAGCTCCCAATGCAATGTAATTCCAAATTATATTTTAAAAACTTATTATATTTTCAATTTACCTTCATTACTTCTTCGTGATATGCTTAATTAGTTTTGTAATATGTTTAATACACATAGCAAACTGGAACTAGTCTAAATATAGTTATTAGTGTGCGACTGAAACAAATTTATTAGACCCAAACTAAACCGAAACCGAATTTCGTTCGTCTTACTAATTTCGTCCAAAAACGAAAAAGAAAATTTCTTAAAATTTTATACATACATACACAAACTAAAATTGCATCTGCTTTGCTTCTACAGCTCGAAATTCAAACATTTCTAACATTTAATAATGAAATTTAATAATTTTTTTAATCAATTCAAACATTTATATATGCTTTTATTTGAATGATACTTTGTGTAGAAGCGATAGTGCATAATTATTAATTAAAAGTTAATTTGATTTAAAATCAAATTAATAAAAAATATAAATTGAAATTACTTATTTAAAAATAAGTTGTTATAAACATATAAAATGATTAACAAATAATGAATTTTAAAATAATGAATTTAATCAATATTATTAATATCTACTAAAAATATACTACAAGTAATAAATAAACACGCTCTCATTTGAGCCAATGTGCTCAAATAGATCGTATTGTTGAAAATTCTCAAAAGCAATAACGAGAGTTTAGGAATACAGATAGTTTCGGTCCTGGTCGAATATTCGGCAGTACTTTCGCCAAAACTAAGATTTTGGCTCTCAAACGAAAACGAAATGGATATACGGTCAACCTCTATCAGTTATATATATATATATATTCGGTATAGCCGGGTTGATTAGAATATCATCTCGGTGATTTGTTTATGTGTTTCACATAATAGAACAAAGTATCCATCACATGCAAATAAATACTCTTAAATTCAGAATTGGACTTAAATGTATCGTTTAATTTTTCAACTCCATATGATATTTCAATGAAGGAAATACTACTTATGAAATATTTTATTCATGTTTAAAACTTTTTGAAATATAAGAACTTATACTCACTCTCTGCGCAATTTCGAATAATAACAAGTGATGATATTGTAACATAAGGAAACATTGATTGCTTGCAAACGTTGTTTGACTTTAAATAAACGACAAAAAAATAATTTCTTTAAAGGTGCTTTTTTGTACACTTAGAAATGTGGTACAACTATGAATTTTTGCTTTTCTTGTCGCAGATGTGCATGTGGACTTCTTCCCAGCAAACATGCGCACATTCCCAGAAAAATGCTATGTGAATGGGAAAGCAACCTGTTGAGTATCTCATTTTGTTTAAGGTAAGTGTGCTATAGATTCTACTGCAGATTTGTCGATATAGTTTCTTTACGTTTTCTCCCTATATAGTTTTTATACTGTTATCATCATTCGCCTACAGTTAGCCGATAGATTTCCATATAGTCGGACCGATATCATTAATATAATAAAGGCAGAACTACCGTCAAGAATCTATATCGAAATCAGGCAGATTGAGAACTAAATTAATATAATTTTCTGTGTGGCATCATTCTATTGCAGATTAAAGAAAAATGCAAAAAGGGGTTAGTATAACTGCAATAATTTTATTAACATAAATTACTGCTGCTGTCGACAGAGCAAACTCTGTCGGCAGTGTGGCAGAGTGGTTTTTTGTTGTTTTTTAGGTGGGGTTGGGGGGTGGGAAAATGTATTGAGAAACACTAATGCCAGGATACGATAAATAATGTTTTATACAGTTAATTATGTTATTTCGAAGCCCAATAATATCGTAGCGCGTCGCGCTACGATATACTTCAGTCTACCTCGATAAAATGAGTACCAAGCTTTTTTGGGAAATAAACAGTGAGGGTTCCGCATTAGGCTGACCACCTGTCTGGGACATATGACGTATAGCACCTCAGGGACACCATGGTCAAGAAAGTAAGACTGTGTGCTGTAGGTCGTGATCCTTAATGAATCGTAGAGTCGCAGGTTTAATTTAATTTAATTACTTTTAGTGTTAGGAAAAATAAGATTTTACTATAATTCCTTTTTTTTGAAGTCATCAACAATACAGTAAACGTTAAAATATCAGCTCTAGAAGGCTATATGCCTCGCCAGCCACTTCATTCGAGCTCGTGACAGTTTTGAAATTGAACATTTTTTCATTTTTTTAAAGTTTTGAAGGTCTTTTCTTTAAACGTTCCAGGGTTGAAGAAAATTATAAGGCCCTAAATTACTTCGCAATGCACAAAATATATATACAGGTTCGGGCTCGGGTCTAAAACATTTTCGAACCTTATTTTTTTTAGCGAAGAGTAAGAAAGAAGGAAAATGTTAGTACCAAACACTATAAACTGCTATAAACTAAACTTTATGGTCGGCATTCATTGAAAGAACTTATGTTGAACTAAGTGCAGAACATTTTCACGGTATTATAAAGCTTTTTTATACATACGTGTTACTGTATTAGATGAAACAGGGATTTAACATGTGACTAATTACAAATTAAACAAAAGGTTAAATAATGAAAAGTATCGAAAATCATAAAAAGTTCAGTCATGGCAGATCAACAAAAAACTCAATTACAATAACGTATTTTCAGTTACTCTTTCAAGATTGTCTTCTGAAAATCGTTTGCTCAGTTTTAATATTTTAATGTAACTTAACAGATATTAGACATAAATGTAGGCTTTATAACTTTTCTGAAGTAGTTCTGCAATTTTCCAATGCTATAGGGTCACTTTTTGGTTACAGATTTTATAAAAAGAAGAGGGTCAGAAAAATAGTTGAATATTCTTGCAAGAGGTATGTAATTATTTTAATTTCGTAAAGTTCTCACATGTTCAGTATGATAATTGAAATTTTGTTAACCATTTAGTTTTCTCTTTTGTTTCAAATTTCGCAATTTCTGATTAATTTAATGTATTTTTGCTGAGAAATATATTATATTCGATGAATATTTCCTTTCATATAATTGCTGTTGTTTTAAAGGTTTCAGTGACCTTTCAAATGAGCGAAAAGCAACCAAAAATACAAATTTATTATATACCGACACAAATTTATTAAGTCGGCTGTTTTTATTCTCTTGCTTGAGATAGAATTTGCATTAGAAACTTTCATTGTGAATGACTAATAATGATGACCAACAGTTAATAATAGCGTGAATCGTTTGTTTTAGCGGCATAGTTCGAATTGGAAAAAATGCTTCAAATGTTGTTATTCATAAATGTGGAAAGCCATTTGCATGAAAATGATTATTTCTTAAAAAGATTTAAACATTACATTTTTATACGATCCGTTGGTCCTATAAGTTTTATTTCGAAATGCTCTATCCGTACTCGAACAACTGAAACTGGAGAAATTTTATTTTTGTACAAACAAAACTTATTATACCGGGTGATCCAAAAGTCAGGACGAACTTTAAAAATGAATAATTCGAAAACGAATCAAGATACAAAGATACGGTTTGCACCAAACGGATGGAAATGAAACCGGGTTTTCAGTGGCAACAAAATAAAAAATTGTTCTGTTGGTTACCAACAGATGGCGCTGTCAAATTTCTGATGTAGGATTATGCAAAGCAACAAACGATATAGAAAGGAGCAACTGCAGCAGGTAATGATAGTCTAAGCTTGTATGCATCGAAATGCTGTCCATAGTTGAGAAAGCCCTCTTAGTTAAACTGTACTATAAGAATCCGGAAAGTGCCATTGCGGCATTGCGAGCATATCGCTACATGAAGGATATGCGAGATAACAAAGGACCAATAACGTCTTCTGCATTGAACAAAATGATGAAGAAATTTGAAGCTATGGGTTCTTTGGCGTCACGTAAAAGAATGCACGTCCCTCAACAGCCGCTGCTGTTGCCAGGAAAGTGGAGCAGACGGTGCAATCCATGTCGGCGGTTGCTGCACATGGGGTGTGCAGTGCTCGAGAAGTTTCGAGGTAGACAGGAGTGTCGTACGGAAGTGTCTGGAGAGCACTGTGAATAATTTTGCAACGGTATCCCTACAAGTTGCAACATAACCAAGAACTGAAACCTCCTGACTTCGACACTCGCCGAGATTTTGCGAATTTGGTATTCAATAAGATGGAAAAGCAGCACGACTGGCTTCACACTGTGCTTTGGACAGATGAAGCGCATTTCACACTCTATGGCGCTGTTATCACCCACAATTGTCGAGTGTGGACCATAGATAATCCACATGCATTTGTTGAGGTATCCTTGCAACAGCCTAAAGTGACAGTCTGGTGTGGCTTCACTGCTGATTTCATAACTGGTCCTTTTTTTTCAAGAAAGTCACACAGACGGGTTTCAAAACATTTTCTGTAACTGATCAGCGATATGTAGCACTGTTACAAAAACAACATTATTCCTGAACTGCAAGCGCGACAGGCACTCCAAACAGTCACTTTTATGCAAGATGGAGCACCACCTCACATTGCTTTGCCTGTGCAACGCCTGCTACGCTCAACATTTGGGGAAGATTGCATTATCAGTCGCTACTTTAATCACGCATGGCCTCCAAGATTTCCCGATCGGACACCCTGTGACTTTTGGCTGTGGGGATTCTTGAAGTCAAAACTGTACCGCGACCAACCGGCAGCACTAGCAGCACTGAAAGATGCCATCCGCCAAAATGTGTCTGCCATAACGCAAGAAATGCTACTAAATGCTGTGAACGGTGTGGTGCCTCGTCCCGCAGCTGTACTTTTGAATGATGGACAGCACATTCAACATTTATTGTTGTACTAATTAACTGTAACTAAGCTGACTTGTAAGTTGTCAAAATTTTTTCATTTATATATCATCTTTTGGTGCAATAAAACACTATATCGCCATCTGTTGGTCGCCAACAGAACTATTTTTTTCGTTGTCAAACAAAACCCGGTTTCTTTTCCATCCGTTTGGTGCAAACCGTATCTTTGTATCTTGATTCGTTTTCGAATTATTCATTTTTAAAATCCGTCCTGACTTTTGGATCACCCGGTATTTTATTTTACATTTTATTATTGTTGTTAGATTTTTAATTTTATAAATTTGTGGAGTTTCCTGGTACTGAAAACCAAATAAAAAAACGCGTTTTTATTACCTGAAAATGTTCAAAATTTATCGTGGAAGAAGGAAATTTTATTGTTTTATTTGTTAGATCATAGACATTTATTTTCTAAATGGAACATATAGGAAACACGGACCGTAAAAAAACATAAATTTTGTATCTTTTTAAAAGTTTATTATTTTGAGTTAAGTTGACATTCATGTGATGAAGAATATGAAGCATTTTTGCAAGTGGAATTATACCTCTAAATCTAACGGATTAGGAATTAGTTTTTGGTCAACGATAAGAAGATTCACACTGTGTAATACATATATCGAGATGTAGAATATATATATATATATATATATACATTTAAACATAATTTACTGCAGTCTATAAACGAATACAAGGATAATATATTTTACATTACACTTCGTTTGCAAAAAAAATTCTCATTGCAAAATTGTTTTGTTTGCAAATATCATAGCATATTTCTTCGGGAGAATGTAAAATACGAAGGATCATATTCTTTTGCATAATAGATGTTGCAAAATTTCAGTGGTCTAGTTCATTTTAAGTAGCCATATTTGGACCGCCGGTTTAAATAGACCGCTGCAATTCTGCCATTAATTACAGAAAGAGATGCCATCTACCGCTGAAATCCTACTCATCAGAATGACGTCATTTAAAATTAGAAGAAGCACCCGACTTCCACGTACTGTTTTCAGACAATTTAAAAAACGTAAAATTAGCTGTTTTGATATAATTTTTTCCAACTACAGTGCGTCTCAAAATTATATGGACAGACGATTTTTTGAAATAACAATTCAAAAAATGAAGCAATAATCACGAAAAAAATAATTAGTATATGGAATCCTAACATAAGCTTATTACAGTACAGAAATATCATGCGTATACCATATCACAGATTGCTTGTAAAAAATAAATTCAAAATAAGCTGTCTCAAAAATATATCGACAATCGAAAGAATCACTTTTATTACCACCGTATAAAAACATTTCCTTATTCTGCCTCCTGTACGAGGCTAATGAAAAAAACAGGCTACCGCGGTGCATTCCACATATATTTTTTTACAGACCGCTAGAGTGACGTGATGCTCTTTTCGTACATCTGCATTGGTGCATTCGAGCATCACGTGACTCCCGCGGTCTGTAAAAAAAAGATACGCGTAAAGCACCGCGGTAGCCTTTTTTTTTCGTTAGCCTCGCTCCTGTACGGGGCTAACGAGAAAGACGGGCTACCGTGCTTCTTCAATTTAGAGTAGTCACGTGACGCTCCCGGTCTCAGCTGAGCTAAGCAAACCAATTGACATAATATATTTTAGATTACTAATATACCCGAGTTGTTTTTTAATTTGATAAAATTCGTTACTGCCCCCAAGCAGTACAATCATGATTATCAAATCTTACATATATTTCAAAACACTGGGATAATTTTAAGTACTAATTAAAATAATTTATAACCAGGTATAAAGTTGTTAAAACTGAAAAACAAATAATTGAACCCTTTATATCCTACAAATCATTGTGAATACACCAAAATATAACACAAACTACGGAAATATAATTTATTTAACATTTCAAAATTGAAGCACAATTGACGATTTTGGAAAAAAAAATTGTCGATTATTTTTTTTTTAATTTTCAAACAGGTATTTTATACCATAAATATCAATATTTCTCCACCAAAATTATAGACGGTCATGGGATATATATTTTATATAATATATAAAAAAAATTAAAGATTTAGTAGAAAAATAAATATTTAAAACAAAATGAAATGTGCTCAATACTTATCTCAGAGAATAAATAAAATATTTTTAACACACAAAATATATAAAAATTAATATTTTTTCAATATTTTTTTCCTACCAGAGGAATTGTGATTAAATCTTATAAAAAGTTCAAAATACTATCATAATTTTAAGTATATTAAATAAAATAATTTATAAACAGTTATAATGTCAAAAGTGAAATATATATATATATATGTAAGTATATACAACTGTACCTAGCTCTCTGTACCCTAGAAGTTACTGTAAATATTAAAAAAAATAACACATACTAGATACTATGATTTATTTAGCATATAAAAATTTCAAAGCTGTAGAACAATTTAAGTTATTGAGAAAAACATACGATTGTCGAAAAATAAAAGAGAGAGAAAAAAGGTGTGGGGGGGGGACTTTTATACCCTAATATCAATATTTTTGCATGAAAATTATACACGGTCTTTGAACACACACTTTATATAATATATAAAATTTTCAAAATTTTAGTTTAAGAATTTAAAAAACATATGTGAAATGTGAAATATGCTCAATATTTATTTCTGAGCATATAATATATTAAAACGAGAAGCAAAAGTCTTAATTTTTCAGTGCAAATTTGACTTTACTTCGCAAGCCTCAACTTTTTTGAGTAGTGGATAAAGCTGGGAACAGAATTAAGAAGAATCAAGACGGTTGGGGAAAGAACAGCTCGCCTATTAAACTTCACTGCTCACAACCCTACCCCTAGGAAATACTCTATCTAAATTCCTGTTCATTCCATTTTTATTCCCCCTTCCTGGAGGGAGAATCCATTCTTCTACCTGCTTTATTTGAGAGAGTGGTGAACAAAAGGAAAAGGGAAGGGATGCGCTTTCACTTTTTTGATAGGCTGGAAAGGTAAATGGGAGGGGGGAGTTCTTCCCTTCTATAGAATTTGGGAAAAGGTCATTTTCTGGGGAAGAAAACATATTTATTTTACAACCAAATACCAATAAATCTAACTGATCATAAACAAAATGTAATCGTAATAATATTAGCTGAGTAGCACTCCAAAATATTTAGAGAAGCATTATTATAAAAACTTAGTTATGTATTGAAGTTTATAGAAAATTATAAGGAGCTTTGAGAATTACTTAAAAAAAAAAAATTCGTTTGTAGGATTTAAATCTATATTAGTCTCTTGACATGTTCTCTGCCGGCGTATTGCTTTATTTAGATGTATTTATTTTGGGATGGAATTTTTTCACAGTTGTTAACATATTTTTTATCTAAAAAATGACATTAATGCCGCTATTTTCAATTATTCAATAGGAATTTAAATGGTATGAAAAACTGTATAAGAGAGCTTTTTAAGTTCTGTTAATAATAAATATTAACGTAGACATATATTAATAATATTAATAATTCAGAACTAATTTTAAAGGTATGTGCATGCAATTTTTTACATCAAAAGTTCTTGTTCAGTCAGACGGCAGACAGACAGACAGACAGACAAACCGAAATCATAAACACTTTTGAACTATATCAGTCCTGAGTAATGATACATACACAAAGACAAATATAGGAAAATATGGCAATACTTTAAACAGAAATTATGGCATAAATGATAAGCATATATAGAATTAAGCATGCCGGATTTCCTTGTAAAACAAAGTTTGATTGTTAGAAATTCATACGCAACATAATTGAAAATTTATGGTACAAATGTAAAAGTTTGAAATAATATCTGGCAATTTGTTCTTTGTGCTTCAGTCAAAATCTCAATTTATTGATTTATTATTTTAATATAAACTAAATTAAAAAAAGATTAACACATTTATTAGTGGAATTGTATTCAATTTGTTAATAAATAAATTAAAATAACATTTCATTCATATATACATTTAAAAAATCATGAATTGTTTAAAGGAACCAAAATGCAAAGTATCATATGTATAGTATTCTTAATATTAATCCGTAATAATATTACACGTGTGGTATTCTGAATATTAAATCTTTAAAAATAATCTGAACTTATTAAAAATTTCGACTTGTTTACATCAATAAGCGAAAAACTTTAAGAATAAATAGTGCAAGTAAATACATATTCATTTAAAATAAATTAGCTTTACTTATATTTAAACAATACAAAACAAACATTATCGTATAATGCATAGGTGTCTTTCATTTAAAAAAAAAAAAAATACATCGCCAAGATCAGTAATGCAGTGGTGAATTCAAGGAGTGACATTCCCTACAAATGATTTCATATTTCAGATTTATTAATAGTCTAGATATGAAAAATTATCCCGAAACATTGTAATGTCCTCCCACCGAAGCTGCCCTTAGAAAAAAATATATAATCAATAATAATCTTACGATTTTACTCTGCTGTTTTATTTCATATAAGTAAAGTTACCGGCATTCTGCTAACTAAATTATCATATTTAGAACGATTAAAAGTATATAACATTGCACAATTAAATGTTATGCACAGGGCTTGACAAATGCGGTCGCCAGGTCGCCACTGGCGACCAACTTTATCTATCTGGCCACTAACTTTTTTAATCTGACTTTGTTATTTATTTATTTATTTATTTATTTATTTATTTATTTATTTATTTTACAAAAATTGAACTAAAAGAAATCTCTGTCTAATTAAATTTCTTGTCAGATATCTCAGTATAGATGCTGCAAAGTTACAAAATATTAAGAAATAAACTTGAAATTATATTCACACACACACAAACAAAAAAAAATATACTTTTATTTTTAATTTTGCAAAACTAAAAGAGTTCATTAAATTCAAATTTCGAAATAATAAAATCAGAATTATTTGACTGAATTCGGTAGGCTAAATAGGCAAAAAATCGTTTTCCGGTTTCACTATTTTATCGATGATCTCTCATCAGATATAGATTTTGTAGAACTCAACTATTCCGACTTTTGAAGCATTGGGCAATCAGCATTTACCGAACATGTCGGTTATTCAAAGTTTACAACATTTTCTTTTCGTTTTTTTTTTTCAGAGATATAATTTTGGATAAGTTTCCTTAGAAAAATTAGTTTTATTGTCTTTTTTAATTAAATACTATTCTGAGCTATATAACTAATAATTCTAAACTATGTTTGCTATTATTTTTTCTCACTTAATTCACAAAAAAATATTTGTGCTTTTAGAAATCAATAGCGCGTGCGGGGAGGGGGGGGGTATTTTTTTTTACTGGCGACTAGAATTTATACCTGGCTTCCAGATTTTTTTTTTAATTTGTAAAGCCCTGGTTATGCATATTACATCAGAACGAAAAAATGGTTAATACTTACATTCGATAGATTATCCTAAGTATCTCGTCCTTTATATTAATTGATGAAACTACTTAATAAAACCTCTTAACACAATTAAAAGAAAAGAAAAGAATCGCAATGAAAATTGCGCTTGTATTTATTAATAAAGGTTGGAACGTTGGAACAATTGGTTTTTAAACACACACGAAAACAAAAGTAATGGAATTCCTTTGTGACAGCTGCGCGTCAAAGTACGTTTTCAGTGAGACCGCGACTGTCACGTGACTTTCAACCACGGCAGCCCTCTGCGTTAGCCCCGGCTCCTGTACATGTGACGTAACGACTTCGAAATATAAAATCACTACTCGTTCTTCAATTCTCGAATAGTTGGAAAATGTTCGCAACGTTCAATTCTCTGCAGCTGATGTAGCTAAAATTAGGCGTTTAAAGAAGGCTCAAAATGTTAAAGTTTATGATACTACTAAACAAATGAAGCGTAGCAGATCTGTAATTTATGAAATTTTATCGAAATATTAAAATGCGATTGCCAAACAGCATTCAGGTCAACAAAAAAAAACCCTCTCAGCGACAAAATAGAGAGATTTTGCGAGCAGTTTCAACCCAAAAGAAGTCTGTTTGTGAAATTGTGTGGATTTTAGCGTTTCCTATATCGAGATCTACTGTTCACCGTTGCATACAGGGAAAACAAATTCCATAGACATCGAAGAATGTGTTGGACACCTATGCTGAAATTACACCACATAAATGCGTGCGTCTTTGGGCTAAAAAACACATGCATTGGGTGGATGAATGGTTAAATGTTTTCTTCAGTGACGAAAAAAATTCAGTTTGAATGGCCTTGATGGCTAATTATACTATTGGCATGATCTACGACGAGAACCTAGCGAGTTCTTTAGTCGATAACAAGGTGGGTGTGAGGCACGTTCTGTTTCAACGGAACAACGGATATTGCTTTTCTTAATGCTAGACAGTGCTCTTAGGATTATCCAAATATACTCAAAAGCAATCTACTTCCAATTAGAAACATTTTAGGAGAGAAAAACTGGAAATTTCAACAGGACAATGCGTCGATTTACACCTCCCACTCAACAGCAGCTTGGTTTACACAGAATGAATTGACTCTTATAGACTGGCCAGCCATCAGTGCAGACCTGAATCCAATTGAAAACCTTTGGGGAGTACTTGCATGAGAGGTGTATGCCCATGTTCGTCAATTTTCGACTATTCAGGAATTAAAACATCAAATAGAGCAGAGTGTTTTCTCCTTATACTCACACATTGCCCAAACATTAGTTCGAAACATCCCTGATAGGGTTTTCAAGATAATTGAAAGGAATAGATCCAAAATTTTAATTTGAATACAAAATAGTCAAAAGTCCATATATTTTTAGGACAGCCTATTTTGATTTTGATTTTTTTACACAAATTCTGTAAAATTTATACTGTATTTCTTTGTTGTAATAAACTTATGTTATGATTCCATATGCTTAATTTTTTTCGTGATTATTACTTCATTTCTTGAATTGTTATTTCAAAAAATCGCCTGTCCATATACTTTTGAGACGCACTGTAAACGCAAGAGAATACTTTACAACTAAGCTAAGTTGTTATGTTTTCATATACATTTCTGAATTCATGTATTTATTGAGCATATATTTTACGCGGATTTGGTTGCTTTCGTTTTTTATTCTTAGTCTTGAGATTATCAGTTTAAAAAAATGGCTCATTTGCCTTAGTTGGACCAATTTAAGCTGCTTAAATTGAGTCAGATATACGATTATAAATTAGAAAAGTAAG
Source organism: Maratus michaelseni (assembly GCA_963931845.1). Classification (NCBI taxonomy): domain Eukaryota; kingdom Metazoa; phylum Arthropoda; class Arachnida; order Araneae; family Salticidae; genus Maratus; species Maratus michaelseni. The sequence goes on along the minus strand of OZ007594.1, from coordinate 94,473,008 downwards.
TAATGAATTTCAAGGGCTGTACGCTTTGGACACTATTTTTTATTTTTTAATATTTTGTAATGGTTTACTATCTTCATCAGTTAAGTCAAAGTGCAGAGGGAGCCAAATAACAGCTGTTTTAACGTCTTCGCCATATAATGTAAATCTTGAATTAAAAAAAAAAATGACAAAAAGGAAGTTCTCAAAACACAAAAGCAATTGGAACATCAAGTGTTAAAAAAGAGGCGCAATTCAATTGGGAAGAAATGATGGAAGGGAAGAACTGAAGACATAATGAAAAGAAAATTTCTGTTGCAAAAAAAAGTCTAAAGAACCAAAAAAGAAAAATCAAGACAGTAATGATTGGTTTTGCCTAATTTGTAAGAAAACTAAGATAGCAGAAGTTATTCAGTGTTTAAATTGCCAAGTATCATTCCATGTTGTATGCGTTGAAATAAAAAATCAACAAAAGAAATTCATGTATAAGCCTTGGATAACTTCTTTCATGATATTCAAGTAACTGGCAATTAGTTCCATAATTTTCTATTCTTAATTACCTATACCTTTAATTTATATTTTGAATAAATTTTAAAAAAGAGGCGCAATTCAATTGGGAAGAAATGATTGAAGGGAAGAACTGAAGACATAATGAAAAGAAAATTTCTGTTGCAAAAAAAAGTCTAAAGAACCAAAAAAGAAAAATCAAGACAGTAATGATTGGTTTTGCCTAATTTGTAAGAAAACTAAGATAGCAGAAGTTATTCAGTGTTTAAATTGCCAAGTATCATTCCATGTTGTATGCGTTGAAATAAAAAATCAACAAAAGAAATTCATGTATAAGCCTTGGATCACTTCTTTCATGATATTCAAGTAACTGGCAATTAGTTCCATAATTTTCTATTCTTAATTACCTATATCTTTAATTTATATTTTGAATAAATTTTAATTTAAAACAATTACTCATACTTTGAGACATTTGATTTAATTATATTTCACTGCTGTTGTTTTGTTTGATTGTTTCATTAATTTCAAATTTTGCTTTTAATAAAATTAGTTATATTCCCTATTCATTAAAACAGCCTAATATTGTTTGGACCAATTTATGCGACCGGGTGGTCCAACTTAGGCGACCAGTCGCTGAATTTGGACCCCTTTTGACAATTTTTTCAAATTAAAATAAAACTTAAGATTTAAAAAAAAAAAATGTTGTAAATATTTATTTAGTCCGTAAATGAATAGATTGACCACGTGTAGTGATATTTTGCATGTATTTGGAAAATTAAGTAAGTTACACATGGAAATAATAGAAGTGGTCCAATTTCGGCTACTCTCCCCTATTTCTGTACAAAACGTACAGTGAAAAAGGATTCTAATACTAAAAATTATATATATTCTAAAATTAAATAACGTAGAGCTACGTTAAAATTCCATCATCTTATGGATATAATCTAGCTTTATTAATTCTAATTTATTATCTCGGAATATTTCAATTTTATTTTTCCATATTTCTTAAATTTTTCAACATTAATTAAGTGAATCAATAAATAATAAAAAAAACTTTTAAATAAATAGCAAATAATTTTATTGAAGTATAGATATCCGAAAGGAATTAAAATTATGGTATTAATGTATCATTTTAATGTTTGAATAAAATGTTTAATCTTCTTAATTGATACCCTGCGAAATTTTCAGTTGAAGGTTCTTAAATTATAAACGAGTGGCATTCATTGACTTTTATTATGTATCCTCTGATAGTGATAATTATTATTACACAGCCTGTTAAATTATAAGACCTTTCAAGTTTTGTAAATTCTGAAATATATAAATGTTTTAATTATAATATAAATATATAAGTTATGATTTTACAGAAAAAATTACTACAATTAGATTTCTATACATTTCCAAAATCTTATAAATGAATGAATTAATTAAAATATTTGAAATAAATGAAAGATACACTGTTAACAAATTATAAGATCACTTGTCCTAAAAAAAAAAAAAATGGAAATCAATATGATATCTTTTCTGTATTTTTTTCTCTCTTAAACTCAAACATGCTGTATTTCATTGAAATGCACATGCTTTTAAGTTTTGTTTTTTTAAATATTGTGTAATTCACTTGCATTGACAACTCCCAGTTTATTCGCAAAAGAAAACTGTTTATTATAAGCAAAAACTTTACGATCTAAAATACCCTAAAATTCTTCTATGGGGTTCAGGTCTAGAACTTGACTGAGTCATGGCAAAATATCAACTTTTGTTCTTTTTGTAACTCTTCCTGAGTGAATTCAGATGCATGACAAGAAGCGGTATTCTGCTGGAACGGCGACTCCACAGAAATTACGCCAAACAATATACGATTATCATTTAGCATAGCCCTATATTTTTCAGAGTTTATACGTCCCTACATACACTGTCAAACACACCATTCATTATCTTCAAACTCTCTACATAATACTATACAGCCTCCTCTCATTGGTCGATTAAAGCATTCTTTTGGATTTTTTCCTCCAGTCATTCCAATAGTATTAATTGACATCTGGGCATTCACGGGTATATTTTCATGAAAAATGATAATATTTTTACACAAATTGTCCCGTGACATAATAGTTTTAGCCCATTTTCTTCTTTTCTCTTGATGATGTTTCAATAACTTGTTTTTTTCATTTTCCAAAATTTCGTATTATAATTTGTTTAAAACTTTTCCAAACCATGACATGTAATGGGTTTTTGCTTAAACATTTTGAAATTTCATGGGTCGAAAGACACTTGAAAAACATATCGATTGTCATGTTCTATCAAGTTCTTAAACCTTTAAGATCATTTTATTTTGCTTTGAGAATCTCTTTAAAATATGACATTGTGAATGGCAGCATAGCATTCTCAGTATAAAGAAAATTTTAAGAGCAATAAATGAATCGTTAGTAGGGCATATGTTTAAATGTGTCTTAGGCAGAAAGAAAAATATTTTCTTTTATTAATTCCGTATCTACAGTTGATAATAAAAGAGGACCCCACACATATTATTTTTTGCAAAATTATCCCAAAGATATAGGATAGATGCCATTGGGTTAGAAAATGTATATTCTAAAATTCTGCATGAATGGAAAAAGGTTAGGGCACGTCTTCATGTTAAAACAGAAACAAGCTTTAAAATTTTCAATACACTAAGAGCTAATATTGATATCATATTTGGATTAATTGGTAAATTTAAAATTCAGATACCAAAGGAAGAAGTTTAAAACAAATCTCTGATTTCAGGATTTCAAATCATTCCGGTACATTTTAGTTCATGCTTAAAAAACACTTCGCACCGGAGTATGTTTGCAGCTATTATAAATAAATTTAACATTAGGAATTTAAAACTTTACACTTGTATAATGCCTTCCTGGTCGAATGCCTTCTTATTTGTTATCAAAAGTTAGAAGTTACCGAAGAATCCAAATATAAGTTCAAAATATTGCATTAGTATAGAATAGTTTAAAGTTTTTCCCTGTTTTGGTATGGAGATGAATCCAATTTTTGAAGAGACAATTCCCAGTCAAAGTGTAACTCTCACACATCTCTATGAGGACACGGGAATTACGACTGAGAATACAGTACATGGATCAATAAATTTTCGAGTGATTATGTATACATTTTGGTAACAAAAATAATGTTAGTTTCATCAATGAATGCATATTTGCAGAGTTCAGGATGTCAATAAAACACAAATTAATATCTTTATTCGTTGCTATCATTATTCGGTATCTTACTGTAAGCTAAAATTGTATGCAACTGTTTCATATTATGCTTACCAGCGCCATCTATCGGTAAATTGTTTAACCACAACTTTGTCTGTTATTAAAAATAATCCAATCTCCCTCTAATCCCATTTGTGTAAACACTACAATTTTTTAGCATCATTTGTTCCTTTTTAATGATTTTTTAAAGTTTTAACATATTTATGGCTCACCCGGTATATGTGAATGTATACGATAATTTAGGTTATATAAAAAAAAATCATATGATTTCTATATCAGGGAAGTATACCAATGAATGTATCTTTGCATCATTCAGGGTGTCAATAAAACACCTCGATGTCATGTCAATAAAACACCTCGATGCCCACTCTTTGCAGACTGAACATTGTGTTTATCGTTCACCACCTGCTGAGTCAAGAAACAATTCATTTCAGAATTCAGTGCAAAACCATGTAGTACCCTATTTTGTCCTAACAGACGACAAAAAATCAACATGATCGTTCTCTTGGATAACTGGACGTACACACTTCTACTTGGCTTCAAAATATCATGCGAAAACTATAGAAAACAATTGGTTTACTTACCTAAATCGAAATGTCAGGATGGATCACCACTTCACGGATACACAGAGGTTAATTCGCTTCAAAAGCCGATGGCAAACTGATAGGGAAAGCTAAGGGATGTAGTTAAAATGGGTGATATCCACAGAGCAACGCACATCAGCGAAAAAATAGGGTACCCGGTTTAACCCTAATCTCTCCTACCTAATTTGATTTTAAAATAAACATTCAACGAATATCCACCCTATTGAAAAATATGCTGCGAAACGTTATGCAAATTTCTTTGATCTACTCTAACAGTATGTGGACGGAGACGACATTTGCAATATGCATTTTCAGAATTTCATAAGTATGTAATATTTTCCGTAATGGCGTACATTAAATTGAAAAGCATAAATAAAACTGAATTGTTTTTATTTACTTTCGTATTTATATTAGTATTTTCTTTCAAATATCTTGCCACGTATGTTCTAGTTTTTTACAAGGTTTTGTTAACTTGCTAGGAAATTTTATTGTTGAATATTTTGTACCAAATTCGTTTTGATTCAAATTCCCTATGAAACATTCCACTTTCTTCCTTTGTGTCATGGAAGTAGGACAATTGTACAAATGTGCTATTTTAATTTTCTCTCAAAAAGTACATCAAAAATAGAAATAATGTCTCACTAAATTAAAATTTTTATTTATACCGGTTTAAAATTGAAATTCCGAAGACATGACTCAATAACGTTGCGGTTATTCAAACGTCAACGACAAAAACAATTTTTACACGAGGAGTCATTGAAATAAATCTGGACAATACTTCTTCTATACGATTTTTTTTAGCTATACTTATAGAGACTTGGGCTATAATAATTTACATTTTTTCTCTATGAAGTTTTAAAGATACAAAGTTTCGTTTTGAATGGAATCCGCTTTGCTCTACTACTTTTCCAATTTCTTTTAGCATACACAGAAATTCAACTGTGTAATGTTGAATAGCTCATTTGTTTTCGGTTCACAGTTAATGTAACTTCTATATGCGATGTCCCGATCTCTGAATTTTCAGTTATAAAAGTACAATGTTAAAAATCCGTACCAAACCCCAATAATGCCTTGAAAAGTTTCATACACAAGACTTTTAAATCTGTTATATTTAAGAAAAAAACCTAAATATGTCAGTACTCACATTTTACAAATTATGGTAAACACAAAACTTAGACAACGTTGAAGTGTCACGAGCCAAAAAGATGAAGAAGGTTTGGAAAGTTACTAAATGCATTTGGTTATAATAGCAGTTATTGATGAAGTATCAGTAGCTTTATTAGTTAATGAAGATACAAATAGATGAGACGGAATCATGTATTTAAAAAGAAGTAAAAAATCAAAAGTAGGATCCCTCCTGGAGAATGGTTTGAGGACTGGAGGCTCAATATATTAGAACAAAATTATTGAACTATGCAATATTTCACAACTGGATTTCTGTGCATATTAATAAAATCTGGAGAAGAAGTTGAAAATTGTTACTGTCTAAATTGGCCTCATTTAAAATTTACAGACCATATATTTATTATTTTAATCTGAATTTCAATCAGTATAACTAAGAGAAACGTATTTGGAACTATATCCTCAAATAGTTTCTGTTTTCAGGTATTTTCGTTTGAGGAAAAAAAAAATTCTTCTTATAATTTCTTTGCACCGTTAAAAACCCGTAGCAAATTCGCCCAGTCATTCAGCCATTTTTATAGAAATCGGTTATATAACAGTAATTTATATTTAATCTAGCTAATGAGAATGCTTTATAATATTTTCATGTAATCGTTATCTAGTAAAAACTGTTGAATGACTGGACAGTTTTTCTGTGGCATAGTAACGTTGACAATCGGCCACCAGAGAGTGCTAAAAAATATCCCATGGACGTTGAACAATGCTGAACGATAAATGTAGATCGCAGTGAAGTCCAAAAATAAACATTGTTAAAGGATTGAAAAGCATTTCGGCAAGTGAAGAGCTAGTAAATGTCGCTGCGATTGACATTTGTCATTCAGCATCGTTCCACATTTATGGGATTAAATATTTTAGTACTTTTTAAAGCATTACTTAAATAGCCGATTGCCGCAATACACCTTTTAGACGCTATAGTAACGTATCAGTGGCACAAAAGTCCGCAAAAAAAAAGTGAATCTGCATTTTATAAACTCTTTCAGGTAGCTTCCATTACAAAAGCTACCTATTGCAACCTATTTTTTTTCTCTTATTTTCGTGACTGAGTATGTGTATACGACATACCAACGTCTCGAACGAGTTCGTTGGCCAGCTTCATCCGCCATCTTGTTTCGAAATAGCAGCCAGTTAAAAATAAAAAAAAATTTGAAAATTCATAAAATTGTACAATTTTTTTTTTTTAATTGAAACGAAAATTCCGTTAAGTGTTAGAGCGTGATACAAGGATTCTGGAACATTTTTTATTTTGGCTATATCTTAAAAAAATGGTTGAAATATGTTAGTTCGAAATTCTAGGGTGTGTGAGATTTTGAAACAATCTGATATTTGTTGTGCTGTAACACTAGTATTTATGAAACGATATGAATGTGACTGATCATATGTACAGGAGATACCATGGTCTCGACCGAGTTCGTTGGCCAGCTTCATGCGTCATCTTGTTTCAAAATGGCGACCAGTCAATTTTTTTTTTTTTTTTTTTTTTTTTGAAAATTCAAAAAGATGTATCGAAAATTATAAATTGAAAAAAAAAATGTTTCCGTTAAGTGGTAGATCGTGAAACAAGGATTCTGGAACATCTTTTGTTTTTGCTTTATTATAAAAAATGGCTGCGATATGGCAGTTTTAAATTCTAGGTTAGCTGACATTTTGAAACAGCCTGATTTTCGTTATGCTGTAACTCTCATGCTGAAATTGGCATTCAAATTCAGGATTTAAAAAGCCGGGATTGACTCTTCTATACTCGGGTTCCAAGTTTTTTATCTTTGGGTGTTTGAGTAAAATGAGTTGAATTCTTACAAACATGGACTATGAAAGCTAACTTTTCCTCCCGGTACAGGCAGGAAAAACTTTTGTGTATTAGAATTTGCAACAGCTTTGGTAGTATCGTATCAACACTGGATTTAGAGCTTCTTTGAGAAATTCTTCCCAATACAGTACACTCTTTTCTTTCCATTAGCGAATGAAATGAAAACTTTCTTGTAAAACATCAGCAGAAGTATATTGTAAAATGTTAAATTATTCCAATAAAAATGCTAAAAAGGTGCATACACTGCCTATAATTTTCAAACAGTCTGGTACAAGTATTTCAGTTTAGATAGAAAAAAGAAATCGAATTAGAATTTTTCTATTAATTTTTTAAATGACAGAACTTGTAACACATTGCACAGTTTGTAATATTTTTTTGAAATTCAATAAATAAAAAAGTACTTTTTAAAAGTATGGTAGAACTGTTTGCATCCTGTACTTATTTATTCAAATTGAAATGGTTGTGAGCATTATAGTATACCATAATGTTTCCTCTATATGAATAATGAAATGAAAAGTATTGAAATGAATCTTAGCTACAAATTTAATATTTACTTAGAAAGTTATTTCCTTAAATAAATTAATACATTTAATCGAATAACGCGGGTTGTTTAATAATTCATTAATCTTAAAATATTATGAATGTATATTTAAGTAAACATTTTAGTCAATTGAGCACACATATTTTAAGAAGTATTGAATATTTCTTAATGTAAATAAATTACGTCTTGATCTAAATTTCTAAATATACGTAGTTACAAACATCGATATTCTCAGCATGCAATCCTTTATTCGTTTTATCTCAAACTGCAAAGTAGATGAATTATTTCTACTTTAAATATGGCATGTTTGCAGTAAAATATGGATGGAATATTTATTTAGGTAAATAAAATTCAGCTTGATTTGTATATCATTCTCTTTTAAATTTTAATATATTAATATTGGATATAACTTATATTAACGTAGGTGCAAAATATATTATTTTAAAAATAATGTTTTTAACTATAGTCGACTAAAGAAAAACATTTTTGCCTAAAAAAAATATATTTCTGCATATTATTTTAGTATTTCTATAATTTACAGTTTTATACATCGTCTCACATAAACGGTTCCAGTAATTTTTATTTAAATAATTGATTGTCTATAACAAATTTAAAAGTGATATAAATGACGTTAATAACATACCTCGTAAATATCGTACATATAAATAAAAAATCCCTTACGGCTCGGCCTACAGGCACAGGTAGATTTCGAAGACGCAGACCGTGGGGCGCCTATTTGTTGGGAATTGCGGAAGAAATGACGTGTTTGCCCTTATTCCGCAGTTGGGACCACCCACTTCGAAACCTAACTTGTTTTTCGGCGGAGCCGGCAAGGCTTTTTCTGTTTTTAATTTGTGTTTGCTATAAGGGATGGTCCTATAAAAAACTTGTCAATATAAAAGTTTTAGATAATATTAAGAGGATTTATGATAAATCTAAGTGGATTTGATATCTTGTGAATTGACGAAGTTATGAATTTCTTTCATCTAACCCCTCCTCTTTTTTCCCCCTTTGGGGCCATTTTTAATGATATCAAAAATCTGTCATACATAAATTTTCGGCCCTTTTCCTCGAAGTAATATAATGCGCGGATCAAACATATAAAGGATGAGAAAATTTATTTATTAAAATGTAATTTATTTCTGTGTTGTACTTATTTCAGTTTATCCATTAAATAAAATTTTTAATTATAAATATATTTGTTTGATCCCCGCGTTATACGCTGGTGTGTACGGTATGATAACATAGCTGCTAACTAGTACAGTTTTTCTCATCATTAAAATCTTATATTAAACTTTGCTTAATTGATCGTTGAATCTAACTATCTTAAATAATTAAAAAAAAACAAAAAAAAACATTTTTTACTAGCAAAAAGAAAAAAAATACAATTTGGCAGCTATGTAATAGATACGATATTTTTCTTGCGCAATAAGGAACTTTGTCACTTTCCAATTAAAAATGAATAGTTGGGTAAAGTGATATATGTTTTCATATTTATACAAAACAAATATATATACAAGTTCTAATCTATGTAACGATACAATATTTTTCTCGCGCAATAAGGAAATTTGCCACTTTTCAATTTAAAATGAATAGTTCGGTAAGACTAATCGGGTGCTTTAAAAAAAAGCAGCGCCACACCATCCACTACTGGATATCGGCCCCGAACTACTTGATCCCTGTATCGGCGCGATCGTAACCCCTTTCATGGGTACGACAGTGGCCGGACATGCTCGGTTCACGAAAGACAGTCCGTGACATCCTCGAGGCCGGACTTGTCTGGAACTCTCATAGGAACGACCAGGGCCCAGCCTCTAATCAGGGGCTCCCTCTCATGATTTGCTGTATCGCAATTCGAGATCGAGAACAACTCACACGAGTGATCTCATGTCTCTCTAGTCGAGAATGGGCACACACACACTAAAAACTAGGTTAGTAAACACAGATAGGCTAAAAAACTAGGAAGAGGGTTCCGACCCCCGCCACGCTGTCCGGTAACCAGGCCGTCAGAGCCGTAGGGCCGGGAGAGCGTTAGTTTGAAAGCAAAAAGTGATAGGATCGAAACAAGTAGTGCAATAGTTTCGTCCCGGTGGTCCGGCCCGACCTGTGTAACCGCCCGCGTCCGCTAGCTCAGTCTCACTAAACATGAACACCAGCTTTCCAAAACCTTAGCCAGGTTGCTCCCGACGCCTGGCTCCATATCTCAACAAGAACTGTCTTCGGCACCCCCCGCCAGGGGTCCTGGGAACGGACAAGAGAAGCACTCAACTTCTCTATCCCTTGGAGTGCTCTACGCTGAGAAAGGATGAGTTTCAGGCCGCTCGAATCATGTTCGGTTCGAGATCCCCAGGCTGCACTTAGGATTGTCCAGTCGAACCGGCGAAAGCGGGCCTCCCAGTCCTCCCGGAAGTGGACTTACGTCGGTTACCGCTCCCTCTGAGACCCTGCTTTGTCCCAAACTCCTGAAAATGGAATCCGGACTCCACAGCGTCTACTGCCGGGATCCAGGTCATCCTTCCGCGTCCCGAAGGACCGGATTGATTCCGGAACACCCGGAGGAGCACTCAGCCCATAGTTGGGTAAAGTGATATATGTTTTCATATTTATACAAAAAAAAATGCAAGTTCTAATCTATGTAACGATACAATATTTTTTTCGCGCTATAAGGAACTTTGCCACTTTTCAATTTAAAATGAATAGTTGGGTAAAGTGATATATGTTTTCATATTTATACAAAAAAAAATATACAAGTTCTAATCTATGTAACGATATAATATTTTTCTCGCGCAATAAGGAACTTTGCTACTTTTCAATTTAAAATGAATAGTTAGGTAAGGTGATATATGTTTTCATATTTATACAAAAAAAATTGTGTATTTCATTCGGGAAACTTTTAAATACACTTCTAAAAATAGTTATTATATAAATATTTTAACATAAAGAAGGACACTGGTGTAAAAGAAAAGTGTATACTAAGTTAAATTTATGAAACTTGATTTTAAATGTTATATATACCTTTCCTTTCTCCTTTGTATGCTATTCTGTTTATGGTCTTATTAACAGTTATACAAAAGTTCAAACATTTCTAAAATTCAAATATCCCTTTTCCAGAACAGTTGCTATATACTACTTCTTTAAACAATGATTTGCAGTCTATTTTTTATCTGTAATTACCGAATATTTCAACTGAATGAAACCGAAACTATCAACGAAATTCATTCTGAAACTACAAGGTTCTCATTACGATATATAACTACATGAGTAAAAGTTTTCTTAATATAATCATACGTTTATTCTTGATAGGTATATTCTAAGTTTTGTCGTTGTTAAAATCTTAAGAATACAATTTTTTATTTCAGTATTCTCATTTTTTACGGAGAAAGGTATCAAAAGAGTTGAAGAATTTATATAACGTCCTCAAAATAACTGTCTAATTTTCATTATTGTCTTAAAATTAAAATTAAGAACTGATTTTGATTCGCCCGATTTAAAGATTAATTATTATATACTAAATATACAAGAATCACCTTTCGACACTCTTTGGAGTTTACACGTTTTGTCAAATAGCTAGAGAAATACTTCAAAAATACTTTTCGAACTTCAGGGATATAAAGAAAATGTGTTTGACTTCATATTTTTTAGCGAAGATTTGAAAACGATGCAATTAGGAGACCAATAAGAAATTGTAGGAAAAAATAATATTTGGGATCACGATGCAAAAAAATGATCGAAATGAGCTGTAGATGCAGCACATGGTTTTGTGGATATAGTACAACATGTGTGTTCATTTGTGTGGATATAATACAACATTTTTGTTCATTTGTGTCAGAATAGTACGTTTATTCATGAAACTACCAATGTTAGTTAAAAAAATTCAAGAAATTTTGCATTTTTTTTTCTTTGAGCATGCAGGAATTTCAACAAAATGTAACGCTACTTTCATGTCTGTAAATGCTCTATCTCCCGAACAAGTTGAGATAGAGGCTTGAAATTTGGTAGGTATTTAGTATGTAATAATGGGAAGAATCTTATTGATTTTCAGTGACCTCGATTATCCGGAACTATTCCTTTCGGACTCTCGGAATATTCGTTCTGATGAAAGGTACATAAAAATTTTCGAAATTGTTTATTTTAAGGAGTGAATATAAAAGATAATAAAAAAAACATAAATTGTGCATAAAGAATGTAGTCGATCGGATAATTAGTTGCCGAGATATTTGTAATTATATTTTCCATACTCTTTGATTTTTCATGACCCTGTATTTCATTCCAATTTCAATTCAAAGATATATTTTAATTGGAAATGAGACGCTTAATCCGACGCAGTAAACTGTTAGTTAATATGAATCTTTGGAGTTATAAGGATGTTACTTTTACGCAATTCAGTAATAGAGCATTTAAAGTTTATGACGTCATCAAGCCAGGATTTTATTCGAATTGCAATGCATTTTATAAATAGTTTACACATGTTTTATTTTCATATTTTATATTATGCATAACCATAATGGGTAAGTAGTACGGTGGCCCCCAACGACTAGTTTTTTTTTTAAATACTCTAAATATAATATAACATAGTGTAAGGATTCCGGTCCGAATACATCCTAAAATGGATGGGAAACAATGGAATACATTCCATTATTGCAGATAATAGAGAAATAAATGAAACATATTCATACACGTGGAGTTTTTGGACATCTTTTAATTTGCAAATTAAATTTCGGTAAAAATATTTCTACACGTGTACTTTGTTCTTATAAGACAATAAAAATTCGCATATATTAGAATAGCGAATATTGAGCTTATTTTTGCTCTATGCATTATAATTTTATTGCTGCCATTTTTTCTCATTACAATTAAATAGAAAAAAAATTTTTTTGGATTCATGGCGGTTAAATACAAAATACGTGTGAAAAGTATGTGCCGGTAAAAATGATGTTAAGTTTAGCTTAAAATGTATTTTTAAACTGATCAAACTTTGAAATAAAGTTACTATGATTTTGTCTACATGGCGTAATTTTCACTGATTTTTCAATTGTTAATTAAAAAAATATGAATTAGAGCCGTTATTGATTACTTCATCTTCATTGTATACATTGATTACATGTTAGCGAATGTTTTTTTTTAAGAATTAAATTATACGGGAGATGAATTAAACTTTTAATTCATAAAAGTCGAGGATCTCAGAAAAAATAAAATTTTTAAGAGTAGCGTTATGGTAAAAAGAATAAAGGCTTGAAATGATTATGGAACATTACCACATTTGCACTTAAATTAATATGAATATTTCAGCGTTTGTTTCCGGATAACATACCATAAGAAAAATAAGATTTTGTAATAAAGTACAAATTAGAACTATATCTTCATCTGTTTTATTTTACTAATTAAGAAAGATCTGCAATTTCTTCTCTATTCTGTCATCTTATTTACATAAAATTAAAAATTTGTTGTTAATCCTTTCAGGGGCAAGCACTTGTGCTCCTGTAACTTTGAATTCCCACCGGAATTTAGGAAAGAATTTAGTTCAAAATAAGAATAAGCAACTTTTCAACTTTTTCTCGTCAAAGTTAAAAAAGGAAAATTTAATTAAAAGTTTCTGGTTTGAATCAGATTAAAAATAGGTGGTATATAATATATACCACCGCCCCTCAAATGGTTAAAACTCCAGAGGCCCATGAGGCGCTGAACTTAATGTTTCGTACCATATTTCCTTACTGTCGATGAATATTTTTATCGATTATTTCAAATTATAAGTGAAAACCATGATTTCTACTCATCGTTCTAGGACGGGTATTTACATTAGTATATTGTATAAAAAAAGAAAAAATTAATTTGAATAACTACTTTAGAGTCGTTTACAGTATTGTTTCCAACAGTATTTCGTTATATTCCAGATTTTGAACATTCCAACATGCTCCTTTTTGCAATAATGCATACAGAACTTTAATTTTAAACATCGTGCTTATAATAGCGATATACAAACATGTGAAGTCACTCAATCGTGCAATTTAAAGCTTGAACCACAAACTTTCTTAATGAGTGTTATTCTGTGTATGATACTGCTATCAGATAGATAGCATTTTCAAGAAGTCAAGCTACAAATTAAAGACTATCAAATAGTTAAGATTGTTTTATTGTATTTAAAATGACTTTTTATAATATTTCTGGTATCAAAATATACTTTTTCTTATTGACAACAAAATTACAAATAAGATTAGTAGAGTATAAAATAATCATAAAGAAAAGAAGTAATACATAAATTTACTTATAGTAAAAGGTTATAAATCGCAAAAAAATATTATGCTACGTTTTATTTATATGCGTAAACATAAATTTCAAATTTCACAAAATATTTTTTAAATAAAAAATATTGTGTAAATGTTGTGAATTTTTACCTTCAGTCTCATTATTTTCGTACTTATATAACCTTATTTAGATGAGAGAAATTACCTCAAATTTAAGTATTGCCAATGTTGAAATTTGGGTTGATCTATGGTTGAAATTTTAAACGATTTTTTAAAGAAAATTTTGAAACTGCTGCTTAAGGGAGACTCAAAAAAAGCAAAATTTGTATTAATGATTATAAAGCAATGATTTATTTTTGATATTCACGAGTATATATTTGTTAGCTATATTAATGTAAAAAAGGGAGACTGAAAGAGGACTGAAAAGGGAGACTGTTTAAGGGAGACTGAAAAAAAGTATTACGGACTATAAAGCATTGATTTATATTTCATATTGGCCAGTACACATTTGTTTGCTAAATTAATAATTAAAAAAACTTTTTTTACATATATGTTTCATATCATGCATTTTTAGCCGATATTCACATTTTAAAAAAGGCTGCTGCTACATGAACTTTTAGCATCTTTACATAATTTAAACGTCGGAATGTAACTCGAGTTAGCTCAGGGAGAGATAACACTGCCTGGTGTAAAAAACTACACTGTTAAAAATTTGCAGCAAGCTGTCCAGTCATTTTACCGTTTTTATAGAAAACGGTTACATAACCGTAATTTAATTCTGATATGACCATATTATTGCCCATATTATGGTCAGAATAGAGTTAAATTACGGTTATGTAACGATTTTCTATAAAAAGGGTCAAATGACTGGACAATTTGCTGCAAATTTTTAACAGTGTAGGTAATAATCGATTTTAACTGAAACCCTAATGGATTTTTAAATTATAATATATACAGGGTGCAAAATGTTATTTATCGCCAACTTTCAATTTCTCAAACGTTGGTTGTAGACATATAGTTCCAATTACAAAAGCGTTTAAAATTAGGTAAATATTCATGTTGGGGCCCCAACAAAATAATTAAACTAAATAGAAATAAAAAATAATGATTAATTATTTTTTATTATTAATAATTAAATAATAATAATTAAATCATTAATTAAAGTAAAAAATCAATTTTATAAAAATTACGAAATCTAACATTTTATACGGTCCCCCTGTCCCTATACTTATATTTAGTAAATTTTTGCACGTATCATCAATATTAATAAAAGAAGGTTTCGCTCTGTGTGTGTGTGCGTGTGTGTTTGTCTGCGATGGCTAGCAAAATCAAGCCCACCTAGAAGTCTAAAAATTTAGGTGTGGATAGTCAAAGGTCTGGCTATGTGCACCTGAATCTCAGAATTTTAATATTTTGATAATTACCCAAGATATTAATTAGTTTCTCACTAACCATCGCTTCTAAAATGCCATATTTTTCTGAAAATGGTGCAAAAGAAATGTGATACCGCAAAATTAGTTGTGTGTTGGGACAAGGAAGAAAGATTTTCGGTTTACTGGAAAAAGGTTGGGTTACCACAATGACTTTTAACTAAGCCTTTTCGACACATGTCGAAATAACAGAAACTGTTAGGTCTTTCGACACGAAAATTTGCAGATCAATATAAACAAACAATCGCAAATTCAAAAAGTCAAATTTCCACAAATTCCATCCACAAATTTCAGAAATATGAATTAGAAATGTTTAATTTTTCGAGCAACTTAATTTTCAAATGATCAACACGTTTTTTGATAAAAATTTGAGCCGCCGCAGGTGTCTCGATAATGAAACCGCAAAGAATGAGGTACTAAGAGATTTTTTAGGTGACTCAAATTAACAATTCTAATTAAGCTACGATTTTAAAATTAACACTTTTCGAATCCTCTCTGTTTCCACATTACAAGTTTGTAAAAATTAAGATTATCCGATTCTTATAACTGAATATATTTATTGTTTCGCATTAATTTGACTGCAGAAAAACAAAAATGAACCTGTTTCTTTTTTTTCTACGAGCAAGCATAGCAGACAAGATGTCCGTTATCTCTTGAATATAGAAAGATACAAAACAAGTAAATAAAAGTTTGGAATGCTGCTATTAGAAACTGTATAAAATTATCAAAAATCTTGGATTTTTTTTATTGGAAAATTATGCATCCTTACTGAGTTAAAGATATAAAATCATACAAACTCTTGGTTTGTTTAACTTTATTATCACGGACCCGGGCAACGTCGGGCGGGTCAACTAGTAACAAATACAACACAAAAGTTTGACTTCTGTACGACAAAAATTGACACGGTTATTAAATAATCAAATTTTAATTGCTTAATAGGCGTATAGTCAACATAGTGAAAAAGTACCCAAGCCGGTACTCGAACCCGCGTCATCCGTATGGCGCATAGACATTCTGCTACGTTCGTTGGTAGTTCGTCAATGCGCTCTACTTATGACCCGGGTATGAGGTAGTAGAACGTCAATGCGCTACACTGATGACCCGGGTTTGAGTCCCAGCTGGGTCACTTTTTCACTATGTTGGCTATACGCCTATTAAGCAATTAAAATTTGATTATTATGAGTGAAAGGCGGGAGAAATTTTCTATGGAAAAAAATTTCCAAAGTATTAAACTGTTATTTACATTTCAAAGTTTGAGATTTTTTAACATGATTTTGTCTTTTATTCAGGGATCAGTGAAAAACTGAATTAGAGTAATTCGAGATCGAAATCCGGGTGCAATATCCCTTTTACGGCAAAACTACCTTTAGCCGTCATCGCTAAATCAGTGTATCACCAAAGAGTGTTATATCATCTAAAAATTTGAGCTGACTTTGAGGAGTCGCATACAAAGATAAGAATGAAATATTGAAATTAAACAGAAAAATAAATATCAATTTATTATCATATTAGAAAACGGTCTAGTATAAAAAATAAATACATCAAATACTGGAATCTACAAGATATACTGCTCAAAGTGTTCTCCATTGGTGGCAGTGTACAATTGAATGCGTGACAGTACTGAGTCCTGGACACGTTTGTGCATAGCAATCGAAACCACCTTTAACCGGTATTGATAAAACCGAGTATCACAAAAGCCGTTTATTTCATCTAAACATTTAAGCTAACTTTTAGGAGTCAAAGAACATTCAAAAGTGAAATTAGGCAGCGTTGAATTCAGGGGGTGGCCCGGGATCAACATTCCCTCCCTTCCCCCCGGAGCAATGAAATGTCCTTCCCGGAAAATGTGAGATTTTGTGTTTTCAATGGTCAAAAAGTGCAATTTCTCCACGGAACTCTATAATGTCCCCCCGTCGGAGAAAAGTATCTGAATTCAACGCTGAAAGTGCAATAACACTGGTACAATATAAAAAAAATATATAATACTGGCAGCTGCGATGCCAGTATTATACCGTAAAATCATTTTTTTTTTTTTTTTTTTTTTTTTGCAATGTATAGTTGTCAAAAAATAAGAATTATTGTAATTCGTATAATTGGAACCATGATTGTGGCGCCGTTGTATCGATAATACGTTAACTTCCGAAAAATGCTTATATGAAAAACATTTTTGGTATTTTTTGTGATACTTTGCAGAAAACGGAGAGAGGGTCTTCATTAAAAGTAAAATTCCCAATCTTTTAAATATCTCTATTGTTAATTTAAGGGTCTTTTTTAACATGTTTTTTACTTATTTTAAATTAAAGAAAGACATTGAAGAAATGAAAGTACATAAAGTGTTCGTTTAATATTTGGATTTTAAACGCTTATTTATACCTTTTCTGTACCTCTTGTGTGAAATACTGCTTACAGTCTCATTATAATTTATGCAAAAGTGCAAACATTTACAAACACGGACGTTCTTCTTCTGCAATAGTCACAGTAAAGTATTTGTTTAAACAACTAGTTTCAGCATATTTTGCATCTGTAATTACTGAATTCTTTGCCAAATAAAACCGAACATAACAACCCATTTAATTCTGGAATTTCAAATTTCACTTAACGATCAAACTGCATGAATTATATTTTGGTTTGAAGCCAGAAAGTATTTATTTTGTGAAACTTTCGCAGTTGTTAAAATAAATTTAAACGTTACTGCGGTAGTCTTATTTGTGAAAGTTAAATTTCGGAAATTAACTGAAGAATTGGCATAATGTTGTTCTGAATGTTTTTAGAATGACATTTAATTTATTGTATCCGTACAGGTATTAGTAAAATTCCTTTTTAATAGTACTGTAATTTTTTTAGCATTGTTTTACCCTCCAGTGTTAGTACGAAATAAATACTTTTTAATATTTAAAACTATTGGATCTTGAAAAGTACTCCAATTTTTTGTGCAGCACTGCATATAATCTACAGGTTTGTATGTACTCTATACAGTATGTTTCAATTTAGTTTCGTACGAAAACACACAACCCAGATAAAAATTGACCTTCAACAGTTTCTACTAATAGACGGAAAAGTATTTGAATTATTTTGTACAGCCCTGTATAATATTTTACGATATTTATACACGCCACATATTAACCCTTTCAGGTACATATTACTTCTGTTTGGTAAATGGTGAAATGATTGACTGACACCAGAATTCACAAACCAATTTCCTAGAAACAAAATACTTTCTTTTCTGCAAGTTTATTATAAATGCAAAATTTTATTAAAATATTCTGGGTGCCAATTGACAGTTTGTAATTAAAATTAAGTGGTCACATTTTTGTCCACCGCCCGTGAAAGGGTTCAGCGAAATTTTAATTCAGTCAAAAATAAGCGGATCCAGTTCTTTGCGTGTCCTCTATATGATATTTATATTCAACAAACATTTCTTAGTATACTAAATGTATTTTACGTTCAAAATGCATATCTCATATAAAAAAAACCTTTAACTTATTTATGCTGATACACAGTAATGCTTAACATCTTTTTGTGTAGCCCTGTATATGATATACAGCAGGCCCGCGAGCCACATTTGGCCAGCCGATAATTTATCTGTGGCCCGCCAAGCTTTTGGCATTTTCCCTATGTTTCATTCAGTTCATGTTTGATGAAGATAATACACACTTTGCACAAATACACTTGTACTAACCGTAGCTGTATTTTGTCAAGTTGGAGAATTTTGTATTGAAAATATCTAACATTATTTCACAATAGTAAGCTTTGTTTTATTTAATGACAGACATTTCATGATTGAAAAAGAGAAGATTTCTAGTCGAAACTTGGTAGCTATTTTGAATAAAAAAAATCTCTGCTTAAAATCAGAACAAAAAAACTTATTACTTTCAATAGTACGAGAGTCGAAATCATTATCTGCGAAGTAAAAGAATTTATGTCCAGAGCAGTTACAGAAATTGGAAAATAATATAAGCTAAAATACATAGGTGCCATTGATATAGCCAAAAATTTCAATAATCATATGGAATCTATAACTTTAATATTTGTTGGCTATTACATTGTAATTCATAAAGATACAGATGCACAAAATTCCACTAAGTTCGCATTTGTTATTCGCAGACATTTTGTGTACTTAAAAGTAAGCGAGGAGCTTTTGAAAATTATTCCTATGATCGATAGCACCACCAAAAATGATAATTTTGATTCAATTATGAAAATCTTGACAAAATAACGTTTGTCGTTTAAAAAGTAAATTTACTTATTATTGTTTAATATTGCAAATAATAGTGCTCCCGCAACGATTGGTTGTATAAAAAGTAGCAATTACAACATTAAAAGAGAAATACGGAGATCAGGCAAATACACTTAGAATTACTTTTTTTTTAAACATTTTTATTGCGATATAAATTTTTAAATGCCAGATATAAGCTTAAACACTGTTTAACACTTTCCAACCTCGTTGAAAATTGTTTATGACTTCGGTTTGTTTGCCGTATGGCCGTCTGCCGTCTGTCCGTGCTCTAACCCCCGTAAATATGTTCGGATTGCCCTGCAATTTTTATATGCTATTGTCGTTATCTATAGCATGTTCCCTATTTCAACTGAAGTGTGTAGCACTTATAGTTTTTTTACAGGGACACTCAGAAGAATTCCTTTGCATTACGTCTATGGAGAAAAATCGTCTGCGGTTTAAATAAATAATGTTTCACTATTTTAAACGCATTTAAATTTATATATATCAGTAAGGTGCATTACAAGAGGCATACTACAGAATATTGTGTGCATAGCAGTCATCGTTTATTTACAGGGACACACAGAAGAATTATCTTCTGTCTGTTAACAATAATTCCTGTAAGTGCGTTTTAAGTTGCTGAACGCGATTTTAAATTTAACTCACTTTTTGTCTATTACTTGGTGTGTATGAATTCTGTAGATCATATACAGGGCAGCACAAAAGTTCGCGAACACATTTCCGTTTACTGACAGAAATCTCCAGAAGGATAATTTTAAACTGTTCTACGCGTTTCCTAACTAAATTAAAATTTAGCATCCTAAGTAGTATATATACAAATCTATAGATCCTATACAGGGCTGAATAAAACTATTCGGATATTTTTCCGAATATTGTATATGTTGGAAATTTATATTGGAAATTCCTGAAAATACGTTTTTAAATATGTTATGCGTTTTCCAAATTGTTTACTTAGATGTTATCTTTCAGCCTATTAAAAAGTAATGATTTGTAAAATTATTTTGGCAGCGTTGGAAAGTGTTACATAATCTATGCTTGACGCATGATTTTTCGTTCTTATTTAATTTTATTTAAAGTATATTTATCTATGACGGCAGCGACATTTTATTTTCAATTTTACAAAACAATTGAAGTGGTTATTTAATTAAAAACATATTAGGTTTTTAATTTTCCGGTGGGATTTTAATTTTTCTGGTAGATAGTTTTGCTTGATTTTTTATTGTTTGTTTGTTTTAAGCAAGCTTATATTTTGTATGTGCAATTTCAATTCAGCATGATGGTCATTTGCTTTTTTTTCAATGTGGCCCGCGGGTTTGCATACAGTGTTAATTTGGCCACCGATGGAAAACGAGTTTCATATGTTTGATCTACGGCATTTATACATACCACATAGTATGCAAAACTTTAGTTAAATGAATACGTAACTGAAAGCGCACTCCCAGCATTTATCACTTATAGACAATACTTTGGAACAGAACATCCGAAATTTTGTTTCATCCTGTAAATGACCGTTAAATGCTACGTATGTAATATTATACAACAGGTATCTTGTAGTAAACCTCAGTAATGTACATCAACATCTTTATCTTTGAAATAGCAAAACATAATTAAAATACGCTGCAAACAATTTTTCCCCGTAGGCCATTATGTAACCGAATACTTCTGTGTGACTCTGTAGAAGAATTATAAATAATTTACACTCCATATTCTACAGAGCGCCTGTTTTAGTGCACCTCAGAAATTGGCATTGCTATTCGTAATTTACGAAATTCTTCCGAGTAGTTTTTTAAACTTATAATTCAGATTTCTCAACACAAAATATATGTTTTTTGATGCTATCAATACTCAAGGATACATTTTCAGCTGCGTAATATAATTTTTACATTGATGAGTAAAACAAATATGTCAATGTTAATGTTAATGATGTTAATTTAGCATGTTTGCCTGCTGAAGATGAGAATGTTTACTTGAGAATTGATAACATCCGAAAAACCGATATTCCGGGCTGAGGAAACTCATTAACACACAGTAAAAACTACTCGGAAATGTTTCCGAAAATTACGGGAGCATTATAAACTGCTGATTAAGAAATTCTTCTTTAAATCTCTGAAATCTATTCTGAGATTTCGAAAGATAACGAAACGTTTTCGGAATCGTTAATAACTCCTAAGAGGTTATATTATATTTTCGTAAACCTTTTTTAATTCGTTATATTTATGGAAAAAAAACTTCTTCTTTTTTCAGTGTACTGTGGTCAGTTCTAAGGAATTTTGGGGATGCTGGACCATTTTTATTAGAAATTAAGCCCTGAATGTAACGAGACGCATATGCAAAAGTAGAAACGCACTGAACAGATACATAATTTTTTTTTATCTTTCGTCCAAAGTAGTTAACTTTCACATTGCCTAGTCGCTCTTTAACAATAAACGAGCAGGGAAGACCGAGCTATGCTCGGTCAAAATTAAATTTGAGTTCAAATATCATGACCCATGACCAAAATGACCCACTAATTGAATTTTCTCGAACATGTGTCTTAGCCCAACAGTCTTCTCGTGCCGGAAAACCATAGGATGCAAAATTTAGTGTAAATTGAGCCGCTTTTTAGATATTGACCCCCAATGACCCAGAAATGACCCACTAATCGAATTTTCTCGAACATGTGACCTAGTCTAATGATTTTCGCGTGCCCGAAACTCGTAAAATACAAAATTTAATCAAAATCGTTAGAGCCGTTTTTAAGATAAAACTAATTTGACCCGCTTTGACCCAAAAATCCCCTAATCGAACCCCCTAATCGAAAATTCTCGAACATGTGACCCAGCCCAATAGTCTTCTAGTGCCCGAAAATAGTCGGATACAAAATTTC
This sequence comes from Maratus michaelseni, assembly GCA_963931845.1. Taxonomy (NCBI): domain Eukaryota; kingdom Metazoa; phylum Arthropoda; class Arachnida; order Araneae; family Salticidae; genus Maratus; species Maratus michaelseni. The sequence continues at coordinate 94,450,400 of OZ007594.1, read as the reverse complement.
GTCAAAATCGTTTGGACCGTTTTTGTAGATACAATTAGCTTGACCATGACCCAAAATGACCCACTAATTGAATTTTCTCGAACATGTGACCTAGCCCAACAGTCTTCTCGTGCCCGAAAACCATTGGATGCAAAATTTAGTATAAATTGAGCCGCTTTTTAGATCTTGACCCACAATGACCCAGAAATGACCCACTAATCGAATTTTCTCGGACATGCGACCTAGCCCAATGCTTTTATCGTGCTCGAAACTCGTAGGACACAAAATTTAATCAAAATCGTTACAGCCGTTTTTTAGATAAAATTAATTTGACCCGCGTTGACCCAAAAATGACCCACTAATCGAAAGTTCTCGAACGTGTGACCCAGCGCAATTGACTTCTCATGCCCGAAAATTGTCGGATACAAAATTTCGTCAAAATCGTTTGAACCGTTTTTTAGATACAATTAGCTAGACCATGACCCAAAATGACCCACTAATCGAATTTTCTCGAGCATGTGACCTAGCCCAATGGTTTTCTGGTGACCCAAAACAGTAGGATACGAAATTTCGTCAAAATCGTTAGAGCCGTTTTTAAGATAATTTTTGCATATATATATATATATATATATAAACACCCACAAGATTTGCTCGTATTAGAATATATGATTTGCTAATTTAAATTTCACCGCTATCACTTGGATAACGTTAACAAGAGTTCAAACCACTGATTTTGACAACCACAATTTCACAGTACAGCTTTCTTTTTAATAAAACAAATTTCCATTTGTTAAATCTGGTGTGAGTAGTATAATTTTTTTCCAATTAATTTTTATTTTCACGTTCGCTGCCAACTACGAGAATACTCGTAGTTGGTAAACTGGGTTTCCTTGCCAGCTACGAGATAACTCGTTTTTGATATCCTTATCTAAATCGCCGATTATGAGTATTGCCATAGAAAGCACATGCATTGATTAGGTTTTTGGTACACAGAAAGAGACTAAATAATACACTTGGCGTACTGAAATGGATAATTTATTTCTCAAAACCTAGATTCAATAACTAAATGTTTACAACCGAAAAACGTATCTTTTCACGATATGTTTTGGAGAATACTATGAATAAAAGTTATTTGTTTTACATTATGTTGAAATTTTAATAGGTATATTGAAACAAAATTATGCATGATTATGTACAATTGTTTTTTGCTGAAAGTAATCTGTTATATCTATATTTAAATAATAAAACCACAGAAAACAATTCAGAAGCATAATATCGGAGATACGACTTTGGCATCTGTGAACAGATGCACTATATCAGCTTTGGCAGCGAACGTGTTAATGTTATTGATAGAATTGTAAAATTTATTCATAAATGTATTCATAACAATACGCACGGGAGCAAAGCCAATGAATTGAACGTATATGCGTTATTTTAAAAAAGAAAATTTACTGCTTAAGTTTTCCATTATATTTAAAACGGATAACGCACAAATTCTTGATTTTACGAAGAAGATTTCCTAACAGTTAAATGCCGTGGAATCAGACGTTAGTATTTATACTTTCTAACATTGAACGCAAATTTATTTAATGTTTTACATGACATGGAGGTTAAATGTAATTTTTTTGTTGATATATAGTTTAGTTCATATATAAAACTTTGGAAATTTTTCCATAGAAAATTTCACACGCCTTGCATTCATAATATTCAAATTTTAATTGCTTAATAGGCGTATAGCCAACATAGTGAAAAAGTACCCAAGCCGGTACTCGAACCCGAGTTATCAGTGTGTATTTTTCACTATGTCGGCTATACGCCTATTAAGCAATTAAAATTTTAATATTATGAATGCAAGACGTGTGAAATTTTCTATGGAAATATTTCCAAAGTATTATATATGAATTTATTCAATTATCGATGCTGGATTTCCTTTGTTTTCGTGTTTGCCCCAGGGTTGGTTGTTCGCGGAAAATATTCCATCTTGTGCTGCGTTTGTAGCATTGCCAGCAGTTTATAGTGAGAAAGTTCCAGGCTGAGTATCGTTCCCAAGTGGTTCAGTTGGTAGAATATCAGTGCGCTACACTGACAACCCGGGTTCGAGTCCCGGTTTGGGTAATTTTTCGCTATGTTGGTTATACGCCTATTAAGCAATTAAAATTTGAATATTATAGTTTAGTTTTTTTTAAACTTTTACTTGAAAATGAATATATTGAAAAGCGCTATTCAAACGACAAAATGCCAACTGTTGTACCATACATGACTCAATCGTTTTTAAGGCAAAAATACACATTGTCTGACAATTTTTAAATAAACGGTACTGATCTCGCGTACATATAACCAGCTTCTGAGTACTTCAGTGTTAATTAACAAAATTAAATAAATAATTTTATATTACATTACCAAAATTCTAACTAATCTTCCATTTTTGTTCTGTATCATAAATGGCGTAACTTCTGTATGAAAGATTGCATGCATAGATCCGTGTATTGCATATTACAGTATATAAGCAGAAAATTAGACACTTACCTTTTTCTTGTGTTCAGCGCTTATTGCGACAGTATCCACTTTACCTATTCCGCAGTAAAGTTTGCGATATTCTCACATGAGACATAATTATTTATTGATTTTTTTTTTTTTTGCTTATTTAGTTATGGTTTTTTTACCATGCCACAACAAAATTGTCAAATTTTATCGCATTTACTTTTCAATTATTTTAAAGAAGTGTAATAAAAAATTGACCATCATAATTCTTTAATAAAATTCATATTCTTCTAAAGTGTAATACATAAAATGGTCTGAAAATTTCTTAGTAATATTCTTTCTTGTGCTTCAAATATGTCTCTGTTTTATATATCGGGCAGATTTAAGAGAATATGAAGAGAAAAGAGTAAAATATATGAATAAAAGTCTTTCATTAAACACATTGTGTCCGAATCAAATATTTTTTATTTAAAACTTTCACTAAGAAAATATTTCTGACAAAGGATTGCGCTATTTAAATAATATGATGACGAAAAATTTAAAGTTTGGCGACTTTTTTTTTTTTTTTTTTTTTTTTAATGATATGACGCACCTGCTGCTGTTGCGAGCAGATAAATGGAAACATGGCCATAAATGGAAACATAGTAACACCAGAGAAATCACAAATTGTTTTGTGGTATGCTGAAAAGAAATATGCAATCGCAGTGAAAAGAATGTTCGAAACAATGTACAAAAGATATCCACCCGAAGTTAGAATCATTATGAAGTGGACCAAAACCTTCCTTCAACCCGAAAGTGAACTGAAAGCTGAAAAGAGCCGGAGAACACCTGTGAAAGCAAACACTTAACTGGATATGTTATCAATTTACGCATTACCCTAAATGCAGTATTTATATTTTGTATCTTTTTGCTCTTCATATTCTGTAAACAATCTCTCATAAGTGAAGCGAAAAAAAATTCATCATTAGAGAAATGATAAGCTCTAATGATTCTAGCTCATGAGCAATTAAATCCTGAAAATAAAATAAAAAATTAATTATGTGCATAAAAATAACTTTGTACAAAAACCATTAAAATAAATAATACCAGTTTCAACAAATTTCAAAAATTGAAAGTATTTAAGAAGTTACAACATTACATACGTATTTTCGACAGATGTTAGAGCAGATAAGAATAATAACTAAATTCAACAATATCACAGAATGTCTAGCTCCAGAACTCAAGTTTCCTGTTTTATAAACAATGCGTAGATTTTTCTACGCCAATGAGGCAGGAGGAATTAACTAATCCGAGCGCTGGATTATGTCGGAAGTTTCAACTGAAAGAAACTGAATTTTGAGGTGAAAAGGCGTCAGCAAGAAAGCGGGTTTTTGGAATAAAAAAATATAGGAAACGATTAGAACGAATTTGACTTTCTAAGAACGAGGAAGAAAATAAAAAAGGTTTTTGATTACATGGCTCCTGAAATTAGAATTTTTTCTTAGAAATTAAGACCTGAATATCATGCATAACGAGATGCACGATATGCAAAAGCACAAACACATTGAACCGTGCCATGCGATCAGTACATGGGTCGTACATCAGTTGCTGATTTAGAGTTTCAACGCCATCACTTGGATGACGTTAGCTTGAAATGCATAATGTTTTTTTATTTTATGACCATGTAATGCTTACTGCTTATAATATATTTGTCGAGGTGTCTGTGGACCAATTCCACACATCCCCGAGGCATAACAACTTGTGGGTACTAAATGGTTGGTATTCCTTGCTAGTGGCCCAAAAAAATTAAAAATAATAAACAAATACAATAAATTAATGAACTTAAATGAGGGATAAAGATGAGCTCTTGATGTAGTAAAAGTGATGACTGGGAATGCACCATATGGTCCCTAACGCTCAGCGGGTACCCGAAGTAGCTCAGGCTCAGACTCTCGCATTGAAAAATGCACTTCGCTACTCGGATCTCCTGACGCGAGCGTGTGAACCGTGGGGTGCGGGGGAAAAGGCTGCTTCTATATAAATCAAAACTGCCCGGTTGGGCGGGGCCTGAGGGAACCAATGAAATTTCAGTATTCCCTCAAAATGTGTCAGCAGTCCAGAAATTCAAAAAAAGAAAAGAAAAAGAAAAAAAGAAAATTTAAAAGGACTCAATGCTGTAACAGGATCATGTAATTGCTGTAGTTTTCTTTATATGAAATAAATAAATATTTATTTCTTCTGGTGTAGGTAATATATTTTTTTTTCTGACTTTAAATAAGAGTTGTACAATTTTGAAATAATTATAAAAATGCGCACGGTAGCAAAGTTAACATATATACGTATACGTTATGAACCTTAATGTTTCAGATTTCGACTATATTTTATAGTGATAAAGTTTATGAACAAGATTTCCTAACAGATAAATGCCGTGAAATACAATTGGGCACACAATGATTTATTGTTTTACATGACATGCAGAAATATGTGAAATTTATTTTGTTAATGTATAATTTAAATTTTCGAAGTTTATTAAAATTATTACTTAAAAAATATGTACCGGGTGATTATTATTAAAGTTACGATTTCAAAAATCTATAATTTTAAAACTACTGGTCAGAATGACTTGCTATTTTAGCAGAACAATCGTGAGGCAGTGGAATTTTGTTTGGCGAAGGAAAAAAATAGTTCCAAATTGTGTCGATAGATGGCGTTTTCAGGGTAATGTCAGGGGAAAGACCAAAAATGTATTCTTGAACCCTTTCCGGCGCGGTGTAAATTTGTTTGCAAAATGATGAAATAATAGACTGACACCGGAATCTACAAACGAATCCATTAGTAAAAAGAAACTTGCTTATTTTCTGGTTCTTAATGAAAGGAAAATTTTAATTAAATATTCTTGGTGCCGTTTGTCAGTTTTAGAATTAAAATTGGGTGTCCTTTTTTGTGACCACCGCCCGTTAAAGGGTTAAACATAGGAATGATGTTGCCAAAAGGAAAAAAATAGAGTTCAGAGATTTACTAAAAATTTATTAGCGAAAAGACAAGACTACGTGTTTACAGCGACGACAGCGATAATGACAAAAAATGAAAAAAAAAGAGCTTCATGGAACAAACACCTTACTGATTATTAAGGCATAAGTTGCTCAATATGCCCCCCGCCTTATTCCGCTACTAATTGGAAGCGCAAAACGGCATGCTCCACAACAGATCGGAGGGTATCTGTACTAATGCAATGGGTGTGTTGTGTGATGCTTGCCTTCAAGTCGGCTAGATTCTGAATCCGCCCGCTATAAACAACATTCTTCAGGTACCCACAAAGCCAGAAATCACACGGGTTTAAGTCGGGGGAACGTGGCGGCCACGTTGTTGGAAAATGGCGGCTTATGATCCTATCATCTCCGAAATTATCACTCAGTAGCTGCTTCACAGTAGTAGCAATGTGCGGAGGAGCGCCATCTTGCATGAATATTATGCGATCCACACACTGACGCTGTTGAAGTGCCGGAAGAACATGGTTACGCAAAAGTGCTTCATACCGCTTGCCAGTAACTGTGCAGGTAACGGGACCCGCAGGTGTGATCTCCTCGAAGAAAAATGGACCGATGATAAACGCTGCCGTTATTCCGCACCACACAGTGACCTTTTCAGACTGAAGAGGTAATGGCTATAGCTGGGACGGATTCTCGGTCGCCCATATCCTGCAATTTTGCGTATTTACAGAACATTGCAAATGAAAGTGGGCTTCGTCAGATCACAGAATGTTCCATGGCCATCCATTGTCCACTTCCATCCGGGCAAGAAATTGTAGTGCAAAAGATTGACGTGCTTCCAGGTCAGCAGGTAGCAACTCCTGCACATGAGTTATCTTGTACGGATAACAGCGTAAGACGTTCCGTAGGACTTTACGCACCATGCTGTTCGGCCAATCCCCCTTGCACTGCTGATTCGAGCATGACTGTCAGTATGTTCCTGTAATGCTGTAGCCACATCTTCCACTGCCGCAGCTGAAACTGGTTTCCTTCCTCTACCCCGTTTAACGTCAAATGAACCGGTCTCTTCGAATTTAGCAATCATTTTTTGCAGACCATTTGTTGTTATTGGACCTTTTTTTATGGATTTTAATGTCCGAAACTTCCTAATAGCTGTAAGTGCACAGTCATCGTTCTTATAAAAAAGCTTCAAGAGCAGAGCGCGATCCTTCATAGTCAGAGTCATGATGAAGCATTCAGGCAAAGAGCTGCTGCTCTGCATTTTTATGGTTGTTATGTCTGCGGTGCGCATGTCACGTATTAGTAATTTGCATATCTTCAGACAATGTGAACCCAGACAGCGCCATCTATGGGCACATTTTGAAACTTTTTTTTTTCCTTCGCCAAACAAAATTCCATTGCCTCACGATTGTTCTGCTAAAATATCAAATCAATCTGACCAGTAGTTTTTAATAAAATTATCGATTTTTGAAATCGTAACTTTAATTATAATCACCCGGTATTTAATTAAAATTTTCCTTTCATTAAGAACCAGAAAAATAAGCAAGTTTCTTTTTACTAATGGATTCGTTTGTAAATTCCGGTTTCAGTCTATTATTTCATCATTTTGCAAACAAATTTACTCCGCGCCGGAAAGGGTTCAAGAATACATTTTTGGTCTTTCCCCTGACATTACCCTGACAACGCCATCTATCGGCACAATTTGGAACTATTTTTTTCCTTCGCCAAACAAAATTCCATTGCCTCACGATTGTTCTGCTAAAATATCAAGTCATTCTGACCAGTAGTTTTAAAATTATCGATTTTTGAAATCGTAACTTTAATTATAATCACCCGGTATATTACAAAGCGCAGCTTAAAAGACTAAATGTCAATTATTGTAACAAAAATGATTAGATCTCCCTTTCAAGTAAAAATTCCCCAACATTCAAAACAACGAGGCTAAGGACGATTAATTATGACCAGTCTCTGAATGCTACACCATATAAAAACAAGGGTGACAAAATTCAATAAATAAATTTATTTTACATTACCAATATTCAGTATTAATACACTTTTATTTTTAATCATACATGCTGTAATTTTCGTATGACTGATTACATGATTATATATTTGTATTGCACATTACATTATATAATGAGAATATCATATACTTACACATTTTTTTCTTTTCATCTCAAAATGCATAAATTTCACTTTAAATATACCTCACATTAGCATTCGTCTAAGGGATATTGCAATATTCTAACAGGAGACATATTTGTTTATTTACAGCATTTATTCATTATGCAAGAACAGAATCTTCAAATTTTATCACAGTCATTTTTTAATTGTTTCAGAAAATGTAATAAAGACATTAAATTTATTATCCTGATACCTTTTTCAGAATCCACCCTCTTCTAAAACATAATACATAAAATGTCTCCAAATATCGTAATAATATTGCTTTCCTTTGCTTCACATATTTCCCTGTTTTATATCTCAGGATTCCTTTTTTAGAATCCATCCTCTTCTAAAATATAATACATAAAATTCCTCAAAATATCGTAATAATATTACTTTTATTTGCTTCATATATTTTTCTGTTGTATATCCCATGTAGAGTAAAGAGGAGATGAACAGTAATGTGTAAAATATGTAAATAATATTTTCGTTCATTATTTTAATATGTTAAAAAACCTCGGTCAGTTTTACAAGATTTTTTTTTAAAGTCATTGTTTTAAACAATTAAAAGTATATGTAACAATACTTTTAACTTTAGAAAGTGCAATAATAGTGTAAAAAATTATTACTTGATATTTAACAAATACTTACACACACTATAGTGTCTGACACTTAGAGTCATAGTAAAATTATAATGTGAAATATATGAAGCTTAGTAAAAAATATATTTATTATTGAAATTCCGGGATCTTCAAACCTTTCTTTTTTCTTAAGAATTCTTTTTAAAAATACAACATTATTTTATTTTGTTATTTTATCATTTTTTATTTTATTCTTCATTTAGGCGCATTTTTAATATATAAGTTTTAGAATAATTTCACTTCAAGTGAAATTATCTGTCTTCATCAGTTCAAAAAATATTTATGTTTCTCATTTTTTTAAATAAGTGTGTGACAACATTTAATAAATTAATACAAAAATGGATTAAACTATGCATTTTATACGTGATTGCAATGTCAGCCCAAATAATATTAAAAAGGAAAAAAAAATAGAACCATACGCATACATTTCGTAAAGTTGTTCAAGAAATATGCATCAAAAAGAAAAGTGAAAAATTACACCGCTTTTCATTTCTATTCAAAAGTGTAATTATACCCCACACTTTAAACTGAGAATTGTTTAAGACATGTTTCTTTCTGTTAATTTCTACTCTTCCTTATTATTTAAATAAACAATTTGTCTTCCTAAAGGCTGTTTTATTCAACGTTCAATATTTTCAATGTCGAATATGGAACCACAATGAAGAGAATTTAGAACCAGTTTAACATTTTTTCAGCATAATAAAAACCTAACTTATAAACTAAAATTAAAGCAATATTAACACTTCAATAATGCTATAGGGTTCTCAATGCTATAGAGTAGGCCTGTTTTTTTTCTCCATAATACTTAACAAAATCACCATAGGCAAGTTCACGCATCTGTTGTCTTCTTTTTTAACTAATGAAGGTGTTGATATCTAATTATCATTGTTATTATAACAAAATGCTTTTTTTTTCATACCTTTCCAGGCTTCTTCATGCCTCTTTAACTCGCAACATTTTGACGTTGTTTAGGTTTTCTGTTTCGCATGACTTCTAAAAAGTTAGTTGGGGAAAGTAGCCTAAAATGATCCCCTCCGTCAAAACGATCCACGTATGTTTTCTTCCAGAATGGTCGCGCTATATACAGGGTAAAACATAAACAAGTTGAGCCAAGTGAAGAAGAAGCAATGACATCAAGCGATCGCGGTATTATGCGTCTGAATAGAATTCTTTGAAAAAATGGTTTTATAACATCTGTTGCAAGGTACGCACTAACTTTCATATTTATTTAGATATGCAATCTTTCATGTACAGAAATATGATTTGGTTTACTCAATGGTGTATGTTTTTAGATGTGAATTACACTTATGTATTATCATAATTACTTTAAAATCCTTTATTTTTCTGATAAAAACAATTTACAAGTATTTTTAAATGACGGATCATTTTAACTTCTAATGAGGGTAAAATGATCCTTTGGACACTTTTTAAAAAATCTATTTTTTTATTAGTCAATTTGGGTTTCAAATATTATTAAAATATGTTTATAATGCAAAATATAGTGTAAAACATACTAACAAATGGCCAAAGTTTTTTTTACACAGCTATGAACATTTAACTATTTAAACAGTTATGATATTTTAAACAAGTCCCTTAAGGGGATGATTTTAGGCCACATTAACCTACTAATATTTTTTCTCTCTTTTAGATTACTATTATTGTTTTAAAAGCGTTGTGTATTGTATATTTTTAAGAATGTTTGCTTCAGGCTTCAATGAAAAATGTAGTGTGTGGTACTTTTACCACCCTCAGGACGAGTGTGATATATAGGTTTCATTTAGATCGAGAATGGTTTTCAATTTTTAGTACCAAAATATTTCAGTCGTAATTTTTGCCTTGTCTAATCGTAAAGTTCTAAAAATAACAAATTAAAACTATATAATTGTTATTTTTGAAAAAAAAACTGTGAAAAGAACTTTTTAAACTTTATCCTGTGGCTTTCGTCACTTAATCTGCCCTATACCCTACATTCAACTAATGCTTTACATAATGTTTTCTCTTAAATCCTTATTAATCTTTTAACAAATCTTTTGATTTTTTTTCCTTTACCTTTAAATTTAACATTCTAATTTTTTATTAATGTTAATAATTATTATTAATTTTTAGAAATGTAAAAAGTAGTTTCTTAACTACAGTTATACTATTCCCAATGGCGCCATCTATCAGCAAGACACTTAGATGAGTGTCTTGCTGGCCTTTAAGCGGATGCCAGATCGAAAGCCCTTCACACATATTTTAACACTGCTTGTTTAGCACTCGGAATAATAAAAAAAAGTTGAAAAACACTATACGGAAATACTGATATTAAAAATTAAAATGTCGTTAATTGACGCTTGCACTCAAAGGGTTAGCAAATAAATAAAATACACTTTACTTTCAATTATCCGGACTAATGTAGGAGAACGGCAGACCAGATAAGCTGGAGGTCTATAAGTAAACATTTCTTGTTACCCCAAATCATTCAAGATAAACGTTCTATACCCAAATCTGCTCCCGCGGAAGATGAGACTAGTGGCTTGCCCTCCCATGCAATTCACGTTCGGACGCCGCGGGAAAGCAAGGGCCGTACGGATGCCGGACATCAGGTGGAATTCCCGACTCCCTTATGGGGTTTCGGCGAGGAAGCCGTTCGACAGTCCCTACGGTTCATCAGGTGTCACGTGGGGAAGTCTCCTTTGAGAGAGTAGGAACTTCCGCCGAATCGTAACGACCTCTGTCGTCGACACCAGGGCAAAGATTGAGAGGCCTCGCTGGAATGCGACCCCTCTGAATCGGTCGGAGCGCCACGGTGAGACAAAGCCGCTGGCGCGTTAAAAGTTCCTCAGAACTTGGGCACGACGAGGAGAAGGGCTCGCTCGGCGCCGTGAGGGCACCGGTGGCGCTTTCCAGTTTTATACCCAAATCTGCTATTATTCATATTTTCCGGCCTCGTAGTTGTCATGTACTGTATTGTACGTTTCAAAATTTTATTAGAGAAAAAGTAAGTTCCGTAATAAAAATATTTTACACGTTTTAAGGTATATTTTATAATGTCTATTCTAATTTCAAGAAACATAAAATCATGTACCCTTTACAGTGATAGATCACATTCTGTTTTAAAATAAATATAATCTGAAAGAAAAACTCAGTTATTATTATTATTTTAAATCTATGATCGTTCATAATGTCATTTTTAACATAACAAATTTTTGCACTACCCATTTTCACAGATCATTATTTTATTTTCAAACACAGAAACAAGCAGTGTACATGTCTAAAAGTTTTAATAAATGCTTTCAAAGTACACAAAACTAGTCAATCTGTTAAAAATTGTAAAATAGTAAAAATATTTTCACCTGTCGCTCTCAGGCATCTTCAGTCACTGATGTTATGTTTCTGCTTCGTCAGTCAGTAGGCGAGGGCGTCTGGGGGGTTTTCATCAGATTGACTGACGAAGGAGAAAATAGTCTGCTTCTTGAGTTAACTCTCAGGCATCTTTGGATGCCTGAGAGCGACAGATGAGTTGGGTTGATTATTGACGGCTAATTATCTACACTTGGGATATAGGCCCGGGGGGTAGTGCCCTTCGTGGGGGTCTTTCTAAGGGAACCTAACTCGTATTTACGCATGGATAAATCCACGGCTCGAAGAAAACGGCGAAAACTCCGAACGATTAGGCCGACGGGCGCAATTGGGATCGAACCCAGCACCTCCCGTCTACCAGCTTCGAGAGCAGAACCTCTCAGCCACTGGTGGGGCCAGCGACAGATGAAAATATTCTTACTTTTTTACAATTTTTAACAGATTTAATAGTTTTGTGTAGTTTTAAATGCATTTTTAAAGACTTTTAGACATGTACACTGCTTGTATATGTGTTTGAAAATAAAATAATGTCTGCGAAAATGGGTAGTGCAAAGAATTATTATTGAGTTAAAAATGATTTAAATTTATTTTACAGTACATTGAAAATTATTACTCAAATGTGAAAAGTCAGTGGTGAGATAAAATAGTCCAAATTTACAGTTTTTATCTTTTGAAAGGTTTTTGGCTGAATGACTGATTCTACTTATTAGCCCTCTTCCGCGACGGTACACTGCATGTAGAAGGATCATATGTAGATCAGAAAAGACACTCGCGTCAAATATCTTGGAAAAGTAATTCCTATACTGCCCGATAGACGGGAATCAGCCTTTTAAAGAAATTAAAAAACTAGGCACAGTTGAAAAACATGAAAATTGCTCCGGTATAATCTATTTTAGAACTGAATGATTAAAAACATTTACTTATGCTCATATTCGCCAAACAAAATCTCAACTCCTGGTTAAAAGGGAACAAGTCGATTAAACGCTCAAATGGTAAACACTATTAACATGCAACATTAAAGAAGTGAGTATAAAACATCACATATTTTTCCTGAATGGTGTATACAAATTTAAAATTTTATACATACATTAATATTAAAAATATCGACGTATCGACCACCATCTATGGTCATCTTCAGGAAAATTTTCTTATATTGCTTTTAAAGTTTCAAATGCGAAAAACAATTCGTCCGTTGCCACTTTATTATTGCCGTCCACAAATTAAAAATTAACAAGGGTAACACTCCACCATCATACCAACCAACCACAAGTAGAAACGATGCAGAAGCATCGTTTCTACTTGTGGTTGAAGATTGGGGTATAATTACACTTTTGTATAGAAATGAAAAGCGATGTAATTTTTCAGTTTTTTTTTATTTTTTATGCATATTTCTTGAACAGCTTTACGAAATATACGCGTATATTTCTTATAAATATATATGCGTATATGCGTTTTTTGATGCATATTTCTTGAACACCTTTATGAAATGTATGCGTATATTTCTTATAAATATATATGCGTATATGCGTATCCTTCTTATTTAAATCTTTAGTGGTTGGTTGGTACGATGGTTGAGTGTTACTCTTGTTAATTTTTAATTTGCGGACGGCAATAATAATGTGGTAACGGAAGGATTGTTTTTCGCATTTGCAACTTTAAAAGCAATATAAGAAAATTTTCCTGAAGATGACCATAGATGGTGGTCGAAACGTCGATATTTTTAATATTAATGTATGTATAAAATTTTAAATTTGTATACACCATTCAGTAAAAATATGTGATGTTTTATACTCACTTCTTTAATGTTGTAATATTTCATGGTGTAATCGTCCAGCATTTACATTTATATTATATATTACTATTAACATGATTGGAAAATCGGCTAAAATGAGGTCCTGACATGCTAATGGTGGTGATAATAGTAACAAACACAATTTGTGAGGTTAACCGATGTTCTTTCGTTTAACAGGGAGTTGAGGTAGATGGCGAAAACGAGCGTTAGCAGCTTTTTAAACTGGTCTCTTAATAATAAATCAAAAGAGAAGATTTATGTGGCTTGAAGCAAGGGTATAACAATGATATATGGCAACAAACTCTAAATTGGAATAAATTTCATTCCATATGTGATACTCAAATGTTAATAAACTTATATAAAGAAAAATGTCATGTACTTATATGGCTTAAACTATACAAAAAATACCAATAAAAGTTATAAACAATTTGACTTTTTGAGCTTTTTGAAAATTCGTCATATCAAATATTAAAAGCATTTATGAAAAAAAAATGATACGCCACTATAATAAGACAGGATTTATTATGCTTCTAAAATATAATTTGTGTTCTACGAAACAATTAATCACAATGTAGATAAACCAATCATCATGCTCCATCATCAGTGAATATATGCGTGAATTCAGAAATTTATTTTTTATTCAGAAATTCTGAATAATACTTTTGTAATGTATTGCATAATGCATCCTTATAGGTGACCCAAAGGTGGTCATAGTTAAGATTTGAGTATTTTTTATTATTTTCTGGTTTGGTATGGGTGGCTGAATTTTTGTTTGTAAAATTTTACACTTATCTCTTATACATATCAAGTATACGTTTCTTAGTAAAATAAAATTTAATTACTTTTATAATACAATTTCAAAATTGTGGCTTGTGAGCCACATAGTGTTAGAATGATGACTAATGTATTGAAATTCGTTTTAAAATGTAAAAAAATACACGGCAAACTATTTTGCTTAATATGCTCTGATGTTCCTTCCTTTCTTTTGATATCATTCGCGTTTTTCTTCTTGATCTTCTTATCTTATGACACGAAAACACTTCGAACCACTTTTTGTACACGTTAGTTCAGGGATTTTCTTCTCGGAGTTATTTACTTACTCTGGTATTAACAATAATTAGTAATAAGTTTTTTTCAGATATGTATGTAGAAATTTTGGAAATCATCCTTACTACACTGATTTTCATATTTGTTTTCTAAGGTACTTTGGGAACACGCATACGGTCGCAATTTGCCCGACGTAAAAGTATTAATTTCTGAAATTTCTTAGGATAGAAATGTGGTACAAGAGAAAGAAATAAGCTTTCAGAAAACGTAACATAACTCAAAGATCCAAGAATTTAAATACGTGTAAATCAATATATCTTCTTACCTGGAAATTAGAACGAATACTCCTCAAAAGTGAAATCACTGCATAAAATGTCAGAGGACCGTTTAAACGTTTACCGTTTAAACGTCAATGTTCCAAAATTGGAACAGAAATTTTAACTAAATGTTACAAATGCAAATAATTTTCGAATTATTACGGTTTTTTGTATAATGATAACAATGATTATGAAATATTTTTTTCATTAAATACTAAAAATTAAATTTTATTTTTGTTATTTTTTATGATTTTTAGAAATTTCCTATTTTTGAGGTAATTTTCACTATTTCAAATAACATTCTCCAACACATTTATTATGCAAAAAATTTAAAATTATTTTTTATAGTCATAAGAAGAGAACTACTACTTGTAAAAAAAATGTTACTAAAAACTATCTAAAATAAAATATAAATGTTTGACGCAGTTTGAAAAACTCATGTTCCGATTTTGGAACATTGGTGCTTTAGCGATAAAGTTTTCAAAAGGAGTAATCGTATAAATAAGTAATTCAAATCTCATTACATAATCCGTTGACTGATTCAACGCTTCAACATTGGTACCGTCAAGGTCAAAGACCAGAACAGACCGTGTCAAAGCATTTACCCGGAATAGTTTAATTTATTAGGTAAGTAAAGTGTAAATTGAAGGGAGGGGCGCAAACAGAAAGAGGAAAAAAAGTTTTTTCTTTTCCTTTATTTGCATGGAACTTTCGTCTTTTGTTGACTCGCAGTTGGAATAATTTGTAACATTATTGGAAGCTAAAGTAAAATAGATTTCTTTAGTAGAATACATACAATATTCAGCAGAATATATTTTTTTAGTAGAATATATGTTTTTTTTTTTGTTGTGATTATAAAGCATGTCGAAAAAATTTTTAACTGTAGAAGAAGCAGTAGCGTATATAGAAACTCTTTCGGATTCAGATTTATCCGATGTTGATATATGCCAGTTACCTCCAGATGAACCAGGCGATATAACAGACGAAGGAGATATTGTGAAAAATGACTTTAAGCCCATTATACCAACTGACGTGACTGGAATGATAGACGTAATTTGCAAAAAACGATGATACTAGTTGTCAAAAAAACGTGATACACAATACAGAAGCCGATCCTTCGAATATAAAAAATGAACTTCCGGGAAGAAAACGTAAGTTGGAATCTACAAATATTATTCCGACTTCTTCACAGAAAGTACAATAACCTCCTAAAAAGAAAATTGCATGGAAGAGAAAATGTGATTTTAAAAAACCTATTTTATCAAACAGAATCGAAACAATTTTGCAGACGTTTCCTAACTTAGTAAATCTGTCACCTATCGACCTATTTTTTTAAATTTTGCCTCATGACTATATTGAACTCCTCGCTAAAATGACAAAATTGTGCGCTTTACAAAAAGAAGAAGATATTGAAGTAGAATATGAAGATATTTTGCAGTGTTTTGGTCTACTTCTTCTAAGTAGATATCATTCTCTTCCTACTGAAGATATGTATTGGAGCACAGCGGAAGATACGTCCGTTCATATTGTTCCAACTGTTATGACCCGCAATCGCTTTAGAAAGATGAAGAAGTATTTTCACTTGATGGACAATAATCAATTGAAAAAAGATGATAAACTTGGTAAAATAGCACCGATATATGAAAAGTTATCTAAAAATCTGCAACAGTTGGAATCTGGCACGAGAAGTTGAGCATTGACGAATCAATGGTCCCGTACTATGGCCGGCATACATGCAAAATCTTTATCAGAGGAAAACCTATTAAGTTTGGATTAAAAATATGGATGATGTGTTCATCAAATGGATATCCATACGCTATGGAGATACACAGTGGAAGAAAAGGGTCCGCGTCCGTTGTACAGTTAGGTTCGAGAGTTGTGAACGAATTATGATCTAACTTGCAAGAAAATTCAAAGCATGAAATATACTTCGATAACTTTTTTACTTCCTACGATTTAATTTCGGAGCTTGCAAAATGTGGAATACGAGCGACAGGCACAATTCGTGAAAATCGCACTGCCCTTTGTCCATTGAAATCTAAAAAAGAACTCGCTAAAGAAGACAGGGAAATTATAATTTTCGTTCCGATGGAGCGGTATATATCTGCAGTTACAACAATAATTCGGTGGTCAGAGTAGCATCTAACTGCTACACACATGAACCCGTTGGAACAGCAAAAATATATTCAAATACAAATAAATGAAAAATTGATGTTACGCAATCTCGTATTATCAAGAAATACAATGAAGGCATGGGAGGCGTTGACGTTTTGGATAAACTTTTAGGTAGTTATAGGCAAAAAATGAGGAGTAAGAAATAGTGGTGGAATCTTTTCATAAATGCTTTAAATATGGCAGTTGTTTCAAGTTGGATTATACACTCTAAGATGAATGACATCAAAATATCGCATTTGGAATTTCGTAGGCAAATTACAACTTTTCTTCTACGGAGAAAAGAGAGTCTGGTCATTCATCATGGTACCTACATCTCAAGGACGTTGCGTAGTTTGTAAAAAAAAACACAACAAAGAAATGTTTTCAGTGCGATAAACGCATTCATCAAAGTTGTTTCCTAACATATTATGGACACTAGAAATGAATATAATTGAAGAATTTTGTTTAGATTTTCCAAAATCAGGTATTTTATTATATTTTAATATTAATTAATTATGTAATAATACATGTTAATTGTGTAATAATACATATATATACTCAGAAAATACCACAAAATATTCTCTGTATTGAATATTTCTTTCTGTTGAAAATTTTGTATAAAAATATAACCCACGAAACGCCAATGTTCCAATAATGGAACATAGCAAAAAAATAGGAAAACATTTTTTTTTTCGAAATTTTATTATTGTAATAGATAAAGGTGCTTTAAAGAAGCCTAATTCTACATTTTTTTATTAATAGGAAGATCCGTTCATAGTACGGCGTTTAAACGGTTCTTTAAATTCAGTCACGTGCACTGCAGATACATGATTGACAATGAAGTAGCAACAGTTTTAATTAAAAATAAATTTAATACTACGAGGTTAAGTCATTCAGTAAGTCACAAAAGATAATTAAATAATAACTTACAATGATATTCACTTCAGAACTATTTTTATTTCTCAACATATTCTCCACCAATATCTATGCACTTAAATCACCGTTTTATCAGTGCCCCAACACCAGTTGCATAAGATTCTTTGGGTTGAACACAGGAGACAATTCAAACATTTGGTTGCCAATTTCTTCAACATCCACCATACAACTTCGACTTAGCTCCAAGCGATTTTCATCTGTTTAGTCCACTAAAAAACCATCTTGGATGCTTCCAAGATGATGTTCACAGATAATGAAAAGGTTCAACTTGAAGTCCTAATGTGACGGAGACAGCACCCCAAAGAATGTTATGCAGTTAGTGTTGGGGCACTGATAAAACGGTGATATAATTGCATAAATATTGGTGGAGAATATGTTGAGAAATAAAAATAGTTTTGAAGTGAATATCATTTTAAGTTATTATTTAATTATCTTTTGTGACTTATTTAATGGCTTCCCCTCGTACTTTTGAGAGGTTGACTACCTTAGGAACACTGACTACATTTGGTTCACACACTTTATTTTATGACAGTCATTTCTTCATAACGTATATTCCTTCTTTCAGAATTTCCAGCAGGAATTCGGAGTTTTATGATTAAAAAAGAGATTCCTGAAATACATGTCAGTAATGCAAATAGGTTAATCTCTGAACAGAGATAACAGAATTTCTATTTTTGAAACTTTAAATGAATCTTTTTTTGAAGCAGTGTGAATAAATTATCTCTCGTGTTACAAAATGATATAAGACAATAACGAAAAGTGCCCAGTTAAACTGGTGGCATTGAGCTCACAGGCTTTTCACACTAATTGTTTATTATACTGTTATTTCAAAGGATAATGCCCTTCGAAAAATAAAGAATTCGACAATAAATTAAGGAAAGGGAAATTACTCCCCCTTTATATTTGACCATGTGCCCCCAAAATTAATCAGGGAAGCGCCTTATCACAATAAACATATATACAAAATTTGAAGCAAATCGGATAATTCGGAATGAAAAACACATTTATCTAAATTAAGGGGGGTTTAGCTCTCGCCCGTTACCCCCTTTATGCTTACCCAATGTAACCCCAAAACTACATTTATCTAAATTAAGGAAGGATTAGCCCTTCGTCCACCCCTTTATACTTAACCAATGATTCCTCAAAACTAATCAGGGAAGCACCTTATCAAAATGAACCTGTATACAAAATTTGAAGCAAATCGGATATTTCTATCAAGATTTATCTCGTTACGTACATGCATACGTACATACATACGTACATACATACAGAACCTGCAGGCACATCAGCTCTCAGGCTCCTGTGAGATAGAAGCGCAAATAATTATAAATCTCTAGTAACAAAGTATTTTTGTTTATATTTTGTTAAGTATAAATGTTGCTAACTGTTAGTGATTATGAGCATTATACAAACAACTTATTTAATACTATGAATTTCTACGGAAACATTTCAGAGCATGCAAATACTTTGACAATCCTAGTAATAAATAAATGCTTCTTTAAAAAAAAAAAAATAATATATCTTAATACTTTAACATTATCAATAGTTAAAGGTTATTAAAAAGGAAAAAAAAAACTTTTGTTAAAGTCACTCAACAGAGAAATTTACTTCTATCTAAATGATACCAGAATCAAAACATTTTTTTAAATGTTTGAATTGTTAGGCATTTTAAACAATCCGGATTAAGAAAAGCATGAAAAATTGCAATTGTTTATAATTTATGATTTTAAAGTATATTTAAACAAAGTAGAAATTACTTTTCCGATACTTTGAAGATCTATCATCCAAAGGCCACAAGACATCTCTGGTAGAAAAATCAATATTTTATAAGGAAACAATTCGATTCAAAATTCTTATAATTTTTTTTTTCAATATACATTCTGTATCTCTTATATTATTCTGAATCACATAAGAAAAGCCCAAGAAATGTTGGTGAGAAAATTTAAAATTTTCGTAACCAAAATAAAAATTATATGTAAACTTAAAAAAATAATAATAACATATATAGATATATATATATATATATGAATATTTGCTAATTTTCGACTTTTTTCTTGTGATTTTTTTTTGCTATTAGGCGTTTTTAGAAGCATTTATAGATTGGAAAATTTTCTTAGTGATATTTCTGAAAATTTACAGGTATCTAAAGGAGCCATTTTTTCGTAAATTTGATAATTCTGTTAAGTTGCAAACCATATTATGAGTTCTTTCTGAACAAGTTTAGAAAATGCAAGTATTAAACAATCACACGAGTTTTAAAAATCTTTCTTAATATACCAAAAAGCAATATATACTAGTTATATATACTAATACTATAGCGTCTAGAATATATAGTGTGGTATTCCAGTAGTGCTTTACAAAATTCTAAGAAATTCCGTCCAATAAATGCTGATCGATAAATGTCGATTGCAGCGACATCTGCTAGCCCTTCACCGGTCCGAACGTTTTCTCAAATTCATCATACACTGGTTGTGTTCAGGAAAGAAGATCGCGCGGCGCGCGCGCGATGGAGAGAAGGGTTATGGAGTAGGTCTTATCGGAAATTTAAATAATTTAATATATTGAAATAATTTAATTATTTCCATTATTTTAAGCTTCTGTGGCTCGGATTAGGTGAAACTAGCGACTACACATCTTTATCCTCCAAAAAAAATGGATCTTATAATAGGAATATCTATTTTTATTTCATCATAATAAACCCCTGAAACATTCATGAAAAGCATCACGTGATCAGATAGCCCGATCCGCGTTCATAACCTGCAAATTTTTAGCGCGCGCTGCGCGCGGGTGACTCACAAAAATTCTGTGGGCGATTTGATCACGTGATTGGGCTTTTTTGTGTGCTTGGTTTGGTAGGTTGATTGATACAGCTGTAGCAACATGATCGGATATCTGAAAAATTTAAAATTTTTAACATTCTAAACTGATTTTTTAAGCCTTTGATCCAACATAAAAATAATAGAATACTAAAGTATGATGTGTATATATATATATATATATATATATATATACATCATATAGTTACATAACTGCTGTCAACTTATATGTCTCTTAAACTACAGCACCTACTAAAACTGATATATTAGTTCAGTTGATAGCAGTTACATAAATATATATATTGTACAAAACAATGCATATAATATTATAAAGTTAAATTTTCTATAACCAGTGCACCTTTAACTAACAAGGGAGAGGACGTTCGGATCACCGAATTCCTGAAACACGGTATTGGTGGTTTCAATAAAATTAATGTAAACTCTAAAAAAAAAAAAAAAAAGGTACTTTTTGGTTAACCGGGCACCAGTGAAACAAATATAAATATATACACAGACACACATATATATATATACATACACAAACATATATGTAGATATATATTTATATTTTTTTTTCACTGGCGCCCGGCTAACCGAAAAGTACCAAAAATTGTTATGTACTTTACTGACGTTTGGGTTGTCCTACACAGATGAACCTGAAAAGTATGGATACAAAGTGAATGCTCGCCGTTTATTTCCGATTTTCTTCCCCTATTTTTATTAATTTAAAAATTATTTATCAGTTGTTTTATATTTTTTGGGATAAATAGAATGTTAATAAATCAAGGTCGTGATACCAACATATGTTGGTATCACGACCTTGATTTACGATAAATCTTTTAACATATGTTAAAAGATTTATTTCTTTATTTGTAATAGTAAAATAAAATCTTTGTTAAAATTTGATAAAAAAAAGCTTTTAAACATTTTATTAAAATATATTTTTCGATAACAACCTTGTTGAAACATAATTATTAATTTCTAAAAATTTATTTTTCTTGAAGTTCATTTTTCGATGTAAATTGCATTATTTATTATATTGCAATAAACATCATAAAACACGAAAAACAAATGCTAAAATACTTGTACATTCAGTAGAAAATTTATAAACATTCTAACTATATTTTATTTATATTCATTACGAAACTAGACGGTAAACCACATGTATTTTACCTCTTTACAAAAATAGGTACTGATATTTCTAGTTTAAATAATGTATATCGTTTACATTTTATTTTTATAATATTTTTTACATTGTAAAATATGCTTTGCATTCTATTCGTACTAAAAATTCACTGTTGAAGTACTCATTATAAAAACATGGAGAAATTCGTGCAAATTGACTATATTTTCATTTCTTATTTTACATTTGCTAAAAAGAAAATAATAATAATAATAATGTTTAAATATTAAAAGACACTGTAATGTAAAATTTTAATCATAAAATAGCTGAATTTGTCGTATTTAATTAAATAAGTAATTGTTAATAATATCAAATTTTGCTTTTATAAAATATATTCCATTAATCATGAAAAATACCAAGCAATTGCTTTGTATTTTTAATCGGTTAACCTATTAAACATTTTTAAATGAAAAAAAAAAAAAACAGAAAAAATCAAACAGAAATTTTGGGGGATCGAACCCGCAACCTCCAGAATCAAGAGCAGTGCTCTAACCATTCGGCCACCAAGTTCACTTCTTAATATAACAAAATATCATTAAAATACGCTAATTAGTCAAATGAAGGACCGTGATCATTATCATTGATTTGGATGTCCAAATCAATGATAACGAACGCAGGCCTTTCAATTTCAGTCACAGTATAGACTCACTCTATATTTAAATCTCCATCGCCCGCGCGCCGCCTGATCTTCTTTCCTGAACAGCCCCACTGTTTACGTTTGAACTACCCGATGTCGCTGCGATCGACATTTTTTGTTCAGCATCGTTCAACAAATATCGGAATCAGTTTTTTTTATTACTTTTTGGATAGTCGGTTGCCACACTATTTTTTCTAGATGCTATACTAATACATAAGCATTATCACTGATATTAAACAACTTTGTAATAGGTTACTCAACAAATATCAATCATGAAAGAGAATTTTATCCGTATGAAAATAACACCGCAATCATAAACAATTTCCTAAATATTTTATTTGTCTTCGATTTCAAACAACAATTCAGATTAAAGAAAGCATAAAAGTAGA
This sequence comes from Maratus michaelseni, assembly GCA_963931845.1. Taxonomy (NCBI): domain Eukaryota; kingdom Metazoa; phylum Arthropoda; class Arachnida; order Araneae; family Salticidae; genus Maratus; species Maratus michaelseni. The sequence continues at coordinate 94,427,554 of OZ007594.1, read as the reverse complement.
CTATAATATACGATTTAAAAATACATTTTATGAAATCCGAAATTACTTTTCCAATATATTGAAGATTTATCATCCAAAGGTCACAAGTCATCTAGGTCAGACAAATTGATATTTTAAAAGAAAACAATTTTGATTCAAAATTCTCTTGAGAAAAAAAAATGTCGATAAAAACTTTCAGTCTGCTGAACTTTCCTCAGATATTATTGTTTTATATTTCGCTCACATTTTCTCTTTAATGTCGATAAATATAAGATACTCAAACATCTAAATCCCGCTTAATAAATGTTTGATAGAAATATTTAACTTGGTTTTTAACCAAAATAACAATCATATTAAAATAAAAAATATGTATTACACAGGGTTTCCATAAATTATTGCCGGGGTTTCTCTATCTCATAACTTTTGATTTTAAAACATGACGGAAAATATTATTACATATTCGCAAAGTACAACTCAAGAAGATATTTTTAACAATACAAACAAAGTTACATATGCGAAAAATTGTAACTCAAAACGTTATTAATCAAATAACTATTATAATCACATCATAATTAATATTAACATTTTACAAATTTTATTAAAATGTTATTAATGAATTATCACAACAATGTTAGATAGTTCCACATGCCAGCCTTTCATATATGCACACATTTCTTTCTCTTATGCACTCGCCATTTTTCATCCTCACGTCTCAGACTTCCACAATATGGCACCTCACGGGTTGCCGCACAAAAATTGGCAGCAAATTGTCCACTCATTCGACCTTTTTTATAGAAAACGGTTACATAACCGTAATTTTACTTGATTCTGACGATTTTATGGCCAATATTATGGTCAGAATAGAGTTAAATCACGGTTATGTAACCGTTTTCTGTAAAAACAGTCGGATGACTGGACAGTTTGCTGCAAAGAGTATAGCCAGGTTTCTTATTAAAATATACGATTGAGTCAACCAGATCGAGTCCTGCATGGATCGATAGCCCTTCAATAGAGATGCTTTTTTGCCAAGTTTGAAGCATATATCTCAAACCCATGGGCAGTTATGACTCGTTATGTGCGTTTTGGAAAAATGTGCATTGTGAAAAAAGTAGTGATCGAATTTCCCCGAAAAAAATCAGGGATGTGTAATATTAAAATTCAAAGAATGGATATTATTTTCAGATTATTTTCTGCAAAATAGCCAGTTTTATAAAATGTTTCTTGTTTTTAATTTAACTTTTTAATTACGAATATATCGAATTTTTTCATAGACCACCTTCATGTTTTTACCAAAAATACTACGCTATGATGTATATTTGGTGTGAGTTTCAACTCTCTACGCTGGGTGCATCATAGAAAAAAAAATTAAAAATGTTTACCAGGGGTGGGGGGAGTTCAAATTGCATGTGTTATTACAAGTTCATGCGCAGTTCTATGTAGTTTACTCATGTAGCTATGCTGTTGGTGGCAGTCATCTGAAGGAAAGCATTTTGTTTTGTTAGTTGACAGTTGACTGATTTTGTTTTTAGTTTTCTGCGCAGTTTTACTTAACACATTGCTTTTCGTCGTTTAAACATGAAGCCCCGCCTATGGGCGTTACATTTGCTTTTTCCATTATTTAACAAAGTTTTTTTTCCACCATGTGTTTCTATTATAAAAAAATGTATGTAATAGTGGTATTGTTTCTAATTGAACTATTAATATGCATAGTACTCTAATTGTAAAAATGCGAATTTTGTGTATTTTCTTTTAGAAATAATGTAACATATAAAACACAAAACCACCGCCCATGGGCTGAATTACAGATCTCCAAAAGACGTGAATTCATGTCTCCGTCTTCCGTTCAGAGCCTGATTAGCAACGAAATAATCTTCCACCAGTAAAAACTGAAGAGAAATTCCGTTCTTATTCAAGACAGTAATTTTCTTGTGACTAGAGCGTTTAAATTAGGCAAAAATGTCTACTAAAATTTACTGGTGGAAGTTTTCCCTAATTGTGTTTTCCTCAGTGTGTTAGCACTGTTTTAGGTTAATCAACAACAGTGTTAAGTCAAACTGAGCCGAAAACTATTAAAAAAATCCGTCAACTAACAAAACACAATTGTATCCTTCAAATGATTGCCACCAACAACATAACTACATACGTAAACTGTACATAGAACAGTGTATGGACTTGTAATAACACAGGCAATTTGCAACTCCCCCATCCATGGAGCACATTTTTAATTCTTTTTCTATGATGCACCCATCGTAGAAAGTTGAAAGTCACACCAAATATACATCATACTTCGTAGTATTTTTGGTAAAAACATGAAGGTGGTCACTGAAAATTTTCAATATATTCTTAATTAATAAGTTAAATTAAAAACAAGAAATTTTTTTATAAAACTGGCTATTTTGCAGAAAATAATCTGAAAATAATATCCACTATTTGTATTTTAATATTACATATCCTTGATTTTTTTCTAGGAAATTCGATCACTACTTTCTTCACAATGCATATTTTACCAAAACTCACATAAAGAGTCATAACTGCCCATGGGTTTGAGATATATGCTTCAAACTTAGCAAAAACACATCTCTATTGAAGGGCTATCGATTCATGTAGGACTCGATCTGGTTGACTCAAGGGCATATTTTAATAGGAAAGCTGGCTATACCTTTTTTAACTGTGATGGGGACTTTAATATGCAAATACACAATGAATTCTTGAGACTGACATTTTGAAGGAATCGTAATACTATCTTTTACTAAAGGTTCAGGAAAATAATTTATTAATTTCTGGGAAATACAACGTATTTTTTGCTTTAAAAAAGAAAATATACAGGGTGTATCTCAAATGCTTCAACAAACTTAGAGGGATGATAGTACTCATAAAGACGAACAAAAAATGCAATGGAACATGGGGTCGCAAATGACGTTTAAAGGATGAAAATCGAGAAAATGCGTCTGAAAATGGACAAACTGAGACAAGAAAGAAATACTCCAGAAAATTATTTATTGCACAGAATAGGTACAACACAGCTCGTGATGTCCAGAGAAAACAAATATTTTACAACAATTGTCCAAAGTGTCGACCGCGGACATTACTACACATAGCGTGTCCGACAGTTGTTGCTCCGTAGATGTACTTTGTGTAATAATGTCCGCGGTCGACACTTTGAACAATTGTTGTAAAATATTTGTTTTCTCTGGACATCACGAGCTGTGTTATACCTATTCTGTGTAATAAATAATTTTCTGCAGTGTTTCTTTCTTGTCTCAGTTTGTCCATTTCCAGACGCATTTTCTCGATTTTCATCCTTTAAACGTCATTTGCGACCCCATGTTCCTTTGCATTTTTTGTTCGTCTTCATGAGTACTATCATGCCTCTAAGTTTGTTGAAGCATTTCAGATACACCCTGTAGAATGATTTAGAAGAAAACAGAACTGTGTTTTAATAATGGAATTCAAAAAGACCAGAATTTCTGTTCCTTAAATTATAATTTGGAAGAAGCTGCTGTACAAGGGCTAAGACCTTTGGGAAGTGTATTTCTTTTATTTCACACACGTATGAAACATTCCTTTATTATTTAAAAATTGCTATATTTTTCCTGGATGGATTAGTTGTTAATTAAAGTAAGAAAGTTTATTGACATATTGGATACATTGTCGTCTATGGATGGTAAATTCTGAAATTAAGTTTTCAGTTGTTCTAGCTGAGTTAATTTTAGCATAATATGTGATATATACAGAGATGCCAAGATAAAAGAGTACCAGTATACAGAAGTACAAATACTTTAATAATTTTTAATAATACTTTAATACTACTTAAAATAATTTTTATTTAAAAATAGTAATTAGAGAATATTATGAATCACATCACCTCTTGGGAACTATTGAATGTTCAGTATGTTGTTATTTATAATATTCTGTATTTACTATTTTTAAATAAAAATTAATAAGTATTTGTACTTCTATATACCGGGCCTCTTTTATCTTGGCCACTCTGTATATAAGTTTTTATATCATATATTCGGATATACTATATTCAAATATATTACTGCTTATATGTAATTGATAAAAGAAAAAATTCAAGCTAAATTAAATTTCAGCATACTGTATAATATGCATCAAAAGTAATACATCATATACAGGGCTGCATTAAAGTTCTCAAGTACCTTACCGTTGGGACGGTGATTGCAGAAGTTATGTTTCATTAAAGAATAAAAAAATTCAATCTTCTACGAACAAAACTCACCGATTTTGAAACTTTGAATTTTAGAATTATTTTTTGTGTTTTCCGGCACTAAAAGCGAAAATCGCTTTTTCAGTGCCTGAGAACGCTGAAAATTCATAAAATTCAAAGGCTCATACTCTGGTAAGTTTTGGTCGGATCAAAACGGATTTTTTACCGTTTTACTCCTTAGATTAGGAAGATTTTTTTCCTGAACAAACTTATAGGTTTTTAGCCTCATCATAGAAATTTTAATTTATAACTTATTATTAAAAAATAACTATTTTCATATAAATGAATTTTCATATGATGAGAACAACCTTTTAAATATTTTTGCAATTAGAACTATGCATCTAAAATTTAACGGGTTAAGAATTACCTATTGGCTAATTATAAGAAGGGATATCCTATATGTTATAATCAACGAAAGTATTCATTCGAATTCATAAAAAAAATAGCATTTAATGAAGTTTATAACCGTTTTAGTGAGTTTATAACCGTTGTTCATTTATGTTAGATGTTTATAAATAATTATTTCTTATAAACTTTTACATAACTATATATCAAAATAAAAGTATCTACACCATAAAAAATCTTATAAATTAACTGAAACTTTTTTATTTCAACTTTATGTCTTTCTTTTTTTTTACATGCTTTCTTTTAACTTACATTTCTGTATGTATGTCACAGTCTAATCTTGATAGTCATTTTTCACCCATTTCCTGTTGACATAGAACTTTGAAATATGGAACATACTTGTATTCCTCAGGGCAATACATGAATTGGGCATTGATTTTTTTTTATTAGATCACTAAGTGGAGGGCTACGTCAGCCCAAAACTTGCATTTTCCCCACAGAAATAACTTTGCAATTGTTTAATATTAATTGAAATAAAATAGCTCCATTGTTGCAACATTTATCTATTTTAACAATCGGTGCCAGCATCATTATGACGTCAACATTGAGCGACTCACACATTTGTGCTTTATAATATAAGCTGTCTTTTTTTGTGAATTTTAATGAAAGCATGTTTTTAAATTTTACATTTAATTTTTTAGTTTATTTTTTCAGTAAAATATTATAAGCTAAATCTTCTATGTATATTAAAACTTCTACTTCTAACTATTTTGTAAATATTTAAATATTTCTAAATAATTTAAATTTTATACGAGTTAAGATATACGCGATTTTGTCAGGTATGCAATATTTATTTAAAGTAAATAAACTGGTTCATAATTTAAGTCATCATACACAAACATCGACATCTGTTTGGGTTTATAATAATGCTTCATTTCAAATGGCAAGTTTAATGCGTTTTACATATACATTAAATGTAATATGTTTGCTCAATCATCAAATATCAATCGAAATTGAATTTCGTGGTACAATAATATACATAAATATTTAGACTCTAAAAGCTTCGATTAGTTCTAATGTTTATTTAAGTTTTAATGCATTTAAATTAAGTTTTAATGACATTAGATGTTTCATCTCAATTACTTTCTTAATTGATTTTTTACTAAATATAAAATGAAGTAAATCATAATTATTACATCAATTCTTAACTAAGAAATATGATTATGTGTTCAAAAACCTAATACTTGACTCTTTATGATCGGAATTGTAATATTTGTAAGGCCAAGGGGGAAAACGATCATAGTCGACTTTTTGCGAAGTTAAAGCTGTTTGAGAGGTGTACTATCGTTGGACAACACTGGATCGAAGCAAATATAAAGATAATCGTTTAAAAAACACATTTGAAAATAGGTGAAAAAGGGAAAGCATTATAAGTGACATTAAAAAGAAAGCATTATAAGTATATTCTGACTATTTGTGAGTTTGACCGCTTCCCCCACCCCTGAAAATTCAATTGTTGTCGTTTAGAAAGTATTTAAAAGATCTAGGAATATGTTACGCATGTGTCAAATAATGTGCAGGAAGTAAATTCCAATTAATTTTGAGAAGTGAAATTTTCCCGAAACTAGTGAGTAAAAAACAAGTGGATTTTTCATTGCTAACTGAGCGTTTAAGTCGACAGAGTGTTCCCGGCTTGGGACATTTTTCACTCTGTCGGCTTAAACGCTCAGTTTAGCAATGAAAAATCCACTTGTTTGTTACTCAATCTGTAACAAGTTAAAAGATTTTGAAATATTCTCTCCAAATGTCTTAAATATTCGTTTTTGTAGTTTATGTAATTCATTTTTATGTGTTTTTATAATTTATGGCAAATTTCACAGAGAAGAATATAGTAATTCGCTATGCTATAAAAATTATAATGTGTTGCATTGCAGATTACCTATTAATACAATATCAAAAGTAAATTAAAAGTGCATACATGGTGTTAAATATCATCTGCAAAATTTCATCTTTATTTTAAATACAATCTTTTGAAATAAAAATTTATGTGAATGTGAATATGAATGTTCATGGTTTAAAAAGTTACTATCTTCAACCACATGGAAATGATAAATGTAGACAATTATATAAAATTACAACTTTCATTTAAAATATTATTTTATAAGCAGCACTTGCGGTAGATTATTATATATAATGATATTGATGTTTTGTTTCAATATTTATTGATATGTAATTGTATTTTGCACCTGATAGATAGATTACTTTTTAACTTAATTTTCTTTCAATGTATGCAGTAAAACTCGGTTAATAGTCAATGGAGTTAGTAAAAATTTCACCAAAACATTTCACTTCCGGGTACCAGTATGAAATTTCAAACAGCACTTACATATATACTAAGGACCAAAAAACCACCGGTAGATAATCGATCAGAGGTCAGATCCCCGCAGGTGGAACGTCCGCGGTTGACAAATTTCATCAAAACATTTCACTTCCGAATACCGGTATGGAATTTTAAATAGCACTTATATATACTAATTAACAAAAAGACACAGGGAGACAATCGATAGGTGGTTCAGATTACCGCGGGGGAGGGGTTCGCGGTTGACGAATTTCATCAAAACATTTCACTTCCGGATAATAGTAGAAAAATATAACAGCGCTTATATATGTACTAAGGCACAAAAAAAAACCACCGGGAGACAATCAATCAGAGGTTCAGATCCCCCCATGTACAAGTTGAACAGGAAAGACCACAAGAAATTCCAGATCTTTCACCTTTGTTCTACGCCTTTTCAGGAGCTGACACTGTGTCTAATTTCAAAGGTATCGGCAAATATACTTTTTGGAAAATATGGATAAGACTGGCCGATTCCAAAGTTCCCAACAGTATCACCGAAAACAACAAATATTTCTTACTCATTGAGCGCTTCGTCGTCCTTTCATACCATGCATCAAATTCAATGGAGACCGTAAATGAAACCAGGCAAATTCTGTTTACGTTTCAGAACAGACTCATTGAAAATATTCCACCAATCAACAACGTTTTCCTGTATCACTTAAAGAGGGCTTGTGGACAAACTGCCTTCAACGCAATTTTCACGTTTGGATCCGTGTCAGTGGGTATTGAAAAAGGTAGAAAATCGCTGCGAGCCTCTCTGGCCGTCAAACATAGAAATCACCATGGAGAAGTGACAGGAACGTTGTCGATGTGTAATATAAGGTAAAAGTTGCACTTTACTTTGTAGCTATGAAAGACAATGCAGTTAATAAACTTGTTTTATTTTGAAAATTTGTAGACATTTTACATTATAGCAGTTAGTTTGTTTTAAAGATTGGGTTTGTTTAAGTTCAGAGTCATAGTTGTGCCTTTTCTTATTTTTCATTTTTACTCTTTCCTATGGGAATTTGATTTTCAGACAACCTTAGATGTCCTTTTTTTCTTTCATTCTTTCAAGGCCTCGGGGCAACCCTTTACATTTTTTTGAATGGGAGAGTCTTTGACTGATAGATTAATACATTTTGAGAGATAGTTATAAAGTAGAAATATTATCGCTGAGAGAGAACCCTCTTAGATAAGAAAGGGTTTTTTGATTAATTGAAACCTATTGTTTTTTTTAAATCGAAAATCACATTGATGTGAACAGATGTAATACTTGTATTACTCATGATGCTACTTTTGTAGCTCATAAAAAACTTCACAATCTTAATATAGTTTTAATAATAAACCATCTAATGTACAAATTGCACTTTCTTCCCGTGTTTTTGTTTTAGCCATGATCGTATTAGACGAATTTGATTGTAATTTTATTTCATGTAAAAACAATGCAGTTTTACATATATGCGTATATATGGAGATTCGAAGCTACCTCCCTCTCTCCATACGCCACGATTTATCAAAATGCTTTTGTGTAATTCAGTGTAAAAAAAGTACAGGTTATACTCGCCTTTTCTGCAAAGAAACATGCTGTATTGAAATTTATTATCATGTCCGTTCGAAAGTGGATCGAATATATTTACAGAAGTTTAACAGCTGACGAAAAAAGATACACCCCGAACTGAAATTATACTACACGGTTTTAAATATTTTCTGAAGTGTTACAAAGAGTTTCTGGTTGATATTTCAATTTAAAATATGTTCTTATTTTCAATATAACTATCCAAAAACATTAAACGTTTTCCTTTATGATTTACTACTTTTTCATTTTGAGCAATTTTGTTTTATTTATTCTGCGTTTTAGAACTTTTACAGTCTCTCTTCACTGATTCGTATGCATAGATTCAGATTTGTAATGACTTCTAATATTTCACAGAAAGCTGTAGTGTTTTATGAAAGCTATTTCAGTTTCAAAACTTCTTTTGCTTTTCACCCTAGAATAACTAATCTCTTATTTTCACGGTATATAAACATTGCGTTATATTTTAAAAAGATGTTTAGCACTTTTATATCTTTTTCTTAGGTGACATGATTCTAAATTTTGTTTGTTTCAATTTTTTTGCTAAAATTACTTTTTACTTCTTGTAGTAAATATTTTCATCAGACTACATTATTTTCCATTTATGATTTTATAGTTGCAGTAAACAAAAGAATAGAAAGATAGTATAACCTATATATCAAATATACTGAAAAAAAATCAATGATGTTATAAAACCACATACTTAATATTATGATTAGTTTTTGAATTTTTTGTAATAAAATTGCTTTTTTCTTTCTATTACGATTAATGAAAATTTATATATTCTTATATGACATCATACGTATGAATAGATACACATTACAAGAATCCATTTAACATCAGCAACAAATGCAAAATAGATTTGAAAACTTAATAGTAATTATATTTTAAAATACGAAAACTTTCGTAATTTTAAACCTATATCTTTATGTCATAAAATTATTAAATATAAGATGGAAAACTTCGAACCTTGCCGTAAACATGGGTTAGGATCCCTTAGAAAGACCACCACGGAGGGCACTTTCCCCTACGGCCTATATCCCTCGTGTAGATAATCGGCCGTCATATAACCAACCAACCATCCAACCAACATAACATGGAAAACATTATCATAAAGAAGTTTTTTTCCCTCACTAATATTTACAATATTTTTTCTGGTATAAATTAGTATGTTTTTTTTTAAAGTGAAATTCTTTATGAATGGAGTTCGTATAATCCCAGAAAGAATAGAATTTAACTGATAGTGATTCAACTACGGAAATATATATTTATTTATGTTATTTTGTAAACCATATCGCTATACTTGTTTAGTTTTGTTTAATGCCAACGTATAAATTCGTTTTGAATTGGAAATTCTACTTCACATATTTCTTAATGGATCTTCTTTTTTTTTTGTCATAAAAGCAACCGATCTAGAAAAAATTACATCGTTTGTTTTTGCTTTTTTTTTAGACTGTAGTACTAACTGATTGGGCTGACCAATCTTCTTATACCAGAAATCCTTTTATATATACATATATATAAACTACTCAACTCTCTTACTTTAATTAACAACTAATCTATATAAGAAAAATATGGAAATTTTTAAATAATAAAGGAATATTTCATACGTGTGTGATAAAAAAGGGACACACTTCCAAAAGGTCTTAACCCTTGTACAGCAGCGTCCTCCAAATTTTTATTTAAGGAACAGAATTTCCGGTCTGTTTGAATTTCATTATTAAAACACAATTTTGTCTTCTTCTAAATCATTCTATACTTCATTTTTTAAAGCAAAAATTACGTTGTATTTCACAGAAAATAATAATTATTTTCCTAAATCTTTAGTAAAAGATAGTATTACGATTGTCTCAAAATGGCAATCTCAAGAGTTTATTGTGTATTTGAATATTAAAGTCCCCAAGATCCAGTAAAATATTTTTTGGTAAGTATAAGTACAGTGAGTCAAAAATAAAAGGGAGAGGCACATATGTTTTAATATCCGAATTGTTGCATAAAAAAGGAAAATAGCTATTTGACTGTACATTCTGCACGTTTTTGCAATATATGTTTTAGAAATAATATGAGGCAACGGTATTCACACTGATCTGTACCAAACTCAGAATTTTTCAAAATGAACATTCAATTTGACATCATATTTGATGTTTTGGTACATTTTATCTTAGAATAACAAACGGCAAGACATTCGGTCAAATATTTCAAAAATTATGAAAGTTTGAAGTTTGGACTAATGTTCAATTCATTTGCAATCGTTACAAAAAACATTTGTATAAGTCTAGTAAATTTCTGCTTAGACTAAGTCAAAAATAATTGTTATATGGACACCCTCTATAACAGTTCTTAAAAACCTGTAATTATATCGCTTAGGAACGCAACACTATGAACGGATAGCTAAATTTAATTAATAACTAAAAAACATTTTTATCACGAGGTATTATATTTCACTGTACAAAATATAATATAAATACATTTATACAAGCGCTTATGAACTTATATCAAAGCGTGAAATAATATTACTTCTTCGTCAATGCTTTAATAAATTTTTAATTCTTCACAAAATTATTTTTTAGCCTAGACTAATCCTTAAATAAACTTTTATAATATCATTGTAAAAGTCAAACAAATTTCCATAAAGTATCAAGCAATTAATTTCTCATTATTCTTACATGAACTATTTTCAATTCTAATCAATTCACTTTGAAGAGGCAATGAATGCTATCACCAATTTATGTTTTTTATAAGTAATTGGAAAGGGATTTACATAAACTTTACTGTGCTAATTAAGAATTAAAACTTTTAAAATGAAAAAGCACAATAAAAACAAAAAATATGCCGTAAAAAGATATGTCGTTGATCGAGTTTTATGATACATCATGTTTCATAGTTATTTTATTTCATAAAGAAACTCTTAAAATATAATTAGAAAGACTAATTTAATTTATACAGTAAATTTTATTTATTATAAAATTAACTTTCCCTTAATTAAAATTTCGAAAATCTTCTTAAATGTATTTTTAATCAATTAATAAAAATTCTGGACTAATTTTGTGTAGAGCAAATAAAATAATATATGGAAATCCTTTGAAAACAGCTAGAAAATGAATAAGAAAACAAAATGTATGTATAAATAAAAAATATTCGAATTTTGATTCCTATTGTTATACGAATTTTGATACGAACTTAATTACGTTCATTAAAGATTAAAGTCTGCAAAATAAAAAGAACGTATTCAAAAGTTTGTACCATAGTTGTCTTGTTATGAGAGATTTATATTATTATTTTTAATGACTAATTACTTAATTTTTCGTAAAAAATCTCTTAAAATGTTATTAGGAAAATTATTCTAATTAACACTGGCCATATATTTATAGCATAATTAACTTTACAGAATTAAAATTTTCGAGAATCTTTCTTACTTTAATTTATTAAAATTGTAAATTTGCACTTATTTTTGTGCAGTAGGAAGGAAATGTTATTTTTTCAATTCTTTGAGAATGTCTGTAAAATGCATACGGCATGAAAATTAAAATATTGTTATGTAATAAATCTGCAATACCTATATTTTAATAAATATTGTTACAGAAATGAAATTTATATATGATCTTCATTGCGTTTATTAAGATTTAAATTCTTTAAATTAAAAGAACATAATAAAAACATGATGTCATAAGTAGATGTGCGATTTGTTCTACTTTTAATATCCTTAATATTACATAATTGCTTAATTTCAGTAATAAAATCTTAAAATTTAATTACCTACAGTTTGCATTAAATTTATAATAAAAAAATTGTATAATTAAAATTTCTCGAAGCTCTTCAAAATTATCTTTACTAAATAATTTATGTAATTCGACAATTATTAAAGTCTATTTATTTCCAACTCAGTAATTTATCCGAATTCTATAGAAAAATTTATTTTCCTATGAGCAGAAAAATATGTAAAATCTGCCGATTTTGGGAAGCTGTACGTTTTACGAGTCACTATTTTGTAATTTTTCGAAAAGTGCATGTTTCTTGAGTCGGTATTTTGTTGCTAACGTTAATTTTTTAAATATTCTTTAATCTTCTGTAATTCATCTAACTTTTGCTATATATTGTTATAATAAATAAATTCAAGATTTATTTGCTAAAATTTAAAGATTATCCCTTCATTAATGTTCATGACTGAAGACTGTTTTTATATTTAGTCGTACGACAGTTTACAGAATTCTTTCTTTGTGGTAGATTTTTCTTTAAAATATCTTAGCATAAGTGTATGGCAGATATTATTTTTTTAAAGGTAGTACAAATTGATTAAAATAAAAATATCTCAGTGGAACGTATATGTCCCGACACATAAATAAAGAGTTAATACTCTGAAACAATATACAATGACCTCTGACATATACAACTCCCAAGAGACCCAAGAAAAAAGTCGCACAACTATGAGATCCGCTTGAATTGGAGATTCCTATTATTTCAATTAAACTCCGTAAATATTACATATTGTATTATTGTATTATATAACGTATATTTTAATTGTATTAGTGTTTTATTTGATGTAATATATTAAATGGTATAATAAACGCAAATGGCGAAATGGTCAGAGAAATGGATGTACCATATATGTGTTTTATTTTCGAACTTTACATTAAATTAGCATTTAAAAAAAAATGAGTAATATATGTTTGTTTTGTTTAGGATGCAATGCTTAAATATCTTTACCTATCTCTTATAAAGTTTTTAAATTTCAAAAAATCCTTTTTTGTAATTTTCGAAGAATATCTAAAGCTGTCCCTGGTAAAGAACATCTAAAACTGCTGTCAGCTTCTACTATATATATAAAATACAAAAGAAAACTTCGTTCCGACTTCTTATAACTCAAGTTCTGCTGAATGGATTTTGATAGAACTTGCACTGTTAGATTTAGGTTAGATTTTAGGAAGGTTTTAGTACATAATATATTGTTCTACGGAGATTCGTTATAGAATTATGATGGAAAGTTCTCTTATTTTGGGCGAAAAGGTTTCCATTTGTTATTGTTTGGCGACCACTATCGTTCTTGAATGAATTGAAACGATTATACTATTTTGAAAATTATACAAACACATCAAAAATAAAAGAAAAAACTTACTAATTTTATTTAAAATTAAAAAAGCAAAACAGTTTTCATGAAAAATAACGTTATAAAACGAAAATATTTCATTTCTATATGAAAGGGAATGTTCGCAAGGCTTAAAAAATTATTCAATAGGAAATATTGCAATTGATATTATATTTGGCAATTTATCGTTCGAGTCAGGATAAGAAAAGTGCATCTGAAAATTTTATTAGATAAAATCTGAGTAACACTTTTATTTTTGGGTTGTTCTTTATTTTTAAATTAAATTTTTATTTTTATCAAACTCCTAGATGATAAGACATACAGCAGAAACTAGCAGATGCAGTAATTAAAAAATGACGGTAATTATGAATCACATGTTATTTGTTTATTTACGATTTTGATTTTACTTTTATCGCCAAACAATTTGATTTTCAGCTAAAAAAGGCATAAGCATGACATCGGTCACAATATTGGCACAATAATGCATGTTTTTTATGATTCTATTTTTTTAAAGTATACGACGACACTTTTGTGGTAATTTTTTATATTCAAATGTAAATTATATAAACAACATTTAATATTATAAAAATTGAGTCAAATATTTAAATTTTAATGTAAATGTCTACTACATGCTAATTTTTAACACACATTTAAAAAAATGCACATTCATTTCTTTTTAGTTTTCTTTGCATTTCTGCGTATCAGATTGAAGCAAATTTATGGTTTTTTATTGGGAAGCAAACGAACAAAAGAATATTTACTATTATATATTTTCCATCTCAAATTATTTTACTATCACTAAAAAGCAATACTTGCAATTTACGATAAATGCTTTGAAATGCCAATGGTGGCCAAGGAACAATATTTTCGGATTTATAATTTTAGCCTAGACAAGAAAAGAAGTACTTGTAAATGAGATTAGATAAAATTTTGATTATTATAAAGCAATTTCGGATAACGCACAGCCCTAGCCTAATAAACTTAGTGTCAAATTAACCGATTATGTGCAATATGGGGTTATTTAGACAACAGACTGAAGAATAATGTAATCTTGAAAGTAAAAGAAATAGAAAGCCTATTTATTTCTCCAAGTTATTATGCCCAATATAAAAGACACAAAAATATTCGATTCAATTATTCACAAAAAAGCTAATTACTAAAACTTTCGCATAACTAATTTTATTTATCATTCTCAAGGAGTTTCATTTGTGAAAGATCTATAATTCAGTCGACATAAATTTGACATTATTTAATGGAACGTAATTTGGCGCGTAATTAACTTCGTTTTGTAGATAAATCTGGTAAATTTGTAACTATATCGTTGCAAAAACTTCTAATGTTTGACTTCATACTTGACTGTGTACCCCATCATGGAAGATTACGAATATTTTATTTGATGCAAATTAGAGGATGAATGTTTTTACCAGAATCAGTTATCGAGGTTTTTTTACATGTCTTTACAGGTGTTTTCGGTTACATGATTGCAACTGGTACATAAAATGAAAAGGCAGTGAAAATAACGTTATTTTATATTTATTCAAACAATTCAGCTTTAAAAACCCAATTTTTTATGATTCACATTTCTTCTAAAGATAAAAGTTAAACACTGTCCTAAATAATATTTTATATAATTTTTTACTGCATTTAATCTGCTGGAATCCAAAGATAGAAAACTGTGGTAGACTTGCCAGAATATGATATATATTACGTTTTATAATGCAACATAGAGTGATATTGTACTTAGCTACCAGAAACACACATAGCACCAAACTGAGTGGCTCGGAGTTCAAGTACTAACAAACAAAAACGAATAACCCGAACATTATTTAAGTTCAATGTTCATTCTCTGAAATGAATGTTATGCTCTCTTTTTTAGTAGTGTGGAGACTCAGGGAAAATTTTAATTTCTATTGGTCATAACTGCCACATTTCTCTACCAAACTCGAACATAAATCATCAAATTTAAGAGTTGTTTTTAATAGCCCGAATTTTGTATGACGCAGAAAATAAGATAATAGCGCAATGGCATTCGCATTGTATTCATCAATGCGGAAGGACTTTCCAGGTGAAGATTACTTTAAAATACATGGTCGAATTCACCATTTCGTTTGATTGAAGGTTCATCTGGAAAATGGAGCAGCGCAATGGGCATAGTATGACAAGTACAGAAGTATTTCTTAAGAAATACTTATCTACTTGTCATCATTTGGATACAACCCCTGATCTTTTTGCTTCTTTTTGGGAACAACGAATTTCGAGCTTATTCTATGGATGACCACTTTCAGAATTTTCAAGCTATGTTTTTGAGACATTCACAAAAGTTGCTCTATACACTTGGGTAAAATATTATGCACATTACATTTTGATAACATTCGCGCATGCGCAGTGAAACATTATTTCTTAAACCTGTTCTTTTTTCATCCAATATTTATTATTTTTTTTTTATGATTGCAGGGTATTGTGTGCAATGTTGTTAGTCATATTTTCTGGAGAAAAAAAAACATTCTTTTATATTAAGAACTCTGCAAATTATAAGCAAAGCACTTGGTGAAATTTGTAATTTTTTTTATAAAAATCTTAATTTATCTACGGCTGTTGTACTCTTAAAAATGAACACAGCGTATTACAATAAGCTTCTTAGTCATGTGATAAAGTTTCAATTATTAAGGGGCATTACTTTTTACAGGGTTATTCAAAAGATATTCGTTTTTCTTCAATTTGTTGACGGTCCCCAATGGGGTTTTTGGAAAAAATGTTCACGGAAATATACGACACCAACAGTGCTGTTTACATGCCTGAAGTTTCAAGATAATTCTTCATATATTTTTCTAGATATTGCCCTTTCACTCTTTTTCATGGGTGTTCGTATTATTTTATAACCCATCTGTAAATGCATATAGTAACTTAAAAAAAATGTACAAAATAATAGATTCTATAAAAAATAGCAGAGACCTCTAATTTAATCAGATTAACTATATGACAGATACACACAGAAAAATCACACAAGTAATTTCCATCTTGAAAGAATATTACAGAAACCTAAACCTAAGCTATTGTTCATAGCTAGTTATATAAAACAAATGAAGCCGAACGCTAACTCGAATGTCTTATGGGCAGAAAAAGATCCAGATTGCATAAATCCAATTCAAACTAAATCTTTTATGAAGAACTAGACAGACCCGTATCAAATAATTTATATTTTAAATTTAAGAACAACTTTGAACGATGAAGTGTCAACAGAATTTTGAATAAATAAGAATACAGAATACGAAAACGCATACGATTCGTAAATGGGCAAATTTAGTAATGTATAGGTGTAAATATACGCTTCACCCATTAGATAGGCCCATTTCCTCATATGAAACACATATAATTACATACTACTTCAATACACGGTAGCTAATTTAAAGTCGGTTTCATAATGGTAATAGAAAAAAAATATATATATTGTTTTTTTTTAATGTAATTACATATCCCCCCCCTTCCATCCTCCCAAAATAATTACGTCGTGTAAAGCTACACATGTTGCACATGCCTAAATACGGCGTTGCCTGTACGCTATTTTAAAAGATTGCTGATTTAATTTATAATATCTAAACTTTTCAATACTTCACTAATCGGAAAAATGCCCTATGTCTGCCGCAAGGAGCGTACACTTATTGGGATTTCCAAGGAATCTAGTTCCACTATCTAAAATTAGAAAAATTTTATTCATTGTTTAAATAGAGAATCGCAGAATTTGTATTGATTTTCTGAGATTAAATAAAACGAAATATTCTGTTAAAAAATTGTGGTGGTATTGTAAGTAACCTGCTACCAATATTTTCCTTATTAATTTGGCATATTCAGGAAACACATATGTTGCAACAACCTTTTTATTTTTCTTTGAAATTTTAACGCTACTGCATGCTAATTATAATGCGACAATTTGTGATTTCGTCCGTTCTTTTTCAACACATTAGCCATTTTAAAAAGATTCGCGTAACAGCATATTTTTTGTATCCCATATTACTTTTGAAAACAAATTTTTATTCATCATATTTTTTTTATGAGCATTGTAATGAATATTTTATAAATTTTTATTCAGTAGTGCATGTGTGTATTAGAAATGAAACTTTTCTTTTGTGAAGTGTAATGATTCAAATTCAACATTCAATAATTGTAAAGTAAGGACTTGATCAACCAATGCGCAAACTTATTTAATTATATTTCCATTAAAAAAATAGAGTCATGGAATAGGTTTTTAAAAAGACAGAAAACGACGTCTCAAAGAAGTCCAAAATACTCTGAATGGAAACTTAATGAAAAACAAATTCTTCGGTTAAATGCATTCATTTATTTGAACGGAAAGAAAAGTAAGTATGTTTTCATGCATCTAATTATTTTTCCTGCTGCAAAAAGATTGGCAAAAATCGACGAAAGCAATTTCTGTCAGAATAAGAATATGTTAAATATAAAGATAATAATTCGAAAGGTATTTAGATATTGAGAAAAAATGTGTGTAGAATATATAAACTCTCCCAAACTAAGCAAGAATAAAAATTAAGTGGGTGTATTTTTATCTTTTTCGTATAATTACGTAGCGACGAATGGCGCGATTCAGCCAGTATCTATCTAACAAAAAAAAATAATAAAATGCTACAATTTTAATAATTCACTTTGGCAGGCCTCATGTTTCCACGCATATTTTCATGCCCTCATGTTCATGCATATTATTTAGTTCCCACGCGTCGTTGTTGAGATGATTTTTTCTTAAGAACGAAAATTTGAAACGATATTAAAAGTATATTATATTAAAAGTTTGTTCACTGAAGATGGACTTAAAGTCAAATCATAATTTATATGCATAAGTATTTATGTTCATATATTTTATTTTTTTCATATAATAAGGCATTTCTTTTTTATTTACCATGTAAAAGATATTGACACTGAATCATATTAATTTCTTTGCATTATTGAGATTTTTACTTAAAAGTAAGTTATTTTGTAAATACTTCTTCTTTAATTAATTTATGGATTAGAACTAGTATAAATAACTCTAACCTGGAAAACACGCCATAGTGTAATAATGAAAAAAAAAAAAAACTAAGTAAGCAGCAATCGAAAAAGAATTATGAAACGTGTTTTTTTACACATAAATCAAATGCCCTCAACTCCTCGTTATCGAGATATAAAGTAATAAAGTTTGCTAATTTATTTATTTAATTAAGGGAAAAAGGGTGGTTTTGATACAGAAATTTTAATAATCAGATTAATATGAAATACAAAACATATTTAGATATAGTAATATAATGCCGTAAAAAAAGTGCTATTGACAAATATGGTACTGAACCAAAAAATGATTGAAACGTGGCACCAAGATAATTTCCTGAACTTAAATCTAGCGCAATGATTACAATGATCAACTTCCTGCAAAAAGTAAAATTGCAAGGGCGTTTCAAATGCAAGTGGCCTAGTTTAAACTAACCCAGACTTGTAACAAGCATAGCGAATCATTTTGGAATATTGCGGCGTACTAAACTGGAAATGGACAAGTGACTGGAGTTTGATGATGTTGTTACGTTCAACACGTTAATGACTCCTCCTTCACTCCTATCGACTCCTCCTTTCATCTTATTAAATCAATAAATGAGCAAACTTTAAGACTTTATGTCTCGATAACGGGGAGACGAAGGAAAATTATTTATGCCTCAAAAGACATGTTTAATAATACCCTTTTGATTGCTGATAATTTAGATTTTTTTCATTATTACACTAATGGCGTGGTTTCCTGGTAAGACATATTTGCAATTCTAGCCCAGTTCAAAATGATACACTTTTACTTTTAAAACAAATTAGGAATGAAATATTACTGGAATTCATAAGTTTATTCTGAGAATTTCATAATTTTAACGCAGAAGATAAATCACTTCACTGGATGAAGTGATTTTAAATTGCTTACATCCAACAAAACTGCAGTCAGAAATGTCATTCAATGACATTGATATAGACATCCAAAGGAATAAACGTAATGGAGATTTAATGGAGAAAAATTGTTTCAGTTGAATTAATAGCGCTATGCATAGTGAATAGGAAAATTTCTTCACATTAATATTTTTTTTTCTTGGTGTCTATACAGGTAGATATGTCTATAAATGAAAAATCTATCGTAAAGAAATGTAAAAATAATGGTAGAATTTTTTTATTTATAGAATTTGCTTTTTCACAGTAAAGGAATGTGTATTTTTCTTGTAACAAGTATTTGAAGCATTAAATGATTTACCAGTCTCTTTCGCATCCATGCGACTAAGAATTGTTTTTACGAAATCTACAACACCGCGGCTTTTCTTATGCATGCGCAAATTTTCAGCAGAAACATGAAACTTCTAAGCTATACAAAACATTGTTATACAAAGTTACTTCTAAGTTAAGTAAGAATCATAAAATACTAATACTACTGTGCTAGGTACAAAAAAATAAGAAAAGTAAGGATAATGATAGATTATTTTACAGAAAATTTCTTTCACAGTAAAAGAATTTGTATTTTTCTTATAACAAGAATTAGAAGCATTTAATTACTTAACAGACTCTTTCATTATGCAGGCGAATTGTATTCTACTTCACCTCAGCCTTTCTTAAGAAAGCGCAAATTTTCAGCAGAAGCATGATACCTACTAAACTATACAAAACATTGTTATACAAAATACACTGATAAGTTAACTAAGCATCATAAATACTAATACTGCTATTATAGGTATAAAAAAGAACAAATGTAAGGATAATGATAGATTGTTTTACAGAAAATTTCTTTCACAGTAAAACATTGTGTATTTTTCTTGTAACAAGTATTAGCAGATTTAATCACTTACCAGACTCTTTCATCATGCATGCGACTGAGAATTGTATTCTACTTCACCACGGCCTTTTTTAAGCATGCACACATTTTCAGCAGAAACATCATATTTACTAAACTATACAAAACATTGTTATACAAAAGACACTTCTAAGTTAAGAATGAATCATAAATACTAATACTACTATGTATAAAAAATAACAAATGTAAGGATAATGATATAATTTTTTTTACAGAAAATTTCTTTCACAGTAAGGGAATGTGTATTTCTCTTGTAACAAGTATTAGCAGCATTTAATAACTTACCAGACTGTTTAGTCAGGCATGCGACTGAGAATTATTTTCTACGTCACCGTAGACATTTTAATGCATGCGCAAGTTTTCAGCAGAAATATTATTTCTTTTGAACTATTCAAGACATTGTTATACAAAAGAGACTTCTAAGTTAATAAAGAATCCTAAAATACTAATACTACTATGCCAAGTATACCAATTCTACTACGCTATTATGCTACGCTAACATTCTAAGACGTTTTAGTTGCTAAAATAAACTGTTAAGTTGTACAAAGGAGACTGTTATTGGCCAATGAAAATATTTTACTCCAGCCGAAACACACTAAAACGAAGAGTGAAAATCTGACATACAGAAATTTAACATACATAGGCTTTCTGCCTAAAACAAAAATATTTTAGTTTCGAAATTTTCGAAGTGTTTGAAAATAGTCATACTTTAATTTTTATTTTGTTGATATACAGACAGAAATCTAATCATGCATTGTGCAGTCTTGAAAATAAAAAAGAAGTAAAACAGAAAAATGCACCACTCGGTACTAACTCTGCCACATATCACTGTATACAAATGTTACAGGTGCAGACCATTAAGTAAGGACGTCTACCAATTAATGATATATATAAATTTTGCTAGTGTGTGTGGGGGGGAGGGGGGTCTACAATTCGAAATTGTTCAAACGGTAAAATCTTTAATAATAAAACCGAATTTTGACATCATATTTGGATTCGTCTGTAAAATTTATCTCCAGATACCAAACGGATTAGAATTAACTTTTTTTTTTTCCAAAATTTAATTAAAAAATATATTTTTCGAAAAGAATATGAATTTAACCTATGGATTTTTAAAGAGAAATATATTTCTAGAAACTTAAAATATGCGAATCCAAATTACAGCTCATTCCGCTAAGTAGTTTATGGGTTATTTAAAAGAAAAACCGCCCTCATTGCAGTCGGTTTTGCAACAATTAACAATGAATTTTACAGCAGGAGTTCCAAATTTCAACTAGCTTAATTTTTAAACGAGTTAATTGAATGTCTGCAAATGTGGTATCTGAAGATACAATTTACCAAAGAATCAAAGTAGTATGTCAAAATTAGGTCTTAGTATTGAAAATTTAAAAGTTTGTTACAAATTCTATGCGTAGCCGACGTTTTAAACAAAAGTTAAGTATAGCATTAGTTAGTAGACATTATTACTAATTGATTGGTACCCATCACATATTTGCATAATAATTTCTGGCATACTTTGTAAGAGAGGGTTCAAGTTATGAGGAGGGGGTTATTAAGAGGGGGACGGCTGTACATACACATGCGCAATCAGTTTTTTTATTCTATTCATGAACGTCTTTCAAACATTTTTGCATGAATCTATGTTAAAACTTAACTTTATTTATTTAATATATGAAAAAAGTATATTTCCCTTAAATTATTCTAATATTTTTTTTTTTCAAAACAAAAAAAAAAAATTATAAAAGTTTTCGAGAAGTACTTTACAATTTCATTTTAAACAAAATACTGTTTTGCGTTACAAAACTATATTTTTGTTACTCCTGCGTAATATATCTTTTTTGATATTCAGAAATATTTATGTAGGAAGAAAAATCACTCCATGCGATGAAACGATTCCAGTTTGCGAATTTCCAGATTGGAATGCAGCTACGTACATTGTTTGTATATGCATACGAATAGAAAAAACTTAATGAAGAAATATTTCTTCAATCTAACGGATATTCCTGTATGCCAGCGGTTCCCAACCTTTTTTCTCTCACGTACCCCTTGCTTAGACTTTTCATTTATGCGTACCCCTTCTCACATAAACCCTTTCCAAGTATTTTTGTTTTCGTTCATAAGTAATGTTCTTATGCCAGGTACGAATGTTAGATGCAGTTCTCTTTCAGAATACCAATTTTTAACCACTTATCCATTTTGAATTACAACACAATATCAACATGAAATCACTCGAAACACCAAATATTAGCTAAAAATTTCAAATTAAGCACTCACAAAGAAGGGACGAAACTTTGCACACGTTAACACAAGTTAATGAGTTTATGCTAATGCTGACCAGTTGTACGCTGAAATGATGGCCTGCTTTCAAATGGTTTTTAAATGAAATCGCAAAATCCAGAATCCTTGATACGATTTATATATTTTCTGTGTATTTCTAGAATTACTAGAAAGAAAATAATAACAAAATAAAAGAAAGTACACATGCGAAATCGATTAGGAGTGGGCAAAGATAATGGTGATATATGATCGACCAATTGATAAGTTAAGAAATATTCCTTTATTTTATGCGAATAGCCTATTTTAATTTTACACAAGTCTCTCTTTCTAAACGAATTTTTTTTTTCAGTTTAAGTTTTAATTTTTGCGTTATCCGCCATTACCAATATACTTTTCACGTACCCTAACTGTTTCACCTCGTACCCCCGGTTGTACGCGTATCCCAGGTTGAGAAAATATCTTCATAATTTTAATATCTTTTTTGTTGTTGACACGTGTAGAAATATCTATAATTACAGTGGTTATCAGAAAAAATAATCGTATATAATTAAGGATAGTGGTGATAGAATAATTAGCAATTTATCGTTTCGAAATTTTTTATTTCTTTTGCGTTTATTTAGAGAACATTTTCCTTTTTAGCAAGAAGTCTAGAGCAATTATTGACTCTATCTGACTCAGATTGTGTATAAACGATTTGAAATGAAGAGTCATAGCATTTTGTTCCCAGAAATATGTAGCAATTATAGATTCTACTTTAGGACGCGAACATTTATGTTTTGAAAACTGTCGAAAGTGTACAAAATAATACTTTAATAATTTAACAAATTCTTTAAATCTAACCTTGTAGCACATATATAATATTTGTCATTCTCCCGCTTTCTTTTAAATTACAAAAAAAAAAATACTTCAAAGCAGAAATTTTATTTCAAGAATGCAATTAAGTACATTCCAGATGTCCGTAGAAGCAAGACACATTTATTTGAAAAAACATTTTATATTCAAAGTATGTTTTTTTTTAAATGTAAAAATAGCGGAAGGTTGGTAGGTATGGTATACATATACTTTCCACAAACTTTATTCCTATAATATATATATATATATATTAGATGTAAAATTGTAAAACTTTATTTTTTAAATATAAATATTAAATTACCGTTGGATCCAACTCGTATTTCAATTTATAATGCTTCTCTGATTTCATTAGGATATATATGTAAATATTACAAAGAATCATTTGCATTTTTATTCCATTTCAGAATGGAATATTGCTCCTACGTATATAATTTAGAAATGAAATAGTACAGAAATGCAATATTTCATTCTCAACATTCTGTAAGTTTGAGGTAGAAAATAAATCACTGCTTTCTCTAAGAAATTATCACTGTATGCTTGCATCCAAAGCGTATTGCCGTCTGAAATGTGGGTTGAATGAATGAGATATAGTCATTAAAATGAATAAGGATAAGGGAATATAGTAAAGCAAAAATGGTTTCAGTAGGATGCATATCACTTTACGTAATGGATGTGAATATCTACACAATATTAATATTTTTTCCTGCTGCCTATAATTGGTTTAGTGTTTATACATGCAGTTTCTATCCAAAAAAGTATTTCAGAACATGTAATGATAAATATAGGGAACTGCATGCAGAAAATGTGAAACTTTGTTCTCAGTATGGGGCTGCGTATTTCTCTCGTTTCAAGAATTAAAAAGCAGTTAATGACAATTTTTCACTAAATGTGTGTTTAACTGATATGAAGAGTTAAAATATGCTATTTAAGTTAGCTATCTAAAACAGATTTATTATTATTATTATTATTATTATTATTACTATTATTTTTTACAATTATTGAAAGTGTAGTTATTGCAGTTTTTATGTTAGCTTTTAAACCTGTAGCGCATATTTAAGTATTTAATAAAGAACAAAGATAGATCTAATTTAAGAAAATAAATTACAATATTAAGGTGTGGGAAATTCACAGCATCAAAATCTGTACAGTTTTAAGAATTTGAGATACATAATTAGAACAGATTTTTAGAAATAAAAACTTTAAATGCCTTTTTGGCAAGAACATTATTTCATGAACAATCAGTTAACATGAAGAATTAGTTACTTAAAACGGTCTTTGACCAAAAAGTATGGCTACATTTATACAACCTACAATTTATGTGATGTTGTCAGCGTAAACAACTATCAGTTTAAAATTCTTATAGTTTCTTAAAATTTTTACTAATTTTATAAATTAACATTTAAAAAAAATAATAATCCTCAAAGGGATAATTTCAATGGCATATAAACTCTGGACGTTTATATGTCAAGGTTTAGACTGTAGTTCATTACATTTTTTTTTTTACTTCAAATAGTATGTTATTTAAATAAAAAAAAGTAGTAAATTATCATTATTTTTGTAGTGAAGAAATGTTTTGTAGATATAAATTTTCTATATTTTATCTTTAAAAATCTAAAAGTTGAAAACAGAAATCGTATTAAAATAATTTATTTAAGACATGACATTGTACAGAATATTTTTTTACATATGCTCAGAAATTTTCAAATTGATATCTCAATTAGTTTTCTTAAAATTCGCTAATTAGTAAAATAATTTCGAATTCGTTCATTTCCGTTTGCAAATCCAATGCGCCGGTTCGTTTCTTTCGCCATTTTGATTTAAAAGATGACATTTTAGAAGCGATTGTTAATGAGAATCTAATTAATATCTAGGCTAATTATCAAAATATTAAAATTCTGAGGCTCAGGTGCACATGGCCAGACCTTGGACTATCCACACTTAAATTTCCAGACTTCTAGGTGGGCTAGATTTTGCTAGCCATCGCCAACAGACACACAGACACACACACGGGCACACAGAGCAAAACTTTCTTTTATTAATATAGATAATATCCCCGTCTGCCGGCACTTCCCTTCGATATTTTAGCTTATTTAGGAAGCGCATACGTTGGTACTAATATTTTGTTTATCAGCTATCAAATGTTGAATAAATTGCATTCTTGCTTATAAGTAATCAGTTATGTCTTTACAATTCATTTCTTTTAAAGAACTAATTTTGATTTTGCATACTATGAATTTTTGATTGTCCAAAATTTCTTAAAAAACGTATTTTTATATAATTTTTATAATGTATATTTTTATAATTAATTCTTATTCTATAAATCCTTATGCAGCTGTAATTTTGCTTTCTTGTATTTATCATTTTTCAAATAATATATCGTAAGATATATTATTACTTATTCAAAATAATTAGTAATTCAAATATCTTTATTCTTATTAATTAGAGTTCAGAGCTATAGTTATGTTCGCAGTGGAGTAAGATACCTTGTATTTTGGAATGGAAAAATGGATTACGACCCTGTTTTCACATACAAAAATTGTTTATCTCGGTATGCCTCATCACCACCTAAAAACTGTCCAATCTTTTTGGATTATCCTACACGAAAGATGCTCCTTAAAGGACACCTTTAACATAAATTTCAATAATACGTTAACTATAATAAAGTTAAATGAAAAATAAATGACATGTTTAGGAAGAGGCTAAAAAATTTAATATATTGTAATTAAAAGAAATAATTCAATCGTTACTCAGCCATTCGCGCTGTACTGCCTCCAACTGTTAGAATGTTTTAAATAATTTCAAAACTTCCAAACGCAAAGCTATATATATATATGTTTTCGTCCCTTAATAGCTAAACAGTAAAAAACATATTATGTAATATATAAGTAAAATTTTAGCTCATATATATGGCAGTAAAAACCAAGTCCGACATTTTTACGACTGTTGATAGTAATTGCTGAAATTGGGTTTGCAAATGTGTTATGCGTTTTCCAAATTGTTTATAAATTCGGCAAGGCATCGTCACCTAGAGGCATGTGTGAGAAAACAGGTACCTCCTTACATTATATCCTAGATTGTGCCTTGACTACCTACCAATACATTAGAAAGCCATCACAAATGAATCTGTCGGCCTGCTTTTCCTGCGTGTTGAAACAACCAAAACTGCTTAAAAAATAACAGATTGCATGTTTCTGCTAGAGCGCAATCAATACTTATTCATGCTACATCCATTGGACTTAGTCGAGGTTGAGAATGAAGTGGACTTCTAATATGCATAAGGTCCTTTACACACTATATAAACTCTAACTTTAACAATTTAGTTGTTCTTCATGGCATCATACAGAGTTATATAGTATGTTTAACCTAATTTATCATTGTTTACTATAGTATTATTATTCGTTAATTATTGTTCATTTGGTACTTACTTCTAACCATTATTATTATCGATTTCAGCATCTTACTGTATTATTACATGGTAGTAATATTGTTCAGTATCACATAGCAGTATTTATTACTGCTCCGTAGGATTGGTAAATTGTATTTTCAGAATTTGTATTTTTGGAATTTTGTATTTTCAGAATTTGTATTTCAGCATTACATAGCATAATTATTGCTCAATATCACAAGTATAATTTAGTAGTGCTCATTATAATTCGGTGAACAAACCTGCTGGGCGGGGCTAGGTGAGCTTAAGCCGAAATGTAGGCCTCCCCGATTGATTTGACCGAGATCTTGTTTACTTAAACATGGGCGGGGCTAGTTGAGCTTAAGCCAAAAGTTAGGCCTCCCCGCCCGGTTTGATTTTGACCTTGTTTATTTAGACATCATCCTTGACCTTATTAAACGCTGATGTTTTGTTAAAGTATTCTGAAAGTGTTCGAAAAATATTTCATAATTTATGCTTGACGTATGATCATCCTTTCATGTTATATGTTTTTACACTTAAGAAATTATTTACACCTAAAAAAAAGAAGGTAAGCTAAAAATATGTTATCCGCTTTAGATGACTTTGGAATGCGTTGTAAATTAAATAGTGGCAACTTAATCTTGAAACTCGCAGAAGGGCGGGCATGCGCAAATAGGACATGGGAGCGGTGAGGTGGCACTGTTGTCAATGTGTAGAGTGCAAAAAGCAGTCGATCTGCTTAGAAGTGTAGTTGTTGTGTGGTGTTAAAGTGAGGAGTTTCGTTTCCATCGCTCTAAAGCATGTTTTCAAAAGGTGATCAGCGGTCGTGGCTTAAAATCGAAGTTGTCCGTAGCAAAAATGCAACAGAATGCTATCGAGGATTAGTGGAAGCCTGTGGCACAAATGCTTTACCGTATAGGACAGTAGCACGATGGGTTCAAGTCAAGGTCACCGCTTTCATGACATTTCATCTGCACTCTACGCTGTAGGGCGCTCGGTCGCTAACATCAACAATCAACACCTTGCCACTGGTCTACAACGGCTTCCCGACATTTGGAAAAAGGGTATAAGCTTTGCTGGTGATTACATAGAAGGAATGTAATACAATTGTACTTGTAAGTTCATTAAAAATTGATTTATACCTATGTTGCCATTACTTAATTCACAGCCCTCGTATTTGTAGAAAGATAATAGATAGACATATAGATATATAATAGATAATAGATAACAGATAATAGAGAGTAGATAATAGATACACATAGAGCTATAGACATTCAAATAAGTGTCCAGCAGGCTTATACGTTTTATTATCTAATAGTCCTTCACATATTTTTTTAACATGCTTACAATAAATGGTCAGAATGTGTAGCACTATTGCTGATAATATGCTATGCTATAATTATTATATATATATATATATATATATATATATATGTGTGTGTGTGTGTGTATGCATGTATGTATATATTTCGTATTGCTAAATGCTATCAGTCTAACTATATGCCCCAAATACATGGTGATGAATCATTTCGTTCATAGCTGGCACAGATACATTTATTTCCTAAATGTTGGACTATAAGAATTTGTTTAACATATAAATTACGCATCATTGTAATTGTCTGTACTTTAAATTTCATCTGATTTGTAGCTCCAGGAATCTCCGAAGTGGGTAATTAATTTTTGTGCAAATTTACATTTAGTTATTTTTTATTGATACTAGGGGTCACTTCCCCCTACGAGCTACTCTCGCCAACCCCCGTTTTGACACCACAAACACTAAAAACATACTTTATTTGTCTTAATTTTAATGCTTTAAAACGATTACGGAAGATTGGGTTATAATTAAACGATAAGTGATGATCTCCTGTAATCGTGTTTCTATTCATTTTCCTTTGATTGATAAATTTTAATCTGAATCAACTGCTGTCGACACGGCTAACAACTATGTTCGCGATTGATTAAATAAGATCAATTAAACATTTGAAAAATAAGCTTGTACAAAATGGCTAAGTAAACAATTTCGCTACCTCCTGTAATTTTGCAACCACTCTATAAGAGTATTATTTTAAATAACACATTTTAAAAGTTTCATTTTAAGTATGACGTAATTTTCTCTTATAGTATTCAGATAAAAATACATTTTTTTGATAATTTAAAAGACCATCAAAATATGAAATAAATCTTTCGTGAAACTATATTTTTAGACTGAAACTAGTTGGAACATTTAAAATATGGCGTAATTTTCACCATTTAGCTATTTCTTTTACCGCGTAATAATTTAATTATTATTTTAAAATTTTATTTCTTTATTTAATATTCACGTGTAAGCACATTTTTATGACGTAAGTTAATCCTTTACTACTGTTGTACACGTAATCATTTATTTATTACGTTAAGGTTTTAAAGTTTTAAAATCTGTTTTTAATAGTCACGTGTAAATACATTGTTTAATGGAAAGGGGATATTATTTATGGGGTTGTTTTTCAAATTGGAAACAATACAAATAAATAGTCTTTATGAGATATGAAATAAATCTTAATTAAATAATGAAATTTTGAATAAAAATTGAAAACAATACTCAGAAGATTAGTCAAAAAAAAAAAAATAATTGACACTGCAGACTGTAAGCTTGTCCCTTCAAAGTATGGTTAATTTCCTATGTATAGTTTCTTCTCCTATAGAACTTTTTTTAAGAGAACTGTTTTGGTCTACTTTAATATTATATATCTCCTAAAACAATTCATAGATTTAAAAACTGTCTGCTTCAGCGCGTTTATCAAACATACCTCTATAAAACTACCAACTTTTTTTTTCTTTATATGAAATAGTTTTCTTAATATTTGCCTAGAAAGACCTCCGAACACAAGAAGTTTATTCTCGGCGGTGACGGCGCGGGGTTACTTTTATTGTACGATCATATAATTTCGTATTCACCGCATTACTACGTAACAAAAAAAAATTACTCAATTTCTACATTATTGAAAGTTTTATTTAAAATTAAATTATTTTATGCTTTTTCCACAGGACTATTAAGTTTTTACTATTGGATTAAAAATTTAAATACCTTTAAGAAACATTTACATTACTAATCCAGTTCATGATGCAGTATTTCCTATTCCAAACGATTTAGGAATGAAATATTACTCAAATGTAATATTTCATTCTTTAACATTCAGTAATATTGAGGTGAAAAATAAATCATTCTATTCGACGAAATGACTTCCATTTCGTACATCCAAACAGTAGTGCAGTCTGAAATGTGGTTTGAATGATCGCCATTAAAAGGAAGCAAACTAATGATGCGAACTTAATGAAGAAAAATTATTCTTCTTGAATGCATACCGCTTTGTGTAATGGAATGGAAAATAACTTGACGAAGTTAATCATTTTGTCTAGCTGTCCATAACCTTACAAATGTTTACGTAGAAGAAAAGAAAGAAGAAAAGAATTCTACTTAAAAGAATTCAGCATATTCTTAAAAAAATATTTAAGAAAATAAGCATCGGAACTTACAAGTTTTTTTTTTAAATTATTTTTTTATTTTTTTATGTACAGTCATGGAAAATCCTTACTAATTCTTACTAATTCTGATCACCCCTTACTAATTCTGTCGAAAATAGTCATATGAATGCCGATATCAATAGATTATTCATAAATTATTTTGTTCATAAATTATTCATATTATTTTTTAACAAATTACCCCTTTTACATTTTTATACAACTCCCTAGAAAAAAATGGTTAATTAGAAAGTTTTCTTTTTCTGCAATATAATTATTACTGAAACTATATACCCGTTTCTCAAACTTGAATGAGTTATTACGAATGAAAAAATTGACTTGTATTACTTTATCGTATCATTTAAAATGCTACTTAATTAGTGAAAGTGGGGACTATATGCAAGTTGACAATGCCTACTTAACTCCAACAAGAAAAATTACAACCCTTTTCAATCGTTTTAGAACACCCTTCATATTTTACTCCTGTCTAATATTTCATTCTCATCATTACGTATTTATTTAAGTGAAAAATAAACACTCGAAACGACAAAATAATTTCAGTTTTATTGCGTCCAATGAATAGAAAAGTCAGAAATGTGGTTTGAAAAATAAACATATAGCCACCAAAATAAATCAAAGTAGTGAATACAATGAAGAAAAATTGTTTCAGTCGAATATGTATCAGTATATGTAATGGATGGAAAAATACCTTTAAAATATTAATAATTTTTCTTGTTCTCCATATATGTAGAAATGTCTACATGTTCGATAGCTATCAGAAACATAAATGAAATCGAAGTAAGGGTAGTAGTGATAAGAAAAAACATCATTTCCAAGCAGATTGTTTTTCAGAAACATTTTAGTTTTAATTCAGGGGGAATGTTTCAAATACCACATTTCTATGAATTGCTGAGTAGTTATTGACAGTATCTGAACAAATTATATTTACCCAATTAGAAACGATGAAAATATATGATTTTAATTTTTGAAATATCCCCCAATTATACGTGGTTGAGCACAAAAAACCTGCCTCGGAATACAGAATATGGCTAGAGAAAGAAGAGAAACATGGTGAAGATAAAAATAAAGGACTTGAATAACGGAAAGGAACATAAAAAAAAGAAACCTCTCCCATAATTCGCTTAATCCGCTAGTTGTTTACGGCTGAACCGTGCGGGTGTACTGGTTTCTAGCCTCTGCAGTCACCATACATTTTCATTTGTGATTTTTATTAATGATGAGTGTTGAAAGGTTTTGTTGTTGAATTTAAACTTCACGAGCCGTCCCTCAACTTAATGACAACATCAGAGCGTGCACATTGAAAGAATCTGGTTTATTTGACTCAAGTGTACAAGAACTTGTTAAACCATGCCATTACAATTAAACGCTATTGCTATTTAATATGTCCTTCTCAACATTCAGATTTTTGAGATAGAAAATAAATTATTCTTTTTGATGGAATGATTTCAGTTTTTCATCGAAGTACACACTCTGTATTTTTAAATGAAATCATTATCAGTTTTTTTTCAAGCAACGGTACAGTCAGAAATGTAGAATGAATTATAGAATTGAATGACAGAACTGAAGGGTAGAAGTTTTAGGGGTAATATGGATCAACAGTTATCGTGTGAGAAACCAGAGTCGCAATTCACTTATTCTGTCAGAAATATTAGGAGTAAAATTGTTAATATTTTCTATATGAGAAAAAATTCTGGCACTTCACTTATTCTGTCAGACATTTCAGGGGTAATGTGTGTCAACAATTTCTGTATGTAGTACCAGGGTCACAATTCACTTTTTCTGTTAGAAATAAAGGTGATCTGACTAAAGGTTTAACCACAATTTTCTTGCACAATTGTTACATTAAGGAAGATATTTTAAGGGTATTTCCTCCGATTAACTTTGCTTTGTATTAAAATAATTTCATCATGGTACGTGATGGAAGTACATTATAATTTGGCCAATGAACTGTCTACTATATTTCGAATAATTGTGTGTCTAGATATGTATTTTTTGGACAAAAACGTTAGCAGTTTTCACCACTTCTCGCTATTTCATGATATTACACAGAAAGCGATGCCTTCATTAGAATAACTTCAGAATTATTTCAATTATAAACTACATCCCCAGGTGTACATTCGAGTGAGATAAACTGCATTTTTGAATGAATAAGTGGATTGCGATCCTGGTTTCCTGTACAAGAAATATTTGTCTTGGCGCGTATGAAAACTCCTGAAACTATCATTTCAGATACACATTGTAAAGCCATCATAGCAGATCAAAATAATGGAAACTTAATGAAGACAATGTTTTTTTTTAGTTGAATACATATCCCTGTTCGGAATGAGTGGGAAAATACCTGCACATTACAAACTTTTTTTCCTTCTGTCGATAAACGATGAAAGATCTTTCGTCGAAATGTTTCTCATAAAAAAGTCAACAGTATATATTACGATAAAAGTGATGTCAAAATCTTTCTAGAATATACTGTTTCAGGACATTTTAAGATATCTGTTTATGAAGAAGTGTAAATGTTTATTTATCCAAGAATTAAAACGCAATCTTGAACATAATTTGAATAATTTGAGATTAACCGATTAAAATAAAGAAATGCACAAACCACAAATACACAATTCAAATAATCTAATCTGCATGCGGTACGAAAAGTCACTCAGCAGGCAGACCATAACTCCTGTTCTAAAAGTCGCAGGATGAAGTTATTTGCATTAAAGTTCCATATGTATGATTTTCTGTACCTATACGATCGATAAATTTTCTTAAGATACTTCATACATATTTATTTTTAAGCAAATTTTGAAAACATACATTTTTGTATTTCATTTGATTTGATATGCCGTAATTTCTCTAATAACAAATGATATTTATTGTATCTTAAAGAAGGATTTTCGATTTGAATTAAAATTTATTTGAAAAATGTAGCAATTTTTAGAAAAGCATTTTAAAATTTGATAATAACCTACATTTTAAAACTTTCATGCTCAGGTGTAAGAAATATTCGACGGAAATTATTCTTTGACTGTAGTGGTACAAATAAAAATAGTCACCAGTGCTGCCGCGCATTTCTGTTAAAACATTTAACTACTTGCACTTGAAAGATGTACCACACATGTCGAGATGTTCTTGTCAAATAGTTACACACATGCCAAGTGTCGTACCGCTATTTTTAATACTGCAATCGAAAAATATAATAAAAAATACATTGGTGTGAGACTTTACAGCTATGCTTCTAATTCGAGAAACATCTTGATGTGCATGGCACATCTATATGGCGTCCACGTGCTTAAAATATTGATGGAACATTTATTTGTTACCGAGAGTAAAAATGCTCCGCTTAAAGTCCGTAAACACATTGCTAACTTTCTAGTAGTAAACGTACAGTTAATGTCGTATAAATGAATTACACTTTAATGTAAATTGCAATTAAGTAAAGGTATCTACAATTTTTTAAACAGATTTGCGCATAATTTGACAACCAATGGCTAGAAGAGTACGAAAACATTTATTTAGGAAGTTTTGAAACTGGGGATTTTAGCGATAATCGAAAGCGTACAAATTTCGACTTATGAGCTC
The DNA here is from genome assembly GCA_963931845.1 of Maratus michaelseni. Lineage (NCBI taxonomy): Eukaryota > Metazoa > Arthropoda > Arachnida > Araneae > Salticidae > Maratus > Maratus michaelseni. The sequence goes on along the minus strand of OZ007594.1, from coordinate 94,393,489 downwards.
TAATAAGTATTATTACGTATTACCAATTAATATTTGAAACATAATTTAACCTAATATATATATACACGAACGTTATGTTTGTATATTTGAACACATCATATAAAATTAAAATCAATGAAATTCATTTTTTCTTATTCAAGTTAAATCTTAATAATAAACATTTCTTTACACCATCATCTAGTTCATTTTTCTATAATTTATATTTATTTCTTTTTGTTACAATTTATATAAGTAATCACTCAGACATTGTAAAGATATGTCTTTCTTCGTTTTTGGCATGATGAACGTAAATGTATTATAAAACTATGATGTTGCTGTTGAACTTTTAAAAAATAAGTTAATTTAGTAAACGTAGTTTGATAGGTACTTATTTTACTACAATAAAACCTCATATACAATTATGAAGTACTTACTATAAATTAAAATGAGTTTTTCTTGTGTAAATAAAAACTGATTTGATAACCATTATTCGAGTTTTTTGTACATACCATAGTACGCACATAGATAATTTAATTTATTTTATTAAAGAGAATTCCATGCGTTTACTAAAAAGTATATATATTTGTGTTTAACATAAATACATTTTTTTATTTCCATGAGATAAAATTCGTTTTTTTTTCTTTTTTTTTTTTACGCGAATTATTTCGTAATGTTCTTTTTCATAATTCCTGTGCCATATTAGAAACAAACAGAACCATCCAGCTATGAGCGGGTTCACCATGGGAGTGATGCTACCAAATAAAATAAACCAAATGTAGTAATACACCGATAACAATGATGGAGATCTGTACATTCGCGGTCACAAATTGTTAAATTTCAATAAAAAAAACAATGTTATTACTTTGTAAAATAATATATAATAATAATCACAATATATAAATGTAAAATAATATATAATTATAATCGCAATATATAAATGTGAACTAATATATACTAATAATCACAATATATAAATGTAAAATAATATATAATTATAATCGCAATATATAAATGTAAACTAATATATAATAATAATCACAATATATAAATGTAAAATAATATATAATTATAATCGCAATATATAAATGTAAACTAATATATAATAATAATCACAATATATAAATGTAGAATAATATATAATCACAGTAAAATCCGTCAACTTTATAAATAAAATGCACATGTATCAAACAAATATATCCCTGGCAAAACGGGCAAAACGAAAAAAAACATGCATATAGTGAAATGCTACTTTGTTTGGCATTATGTTTAAATAGAAATTTCTATTTTCATTCATAAAATACAATATTTCAATGATTATATGAAAACTATGAAATCATACACGGACTTCTCAGGTTACAGAACATAGCTGAAAAATATTTTTTTTTATTTAAAATTCTAACAGATTTTTTTAATTTAACATAAATATACTAAAAAGAAACGGCGCATCTAGCATTTGTCGAGAATTAAATAAAAATCATGCACTCGTGACATCATAATTCACTTTTATATTTTAACAGAATAGTAAGGCTACTTTAATTTGTGACTTGTGCTATAGCCAGTATACATGTCCGGACACATGACCGTTATCATTATCTTTTTATACTCCTGAAGGTTTCGCAATGGTACTCCATTGTGGTAATTTTTGAAATTCAATATTTGAAAAACGGCATGATCATTCGATTTGAAATTTATATCAATAAAAATACAATTCGTTACCTTTCTAACGCAGTTTGTCTACCGATTTTCTGACAAATAGTTTTCGAGCTATTAATTTTTTCAGTAACTTCAAATGTTTCATTTTCCGAGATTAATCTGTGGCAACGATTAGTGAAAACGCCAGTCGTCAGGTACGCGTAGCTTTTTATTAGCTCACAGGCTATCAAAGCCTGAGAGCTTATGTGCCCGCCCGTTCTGTATGTATGTATGTACGTATGTCCGTACGGAACGCGATAACTAAGAATAACCGTTTTGCTTCCAATTTTGTTTATAGGTTCCTTGTGATAAGGCGCTTCCCTGATTAGTTTTGGGGATTGATTGTTTAACTATAAAGGGGGGGAACGGGGGGGCTAACCCCCCTTAATTAAGATAAACGGTTTTTCATGCAGAATTGTCCAATTTTCTTCAAATTTTGTATATAGGTTCATTGTGATAAGGTTCTTTCCTGATTAGTTTTGGGGGTTCAAAGGTTAAGTATAAAGGGGCTAACGGGGGGGGATCCTCCCCCTTAATTTAGATAAATGAATTTTTCATGCAGAGTTATCCGATTTTCTTCCAATTTTGTTTATAGGTTCCTTGTGATAAGGCACTTCCCTGATTAGTTTTGGGGATTGATTGGTTAACTATAAAGGGGGGGGAACGGGGGGCTAACCCCCCTTAATTTGGATAAATGGTTTTTTCATGCAGAATTATCCAATTTTCTTCAAATTTTGTATATAGGTTCATTGTGATAAGGTTCTTTCCTGATTAGTTTTGGGGATTCATAGGTTAAGCATAAAGGGGGTAACGGGGGGATTAATCCTCCCCCCTTACTTTAGATAAATTATTTTGTTCATGCAGAGTTATCCAATTTTCTTCAAATTTTGTATATAGGTTCATTGTGATAAGGTTCTTTCCTGATTAGTTTTGGGGGTTCATAGGTTAAGTATAAAGGGGGTAACGGGAGGGTTAATCCTCCCCCCTTATTTTAGATAAATGATTTTTTTCATGCAGAGTTATCCGATTTTCTTCAAACTTTCTATATGGGCTCATTGTGGTAAGGGGCTTCCCTGATTAGTTTTGGGGGTTCATTGGTGAAGTCTAAAGGAGGGAAAGGGGGGCTACCCCCCCCTTAATTTTGATAAATGGGTTTTTCATGCAGAATTATCCAATTTACTCCAAATTTTGCATATAGGCTCATTGTGGTAAGGCACTTCCCTGATTAGTTTTGAGGGTTCACTGGTAAAGTATAAAGGGGGGAACGGGGGGGACTAACCCCCTTAATATAGATAAATGGGTTTTTTAAGCAGAATTATCCGATTTTCTTATAATTTTATATATATGTTCATTGTGATAAGGCGCTTCTCTGATTAGTTTTGGGGGTTCTTTGGTTAAGTATAAAGGGGGGACGGGGGGCTAACCCCCCCCCCTTAATTTAGATAAATGGATTTTTCATGCAGAATTATCCGATTTTTTCAAATTTTGTATATAGGTTCATTGTGGTAAGGCGCTTCTCTGATTAGTTTTATGGGTTCATTGGTTAATTATAAGAAGGAGAAACGGGGGATGGTTCCCCCCTCTTAATATATTGTCGATTTCTTCATTTTTCGAGGGCTTATTTCAAATTCTTTGAAATAAGAATATAATTTACAGTTAGTGTGAATAGCCTGTGAGCTCAATGCCGTCAGTTTAACTGGGCAGTTTTCTTTTATTAAAGAGGATGATGTCTAGACTCATTCAGTCGTATCGTCAGACATGAAGTTTTATTTGAAAAACTGTCTCGAAAACAAATTGTGCTATGTTTCATTTCCCATTTAATATAAATCGTAGAAAATGTTACCATTGCATCTAAAGTCTTAAAACACTTAGCTATAGTGTAAATTTATATGGTAATATAAGTTATAGATGTAGCACACAAACGAAATACCAAATAAAACGTAGCAATAATTTGTTTAGTGTGAGTTTGACGTCTCACTGAACAGGTCTTGTAGAATGTGACGTGATATTTATGAGATTATTTTATTTTTTCCCGGAATATTTTTCTGGATATCCAAATGCCTGTATTTCGATTGTATTGACAATACAAGCTTTAACTCCAAATACATTTGAATGAAAGGAATATGTTATTTTAACCCACTTATAGTAAACATTTTAAATTTTCTATAGAAAAATTACGCATTATCTGCATGACATCAGTTTCGGATTATAACCTATAACGAGTAAGTTTGAATTTTTATTGGCTTTTAAAAATAACGTTCATACTCAGTTTCTTTTTATAACAATAGGGAAGAAAAAATGCATTTGAAAATTAAAAGAAATAGACTTGTATAAAGATAAATTATGACTGATTAAAAAAATGGTAAAAGAGTGTTTGAGATTTTTTAAGAATGAGTAAATGTACTCTTGTTCAAAATGCATGCATTAAATATTAAGTTTCGGGAAAATTTGTCAAACATTGTACATTTGTGAAAGGAACATATACTCAAACACTGATACATATCTATATCTATATCTATCTATATATATATATATATATATATATATACATATATATATCCTACCGCGTTATATTTCACTCCAACCACTGAATAAATGCGTGATAGAACATAAATCATCCGATCCAGAGAAATGTTTCAATTTGTTTACCTCAAAACGATCTTATAGCTAGGAACGTGGCTGGCATTATAAAGGTATAGACAACAATAGGAAATGGAGTAATGTAAACTTAATGAAGAAAAATTGCGTCTGTCAAATGAATGTGTGAAAGAAACATGTACGTATATACATCATTAAGGGATTAATCCCTTTTTTCTACTGTATGTAACGAATGAAATGTCTAAATGCGCAATGGGTATCAGAAAGGAAATATAATATATGTACGATTACCGAAATGAATATGTAAAATTGTTTTTGGGAAATATAGCATTACTTTTCGTTATAATCCAGAAAAGTATTTGTAGTGTTTAATTTAATTTTTAAAACTGTATAAAGTATTTAATTTTTAATTCATTGGCTGTAGAAAACATGGACTTCTTTACTTGTTAAGCTATGCTCCTATGGAACGATAAAAGATATTTTTGTTAAAGAAATTTAAGAGAATTTCAAACTACTTATATGAGGAAACTATATTTTCATCGATAGGTATTTTTGTAGCAACAAATTAATATTAGAGCTAGGGTGGTAGACACAGTTAGCAATAACTGGGTTGTAGAAAATAAATCATCCGATTTGGAGAATTGTTTAATTTGTTTACCTCCAAACGACGTTGAAGACAGGTTTTTGGTTTTGCATGAAATATGTATAGACAGCTATAAGAATTGTGTAATAGAAACTTAAGGTGAAAAAATTGCTTTTGTTGAACATATATCGCTTCGTATAATGAAGAGAAACATATACAGGGTGTCCACGTATAGCCTGACCGACATTTATTTTTGCAACCATTGGTCCTAGATGCACTTCCAATTACAAAAATGGTTTAAATAAGGTAAAGAATTATTTTAAAAGCAATTTGGGTCAAGAAAAACCTTTATTTAAAAATTACGAAATTTAAATTTTTATACGGTCCCCCGGTCCTATAAGTGATATTTAGTAAAAATTTGCTGTGACACTAAAAAGTAAGACAAAAAGTCCCATTCATCTAACATTAAAATTGACCGAGTTATGTAACTTTGAAATGCATGACTTTTTGTATCTCCACACAGATGATTTCGGCCATGCTTTGAGGGGTCGTATATAAATACGTAAACTTATTTCAAGGTATCTGCGCTTTGAAAGAAATCGCAGAACTATTACGATTGAGTTAACTTTTATTAGCTAAGTTTCAGATTAGCTAAAATAATTGTATTTTAATATACAGGGTGTCCATAATTAAACGACCCTACTTTAAACTTGTCTACAGACAAAACTATTAGTCAGAAAGTTGTGAAATTTCATGGAGAACATAAGGAAGGAATGGGAATTTGTTTGAGCGAAAAAAAATAGTTCAAAATTTCGCCACCAGAGGGCGTTTTTATAGATAATTTTATAGATAATTCAGCATAACATTTAGCAGACATTTACAATAGTTTAAAAATTTTATTAGAACATATGTTCCACATGACGGACATCATTTTCAGCTACCATCTGGATCGCAAGCTATAGCATGTTCCAATGTCGTCCGCAGTGTGTTTTGGGAAATGCTAAGAACATGTCATAAAAAAAGTTTTGTTGAACATCTTTTGCTGTAATAAAATTTGTAAACTATCGCAAATATATGCTAAATGTGTAATTCATTAAAAAACGCCCCCTGGTGGTGAAATTTTGAACTATTTTTTTTCGCTCAAACAAATTCCCATCCCTTCATTATGTTCTCCTCAAAATTTCACAACTTTCTGACCAATATTTTCGTCTGTAGACAACTTTAAAGTAGGGTCGTTTAATTATGGACACCCTGTATGTTTTATTTTGAAAGGATGTGAGGGGAATTGGATTTTGAAAGGCTTTCTTTTAACAAAAATTATGTTATTTCCACAAGGTTTTATTTAACTTGCAACGATCGTCTTTCCAGTTTAAAACTTATACTCGAACTTTAACTTACTTTCAAATGTCCGATCGAAGTTAAATTTTACGTACTGACTTAAATGCGATGACAATGTAATATTATGATTTTCGACGATTACCATCTTATACATACTTATATTAGAGGATAACACAAAAAAAATTGGATAGATTACCGTCAACAAATTTAAAAAAGAGTTTTAGATTAGATAACATAAACCTTCGATGGTTGTGTATTTTAACTTTTATAATTACGTTAAATGTATTTTTTAACGCTGAATAAAAAAATTACCTTCACTTTTAACCATAATTTCAGGATTTTTCGCAAATCATAAATTTCAAAGTTAAAAAATAGCGAAAAATCCGAGACTATAAAATAGATGTAAGACTTTTATATTCAGTTTAATTTAATTTAATTCAATAATTTATTCAAATTTTTAGCTTATACTGGGTTTTTTACAGCTAAACAGATCAGAGGTCTGATCAGGTTGGGAGGGGAGAGGGATCAATTTTAACTTTGAAATTTGCGATTTGAAAAAATCCTGACGTGGTGGTTTAAAATGAAGGTCATTTTCGGATTCGACGCTAAAAATTACATAAGAATCAATTTTCAAAAGCTGAAAACATGGCACAACCCAAAATTTGAAAACAGTGTAATCTAACAGCATTGAAAAATCTGTATCATTTTGTAAAGAATTGAGGCTGTTGTTTTTCATCCTTTTATTTAACAAAAATTCTGTTATTTTTATCCTCTTATATGTTCAGTACAAATTGTATATTTTGCATTAATATATCAGAATGATTATAGATTTCACATTTATATTAGATTGCAATGTTAATTTTGCTCTCAACTATTTTTTTTTTATATATCTGACGATTATTTATATTTCTACTACATTTGTGAATGACCCCTATTTCGCAGCAAAAAATATACTCCAACTTTAAACAGCTGTTGCTCGGTCAATTTTAATGTTAGATGAATGGGACTTTTTTTGTCTTACTTGTTAGTGTTACAGTAAATTTTTACTAAGTATCACTTATAGGACCGGGGGACCGTATAAAAATTTAAATTTCGTAATTTTTTAATAAATGTTTTTCTTGACCCAAATCGCTTTAAATGAATCCGTTACCTTATTTAAACTATTTTTGTAATTAGAAGTATGCATCTAGGACCAATGGTTGCGAATATAAAGGTTGGTCAGGTTATCCGTGGACACCCTATATCGTCAAGCGATTAATCTATCTTTCTTACTGTCAATAAACACTTAAATGAATAAAGCTGCGAACAGACCAACTACGACGACACGAGTCATAAACTAATTATTTGGGCTTTCTTTTGTAAGACTTTGTGATCCTTTGTGACCTTTCATGTTGCTGTTAAAAGGTTTAGAAGTAAAGTGAACAGAATAACAAAAGAAATTCTCCATAGTGAAATTAATAAACATTTCAAGGACCGCTACCCTTGCACGTCGCTGACTAATCGCCGAGAAAGTCACCATAGTAGTCCATCAAGGACACGAAAGAAATTCACCTTGTCAGAGCTGGTATGCTTGTACCGTAAATGTCTACTTACGTAATAAGTATAACAAAATATATATAATACATGCAATAACTACTAAATCCTCAGATAAGAATCCACAACGTCAATTTTGCAAGACATTTTAATTTTAATCTCACATGACACAATATCTAATATCCTGATGAAATCATCAATTGTTAATGTTAGATTATTTGTATATTTTTAACCAAGCGCGATTTTCCAAAGATTTAGAAAATCTAATTTTTAAACATATCAACTTAGCCTTTTTGTTTCTCTTTCTGATATGCTATGAAATTCAGTTGCTCGGCAACCTCTAAATGAAAACGGGAAAAAAAGACATGTATTATTTATAAAGTGTAAACATTATAAAGAAGAATGTTTTATATTTGTTGAGCATATGTATAAAATTTTATAAAACAATTTTCAGAGAAGGTCCGTGGAAATTACTGACAAAATTTCAAACCGATTTGATTAATTTAAGACATCACATAGCGAAAACTTGGCATCCGTAATATAACTACTCAAATATGTCGTTTTCATTACAGTGAATGATCAAATATGAAAATCGTCCAAATTTTCAAGGAAAAGCATTATGATGTAAAAGAAAATATGCTTTATATTCGAACGATTAAGCCAAATTGAAACAAAAAATATACTGCTAATTTCAGGTACTTCACTAACATATCTACCTAAATACAAGCTAATCGGATGCACTTTCCGGCAGTTATTGCTAGACATACAGACAAACATTTAGACAACAACAAATTTCCGTGCTGCACTTGAAGCCTCAACTGACGTTTTGGCAGTTGTAATATTATTTTCTTTTACTGCCATGCATATTTAGAATTCTTGTAAGCATTATGAGGCAATTAATGGCTCTGTTTTCACTAATAACTTATTATCCGACAAAGTCAAAAGATCATATTAGAATTACTGAAATAAACAACAATCACATTCTTTACATCTTTACGGAAACATTTATTTTGTAAAGGCATTGTAAGCGATATAAAATATTTCGAGTTTAAGATCTTGTTGGTTAAACCGGCAGTAAAGCGAGCAAAATTAATAACCAAAAAATTATCCGCTGGGGAAGTTAAAAACATCGCAAGGACCGTTGCCTTTGGATGTCACTAAATGATCGCTGAGGAAATGATCGTAGCCGCCGTTCAATCACATGAAAGAAATTCTCCTCGTTGTAGTTTGCATATTTAATTACTATAATCTGTACCTACGAAATAACTATAATATACAGGGTGATTCATAAAAGATGGGCAGAACTTTAAGGGGTTATAGTACACTTAAAGACAAATAATATTAAATAGGAGACTAAGGGTCCCAGACGTATTCCCAAGGAGATAGGGGGCATTAAAGTTTAGGGTCCGAAATTTCAAATGATTATAAAACATGGAAAAATTGGTCGATTCGTTTGCGGTTTTTGCAAAAAATTTTCTTTATGCCAGTATTTTCTTGAAATAAAATTTTAAAGTTCAATTTCAAAAAATGCCGATAGGGGGCGCTTTAGACTTTGGAGTAACAAACAACTATTTTTTAACGTTATTTTTTGTATTTCTTTAAATGATTTCGAAAGCTTAGACTTAAACTTAAATTTTGATCTAAAAATCTGAGTCCTAACGAGTAGTTAAGTAGCGTAAACTGAAATTTGAAATTTGAAACCCTTCTCCCCCCAGAACAAAAATCAGTTATTCCCGATCTTTGTGTCGTAGATTAGGCTCTAACTACTGCCGCGTTTTGCTAAAATTATTCTTTATGTCAGTATTTTCTTGAAAATAAATTTTAAAGAAAATTTTCAAAAAATTCCGATAGAGGGCGCTTTAGACTTTGGAGTAACGAACAACTATTTTATACCGTTATTTTTTGTGTCTCATTAAATGCTTTCTAAAGCTTAGACTTAAATTTTGAGCCCAAAATCTGAATCGTTAGACGTGGTTAAGTTTCTGGGGAGAGGGGTTTGAAATTTCTACTCCTGAGCACAGTTCAGTTTACCATGTCCACACATTGTGTGCTGTGATACGAGGTAAAAAGACACAAATTAGGATTATGTTACCAAAGCATATTTATTAACATGTAATCACAATAAATGTTCAAAATTGTGACCACCAGAGGTTATGCACGCAGAACAACGGCGACGAATGGAACGGCGAACATTCGCGAAAACATCAGGTTTTTCGAGCACTTCCCCTACAGCGGCGGAAAGTCTGGCGACCAGTTCCTCGGGGGATTCAATGGGTGTCTCATACATAAGAGCCTTCAATCGTCCCCAAAAAAAGAAATCGAGGGGTGAAAGATCTGGCGAGCGAGCAGGCCAAGCAACAGGACCACCTCGACCAATCCATCTGTTCGGAAATGTGATGTCCAGATAGTTGCGGACGTCTCGTACGTAATGGGCTGGCGCTCCATCGTGCTGGAACCACATGACCCGCCGGATGCGTGGAGGAACAACGTTTAACAGGTCTGGCAGCACATGTTGCAGAAATGTGAGGTATGTTTTACCGTTGAGGCGTTCAGGAAGAAGGTACGGTCCGATTAGGTGGTCTCCGAGGATTCCTGCCCAAACATTGATGGAAAAGCGTCTCTGATGAGCATGTGGATACGTAGCATGTGGATTGACATCCGCCCATACATGTGCATTGTGTGTGTTAAATGTACCTTCACGTGTGAAGGTACATTCATCGGTGAAAAGCACAGTTCGTCCAAAATGTGGATTTAGCGCGTTCTGCTGCAGAAACCAGCGGGCGAATTCAATACGATTTGGATAATCCCCTGGAGACAGTTTCTGGACTCGTTGCACATGAAACGGGAGCAAATGTTCATCCTTCAGTACCCTCCAAGTCGTGGACTGTGAGGTATCCACCTGGCTAGCCACTGTTCGTGTACTTGTACTTGGCTGCGCCGCTACTACATCCAGAATGGCTTCTGCAACAACTACTGATTCGTCCTTTTTTGCACGACCTGCATTCGACCGGGAAGCGAGAAATGATCCCGTCTCACACAACTGTCTGTGCAAGCGCTCGAAAGTTTTGCGGTTAGGCAACCGCCTGTTAGGAAATCGCTCTCCGTACATTCGTTGTGCCTCTGCACCATTTCCATCTGCCGCTCCGTAAATTAAATGCATCTCAGCCTTTTCCTTATTCGTGAAGGGCACCATCTTCCGATTCATTACTACAGCGACTTACACTTGACTCACCGTTCAGTGGTTTTTATGCCTGAATCGTGTCGAAATTTTGCATACGTGTTCTTCTTCTTCCCCATTTGACATTTGCATACTTTCTGTTTCCTTCTTCACCCGGTGACTAGCGTCAGGAATGGAGCTTTAACGTTTGCATGAGCGACGTTTCCAACTGTGCCAGTGCCTTTATGAGTGAATTCCGACTATGCAGTCCTTGACGAAAGTTGTATTTTTGCCTCGTATCACAGCACAGAATCGTTGGGCATGGTTAAGTAGTGCAAACTGAACTATGTTCAGAAGTTGAAATTTGAACCCCCTCCCCTCGCTACTGAACCACGCTCAGCGATTCAGATTTTGAGCTGAAAATTTAAGTTTAAGTCTAAGCTTTAGAAAGCATTTAATGAGACACAAAAAATAACGGTATAAAATAGTTGTTCGTTACTCCAAAGTCTAAAGCGCCCTCTATCGGAAGTTTTTGAAAATTTTCTTTAAAATTTATTTTCAAGAAAATACTGACATAAAGAATAATTTTAGCAAAACGCGGCAGTAGTTAGAGCCTAATCTACGACACAAAGATCGGGAATAACTGATTTTTGTTCTGGGGGGAGAAGGGTTTCAAATTTCAAATTTCAGTTTACGCTACTTAACTACTCGTTAGGACTCAGATTTTTAGATCAAAATTTAAGTTTAAGTCTAAGCTTTCGAAATCATTTAAAGAAATACAAAAAATAACGTTAAAAAATAGTTGTTTGTTACTCCAAAGTCTAAAGCGCCCCCTGTCGGCATTTTTTGAAATTGAACTTTAAAATTTTATTTCAAGAAAATACTGGCATAAAGAAAATTTTTTGCAAAAACCGCAAACGAATCGACCAATTTTTCCATGTTTTATAATCATTTGAAATTTCGGACCCTAAACTTTAATGCCCCCTATCTCCTTGGGAATACGTCTGGGACCCTTAGTCTCCTATTTAATATTATTTGTCTTTAAGAGTACTATAACCCCTTAAAGTTCTGCCCATCTTTTATGAATCACCCTGTATATATATATCACATGCAATTACAAGTAAATCTTGATATCAGGGTCCTGAATACATATATGTACACAATTACTTATTTTTATTCAGTTAATAAACAATTTCCATGTATTATGTAATTTTTGTATTTAGTATACAGTTCTCTCGTTTCCTAAGAATCGTATTAATAGCACGATTTCATTCAACTTCGTTTCTATATGTAAAGGCGGAATTTTGCGATAGACTTTTCAATCAATTCCTGATATACTAGAGTAATAACATTTTTGGAGTTCTGTGTGTTTTCTATGGCAATACGACCAATAGCGGCTCATGACGGCCTTTATTTTGGGCACTAAATGCATGGTTGCAAAATGTATTACTTTCTCACCACTATTTTGTGAAAGAAATAATTTTCCTTAATTATTGGAAGAATGTTCTGCCATTAAAACAAGGAAAAGATTTCTTTAAAAAAATAATGGTAGGAAAAGAATAAATTTTTCAGACATGCATTTAGTGCCCCAAAAAGAGGCGCCACTTAATACGACATTTTTATATTTTTATACCTTAATTATCAATTAATACATTAAATTAAATTAAATTTTGACCATACATTGAGAAAGAAATTTAGAAATCCTAGATATTTGTAATTTTCTGGCATGATTATTTTAAGACTATTACCGCATGATTGAACAATAAATACCTGTTTCTTATAGCACTGTAAAGTGTCATTTGAAATAATATAAAATTTCTCTTTAACGCTTTTCAACATAGTTGAAAAGTGTTTACACATTCAGTTTGTCTGTCTGCCGGTCGTCTGAATGTCGTCTGAATCTAACTCGCGTAAATTTACCTTGATTGCCATGCAATTGATATATGTTATTGAGGTTTACTAAGGCTTGTTCGGTATTGAAAATGAAGTGTGTATCATTTACATTTCTATTACAGGGACGCTCAACAAATTCTGTTACATTACAGTCTATAGGGAAGAATAGTTTGCGGTGTACTTTAGTAATGATACACTATTTCAAACATACTGAAATTGATACGTATCAATAAGATACACTACAGCATGCTTTCTATGGAAAAAGGTATACATAGAATTTATCGTTTATTTACAGGGATACACAAAACAATTCGTTTATAGTACTGTCTACCAGTAATAATTGAATAATAATTGCTGGAAGTGCTTTTTCAGTTGTGGTACACATTGTTACTAATTTTTTGACAGTTACTTGGTTACATAAATTCTATAGATGACATACAGGTCAACACCAGCAATCTCGAAAATATTTCCGTTTATTAGAGGAAGTTGCTATAGGACAATTTAAAACTATACTATGTGCTTCCTAATTGTATTAAATTTTAATGATGGTAATTGCTGACAATGGGTTTCAAATGTGTTATGTGTTTTCGAAAGTGTTTATTTAGACATACATATTTCACCGTATTATACTGTGAAGCTTTGCTATAGTATTCTGAATGTGTTGGAAATTGTTTCATAATATATGCGTGACACATGATTTTTCTTTCTTGGTTTGTTTCTGTTGACATATCTCAACGAGCCCAAATGCTTAGTTGTCAGCGCATCATGCTCACACGCCATAGGTCCAAAGTTCAACGGCGGATTTGGGCAAGGTTCTTCCAATCTTTCATCACTGCGGGGTCGATAATTTGAATACCTAGTTTGTTTTGGAACTAAACACTGGTGGTCTACGTGATGCTGACCACCTGACCAGGACATATGTTGTGTATAGCACCGGAGGGAACAAAATTAAGTAAACAGGGCCGGACAGTGTAGGCCCTGATCCTTAATGTATTGTATTGCCACTAGTTTAAGGGTTTTTTTCTGACATATCTTAGAAAAAAACTAAGCAAGAATAATTTTTTATAACAATTCATTAAATTTTAACCTTCAATATATAGTTTTTATATGCGACGCACAGTGGGGCGTTTTGGTGATTTAGATAGACAAAATTCGTTTTTCCGATTATCTCTAAATTTAACATGACCGCATAAACTGGTAGCTGAATGTCTTTTTTGTTCAGACCGGTACGAGTTTTGTCGAAAAAATGCGAGATGCCGATTAACTACGACCGTAAAGAAGGCAGTTGGTTTGAGGGGGTTTCAACGGTTGCACTAGTTTCCTGTAAATTCAAAATCACTTCGTGACTAATCTGTTTTATTTGAAAGCACGAGTTTACTGGACGTATGTCACATGTATGTCACAAGACTTAAACTATTGTTGTTTGGAAATTCTTGTTCACAAAATTTATCTTCTCTTTTAACACAGTATTGAGCATTATTAAGGAATAAGCATTTTTTAAAATCAAAGTGGCACTCCTAAAATATTGATAACTTAAAAAAAAAAAAAAAAAAAAAAAAAAAAACGTAAAAGTTTGCAAATCATTAAGCTGTATTAACTTGCAGTGTATCTATGTATGCAAATCTTGCAAGTAAATTTTACACCACTTTTAATTGTCCGATTAAACTGAAACTTTGAATACATGTATAGTTTCAATGACAATACAATATTGTAATATAAATGAATAATAATATAAGTAATAATAATATAAATAATAATAATATAAATAATAATAATAATAATAATAATATATAATAATAATAATAATAATAATATATAATAATAATAATAATAATAATAATAATAATTTAAATAATAATAAGAAGAACATAAATAATAATAATAATAGCATAAATAATTAAATAAAGCAAATATTTATGACTGTTTGTGTATTTTATTAGTAATACATTCGAAAAACCAACAAACCTAATTGAACTTAAACGCAATAATTTTGTCCAACTAGATCTTCAAAACGCCCAATGTGCGACGTCACATAATTAGCAAGAATTTTACTAATAAAATCGTGCTCTTTAAAAGCTCGTTATTATTTTACTTTTTAAATTACTAAAATTTCCGTTCAGAATTTCTGAGATTCATTCAATGTCTTACTGAGAAATATGCTCAGTTTTGTAGTAGAAAGGTATTTACTCCTTTGTAATAATTCATTCTCAGAATTCAGTAATTAGGAGGTAAGAACTAAGTCATCTGATTCCGTGAATAGATCAGATTGTTTACCTTAAAATGATATTTCATCTAGGAATGTGGTTTACATGATAGAGGGATATGCAACAGTAAAAAATGGATTATTCGAAACTTAATGATAAAACTTCTTTATGATGAATGCATGTTGCTTCATATAACAAAAACAAACGTATATTTATCGCTCAGAGATAATTCTAGCTCTATTATTGTTGGTAAACTGTTATTTTTGTACCTATGCAATGGGTACCAGAATTGAACCTAACATACGTAGCCAAAGGAATATATTCATTGTAAAATTGTTTTCGAGGAGAAAATTTGAGGATGCACATTTCTATTTATGCTACAATAACATAGGAATTAATTTTGTTTATCAAAACTATAGATAAATAATCTACACTTATCTATCTACGCTTTTCTCAAATTATAAAAAGACAATTTTCAAAAGAAATATGAGGCAATTTCAAAATGTTAACCCTTTGATTGTAGTGTCGAGTTATATGTCATCCAAGCGACTATTTATGTATGCTATTCGTACAAACTTTTGAAAAATAATATCTGCCCTATAATTATACTAGGACATTTTCAACGGAAATCCGTCAGAAAGAATATTTTTTTTAAAATTACGATACCAGTAAATATAAAAATAATCGCCAGTCCTAGCCCGTGGTCAAAAGATTAATACAGGAAAATTTTACATTCATTAGCTTTGGGTGATTTCGCAGAAAGAAATTAATACCGTATTTACTCGTAGAGTACTCTTCTACATTAAAAGTAAATGAACAACGTGAAATAGCACAAATAAAAATATATAAATTGACAAACAGCTGTTTCGAAGCCCCTAAAGCTCCATCATCAGTGCCAATTCAAAAGATTAAAACCGATTTAAAAGTTTAAGCCATGTAAAATATGCTTGCGTCTTTCGCACGCGTCAAGATTGAATGGATCCATTATAATATCTAATAACTACTAGTTGTCACGTATTCCCGGTTTGGATAAATACATTAAAACAGAGTTTTAAATGTGAGAAAAGTATATATTGCGAGAAACTTCATTTTACGATATTGTATGGAATTGCAAATATACAAGAGTGAATACGAAAATTTAGGTTCGAGTTTATTATTATTATTATTATTATTATTATTATTATTATTATTATTATTATTTATTATTATTATTGTTATTGTTATTGTTATTTGTAAGAATTATTTTCTAAACTACTGGACTTTCTACTGTTAGAATACCATCATGCGGATTATACACCAGACATTATTTTGTTTTGTTTTACCAAATCAAAGAACGGATTCTCATTATACATGAGTACATACGTTATTAAAACAATATTTAATATTTTAATTTTGTTATTTTGTATAGAACAGGAAATTGATTCTTTTTTAAAAAAAGGTGTATATTTAATGAAAATACTGAATCATTTCGAAACTATTTAGGACAGTGTATTGCTCTGACAAGTAATTTGGATATGCTCATAAATCAAGTATGTAGCTTTTATAGTTCGTTTACAGCGACACAGAAAATTGTCAGTGGATAATTCCTAATTCAGGTTCTCCCCTATTATCGCTATTCAAGAGCTAAATCCTTACGTTAGCTTTAGAGTTATAGTTACAGTTGTAATCTTTCAAATGTTGTTCGACATCGTATCAAAAACGATTTGTGTCAAAATATTTATTTTTTTTTAAACTTTTGAAATTTATATTTTAATATAGTCCATTGTTTCTTGGAACTTATATATGGGTCGCCCAAATGAAAGTGACACTACAGTCGATTTGAGAAATGGTTTAATGGTATTAATGTAAATTAGTATACAAAAGAAAGAAGTAATACAGACGTAACAGATAGGCTAGACTAGTGGTTCCCAAACTTCTGGGCCCGCGGAGCCCTTTTTGGGAAGAATTTCTAAGCCGGAGCCCTGTAACCGCACGGTACTCTATAGTTTACAAATTAATGTTTTTTTATGCCTATGGAGCAGAGAAAGATCTGCTGGATAAGAGTCCAAATTAATGGTTTCAAACATGGGGCCAAGGTTCTCAGTTTGGCCTTTTTCTTGATACAGAAATTCTGAATTCATACTAGAAATTTTAAATTCAAATTTTCTATTATTTAACCCCTTAACAGTTTTATTTAATATTACTATTATTGGACACAATAAATTAAAAATAAGGACAAAAAACACTTTTTTGTATTAAAATATCTGCCTTGTAAAATCGAGATATGTACGGCAAATACAGCAAATATTACAGTTAAAATTTTTTGGTTTGAAAGCGTTTAGTAAGGAATAAAACAAACTCTTCTTACCCAAGCGACGTTCGAGCAATACTGTTAAGAGGTTAATGATATCCATTTTAAATATATATATATATATATATTCTTTCGGGACTAACTCGGAATTAAAGGTCAAAATAGTAACTCTGTCTGGGACATGCTTTGCATTGGGGCTTACGTGAAAGTATTATTATTTATGGTGAAAACCACACACATACAGTAAAAAGGTAATTTGTACAGTTTTCGTTTACAAAGAGGACTTCTGTATAATTTTAATTGGCTACTCGTGAAAAGAAAGTAAATGTGTAGGTCCAGTCGCCCATGAGTAATTATATAACCTTTTTTTCCCTTGACGATTGTTTTCGCTAGTCCGCCCACATGTAATAGAATCATGCGATTAAGAATTTTTTTTTCGTTCTTATTTACGCTTCTAGTACTCCTGAACATGCAGTGAAAACGAATCACCTCTGAGCTTCTTCTTTTGTACCATTTTTTAAAAATACATTTAGAAGCAGATCATCGTTTTAGTTTTTAGGTGGGCGACGCAAAATCTATAACCTGCATTGTTAGGTGCAGTATCTTTCACTTTTTTATATGTTTTATTTGAATTATTTATCTATTAGTTATAGTTTTCAAAGAAACTTTCTTTCACCTTGGTTTTTGCCTCAAAATAGATATACGGTTAAAAACTACACAGGTTAAAAGAACTGCAACTAGTAGAAAACCTTTACGAACAAAACGGGTTTGTTGGGTTGGGTTAAATTTATATCAGGATGAGTACTCATTGACGAAAAGTCTAAACAAGTGGTGGAGCTGAGCAAAAGTTTAGATTGTTAGTGTGATGACAAAAGTAACGAACCAATTTATTTTTTGCAATTGCTACAGCCTTATTTCTGATAGGAAAATTTGGCATCATAACATAAGAATCTTAGGCAATGCCGAGACCAATTAAAATAAAATTTTAAAGAGGGGTTGTTAAGTAATACAAGATATTTAAAAAAATGTGTTTTCAGCAACATACATTGCTTTAAAAATTAAGTACAATTATGTAAAACAGCATAGAAAATTCAAATAACTAAGAATTAATAAAAATAAAATAAGCAGATTAAAGGAATTAAAGTTACAAAAGAAAAAAAGAAAACTATATACAATTTATAACTGTCTATAATTTTTAAAACATATTAAATACAGAAACATAAAATTAAGTTGTTCAAACCAAAAATATTATATAGAAAATAGATAGCTCTATAATACAAAATTTTCATATGATTTAAAAAAGTATATTATAGTATTTTTCAACCCAGTGATAGATGTATTTATTTTTGACACACACACACACACACACACAAATTCCTACATACTTTCGAAAAAATTTCCCTTGCAATATGCTGTTCTTTCATGTTTTGTTTATTTTCCTGGAACGCTGTGGAGCCTCTGAAAGGTATAGGCGTATCCCAAGTGCACCGCGGAGCACACTTTGGGAACCTTTGGGCTAGACAAAGTCACCTTGTAGGTTGAAACAAGTGTCCCAGCGGTCAACGAGACGCTGGATAAAAGCTCCGGGGTTGTTTTTGGAACAAATTTTCAACGGCAGCTTGGACCTCATTATTGTTGGCAAATCGCCATCTAATCAGAGCTTTCTTGAGTGGACCGAATATTTGGTATTCACACGGCGAGAGGTCTCGAGAAGCTCCCATCGAAATTGACGTATCAATGTTTGGCACATATCAGCCACATGAGGATGAGCATTATCATGAAGAAGATAACACCGCTTGAAAGCATGCTATGGCGCTCATATTTTCAACTGTTAAAAATTGCCAGAACGCGCGTTGGCAAAATTTAAAGGCATCCATGATGCGAACGATGCCTTTTTACATGCTCCAACGCTATCACACACGCAACTGGTGGGATATGACAATATCGCACGCATTCCCAGCACTCTGCGTCCTGTATAGGAGCATGTGCAGTCATCTTTCTCTTCAAATAACAGAGTTATTACACTTACATTTGGGTGACCCTTATATTTAGAAAATTTACACTCGAGTTATAACAAGAAATACAGTAAAAATTCCATTTGCCTATGTTCAAAACTTACCGAGTTATGATACTTTAAATTAAATAAAAAATCAACTTTTTCTGACGTAAAAAACACATTTCTCCCTTTGTATTATCAGACGACGACGTTTAAAATTCACAAAATTCGAATTATTATAACTTCGTAAGCTTTGTGCACAAAATAATGGAATATTTACTGCTATACTTGTTAGAGCATAGCGAAATATTTTCTAAATATAACTTATAAAAACCATGATCCGTATAAAATTTTAAATTTGCAACATTTAAGAAAATTAACTATTCTGATGTAAATAGTTTTTGCGATGGTGAAGAACATTTGAAACATTTTTGTGCAATTAACACCATATTTCTAAAACAAAAACTTTAGGAATTCGTTATTAAATAACGATAAGAAGGAACACCCTGTATATTGTACTGTAAAAAAGAGAAATGTTTCTTAATCTACTAAATTTAAATACAAAAATGAACGAAAATAGGATACATCTTTTCCAAGTTACCCATGATTCTTAAACACGTTCCTTTATCTTTAGAAACATCTAGTATCAATAGATTTTAGATATTTAAGGAAACATTTGTAAAAACAATTTATGACAAGTTTGAAATTGTGCGTCAAACGTGGTAAATGAGGTGCGTTCATATAATAACTAGTTTCAGTGAAATGAATTGTATTGTCTGTTATTATGATATGATTAATTTCCGTAATAAGATAAGTTTATTTTAAGTTGGCAACATTTTTTCTTTTGTTGACATTTACTGAAAATTCCAATGGGAAACTTAAGTCTAGCTTTAAAATTTTCAAAACTTGAAATCTATATTTAGAGTTTTTATTTAGAGTCTATATTTAGAGTTTCGTTTCTGAAGTTTCTAAAGATAAAGGAACGCTTTTCAAAATTGTGGATAAATCGGTAGAAATTAAATTATATTTCCATCCGTAATTATATTATATTTAAGGAAATTTAGAAACATTTGTATTTTTACAGTGTGGATTCCTTATATTTTATAAATTTGTAATGGCATTTACGATTCTGGTGAAATGTTGATAAGAACATATTCAGTTAATTTTATTAATTTAACAGATTATTTTCAAACATTTATGTAGTAAAAAATAATATGTCTATTTCTTGTCTAATATATAAATCTTAGATTTCCGTCAAAATCCTTAGTACTTTTTTTAAATTAAAATTTCTGAGAATTATTTTGTAAGTTATCATTGCCCAAATCTCTAATTTATGTCACGTTCTATATTTATTTAATTTTATTTTCAACATTGGGTGATTGGGAGGTAAGCAACATATCATCCGCATCTGTGAATAGTTACCAATTTATTTACGTCTAAACATATACTAGCTGTCAGAAATGTAGTTTGCAAGAGAGAGGTATAAGCAACAATATGAAATGAAGTAATGGAAACTTAATGAAGAAAAATTACTTCTGCCGAATCCATGTCGCTCCAAATAACGAAAGGAAACTTATATTATATCATCAACAAAATAATATATAATTAATACTGTCGATAAATTAATATACCGAGTGGTTATAATATAAGTATCTCTATATGGAGCTGTCTGTAGCTTGAATCAATAAACCGAATTAAACCAACTTGACACACTTACTATTAGAGAAGGAGAAAGAAGAATGGGACAATAAAAAAATAATTGTAATAGTCGGACAGATTGCTCTTTTCTGTGTGAAATGTAATGTGTAATACAAAAACAAATAATTAAGGCGTAAAACCGAATGGCATACGTAATTTATTGGAAAATGTCACAGTGGCTACGCTTTCTCATGACGGTGCCATTCAAATTCAGGTACCACATGGTCACTGTGCTGGAAGACACAATCCAGGCGGTGCACGACGTGCTCAACTTCGGAGTGTAATGCATCAGGAGTGATGTATCCCACATATTGTCATACGGGATTTTTTAAGTCATTGACGTTTGCGACACCTCCGCGGTACACAACGGCGTTTTCACCAACAGGCCGTATAGCGCCATCTGTTGCCGATTATTGTAACTATTTTTTTATTGTTACCTCTTCTTCTCCCCCCTTCTTGAATATTATGTGTACCGATTTTGGTTTCATTTGGGTATATCATAACCACCCGGTATGAATAATACGAAATATGTATTAGAAATGAATTAGAACAGAGTTTCTGCATGTGTGTTGCACGAAGCATTTAGTACTACGTGAAAGAATTCCAAGTGCTCCACGATAAAGTAACGATTGCTATTTAAGAAATAAACAGGTCAAATAATCTCAACATGGTGATTTTTTGCGTCCGTTAAAACCAGATTATGTCTCCACAATGTCAGTCTCTCAGATCTAACAACGACATGAGCTTACTTGATCTAACACCAAATTTCGATATAAAAGCAAAGTTCAAATCTGATGAATCAGTCTCAGATTTTTGGTGTATGCTAAAATATGAATTTAAAGTATCATATACATCATTTCCGTTTTCAACATTCCTTTTTCTATGAATTTACGAAACGCACAACAGCGAATAAGGTGTCATTAGAAAGATTTTGAAACAGCTTCTGGCATAGTATCCTCACATTTCGTTAAAACATGTTTTTTTAAATACCTATTGCTGTTAGTTAAAGAAAAAATCGGCACTGCTTTCATAAATGAAATGAAACGTTTTCCTCAAATTAGTGTTGCTACAAAAATAAAATACCGCATTATAAGATGTTCAACAATGATTATAAAAAAGAAATAGTACGTAAAATATAAAGTATTATTTATTCGCAAGGGTTTAATTTATATTTATGATTAAAAAGCAAAATTCAAATTCAAATGTTCAGAAGAAAAGACACCAACTAAAATATATGCTTTGTTATATTAAATTAAATTGTATTTTCTATGTATTCAACTTATTTTTCTTTGTTCCGTGTTTTTCCCGAAGCGGATGACGTCATCCTGTAATGCAGTTAAAATACGATTGTTATTTTCTAGCGTGCCTTTTGCAGCTTTCAGTCCTGTTTTACTAAAACTTTGGTGGAATAAATGAGCTGATATTTTGGGCAAGGCATACAAAATAAAGGAAGCATACTCATTTGCTTATAATGTGTGAAGTCGGGCGCTATAACATTTCGGACCAATAGTGCAAACCCTACACCAAAACTGAAGTCTGACTCTGACCAATCAGCATCTCGACAAGGTAGAAATCAACTGATTCAGTGATAGTTTGGGCAAGGTTTGTTCTTAAACCAGCTCCGTTTTTTTGTGCGGTTTTCGGCGAAATGAATTCGCCTTTCCATAATTACGCAGACTGCGTTCTGAATGGACTAATGTTGTTTTCAGATATTTTAATCCATAATTTTTTCTGTAGAAGTTTAAACTTACATCTAAAAATATTAAAAAATGCTAAAAAATATTAGACTCCAGCGCGAAATCGTCGCAACGGTCCACTTTTTATCATATAAAGAATCCTATCATATGAAATTATTCATTTACCTTTCACAACCGTTTATTTATGCATAAACGATTCTTTGCATAGATTTTTTTTAAAACAAAATACAGATCACGTTTCAATGCAGAGCACGGAATTCGGTTGCAGATGATCAAAATTCAACCAGTCTAATATTAAAAGTCTTATTATATAAATTAAACATTTCATTTTTCTCATCTTTTTCATTGAATTATTTTTTCTAAACCAAATAAATACTCGTAAAAAAGATACAAAGTATTTCCATACCTGTTTATTTTCGCGGCAAATGATGGATATATGATACCTGCTCTGAATTCATTCTCAAATGATTTATTTTAGAGTTTTGTCACGATTTTATTTTTAGTATGTAGTTCTGTTTTAACGTGAAATTGGTGTTTAAGTTATAATATATTTAAATAATAATACTTAATGCATTTTATTCTTAAATTGTGAAACATCCTTGTTTTGATCAATGTTAACATTTTATTTGCTAAATACAATAAGTAATTGTGAGATGAAGTTTAGTGCCCAACCTTGAATTTCACATTTCAAATGTACTGCGTGGCAGAAAAAGTTTGAGAACACCTTTAAAATAACATATGTTAGAGTAGTCATAGGAATATGGTTAAAGAAATCTCAAAATATTTCAAAGTGATTTTGCGTTATTTTGTAGCAACAAATTAACAGTAAAGTAGTATTTATTAAAACTTACAGCGATATTCTAAATACAACGAAATGTTTAAATTTTATAAATTTGTAATAGCATTTGCTACATGAACGCGTACAAAATAGTTGTTGTAATTGGGAATTCATTTCCTGTTGCATCATCCAAAATCCCCCTTTTCTTCTCAAAGTTTTGAAACATAAAAAGCACCTACGCAGTGTAGAGGTAGGGATGTACTTCGATTTGCAGAAAAGAGACAGTGAGACTTTGACGCATGCGCGCAACATTGTTTATTACGTAACTTTTTCAGAACATTTTTATTAGAACTTTCGTTTTGAACTCTAAGTTTAAGTTTAGTTTAGTTTTCTGATTATGATCGTTTTGAGAGCGTGTCGCTCAATTTAAAAAGCTGTAAATAATGATATATGTTCGTCGTCTTATTTGTCATTAAATAGTGATGTGTTTATTAATCTCAGAATTTTATTAGAGTCAAGATTATTCTCTCGTAAAAATTGCATATATTGGAATATATCGAATCAACTGAAATATGTTCTTTATTGAAGCAATGGAGCCCCGATGCCCGTTTTTTGGAACTTAGAAGGTAAGAAAATTTGTTTCTTACTGATTTTATTTTAAATAGTTTTAGAAATCAATTATATTAAAATTGATTAATTATATGTCGTCAACATCAGCTGAATTTTATTATAGGCAGTTGGAGTTGCCACATAACTGGCATCCCTGCCGGGAGCGGTGGCTCCGTAGATGATTGGAATTAGAGATTAGAAAGTTAATTAGAAGTTAGTTAACTAGAATTGAACATTAAGTATGGATAAATTAAAGAAATCAAGGACGCCAGTGCGTTCCAACTTCACAAAGTTGATAAAAGAAATAGAAGATACTTTGCAGGCTAAATGTGATGATATCGATAGTCTGTCGTCTCTTTTAGATAGGTTAGAATCAAAACATGAAGAGCTCTCATTAATAGATAAACAAATTTTAGATAATTTATCTGAAGATAAAAATTGTCAACAAGACGCCTTCGATTCGGAATATGAGCAAATAGACAAGTATAATATAAATTACTGGGAAAATAAAAATAAACTATCTAGATACATCAAAAATTAGAAAAAGAGAGCAATCAGGATACCTCTTTGTCATTAGACAGTATGGCCACAAGAAGAAAGTTTAAATTACCTAAATTAGAGCTTAAGCCCTTTAATGGTGATATCAAGAATTGGCTATCTTTTTGGGGTCAGTTTGAAAAAATCCACGAAGATCCCGATATTGTAAACGAGGAAAAAATACAGTATCTTATTCAGTCTACCCAAAAGGGATCTAGGGCAAGGGAAATTGTTGAATCTTCCCCCCCCTACAGCCGATAGCTATCCAGAGGCGATAGAATCGTTGAAGGCACGGTTCGGTAGAACAGATATTTTAATCGAAGTATACATACGCGAAGTACTAGGATTAGTTATTAATAATTCTTTAGGACAAGGCCAGAGACTGTCCCTTGTTAAGTTGTATGATAAAATAGAAACATACCTTCGGTCATTAAAAATGTTTGGCGTATCGAGCGAAAACTATTCTTCGATTTTATATCCATTGGTCGAATCAGCATTGCCTTCAGATATTCTTAAATTATGGGAAAGACATCTTGGCACTTTATCTGTTAATGATAAAGATAAAGATCAGGGAATTAATAAATTAGATACTTTAATGAAATTTTTACAAATTGAAGTTGAAATGGAGCAAAAGGTCAAATTGGCTAAGAGTGGGTTTTCTTTCGATAAAGATGTCTCAGTAAATAGAGAACTTAGATTCGATCGTAAGGATAAAAATTTTCCCCTTCCTACGGCTGCCGAACTGTATAACGCAGATGATAAAAAATTGGAAGAACAGTGTGTCTTTTGCGAAAATAAACACCGTAGTCAAAATTGTAGAGCGGTATGGAAAATGACACTCGCGAAGAGAAAAGATGCTTTATTAAAAAAAGGAGCTTGCTTTCGATGCTTCAATGCCAACCACTTGGCTAAAGCTTGTAAAATTAAAACTAATTGTACTCATTGTGGGAAAAATCACCACCAGTTCATGTGCATAGAAAAGAATAAAATTAACTTAGGCGATAATTCTAAAGAGGATTCTACTCCTAATAAAAATTGTATGCTTGCGAATACAACTTCTAGAAAAAGGGTTTTGCTCCAAACATTGGTTGTACGCATATACAATGGGGATATCGTACGAAATGTTAGAATTTTAAATGACACGGGATCGCAACGGTCGTATATATCAAAATTTGCTGCTAACATGTTAGGATATAATAGTATAAGTAAAGAAAGAATAGTGCATAGTTTATTTGGGGGTCGACAATGTGAAGAACTACACGATAGATATTTAATTAATTTAGGAAATATGGATAATAGTTATCGATGTAAACTTGAGGTATTAGACCAACAAAAGATTTGCTCTGAAATTTCACCTATACCGGAAGGATCCTTTATTAATGAAATAAAACGGTACGGAATTTTATTGACTGATAGAGTCACTAAAACTAATGATTTACTATACGAATTTTTTCCTGATGAAATTCATGTGTTAATTGGTGCAGATGTCGCAGGAAAATTATTTACCGGAAATTTAAAACAATTACAGGGCGGATTAGTTTGCATGGGAACTCGTTTAGGTTGGACAATTCTCGGGAAAACTGAAGGTTATAAAAATAAAAATATAAACAATTTAGTTTTCTCGCTGCATGTCAAAGAGGCAAAAATTTCCGAGTTATGGCACCTTGACACTTTAGGAATTCGAGATCCTGGGGAGAAAAAGGGTAGAGAAGAGATAGAGTTAGCCACTAAAGAACATTTTCTTAGTAATATAAGAGTAGATGACGAGGGTAGATATGAAGTTAGCCTTCCATGGATACAGAGCCACCCTAGGCTACCCAGTTACGAAAATATCGCTCGACGTAGATTAAAAACATGTGTCGATTCATTAAAAAAGATAGGAAAATTAGGTGATTATAATCAAATATTTAATGAATGGTTAGACGAGAAAATAATTGAAAAGGTTGATCAGAGGAAAACGTTAGGTAGTGAGCATTTCCTTCCTCATAGAGCAGTGTTTAAAGAAAACTCCACTACAAAAGTGCGGCCGGTTTTTGATGGTTCAGCTCGGGAAAAGGACTCACCATCGATAAATGATTGTATTGAAAAGGGGCCTAACCTCGTAGAACTGATTCCTTCTGTTTTAAACAGATTTAGATTGGGGAAAATAGGGGTAATTGCTGACATAAAAAAGACCTTTTTACAGATTGCCATTACAGAAAAAGATCGATCATTCTTGAAATTTCTATGGTATGAAGAAGGGGACCCTCAAAAGTTGATAACGCTTCAACATAGAAGAGTAGTATTTGGCATTTCATGTAGCCCCTACCTTCTAGGTGCCACGTTAGAATATCATTTGAAAAATGCACCTGAACAATTTAAAAACACTGCGTTAAAATTGTTAGAGTCATTTTATGTAGACAACTGTGTTACGAGTGTTGATAATAAGGAACAGCTAAACAGATTTATCGAAGAGTCAAAAACTCTTCTTAACAATGCTAAATTCGAGCTTCGCGTGTGGGAGCATAGTTTTCGAGAAGTTTTTACAGGGGAAAATGTCCCTGTTTTAGGGCTATTGTGGGATTTTAGAAGGGATACACTAGCAGTTGATTTAAAAGAAATTTCAGGGGATGTTCGCCTTGTAACTAAAAGAAACATTTTATCGTCTGTACACAGAATTTTTGATCCTATCGGATACACATGTCCTGTAACATTAGAACCTAAAATATTATTACAGGAGTGTTGGAAAGCTAAAGTGACATGGGACATGGAATTACCTGTTTCTATCAAGAAAAAATTTGAAAAATGGAAAAAACAATTAGGAAAATTAGGGACTATTGAAATACCTAGGTGTTTTTCTCGAGATGCAGATAAGTTGTATTCATTACACGTTTTTTGCGACGCTAGTAAAGTAGCGTATGCTACGTGTATATTTATACGGACCGAAAATGAGAACGGTGGTTTCTGTCAGTTGGTTCAAGCAAGAAGCCGTGTTGCTCCTATGAAAACAATTTCCATTCCGCGGTTAGAATTATTGGCTTGTAATATTGGGGCTAGATTAGCAAGTAGTGTTAAAACTGATTTGAAATTAGATAACATTGAAATTTTTTATTGGACTGATTCGGCCAATGCGCTTTACTGGATAAAAAGAAATGAAAATTGGGCACCTTTTGTTTACAACCGAGTGTCCGAAATTCGCTCATTAAGTGATCCTTCAAAATGGCACTTTATTCCTGGCCAATTGAATCCTGCTGACCTGCCTTCAAGGGGTTGTACCGCTGAGGTTTTAGCCCGAGATAAATGGTGGGAGGGACCACAGTGGTTAAGAAAACCATTGGACGAGTGGCCAAATTCAGAAATGTTTCCTGACTTCGAGACTATAGATGC
The DNA here is from genome assembly GCA_963931845.1 of Maratus michaelseni. NCBI lineage: Eukaryota > Metazoa > Arthropoda > Arachnida > Araneae > Salticidae > Maratus > Maratus michaelseni. The sequence goes on along the minus strand of OZ007594.1, from coordinate 94,365,541 downwards.
AGAAAGAAGAAAAACAATTATTAGTGCTACAAATGTAAATGTTCACAGTGAACAATTTTACACTAGAATTTCATCCTACCATAAATTAGTAAAAGTAATCGCGTGGATATACAGATTTTACAAAAATTGTAAGAAAGCTAAAGAAGAGAGAGAATTTAAAATTTTAACTGTAGAAGAGCAGAATGAAGCTTAAAATGTATTGTTGAAATTAGTTCAAAAATCGTTTACTGGTCCTGAAGATAAACGTCTAAAAGCATTTCAGACCACAACAGATTCGGCTGGAGTTCTGCGGCTGAAATCACGCATACATTTGAGAGATGATATTCTGAATTTCAGATTTCCTATTATTCTTCCACATGACCATCCTGTAGTTGAAAAATTAATTAGATCTAGTCACTTGAAACTAGGACATGCCGGGGTACAAATTATGATGTCTAATTTAAGGGAAGATTTTTGGATCTTAAAATTCCGAAAAACTGTCAGAAAAATTATTAGAACCTGTGTAAGATGTAGACGACACGATTTTAAACCAGTAGAAATTTCCACTCCTCCCTTACCTGAAGATAGAGTAAGAGAAGCTGCCATTTTCCAAATTGTTGGTCTGGATTATGCCGGTCCGCTTATTCTTAAAGAAAATAGAAAATCTAGCTAGTAATATACACTTGTGCTGTTTTTCGAGCAGTTCATTTTGAACTAGCTACCTCATTATCAACTGAAGTGTTTTTAATGACGTTGAGAAGATTCATAGCCCGTAGAGGCAGACCTTCTATTATCTATACAGATAATGGTAAAAATTTTGTAGGAGCAGAAAATTTGTTGAAAGAAATAAACTGGAATTCAGTACAAAATGATAGTATATCAAGGAAAATTATTTGGAAATTTATACCTCCTTCAGCTCCGTGGTGGGGAGGGTGGTGGGAGCGATTGATTGGCCTAACCAAGAGAATACTCAGAAAGGTTTTAGGAAAAAATTCTCTGAATTATGAAGAAATACAAACCATTATATGTGACCTAGAAAGTGTTATCAACAGTCGCCCGCTTACTTATGTGTCAGAAGATTTAAATGATCTCATACCTCTCACTCCGTCCATGTTCTTGCTAGAAGTGAAAGGCAGTGGTACACCCGATATTGATATTCTAGATGCCAAATCTTTGAACAAAAGGCTTGTTTATCAACAGAAAATAAGACAAGACCTTCGTAAACGATTTAGATCTGAATATTTAGGCCAATTGCGACAACCTAGTAGATGGAAAAAAATACAGAAACCTTTAGCAATAGGTTATGTTGTGATTGTTTCCAGTGACAATAATAAAAGAATTAATTGGCCTCTGGCCAAAGTGATTGACATTTTTCCATCTAAGGATGGACACATCCGCTTAGTGAAAATAAGAATGAAAACTGGGGAATATTTAAGACCTACAAGCAGGTTAATACCCTTAGAAGTATCAAAAGATAACGACAGTATGAGAAACCATTTCAAGGACATTAAAAAGAAACAAGATTTTAATGAACATAAAGGTGCTACTAATCCTCCTAGTGGTTCGGTCAGCGACAGTACATCGGACGTTTCGGTTCGTCGCTCCAGATACGGGCGTATCATAAAACATCGAACGAATTGGGTTTGAGTTCCAGATCCCGAAACTCAAAGGTGGGGGGATGTTGTAATTGGGAATTCATTTCCTGTTGCATCATCCAAAATCCCCCTTTTCTTCTCAAAGTTTTGAAACATAAAAAGCACCTACGCAGTGTAGAGGTAGGGATGTACTTCGATTTGCAGAAAAGAGACAGTGAGACTTTGACGCATGCGCGCAACATTGTTTATTACGTAACTTTTTCAGAACATTTTTATTAGAACTTTCGTTTTGAACTCTAAGTTTAAGTTTAGTTTAGTTTTCTGATTATGATTGTTTTGAGAGCGTGTCGCTCAATTTAAAAAGCTGTAAATAATGATGTATGTTCTTCGTCTTATTTGTCATTAAATAGTGATGTGTTTATTAATCTCAGAATTTTATTAGAGTTAAGATTATTCTCTCGTGAAAATTGCATATATTGGAATATATCGAATCAACTGAAAGATGTTCTTTATTGAAGCAATGGAGCCCCGATGCCCGTTTTTTGGAACTTAGAAGGTAAGAAAATTTGTTTCTTACTGATTTTATTTTAAATAGTTTTAGAAATCAATTATATTAAAATTGATTAATTATATGTCATCAACATCAGCTGAATTTTTTTATAGGCAGTTGGAGTTGCCACAATAGTATTGAATATTTCATAGCACATATTAAGTTAGTTTTATTTCTTTAATAGTTCATTTTCCATCATTTACGTAAAAAAATAATATATTAATTTATTTTTATGCATAATAATAAATTTTATATTCCCGTTGAATTTCTTCACTTTTTAAACTTAAAATTAATTTTCAAATTTCTGAGAATATTTCTGTAAATTCTTATATGTAAGGGTAAAGATAAGAATACAGTTATCTGTTAAATAGTTTGAAAAAAAAATAAAGTAGTATATTTTCAAAGTAAATTCTGGGAATGTACATTTCTGTTTTCATCATAATAATGATGGAATTATTTTGTTTTCTTTTCCTTTGTTTCGTTTAAATATTGACTGTAGATTAATATTTATTTAACTTATTAATTTACACTTGTTCGAAATTACGTAAAGAAATATGAGACAATTGTAAAATGTTTATACAAGATAATGTAATATTTGTTAACAGTAGTAAACATTGGTTCTTTTCTTCCAATAAAACGTATTAGAATAATATTTCATAAATCTTAGAACAACATAGAGAATACAGCGGAATGTTTATATTTCACAAATTTTCACTGCTTTTCCCTCATGAGTGCGTATAAAATATTCGTGAAATGCTGTTACATATACATTAAGTTAGCTTTATTCTTTAACAAACCATTTTCAAAAAGTTATGCAAAAAATTATATGTTTGTTTATACTAGGCTACATAAAAGTTATATTTTCGTGGAATCTTATTCCTTTAAAAAAATTAAATAGCTCCTTTAAATTTGTATTAAAAATAGATTATAGTAGGGGAAGGTGGCCTAAAATAATCCCTTTAAGGGAAAAAATTGTGTAAAATAACATAACTGTTTAAATAAAACTTTAGCCCTTTGCTAGTGTGCTTTAAGCTATATTTTGCATTATAAACATACTTTAATAATATTTTAAACCCAAATTGAGTAATGAAAATAGATTTTTAAGAGTGTCCAAAAGATCATTTTACTCTCTTCAAAGGGTAAAACGATCCTTCATTTTAAAATAATTGTAAATTGTTTTTTATTTCCAAAATAAAGGATATGAAAGTAATTATGACAATACATAAGTGTAATTCACATCAAAATTCCATTAAGTAAACCAAGTCATATTTCTGTACATGAAACACTGTATATCTAAATAAATATGAAAGTTAGTGCAATGGTAGGAAATAAATCATCTGATTAGGAGACTATATATCAGTTATGTTTACTTCAAAACGATACTCTTGTCAGGAATGTGTTTTGCATGATAGAGGTAAAGGCAACAATAGGAAATATAATAATGGAAATTTAATGAAGAAAAAGTACATAACTCCAATGCATATCACTTGAAATAATGAAGGAATACATATCTATATCACGCAGAGCTTTATTTAATTTTTCTACTGTCACTAAATGTAAATATGTCTATATGCGCGATGAGTGTTAGGATATAAAGAGTGGTGGTCAAAAGTTTCCGGCCAGTTAGTTTCTTTGATTTGTTTTCCAGAACGTTTCAGCGAAGAAGAAGCGCAATTGCTCCAAAAGTTAGGAGCATGCAAATGACCTCTGACCACGTGATAATTTTTATTGGATAGTGAAGGCACTTGATGGAAAGGGGCGGAATTCGAAATTCACGTGTGCAAAAGTTTCCGGCCATTCGTCATTTGTTAGTTTTCGGTAAAGTGTTTTTTTTTTTTGCCGTGTTTGTTAATGAATCAACGGAATAACATAGTTGGAATTCAAAAATGAAAAGAATCAATAAATATTGTTCGTAAACGAGTGATTTGTTTGTCTCTAAAGGGCCAATCCCCTCGTGCGATTGCGGCAAAGTTATCGATAATAAAATCTACTGCGAACGATATATAAAAAATATATCAAGATGGCCAGGACTTTCAGGACTTGCCACGGTCCGGAAGACCCCGGAAAACAGAAATTCGTGTTGAAAAGCAGTTGATGATTTGCATAAAAATTCGGCAGCAATATCCCGCGATTTACGCAGTGAAAATATTATTGAAATATGTCGGTGTACTCTGTCAAGACGCTTACATGACGTAGGACTTCATGGGAGAGTCGGTGTTAAAAAACCTTTCATAAGTAAAAAAAATCAGCGAGCAAGACTGGCGTTTGCCAAGGTATATAAAGACTGGTCAAGTGAAAACAGGAAAAAAGTACTATTTTCCAATGAATCGAAGATCAAACTCTTTGGGAGTGATGGCATACACTACGTCCGACAACCTACAAAAGATATGATTCGAGATATGTTTTTCCCACAATGAAGCATGGCGGAGGACACGTTATGCTGTGCGGAGCATTTTCGGGAAAAGGTGTCTGTCCGTTAATTGAAATCCGCGGCAAGATGAATGGTGCAATGTATAAGGATATCTAGCAAGATCATTTGCTGCCTTATTCGAGAAAAAATTCTGGTCGCAACTATTTGTTTCAGTATGATAACGACCCAAATCATACATGTAAGCTCGTCAAGAAGTGGCTTTCGCAAAAAAAACACCGTTTTTGAAAAGGCCGGTCCAATTATCCAATCTGAATCCAATAGAAAATCTTTGAAACGAACTTGACAAACGTGTGCGGAATTATAAATATTCCAATTCAGCAGAATTTTCCCTAAAATTTTAACAAGAGTGGAAAAAATTTATCATAGACGATTTTCAACCGTTCATTGAATCGATGCAACGTCATTGCGCTACAGTACTTATTGCTAACGGTATGACGACAAAATACTCATTGTAAATGTTGTTAATCACTGTTATTTTCTATTATAACACCATTTTTTCCAAACTTACCAAGATGGCCGGAAACATGCGTTTTCCTTTGAAATTAATTTTGTCAATTAGGTTTATTTATATTTATTTGTTATTCCATAAATAAGTTTCTAACTATTATGTCAATAAAATGTATAAATATCACTTTGAGATTCCTCTTCATATGGGTATACTTACAACTTAATCAAAAATTTTATACTGGCGGGAAACTTTTGACCGAAAATGTGTATGAGCAGCTATTGAAACACAGTTCTCTGTGAACTTGTTTTCTGAAAAATATAGCTATAGTTTCAAAATAATCTAGAAGGAAAATTTGAGTATACTTTTAAATTATTTTTTTCATACTAACGAAACCGTTATTTATTTATTTATTTATTTATTTATTTATTTATTTGCATTAGCTACGCATGACAAATCATATTTTCAAGTTTATTGCTTTACTTATGCATTTTACATTCCTTAAAAGTATTGTTTCAAGAAATCTGTAGCAATTTAGAACTCTTTCTGTTATTTAGATTAATATTTCTAGTATTTCTTTTGAACGGGTTACTTCAGGATTAGACTTGAAGCACTCATTTTTAAGAAATATTTTTGTTTATGTTTAACAGATAGAGATACACTTGTTTGCACGTGTTAAACAGCAAATTGGTATAAGTTAATAAAATAAAAATAATTTTTGCTTGCATTTAAATTCAGTAAAATTTCCATCCATAAAGGGACAGAATACAGAAAGATATGTGCATTTATTAACACGTATACGTATTATGTGAATGGATGAATGGATATTCTAAGCAAGGTTGTATATACGTCTGGAAATAAACAATAGTATTGTATAGGAATAATTTAAAAACAAAACAAAATAGTTTTAATCACTCTTGTGCATAAATACCATCTGTCAAAAAAATGTGGATATAAATTACTCTAGCATCGATAATTGAATAAATCTACATTTAATACTAGGCATTTTTTTCCAAAGAAAATCAGCCTTGCATTCATAATATTTCAAATTTTAATTGCTTAATAGGCGTATTGCCAACATAGTGAAATAGTACCCAAGCCGGAACTCAAACCTGGGTCATCAGTATGGCGCACTGACGTCCTACCAACTGAACCACTTGGGAACGATACTCAGCCTGGCACTTTCGAACTATAATTGATGAGCCGGGTTCGAGTACCTGCTTCGGTACTTTTTCACCATGTTGGCTTATACGCCTGTTAAACAATTAAAATTTCAAATATTATGAATGCAAGGCGAATTTTCTATGGAAAAAAATTCCTAGTAGTAAATATAGATTTATTCAATTATCGATGCTAGATTATCTTTGGTTTCGTGTTTGCCCCAGGGTGGCGGCTCACGGAAAATATTCCATCTTGTGCTGTGTTTGTAGCTTTGCTAACATGTTATAGTGAGAAAGTGCCAGACTGGGTACCGTTCCCAAGTGGTTCAGTTGGTAGAACGCCAGTGCGCTGTACTGATGACCCGAGTTCGAGTCCCGGCTTCGGTACTGTTTCGCTATTTTGGCTATACGCCTATTATGCAAATAAAATTTAAAATAAATTACTCCGTTACATTTATATGCATTTATTCTTATATATTTAAAGATTTCTTATAAAGTTAAAAAGAATTACTTCAAAAATATTATGCGAATGAAAAACTTACGTAACTTAAAAATTTACTTTTTGATCATTCTAAGTATAGTCTATTCTTTATGTATTTAAGAAAAAATAAATTAAAATTTCTTTAATGTTTGATAATGAAAATAACAAAAAAATTAAGTTATAATTTCATAAAGCATGATCCTTAAAAAGATTTACGAAATGTTACGTTAATAACTGCAGATATATATATTTTTAAATCTTCAGGTCGTTTTATAAAATGTCATATCTTCATTCTATGATAATGCTTTAAAATGATTATGTAATTATGAAAAACGTAATACTGCCTCCTTCTTCCTAAATGTGTACATTAGATTAAACTTCAATTTTTAATTTATATCAATTAAAAAAATGGTAATTTCTTTTGTATGTCTTAGCTAATATATGAACAGAAAAAATAAATTGATTTTATTACTGTTTAATAAAGAAATTAATAGAAATTTTATTTTTTAATTTAATACAGCATGATCGGCTTAAACATTTAAAAAATATTTAGTTTCATCAAGAGATTCTTTAGAAATGTTAGATTGAAAAGTCGTATATTAGCTTTAATGAGAGCGGACAATTTTACGATATTAAAAAATAAAGATCGTTACTTAAAAACTCATATTTATGGTGTATTTTAATGTTATAAAGGATATATAGTTAAGAAAACTGTAACATTGTATTTTTGTTGCGAAATGTATACATTATATAAGATTATAGATTCAGTATGTAATTTATGGTATTTAAAAAATATATAAACTATTTTTAATTTCCGAGATAATATAAGAAGGGAAAAATCTTTATTTTAGTTTTCGAATATGGAAAGTCCTTTTTTAAAAAATTGCAAAATATTTCGGTTCATCAAATAATTCTTAAGAAGTACTATATTAAGATGCTAATTAGCTCTAATGATCGCAGAAAATTTAACGCTGTTTAAAACAAATAATATCTTTACATAAAATCCAATGTATTCTAATGTTATAAAACATGGTATAATATGATATGTTTATAATTATAATTTTATTACAAAATCTACACATTAAAAAAATTAGCTTCAGTATGGAATTTATGTAATTTTCAAAAAAAGATAAATTAGTTTTATTTCTGAGATAATGTACGAAAAGTTTGTTTTGGATTCTTTGTTTTAGTTTTCGTAAACGGGATATCTAAAAATAGGAATATTGTTTACCGATTATGATTTAAAAAAAAAAAATAAATGTATGTATTGTTTTGAAAATAAGTGATAATTACGAAATAATAGGACAGTATTTACTCATGGATAATGTAATAATCTTGTATAATACGCAATCCATTTTTTTATCGTAGAAAATGAAAAAAACTGTGTCTAGCGTATAATGCGCACTCGTGTATAACGCGCAATCCATATTTGGTTGAGAAAAATGAAAAAAAAAAAACTGCATCTAGCGTATAATGCGTAGTCGTGTAAAATACCCAATCCATTTTTTGATTCCGAAAAAAAAAAAAAAAAAACTGTATTTAGCATGTAATGAGGACTCGTGCATAATACGCAATCCATTTTTAGATTGTGGAAAATGAAAAAAAAAAAAAACTGTGTCTATCGTATAATATGCGATCCATTTTTGATAGGGAAAATGAAAAAAAAAGTGTCTAGCGTGTAATGTGCATCCGTGTATAATACGCAATCCACTTTTTTCATTTTGAAAAAATGAAAAAACTACGTCTAGTGTATATAATGCACACCATACTGCTTTAACGTCAGAAAAAACAAGAGATTTAAGAAAAACTGTAAAAATGATGACTCATAACATAAAAAAAAATCGAAATTTCCGCATTTATGCTTGTATATTTACCATATCATAAAATACCCTAAAATAAAGGTTTATGCAATATACACCGTATAGTCTGGCGCATAACGAGCACTTTTGAAACAAGAAAATTGATACAAATTTTCAGGTGCGCCGCGTGTAAGAATGAAAAGAATACATAGAAATTAAGCATAAGAATTGAGATTTCTATATTAATGAACAAAAGAAGACGACTTGATTAATGGAATGAATGCGATTTCAATCGCTTTGTGTGTATTCAAGCTGATAGATTTGGCAGTAGTCCTCACTTCCCATTTGCTTATCTTCTCTATATGTTTGCACTGATTATTATACTTTTTAATGCTTTTAATTAGTATTTTCTAAAACTGAGAGCAATATTCGGAACACAGCAAAATGTATAAATTTTACATATCTATAATATTATGTTCCACATGAACGCATACAAAACACTATTAAAAAAATATTTCTAAGCACATATTAACTTAGTTGTATTTCTTTAACAGATCGTTTTCAAACATTTACGTAAAAATATATATAGATATATTAATTCATTTTAATGTATAATAATAAATTTTATATTTCAGTTGAATCTTTTTCATTTTTAAAAATTAAAAGTCTTACTAAAATTTCTGAGAATTTTTTTGTAAACTCTTACTGAACAATGCTCTAATGCATTTGATATATTTTATTTCTTTTTTTGGAGCATTTCATTCTCCGTATTCTGTGGTAGAAAATAAAACACTGGATTTTGTGTAATAATTTTTTCTGTGTTCATATAAACGACCTGGCAGTGAAGAATCAGGTTTACATGAGAGAAATAGTTACGATAAAAGGAAATAAAATGAAAGTGGAAATTCTAATGGAAAGGATCAGGGTCCATAAGTCGTGTTTTTGGCCCGTGAAATAGACTAAAATTCGATTTTGTTATACTGACTTAATTATTTCACTTTTTAATAACAGAAGGTTTATCTTGTACGATTTCAACAATAGTTTTTGCATTTTGTTCGGATTTATATGACTTACATAAGCTCAAAGTTCGTATTAATCGTAGTTTTGATGAAAAATACGTAATTTCTCCCAAGTTTACCTCAGTTATTTATATGAGCGCTATCGTGCAACACTTTCTTCTTTATATATATTATAAAATACTTCAAAATGTACAATATATGTAAAAATAAAAGTGTTGCAAAGCTGCGCTCATAGAAAAATATTAAAAAATATATTAAAAATTGAGGTATAATTAGGAGAAACTGAGTTTTTTTCATCAAAATCTACGAATAATACGAACTTTGAGCTTGTGTAAGTCATATAAATCTGAACAACATGCACAAATATTGCTGAAATCGTACAGGATAATCCTTCTAATATTAAAAAGTGAAATAATTAGGTCAGTACAACAAAATCGAATTTTAGTCTTATTTCATGGGCCAAAAACAGGGCTTATGGACCCTCATCCTTTAATGAAGAGAAAATGTTTAAAGTCAAAGGAGATCGCTTCATATAACCAAGCGGAAGATATACATATTTTCAAAGTCCGCCTATAACATATACGTATATAATCCGTCTAGATATACATATTTAAAATTCCGTGTATTTTACTATCTGCAAACATATAAATTTCTATATTCCTAAGTGTGTATCAGAAATGGAATATAATATATGTAAGACTAACGATAGGAATACAGTTCTCTTGTTAAATTGTTTTCAAGAAAATATAGCATATTTTCAAAATTGGCCAAATGGAATTTTGGAGATGCTCATTTCCGTTTTTATCATAATAACGGAGCAATTTATTTTGTTTTCTTTTGTTTTTTAATACTGAATGTAGATGGATAATTTTTGTTTACTTATTATATTGTTTACTTATTTGAAATTACGTAAATAAGAGACCACTGTAAAGTGTTTATTCCGGAAAATTATATATTTTTTAACGGTAGCACATATTGTTTTTTTTTCTGGAAATAAAATTATATTAAAATAATATTTTGTAAACCAAAAAAAAAAATTCGTAATATAGCGGAAAATTTATATTTTACAAATTTATAACATTTTCCTCGTGAGCGCGTACAAAATATACTGGGAAAATGTGGTTACATACACATCAAGTTCGCTTTATTCAAGAGTATTTTCAAAACGTTACGCAAACAAAATTATATCTTTATAAATTTAATATTTCTGTGGAAATTGATCCCTTTAAAAGAATAAATAGCCTTTTTTAAATTTTTTCAGAAATATTTTGTAAATTCTTATTCAGGATTGCTCTATTTGACGTATTTCACTGTTTTCTAATATTTCATTTTATATATTTATGAATTGGAGGTAGAAAATAAATCACTTTATTCCGAGAACTACAAGACAGTTTATTTAATTGAAAACCATACTGTAGTCAGGAATGTGCTTTGAATGAAACCTCTATTACCATCAATGTGAAATCCAGTAATGGAACCTTAATGAAAAAATTGCTTTTGTTGAATGAACATCGCTTCAGATAACAATAAGAGACATATATATATATATATATATATATATATATATATACATATATATCGTCAAGAGATTAAACTATTTTCCTACTTTCCGTAAAAGGAGAAATGTCTACAAGCCCAATGGGTAACAGAAATGAAATGCAATATATGTCAGAACAGCCAATGGTATATCGTTTCCTGGTAATTGTTTTAGGTAATATAGCATATTTATACAGTAATTCAGAAAAATAATTGGGGATGGGCATTTCCATTTTTACTATTGTATCTAAAAAACATTTTGTCTTTTAAAAACATTGATGAAGATGAATTTCTTTTACTTATTAGTTTCTACTTCTCCAAAATTATGTAAATGTATTTTTCTTAAGAAATATTAGACAATTTATCAAAGTTTATATTAAAAAAAAGTCCTTCCGGCCTGTACCGGGAGGAAAAGATAGCTTTCCTATATCTTCGCTTTAAAATTTTAGCTAATGTTACACGAAAACAGCAACTTAAAATGCAAATAAAACGTTTACAAAAGATTCGTTAATACTGAATTTGAATAAGAAATTCGCCAAATTATTGAGCAATAGCCAAATTGGCTTCAATTATGAAGACTTATTTTGGTCGCCAAATTTGGCGATATTTCGCCAAATGTCGCCACGTTTGGCGAGAATTTGGCGCTAACGGATATGAATATATAGTTTTATGCGTTTGATTGGGAAAATTATTACAACAATGAAATTTTTTGTAATGTGCTGTCTTGTTTCAAAATGTCAGCCAAACCTAGAATTTCAAACTGCTCTATCTCAGCCGTTTTTTAAGATAGAGGTAAAACAAAAAATGCTCTGGAATCCTCGTTTCAAGGCCTAACACTGAATTAAAAAATAAATTTGAATTTTTAACTTTTTTGTATATTTATTTTAGTTTTAAATTTTCAATTGGCCGCCATCTTGAAACAAAATGGCGGACCAAGCTGGCCAACGAAATCGGTCGAGACATTGGTGAGCTTAATACACACAATTAATTTCATCAAAATTGATTTATAAATACGAGCGTTATCGTATGACATAGGTCAGATATATATATATATATATATATATATATATGGATATATCTATATATATAAATCAACATTTGAACGGAGGGTGGTTTTGGGGTCTGGGGGTCATGATCGGTGAAAATATATCGAAATTTTCCGGAACTGCTTTCCTCCGAACGGCTGCAATGGGTAGCTTTATACTTTTTTGTATTGAAAGCTACCTAATATCTATACAATTATTAACAATAGGTTATTTTGGATGCTTTTGTAGCATCAAATTAATATTAATGGAATATTTTCGAAAGCTTAGAGTATACAGAGTACTTAGAGAGCAGAGTATACAGATTACTTCGAATGCTTAGAATATTCAGTATACAGAATGTTACACATTTGTGTCAGTATTTACTATCGTGAACGTGTACGAACTACGAAATGAATGTGGTTAAGCTCGCATTTGGTTAGATGTATTACTTTAACAGACGAATTTCATCATTTATGTACAAACATAATACATACGCTTATTTACAGGCTGTATAGATGTTATATTTTCATGAATGTTTGTTACTTATTTAAATTGAAATTTTCTTTTAAAATATCGGAGAATTATTCTGTAAGTTGTTATTGCGCGATACTCCAATGCATTTGACCTATCGTATTCTTTTGAAATATTTATATTTCAATACTCAGTAATTGGGAGGCAGGAAATAAATTATCTGACTAGCAGAATAGATATATGTTTACTTCAAAATGATACTGCTGTCAAGAGTGTGTTTTGCATGACATATGTATTAAAACAATACGAAACAGAGTAATGGAAACTTAATGAAGAAAAATTATATAACTACAATGAATATCACTTCAGATAATGAAGGGATACAGGTATATTATATACCGTCAAAAGCATAATTTAATTTTCCGACTATCGGTAAATGGAGATATCTTTTATAGCGCAATAAGTGTTAGAAATAGAATATATGTAAGAGCAACTATAAAAATATTATTTTCTGTGAAGCTGTTTTCTAGAAAATAAAGCACTATATTTTCAAGAAAACTTAGAGGAAAATTTGGGATATCCTTTTTCATTTTTTATAGTAACACACCCATTATTTTTTTATATTAACTCCAGAAGGCAGGTCACATCTTCAAGATTGTTGTTTTGTTTATGTATCTGAAATTAGGTAAAGGTATTTTTTCGAGAAATCTGAAGCAGTTTAGAATATTTTCTATTACTAAGTTTAATATTTATTTGCAGCAGGTTACATTGGGATGAGAGTTGAAACAGTAAATGTTAAGTAATAATTTTGTTTTATATGTTACAGATATAGATATAATCGTGTACAAAGGTTAAATAGCAAACTGAAAAAAAAAGCTAATAAAATAAAAGGAATTGTTTTATTTAAATTCAGTCAAATTTATTTGCATACATCATAGGGAAATATACAAACAGTCTAGAGTAAAAAAAAATTTGTAAAAAAGTAAACAGTAAAAAAAAAGTAGGAGTGTCGACGGCTTAAAAGTTAGATGGTGTAATTCAAACTCAGGTAATCTTTAAAAGAAACAAATGTCATACAGGTTTTCATGTATACCAAGAATAAGATTAGCTATGCCGCTTTTGGGTATTGATGTGACCATTACAAAAGAAACATGTTCTTAGCTCACTTTAATATTCGGGGAAAGTCTTGGAGTGAATGTAAACGCCTCCCAAGCATTTCTATGAAATGTTCAATGGAATAAAATAATACAATATATAAAAAATAATTACAATTTTAGTAACTATTATTTTTATTTGCTTTATAGACATTCATATGAAAAGAGAAGGAACATTCCAACTGCAGTAACTTATTGAATGTAAATACAGCATGTGAAGCGTATACGATACTACAAATGATAAATTTATGAAAGGATGTCATTGCAGTTATAAAAATGGTATCTGAACTCAGGTAAGTGAACGAGTGCGGTACAATGGGACCACTCTCAAACTCCTGTAGCAGGGCTGTTTGAAACTTGGTAGTCCGCCGATATGAGAAAAAACGTCAATTAAAAATTGGGCAATCAATTTAGCAGAAAATGAAACTAAATACACTGTAAAAAATGATCAATGTTTCTTATTTTATGAAAATATACTATAACCACGAACAAAAATATAATATAATCTTCAGAGTTATCTGAAATTCCAAATAGCGTGTTCCATTGTCTTTTGAATACCTAGAAACCAATACATTTCAAAAATTTATAGAGTTATTTATAAAAACAAAGTATTTTTCGCTGCCCGTATTTTCAGAAACGTTTCCGAAGGGTTTTTATAGTTTATTAATTAGTGTCCTCAGCTTGGAATACCTGTTTTTCGAATGTCATTCTGAAGTAAACGTTTTCAGCCGCATAAGTTAATTTCATGAAAGAGTAAACAAATAATCTTAATTTTAATGTTATTGTTAACGCTGTTAATTTTGCATGTTTGTCTGATAAACATATCTTTTGAGCGTGAAAACGTTTACTTGAGAATTAATAGCATTCGAAAAACAGGTATTCCAGGCTGAAGACACTAATTAATACACTACAAAAACCCTTCAAAAACGTTTCCGAAAAATACAGGCAGCAAAAAATACTTTATTTTTATAAATAATCCTTTACATTTTTTAAATGTATTGGTTGCTGAGGATTCAAAAGACAATGGAACACGCTATTCGGAATTTCAGATAACTCAGAAGATTATATTATATTTTCGTTCGTGGTTATGGTATATTTTCATAAAATAAGAAACATTGGACATTTTTTACAGTGTATGAAAGAATAGTCTAATCGAAAAGCGAAAACTTAATTTAAATTTGTCCAGTTACCTTCGGTAATACAATGTTGAGTTCGTTACAAAAAAGAAGTTGCAGAAGGGTATCTCTAGAAATATCTATTAAACCACATAATTAAAACAGACAAAATAAGAATTTGTTGTCTATGCTCAAACTTGTCATCATCGGGTGCAAATCGGTCATTGTTGGCGGAGCAATGATGCAAATAGCCCCAATTCTCATACTCATTTTTAACACTTTCCAACATAGTTGAAAAGTGTTTGTGAATTCCGTTTGTCTGTCTGCCCCCGTCTGTCTGTCTGTCCGTGCTCTAAATCATGTAAATATATTCGGACTGACATGCAAATGATATATGTTATTGAGGCTTACTATGGCATGTTCAGTATTGAAACTGCAGTGTGTAGTATTTATAGTTTTTCTACAGGGTGACTCAAAAAATTCCGTTATATTACGGTCTATGGGGAAAAACCTATTTCTGATTTATTTTAATGATTTTACACAATTTCAAACACATTGTAATTTATATATTTCACTAAGATGCATTACAAGAAGCATACTATGTAATGTGGTGTGCATAGCACTTATAGTAATTTTACAGGGACTGTTAAAAAATATCCTTTGCATTACGTCTATGGAGAAAAATCGTTTGCGGTTTATTTTAATAACATTTTACTATTTTAAACGTATTGACATTTATAGATATCACTAAGGTGCATCAAAAGAGGTTTACTACAGAATATTGTGCGTATAGCATTCATCGTTTATTTACAGCGACACACAAATAAATACTCTACTGTCTGAAAACAATAATTCTTGGAAGTGCCTTTTAAATTGGTGAACGCAATATTAAATTTAATTATTTTTTTGTCTATTACTTGGTGTGTATAAATTCTGTAGATATTATACAAGGCAGCACAAAAGTTCGCGAATACATTTCCCTTTATTTTATTTCCGTTTAGGCTATTCATGCACGTAAAGAGTCACTTCCTACTAATTCCACTTCGATGAACATCTTTCGAACTGATTTTTCTAGATATTTCTATTAGTTTTCAAAATAAAAATTGCTGTTCAGAATTTTGCTTCTAGGGTCGCTGCAAGTGGCTTCAATGTGTAATTCATATTCCTCTATGTGCAGACAATTCTTTTATAACTGTATTTACATCATGTCACAAAATAAATGACTTGGTAACTTATAGCTATTCAACCTTGACATATTTATTAATTTTATTAATTTTAACAGCTGAATCTTGATTATAAAAGATTACTCGTTAACGCCAGAAATTTTACTATTTCTACGATTTTTTGTCAATTATTAGGAAAGCGGTGTTAAATTCGGCTGAAAACTCTGCATGCTATAAGAAAAAAACTTTTGAATTTTTCACAGGAACGTTAACATCTTCACGGATATACATGCAATGCTTACACAAATGCACACAAATGTTGAACAGGACCTACATAGTGATTTGCTACAGTAACAGATCATTTTTAGCATTTTCTGTTACTTGGGTGATCGATAATATTATTTTATTATTAAATTATTATTCCCCCCCCCCTAATTGTGCTCGTGACAAAATCTTCACTGAAAAGCATGTAGTCAAACATGTTCTTTACATATTCAAAGTTCAAGGGCATTCCGGGCATTTCTTCATTAGTTTCTGTAAGATATTCGACGAAACGTCTGAAATTGGTCACTACTCATTAATTTCTGGACATCAGTATAATTTTAATCACTCTTGTGCATAAATATATTCTTCTAAAAAATAATTTTTCTGGACTTATATTACACTTTTACATTGATATTCATTTATTCTAATACCTTTAAAGATTTCTTATAAAGTTGAAAAGAATTACTTACGTTATACGTAAGAAAAACCTACGTAACATAAAAAAAAAATGCTCGTTTTAAGTATATTTAATTCTTTATGTACTTATGAAAATATAAATTAAAATGTCTTTAATGTTTGATAATGAAAGTAACACAAAATTTATTTCATAGTTTCATGAAGCATGATCTTTAAAAAGAATTACAAAAGCTTATATTAATGGCTACTGAGATAGTAATAATTTTTCAGTTGGTTTTATAAAAAGTCATATTTGCATTCTATGATAATGATTTAAAAAGAAGCATTGAATTATAAAAAGCGTAATACTGACTCTTTCTTTCGAAATGTATACATTAAACTTCAAGTTAAATTTTTAATATGTATCACTTCAAAAAAATGATAATTTTTCATGTGTATATTAGTTAATATATAAAAAGAAAAAATAAATTAATTTATTTTTTTGTTTAACACTGAAAATAATAGATTTTTTCAGAAATTTAATACAGCATGATCTGTTTTAAAAAGAAAAAAGATTTGGTTTCGTCAAGGGATTCTTTAGAAATTTTAAATTTAAAAGGGAGTTATTAGCATTAATGAGCGCAGAAAATTTAAAAATATTAAAATAATAAGCATCATTACATAAAATTTCATATTTATGACGTATTATAATGTTATAAAGAATGTATACTTAAGAAAAGTGTAGCATTGTATTTTTATTGTAGAATCTATACCTTAGATAAGGTTTCAGATTCAGTATGTAATTTATGACATTCTCCAAAACAGATAAACTATTTTTAATTTCTGAAATAATATAGGAAACGAAGATACTTTATTTTATTTTCCGTATATGGAAATTCCTTCTTTAAAAATTGCAAAAGATTTAGATTCACCAAGGGATTCTTAAGAAATATTAGTTTGAAAAGACGCTAATTAGTATTAATGATCACAGAAAATTTAACGATATTAAAAATATATTATCGTTACATAAAATGCTATATTTATAATGTATTTTAATATTATAAAGAATTGTTTAATTATGAAATGTTAAACATTGCTGTTTTTTTACGAAATTAATACATTAGAAAAATTTCAGATTCAATATGAATTTGATGGAAGTTCCAAAAAATATCAACTTTTTTTTTTTATATAATGTACGAAAAGAAAAGTCTTTATTTTTGTTTTCATACCTGAGATGTCTAAAAACAGGAATAGCGTTCAGGTGTTCAAGGATTATATGTTTCATAAATTTGTGTAATATTATCAAAATAAGTGACGAAAGCGATGGTATTTAATAAAAGAAAATGCGCACTCATGTATAATATGCAATACCTGTTTTGATCGGAAAAATCGAAAAAAAAACAGTGCCTGGTGTAAAATACTCACCATAGTATTTTAACGACAGAAAAAACAGGAGTTTGAAGAAAATTCTTTTAAAATAATGACTCCCAAAACAAAACAAAACGAACATAAATTTTCGTATTTACTCTTGTGTGTTTACAATACCATACCTACTATCTACTGTATATATAATAGAGTAGGCTCTTAAGAGCCTACTCTAGTCACGGGAAGAAACACTCAAGAGAATGTTAAGTCTATGGGAAGGTTCATGACATATTTCTTTCTTGGATTTTAATATTTTTAAATGACTTTTTTGGCATAAGATAGCTGAGGTCGATCTTTAACGTTTCTAGTTCTTACTTTTTCGATTTTGGTTCCATTTTTTTTATATAACGGTACTTTCACTTTCAGAACCAGTTCCAACAAGTTCCAAAATTGGAAATGCCCGCTTGTTAAAAAAAAAAAAAAAAAAAACTGGAACCAAAATCGAAAAAGTAAAAACTTACAGAGTTAGAGATCGACCTAAGCTCTCCTATGCCAAAAAATTCAAAATATTAAAATGCGAGCAAGCAATCTGCCAAGAACCTTCTCATTGACTAAATATTAGCGTTCGAGTTTCTTCGAATGACTAGTGCAGGCTCTTAACATTCCCTGCTTATTATTTAACCTTTGTGACTTATTAACTCCGATTTGAAAAATATTAACTCAGATGTTATAATACATCATTTTAAGCATGTAAAAATAATAAACAAATGTAGAACGTAAAAATAAAATTTATTGAATAAAATGCACGTTTTTCACATCGGCAATAAACAGAAAATTATATACTTCTCATAGGTATTGTCAATTTTCTAATACAAAATTGCAAAGTATATGAACTTACCTTCTTTGTAAAAAAAAATCTATTTTCAGACGTCTCAACCCTTTTTAAATTTGTAAAATTTACGAAGTTCATTTTAGCAAAAACGATGTGAAACAGCTTAAATGATAAATAAAAGTTTTGTTTGAAAAATGAATTCAGTTTCACGGTCTGTAAAGAATTGCATGAACAATCTATATATATGTATTTCTCTTACACGGCGCGAAATTAGGGCTGAATTCGTAGCTTTCCGTTTGGCAACAAGCATAGTTTCCACAGCGACGATTCTCGTTGGTTCGTTTTACGGTGACGTGATGTATTCAGCGAATTAACTTTCTTATCAAGAGACTTTATTTTATACACAGCAGAAAACAGCGACGATTCTCATAGGTTAATTTTACAGTGAGATGATACATTCAGCGAATCAGCTTTCTGACCAAGACTTTCGTTTAGATACAGCATAAAACCTTTTGTTTATATTTTGTTAGTGTTTTACATAGCGTAATGCTTTTCAAACAGTTAAAATGAACTTAAGCCGTGCTGTGTAATATTATAGGCGAAATAAATGTCGTGTTATGCAATGAGTTTTATATTAATTATGCTTCTAAGGTAATTTTTTCATAATGTTAAAAAATGATGTATGCCCACTGATAGCACCAATTAAATACAAACAAATAATTGTGTTTTCAACAAAGTTTTCAGTAACTTTTTTCATTAAGGAAATTTGTAAATTTCATATTTGAAAATGGTCTATGATTGTACTTATTCTGGCTAGAGTTACTTCAAAAAGTGGTGAACGAGCGGTTCCAATGCGAATTGCATTGCAATTCACGGGGGTTAGAGAGTATTAGCGAGTGTTAGCGAGTAGTTGGCTGAGCCAACTACTTGTGTTTGTTAATCTCGGTGTCATGCCTTCTCTTAAAATTAACAGCCTTGAGGTTGTCACAAACTCATGCAACATAGTTGCCAAGTCTCCCGATTCTTGAATATCTCCAATTTTGACTTCAAATATTCGTTTTATTTAATCAAAGAATAATAAATTATCTGTGTTTGTTAAACTGGTTATCATGTCTTCTCTTAAAGTTAACAACCCCGGGTTTGTCACAAACTCTTGCAACGTAGTTGATAAGTCTCCCGATTCTTGAATAGTTCCAGTTTTGACTAATATTCGTTTTATTTAATCATAGAATAATAAATTTCCTGTGTTTGTTAAATTCGGGGTCATGTCTTCTATTAAAGTTAACAGCCCTGGGGTTGTTACAAACTCTTGCAACATAGTTGCCAAGTCTCCCAATTCTTGAATATCTGCAATTTCAACTTGAAATATTCGTTTTATTTAATCATAGAATTCTGCGGCTAAATAAAAGGTAGGTTTACATTTCAGAATTACTAATCGCCAAAAATTGGGAAACACGGCAACTATGTAGCTATATACGGGGAAATATTAAATAGAATACAACGAATTTGTAAAAATTAATCTTAAACAGAACTAAGCAATCCAAAATTAAACTTGGATTTATTTAAAACTTCAGGTTTTGAAACCAGATAAAATATAATTTAAAATAGTTCAAAACACTATCAAAAATTATCTCATTTTTCGAATAAATTTAATAAAAAGGAAAACAGTATGAGAGTTCTCCAGTAGAAAAAACATACACATGAACAACAAATGTTCTTAGATCAACATTTATTTTAATTTTTTTTATACACATAACTTTAAATTTACCTCAATTCTAATCATTATAAAATTTGCATAGTATGTTAAATTAGGAGTTGAAAATTACTGAAAGTACAAAAAGACATTACTATTTACAATTTGGTTTCTGTATGTTCAATTATTTCTATCATTTCATTCTTGTGCATTTCTATTTATTCTTCTCTTACAATTACACATAGACACACAATCATATTTTAAATTTTAAATTTCCCTTTTCAGAACGTTAGGATAAAATACTTATTTAAATAATGATTTCTTCCATTATTAGCATCTATAATTGCAAAGGTTTTCCTTAAAGCTAATAGCAATAACCATTCTGTTTAATTTTGAATCTTAAAATTCCACATCACAATCAAACTACCCGAGAAACATTTTGCTAAAAGCAAACAAATATTTTAGCAGCAGTTAAACTTTTATTATTTAAAATTATTATTTCTATAAATATTCAGTATAATTTTTCGAAATTAACAGAGGGTATCTCATAATGTTGTTTTCAAAGATGACAATTTGCTCATTTATTTTTTTTTTCTATAGAAAGCTAAGCAGTAATTACGGGGATTTTTCTTTTTCATTGGAAGTGTCATTCTAAACTCTACGCTTATTATAATAATTTTCAGTTGCATTTGTTCTGTATTTTTCTTTTCAACGTAAAATATTGTCTCATCTAATGTGTTCTAACTTTCTAGAATATTTCAATAAATACTAGATTGAAATTGGCTAAGACACAAACGAAATTCGTTATAACAGTAGAACATTAAAGAGATCCTTTTGAATTATTTTGGAGTATATAGATCAAAATTAAGATATCTAAAGTAATAACTAGAAGACGAATTTACTCTGGAACACTGAAAGATAAATCAGGTCATACATCTAATTAAATAATTCTTTTCTGTTTACAATAAACACATCTCTTGATCTTTATATTATTACGAGATTAATCTATTTTCTCTTTAATATCCATAGACGGAGAAAAATGAGCTTGTAAAATGCATACAACGAATTAATACAATGAATGTATGTAAGAACATTTTAGGAAAATGGTTTTTATTTGTGCCTTTTAATTTCAACATATTTAATATATATTTATTATATATACATATATATACATAATTTATATATTTTCGTCAAGGACATAGTACATTTATAAACATGCATAGTAATTGTTCAATACAGAGCAAGATAAGAAGTATTTAAAAACGCTTGTGACGATCACTTCGGTCCCGCCTGCTTGAAAAAAATATAAATTTTAAGAACAAAATAATAAGTTTACTCAACAAAATTTTTAACAGTGTATAATAAAGTTCCAAAAGTCTGTAATAATGTTGAATTAGCTAGTGACTTAAACTGTTTTTTTGCGTAAATTGAATATTTATCCAGTCTCGATTAAAATTAAGACACATATCCAGGATTGAGGAGGATGTCACGTAAAAAATATACATTCTTGATTGATTATATTTAAGATTGTAGTGGACTAGCAACTGTCTTATGAAGGCATTCAATTTCTTTGAATAGGAACACGAAGTCATCATTTAACCTGTATACGCAACAGTGACATATGTACTATATTTTACTCAATTTTTCAAAGTATACATGGAGCCTTCGGAGTTTGGGTTTTCTATGTTTCGTCGTGAGTGTGTGTAAATTTTAGCTTCGTTGGTCAATCGGAAAAGTATAAAAGCTGAAACAAAAGGTAGAATTGGCGGATTTGTGTCGGATCTCTCCGAATTAAGTCTTGAATTAAGTCTTGCGCTGATAAGCTACCATTCTGCTTTCAAAACGCATCACGGAGTTAAGTTTATCTCAGTTAAAGATTAGTCGTGGGTAAGATCTTTCGAGTTATTGTGTAAATAAAACCTATTCAGCAGCCACGGGATGCTAGTGTATCAAAAGTTAGATCATATTGGCGATTTTTGCGAATACTCCATGTGTTTCGTATAAAAGAATTGAGTGACCGCTGGATTTAGTAGTGGATTGTACTATCTGTGTTCTTCACGTAAGTGGAATTTTTTTTTTTTACAAAACGTTTTTAGTCATCTCTAGCTAGTGGTTGAATTGTGTGGATGACCGTTTATTATATTCAAAAACTTGCTAATTGACCCTGACATATTTTAAATAAACGTATTTTAAATCTTAAACTCGCATCACGACTGAGCTTGCCTTGAACGGCCTTGACACGCACTCTACAAAAAGCTAATTTAATAAAGTAAATGCCGAGAAAATAAGGGAAACCGAACAGGTAGCCTCCAGCAGTTATATGCTGGGCGAAATATAACATGGAGATTACGATACATTTTATTTCAAACTAGTGTAAATGCCCGTCCTAGGACCGTGTGTAGAAATTGGGGTTTTCAGTTAAAATTTTAAATAATTGATAAAAATATTCATATACTGTTTATCGATAATAAGGAAAACTGACCTGAACCGTTAAGTTCAGGGTTAATGGTAAATTTTACTGTTGATGGTAGTTATGTTAATGGTAAATGTTACGAAACGTAATCTTTTTCTTTATTTTTGTTTTTCATCACAAAATTTCCAAATATTTTTCTGAATAATTAAAATCTTAATCCTAATAACAATCTCAATAATTAATTAAGGTCTCAATAATTAATTAAAATCTGAATAATTATTATGTTAAGTAAATTATAGGTATTAATTTTCGCTCTCAATAATACGAAAACGATCTTTTAGTTTCTTCATAATCTAAAAGAATGCATTAATTTTTACAGAAAGTCAAATATTTCCCTTTCAAAATTAATGATAAGAATAATTTAAATCATTAAAAAAAGTTGATCTTGTAATAAATCAATACATCCTGAATTTTCTTATTTTAAAAATATGCTTACATACATTTTATATTATTTTACAACTTTATTATTATGTTATATTTTTTTTCCAACAGAAAGATATTGTGATAATTTGTGTAATTTGTATTTATTGTCAATAGATGGCGCCAGAACAGTATTTAAGAACGAAATCTAAAATACTGGTAGTTCATCGCAAAGCCTCGAAAGTTATCCTCGCTATTTCTGAAAAAATTGCTTTCAGGAATAAAATGCTTACAGAAATAAATAATTATTATTTTTTAAATATTTAAAGACTATAATATGCTTTTACAAATATTTTAAGTGCATAATTGGATATTTTAATGAAACGTTCAAAGAGTCATTCATTTTTTTCTAGATATGGGATTTATGATTATGAATGGCAACAGTATTTGTTTGTTTACATCAGGCAATTCGATGTTTAATATGTTATTTTTAATTTAAAACTTAAAACAGTATAACTGGATTTAATATACATGTTTTATACGAATAAATGCTGAACAGACATGATTTTAAGTAGAAGAAATTATCATTTAGCTTCATATGTTAGCATATGTTTTTCATTAAGCCGAACATGGCGTTTTAGCTTCGGTCGATTCGCAAACCAGAGTGGTCGGAACCGGCACCGTTACACTGTGTTTTATTATATAGAGATTGACACAGTTTTTGGCGAACACACTATACATCTTGGCGAAAAAAAGCACATCAGTGTAGATAACGGTTAACTTAAGTACATGCGTGTAACTAATTAAAAACCAAAAAGCATCTGGAACCCCAATGATAATTATACTGGACGGCAACCCTGAACAATGCTATAACTAATCTTTATCCGTTGTAGGGTTGCCACGAGAAAGATCATACGCGTTGGTTTTTAGTCCTAATTTTTAGTATGAGTCAAATCGCTGCGAAAGACGTTTTCTCAAAGGAATTAAATTGCAATGCAGATGCATGGAACCTGAATAACTAGTGATAGATTTAACAATAGATGTATTATGACTATCGGAAATCTGAGAGTTAAACAATGAACGTTGGTGTTGGTGTTGTTATTTACAGCCTATTATCTACTGGAGGGATGTAGGTGGGGCCTCCGTTGGGGGTCTTTCTAAGGAAACCTAAACCGTATTTACGCAAAGTTACCCAAGGTTCGAAGAAAACCAGTGAAAACTCCCAACGATTAAGCCGACGGAGTGATTGGGTTCGAACCAGGCACATCCCGTCTACGAGCTTTGAGAACAGAACCTTTCAGCCGCTGGTTGGGCTTACACAATGAACGAAAAACTGTATGGTATGAAATGAATCTTTACCTATGATTAAGTTTATATAATTTCAGAACCAAGCTAATTGAAATATTGCGTTTGCTTTTTCATTTTTCTTTTTACGTTTCTTTTGACACTATAAAAGTATATTAATTAGTTTTTTAAAACATAATTTGTAATAGTAAAATCATCGACACACACACACACACAAAGTAAGCAGTGGAACGAATGAACTTAATTAGTTGGCTTCAATTAAAATAAGAAGAAAAGGTAAGAGGTGGAGAAATATTTCCCAACTTGCAACCTTTCTAAATACTTGACTGAGCACACAAATGTCACTAATGAATCTTTACCTATGATTAAGTTTATATAATTTCAGAACCAAGCTAATTGAAATATTGCGTTTGCTTTTTCATTTTTCTTTTTACGTTTCTTTTGACACTATAAAAGTATATTAATTAGTTTTTTAAAACATAATTTGTAATTGTAAAATCATCGTCACACACACACAAAGTAAGCAGTGGAACGAATGAACTTAATTAGTTGGCTTCAATAATAATAAGAAGAATAAGATCTTATAAGATAAATAAGATAATAAGATCTTATAAGAAGAAAAGGTAAGAGGTGGAGAAATATTTCCCAACTTGCAACCTTTCTAAATACTTGACTGAGCACACAAATGTCACTAAAAAAGCTTTTTCTAAGACCATAATATTTACTTAATGAAAATTGAGATTTTCAGAAGACTCCGTAAGTCTAAATATAACTCTATTCACGTAGATAAATTAACATTTTACTCAAAGCTGGCAGCCTTGCGCCATTTTATCTTTCTGCTTTCTATACAAAACTCCAATCCTTCTGAAAAGTTCGATGATGTGAGTTGACGCTGTTAGAATATATATAATCATACCTGTAATCTGGATGCAATTAAGCAATAAGTAAGTAAATATTTAGTAACGAAGTAATAAACAGTTATTTAAACAGTCCTTAAAACAGTTATTTAATATTTATTTATTTATTAATCTATAACGTATATAATTTGTATATTTTCGTCAATATAACAAAATATGAATGTAATTTAGAACAAGATGTATGCGATAAATCTTTTGGAAAACATATCTTGATTTATATATATATATTTAATTTAGACATATAATTTACATATCTACTTCAAATAAATTAATTTCAAGTTTTTCAAAATCCTGTTTAATTTATTTTAATTTTTAAGAAAATGTGCCTCAAATCATATCTCATTTATTTTTTAAATAAATATAGTATAATTCAAAGAGGAATTTTAATATTACGAGTTTACTAAGCTTTAAACTTTCTTAATTCTTAAACTATTTGACTGAATGTCTTTCCGTTTGCTTTCCGAAAGTAAAATGTGCTGTCAAAATTGTGTATTTGTATTGATTATTTCAGTGTTTGATACAATTTCAGTATGAAGAAGATCCCCCTAAGCTTATATATCTTTAACATTAATTCAAAGAAAACATAATTCCTAATCAAATGGTCATTCTCTTTTATCTATGAGACAATTTGACGACTGGATTTTATGTAGGTTACCGATTTTTTAAACTGACTGTACAATAGGAATGTATTCAATAACAATGTGCCAATTCGTGAAATTTCGAATGCAAACATGTAATTTTAACAGCATCCTTGATTTTCTAGGATATTTTATCTTCGAATACCAAGTCATTCGGCCAAATGGATTAGGAATTAATAAAGTTTAAAGTTTGGAGATTTTAAAGTTAGATTCCTTTTTAATAGTTGAAAAGCAGATTTTATCCATATTAATCTCGAAAAATTTTTTAAAAATATGCATACTTTCGAATTTAATTTTCGAAAAAAAAAAATATATAAATTGTAACATATGAATTTTTAAATGGAATGACATGTATATGAGAAAAATTTATAAAAGTGTTCTCCATTTATAAATTACGTAATTTGTAATGTTTAAACTACACTAAATTTCTCCTTTGTTGTAATTCCTATTTTAACTTTTTAAAATTGTTGTATAAATTCCTGATCGAGCAAGTATCAAGGAATTTAGTCAAGCTAATTAATTTCTTCTTTGTTGAAAATCCCGTTGAAAATTTCTAAAATTGCTCTATAAATTTACCCTAACACAAGTACAATTGCAGGATCAATGTTTGATTAATAATTTCTACAAAACATTCAGCAAATTTAATGTAGGCAGTAAATTACGAGTTAGGCGGAAAGATTTCAGTTTGTTTCCATCAAAACAATTTTGAAGTAAAGAGTGTGGTTTCAATAGCAGGGAAAAGCAATCGAAACAATGGAAATCTAATGAAGGAAAACTATTCTAGCCGAATGCATGCCGTTTCATGTAATGGATGTTAAAATACATACAGCGTCGCAAGATTATTTTTTCCTACTGTCGATAAGCAAAGTTATCTGATGATGCAATCAAAACAAGTTAGAAATTGTCCGTCAAACGTGACAAATGAGGTGCGTTCGTACTATAGCTAGTTATATAAATATTCAGATCTTGATGATTTTTAATTCTGGGAAATGAATTATATCGTCTGCAGATTAATTTCTGTCATAAAATAAGTATATCGGTCACTTGACGATTCAACCTCGGAAGCTCCTATAACAAGAAAGCACCGATTTTTAAGAAACATTCAAATTTCCTAATAAATATTTTTATTAATATCTCCTAAAGTTTTGATTCGATTTTTATAAAATTTGAAATGTCTCGACAAAAGTTTGCAAAGATAATATATCGTAAATTTCAAACCATTCGGTAGGGTAGTTTTTGCGTTGTTATATGCGGACAGACGGACGGACCAAGCGACGACAATAGGTGCTACGTTTTTATATAATTACGAACGCACCTAAAAATGAAAATAAGAATGCAATGCATGTAAGAACTTTTATGACCAATTTCTTTATGCAATGCATGTAAGAACTTTTATGAACAATTTCTTTATGCAATGCAAACAATTTGATAACTTTGTATCAAATATTTTTCTTTTTAAAAAAGGGCAACATTTAACAAAACTATATCCCTAAAACTATTCTAAAAGAGTGAAAAATTGACTGGATGAACAAAATAAATTACCTTTCATGAAACATTGCAAGTATATACAATATTAATTAAGAAAAACTGAAAAAATCACAATTATTCTAATAATTTTCACATGTATGTACAATTGAAAGATCAATGTTTCACTAATAATTTCCTCAAACCATTCAGCAAATTTAAAATAGGCAATAAATTACGAGTTAGGCAGAATGATTTCAGTTTGTTTCCATCAAAATAATTCTGAAGCAAGGAGTTGGGTTTCAATAGCAGGGAAAAGCAATCGAAACAATGGAAATCTAATGAAGGAAAAATATTTCAGCCGAATGCATGTCGTTTCATGTAATGGATTGTTAAAATACATACAACATCGCAAGAATATTTTTTCCCATTGTCGATAAACAAAGCTATCTGATGACGCAATCTAAATGAAATAAGAATGCAGTGCATGTAAGAACTTTTTAAGGAAATGATTCTTCGACAAAACGTTTGTTAGAAAATGTAGCATTTCTTTGAGCAGTAAGTAATTTGGGGAAAAAATTGCATTTATATTTTTCTTTTCTTGTATCTTTATATCTATAACAACACACAGAAAGTCTTATTATGTTGAATATTGTTGAAATATGTTTTGAAATCAATTCGGACATGCAGAAATTGGGGTACCTAAGGGAAAAAAGAGTACATTTTGAAATAAACAATTCTGTAAAATCGTTTTGCTTAATAGCCTTTTAATGATATAATTTACAAAAAAAAAATATTATACTGCGAAATAAAATTAATATCAAAAATAACATTTTTTTTTAAATTTAATAAAAAAAATTAAAAAAAAATTACTATCATTTACTAACATTTACTGACACATTTACTAACATTTAGTAACAAAAATTTACTAAATAAATTTAAGTTTAAAAAAAGAAAAAGTAAAAATCTAAATTATTTTTTGTTTTATTACTTTTTAATAATATCATTTGCTAAGAAAAGTTTACGTTGTAAAAAAAAAATATATATATATATCAAAAATTGCTGTACAAATTTACAAAAAAATAATAAAAAAATTTACAAAAATTTACTGAAACATTTCTAAAATTTACTAACGATTGCTAAAAGTGTTACTAAAACTTACAAAACTATACTAACAAGGGTTGTTTTTTGAAAAGAATTCTCGAAATTCGTTTTTGTTTGATTTCCTTTGAATCATATCATTTACTAAAAAAAGGTGATGTTTTAAAATAAAAAATACCTAAAATAATAGAAAAAAATTACTAAATTATACTAAAAAAATTACAATAATTTAATAAAATTTGCTAAAAATTACAAAAAAAATCACGAACATTTACTAAAATAGTTAACTAAACTTTACTAATAAAAGTTTAGTTAAAAAAGTTTTTTTTTAATACACTAGATGTGTTAATTGAACATGTAGAACGAAGATGATTGTTATAGCTTACTTTCAATCATAAATATCGGTATAGAATTATCGAAATACCAATCTCGTAAATTGGAATTACATATAAATTTTAACGTTAGTTTAAATAAGAATTTCAAGTAAATTACATTTTTACTTACAGTTATACACAACTTGTATTTAAACTCTCTTATATATGACTTATTATCGTCGGATAGTTTCAATTCTTGCGTTATCGATTTGAGGAAAAAATTTAATTTCGAAAACTATATCTCAATTATTTTAAAACCATAGCTCAATTTAGCCTCCATTTTGTGACTTTTAAGCATAATTTTAGCTTTTTTTTTTATCAAGGAGCACTTATTTGTAAAAAAAAAAGTAAAATAAATAGTGGTAGACATAGCACAATTGGCAATTGATTTTTCAAAGCAAATTAAAAAGAAAAAAAAAACAGATTAATCTTAAGATGCTTAATCTTAAGGGTAATATTAAGGTCACTTTGGCGCTAAACTAAAATCTGTCAACAAAAAGGCAGATTTTCATTTTATGTTAAATATAAAATTAATATCAATTTAATTTAAATGTATTAAAATATACATTACATCAGACTATGCTTGTAATTGTATTTTAATGTTTTCACTATTTATTTTTTACTTTAATAAAAGGTAAAATGTCAATTCTCTTTGAGAAGTGTTTCATTTATTAATTTGAAATTTTACAACTTTTGTGAAGAATGAAATATGTTTTGTTCGTGAAAAATGAAAAATGTTTTATTTGCTAGAGCAAATGCACAAGTCTGACCATAAAGTATACACAATTCGAAGTATGAAGTATGAACTTCAAGATTTATGAAGTATGATATTGAATGATAGTATGAAGTTATGTTAGAAATAAGACATAAATGTTTCTTTCGGAAAAATGACATTTCGTTCACAGTAGTACTGAGGAAAATGTTCGAATGTATATTTCTCTTTTTTAATGATTTTTGAAACAATTAATAACAGTATTTGTGCTAAACAGTGATTAAACGAAATAAATTTTCAAAAGGTGACATTTTAATTATTGGCATAAGCAGCAGTTATGTCTTCGGCGTCGGGACAGCAGCACGTTTTTTTGCAGAAAAACGCTTAACGATAGAAAACATTATTAACTTGTTGTTCAATATTTTTTATTAGATCAAATGCACATGCATGACCTACAGTATATGCAACGTATGACAATGAAGTATAACAATGAATGATAGTGACAGGTAATGTTACAGAATGTTGATAACAAATTCTTTTCCTGAAAATATAACATTTCGTTTACAGTAATTCTGGGGAATTTTCTGAATGTGTATTTCTCTTTTTTCTATGTTTTGAAACAATTAATAACTCTACTTGAGTTATAAAGTGATTAACCGACATAATTTTTTAGACATTTTATTTGATTTACTGAAGCAACATAAATATATTCCTCATCAGGATGGGAGCATTTATTTTTCACAAAAGCTCTAAACTATAGCAATGAATGATAGCGATAAGTAATGTTAGAGATAGGTGATAAATAATTGTTTTCCTGAAAATATAACATTCTATTGACAGAAAATTTTCGATTTTATATTTCACTTTTTAAAATGTTTTCGAAAAATTGATGTAGTATTTCAGCTAATAAGGGATTAACTGGCATGGAGTTTCAAAATGTGACATTTTATTACTGAAATACACAGTAGTTACATGCACCACGTCCATTCGAAAGGATTTATTTAGTAAGAAAACACTAAATGATAGAACATAGTATTAGTTCTGTATTCAATATTTTG
The DNA here is from genome assembly GCA_963931845.1 of Maratus michaelseni. Taxonomy (NCBI): domain Eukaryota; kingdom Metazoa; phylum Arthropoda; class Arachnida; order Araneae; family Salticidae; genus Maratus; species Maratus michaelseni. Next base: position 94,334,666 of record OZ007594.1, on the reverse strand, counting down.
TTTGCTGCTACAAATTTGTACTCGCGATGCGATACGTATTTCAGTTATACGTTTAACCGATATACGTATATACGTATAATACTTATTTAAGGAATACGTATACCTTAAACTATACGTTTAAACGTATCCGGAAACGTATGAGCAAATATCGGTTAAAAGTATATTTAAACGTATATAACGAAGGTAAAAAGACCTTTTGAGCAAATAAGGAGAACATACATGTTTCAGATTTTTTGTTAATCCTTATTATGTATATTCTTTCATTTTTAATTTAAAAAAAAATTATTTTTGTGTGCGTATACTCAAATTGCGCCCGGAGGTTGGTCAAATGTTGTTCTTTCCACTGTGCTAATGTTTTCTACTCTGTGTTAATGTATAACGCAATTTCATTTTTTTAACCATGACACTCGTGGTATTTTATATACAAAGTGTATGTGCATTACAAGATATTACGTTTTAAAAATTGTTGTTAATCGTGATAAATTTCATTTATTGTGTTAGTACCTATAAATTTCGATTACTTATTGCCTGACAAATAATCGTCTATGCAGGTTTCAGAACGCAATCACACAAGCTTAAAATGACTTGCCTTCTTATTTCTTTTTTGCTGTAAAACGTATTTTCAAAATATTTTAATACAGAAAAAAGTATTCTTAAATAAAATAAAAGTATGTTTAGTTAGTTATTTGTTACGGCCGATTATCTGCACTAGGGATATAGGCCGGTGGGGGGAGTGCCCTCTATGGGTGTCTTTAAGATAAAAATAAGATTATGAAACTTCCCAGGAGTTGGATAGATCAATGTCAGTATACAATAGGAAGTCAATGTAAGTTTGTGTTCTGCAATACTAATGCTTCGGGCGAAATGTCTACGTCATCAATCAAAATAATCTATGTGCGTGAGTTACAGATATGCGAAAGATAAATCATTTCATAGTAAATCATTTCATAATTAATAACTTAGATTTGAGGGGGGGGGGGCCAAATTTAAACTGAAGAAAAAATATTCATTTTTTTTTTATTGGCTAGTACCGATTGCACAGGACACAGCGGGTGTTTCTAAAAGTCTCTGGTCCGCAGACCAGCAGGAGAAAGGCATAATGTTTTAAGCAATGAACGAAAACCGTTTAAACGTTTTTAACGTGCTGGTGTAAGATCCGTATATACGATGTACCGTATATGCTGTTTCGTATAATACATATAACCGCCTTGGTCGTATGATACGTATCAAAAATCTGCACCCCGTATAATACGTATTATACGTATACTCGTATAAACGTTTAATACGGAGCACTAGTACAAATGCACATACCATCTGGTCGTACATTATATACATTTATGACAACGTAGCTTGGTGACTGTGAATGTGTTCGAAAACCAAAGATGTTTACGTAAATCATGAAAAACTCATTATAATCCTTCGAAGTAAATTGAAAGTACTAATATTAGGTTTTAAAATATAACATTTAATACGTAATTGGAACACAATTTCTTATTAAACCCCTTTTTACCTTTGTTTTATATTTTTATTTGATAATACATTTTCGTGAAGACATTTAATGCGAAATCCCAAACACTTCAACAAACTTTATATAAATTTCCAGTTTCGTAATACATAGAATTATCGTCACTTGATAATAAGAATGAAATAGGTCTATGAAGAAAATAGTTTAATTTATTTTTTCGTGACAAAATATTTAAAACTAGCAAAACTCGCGGCTTTGCTTGCGTAATTGTTGAAATATGCTAAAGTATTTGTGTGCTTATTTTTATTACAGGACATTATACTGCTACGGATTATTAAAAAATTACTAATTAACCCTTTGAATACTAAAGTCTGAAAATTCCATAGTATTCAAAATACGGAGAACGCTCGAACGTGGGATTTGCGGCGAGGTTATTTCTCCTCCTTTTTCTACCTGCTACTTGTCAGCAGGAATTTATGAAATAAAAGTGGAACCTCCCTAAGATAACGACTACAAAGGTCTATCCCCACCCGTTGATTTCAATAATTCCCTGCTCTGCTACAATAGTTGGATATTTCCGAGTGGGAGAAAATGAAACAGGCGTTCAGGCGGTGTACCAGAAATTTTCTTTGCCTGGTATGGTGTCTTGGGCGGTTTAGTAGCGAAAGGGTTAAGCTACATTTTGAGTAACTTCATTCATATCCCGCATTAGGCGAACACGCGGCTTAAATTAATGAGAAGAAATAAAATTAATTCAAAATAAATGGTAACTTAGAATGTATTTTGAACGTTTTCCGATCATTTCTTTCTTTCTTTCTTTTCTTTTCTTTTCTTTTCTTTTTTTTCATTTTTTTAAGGTCGATTTTTTTGGAAAAAGTTCTTAGCGAGCATTTACATCTTAAAAGTAAACACCATGCCAAATTGCAAGCTGCTACTTATCGAAGCTTCTATAATAACTACGATCACAATTTTGGAACTTTTTTTTCCTGCCCACTTTAAAATAGTTAAATTTGTAAAAACATGGATGAATTTATGTGTATGAATTCATGATGATAAAACTTTTTTGCTCCTGCATCCATTTAAATTTCGAATTTTTAGAAAAATGTTCTGGGCAAGTATTTGCGTCTTAAAAGTAGCAGCCATGTCAAATTTCAACTTTCTATCCTTAAAAAATCCATAGAATCGTAATTTAGAAAGTTTCTAGAACACGTTTCGCACTTTCATCTTTTTATATTTCGATTTTGTCTGTTTCGATTTCTGCCTTAAAAGTAACAGCAATGTCAATTTTACAGTTTCTATCCTTACCAATTCTATACAAATCACAATTCAGAACGTTCTTAGAACGCTATTCGCTCATTTCGCACTTTAAAATTTCGAATTTTTTTAGAAACCATTTTTAGGGAGCATTTGCATTCAAAAGTAAACTGCATGCCTAATTACATGTTTCTAGTATTTTCAGTATCACAAAAATTGCAATTTAGAACGTTTTTGTTCTGCTGCACACTTTTCAGTTTCAAATAAAAATAAAAATAAACTTTTCTGTGCGTGCATTTTTGCATTTTACAAGTAGCAGCCATGTCCAATTTCAAGTTTCTATACTTAAGAGTTCCATAGAAATAATAATTTAGAGTGTTTTTTGAACATTTTTCCCTCATTTCACTCTTTTAACTTTCGAATTATTTAGAAACTGTTCTTAGAGAGTATTTACATCTTATAAGTAAATACCATTCGAATTTCAAGTGCCTAGCCACTTCAGCATAACAAACATCGCAATTTTAGAACTTTTTTCGATTCTGCACCCCCCGGAGGTACTGCACCGACGTAAAATATAGCCTATGTTTAAGCAGGGACTCTCACCACCCATTTTCAACCATTACTTTTTTTAATCGGTTCAGTAGTTTCAGAGATTTCCTACTTTAAACAAACAAACGTTACTTCATTGCAATATTAGTATAGATGAAGAAATATTAATGCATAGGGTACAAAATATCAAAATATGGATAATTATTAAAAATGAAATAGTGATAAAGTAACAGTTTTGTGCAAAATATCAATATTTACGATCCGTCGATATTTGTTTTTCGCATCCATGACTATAAATTTGTTTATCAAAACAGCTTGTAATTTCGAATTATGCATTACAGAATTAATCAGCGAAAGAATAAATCTACAGTCCATCGATAAATGCATTTTAGAAATATATAAAACGTTTCCCGTATGCACCTAAAATAAACTGAATGTTCTTTAAAATAAACTGAATGTTCCTTAGAATATGCTGAATTTTCTTTTAGTTAAATTGAATGTTACTTAGAATATGTTGAATTTTCTTTCAGATAGACCGCATGTTCTTCAAATTCAATAAAGGACAAAGATTGTCAGTTTTTGCAGTTATTCTTGCAAGGAATTAATGTGTGAAAGCGGAAATATGTTTACGGCACTACTTTTTTTCGGTCCCAAATATCACCCGATAGACGATTCTGCATTCCCTCAAGCTGCATTACTATTAAAAATAAAACTAAAATTTCAAAATGTAAAAGACTTTATATGCGTTTCAACAGCTAAACAAAATGAACAATAAAGTCTAAAACAACTTCGATTCATTTTTCTACGTTGATTTAAGCGTTACAACTGCTTTTTTTTTTTCAGCGAAGACTCATCTATCTATGATAATTGTGAAAAAAAAAAATTGTGTAAAAAAGAATGTATGAAATCGAGAATTTCTTTACTACACTTCTATTGTTTTAGTTCCAAATATCTCCCGATAGACAACGCTGTATTACCTCAAACTGCATTTCTGTTAAAAATAATAGTGTCTTCATTTTAATTTCAACAGCTAAACAAAATGTATATTAAAAGTTAATCGACTTTTATACGTTTCCTTTTATACGTTCCTTCTGTTCTACTAATTCCTTTTTATACGTTTCTATAAGCGTTCCAATTGTTTGAAGAAGCGCACTCCATTTTTTGGTAATATTTCAAATAAAAAAAAGAAGCGTAGTAAAGGAGAATTTTCTTCTTCAAACATAAATAGCCTGAAACAGTAACTTCAATACCTGCCGCTATTTATTGGTTGAATTTTTCAAATGTTCCTTTATTTTAGCTATAGAAGACAAACAAATGGAGTACTCACATTTTAATCACCAAATTTTCCCAGAAACAAATGGAAATAGCCATTCGATATTAACACTGACTACTTTAAATCTATGTTTAAAAAATAAACTTAGGGGTCATATTCAAGCTCACATTCTCGGAACCAATCTCGGAACTTAAAAAAAATAACACCTAACGTAAAAGTCTTTATATACGTTTCAACAGCTAAACAAAATAAACATTAAAGTCTAAAACAACTTTGATTCATTTTTCTACGTTGATTTAAGCACTCCAACTGTTTGTTTTTTTTCTTTCAGAGAAGACTCATCTATCTATGATATTTCTGAAAAAAAAAAGAATTGTGCAAAAAAGAATGTGTGAAATCGAGAATTTCTTTCCTACACTTCTATTGTTTTAGCTCCAAATACCTCCCGATAGACAACGCTGCATTACCTCAAACTGCATTGCTGTTAAAAATAATAGTGTCTTTATTTTAATTTCAACAGCTAAACAAAATGAATATTGAAAGTTAATCGACTTATTTCTTTTTTATACGTTTCTATAAGCATTCCAATTGTTTGAAGCAGCGCACTCCATCTAATGGTAATGTTTTTAATTTAAAACAGAAGCGTAGTAAAGGAATTTCTTACTTCTAACATAAATAGTCTGAAACAGTAACTTCAATACCTGCCACTGTTTATTTGTTGAATTTTTCAAATGTTCCTTTATTTTAAGTATAGATGGTAAATAAATGGAGCACTTACATTTTACCTCATACATTTTAATCACTAAATTGTCCCAGAAACAAATGAGAATAGCCATTCGAGGTTAACGCTGTCTACTTTAAATCTATGGTTAAAAAATAAACTTAGGGTTCATATTCATGCTCACATTCTCGGAACCAAACTCTGAACTTTTCAACAATAAACACCTAATTTTGTCTTAAGGGGTCTTGTACCTTTTAAGTGCGACGAAAATCGAGAAAAACAATCAAAGTTTAAATTACTGTATTGCCAAAACATTTATATGTATAAACCTAAAGTTTTGATTATTAATTAAATCGAGTGTGCTCTTTAATATAATACTATTAGAAACTGATAAATATTTTACTGAATTTGTGCATTGTTGAAATTAAAATATGTCTTTCTTTTACTCCGTAAGTCATTGCGCCCATGATATCTTGAGAACGTATGCATGGATTGTTAAAAATTTGATTTAGATAATAAGCGCATATGTGTGTTTAAAATAATCTACTTTTAAATATTTACAATGATAAGCTTTTTAATTATGAATATTTTTATTCCTAAAAAATATATAAAATATAAAATTTCAAATTAATTTTTTTTTTTTTTTTTTTTTTTTTTTACATGGTTAATTTTGACCTAAGAGTAGGTCATTTTTAAAATACATACGTGCTTATTATCTATTTCAAATTTCATAAAAATCCAGTCACATTCTCACGATATTATGCGCGCAATTACTTACGGCGTAAAAAAATGAGCAACTTTATTTTCAACAATACTCAAATTCTGTAAAACACTAGTCAGTTTCTAATGCTGTTATCTAGAAAAGCACAATCTGCTTAATCAACAGTCAAAATTTCATGCCTATACACAAAAAAAGTTTAGAAGATTCACTAATTCAAAGTTTGAAAATGTTTGTTGATTTTCGGCGAGTTTAAAAGGTACAAGACCCCTTAATATTTGACGTTTTTGGTACATGTTTCTACAGGAAACCAAACAGGTAGTTATTGTGTAAAGTAGTTTTGGAAATATGCAGGTTTAAGGCTTGGAACTCTTAATGTTAAATTAATTTGTAATGGTTGAAAATTAGATTACACTGCAGGCAGTTTTTCAAAGGTAATTCAAAATTTACTTGGTAAAATTGGACGTAATTTCGAATTAGCATATTTGAGGCTTTTATGAATCGATTTCTGTTAAAATATAATTCAATTATATTCAAAAAATAATTTCCAAAAATATATATTTTTCAAATTAATTTTTGAAAACAATACGAGTACTAATCTATGAATTTTCGCAACAGAAATTAATTTATAGAAACTTCTAATATGCAAATCCAAATACACATTTCTTCTGACTATGTACTTTTCGGTTATCCTTAAAAAATTACCCGTTTCCCAATGTGTTTTTGAAACGATTACAAATAAATTTAAAATTAGTCTTTGTAAAATTTAAAGTTTCATTATTTCTCAACTACCTCACCGGATAACATTTCCGTTTGGTACGGTAAACTTTACCGTAAAAGCCAAATATGATGTAAAAATTATGTGTTCATATTGAAAATTTCACTATGAAGACTAGCCCCTAAGCTTTTTTTAAACACACGTGTCTATAAAACATAATTTCCAGTCAAATAGTTAACTATGTTTGTTTTGGGGGCAATTTGGTGAATAAAATATATGAGGTACTCTCTTTTTTGTACTAGGGCGTCTGTACATTGTATATTACTATTGTGAAGTGACACAATCTAAAGTATGTTAATTAGTTTCGAAATGTAAAGAAAACACCTAAAATGCACATTCTGATCCTTTAATGCTAATATATAAAATATTCTTTCATTTATATCCTATGCAGGAAGCAAAAGTACAGATTGTTTCCACATACGACACAGATGTTCGATAGTAAAAACAATATAAAATTTCGATATTCCAATATGTTTTCAACAAACATTTGCCGTCAACATTAATCCTTACTCGATGTTCAAAGAAAACTATTTGACATGTTTCAAAAACTACATTTTTTCTATGAGTTATCGGATGTAATGTGTTCATAAAATTATGATTTATGACATGATAGTTTTAACAGACGAAACGGTGATAAAAGTTTACATAAGAGGTTTATTTATTATAGCTCTCACATATTTGCTAAACTTCCTTAATTATGGTATTATAGAATGTAAAATTATTGTTTTTTGAAATGCAAATTCATAAATACAGATTTTTTATATGTTTGCTGTACGGAAATGAGCTATTTTTCTAAAAAATGTGAAGATTTTTTGAAAGTAAAAAAAGGCATTTATCGAAAGAAAGTATTTGAATAATAATAATAATAATAAAGTATTTCGTAAAGTAAAAACGGAATACCGTATTTGAACGTGTGCGTGGTAAAAAGAAAAATTAATTAATTATTAGTAAAAATTAAGTAACAAAATATAATAGTTATACGTAATATTATTTAAATGAAATAATAATAAAAAATATTAATACATGTGAATTGATTAAATGTGCTTCAACATAAATCTTATAAAACATTTTAAGATTATGCCGATATCTACCAGCAACTATGTAATACAAACTGGAAACATCAGCGCTGACATCATGAAGTGACAAGGGCAGTTGCTTCCCTCCCACAACTCCTTATTTTTTATATATACAGGGGATTTTTTTTCACCTTAGAGATCTTAAATGTTTACTCAAAAACGAAAATTATTTTTCTACCTTAAGCACTTTGCTGCCCCTCCCTCCCAAAGAAATTGCATTTCACATTAAAAAACAAATCAGACAACAATTTTAGATCAAAATTACCTCAAAATGAAGAGAAGGCGCAGATACGTAAGACGGCAGTAGAAAGGAATTTCGTTCCCTGAGGATGGTTGCGGTTGCCAACCGAAAGTGCTTGGAAGATTTTTAAACATCTTTTAACATGTTTTTATGTTTTTAAATGTCACACTTTAACCCCTTGGGGACGAACGACACATATACGTGACGCATAAGATGCTCAGAATCCTCGATTATGCCCAACAGTTATTTTTTAGTGTAAGCTTTGCCTTATTTAATGGTAGCATTTCTGCGATTCATATAGGTGAAAATTTCTGCTTTAAAAAAACCGGTGGTAAAAGATTAAAAATTCGTTAAAGGACGCTCGTTGCGAAGGGGTTAAGTAACATTGAGTTCTATTGAGTCTCATTTTAATATTTTATTTGTTGTATATTTTTTGATGAAATAAACTTAGAGTAAATATTATTAATTTATTTAAGAAAATAAAATGAAAATCACATCACCATTTGGAAATGTAACTTTAAAAATCCAGTTCCATATGTTTACCAGAAATAATGTCTTATACTAAAATAGTTCGAGAATAACGTTAAAATTTTCAATCAAAACAAAATTAGACAAGCCTTTTCATGTATCCTTCATACTAATGTGAACCACGTCATCAAAAAAATTACTTTATTGCTTTCGAATTGATTTATTGCTCCATTGCTAATGTAAGTAAATTATGTAATGTAAGTAAATGTAAGTAAATTAAAAGGCAATTAATTACTCATATTTTAATATTATAATTATTATTTTCTGATGGGACATTCGTTAATCTGACTATAAAAGTATCCTGCGAACGTTCCCCTTAACCTCTTGAGTCCTGGGTACCCAAATGGGTACCTAGATTCTTTTGCTCATAAAAACTAAAATGATTGATATTTTTACATTTTAACTTCATTTCTATAAAGTTGAATGCTTTTGCTTTAAAATGAAACCAATAAATGGCAGCACCGATGTCGATTTCCTTATAAAATAAATGTTATTTTAAAATGAGTTTGCAAAATACTTTCGAAAAAGTGCATCCAAGAAAGTAGGCAATTTTCACAATTCTTTAACTTAAAAACTTTATAATAAAAAAAAATTTAAGAATTTGCTGATTATTCACTTATTTAAAGCTTATTAGTTTTTATTGTGTAATTTTAGGTTATTGATAATTAAATTGATAATTTTTTTTTTTTGGGGGGGGGGGGGGCTAGTAATTTTATGTTCATATTTGTGAAACTAAATTACAAGCCCCCTAAAACAATAGATTTAAAAAAATATATTTTTTGTCATGTATGATGTCATTTTGTTTGTTTAAAAGCAAAGAATGAGTATTTGTACTATTATTTTAATTTCGGGTCTTAAGCGTCAAGTCTTCGTATCTAACACTGTATGCATGATCAAACGGTTCTATCTTCTCAAATCTCTAAGTTTCTGCTGTTGTAAACGAACCAGGAGATTTGCGATTTTTCATAGAAATTGACACATTACAATAAAGCGATTCAAACGTAGTTGATTGGATATAAATTAATGCGAGGCTTTTCTAGAAATGGCGGTTTATTCGCAGTCCATATCCTCACAATCATGTCTTGTCAGTGCAGAGTTTGATTAGCTATTTCTTTTTAGTTAGAAAGATTTGAATCTTAAGTATTTTGAATAAATTTTGCATGAGGTTCACGAAACTTTGTTTAATTTAGATATCGAATTGCGATTTGATGTGTTTTTCTACTTTAGTGAAAATTGTTGTATATTGTGTTTTAGCAATGTGGAATACTTTAGACTTTGGGTAGTGACTCATGGCGTCGATTACACATATTTACCTTCGTCAGATATTTACATTCATTGTTAGTTTATTTTAAAGTGAAGTTCTCAGAGTTGAATTTAAAAAAATGTACTTTTTTCATTCATTGAATTATGAAACCAAAAAAAAAGTTTTGTTGTTTTTTTAAACTTACATCTAAGCTTTTGTTTAATTTACAAGCATGGGAAGGCTCAAGGGAAACGTTATAAGTTAGTTTTTAAAACGTGAAACTAATTTAACGCATTATGTAGGATTTCTACTCTCCTAATTATAGTGAAATGTAAAGGTTATAAACTATATCTAAAAAAAAAACAATCATCAAGCCCTGATAGCACTGTGACTAAAATCTATTATCCCTTTCAAATTCTACTATTGTCATATGATTTAGAAAATGAATCTAAATGAGTTGTTGCATACATTTTTGTAACGAGCCCCAAATACTTTTACATTGTAACAAATTTACTAAAGAATTATTTAACTATTGCTTTTAGGCATAAGAGTCAGACAATGTCATAATTTTTTGAGCATCTTTTCTGCTTATATTAGCTCCGAGTATTTAAATTTAAATTTTCAAATGTTGTTTCTTATTTTTCAATATATAGTATTCAATATATCGCTTTTATGTACCTTCTCTACTGCATAACTTCATTTTCAGAAACGCATTCATGATAAATAACACATATGCTCACACAAAGTTTCGATATGTCAGCAATAAACATCGCTGCCAACAGCTACAATTTATTGGCACCACTCTTTTCTAAAAATTATCTTCACGTTATTTAATCGCAGAATATTTTGATTAAATAAGAAGAAATTTTCATTTTGGTATTAAGAATGCAAAAACTGAAGCAGTTGAAATCTATAGCTATAGTATATAGTTTTTTACGTTTGATCATCACAGCTTGTACTCTTCACACTAACACATCGACTGATAAGTTCCCGGTCTGACACACAAATGGCGGCGTTGCAATCGCCGAACCGATGCTTCTTTTAGTAAATACTAATTTTTAAAAGGTAGCAGAAAAAATATCATGACGATTCGCCGTGTGGATAAAACATTAGAATGGTTTTAGTGGAATGACTTTGTTGATAAACAAAAAAATGGATAAACAAGAATTTCAAGAATTGTTATTTGATGGGAAAAAAACACCGTTCAAACAAAAACTTGGCTTGATAAGCGTTATCCGGATACTGCACCAGGTAAATCAACCATTATTGACTGACTGGTTTGCTGAATTTAAACGTGGTCGTACGGACACCAGTGATGCACCACGCAAAAGAGGTGGTTACTGCGGAAAATATAAAAAAAGTCCACAAAATCGTTTTGGGGAACCGTAAAGTTGCAGGAGAAAGCGCAGACTCGAAGGAATATGTAGGCTTCATTTTGAATGTACATTTGTCTATGAAAAAGCTGTTGTCAAAGTGAGTGCCGCGCGTGTTGACTTTTGACCAAAAACAACCACGAATTGATGATTCTGAGCACTGTTTGGAGCTTTTTTGTTAAAAAATTATGTTATTTGTTATAAAATTATTATTATTATTTATTTATTAAATTATTATTATTAAATTATTATTATTAAATTATTATTATTATTATTATTATTATTAAATTATTATTATTAAATTATTATTATTATTATTATTATTAAATTATTATTATTTATTATTAAAGTTATGTTATTTATTAAAGTTATAAAGTTATAAAGCTATAAAGTTATAAAGTTATGTTAAAAAGTTGTGCTTTCTTTATTACACCGGGAACTTATCAGCCCATGTTTTATGCAGAAAAAATACTTTCGCATTGTAGACGACTACTCATTAAACAATTTCTTTTGAAATATATATGTAGAATGGCGTATGTAGAATATAATATGTAGAATATATAATATGTAGAATGGCGTTATACGAAATTCTATTTGTCAACGACGATATTTATAAGTAAGTATGCGTGATTATAAGAAATACGTATTTGTAATTAAACCAGTACGAGTAGACTTAGTTTCTAATTTTTGAAAAGTTTATGTAAGTGCATAATTAATGCTTATTCAAATAATTAAAATACCAAATTTCGAATTTTTTTTGTCAGTCAAACACTAATATTATGTTCAAATTATGGTAGTTAATTAATTTTACCTTTTTGATCTGGCGTTATATTAAGAGTACATGTCTTTTCATTTAGTATTATTTTGTTTTAGCAATTATTTTTGTTATTATTTGCGTATAGGAATGATAGTATATGTCTTTATATTGATTTAGTAAAAATAAATAAAATAAAAAATTGTTTAATTCTCAAATAATATAATAAGCACTATTAATAACCTCATTACGAGCATGGATACAAGTTATCAATCCCCTATATCTGAACTTTTAGCTGAGTTTATATTACGACCTTTAGAACCTGATATATATTATAAATTAGATTATACCCCTCATACATGGCTCAGATACGTAGACGATATTTTCAGATTTTTTGCTCAGATCAATTGCATTGATTCTATGATTAAATTAACTTTGGAAGTTGAACAAAATAATACACTCCTTTATCTGGATCTGCTGTTAATCAATATCCACCATGACATAGAATGTACTGTACATAGAAAACCCATAGCTAATCAATCCACTATTCCAAATAATTCTCCAGAACCTTTTCATATACAGTTTCTGCCTTTAAACATTTTATTAGAAGAGCAGTTACTGTCTGTACCCGTGATCAATTAACCAATGAAATAAATAAAATACGTGACATCGCAAGAGATAACGGATACAAAGACAGAACTATAAATAAATTAATTACGAGCATGCATAACAAAAAAGAGGAAAATTTTCATTTAACAAAATTCAAACTTATCAATTTTACAATATTTTCCCGAGTTCTTAGATAGATTAAAATATAAACTTAGAAAATTCATTACCTGCCTTATCGCAAAACCTTCCACAAAATTAGAAACATAATATGTAGAAAAAGAACCTGATCAACTCTCCGGCGTTTATGAAACCCTATTAGGGCATATGGAACATTACAGTACTAAATATATGAATGACAAACAGAAAATTTAAAACAAGAATAAAAAAAAAACATATGGCAGATATAAAATATGACAGAATAAATAAAGCCTTGGCTAGACTAAATAGAATAGAGCCTTTGCAGATTGATTTCAAGAATAGTAAAATACTTTTTCCATCAAGAGTTTATTTCCCATCCATTATCCTTGAATCAATAGAAATATATTTGCGAAACGCTAACATATGTAACGAATCAGCTTCTTTTGAATTACTCAAAATTCGGCACGCGATCATTTACAGATTAAAAAAGCAATAAAATAATATGTTTCACGTTTTCCAGTTTGCAATTTAAGCACCTGCTTATATTAGACATGTGATTTCGTGATTTGTGTTTATCATATTCAAAAAGTTTGCGAAAATAGTTTAGTTATCATTTTGATCTTGAAGAAATCGCCATTACAGCGCATGAAACATTATGCCATAATGTCTTAATGTCATTATGTCTAATGTTGTAATGTCTTATTAAATATGATAAATTTCAACTATGTATAGTCAGAAATTGCATTACAAATTTAACAACCTACTCGCATGCCGAGATAACTGTTTGGCTACTTTAAGTCTCTTAAAATGTTTAATAATATGAAAGGGTGAAGCCTAATTTCGCGCTGTCCGGTACAAAAAAGAACTACCACAGTGTGAACGCGATATAAGTTGATAATTGCACCTTCGGGCTTAGAAGAAGTTAAAAACACAGTATCGGTGAATATAGATATATATCTAATTTAATATATATCCATTCACCCATAGTGGGATTTAATTCGTCTCATGCATGCCGATGAAGATGTTTGCGCATGATTGACATCAATCTTCTGTTGCAATGTTGCAGCCTTGCAAATGTATAATAGTGAGAAATGCTATACTGGATATCGTCCGGATAGCTAAAATGGTAGAGAATTGGTGCGTAATACTTGTTCCGGGTTCCATCCCTGGTCGGAACATTTTTATCACCCTGTGTGTTGTACACTTTGTAGTAAGTGACAATTGACATCCTTTGTTAAAAACACATTCACAAATTTTTATTTGAACTACTTTGAAAGAAATGTTACAATATTATCAGAATTTGTTGATCCACGTATTATTTTCTTTCATCTTTTCTATTCTCATTTCTGATAGCTATTTTTCTGTAGATACGTCACCGTTTATTGACAGCACGGAAAATAGTAATATCGTGAAGATATTTTCCCTTTTATTCGTATAGCGAAATGCATTCCACATAAACAATTTTTCTTCATTAATTTCCCATAACTTTGATTCCCTTTGGTAGATATATCACTATCATTCAAACCACATTTGTGACTGCAGTATTGTTTAGAAGTAAGCAAATTGCAACCATTTTGTGGAATTGAATGATTTATTTTCTACCCTAAATATACAGAATGCAGAGAATGAAATATCGAATTTCAGTAATATGTCATTCCTAAATTGATTAGAAAGTAGTAATATTTCATTTTGAACTGGAACTGAAAAGCAAATATTTCTTATTTAAATGTATAAATTTCTTATTCAAATAAAATTTTAGAAATATTTTAAATTCTAATCCGATTCTAATTCAACGATAATTGAAGGTTTATATTTTAAATGAATAAATGAATATGTTATTATTGTTCCTTATTACTTTTGGCCAAAACTTTACTGTTTACGCATTTAATTAATTATATGCGTAAACTAACAACATTTAACTCTAAAAATTTTTGAAATCATATTTTTCGAACGTACAAAATTGGAATAAAATAAACACACATATTAATAATAAAGCTGATTAAAGAAGTTATGTGAAACCGTTTACAGTGGTAGCAAGTGAATGTTTCTTAACGCATCGATTTAAACGGATGAGGACGGTTTGAAATGATAAAAATTGACTGAAGTAAGTTTGTTTAATCATTGATTAGGCAGTTAGTAATTAAATCAGATTATTACTTAGTTTTGCATTTATTTATTTATTTATTTATTTGTAAATTGATGTTATGTTTGTGTTATGTTAATTTGTAAAAAAAAAAAAACAGGAACTCGATACAACACTGTACGAAAACATTAATCTTGCAAAAATTGTTGAATTTGAGGCTCCAATTTTAATGTGTTGTCTTACGATTTTTAAGTGCAGATGCCATATTTTTAAGTGACCATTTTTAGGGTTCCGTACTTAAAAAGTAAAAACGGAACCATTATAAGATCGCTTCTGTGTCTGTCACAGCCCTTTTTCTCGTAAACTATGGGATGTGGAAAGTTCAAACTTGGGAAAGTTATAAAGCCTTGTTACCCCCATGTTGCTAGATTATTAGCCATTCACAAATATGTTTAGGATCTCGTAATACCAAACACAAAAATATATTTGTTTTTGTGGTGTCTAGTTCAAAATGTAAGTAATAGATGGCAGCACCACAGCAATCTACGGAAACTAAGGATATTAAGTTTTGTTTACTGTCATGTGTAGAATGTTCTGTTCCGTGTTGTTAGCTGTACGTGTTTGTGTAGATGTACGTATTGTGATTTAAATTGTAAATTAAATGTGTTCAAACGTCCACCTCGAGTTATCCATTATGAAGTTGCTGCAATTACTTTAATTTAAGTACTTAATATATTATATTATGGCGACGCAGGTCAAGGTTTTTACCGGAATTAATATAAGAAGAAATTCCACCTGATTCGCAAAATGGCGAAGTTTCGTTTTTTACATCTACAATTGTATATGCTGCAGTAATATTTTGAAGGCGTACATCATTTCGAGGGTGGTAAGTGCTGACATTTTTTTTTCTTCTCTGAAATAAATAAAAGTTCATAATGTTTGCAAATTTCAAGGAATACAATGATTCCATTGAAACGTTCCAATCATACGTAAAGAGATTGGAACAGAGTTTTCTATTACATGATGTTGAAGAAAAAAAAAAGGTACCCGCAATTATTTCCTGTATGGGGCCAAAATTGTATAATTTGCTGTCAGATTTAACATTTCCGAAAAATCCTGAAGCATTAAAATACGACGAAATAGTTGAAATTCTGTTAAAGCACCTAAGCCCCGCCCCTAATAAATTTTGTTCAAGAATAAAATTCCGTAACTCTTATCAAAATGAGAACGAATCTATACAAGATTTTGTTTCAAAATTAAAGAAGTTAACCACATTTTGTGCGTTTGCTGGTGAAACACTTAATGAAAATTTGTTAGAACAATTTTTACGAGGTTTAAAAAATGAAAATATCCAAAGTAAATTACTTTCACAAATAGATGATTTAACTTTTGAGAAAGCTATTGAAAAAGCAATTATTTTGCAAAATAATGAGCAGGATATATCTGAATTGAAAAATAAAAATGTAAATGTCAATAAATTGGCATATTCTAAAAATATTCAACCGAATAAAATTTCAAATGATTTCCAGAAACCGAAATTAAATAATGTAAATAAAGGGAATTTTGATGTAAATAAAAATAAATTACAATGCTATCGATGTGGAAATCCATCGCATCTTGCTAATAAGTGTAAGCATATCAATACTATATGTAAAATTTGTAAAAAACGAGGCCATCTTGGTAAAGTATGTAAAAGCAGTTCTCAGAAACAAACAAATGTATTGCAAACTGTCGACATTTTATCTGTCAGTCATGATAAAAGTTCTACACCTATAAAAGTATGGGTTTTAATTGAAAATAAAGCTAAAGCTGAAATGGAGGTCGACACGGGCTCAGGAATTTCTGCGGCACCTGTAAATCGTTTTCGGAGAATTTTTCCGAATAATAAAATTTTTCCACCAGATGTTCAGTTGAGAACGGCAACGGGTGAGGTGTTTACACCTGTGGGGTATGTAACAGTAGATGTTTCTTATGCAAATATTACTAAAAATCTTAAATTGTATTTAATTAAAGAAGATAATTTCCCACTTTTATTTGGCGGAGACTGGGTAGCTGCATTTAATTTGTTCCCTACTAACTTTAAATCTGTGTATGTCAATCAAATTGCAAATTCTACGGATCAATTGAAAACATTATTAAATGATTTTTCTGATTTATTTTCGGATAAAGTTGGTGAAATAAAAGGTTTGAAAGCAGAACTTTATCTAGAAAAAGGTTCTACGCCCATATTTTGTAAGGCTAGAACAGTCACGTATGCTCTACGTAATGCAGTAAATGATGAAATTCAAAGGTTACAGGATGAGGGTATTATTAAACCTGTCACCAGTAGTAAGTGGGCAACTCCTATAGTTCCAGTGGTAAAACCAAATGGGAAAATTCGTTTATGCGGAGATTTTAAAGTTACAGTAAATAAATTTTTGAAGGTGGAAAAATATCCTTTACCTAGGGTAGAGGACATGTTAGCTACTTTAGGTGGTGGTTTACATTTTACGAAAATTGATTTAAATCAAGCTTATCTTCAGTTACCTGTAGACGAAAAATCACAAGAACTATTAACTATAAATACTCCGAAGGGCTTATTTCAATTTTTAAAGTTACCAATGGGTCTTACTAGCTCTCCAGCAATTTGGCAACGATCTATCGAACAAATATTAAGTGGTATTGATGGTGTCACTGTGTTCATTGATGATATTGGTGTTACAGGGGAAACGGATGAAATTCATTTAAAAAGACTAAAACAAGTCTTAGAAAGATTACGTGAATATAATATTAGGATAAATAAAGATAAATCAATTTTTCTGGCTGACCATATTACATATTGTGGTTATAAAATTGATAAGCAAGGTATTCATAAAACGCAAGATAAAATTGAAGCTATTGTCAATGCTCCTAGACCAATTAATGTGTCACAAGTTAAAGCTTTTTTAGGCTTAGTCACATATTATTCTAAATTTGTACCAAATTTATCTACAATTGCCCATCCTTTAAATCACTTGCTCAAAAAGAATGTAAAATTTATTTGGTCTCCTGTTTGTGAACAAGCATTTAAAGATATAAAAAAGGAAATTATTTCAGAAAGAGTTCTTACTCATTTCAACCCTAAATTGCCTTTAGTATTAGCAACAGATGCTTCTCCATATGGTATCTCTGCAGTTCTTTCGCATGTGATGCCAGATAACGTGGAAAAACCAATTGGTTTTGTGTCCAGAACGCTTACGAATGCAGAAAAAAAGTATAGCCAGGTGGATAAGGAAGCTCTAGCTATTATCTTTGGTGTAAAGAAATTTTTTCAATATTTATATGGTAATAGGTTTACTTTATTTACAGATAGCAAACCACTCGTGTCCATATTTTCTCCAAATAAAAGTATCCCTGTTCTTTCAGCTGCTCGGATGCAAAGATATGCATTATACTTACAAGCGTTTAAATATGATATTCGGTATAAGAAAACATCCGAACATGGAAATGTCGATGCTCTTTCACGACTTCCATTACGTAGTGAAGATTTACCCCCACAATTAAATTCAAGTAATGTAATTGATGAATCTGAATTTTTTCAAATTAACCAAATTTCTACATTGCCTCTAAACGCCAAATCAATTGCTGTAGCTACAAAATCTGATCCTTTATTACGTCAACTTTTTCATCATCTAATTTCTGGTTCTCCAATTCCTAAAAATTTACTTTTTGGTGGCAAACAAGAAGAATTTACTCTTCAACATAGTTGCATTTTAAAAGGATGTAGAGTAATTATCCCAGAAGTTCACCGTAAACAAATTTTACATGATTTGCACTATGGACATTTTGGTATAGTGAAAATGAAGTCCTTAGCTCGCAGTTTTGTTTGGTGGCCAGGAATTGACCAAGATATTGAAGATCTTGCACGAAATTGCACTACTTGTGTCAATTTAAAAAATAATCCTCCTAAGGTAGATACTCATCATTGGGAATGGCCTACAGCTCCATGGCAAAGAATTCATATAGATTATTTTGGTCCTGTGATGGGTAAAATGCTTTTGCTGGTGGTTGATGCTCATAGCAAATGGCCTGAAGTTTTTATTGTCCCTAATACAACTTCAGAACATACAATTACTTGTCTTTCTTCTCTTTTTGCAAGATACGGGTATCCTATATCTCTGGTATCAGATAACGCAAAACAATTTACTTCTGAAGAATTTGAGACATTTTTGAAGAATCATGGGGTTAAACATAGGTTTAGTGCTCCATACCATCCAGCTACAAATGGGCAGGCAGAGAGATATGTGCAGATTCTTAAAAAAGGGTTAAAAGCCTTATCTTCAGAATCTGGTACATTGCAGATGAAAATAAATAACTTTCTTTTACAGTATAGGAAGATGCCTCATGTTACTACGGGGGAAAGTCCTGCATCTCTATTTCTCAATAGAAATATAAGAACGAAAATAGATTTGATACTTCCAAGTGTTACAAATTTTGTGCATGATAAACAAAATGCGAAAAAGGCCAATTCTAAAGTAAAAGAATTTCAAATCAACCAGAAAGTGGCTGTAAGAAATTACACTCCAGAAGCCAAGTGGAAAATTGGTCGCATTATTGCAAGAGAGGGCAAGTTGCATTATAGAATTCAAGTTGGTTCGAATATTTGGAAAAGGCATGTTGATCAGATAACTAATGTCGGTTCGAAGATACATCTAAATAATGATTCAAATTCTGAAGAAAGTGGTACAGAAAGTCACAAAAGTGATTCTCAGCTAATGCCTCCTAGTGTCTCAGATCTTCGACCAGCTGACTCTGTTGTTCCATCTACTCCAAATCCTGAACCAGCTGACTCTGTTGTCCCAGCTCCTCCAAATCCTAAACCAGATGACTGTGTCCTCCCAAATACTCCAAGTCCTGCTCCAGTCGACTCTAAAGTGAAATCCATGGTGCCCAATACTTCTAGTGATCATGCTACAGATACTGTAAATACTAACTCTTCTTTTTCCCAACAGGTACCTAGAAGATCCACCAGGAAAAGAAAATCTCCCACGAAATATCCAGAGTAAGGAGGGGAGAGTCTGTGGTGTCTAGTTCAAAATGTAAGTAATAGATGGCAGCACCACAGCAATCTACGGAAACTAAGGATATTAAGTTTTGTTTACTGTCATGTGTAGAATGTTCTGTTCCGTGTTGTTAGCTGTACGTGTTTGTGTAGATGTACGTATTGTGATTTAAATTGTAAATTAAATGTGTTCAAACGTCCACCTCGAGTTATCCATTATGAAGTTGCTGCAATTACTTTAATTTAAGTACTTAATATATTATAGTTTTAATTTTAGGTATTATATTTTCAGAGATTTCCTTGAAAATGCACTGTGAAAATATGTCATCCCGGCCCTCTATTTCCGAAATAACATGTTTGAATAAAAGTACTACATGTAATATTGCACAGAAAATATTATTACAATTGAATGTAAATTTTAGTGATGGTTAAAAATTTATATGACGTTGCGACTGTTATATATATTTTTATTATCATTTAAGGGAATTTTGTAGTCGTTTAGAGTTAACTGCATTTTCGAAACAGTTAAAACTTCGTTTTGGGAGTGAATATCTCAATTACATTTGCACAAAATTAATTAAGACTGATTTTTTGCACATAGCTTTTAATTTGTTCTTGTCCATTATTATCGCACTGCATCATTCGAATTATAACTATTTTAATTAAAATGTACTATTTGATGAATTGTAAACTATGACAGCAATTGTAATAAGATATTAAATGGTAAATGCCATATAGTTTATATTGTACTTTTGTCTCCGAGCACTAAATACGCAGCATAAGATCAGTTCCAATTGTCTGGAGACCCTTAACTAGCCATTCGCTTCAATCCATTTTCTAGATGTTTAATCATATATAAATGCTACGCAGAACAAGAAAGATTCCGGCATAGCCGATGAGTAGTTTTAATTGCTATTTTCATGCAAAATTTAATTCGTGTGCTGATTGTTCCAATGATCATATCATTTTAGAAATCATTTAATATACTAAAAATTTAGTTAAAATATTTAGAAGAGGGGAACAGAAGGAGAAGAAAGAAGGGGAGAAAGAGAGAGAGAGAATTGAATGCCGATAGGGGGAGCTCTTCAACCAGCAGTCGTGTATATAGCGGAGAGACAGAGGATTGAAGAACACAGCTGATGATGCTCTAGCTAGGGCGAAAGTGCTTTTGTGTAGTGGTGAAGATTTTTTATTCGAAACTGTTTTTACATTTTTTAAAGGGGGGACGTTTTTAGTGAAAAATTTTGACCATGTTTTTTTAAATAATGTCTGAATGAAAATTGGTAAAATGGACAATAAATAGTAAATTTACAGACATTAACAAATGAACACCTGTTTTTAATGTAATTTAGTAATTTGCAATTTTAAACTTTAGAATCCCTAATGGTCAATTCATGTTTAATAGTTGTAAAATAAAATATAATGGTTTTTCTAAAACATTTATCATAAAAATATTTGGCTGAATTCCTATGATTTTATACATGCATATTTGAAGTTTTCAGAAATCGATTTCAGTTAAACTTCTTATAAGTTTCAATACTTTTAGCTTTTCGAATATTTATTTTATATTTTACATATTTTTTAATTAATATTCAATGAAAATATGTATTGTACACCAGAAACAACTTAACAGAAATCAAATTCTATAATATCCAAATATGTGAAAACAAAATTTCAATTCATCACTCCCGTAAGGTTTGAATTAAGGTAAAGCCAGGAGAGATGGCGCGGTCGGCGAGATTGTGCAAATAGAAGTTCGGGGGGAAGGAGTAGAGTGAGCGCGCAGCGACTCCAGTTAGTTGTACAACAACAGTAGTGGAGTGTCTACTTGAAAGTGCACGTTGATTGCTTTGACCGTCTAAGATAAAGTATTGCTATTTTGTTTTGTTTTCCAAAAGTAAGTGCTTGAATTTTCATAGCTATTCCTCAGAATTTCTATACAATACCAATAGTACAAAATATTTTAAACTTAAACGATTTCTCATAAGCTACTATTCTAGACTAACAATGTGAACATCAACGCTTCGTTTTAGAAGAGGTCATGTTTAAATAAAAGGCCGCGCAATCTCTCCTACCGAAATTGGAGAGTTTGCGCATCTGTTACTTATGAGAGATGGCGCAGTGTTCCCATTAGTTTCCAAGCTAGGAGAGATTACGCAGCTTATTGGTAAATTTGCATAAAAAATGAAAAATGAAAATGGACTAATTTTAAGTTAAATGAGTTATTAAGTGACATAATTTTATTTTGTAATCTTTTCTGGACTTGCTTTTTCTGATTCTTTAATTTTTTTTCCTTTAATTAAAAATTTTTAATCGTTTTTAAAATTATTTCCCTTTTCTGATTCTTTAATCATTAGATTGAAATATTCACTCCTAATACAATAATATTTGTTCACAAAAACCTTACAGCAATGTCACTTAAGTGTAATTATTATTGTTAACAATTTAATTGTAGTTATTATTAGTAACAATCTCTCCTACCCATGTGCGCAATCACACCAACCCTGTAAGGGCAGATTGCGCAAAATAACTTTCATGGTTTTATTACAACTGTACTATTAAATTGCAACGTAACAACAAAATAGCAATGGAAATGCATAAAAAACAAATGAAGTAAGAATTATTCATGGATAGTTTAGCAAAAAAATAATATTTAGATTTTTTATTGCTATTCTTTTGAATTGTGCGCAGACTATCCTAGCTTTTCCTTATACTTTAAAACTATCCGTATTGTTGTTTGTTTCACAATTATTAAAAAAGAATTTAATATAATAAGCGTTCCAAACTTTCAACCTCAGTAATTCGTAAACTACTCGACCTAATGATATGAAGGTATAATGTTTCAATTAAATCAAATTTCTTTACAAAATCATTTTTTTGTATAGAAGTAATTTACAATTGCTCTAGGAAAACGATCCCCTAAACTTTTATTTAAAAACATAAATTGACAGAAGGCGCAATTCCCAATTTGAAATCTTCTCGCGTTTTGTCGGCGACAATTTTGTAATTAAAATGTATGAGGGTGTTCGCTCTTCTTTTTGGCGAATTGTACCCAAAATAAACGGAACATTTTAATAATTCAGTAAGTAAACAGTGTCTCTTTTTTTTATTGGCCGATTTTATATTTATTTAGATGAGGAGTCCGCGGAACAATTCTATAGGCACCACGAAAAATTAAATGTTTGTTTAAATTAAAATTTTATTTTTTTCCGCGGAGACAAGTTTCACATTTAAAGTAACTTATAAAAACAAAATATCGCAATTTTTTATAGGTATTTTATACACTGAGACTGCTGATAAAAAACTGATGCGAAATTTGGTCGCAAAAATTCGTTGTTATTTAAAATGTACGCTCCAGGATGCAAGAAATTTTCGAATAAGTTATCGAAGAATGCATACTGAGCTTATTAAAGTCCAGAAATTTGCATTTAGCATTCAAAAATAGTCGAAGAAAATGTGGTAACATCTTATTACTTAGTAAGTTATAAAATTTCTCAATCTAGCGTAACCCATATGAAGATTAGAAAGTTTACCAAACTTCTTTTAAAAGCCAATATTGAATACATGTTAGACGAAAAGGCCACGAAAGTTATGGAAGCAACTAGAATGCACAAAATACCATCTCCAAACAAATTTAGGGCGGACAAATGTAAATCATGTTGAATTCATGTATAAAATCGAATAAATCTTCTCTTCAAATCAATGAATAAAACGATGTAGCTGATATGGCAATAATAATGGTATATGAGTGCTAATCATACATGGGCTTCTGTCAAGAAGTTTTGCTGCTCAGAGGACTTTGAAAGATTACTTCAAAATATTCTGAATTTTTTACATTATTACACGATTTGTTCACATACAGTAGAATTTCATGGGATAATAGTATTGATGTATGCACAGATGGATAAAAAGTGATGGCTGGTAAAACGTATTTTCCAATTGCAAAACCAAAAGGAAAACAAGTAGATCCCCAGAAGAAACCGTTGTATACTTCATGTTCTTGCAATGAAAAATTGGCACCTTCTATAACAGAAAATTTTAATAGATAAAATAGATGAAACACTTAAACTAATAAAATTTATAAAATCACGATCTAGAAATTTCAAACTGTGCCAAAACTTTGTGTGTTGACACAGGGAGTCTGTATGCGTCTTTACATCTTCACACATATATGAAGTGGTTCTTATGTAATAAAAGTTTAATCCACCTCCTTGAATTGAACAATGAAGTCAAGATCTCAATGAATGAAAATGACTTCGCTTTCTGAGAGAAATTCAGTAACTATTGTTATCTAATCAAATTGCCCATTCGCTGACAATATTTAAAAAATATATATTTCTTTCAATTCTTGTTTTTGATTTCGCGTTAATATTGTTTTTATTTTAATGATAAGGTAGAAGTGTAACGATATTAAAAAATCTGATATTTTGGGTAAAGACATTTAAAACAGGTATCTAGATAGTTTTCAATGACATATAGGTCCAGAAAAGATACGAATCATACATTACTTCAGAACGCATATTCTAAAGGAGTTTCAAGATCACTTGTTGTGTTTAATTATTTTGAACTCTTGATTTCCAAAGACATAGTAACAAGTCCTTAGAATAAAATTGCATTGTAAAGGCATATTCTGCTGCGAAAAGTCGCTCTTTCTTATATAAAGGAGATGTGAATACTTGCTTCACTTGACATCAAGTTATGATAGAAAAGTATAGTTTGAAACTATTCAATGAGTCTCAGATTTTTGTTGTAAGGATAAAGATGAGTTTAAAATTTCATAAGATAAAGCTGAACTTATTCTTCTGCTATTTCCAACCATTTTATTTATGCGAAATAATGTTCTCTTCATCTGCGTAAGTTTCTATATAAGCAGAGTACAGATTACGTACCATGCATAAAAATAAGTTCGGTTATAACTTACCAAAATTCAACTAAACTGTGGCCAAAGGACTTTTTTCTTCGGAGCTGTTGGCATCTTTATAGATTTTAAGCGACAATGACTTTTTTAATGGAAATATATGAACGGACGCTTTTCAACTTATTTCCGTGGGGGAGGCTGGATCCCGTGGCCTCACCCTCTGGTAATAGTAATGAAATCCAATCAGGTATGGTATCATAATGGATATTAAAACAATATCATCTCTATTGAATTATGTTTTTTTCTGAATCCAAGAAATGCATGCAACAAATGTACAATGCACAATGTATGTGTGTAAGAAATTGTAGATCTGCAATATTTGCTCCGAATACATTCAATCTCATTTTGTTAATTCTGTCACAAATTTTGGCATTTCTATGGGTGATTTTCTATCTATAAAGTGAGTTTGGATGAAAAAATGACAATTTTGAATAGCAAAGCTTAATGTGCGGCATGCTTATGTTATAAAACTACATTACTTCTTCATTATTATACACTATATTTCCAATGATGATCGGTCACTTGCGATTTTAGACGTTTTGTTAAATATCTGGAAAGATACATGAAAAATTATCCTGAAACTCAGGAGTGTAAACAACTTGATAAACGTTATATATTACTATATGGAACACACTGTAAATGTTTTTCATTTTTGTATAGTGTGTTGTTTTATATTATGGTTTAATCTTTTTAATACGGTGAAATTGGAGCTTTGATTTGTCCGGATTAAAAAACAAATTATTGTAATCTAAAGAATATTTTAGTATCTAAAATTATTTATCAATTAAGAATAACATTTGTAAATGATTACATCTTCTCTAGAAATCGATTGAAGCCAACGATGCATAATGCTTTTCACATAATGGATATTATTGTACTATTTATCGAGGCCTCTCAGACAAACCACAGTAGAAACCGTACGTCATTTACCATTTTCGATCTTACTACAATAGCAGTCAGAGTTAACATTTTGTCAAATAATACATTGTAATAAAGTTATCTTAAGAAGTTATAGACAAAATAATATTGGCGATAATAAAGAAGCTGAATAAATTGAAGTAGTTTCTAAGTTTGAGAAAAAAATCTAATTCAGTGGTTCCTAACTTGTTCGGTTACGGAGTACCTTTGAAATGTAAAATTTCTGGAAGTGCACTAAATGTATCCTTTGAGATACATATATTTATATTTGATACATTAAATGACTACACTATATTTCCAATGATGACTGGTCACTTGTGATTTTAGACGTTTTGTTAAATATCTGAAAAGCTACATGAGGAATTATCCTGAAACTTCAGGAGTGTAAACATCATGATAGACTTCATATATTTCCGCGAAGATTTTTTCCCGAAACCCCATAAGGGGCCGTCAACAAATTGAAGAAAAACGAATATCTTTTGGATAACCCTGCAGAAACTAATATTGCAAAAGCATTCAAACTGTAGATTATGATTAAGTGGCTTATTGTAATAATTTGGGTTCATTTTTATGAAGATAGCATGTATACTCGAAGAGAAATTCAGGTTTTTATAAAAACAGTCCCAAATTTTATCAAGTTGTTTCCTTATAATTTGCAGAGTTTTCAATATAAAACAAAATTATTTTCAGAAAATATGATAAACAAAATTGTACACAATACCCTACAATCAGAATTAAAAAATAATAAAAAATGTCTGAAAAACGAGCAGGTTTACTAAATATTGTTTCACTGCGCATGCGCGAATTCAATCAAAATATACTGTACATAATATATTAGATAAATGAATAGACCAACTTCTATGAAAGTCTCAAAAACATAGCTTGAAAATTCTGATAGTAATCATCGATAGAATAAGCTCGAATTTCGCTGTTCCCAAAAGGAAGCAAAAAGATGAGGGGTTGTATCCAAATATACTAGCTTATGAAAGTTGACATAATAAGAATGAAGTGTCTCTCATTCTATATTTGATACAACCCCTCATCTTTTTACTTCCTTTTGGGAACAGCGAATTTCGAGCTTATTCTATCGACGATTACTATTAGAATTTTCAAGCTATGTTTTTGAGACTTTCATAAAAGTTGGTCTATACATTTATCTAATATATTATGCACAGTATATTTTGATTGAATTCGTGCATGCGCAGTGAAACAATATTTAGTAAACCTGCTCATTTTTCATAAAATTTTTATTATTTTTTAATTCTGATTGCTGGGGATTGTGTACAATTTTGTTTGTCATATTTTCTGAAAATAACATGTTTTTATATTAAAAACTCTGCAAATTATAAGCAAAAAACTTGATAAAATTTGGGATTGTTTTTATAAAAACCTGAATTTCTCTTCGAGTATACATGCTATCTTCATATAAATGAACCCAAATTATTACAATAATCCACTTAATCATAATCTACAGTTTGAATGCTTTTGCAATATTAGTTTCCACAGGTTTATCCAAAATATATTTGTTTTTATTCAATTTGTTGACGGCCCCTTATGGGGTTTCCGGAAAAAATCTTCGCGGAAATATATGAAGTCTATCATGATGTTTACACTCCTGAAGTTTCAGGATAATTCCTCATGTAGCTTTTCAGATATTTAACAAAACGTCTAAAATCGCAAGTGACCAGCCATCATTGGAAATATAGTGTAGTCATTTAATGTATCAAATATAAATATATGTATCTCAAAGGATACATTTAGTGCACTTCCAGAAATTTTACATTTCAAAGGTACTCCGTGACCGAACAAGTTAGAAGCCACTGAATTAGATTTTTTTCTCAAACTTAGAAACTACTTCAATTTATTCAGCTTCTTTATTATCGCCAATATTATTCTGTCTATAACTTCTTAAGATAACTTTATTACAATGTATTATTTGACAAAATGTTAACTCTGACTGTTATTGTAGTAAGATCGTAAATGGTAAATGACGTACGGTTTCTACTGTGGTTTGTCTGAGAGGCCTCGATAAATAGTACAATAATATCTATTATGTGAAAAGCATTATGCATCGTTGGCTTCATTCGAGTTCTAGAGAAGATGTAATCGTTTACAAATGTTATTCTTAATTTGTGGTTTAGATTTCGGTTGTTATTCTTGATATTCTGTTCTCAAATTCAAGGTTTATTGTTATCGTTGATAAATAATTTAAGATACTAAAATATTCTCTAGATTACAATAATTTGTTTTTTAATCCGGACAAATCAAAGCTCCAATTTCACCGTATTAAAAAGATTAAACCATAAAATAAAACAACACACTATACAAAAATGAAAAACATTTACAGGGTGTTCCATATCTATTAATTATAAGAAAATGAAATTATAAAACTTGATAATTATTCAAATACAGATGAAACAATTGAAATTACAGATTATTAACGCTGTTATATTATTAAAATCAATCAGCTTATATATTATATAATTTGTTGAAACATTATTTAAAATTCTGTTAATTTACAAGAGATTGAATCGGCTGTTCTAAGATTATTATAAATATTCATATAGTTCATTAATAACAGTTTGTTTTGAAGGAAATCCTCACAGAAGAAGATCACATCATATTTATAAGAGTAATTATTATGAGAAACGAATCACCATCTATAACAATTATTATTACCCGTTCTTGAAGAACCATCACATACATTCACGACACAAGAAATATAAAAATAGGTTAACTTCTGAACAAATTGGTAAAGATCGATGATAAATTATCACACCTGGGATGCAATTCTTGATAAACTCTACGTTACGATTTCATATACCGGAGTTTAATTATAAAAGTCTAACTTCTAATATGATGTAGTAAATAATCTTGAATACTTTACAAATATGGCCGGCCATAGTACTCGGAAAGGCGATCTGTGGATACATCTCGGCCATCCGTGCACAATTCTATTTTATCTTCTTCAACTTCATTACGTTCACTCCAAAGGATTTTCTCCTGATTTATAAAATGTATTTTAATATTATACAATATTTTTATTTAAGCGGAAGTATAATTACCATAGTGGTAATAGAATTTAACATAGCGAACGCAGTGGTCGTTTTGATGTACTCATTACGCACGCCGAGGACGCGTACTGCCTCGGCGGCATTTCGAAGTACACTGTTAAAAATATCATAAAAAATTACCAGTGTTTTTAAAGGCTATCTATTTTCTGACCAATGAGAATGCTCCAAGGGTGTTTATGTAGCATTCTCATTGGTCAGAAAATAGATAGCCTTTAAAATTAGAGGTAAGTTTTTGCGATATTTTTAACAGTGTACAGGAGCTGGAGAGACGGTAAAAAGTTTTCAAACTCCGAGCCTCCTTGTAATCTCGATAACCGACCGTTTTCACTTTCAACCAATCAAAAAATTCGTTGGCGATCAGGAGGATAAAATCTCATATTATTTGCAACCGAAGTCTACCAAGCGCAATTCCAGTGAAAGAATGAATACCGCGCTAATCATATCCAAAGTCAAGATCGGCAACGATGATTTTTTTTTATTCTTTATTTGAAGCGAGGGAGCCTGGGCAAAGTACATTGAGCCCGTTAGTTAAACTGCTTTGTGTTTTAAAAAATATTTTGAGGTGGGCAAGGAGGGGGGAGAATAGAGGCGTAATGCTTAAAGAGCGTTCGAATAAAATAACGTTGAATTTTCAACTGAGGGGGGCACATGAAAGTTAATATTTAATAGTGAAATGATATTTAAGAAAAGGAATTTTAAACTTTGGGAATAAATGAGAAAAATATTATTTAAGTTTGAAATAAAATAATTTAAATTTAGATTTATTAAACTACAAATTTTAAAATACTTCAATTAAATAAAACTTCGTTCCATGATGCAACACAAAGTACAAAGTTATCGTTTCACTTGAATTCGATAACATGTGATATTTCAAAATTGAGAAAGAATAAGTTAATTTTTTATCCAAACATACTCAATTCTATATGAGTACATCGATTTACTCATTTTTGAGTACTTCAATTTTTCCAGTGATCCGATATGAAAACATAATTTCTGTTACTGTGTTATGTTAATATACTTTATTTCATAAATTTTAACAACAAACGAAACAAAAAAGTATTTTTAGTCGTTTTTTGCTCTAGCTAAAATCAACTGTAATATTGATATTATTTCTATTGCTGCAACCTCTTAAAAATATAATTTCTAATTTTAATGTTACTAATGTTCAAATACAAATGCAAGTTAATTAAATTTAGCCATTATAGCATAAAAATCGTTATCTACTTCATTTTTCGGTTCATTGAAAGTTGTCGAGATAAAGTTATATTTGTTCAATTAAAACAATAAGGTATCGGAAGTACTACAGAATAGTTAATTACTATATAGTTAGAATATATAAAAATAGAGTGATTCTAATTATTGTATATGGATTTTAAGCTCGGTATTAAAAATATAATTATTAAGCAATGATTAAATATATTAAACTATTTTATTATGCTTTCTTGTTACTAATTTATTTGCTATATGAATATTTAATTACATTATGCAGGAGTGATTGGAACTTGTCATAAAAAAAAATACATCTTCATACACGACTATTTTTTTGTGTATATATTGATTAAATTTGGATGCATGGTTTTTGTAGGTAAAGTTTTTTACAATACAAGCAAAACTCTGTCGAATTTCATAAGGTCAGATTTTAATTTTATAAATACCTGTTAGCGTAATAATCATTTTTGTTACATAGAAATAAAATATCACAATTTTAAAATAAATAGCTGTGAAATTATTTCTTTTTAAAAGATGTTAGTTATTTATTCTTAAATATACAGTGAATAAAGTACTATACTAAAGTATCCTAGTATGTAATTAAAAATAGGCAAATTCAAAAACATAAATGCTATAAAACCTGCTAAAGCGAAATCGCATGTGCCGAGGGAAATATCCGTTTCAGAAAGGTTTCCGCATTAGCAAGTACAGCAACTATTACAAGTGACGGGCTCTGATTGGTTTCCCTTTTCAATAATTCCTCTATTTTAAATAAAACCCTTTGTGGTACATTACTATTGCTAATGTTCTTGAGATATACCACAAAAATTATTGTTTGCTAATAGTTGTATTTAAATCACGGTCCAGTAGGACGCGTGTAAATATATTACATTTTCCGGAACCGTAAAAAACATTCAGCTGAATTCAAAATTCCCTTATATGCAGGACTAGTTTAGAGAGTTTTTTGTTAGATATACATTGGATTTGTAAATTTTACTTTATATTGCTTTATATGTTGACACATGAAACTTTATATATAGTTAAGGAAACTTGATTTCATTAGAAATAAAATAAAATAATTAAATTAAATTAAATTAAATTAAATACTTAATAGCTATCAAACTTTTACAATGATGTTAAACATTGATTCAAATTTCAGTGAATGAATTTGGATTTAATAGACTATATCAATTAAATAGTAATAGAAGACAATCTAGCAAGAAAATGTTTACTCAGAAAAGCTTAAAAGCGAATCCACTGTTGTGTCAAAAGGAATCTAATGTATATCTCGGACTATCTATATTATAAAGGACAAACGTGTCCGTGTGTAACGTTGACGTCATTTTGAGAATGGTAAGACTTAACGATGAAATGTCGGTTTTGCGATTTTTGCTACTACATTTTTTAGTCTAAACATCTCACATTTTAAATTTTTGCATCGTTATATACGAAAAAAAATCTAGTTTCAAATGCAATTTGTTTTAAAACTGTATCTCAATTAACTGATTTATTATAGCTTTTAAAATAATGTTCAAGCATGAATTTTATTATCTTTTTTTGTTTTCAATTTCCAGTCAGTTATTCTTTCCTGGTGCCACACCCTAAAAAACGGCCAAATAATTAAAAAAAATGATAAAACATGTACTTTATTTTTATAAGCCAATAAAAATTCACACTCAATCGCTATATTTTTGTTCTTTTGAAATTGACGTCATTATAAGAAGAAAATGCGCATTTTTCATATATAAATAAAAACTGGTAACTATAAGTGCGTTAAAATGATGTAGTACCTTAATTTACATTTATTTGAAGTTAAACATCTACTTTAATAGAGATGTTTCAATTTCATGTTTACAATTTAGGAAAAAGCAATAAAAAACATGATTGCTAGATATGATGACACATTCCATTAAAGGTTTTCAATTTGACGTCAAACTGACTCTAAATAAACGGTAGCTTTGTTTTATTTCATACTTTGATTGTATACTACAGCCATTTCTTATAGTTATATGTTATATAGCTAAGTATGTAATATGTTTAGATGCAGTGGTAAAATTTTCTATGATATATATTAAACAGTTGAACTTATTTCCCTTTTCAAACAAAACTTCATGATTGATTTCACGACTAAAAGTTTAAAGAAAATGACGTCACTTTCATCTAATCAATGGAGATTTAATTTTTATGAATAAAATTCAAGTTTGAATATTAAAATGATGTTTTATAATGAATGGAAACGCTCTTGCTCTTCCCAAATTGTATTACCCATAAAGCCCATAAAGTGAAGGCTTTATTTTTAAGCCAGAGGAAATAAAATTTCAGTAAATGCCACTATTTTCAGATGCATTTACTACATTTCCCCCTCTTTTGTCAGGGAAATCGGGTACTTATGTTACACTCGCAAAAGAAAACATGCATTCAAATTTTAAAAGTTTAAACATATTAGTATAATTGCTACAAAATAAAGCAATTGTCTTTAAATTTAACTTTCGCGAGTTCTAAAATTATGACTGAAAAAGTGAGGTTTTTCATAAACGTAAGGTTAATAATTTTCAGGTTATGATTTTGTAATCGAGTTATATACGCCTAATACAAAAGTGTCGATTTATTAAATTTTAAAATTTTGTTTGAATATATTATTGATATTTTTCTTATAAAAATTCTTTTCGTTGCTGTTAATGAATCAGTTTTAAATATATGTATTAAATATGAAAAATCTATTAGAATTAGAAAACAAAAGGTTTTCTCCTATGTTCTGTAGCCCGGGAAGTCCGGGATCGATTCCCTAGTTTTAATAATTACCCAAATTGTTTTGTTCTTTAAAATTTTTATTTGCAATCTAACTACATATGTTTGTCCATTAGTTAACAATTGAACTATATTTATCTATTAAATACGAGCGTTTTCATTTCATAATTGTTGTTACCAACTAATATTTGTGTAGCAATTACGTATATTATTCTAACTGAAATACCTTATGTACATTCGATAAAAGCACAAATATTAAGTAACTAGCGCGAGCTGAGCTCCATATAATTTGACTATTTATCAGGTCCTTTGAAATTCACTATTGTAAAATCAATGTTGTTTCAAGAGAAATTTGCAGATATTTTTTTATTATTCTGCTAATAATATGGCTAATTATTTTTGTTGTTTATCAAGACATGGTTTAAGATTCATTAGTATTAAATTACTAGCTGACGTAACTGGCGTTACACGGCTCCGTGATAATAACTTTCCAGATACTAAAATCAGTGTTAAATGATGTATAATTTATGATTTATAATTTAAAACGATTTTTTTACAAGCAATCACAATTATAAATTAAGTAAATATATAGTCACTTAAAATAGGATTAATTTCATGAAAATGTTTTAAAATATAGTTCAGTTCTCAAGTTTTTAATGGACTGTACGAGGTGCATTCGGAAAGTAAGTACCGCTTCATTCTAGCGCCGCCACAGCGCTGCGGAGGGTGTTCCGCGAATACGCGCTAGTCTTCCTTGTTCACTCGCTCTCAACTGACGCCATTTTTGCTGCTTTACGTTGTGTTTTCAAAATGTTTAAAACAATTACTGATCCCGCCGACTGTGATGTCCGTGCTGTTATTCGATTTTTGAACGCAAGGAATGTGAAACCGGCTGAAATTTATCGTCAAGTTAAATATGTTTACGGACTGATGGAATGCTGAGAACGTGGGTTAGAAAGTTTAATGAAGATCGAACAAATGTCCACGATGAAGCTCGGAGTGGTCGGCTTTCTGTTGTCAACGATGATCTCGTAAGGAAAGTTGATGAAAAAATCCATGAGGACAGACTTTTCACAATGACAATGCTTTCAGACGAATTTCCGTAAATTTCACGAACTATTTGGTGTGTTTGCTGGCGTCACTGGCGGAAAGTTTCTATGAAGAAGGTATAGATAAGCTGATCACCTGCTACGACAAGTGTTTGAACATTGGCAGAAACTATGTAGAAAAATAGTTCATGCTCTTTGATGTAAAAATAAAATTGGCTTAAAAAAAATGTTTTACTAGGTTTTTTTTTTTTTTTTTCAAAACGGTATTTACTTTCTGAATACGCCTGGTATAAATGATTTACTACGTTTACTTTTTAACAGTAATACACTATTCAATCTAATAGTATAAATAGTACATTTTCTGTTAACCTAGACATTAAAGTAACGGATTTAATTTTTGAGATCCATTCCAGATTTATCTTAACTTTAAATATTAAATTTAAAATTGAACTAGTTGAAGAAATTTCTATAGAATTTTAATGAACTATCACTACATAGTATAAAACAAAGTCGCTTTTTCTGTCCCTATATCCCTATGTACGCTTAAATCTTTAAAACTACGCAACGGATTTTGATGCGTTTTTTTTTAAATAGATAGAGTGATTCAAGAGGAAGGTTTATATGTATAATAACCATATGTTTTGCTTTGTAATTTCAGATAAATCACTACATAGTATAAAACAAAGTCGCTTTTTTCTGTCCCTATATCCCTATGTACGCTTAAATCTTTAAAACTACGCAACGGATTTTGATGCGGTTTTTTTTAATAGATAGAGTGATTCAAGAGGAAGGTTTATATGTATATCCATTAAATAGTGGAGAAATACTGTTATTTTTGAGGTTTTTAATGTGATGTCGTAAATAATTTCATTTTTTCCGCTTATACATTGCAAACGCAGGCTGAACCCTACAAGATTTATCAAAATAATGTACTAATTATTGTACACATTAAAAAGGTCTACAGAAAACACAAAGAGATGAAGGTTTTCAAGGTTAACCCGAAGCAAAGCGAGGGAGGGCCGCTAGTTTGTAGATAATTCGTGAAAATTTACACTTAAACAAATTTGAAGAATGATCAGCGTTTTAATTTTAGTAAACAAAAAATAATTAATTTTGATATTACATTGCATATATTATTTGAATTAGCTGTAATGCCGTATTGAAAATATTATTTTAACTAGCTGTAATATTGTATTGAAAATATATTTTTAAAATCTTTACTTTACTAAGATTGGTACATCTACATATGGTTGCGTTTGCTGCCCCTATACTTTACGGTCCATTTCTGTTCATTTAAAATGTACTTATTTTAGGAAGAGTAAAATATTTGTTTTTGAGAACAATTAGCTAAATTACATTTTCAGAAAGTCCATTTAAACTAATTTTCCCACTTACGAATGCGTTCAGTTTGTTTCGCTTTATTATTATCGCAATGTTTTATCCGAATTATAACTTAAGCTAACTTAATTACAATGTGCTATTTGATGAAATGTAAACTATGACTGCAAACGTAATAAGATCTTAATTGGAAAAGTGGATATAGCTTATATTGTACTTTGTCTGAGAGCACTAGGTACATTGAATTTCAATTAATTGTTAACGTTGGCTTGAATCGATTTGTACAGATGATCTATTGAACGTTATACTGAATGAGTAAAATTTTGTCTTAGCTTTCTTTGATTTTCAGAAAGTCCATTTACACTAATTTTCCCACTTACGAATGCGTTCAGTTCGTTTCGCTTTATTATTATCGCAATGTTTTATCCGAATTATAACTTAAGCTAAATTAATTACAATGTGCTATTTGATGAAATGTAAACTATGACTGGAAACGTAATACGATCTTAATTGGAAAAGTGGATATAGTTTATATTGTACTTTGTCTGAGAGTACTAGGTACATTGAATTTCAATTAATTGGCAACGTTAGCTTGAATTGATTTGTACAGATGATCTATTGAAACGTTATTCTGAATGAGTAAAATTATGCCTTAGCTTTCCTTGATTTACTTGTTTGTCAAAGTTTGATCTTGAGAAGAAAATTCTATTTGCGATTAATCGTTTAAGATACTAAACTTTTGTCATCAAAATGATTTGTTTAACAATGTTGTCAATGCAGTGAATTAAATATTTCATAATATGGAATATATATACAGTGAAACTTCCATTTAACGAAGTCTCATCGTTACAATTAAAAACTTCGTTATGAAGAAAATTCGTTAAATAGAAATAACTTAAATTCGTGAAATTTTTCCTTCAGATATGACAAACAAGTATTTGATTAAGTTTCAATTATGAAGCCGTCTTTTACAAAACAGTTGTGTACGGTCGATGAAATCACGTCACATTCCCAAGCTTTGGCTCAAGCTTCCATCAGCTTTGATGCACACGTTCTCAAACTAATGTTTTCACTACATTGCCTTATTCGATAATCTACTTCAATATGTTTATTATTCCTTAGGCTAACTGCTAGTTTAGAAGTTGTGTCGAAGAACAAAAATAACTTTGATGGTCTTCGATTTGCATTTCGAAGCACACTCTTGTGGATGTACAAAGCAATTGTCTATCATCAATGTAAGATGAAAATGGTAACAGTCTGACTCTAATTGATATTTTTTGCTTCAATGCATCTGACGCCATTGCGTCACTGTATCTTACCCGCATATGTAAAAAGGTGATTTTGACTTCCCCAACTGTTAGCGCAGGAGTCTTGGTGTGGGAGAGTATTTACAAGTGTTTTTCTTAGTGTGAAAAACAATTGTTTTATTTAGCACTAAGCAGAATGAAAATTATTTAAATGTGTTCATTTCCATACAATCCGCTGAAATAAATTAGCATATCCATCGCAATAGCAACTTCTTAGTTTGAAATCTGTACACGTACAAAAATGGAATAAACTTCGTTATATAGAATATATTTTTCGTAATATGGAGATTAATTTACATGCTAATGGTGTTCAAAGTAAAGTTCTGCAGAAAATTTCCTTAAGTAGAAAACTTCGTTAAATAGGAGCTTCGTTAAAAGGAAGTTCCACTGTGTATATATATAGTATATATATATATATCTTGTTAAAAACTGTAGATCAAATTTCTATGTTCACCCCTCGAAGATGCCAATATTGAATTCTTTTCATAATCATATCGGGTCTAGTTTTTTTTTCGTTTTAGTGTTTAAGGCATAACGGCTCCCTAAGATAAATAAAAAAAATAAAAAATAGATAAATGTAAAATTAACAAGATCAAATTGTTCCAAACAAATGCTTTTTCACGTTACGTAATCGCGGTCTCAATGTACAAGCTCTTAACATTATTAATCTTCGACATTAATGATATTTTACTGTTATTAATGAGATAAATGTCTACAGAAACAGTTTACATGCTATTAAATTCACTTTTGATCTTCAACTTTTACTTAAAAAGTAATCCATTTGTGTATTTTTTTTTTGTTTTAACTAGTATAGCATTTAACTTATATATATATATATATAAATATATATATATATATTATAATTAAATTAAATTAAATTAAATTAATTATTGATATGTTTCATTATAGATGGCAGCAATAAAGTTATGAGTTTAAAATATTCAATTTGCATCTAAACGTTTCGGTATGTGATTACTTTAGAGCATGTTCTAATATTGATTGGAATTTATAATTTCTCAATAATTGGAAATAAATGTAATTATTTTTTGATACTTTTGTCTTATTTAATATTTATTTAAATTTATTTAATACTATAGACTTTTTAAATAATTAATAAATTGTAATGCTAGATTCCTTTCTTTTTTTCTCTTTCTTATAGATGGCGCTGCTATAAAAATGCATTAATATATCGTAGTAAATATGCGAATAACATTCAATATCGTTTCATTTAATACTTTTGTGCTATGAGTTGCGAATATTTTAATTTAAAAAATCCCTGTCATCAATATTATTATTATTTAGATTGGATACTTATTTGAATAATATAAAAAGTATTAATAGGTGTATATGAATTATATTTAAATTTGTAAAAATAGTTTTTTTATTTTTAAATGTGAATGTAACTGGTATATACACCGTGCATAACATGGTTTCTGACTGCTGAAATATTGAGGTTGGGGTATGTTTTACAGCAATTTCTCTTTTGGTCTAAAAATTCATTTATAAATACGTTTTTGTATTTTAATAATACTCACTATTAATTAATTTTGAACATATAATGTTCAGGTTCTCAATACATGTCCATTTTTATTCAATTCTCTTTAAATTTCATTTGGTAATTGATTGGGCACTTTGAGTTACTAAATTAAGCTCATGGCTATTAACGCAAATAGAAATGAGTTACATTTTACTTATATTAGTGGAATATTGCGCTTGAAAATGCGTTCCACTATATAAGTTTCCATTTGCTGTGTAAGTTTCCATATAAGTTCCACTATATAAGTTTCCAATAATTTCCACTTCCTGTATATTGGATTTTTTCTCTACATATATTTTAGTATCTTTAAGTATTTTCCCCACTTGATATAACTTTGAGAATCTTAATGGTTTTGGATATAATTATGTATTGCATAGTAATTATCGGTTTATCTATTGTCGATTATTTATGTGTTTTAATGGTTATTATTTACAAAAGTTATATATATATATATATACTATAATATTTAAATTTTTCAATTGCTTAATAGGCGTATAGCCAACATAGTGAAAAAGTACCCAAGCCGAGACTCGAACCCGGGTCATCAGTATAGCGCAACTGACGTTCTACCAACTGAACCACTTGGGAACGATACTCAGCCTGGAACTTTTTCAACATAACATATTCACAAGGCTACAAACGCAGCACAAGATGGAATATTTTCCGTGAACCGCCAACCCTGGGGCAAACACGAAATCAAAGAAAATACAGCATCGACAATTGAATAAATTCATATTTTAATACTTGGAAATTTTTCCATAGAAAATTCCTCACGCCTTGCATTCATAATTGCTTAATAGGCATATAGCCAACATAGTGAAAAGGTACCCAAGCCGGGACTCGAACCTGGGTCATCAGTATAGCGCACTGACGTTCTACCAACTGCACCACTTGGGAACGATACTCAGCCTGGAATTTTTTCACCATAATGATGAATGCAAGGCGTGAGAAATTTTCTCTGGAAAAATTTCCAAGTATTAAAATATGAATTTATTCAATTGTCGATGCTGGATTTTCTTTGATTTCGTGTTTGCCCCAGGGTTGGCGGCTCACGGAAAATATTTCATCTTGTGCTGCGTTTGTAGCCTTGCCAACATGTTATGGTGAAAAAATTCCAGGCTGAGTATCGTTCCCAAGTGTTTCAGTTGGTAGAACGTCAGTGCGCTATACTGATGACCCCGGTTCGAGTCCCGGCTTGGGTACTTTTTCACTATGTTGGCTATACGCCTATTAAGCAGTTAAAAAATTTGAATATTATAAATGCAAGGCGTGAAAAATTTTCTTTGGAAAAATTTCCAAGTATTAAAATATGAAGATATACTAGATTTTTTCATTTATGTATTTTAAATGCTTAAAAATAATGTAAAAGTTTTCGGCAGATTGATTCAATTTAAAAGACAATGTTAACTGGTTATTAACCTTTAATAGTGATATAAAAACTTTAAACGTTCCTTCAGGAGTAATTTTATCTGATTCAATTTTAAAATTTAAGTAATGTATTATATTTAATACATACACTTTTATTCAATATCAGCATGTGGTTTTAAGACACTCTTAAAATAAACATGCATTTAAAACAGTGACGCAGATGAATTTAAGTAGAAAGTGTTTTTATCACATCTTTTGAATTAGTATTTGATTCCTTTAAAAAAAATCACTACTGGTGATATTTTTATGAAAAAAATGTATATATTAAATGAACATTTTGTGATTATTAGCAGTATAGCCCAATACTTCATTAAATTAAGTATACAAGATTAATAATATTTTAGTAAGTCATAAAGCATAATTTAAGAATATATAAAGTTTGGAGAAACTACCACTATTAGACATTTTCTAATATTACTTTCTCATATTTTTTCTCATATTTTTTCACATTTCTTTTCCGATTGTTAAAATTTAAAATCTAAATTATATAATTTCCAGGATAAATTTTAAATACATTTCAGCTTTTTGTAGGCGCATTTTTGCAGGGAATGGATATATCATTTTAAAAATAAATTTTCATATAGTTCAATTTAGAGGTTATAAGGGAATAATATAGTTATAGCCTTCATCAGCTGATATATAGAGAGTGTTTTTACTTTCAGTTTTTATATTTAATTAGGGTTACTAGTAACATAAAGTAGTCGAAATTAATTTTAGGAGTAACATAAAAAAAATGCATGTTTTAAAATTTAAAATCTTTTCTGAATTTAGAACGTTTTGCAAAATGTCCATAGAAAGGAATTTTACAATATTTATCGATTTTTACTATTTTAAAATTAAATAAGAAGGTTATTTGAAAATAATTACTCGAAATCATAGTGATAATAATAAGTGCAATAAAATAACTCTCTTTAAACAAAGCGTTTCGACAAAAATTTCTACAACCTTTATTTATTTATTTTTTTTTGTTATATTAATTTCAATTTTTATGTACTCTTAAAATATAGAAGATTAACATAATGTGTTGTAAAATACATATATGCGCATTTTTCTGTAAATTTCTCAACAATTTTCCCGAAACAGCGCCATAAAAAATTTCGCACACGTTGCGAAAAAGCCACTCGCCGGTAATGTACTTATTATAATTAAAGTCCCACTTTCAAATTGCTGCAAAAAAGGAACAACAGGTCAGAATGACTTTAAATTTCAACTGAATATACTGGAAGAAGGGGGAAATGGTATGGTTCTAAGAAAATGTTCCAAACTGTATCAATAGATGACGCTGTAAGCGGCATAATGAAAGTGGATTCGGCTACAAGTGACATTTTTAATGGAAATACGACGGCCTTGGCATGAGTTGCACCAACCATAGTAAACCAACCGTACTGTTAAATGTGCATGAGTGTTTCGGTTGTTTTTCGGAAAAAATGACTTCCAAATCAGTCAACAGTTGTTGCCCTGATAATGAAAAGCCATCCACCACGACAAGGTCGTACCGCATTGAATGGGAATAATCAGTTTTTAATTTTCCTTGGGCCAAAAACCGTATGATGAAAAACACATAATGATTCGGTTTGTAATTGTGCATGAGTGTATTTTAATTTGCATAGTATGCCGCTTACAGCGCCATCTATTGATACTCTTTGGAACTTGTTTTCTTATACCATACCGTTTGTCTTTTCTTCCAGTATATTCAGTTGAAATTTGAAGTCATTCTTACCAGTGGTTCCTTTTTTATAGCATTTTGAAAATGGGACTTTAATTATAATCACCCTGTATGTAGACATCAAATGCCGACACATTTTTTTTTATTCTGCCACTATTCTTACACAGGATGGAAAAATACTCTTGATCGCAACTTATAAATATACAATTCGCATTCCAGTTTCATATATACATTTTTGCATCATGTTCTTGAAATATTTTCAATAAATCCATTATGAAACCAGTAAATATAAACAGTAATGGATTAAAATATAATTTTTTAAAATGAAATTTACGATATATATATATATAAATAGAGCACAAAATTTAACGCAAACTCCTTTTTCAACCAATTTGACCATTGTCAAAAATTGCAGAGTACTGAACAATATGACTAAAAAAACAGCTGTTGTCAAACCACTAAGTCACAGATGGCGTTCAAACTCCATGTTTTAACTGGGACAGTTTTACAAACGTACAGAAATAAAATTAACGTTTTATCATGTAAGTGTATTCCGGGTACTTTTTGCACAGGATATACACAAATTAAAGAACTAAAAAACAAACGAAAAAAAATATATTCTAGAATAATGTATGTAGCTCGTTATAGAACATATATTTAAACTTAAATGCAACAAATAGGTACATTCTGTAACTGTGTGTTATCAAATGACTTTCTTCGACGAAAATTATGTATGTTTATCCTGAAACAAAAATTCCATATATACGTGTTCCAGGTTTTTATCTGTAGAAATATTTTTCATTTTATACAAACCGAATATAAATTGTACATTAGCTGTAGTTTTTTTGTTTTATATGAGCTGTTCCACAGAATCCTGTGTTTATATAATTGTTTTGGCATACAAAAACCTAATTGATGAAGATATACAAAACGAAGAGCGAAAATACTTTATATGTTTGCAAATAAGCTCAAATAAACATGAATGAACAGTAACTTTACATAGGAATGCAAAATGTAAGTAAGGTTTAAATATTCTGCATGCAAACGTAGATATAAAAAATGTTCTGTGGAGATAGATATTTTATGTTTGTCAAAACGGAATTCTACTGTAAGGTGACGTGCTGTTTATAGGAAGAGCGCACGTGATACGACTTAAATTATTACAATTTTATATCAAATTTGAATGGAAAGTTTTACTAAGATATTTTTGTCAATGGCTTTAAACGAAGCCATTTTTTTCAACTATATTAAAATTACATTATCTAAAATTTGAGACCGAAACTTTACTATATTTTTGCTATTTACAAGAATTCTTTTTTTTTTTTTGCTTTTTTACGTAAAAGATTTCGATCGTTTGATTTGTCAAAACTTTTGTTATTGTTTTTCGCTTATTCACAAACTTGAAATGAGATTATGAAATTGGCATAATACAAAATCATGCATCTTCCTTTACAATATTTTAAACACTTTCCAACATAGTTGGAAAGTGTTTATGAATTCGGTTTCTCTGTCTGCGGTCTA
The DNA here is from genome assembly GCA_963931845.1 of Maratus michaelseni. Lineage (NCBI taxonomy): Eukaryota > Metazoa > Arthropoda > Arachnida > Araneae > Salticidae > Maratus > Maratus michaelseni. Next base: position 94,292,130 of record OZ007594.1, on the reverse strand, counting down.
TTTGTCTGTCTGTCTGTGCTCTAATACATGTAAATATACTCAGATTGTCACGTTATTGATATATGTTATGAAGGATTACTGTGGTATGTTCGATATTGAAAATTTGAAAATGAAGCGTGCAGCCTTTGATTTTCGTTAAAGAAGGACACTCTATTCCGTTTCATTATGGTCTATATTAGGAGAAACGTTCAGGATGTGGTAAATTTAATAATGTTACACTATTTCAAATATATTTCAATTCATATAATACATCACTGCGGAACACCTGAAATTGATTACTGGAGGATATGGTGTGCATTATTTTTATCGTTCATTTACAGGGACACTCAAAGGAGGAAAATATCCTTTGCAATGTATTTCAATAATGTTACGCTATTTGAGACATATTGAAATTGATATACATCACTAAGGAGCACCACAAGATGCGTACTGTAGGATATGGTGCGCATATTACTTATCGTCCATTTACAGGGAATACAAAATAATTCGGTTAGAGCACTGTCTATGACTGATAACTCCTGGAAGTGATTTTCAGTTGTTATAGGGGATTTTAAATTTTTTTTTTTTTTTGCATTTTACTTATTGTGTATAAATTCTATAGATACAGGGTGTTTCACAAAAGGACCCCTAACTTTAGAAATCAATAACACGGAAACGGTGATAGATAGAAACATGAAACCAGTGCCATGTTTATTACAAAAATCGTAAGAATTTTATACAGAAATCTCAAAATTTAACTAAAAATAGCACCGATAGATGGCACTGCGACAAATAGGCGTATCACATTAAAAGTGATTCAATGTCTGCACCTTTCACACAACTGACATGTCGCAAACGCAGAATGAAATTGTCAGTGACCATGTGTAGTGTGTCACCGGAAATTTACACACAAACTTGACAAATAGCCTTTTCGAGCTCGTCGAGTGTTAAAGGAATGTTCCTGTAAACAATTTTCTTCAATGTGCCCCCACAAAAAGTAATCGCAGGGAGTGAGGTCGGATGAATACGGAGGCCACTCCATGCATTTTCCCTTAACTGTCGAATAGTTCATCGCAATAACTCTATCTTCGAAGTATTCGTCCAGAAAGTCAAAAACGTCTTGTGTACGATGCGGACGAGCTCCATCTTGCATGAACCACACCGTTCCTGGTCGATCGTCTAGCGCTTGTTGAGTGGCGACAAATTATTTCAAAAGCGCAATATACCGCTCAGTCGTCACATTTTCTCGCAAGAAAACGGGCCCAATAAAGTCTTTGCCACAGATTGCAGCCCAAACTGTAAGTTTTTGGCTATAGAGTGGTCGTGCGTGAGTCAAATGTGGATTTTTTGTATCCCAAAATCACCAATTGTGTATGTTAATGACACCATACAAATAAAAATGCGCCTCATCCGTAAACCATATTCGGCTGACATCGAAACCAGAACAATCAATCTTCTCAAGCATCTCGTTAGCGAAATGCACTCGTTGTCGTTCAGCTTGAACTGGTATGGCGTTTTGGCATTGAATTTTGTAAGGGAACATGTGTAATGATTTCCGCAGGATTCTGTATGTGCTGGATGGCTTGATTCCGGATTCAGCTGCAAGTCTGCTAACAGATTTATTCGGATTACTCAATAACTGCAGCAAGTGTTGTTGAATTTTCAAAAGTAACGACGGAGTAGGTCCAACCCACATTTTCGACTAACGCATCGGCCACGTTGCTGTCTGTTGAAATTTTTTGAAAAACTCACGAATTGTTTTCTCATCTGGGCCTTTTGCGACTTGAAATCGCGTTTAAAAACTTCTCCTTGTGTTAGTAGGACTCTGATTTAATCGGTGATACTCCAGCACCATAAAAACACGTTCTATCATGATATATATCACTTTCGGAAATATTTTCACTCTACGCTAATAGCGGTCAGATTTCAATGGCGAAATCTTTGACGACTAGTCTTTCTATGCTTCTGAACTCTCTTTACAAGGATTCTTAACGCTGTCAGCGCCATCTATCGGTGGTATTTTTAACTAAATTTTGAGATTTATGTATAATATTCTTACGATTTAACATACTACTGGTTCCATGTTTCTATCTGACACCGTTTCCGGGTTATTTATTTTTAAAGTTAGGGTTCCTTTGTGAAACACCCTGTATATACAGGGATCCACAAATGACATCATTTCCTTTTTATCGAAGTTCAACCGTTTGTGTATGATGGCAGATACTACGTCCGACAACCTTTAAAACAAAAGATATGATTCGCAAATATGCTATTCCTACAATGAAGCATGGCGGAGGACACGTTATGTTGTGGGGAGCATTTTCTGGAAAAGGTGTCGGTTTGTTAGTAAAATCCGTGGCAAGATGAAAAGTGCAATGTATAAGGATATTTTGCAAGATTATTTGCTGCCTTACTGGAGGAAAATTTGCGATCGCAACTATTTGTTTCAGCATGATAACGACTCAAAGCATACATGCAAGCTCGTAAAGCAGTGGCTTTCGCACAAAAAATTCCGCTTTTGAAATGCGCAATCACCCGCTCTGAATCAAATAGAAAATCTTTGGAATGAGCTTGACAAACGTGTGCGGAATTATAAATATTCCAATTCAACAGAATTTTTCCAACATTTGCAAGAAGAGTGGCAAAAACTTTCCATACGCGATCATTAACCGTGTATTGAATCAATGCCACGTCGCTGCGACGCAGTACTTATTGCAACAGGTATAAAGACAAAATACAATTAATTGTAAATGTTGATAATCACTGTTATTTTATAACACCATTTTTTTCTAAACTTGCCACGAAGGCCGGGAACTTTTGAGAACATGCGTTTTCTTTTGCATTTAGTTTTGTCAATTAAATTTTTTGATATTTATTTATTATTTCATAAATAAGTTCCTAACTATTATGTCAGTAAAATGTATAAGTATCACTTTGAGATTCCTCTTCATATGGTTAAACTTACGAATTAACGAAAAATTTTATGCTGCCCTGAAACTTGTGACCGCTACTGTAAATGGATAAGTATCACACCAGCAACAAAGGACTGGAAAAATATAATATAGATTTTTTTTCCTTTTAACTCATTCTTATTTTTGATTTTACGTGTAATACTTGATTTGATTTCACCAAATTTGCAATAATTTTAGAAGAATAAAACTTTTTTATGTAAAATATCATAATGTATAGGATATGATATTCTACCACTTTGACTTAAAATTCCATTGACTGAAATGACTAAATATTAGAGAAAGATACAGACAGCGAACACTTTCGGAAAGAATTTAAAATGTACATAACAAATTATATATGTAGTTTAGCACGATGTCACTGTTGGGATTCATGTTCTTCCCCTACAAAGTAATTTCAGATCACAGACTGTAAATTGATTCACTAAAGGGATTAGCGTAAATTTAAGTGCAACCTTGCAGTGTCACGAACGCTGTTAAACTCAGTTGAGTCGTGATAATTTACAACTTTCATTAGCCTAAATGAGAGGATAATTACAAATTGTGATTCAAAATGTCTAATTATTATCAGGCTATTATTTCTTGTTAATTGTATTCAACACTAGCAAGAGGATACTTAATGATGATGATAATATGTTTAAAATTGCAGAATTACTTATTGATTTCACTCTCTGATAAAACATCATTTATGAATAAATTAGTCTGATAGTGAAAACAAATCATTGTTGTAGCAATTGCTGTGCTGCGGATTAAGATTATGGAAGATCATTCATTGCTCACTCTTACTTCATTTGTGGCAAAATTATATAAAATTATATATATTGTAAGAATCAAAAAGTGAAATAACTTCTATTGAATGTAGTGGAGGCTCGTGAGTTATTTAAATGGGGGTTGACAAACACAATAAAAAAATGTGAAAATAAAATATGTAGGTATGGCCCAACATACATGTTAAAATACAATTGTATTGTCACAAGTTAAAACAAAAGCAAATGTAAAATATAAACACACACTCATTGGAGAAAATTTTTTATCACTTTTCTTTCTACAAAAGAAAGTACAGTGTGGAAGAAAAAAACAAACAAGAGAATACTCCATCTATATTATTCGCCAACATGTTGCAGAGAAAACAAAAATAATCATTTGATAGAGAAAAAATTCATATTTCAATTAGGTTTAAAAAATAATGCATAGAGAGCCGTCGTTTTATTGCAGTTGTAACAAACTTTCAAATTTTGAATACGAAATCCTAATTCTTACATATTTGGAATCATCAGAAAAATGTATCTTGGTAAAGCAAATGGTAAAATATTCGATGCACTAGTTTAGTAATTATGCAAATGTAAAATGTTGAAATTCTAATAATAAGTTCATTTTAATAGTTGCAAAACAAACTGAAGTACGTGAAGTTTTTTAAACATAAGTCAAATTCTTTTTGGCGGAATAAGTTGAAATTTTGTTTTAACATATTTGAAGGTTCTAAAATCGATTGCTGTTAACATATTTACAGTCTGTTACAACATTATAAGATCACTCAATATTTCTCCTTTTTTCAACAAAGAAAATATTAGTTTGAATTTAAAAGTAGTTGTATGAAAAGAAATAACACTATAATGTTTATTTAGCTCAGGGGAAAAAAGTTTGAATAATTTTTTGTTTCATGCTAAACGGTTTTACGCAAACTTGCTGTTTCATAAATATAAGACCACTCTTATATTATTAATAAAGCAGACGAATTTATTTTGAACTCAGAGTTTAACTGTAACGTAAACAATCTGTAAAATTTAAAAAGAAGAATAAAATGCAGAAATTGTGAATTGTATCTATTTTTTTTAATTTATTAGTAAAATGCCTCGTCGGAGTGACCTGTCTGAAATAGAAGTGAGAAGAGTGTGGTTATACAAAGGAAAAGGAAAGTCTGAACGTGAAATAAGTAACATTCTTAATCGTTCTAAAACTGAGAATCATAATGTTTTAAGTAAAAAAAATTGTATGGAATGCATAAACGATCTTGTCGTAAAAAGAAGTTATCAGATCGGGATAATAGGCGAATTGTCCAACTGGCAACTAAAAACACCAGTCGACTCATAAAATAGCACAACAGATAACTAAAAAGGTATCGCATGCAACCGTGTGACAAAGTTTGAAATTTAATGCTGGTGTCGCAAATTAAAAAGTAAATGGTAATTAAAAAGTTATCTATACGCACCAAGTAATATTAAATAAATATATATATTTAAAAATGCATACCATAATTGTAAACGCACTTCCATAAATTATCGCTCATAATCAGTACTGTAACATCCCAATTTTGTGTGTCCCTGTATATGGATGATAAATCATATGCACACCATATTCAACAGTAAACATCTTGTTGTGCATTTGAATAATTTATATTAATTTCAAAATGTTTGGAATAGTAAAATATTATCAAAATACATTGCAAACCCTACACCATAATCTAACGGAATATTTTTCAGTGTCCCTGTAAATGAAACATAAATACTACACGCTTCATTTTCAATTCCGTGCATGCCATAGTTCACTAAAACATATAGCAATTACAAAGCAATCCGACTATATTTACGAGAGTTAAGTCTTGGACAGAAAAACAGACGGCGAGATAAACCGAATTTATAAACACTTTTCAATTTCGTTGGAAAGTGTTAAAAGAAGGACATCCTTTAAGAAGAATACAGAGAAAAAAGTTGAGCAAGGGAAATTTGAGATCTGACTGACTAACATTTTTATTAATGTAACTTATTTTTTTCTTTCCAGAGACAATGTTGGAAATTGCAATTTGGTTCCGAAACTCTCCTTTACTATGTTCCATCTTACCTGTTTACAACTAGTTCTTACACAGAATAATAAATATAAAAAGCAACTGAATAAATAAATTAATAATTAGCTTAAAAAAACTGAACATTGCAAATCAAGGGCAAAAATGAACAAACTAAAAAAAAAAACTATCAAAAAACGCAAGCTCCCGCACACTACAGATTGTGCGTATGAAGGAGGTACGAGCAATGCGCTCCCCTCACATACGTAACCCGGCATTCGACCGCATAAAATAGTTTCGAAGAGAATTTCTTCGCTCCCACATGCTAGTTCAACACTGTTCAAAAATTTCAAATTTTGCACTGTGACAATAACGTTTTGTCTCAGTCATCTTTAAAACAAAGTCGGGAGAAGGTGAAAACGTTCATCCTACAAATGGGAAAAATATTTCTTAATTACTTTATTTGATTTGTTAATATGTTTTTACATTTTTCTTTGAGGGTTCACGTGCTCGTGTGCGACCATAGAGTAGCCGCCACTGACTGAACGTTTTTCATACGTACATGTCGTATTAGGTAATTTTGTGAAGTAGTTTTCAGTATGTTGAACACCTCTGTTTACAGAATTATGATGATAGATGTGACAATTGACATATCATTAATCCAGAGCGACTGGCATATTGACACGAACTCTTCACCACAGCATCTAAGATTAGAATAATAATTAGAAGAATAGATATCTGTTGTAATGTAGTTCATTACAAAACAAGATGGAAATTGTATGTTAAACGTAACCAAAATAGGTGCGTTCGTACTATAACTAGTTAAAAAAAAAAAGTAACAAAAAATCTCCATTATTATTTCAGTGAAATGAATTATATAGCCTGTTATGAGCGAACTGAGCATGCAATTTTTTTTCTTTTACGTATGCTACGTTTACAGATGCGATTTTTTTTTTTACGCTAGACAGCGCTGCTAAATTTACCATTGAAGTCTTGGTTTGCGAATGTTTACCTACATGGTTAATATTTCTATGACTCACAGTGAACGAATCGTTTGTTTACTTTAATGGATTGAGATATTCTGCTGTTAACCTACTTTCCACAGAAGTTATCCCAGAATCTATACATTTTTGTATTTAACTCATCTGTCAAGCAAACAATTTTTTTTGGACGATCTTTCTAAAAATGTAACTTCTATGCAATTTTATTCGAAAATATAATTTTGAATAAAAATGGCCGCTTTGCATATGAAAAATTAAAAGGTTAGACCGTATTTTTTTCCTCAGTCACATGACTTGCGCTTTTATTATACAGGGTCATTCATAATTCCCTCCGGGGTTTCGAAACGTTATAGTAAAAAAACGAAGACGAATATGAAAAAAAGAAACATATGAAATTATTCCGAAACTATTCAAGTTTTACTTACATACATTACAGGTGTTCTATGTGTGAACCTTTGGTCACACGGCATACATCCATGCGATAGTCCAGTTCCTGCCATACTCCGTTTCTTTAAATCTGAATCAGTGGTGTCAGTTCAACGGGCCTTTCGTAATAAATATCGAAAACAGGGACCAACTGACAAAACAATTCATGTGTGGTACCGGAAATTTAAAGAAACGGAGTATGGCAGGAACTGGGCTATCGCTTGGATGTATGCCGTGTGACCAAGGGTTCACACATAGAACACCTGTAATGTATGTAAGTAAAACTTGAATAGTTTCGGAATAATTTCATATGTTTATTTTTTTCATATTCTTCTTCGTTTTTTTACTATAACGTTTCGAAACCCCGGAGGGAATTATGAATGACTCTGTATAAATTATGTAGAATTTAATAGAATAAAAAAAAAACTTCTTTTAACATATCAAAAATTTCATAAAATTTGAAATGCCTTTTCAAAATTCTGCACTGATTACATATATTAAATTTCAAACCATTCGGTTGGGTAGTTTCTGCGCTGTTATATGCGGACGGACGGACAGACGGACCAGACGACGACTATAGGTGCTACGTATTTATATAATTACGAACGCACATAAAAAGGGATTTCGGAGACTAAAATAAAACTAATTTTGAAATAAAAAAGTATTTATTTAACTGAAGAGAACTCGGTTGAGCATTTTTCATTTATTTGTGTATTGTAGAATATCTTTTTGACATATTTATCAGATTTTTTCAACGAAAATTATTTAATCAAGAAACAAAATTATTTATTATCATAAAAGTAGCAGAACTATCCGGGTTTGCCCGTGTTAATCAATTGGGCCTTCCGGTTAAAATAAATAATGCAATTATATGACGATCAAAATAACGGATCGCTGTGCCTTCGCGACCATAATTCGTTAAAAAGTAATGGTAATTTTACTCAATCATAGTAATATCCCACAGTTTTATAAATAAGAATGCGTGTTTTTTTTTTTTTTTTTAGCACGTGTAAAAGAAAAATATACTATTTCTCTGACAATACGGAAAAAAAAAAGAAAAATAATCAACCTAATGTCGTAGATTTGGAGAAATTCTACTTCGTATGGCAATATTTTTAAACTGAAACTTACATTTGATTTTTCATTGATAAAAATTAAATCTACAATGATGATTACATGAAAATTACGTCATTTTCTAGACGGTGTCAGTCATGACATCAGCCATGAACTATCTCTAAAAAAAACTCTCTCTCTTTTCAATTGTCCCTAAAAAAATGGCTGTATGTTTCAATTCCAATTTAATATAAATTGTAGAATATTTTATCACTGCACATTAAAACCTATAGTTATAAAGTATAGCTTTAAAATATATAGTTGTAGTGTACAAATAAAATAGGAAATAAAACATAGCAACAGTTTTTTAGAGTCAGTTTAGAGTCGCACTGTATTCCTTACACAAAAAGTAACGTCATATTTAATATACTATCTTTTTATTATCTTTCCCGTGATTTTTTCTTGAAATTGAAATATCTGCATTATAATAGATGTTTTAACTTCAAATACATATAAATGAAGGTACTACGTCTTAACGCACTTATAGTTTTTATATGAAAAATGCGCATTATCTGCTTAGAATGGCGTCAGTTTCTTATGCGGAAATATAGTGAATATATCTGAAATATATCTGAAATTGTATTAGTTTATAAAAATGAAGTACGTGTGTTATTATTATTTTTTTTATTCTTGCGCTGTTTTTTAGCGTTTGGCAACAGGAAAGAAAAAAAATACCACTAAAAAAAATATCTCTCTCTCTCTCCTCTCTCTCTCTCTCTCTCTCTCTCTCTCTCTCTCTCTCTCTCTCTGTATATATATATATATATATATATATATATATATATAGATAGATAGATAGATAGATATTCTAGCACTATATCCAAAACAAAACTTCATTACAGATTTCTTTTAGATGTGCCTTAGGGATCTACCACGAAGATTATAGTTTGAAAAGAAATGATCGCCTGAATAAATTTTTAACTATCGGATCTATAGATGAACTTCGTTAGAATGTACAGGGTGATTAAAAATGAATATCCTATCTAACTTTGAAGGTCTATACCTTCTAAACAATAAAGGTACTGTTCCATTTCATACATCGAAGTGAGTGAGAAGTTATGAAGTTTCATAAATATAAAGGTTCGTTTTTTTGGCGAGAGATGGCGCAACGAGCGACGGGTTGAAAGTGAACTGGCATATTCCGTTGCGAGTTAATTCTTTCAGTTGCCGCCGAGATACATAAACGATAACGCATTTTTTCCGCCTCAACCAGCTAACACTGCTACACTTCCGCAAGCAATGGACTTTACCCATGTCACGTCATCTGCGGGTAAAGAGTAGAAAAACACCAATAGGCGTGAAGAACATTTTAACACAGCTTCCCCTTCGTCCAATAAAGAGTCTTTTTCGGAGGATTTATACCCTCAGAGGTGTGGCTGTTGCCACTCGTGTGTAAGGTCCATGCTCTTTCCGTTTTATTTGTGAGCTGTTATTTTTAAACATATCAGATTTTTTAAAACAGTTTTATTGATTTATTTTATTCTTTAAAAAGAAATGCCCTATATTATAAAATAATGCAGGAATGAATTTTTTCAATCTGGTTTATTTTTAAAAGAAATCATGAGCATTCCATTTAACTCAGAAAAAGCATTCCAATATGCTTTTGAAGTACAATATCTTGAAGTACAATAATATTCGAAAACAAATAAAAAATATTATGAAAGAATTTTGTGATATTTATTATGTTTACTCTTAAAGATAAATTAATTATGGGAAAAAAAATACTCCCATTAGCTGTGTGTTGTTATTTTTTTTTTCAACTTTCTTTCGTCGAAGCATATAAATAGTTTTTTTTTTGGCAAACTAATTAAACAAGTAAGTTATTATGATTGTCATAAAATAAATCTTACAAGAAGATAATTGTAAATTTATAAGCTGTTAGTGCCGATTTGAAGTGTTAATTAAAATTCCAGAAGGATACGAAGCTTACAGTTATTGATTAGTTATAAGATTAATAAAATAATCAACATTGATTGTTTAAAAAAAATGTAATTGTTTTAATTAACTTAAATTTTCTGTTTGATTAAAAAAAAATAATTCTGTTATTTTGTAAACATGTATTAATACAAATCTCATTTCTTATATTAATTGTTTAGATAGAAGTTGTAAGATTATAAAGCTGCTATTTTTATATACTGTGATTCGAAATTATACATGTTTCTCGTGTACGATTGCATACATGTGCATATCGTGAATTATACATTGTATGAGACACATGTAAATTAAATTGGATCGTATTCAAAGTTTGCGGATGTTATATATTCAACTCAGTCGGCTACTTATTTCATTTCAAGACGACTAGGAATATCTATCCTCATCACTTTATATATAATTATTATTTATAAAGTATATGTTTTTGAAAATAATTTATTCCTCTGAATCTGAGTGATTTCTTTTGTTAAGTTCCATTTCCCTAGAAAAAGAAAATATTAGAGAATATTAAAAAAAAAAAATTAAATAATTTACTCAAATCTTAGAATATTTATTTTAAGAAAGAAATCGCAAAAGTAAGAAAAATTACGCGAAATAACGTGGTATTTTAAATGATGTTTTAATCGTTACTTTTTTCAAATAATTATCAACTATTTGTAAGATTCATAAATAGTTAATAAGGAAATACTAATTAATAATTAATACGTAAATAATAATTAATACTGTATATTGCATTAAAAAATTTAATTTTTGCTCAAAGAAAATAAAAAAAATCAGTTATGAACAATCATTTCTAACCTTTCTGAAACCATTGGAGCTTTCATTAAAAATCTTCAAGAATCTTTGTGTTGGAGTTATCTAAACAGCAACACTTTTTCAAATTTTAGGGGATGGGAAAATTTCTAAGCAACGCTATGTTTTCGTTAATGTAGATGTTGCGGTCAATATGATTACTCCGGTCATTATTATTAATAACCGGTTATTATTAATAATGACCAGATTAATCATATTGACCGTAACATATATATATATTTAAATTAACAGATAAAAATGACTTGTACTCATTGTTAAAAATTTAGAATATATACACACAACTCTAACAACAATTGATAACGACACCTACTGTAACGATTTTAACAATATCTCTTTCAAGGAGAGCGTGTATTTTACTGTACAAAATAATATCTAAATCTATTTTCGATAAAGTTAGGTAGCTGTTTGATTAATTCACATGCACAAAGCTTTTTGAAGAAAAACTAACAAACAAAATTAATTTAAACTTCCCAACTGTAAATCTTACTGTAGATCTTTAAAAAAACTGTAAAACTTAAAAATCCCAACTGTAATTGGTTCCCTGGAAAAAGAAAAAGATTTTCACATGTTATTCAGAAAAATAACATGAAAAGTTTATGAAAAGTGAGAATTTCAATTTTTGAAAAGAAATGTTCGTTCACGATCCGTAAATTTAAGAATATTGCTTCGAAATTCTTTTAAAAGGTTAAATTACGTAATTAATATCACATAATAAAACATTATTTCTAGTATTTCATATAATAATAAATGTATTTCAAATATACAAAGTGTAATATTTTAACGTCACAGAATCTAGCTTTATATACAGGGGGATTACAAAGGAATATCCCAAATTTGACGGGCTATACCTTCTGAACAATAAAAGTAGTGTTCCATTTCACACATCGCAGTGAGTGAGATGTTATGAAGTTCGATAAATGTAATGATTCTTTTTTTTTGGCGAGATATGGCGCAACGAGCGGCGGTTTGAATGTGAACCGACATGTTCCGTTGCGAGTTCATTGAGTAAGTTGCCGTCGTATACATGGAAGAGGAATAGTTATAGAAAAACTTAAAATAAGAATTATGGGTGCGTTTTGGGGATCAAGGTGAGTTTCAATGAAAAAAATATGAAATGCGCGCCCCCTTATTTTCGATGGAGAATACAAATTCACCACCAAATTTCAACAACACTAATGTCTGGAGAACACCAAGCCAAATTGTAAGCATTACTAGCATTAAACAAATGATAACTAGATAATATTTGCTGTAATAGTGGAAATTGGATTTGTAAAATAAATTTGAATAGTAAATGAAATTAAGTATTCGCTTTATTGTACATAACATTGTTATGTTGCATTTTAAAGGTATACGGTAATTTAAATATATCTGAATAACGGAATACATTTCTTTTTTTTAAAAAAGCGCTATCCAAATGTTGATATTTATCCCAATGACTGTTGAAATAAACAGATCCCGGAGGGTTTAAGTTCATACGGATGTTTTGGCAGGGCGGTCGAGTTGGGTGGCACGACTTTGAGGTAGGTAAATGACTTGGGAATAAAGTCAGCGATAATCCCCTTTAAGAATCGTTTTCGTACACCTTTCCCCTTTGAAGCAATAAAATAGAGTCGTTGTAGGCTGAGATAATACAGGCAAGATTTGGTTTCATCATAAATATATCGAGAGTTAGGGGGCTAATCTAGGGATGCAAACTAGAGGTCACAAGAGGTCAGCGTTACTTAAATATTCAAAGCGTTTGTTTAATATGCAAGGCGGGTCTGAAAATGATATGATCTGTGCAGTTTTAACCAGTAAGAAGCGCCGGGTCTCTCTGGTTGGAGAATGAGCACGGGGCTTTTCGCGTGGCTGGTTCTCCCCCCCCCCCCCCCCTCAGAGGGTTTTTAAGAGAAAACAGACTGAGAAAAAAAAGAGCAGTCATGCAAGAAAAGATCACTCAACGCAACAGAACACTCGTACAAGAGAAGATGATATGGTTCGAGTTATATGATTCGAGTCTCTGGCCTTTCTTGTTGCTGAATAGAAAATTGGAGAAGTTTTCCCCTTTTGGGAATTATTTTTGATCAAGCATTATGGTGTGACTGCATATGGAAAAAAAACATCTTAGGTCCTCGGAGCGATTCAGGCTTAAAGCAGAGACACAGATACTCAGAAGAGAATGAAGTTCCCATACAGCAGTGGCGCGGAAGCCATCTAGATATTATAGTTACCCCAAAAAGATGAACTTCGTAAGCAGCAGTTGTGCGGAAGCTATCTCAGACATTATAATTATCTGAAGAAGATGAAGTTCCCATGCAGCAGTGGCGTGGAAGATATCTAGATATTATAGTTACCCGAAGAAGATGAAGTTCGTAAGCAGCACTTGTACGGAAGCTATCTCAGACATTACAATTATCTGAAGAAGAGGAAGTTCCCATGCAGTAGTGACGCAAAAGTTTTATAGAAATTATAACGAAGAAGATGAAGTTCATAAGCGTACGCCCTCGGCGGCATTTCGAAGTACACTGTTAAAAATTTTTAAAGGCTATCTGTTTTCTGACCAATGCTCCAAGGGCGTTTATGTAGCATTCTCATTGGTCAGAAAATAGATAGCCTTTAAAATCAGAGGTAAGTTTTCGCGATATTTTTAACAGTGTAAAGGAGGTGGAGAGACGGTAAAAATTTTTCAAACTCCGAGCCTCTTTGTAATCTCGATAACCGGCCGTTTTCACTTTCAACCAATCAAAAAATTCGTTGGCGATCAGGAGGATAAAATCTCATATGATTTGCAACTGAAGCCTACCAAGCACAACTCCAGTGAAATAATGAATACCGCACTAATCATAACCAAAGTTGGGATTGGCAACGATGAAATTTTTTTATTGCATATTTGAAGCGAGGGAGCCTGGGCAAAGTACATGGAGCCCGTTAGTGAAACTGTTTTCTGTTTAATAAGGTGCAATTTAGGAGAGGGGGGAAAAGGATATAAGCGTAATGCTGAAAGAGCGTTGGGATAAAATAACGTTGAATTTTCAATTGAGTGGGTGAGGAGTATATGAAAGTTAATATTTAATAGTGAAATAATATTTAAGAAAAGGAATTTTAAACTGAGGGAAAAAATAAGAAAAATATTATTTAAGTTTGAAATAAAATGAATAAAATAATATAAATTTAGATTTTTTAAACTATAGATTTTAAAATATTTCAATTAAATAAAAGTTTTTCCCATGACGTAACACAAAGTTCAAAATTATCATTTCACTTGAGTTTGATAACATTCGATGCATCAAAATTGAGAAAGAATAAGTTAGTTTTTTATCCAAACATACTCAATTCTATATGAGTACATCGATTTACTCCTTTTTGAATACTTCATTTTTTTCAGTGCTTCGATATGAAAACATAATTTCTGTCACTGTGTTATGATAATATTAGTCCCGGGGAAATGTACATGTTACCTTGCAAAAGGTCGGGTAGAAGATTTTATTTTTTTGACTTGTATATAATAAGGACAGCATGGAAAAACCGAATTATCCAACAAAATTTCTTAATAGAGAATTTTCTGTGGCCAAAAAACACCAAATTTTTGGGACTTTTATTGTTGTTTTTTAAATATCTCGAGACCCGTTGTCGTAGCGTATTATTTGTTAAATACGATGTTAAATAGGACAAAATTCTCTACAACTTTCATATTTACTTTTTTATACACTCAATAGCAAGCGCAGTACGACATTTCAAAAATCAGACAATTTTTTCAATGTCCTTAAACACCGTGAAAAACGTAATTTTGTGCCGATGATTCAAATATTCCCCACGGATGTAATGATGTATGTCAACTTCTACAGATTGACAGCATAAAATTATCTATTATTTGCACACCCTCTTCTTTATTTTCATCACAACACACATATTTTAAATTCAATAAATCGATATAATTTAGTAAGTAGGGGGGGGGGGAGTGTGAATGACTAAGACAATTTTCATATTTAGACAATAAATTTAAGTATATACAATTGTTAATTTTAAAGTATTGTTTAAAATAATATTTCAGTATTTAGTAACTTATTGGCACGACAGTTTCAATTAAAAAAATCTTGTTTAATTTTAATAATTATTTTTATAATGCATGCGTATTGTTCATTTTATTCCATAAACATTTTATTCTATGGTACAATGGCATATTTTATTTACCAATTATTGATGACATATGTTTTAATGTTTTACTGTTTTAAGTATATCAAACATTGGATTGTAGTTCTATATAAAAGGAGGGACTCAAAAAATAAATATATCTTATGTAACAATTATTTTTACCTTATAAAATATCTACAATAAAAATGACAACATATTATTTCAATAACTAATATTATGCATTTTTATCTCTTGTAAAATTTAAAAATTCTATCAATAAAATATTAGAGATAACTATTTTCATAAAAATTTTCAAAATATCAGTTTTAGTAAATATTGTCAATATTTTCCCACTTTTATTACAAAAATATAACGAGAAATTATAATATTTTAGCGTGCAAAAATATATAAAATTTGAAGATTTTATCTATTAAATGCTTTAAAGCTCAAACAGAAAAACTTCCTTTGGTTGTTGAAAAATACACTTTGTGGAATATTCTAATCTTCTGTAATATGTACTGTTTTGAAACTATATCTGTTGAATTATCTCAGTGCTACCATCTATCAAATGAAATACCGTGTTATTTATGATTGTAGACCATATAAACATTTTTGTTGTTACATTCATCCCCCATCTCATTCAAGTCCACTTTCCCTACACAATAAAATACGGTACGCAATATGACTGCATAAGCTAAATGAAAAAATGTATTTTAATAATAATAATTTCTACGGGATATTTAACAATATTTTTGTCTCTTTGATGGGACTGTTGTAGGATTATTAGCGTTCAGTTTCCTGGATAGAAGATATATCAGGATCATGTTCTTCTAGAGCAGGGGTTCCCAAACTTTTAAATTTTAGTAATGCATACAATATATAAAAAAATGTTTTGGTATAGGAAAAAAGGCACAATACTTAATGACATATTGGCGCACACTGATTCATATACTGTTACAGTAGGCTAATTTGCTTCTATCGATAATGAAAAGAGTGGACTTGTTTTATGAAGCACAGCTTCCTCATGTCTGGCTCAATATTAGGTAGTTTTAGTGATAAGTCACATTCGGTGTTTAGTTTATTGTTGTGTTTGTTTTTGATGTAACGAAGAGGGGGAGGCGGAGCACATTCACAGATATATTTTGTGCTAAACACAAGCAGACTTTCACGTTATCAAACGGTACTCTCATATTCTCGCCAAAAAAAAAAAAAAAAATCTGTGACATTCATCCTTTTAAATGTGGACTCCAGTAATCCATCACAGAAGAGCTGAATAAGTTCACTTCTTTCCTCTATCGTGAGATACAGTGGCAGAGTGTCTCATATGATATGTTCCTTTCTGTATTTTATTCCACGCACTAGTATCGGATTTCTGCGTACCAGTAGCCAGAGCTTCCTGTACCAGTACTGGTATGCGTACCATAGTTTTTACCAACCCCTGCTCTAGATGTATCTTTCCTTTTTTCCTGGCAGTTATTTGTCACCCGTCCCCTCTTCCTCATACCCACTATCTATAATCGAGCGGGTATGTAAGTTGGAAAAATAGCCTCATTTTTGAAAAGCCGTACTGCACTTAAGAATAGGAGGGGGGGGGGCTGCAAATAACAGATAATTTACTGCTCTCAATATGTAGAAGATGACATCCATGATTAAATTCGTGAAGAACATTTGAATCATCGGGACAAAACTACGTTTTTCACGGTTTTTAAGGAAATTGAAAAAATTGTCTTATTTTTGAAATGCCGTACTGCGCTTGCTATTGAGTGTATAAAAAAGTTGTAAATATGAAAGTTGCAGAGAATTTTGTCCTCTTCAACATTGTAATTAATAAATAATACGCTACGACGACGGGTCTTGAGATATTTAAAAAACAACAAAAAAGTTCCAAAATTTTGGTGGTTTTGGCTACAGAAAATTCTCCCTTAAGAAATTTTGTTGGATAATTCGGTTTTTCCATGCTTGGCTCACTATATACAAGTCGAGAAAAAATCTTCTAACCGACCTTTTGCAAGGTAACGCCTTTTTTTGGTACATTTCCCCTGGACTATATACTTTATTTCATAAATTTTAACAACAAACGAAACAAAAAAAAAATATTTTGGTCATTTTTTGCTCTATTTAAAATTAACCGTAATCTTAATATTATTTCTATTGCTGCAACCTCTTACAAATATATTTTCTAATTTTACTGGTACTAATGTTCAAATACAAATGCAAGTTAATTAAATTTAGCCATTACAGCATAAAAATCGCTATCTACTTCATTTTTCGGTTCATTGAAAGTTGTCGAAATAAAGTTATATTAGTTCATTTAAAACAATAAGGTATCGGAAATACTACAGAATAGTTAATTACTATATAGTTAGATTATGTAAAAAGCGAGTCATTATAATTATTTTATACGGATTTCAAGATCGGCATTAAAAGTATAATTATTAATCAATGATTAAATATATTAAACTATTTTATTATGCCTTCTAGTTACTAATTTATGTGCTATATGAATATTTAATTATATTATGCAGGAGTGAATGAAAATTGTCATAAAAACAAAAATAAAATATATCTTCATACGTGACAATTTTTTGTGTGAATATATTGATTAAAGTTGGATGCATGATTTTTGTTGCAAAAGTTTTTTTGAATGCAGGTAAAACCATGTCGAATTTCATCAGGTCGGATTTGAATTTTATAAACACCTGTTACGTTGATAATAATTTGAGGTGAAATGAAAGAATAAATGAAAGAAATAAAATATTACAATTTTAAAATAAATAGCTTTGAAATAATTTCTTTTTTAAAAGATGTTACTTATTTATTCTTAAATATACAGTGAATAAAGTACTATACTAAAGTCTCATAGTATATAAATAAAAATATGCAAATGCAAAAACATAAGTACTACAAAACCTGCTAAAGCGAAATCGCAAGGGCCGAGGGAATATCCGTGTCAGAAACGTTTCCGCTTTAGCAAGTACAAAACCTATTGTAAGTGCAGGGCTCCTATTGGTTTCCCTTTTGCATAATACCGCTATTCTAAATAAAACCATTCGTGGTATATTTCTATTCCAAATGTTGTTGAAATGTACCACAAAAACTATTGTTTGGTAATAATAGTATTTAAAACGCGGCCCAGTAGAATGCGTGTAAATATATTGTATTTTCCGGAATCGTAAAAACAAATTCAGATGAATTCTCAATTCCTTATATACAGCCCTAGTTTAGAGAGTTTCTTTGTTAGATACTAGGGGACTCTGCCTCCTGCTCTCTACGCTCACCAACCCCCGTTCTGATTTCACTTCCTCTTAAAACCTGGTAATGTATCCTGTTTTAAAAAGATGATGATGAGATATCACGAACGGCGACTATCTTCTGTAATCAGGTTGTAATGCTTTTACATTTAACTGGTTATAATGCTTTTTCATTTAATTTATCTTTTTTATTTTTAATATTCATGTGTAAACACAGCTTTTATGACGTAATTTTCTTTATTTCCTGCTTTCAACACGTGATCATTTAATTATTATTTTAAACTTTCATTATTGTTTTTAATAGTCTCGCGCAAATACATTTTTTATTTGAAATAAAACATAATCCTCTGCGCTTATTTAGAAATTGGCAAGAATATAAAAAAATGACTTTTTCAATAAAATATTTTTTACTCGATTTTTAAGGATTTTTTGAGTTTTTATTGTCCGACCGTGATAAATTTTTTGAATTTCTGAAAGCTTGTTATATTTCGCGTCTGGTGGTATGATTTTCGAATCCGTAGGATGGCTAGAAAAAAAGTACTAGCTCCTCAAAAAAGTCCCTAGTAAAAAAGCGATGAGAATAACCCGGAATATCTACGCAGAATTTGATTGGTCTATTTCTAAATCGTTTTTGGCTCAGTTCCAGATTACTTTTTTTTTTAATATAGAAGGATTTCAATGCAGTTATTCTTTACTGTTGCCATGCACCAAAAAACGGCAAAATAATTAAAAAAATAATAACACGTGTACTTTATTTTTTTAAGCTAATAAAAATTCAGACTCAATCGTTATATTTTTGTTCTTTTGAAATTGACGTCATTATAAGAAGAAAAAGCGCATTTTTCATGTATAAATAGAAACTAATAAGTATAAGTGAGTTAAAATGATGCTGTACCTTAATTTAAATTTATTTGAAGTTAAACATCTACTTTAATACAGATGTTTCCATTTCATGTTAACAATTTAGGAAAAAAAGCAATGAAAAACATAATCGCTAGATATGACGTCACATTCCATTAAAGGTTTTCAATTTTAAGTCGAACTGGCTCTAAATAAACGGTAGATATGTTTTATTTCATACTTTGATTGTATACTATAGCCATATCTTACAGTTATATGTTATATAGCTAAGTATTTAATTTTTTTAGATGCAGTGGTGACTTTCTCTATGACATATATTAAACAGTTGTATTTATTTCCCTTTTCAAACAAAACCTTATGACTGATGTCACGACTAAAAGTTTAAAGAAAATGACGTCATTTTCAAATAATAATTGAAGATTTAATTTTTATGAATGGAAATTTAAGTTTGATTTAAAGAAATATCCTCTTTACTAAAAAGCTATACGTTGCTGACGACTGGGATTTTTGAAAATCGTTGCCACAGAGAAACCTCGGAAAATGAAACATTTGAAGTTACTGAAAAAATTAATAGCTCGAAAAGCATTTGTCAGAAAATTGTTAGACAAACTGCGTTTGAAAGGTAAAAAAAATGTATTTCTATTGATATAAATTTCAAATCTAACGATTATGTCGTTTTTCAAATATTGAATTTCAAAAATTACCAAATTTCACAATGGAGTACCATAGCGAAAGCTTCACATGTAAAAAAAAATAATGATATACTGGCTATAGCATGAGATAAATTATAGTAGCCTTATTATTCTGTTAAAATATAGAACTGAATTATGTCACGATGGCATGATTTTGATTGAATCTTCGACAAATACTAGATGCTCGATTTATTTTTAGTATATATATACATATATACACACACACATGTATGTAAATATATATATATATATATATATATATACATTAAATGTAAAAAATATGTTAGAATTTTAAATAAAAAATAATTTTCAGCGACGTTCTGCAACCCGGGAAGCCCGGGTTCGATTCCCTAGTGTTTTATAATGAGTGAAAACGCTCCTGCTCTTATAAAATTTTATTCCCATAAAGCCCATAAAGTGAAGGCCTTATTTTTATGCCACACGAATTAAAATTTCAATAAATGCTACTTTATTTAGACGCATTTCTGACATTTATCCCTCTTTTATCAGGGAAATCGCATACTTATGTCACACTCGCAAAAGAAAACATGCATTCTAATTTTTAAAATTTAAACTTATTAGTATAATTGTGTCAGAATAAAGTAATTGTTTTTAAATTTCAATTTTGCAAGTTCTAAAATTACGACTGAAAAAACGAGAGGTTTTTCATAAACGTCAGGTTAATCATTATTACGCTGCGATCTTGTAATCGAATTATATGCGGCTAATACAAAAGTATTGCTTTATTAATTTTTAAATTTTTATTTGAATATATTATTGATATTTTTCTTATAAAAATTATTTTTGGCGTTGTTAATGAATCAGTTTAAAAATATATATTATATATGAAAAATCTATTAGAATTAGAAAACAAAAGGTTTTATGTTCTGTAACCCGGGAAGCCTGGGATCGACTCCCTAGTTTTAATGATTACCCAACTTTAGTTTTGTTCCTATTTGAAATCTAACTACATATGTTTGTCCATTAGTTAACAATTGAACAATATTTATCTATTAAATACGAGCGTTTTCATTTCATAATTGTTGTTACCAACTAATATTTGTTTATCAATTACGTATATTATTCTAACTGAAATACCTTATGTACATTCGATAAAACCACAAATATTAAGTATCTAGCGCGTGCTAAGCTCCGTATAATTTGACTATTTATCAGGTCCTTTGAAATTCACTATTGTAAAATCAATGTTGTTTCAAGAGAAATTTGCAGAATTTTTTTTTATTATTCTGCTAATAATATGGCTAATTATTTTTGTTGTTTATCAAGACATGGTTTAAGATTCATCAGTATTAAATTACTAGCTGACTTAACTAGCGTCACACGGCACCGTGATAATAACTTTCCAGATACCTAAAATCAGTATTAAATGATTTATAATTTAAAACGAATTTTTTTTTTTTTTTTACAAGCAATCACAATTATAAATTAAGTAAATATATAGTCACTTAAAATAGGATTAATTTCATGAAAATGTTTTAAAATATAGTACAGATCTCAAGTTTTTAATGGACTGTACGAGGCGCATTCGGAAAGTAAGTACCGTTTCATTCTAGCGCCGCCACAGCGCTGCGGCGGGTGTTCCGCGAATACACGCTAGTCTTCCTTGTTCACTGGCTCTCAACTGACGCCATTTTTGCTGCTTTACGTTGTGTTTTCAAAATGTTTAAAACAATTACTGATCCCGCCGACTGTGATACCGTGCTGTTATTCGATTTTTGAACGCAAGGAATGTGAAACCGGCTGAAATTTATCGTCAAGTTAAAGATGTTTACGGGGAAAACGCGATGACTGATGGAATGCTGAGAACATGGGTTAGAAGGTTTAATGAAGGTCGAACAAATGTCCACGATGATGCTCGGAGTGGTCGGCTTTCTGTTGTCAACGATGATCTCGTAAGGAAAGTTGATGAAAAAATCCATGAGAACAGACTTTTCACAATGACAATTTCAGACGAATTTCCGTAAATTTCACGAACTATTTGGTGTGTTTGCTGGCGTCACTGGCAGAAAGTTTCTATGAAGAAGGTATAGATAAGCTGATCACCTGCTACGACAAGTGTTTGAACATTGGCGGAAACTATGTAGAAAAATAGTTTATGCTCTTTGATGTAAAAATAAAATTGGCGTGAAAAAAAAAAAATGTTTTACTAGTTTTTTTTTTTTTTTTTTTTTTTTTTCCAAAACGGTATTTACTTTCCGTATACGCCTCGTATAAATGATTTACTACGTTTGCTTTTTAACAGTAATACACCATTCAATCGAATAGTATAAATAATACATTTTATGCTAAACCTAGACATTAAAGTAACGGATTTAATGTTTGAGATCGATTCCAGATTTATCTCAACTTTAAATATTAAATTTAAAGTTGAACTAATTGAAGAAATTTCTATAGAATTTTAATAAATTATTTGTAGATAATTCGTGAAAATTTACAATTAAGCAATTTGAAAGAGGATCATCGTTTTAATTTTAGTAAATAAAAAAATAATGTTGACATTACATTGCAAATATTATTTGAATTAGCTGTAATGTCGTATTGAAAATATTATTTTAATCAGCTGTAATATTGTATTGAAAATATTATTTCAAATCATACTTTACTAAGACTAGATGGAACCCGTCAAAATTTGACGGCAAAAAACTTGATAGTACCATAAAAATAAAATTCATAGCTGCTTTAAAATGTTTGAAACTTTTGCAGAATAATTCAAATAAATAAAAAACCCACTTTGAATTAAAGCTAGGTTGAAGAACAGCAATTGGCTAAGTTTCACTGGCACATGTACTCGCGGAATTTCTTTCATCTGACACATTTAGCGCTGTTGTGCAAGTAAATGGTAAGTGCCCCCTTGGGGAGGGGGAAATGGCGGGATGGACCAAGGAGATGCATAACATGAATAAGCAGTCAAAGACCTTTCAAACGATATGTAACATGAGGGGTGTGTGCAAAATTTTAAAAGGTACCCCCTTGGGGGGGGGGGTAAAGTAGGGGATGGACACGGAACATGCATAATATGATTAAGTGGTCACAGACCTTTCCAACGATATATAACATGAGGGTTGTGTGCAAAATTTAGAAAAGTACCCCCTTGGGGGTGGGGGGGGGCAAAGTGGGGAAATGGACATTGGAGATATGCATATGATTAAGCAGTCACAGACCTTTCCAATGATATATGACATGAGGGTTGTCTGCAAAATTTAGAAAAGTACCCCCTTGGGGAAGGGGGGGGAAAGTGGGGGGGAAAGTGGGGAGATGGACATTGGAGATGCATAATATCATTAAGCGGTCACAGACCTTTCCAACAATATATGACATGGGGGTGTCAACAAAATTTAGAAAATTGCCCCCTTAAGGGGGGGGGAAGTGGCGGGATGGACCCCGGAGATGCATAACATGAATAAGCAGTCAAAGACCTTTCCAACAATACGTAACATGAAGGGATTGTGCAAAATTTACAAAAGTACCCCCTTGGGGGGGCAAAGTGGGGGGATGGACACCGGAGATGCATAATATGATTAAGCGGTCACAGACCTTTTTAACGATATATAACATGAGTGGTATGTGCAAAATTTAGAAAAGTGCCCCAATTGGCGGGGGGGGGGATGGACCACACAGATGCATAACATGAAAAGGCAGTCACAGGCCTTTCGAATGATATATCATATGAGCGGTGTCAACAAAGAAAAGTCTCCGCCCCGTGTAGGCAAAACATACTCCCCCCCGCCGCCATAATTATTGATGCGGACTCATTTTTTAAATTCGTTCGCACCCCTCTTCTCCCGCAAAATGTTGTGAATTTTAAAAACTCCACTTACGAATTTTTTTATACCAAAAGCACTTATGTCCGTCGTCTGCATGCAGAGTTTTGTGCTTACAGACGCCAGACACAACAACACACACACAGACAGACGTTTACCGACATTAATAGTATAGATGATACTCAGTGCCTACACATTTCATCCTTTATAATTCAGCCAATGAGTTGACGGTTGTTCATTTCCAGAAACGAAACAATAATTCTTTAGGATGAATTTTGTTTGTTTGATACACCGTGGCAGAATGCGTGCAATGCAGCGACAGGCGTCACAAACTTTTTAGGGCACCTGCAGACTAAAAACATATAATCAATCTTCGCGGGAAAAAAATCCTAGATTTCGTCAAATGATCACGGGAAAAACACTAATTTCATCAAAGGATCATGTAAAACGTGAATTTTGTTAAAAGGCCACAGAAAAACGCGATTTACACAAAAGATGAGCAAATTTTGTCAAAGAATCGCAAAACAGGAAATTTCACCCAAAGATAGCGCTTTCTTGCCAAACTTCGTCTAAAAATTGTGGAATAAAATGTATTTTATCAAAAAATCGCTGGAAAACGCACATTTCGTTAAAGTATCGCGAGAAAAATGCGTATTTCTTCAAAGATTGCTGAAAAAACGCGAATTTCATCGAAGGATTGCTGAAAATTCATGAATCTTATCAAAAGGCAGCAGAGAAAATGTGATTATTATCAAAGCATTGCGAAAAAAGAAAATTTCGTCTAAGGATCACAGAAAAACGCAAATTTCATAAAAGAATCGTGGAAAATAACGCAAATTTCGTGAAAAAAAAATCGCAGAAAAAACACAAATTTCGTCAAATTATCGCTGAAAAAAAACACGAATTACGTCATAGGATAGCTGAAAAAATTATGAATCTCGACAAAAAAAAGATACAGAAAAAAATGCGAATTTCATTAAAGAATCACAAAAAAAAATGCGAATTTTGTTAAAGGATTGCGCAAAGAATGTGAATTTTTTGAAAGGTTCGTGTGAAAAATGAAACTGTCTGTATTAAAAACAGCACACACACAAACATCTATACAAACCTCAATACACACAAACATATTATAGGCAGGGCTTGAAATTCAATTTTTCCAAAGACGGGAGTCTCCCTACCAACATTTTTAAATGGAGGGGAGTTGTAATGTTTGGGAGGGAGAAAAAAAATCTTTAAACCCCACTATTCTTTTACGTGCTATTTCAAGAATTACATTAATGCAGACATGACAAAATACCATTGAAAAAATTAAGTCAACTGAGAATGATTATGTAAAATGTTTATTTTTATTATAAAAAAGGGAAGAAAGTTAAGTTTTATATATGCAGTGTATTTTTCAAGTTCCATTAAATGTGTTAGGGAGGGACCCTTAACAATTAGGTTGTTAAATAAATTTCTGACTTTAGATTTTACTTGATTGAGATTCACCGATCGATCGTGGAAAAGACGCAAAGTTCATCAATCTGTCGCGGAAAAAACGCTAAGTTCGTCGATCTGTCACCAAAAAACACAAAGTTCGTTGATCAGTCGTGGGAAAAAAGCAAATTTCGTCGATTGATTGCAGAATAAACAGAAAGTTCGTCGATCTGTCCCCAAAAAACGCAAGGTTCGTCGATCAGTCGCTTAAAAAACGCAATGTTTGTCTATCTGTCGCAGAAAAAACGCAAAGTTCGTTGATCAGTCGCAGAAAAAAATGCAACGTTCGTTGATCTGTCGCGGAAAAAACGCAAAGTTCGTCGATCAGTTGCGGAAAAAAGCAAATTTCGTCGATCGATTGCGGAATAAATGCAAAGTTCGTCCATCAGTCAGGGAAGAAAGAAAAATTTCGTCGATCGATTGCGGAATAAACGCAAAGTTCGTCGATATGTCCCCAAAAAATGCAAGGTTCGTCGATCAGTCGCTTAAAAAACGCAATGTTCGTCGATCTGTCGCAGAAAAAACTCAAAGTTCGTTGATCTGTCACGGAAAAAACCACAAAGTTCGTCGATCAGTCGCGGAAAAAACACAAAGTCCGTCAATCGGTTGCGGGGAAAAAAAATCACGAAATTTATCGTTCGGTTGCAGGTAAATTAAATAATGCAAATTTCTCCAAAAATGCTGAAATTTTTTGGGCGGGAGGCTCCCGCTCATGATCTTTTTTGGGCGGGATTTCAAAATTTTCCGCGCGAATCCCGCCCTGAAATTCAAGCCCTGATAGGTATAGTTTTAATCTGAAATAATATACTGAACTTGAACTAACTTTTGAAAAATCGGGTTAACCCAAATCCAACTTGCAGAAATCTACACTCAGTCTGAAATCGACTCGAACCATAAAGACAGTTAACCCAACTTGCAACAAAAATAATTATTTTCTGTGAATTTTCGGATTTTTTCTTTTCTCAGAAATGCTGTAGTCATTTTGTCCCCCAATTTTTCCCTTTACAATTCAGCCAATGAGCGGTGGGGGCCAAAGGAGCGTTCCTTATCACAAACATCAGAAACAAAAGATAAGATACGTTCGTTCGATGTCATTGTTGAAAGTTTATGGATTTCTATTATTAAAGTATTTTTTTCATTTTACCGTATTTATTTTCTTTTTGTGTTGTATGTATTTTGCTACTTTGAATTTTTTTAAACTAACCCTTTTTTTTGGAGAGTGAGAGAGAGAGATTTAGTAATTTGGTGACACGAAGTTCCGCAAATTCTTAAAATCCACAAATCGTTTCCAATGTAAACAATGAAATTTACAATTAAGTTGCAAGTGCAAAATTTAAGTTTTTTAAAATTTTCATGTCATTCTGTACACATTTTAATATGTCATTCTGATCATTATACATATTTAGTTATGCATTATTAATTATTTACTTGACCTTTACTTTTAATATTTTAAATATTTCAAACTTACAGCTGAATGTAATTATTAAAACATTTGAAATACTGCATTCGAAAAATGAAATTTCAGCTTAGAAACTCGACAATTAAAAAATTTAAAGTAGAAAAGTACTTATGATATAAAAAGAAGAAAAAAAAATACACCAGAATTTATCTGTATTACGAAAGCGGGAGAAATGATTTTCTGTGCTATACGAAAAGATATCCAAATAACTCAATCATGAACATAGAAATAGGTATCGGTTTTTATGTTCAGGTGCACTCGAAACTTTTAAAACGGTAATTGAATGAATTGAAACTTTCAAAAACTTTAAAATTTTAAAACGGTCATTGAATGAATGAAATTCATCTCCGCCTTTCACATCCAGAAAACTTGCTGTGTCGCCAATTATGTTTATATTATATATATATATATAAAAATAATAATTCAGGCACTTTTCCGTTATACGGACACCATTGTCGCCAAACAAACATACATACATACATTTTGGCATAGTATCCGTATAACATAAAAGTACTAAAGTTCATGGTTTAAAATCACAATAAAATATCATGAAATTTATTGATTAGTTGTGGGAAAATATCGGGGAAATAATGTGTTTTTCGTGAATTTTTTGTTTTGTTAACAATGTGGTTAGAGAGACAGGGAGAAATCCAGAAAACTTGCTGTGTCGCCAATTATGTTTATATTTTATATATATATATATATATATATATAATAATTCAGGCGCTTTTCCGTTATACGTACACCATTGTCGCCAAACATACATACATACATTTACATACATACATACATTTTGGCATAGTGTCCGTATAACAGAAAAGTACTAAAGTTCATGGTTTAAAATCGCAATAAAATATCATGAAATTTATTGATTAGTTGTGGGAAAATATCGGGGAAATAATGTGTTTTTCGTGAATTTTTTTGTTTTGTGTTGTTGTGTTTAATTGTAAGCATTCATTATAATTTTCAGTGCATTATTAAATTGAAATTTTTGTTTAAAATATGTAAACAAAACATTGACCAGAAACCTGCACAATTTCTAATATAGATAGATAGATGCATGCATGTAGTACTTTTAATTATTTGGTAAAAATACTGTGATCGTCACTGAGAAAACCTGAATTTAACCTAAAAGTAATTGTCGAGTGTTTAAGCTGAAATTTCATTTTACGAATACAGTATTTCAAATGTTTTAATAATTACATTTAGCTGTAAGTTTGAAATATTAAAAGTAAAGGCTAAGTAAATAATTAATAATGCATAACTAAAAGTAATTGTCGAGTGTTTAAGCTGAAATTTCATTTTACGAATACAGTATTTCAAATGTTTTAATAGTTACATTCAACTGTAAGTTTGAAATATTAAAAGTAAAGACCAAGTAAATAATTAATAATGCATAACTAAAAGTAATTGTCGAGTGTTTAAACTAATTTCATTTTACGAATACAGTATTTCAAATGTTTTAATAGTTACATTCAGCTGTAAGTTTGAAATATTAAAAGTAAAGGCCAAGTAAATAATTAATAATGCATAACTAAATATGTATAATGATGAGATTTTTTTTCTTGAATTATTCAGTGAAACTCGTCTTATAAATGTACGCAAATAATTCACATCAAAATCGTAAAATAACAAAGTTTTCTTTCGTGTTTAGCTATGCTTAATAACCAAAAAAACTTGATTAATACCAAAAATTATTTGGTAAAAATACTGTGATCGTCGCTGAGAAAACCTGAATTTAATCATATCACACAGAATTACATATTAAAAGTTTAAAATTAGTTTGTTTACATCGGAAACGATTCGCGGAATTTCGTGCCACGAAATCTCTCTCAAAAAAGGGTTAGTTATAAAAAATTCAAAGTAGTAAAATACATACGACTTAAAAAGAAAATAAATACGGTAAAATGAAAAAATACCTTAATAAAAGAAATCTATAAAGTTTCAACAACCGAACAACCAAATGGAACACATACGCTTCTAGAGGGAGGAAAAAGCCTTCACCTCATTGGCTGGAACATCGCGTCTGAAGATAGTAAAAGCCTCTAGCTGATTAGCTGAATGCTCGCGCATGCGTATAAATAGCATTTTTGCACGAAAAACTAAAAAGCAGGTTAGCTTTAAGTATATGGATTGGTAAACCTACATATAGTTGCGTTTGTTGCACCTATACTTTAAGGTCCATTTCTGTTCATTTAAAATGTATTTATTGTTGGCGGAGCAAAATATTTGTTTTTGTGAACAATTACATACATTACATTTTCAGAAAGTCCATTTAAACTAATTTTCCCACTTACGAATGCGTTCAGTTTGTTTCGCTTTATTATTATCGCAATGTTTTATCCGAATTATAACTTAAGCTAACTTAATCACAATGTGTTATTTGATGAAATGTAAACTATGACTGCAATCGTAATAAGATCTTAATTGGAAAAGGGGATATAGTTTAAATTGTACTTTGTCTGAGAGCACTCGGTAAATTGAATTGCAATTAATTGGTAACGCTCGCTTGTACCGATTTCTACACATGATCAATTGAAAATTTATTCTGAATGAGTAAAATATTGCCTTATCTTTCCTTATTTTATTTGCTTGTCAAAGTTCGATCATGAGAAGAAAATTCTATTAATAATCATTTAAGATACTGAACTTTCGTCATCAAAAAGATTTGTTGAACAATGTTGTTTTTGCAGTGAATTAAATATTTCATAATATGGAATGAATATATGAAATGATTTTCCATTTCATAGTGAATGATATCAACATATTAATTCTGGTAAGCGATGAATTTGTAGAATAACATATGTTTTGCAGTCAAAGGCTCTAGATGGAAGACGATGTTTATGAAATGCACTAAGAATTTTCCCGTAAAAATAACAGGAAGCTGTATTATTATCAATACATTTAGTGACAATTCACAAAACATAGACAATTCCACTAATTTTCAAGTTGACATTTCATAACTCAGCTGCGTTACGCCATGGAAAAAATCATGAAGATGTTACATATTATTAGAGATATACACCAATTTAAAGACACTTCTCCTCCAAGTGACGGGTTTTATTTAAGAAGTCAAAAAACATAAAAATTCTGAGCTCGAAGGTTGTGTAACGCGTTTTATGCTCTTCAAGGAGTAAGAATCTTTCGCCAATGCCGGGGTAATTTAACCAATTAGCGGGTTGCAAGGCTGTGGAACTCTTTATTAATTTTTTTATTTCCAATGCAGCAGGCGAACAGACATTATCCTTATGCCGTACAGAGATCATGAAAAAAAAACAGAAATATAAGTAAAAATGTAACACCAAACACAGGAACAAAGTAAAGGGTAATTAACATGATAACCACATAAAATCAAGAAGTTAAAATGTGTAAAGAGTCTCTGGCCTCCCATTAACGGGAGTAAATGCAGTTCTTCGTGAGTGCTGAACAGTCAGCGAGGTGGTCAGCAGTCATCGCCGCACCACTGCAGCAGAGGGGGCAGTCAGGACTAACCACTATCTGGAGACGGAAAAGATGAGCATATAAACAATCATGCTTTGTCGCGAGACGAAAGGCAGCTGCAGCACTGCTTCTTGGACAATCGGGGAAGTTAGAGATGGTATTTCTCCACGATTTTTCTTTTGTTCGTTCCTTTAGTAGTGATATATGTGATGTCTTAATTATTTGATTAACCATTGAAGAGACTTATAGTTAATTAAGTTACATGAAGCCTGATAGAGACAGAAATTAATAGAACAACCTTTTTTGGCCAATTCATCCGCCTTTTCATTACCGGGAATACCACAGTGTGAGGGGATCCATTGTAAGACAATTGTCTTATGTTTTTTCACGCATATCTCTTATTAAAGATCTGCACTGTACCACGGACATAGAGCAAGGGGCTTGAGAGCAGTTGGCAACCGCCAGAATCGCAGCTTGTGAATCTGAGAAAATGACAGCTTGATTGAAAATTGAGAAACGAGCATTTAGTTGAACCAGGGTTACTTTAATTGCTTCAACCGCACCATCAAAAGCGGTCCCAACGAA
The DNA here is from genome assembly GCA_963931845.1 of Maratus michaelseni. Taxonomy (NCBI): domain Eukaryota; kingdom Metazoa; phylum Arthropoda; class Arachnida; order Araneae; family Salticidae; genus Maratus; species Maratus michaelseni. The sequence goes on along the minus strand of OZ007594.1, from coordinate 94,261,461 downwards.
AAATAATGAGAGAAATGCTCACAGTGAATACCTGCTCCAACCACACCATCCATCTCAAGTTTCGAGCCGTCAGTAAATATGTGTAGCCATGTTTCAAGAGGAAAGCGATTGTAAATCCTCTCCATCCCAGCAGAGAACAAAACTGCAGTACAATCATTAGATTTTGAGACAGGACTCATAAGGTCCAGGTGATAGAATATTCTACAAGCCTCCAAGGGATTTGTGGGAGGCAGCAAAGGTTCATTCCGCGGTGGAATTTCAAGTCCGTCCATCTCTTTTAATACAGCTTGGGACTCTTTATTACACTCAGCATAATTTTGAAGTGAAAACGTTAGACGCGGGGTTGCAATGAATCATGGGATATCAAATGATAATTTTAATAAAAATAAAAATGCTATTAAGAGACGTTCTAAAGAAATAAAAATTTAATGTCTCAAATTATGAAGGAATAAATTAGGGTTTTTCACAAAGAAGTATTGCTTTTAACAGATTAAAGTTTTTAGAATAAGAATTAAGAGAATATGTTGATTAAAGATATGGAATTAAAATATAATTTATATTTAAGATATTATTAAAAGACAGGGAAAAAAGTAGAATTTTAAGAATTTGGAATAAATTAATTAAGGCAAAATGGCGAAATGTTTTTATTATATATATATATATATGTGTGTGTGTGTGTGTGTGTGTGTGTGACATTTTGCCACAAATGGAAGACATTTCTAGCACACTTGAATTAAACTGAAGTTTAAATTAATTTATCTTCGCAGCCGAGTATTTTGGTGATTGCATAAAATAAAAATACGATGCAGTCGAAATCATTTTATTCAAACAAACTTCTTTAGATTCCGGGGAAATGCTCTATTTACGAAACAATAGCTTTAACAACTTGGTTATTAACAACTCTCCATAGAACAACATGATATCTATTAGATACCAATTTAGCAGCAAGCAACAGTTTATTTTTACATCTTTTCGACGACAAAATCCCCTGCTCTCCTTAGCTGGATAAATTTCACCGCTCGTTGCAGGCGAACACATCAGTTAAAAAAAAACTCTCCGATGGCAACGTTCCATTATATTCCCAAATCCGTCCCATTTTCTTTAGCAAACACCAGCGTCAAAAATTCTCCACTGTCAAAGTTCTCTCCGAATCAGGATGTGCGAGAGTTTTAAACTCATTTGCGAAAGAATACAACACACGTCACGTGACCGACTTTTATAAAATCAGAAGGTTTTTTAAAGATCTCTATTAGCATTTCCGGTGGAATTATCTTGTCGAAAAACAGTTTCCTCGCGGGAAAAATCATCTACGCTTTTCTAGAATTTCGATAATCTCGTACCAGATGCCTGCCATATCAACAAACCAATTTATCTGTTTTGAGGCTGTGGTGAAACTTTGAATTTAATACGTAATAAAAAAAATAATAAAAAGAAAATGAATCTTTGTAGAAGGAAAAAAAAATGAAAGTTTTTCGGAAATATTTTAATAGACATTTAATATTTAATAATAGAATAGCCTTACGGGAATAGGATTTTCTGAGCGGAATAATTTAAGAGATGTGATATTTTAGCATTTAAATAAAGAAGTTATAGCAATTTGACTACACGGGAATAATAATAATGAATTTTAATAATGGATTAAAATAAAGATGTTCTATTTAAATAATAAATTAAAAAAGCTATCGCCATTTTTAGATCTAACTACTTTCGAATAAATATTATTAAGTGGATTAGGATAAACTGGGTTTACATATGGATAGTAAAAGACTATTTTAAGAATAAGAATTATTTTAATGAGCTGGGGTTATATACGGAACATTATTAAATGGAAATTTTTTATAAAATAATTTAGCAGATTGCGGAAAAAAATTAAATTTTGTAATATTATCCCCCCCCCCCGTCCCTAAAGATTTTGGATAAAGTTAACAGTCTCAAAGATGCCAATTTTGAATCCTTTTCATAATCAAATCGGGTCTAGTTTTTTTTCTTTTTAGCGTTTAAGGCATAACGCCCCCCCCCCCTAAGATAAATAAATAAATAAAAAAATAGAAGAAATGCAAAATTAACGCGAACAAATTAACGAGAACAAATTATTCCAAACAAATGTTTTTTCATGTTACGTAATCACGGTTGAACTGTACAAGTTCTTAACATTAATCTTTCGATGTTAATGATATCTTACTCTTATTAATGAGATAAATGTCTACAGAAACAGTTTACATACTATTAAATGCACTTTTCATCTTCAACTTTTACTTAAAATATAATCCATTTGTGTATTTTTTTTTAAACTATAGCATTTAACTTCATTAATCACGACTTAAATTGACAAATGTGTAATTCCCTTTTTTCTATCATTAAAGAAACAATTAATACTTTTAATGTCAGCAGTAGATATTTAATATGTTTCTTTTTTATTTCATTAATAATCAAGAAAGAAATTATCAGATCTGTGTTTTTCTTTTCGTTCATGATTTAAAGGTTTATTATTATTATTATTATTATTATTATTATTATTATTATTATTATTATTATTTATTTATTTATTTATTTATTTATTTCTTAAATATAAGCTGCGGAGAAAACACAAGTTTCTTTATATATTTTTCATTTATGTACTTTAAATCCTTAAAAATAATGTACAAATTTCATTTTGGCAGATTGATTCAATTTAAAAAACAATGTTTACTGATTATAAACATTTAATAGTGATATAAAAACTTTAAACGTTCCTTCAGAAATAATTTTATCAAATTCAATTTCAAAATTTCAATAATGTATTATATTTAATACATACACTTTTATTCAATAGCAGCATGTGGTTTCAAGACACTGTTAAAATAAGCATGCACTTAAAACATCGACGCAGATAAATTAAAGTAAGCCTCATCGAGTTCAGAATCAGCGCTTGACACAATCCCCAATTCATTTTCTGTAGACTGATTGACGTATATCCTTCATCTCCTCCTTTTTTTATGACCTCAATGGACTCAAAATGCGCTCCTAACAATTGGTAATTTTAGAATCCGGAACAGAAAAAAATCCCACGAGACCACCTCAGGCGAGTACGGTAGTTGGTAGATGACAATCTTTGCATTTTTGGACAAACACTTGCGCACCTTTAGCTTTCTGAGATGATGCATTATTGTCGTTCAAAATCCACCTGAAGTTTTGGCGATTTTCAAGGCGTTTGGTACACGAAATTTCTCACACGAACTCTTTTTTCAACCAATTTGACCATTGTCAAAAATCATAGAGCACTGAAAAATATGATTAAAAAAACAGTTGCTGCCAAAGCACTAAGTCACAGATGGCACTTAAGCTCCGTGTTTTAACTCAGAACAGTTTTAACAACGAACAGAAATAAAATTGCCGTTTTATCTTTTAAATGATATATTCAGGGTATTTTTTGCCCATAATGTACACAAATAAAAGAACTAAAAAACAAACAAGCAGAAAAAAAAATTCTGGAATAATGTATGTAGCTCGTAACAGAATATAAATTTAAACTTAAATGCAATAAATAGGAAAGTCATTTCCGTATGTGAAAGTCCGTAAATTTCTTTTTGTTGGTGACATCATATTTACATTCTGTAACCGTGTGTTATCAAATAACTTCCTTCAATGAAAATTATGTATGTTTATCCTGAAACAAAAATTCCGTATACACGTGTTCTAGGTTTTTATCTGTAAAACTTTTTCATTTTATACAAACCGAATATAAATTGTACTTAAGCAGTAATATTTTGTTTTATATGAGCAGTTGTACAGGCTCCTGTGTTTATATAATTGTTTTGATATACAAAAACCAAGTTGATGGAGCTATACAAAACGAAGAGCGAAAATACTTTATATGTTTGCAAATAAGCTCAAATAAACATGAATGAACAGTAACTTTGCATCGGAATACAAAAAGTAAGTAAGGTTTATACATCCTGCGTGCAAACTTAGATATAAAAAATATTCTGTGGCGATATATATTTTATGTTTGACAAAACGTAATTCTACAGTAGGTTCACATGCTGTTTATATGAAGAGCGCGCGTGACAAGACTTAAGTTATTATATTTTGATATCAAATTTGAATGGAAGGTTTTGCTAAGATATTTATGACAATGGCTTTAAATGAAGCCATTTTTTTCAACTGTATTAAAATTACATTATCTAAAATTTGAGACGGAAACTTTGCTATCTTCTTGCTATTTATAAGAATTCTTTTCAGTTTTTTTTTTTTTTTGCTTTTTTACGTAAAATGATTTCAATTGTTTGATTTGACAAAAATTTTATTATAATTTATCGCTTATTCACATACTTGAAATGAGATTATGAAATTGACATAATTAAAAATAATGCATATTTCTTTACAATATTTTAAACACTTTCCAACATAGTTGAAAATTCTTTATGAATTCGGTTTGTCTGTTTGTTTGTCTGTCTGTGCTCTAACACAGGTAAATATACTCAGATTGTCAATTTTTTGATATACCAGGTGTTTATAATATAAGTATCTCTATTTGGAGATGTCTGTAGCTTAAAAGAATCACCCGAATGAAACCAAAATCGGTGCACTTACTATTCGAGAAAAGGGTAGAAGAATGGAAAGGAAAAATTGCAATAATCGCCGACAGATAGCGCTTTTAAGTGTGAAACGTAATATGTAATACAAGAACAAAGAGTTAAGGAGTAAAACCGGATGACAAACCTAATTATTGGAAAGTGTCACAGTAAATGTGGTTACGCTTTTGCATGGCGGTGCCGATAAAGTTTAGGTTCCATATGGCCATTGTGCTGGAGGACACAATCCAAATGGTGCACGAACTGCTCAACTGCGGAATGTAGCGCATCAAGAGTGAAATTTCCCACATGTTGTAATATGCGATATTTTAAGTCATTGAGTTTCATTGACACCTCCGTGGTACACAATGGCGTTTGTATGGACAGGCCCCATAGCGCCATCTGTTAGCGATTATTGGAACTATTTTTTTTATTATTCCATTCTTCTTCCCCCTTCTCGAATAGTAAGTGTAACCATTTTGGTTTCATTTGGGTTATTCCTTCAAGATACAAACAACTCCAAATAGAGATACTTATAACCACCCTGTACGTTACGAAGAATTACTGTGGCATGTTCGATACCGAAAATTTTAAAATGAAGCGAGCAGCCTTTATAGTTCGTCAAAAAAGAACACTCTATTCCGTTGCATTATGGTCTATATTAGGAGAATCGTTCACAATGTAATATTTTAATAATGTTACACTATTTCAAACATATTTAAATTCATATTATACATCACTGCGGAACACCTCAAATTGATTACTGTAGGTTATGGTGTGCATAATGTTTATCGTTAATTTACAGGGACACTCAAAAGAATTACATTTCAATATGGCCTATTGGAAAATATCGTTTGCAATGTATCTTAATTATGTTACACTATTTGAAACACATTGAAATTGATATACATCACTAAGGAGCACCACAAGATGCTTACTGTAGGATATGGTGTGCATATTACTTATCGTCCATTTACAAGGATACACAAAATAATTCGGTTTGAGCTCTGTCTATGACCGATAATTCCTCTAAGTACTTTTTCAGTTGTGATAGGGGATTTTTAATTTAAGCAATTCTTTGCATTTTACGTATTGTATATAAATTATATAGATATATACAGGGATCCACAAATGACATCATTTCCTTTTATCGAAGTTCAACCGTTTTGGGAGTGATGGCAGACACTACGTCCGACAACCTATATACAAAAAGATATGATTCGAGATATGTTAATCCTACAATGAAGCATGGCAGAGGACACGTTAAGTTGTGGGTTTTTTTTTTTGGAAAAGTTGTCGGTTCATTAGTAGAAATCCGCGGAAAGATGAATGGTGCTATGTATCAGGATATCTTGCAAGATCATTTGCTGACTTATTGGAGGAAAAATTGCGATCGCAACTATTTGTTTCAGCATGATAACGACACAAAGCATACATGCAAGCTCGTAAAGCAGTGGTTTTCACACACAAAAATTCCGCTTTTCAAATAGCCAACCCAATCACCCGATCTGAATAGATTTTTAACATGAATAGATTTATAAAAGATTTGTAACGAACTTGACAAACGTGTGCAGTATTTGTAAATATTCCAATTGAGCAGAATTTTCCCAAAAATTGCAAGAAGAGTGGCAAAAACGTACCATAGATGATCTTCAACCGTTCAATGAATCGATGCCACGTCGCTGCGCCCAAGTACTTATTGCTACAGGTTTAACAAAATACTAATTGTAAATGTTGATGATCACTGCTATTTTCTATTATTTTTTCCAAACTTCCCAAGATGGTCAGAAACTTTTGAGAACATGCGTTTTCTTTTGCAATTAATTTTGTCAGTTAAATTTATTGATATTTATTTATTATTTCATAAATAAGTTCCTAACTATTATGTCAATAAAATGTGTAAATATCACTTTGAGATTCATCTTCATATGGATATACCAATAAATTAACCAAAACTTTTATGCTGGCCGGAAACATTTAACAACCACTGTAAATGGATAAGTATCACACCAGCAACAAAGGACTGGAAAAATATAATATAGAAAAAAATGCCTTTTATCTCGTTCTTATTTTTGATTTTACGTGTAATACTTGATTTGATTTCACCAAATTTGCAATAATTTTAGAAGAATAAAACTTTTTCATGTAAAATGTCATAAGGTATAGGATATGATATTCTACCTCTTCGTCTTAAAATTTCATTGACTGAAATTATTAAATATTAAAGAAAGATACAGAATGTAGATAGAGAACACTTTCGGAAAGAAGTTAAAATGTAGATACCAAATGATATATGCAATTTAGCACAAAGTGACTAATGGGATTCATGCTCTTCCTCTACAAAGTAATTTCAGATCACAGACTGTAGATTGATTCACTAAAGGGATTAGCGTAAATTTAAGTGGAACCTTTCAGTGTCACGAACGCTGTTAACTCAGTTCAGACGTGATAATTTACAACTTTCATTTGCCTAAATTAGAGGATAATTACAAATTGTGACTAGCAGGCTATTATTTCTAGTTAATTGTATTTAACACTAACATGAGGATACTTAATGATGATGATAATATGTTTAAAACTGCAGAATTGTCATTGATTTCACTCCCTCATGAAATAGTATGTCATTTGTGAATAAATCACTCTGATAATGAAAAAGAAATCATTGTTGTAGCAATTCTTGTGCTGCGGATTAAGATTATGGAAGATTGTTAATTGCTCACAGTTACTTCATTTTTTGCAAAAATTATATATAATTATATGTATTGTAAGAATTAAAAAGTCAAATAACTTCTATTGAACGTAGTGGATGCTCGTGAGTTATTTAAATAAGGGTTCACAAACATAATAAAAAACAAGTACAAAATAAAATATGTAGTTTTATTTAATGAAATACACAGAATGAATTATAATTTTACTAATCAGCGTACAACCATTAAAAAAAATTTACAGAGTAATTTCAGCTCTGCTGAAAAATTAATTGGTGTATAAAATATGTAGGTACGGCTCAAAATGCAAGTTAAAATACAGTTGTAATGTCACAAGTTAAAACAAATGCAAATATAAAAAATAAACACACACATTTATTGGAGAAAATTTCTTATCACTTTTCTTTCTATAAAAGAATGTACAGTGTGGAAGAAAAAAAAACAAGAGAATATCCCATCTATATTATTCGTCAATTTGTTGCAGAGAAAGCAAAATTAGTCATTTGATTGAGAAAAATGGCTTCTTTGAATTATGTCAAAAAGTAATTCATAGAGAGCCGTCTTTTTATTGCAATTGTAGCAAACTTTTAAATTTTGAATACGAAATCCTAATTTTCACATATTTGCAATCATCAGAAAATTAATTTTATCTTGCAATAGCAAATCGTAAGACATTCGATTCACTTGTAATTATGAACATGTAAAGTTTTGAACTTCTAATCTTAAATTCATTTTTAATAGCTGCAAAACAAATTGAAGTATGGGAAATTTTTTAAACATACAGTGGTTGCCAAAATTGAGGACACCTTTTGGAAAAATGTTTTTTGAAGCTTGATGGATCATAACACCAAATATTTCTTAGTATTACCATAAAAGCTATATACCACTGGAAATATAATTTAATCAAGACTATTATGCAATACAGTTTGTTGAATTCTAATTATTTTATCAAACTTTATAGCCTAATAATCAGTAAAAGGCAGTAAAACCTGGTTAGGTTGATGATAATTATTTTTCTTGAATGTAGCCAATGCATATGAATGTTTGGAGTGACAGACAGACTCCATTTAATTTGGTAATGTGTCGATCAAAGCTAGGGTAAAATTTAAAAATAAATATGCCATATTTTGTTACTTATAGGAGGACTTTTATCACTATTTTTTATTATTGCTATCAAGTTGCTAATGTTCTTTGCAACTTTTCAATTGTTGAGCAAGTAAAGGATAATAAAAGTACGAAAACATCATAAAGAGTTGAGTATGCACCTAGAAATCAATGTATAATAATATTGTTAAGTGTATAAAGCTATGATTATGAAGAAATTGAAAGTAAAATTGGAAGTAAATTGTCTGTGTCACGCAAAACAAGACTGGTAAAGGCAGGAAAAAGTGCAGGAGAGCAATCAGCGGTAGAAGATTAAGTTCCCTGTTTGTAGGTCACAGAAAATAATCATCTTAGTGTATGCAACATTAAATGGTGCACTGCAATGGGGAACTGATTCAAAGACACTTTTGTAGAGAATGTAGCATTTTCGTCTAAATGCTAGAATTTCATGAAAAAAAAATTATGAATCAAATAAAGGTTCAAAATATTAAACTGAGCTAAAAGTCATGTTTACCAGACAGAGAAATAATAGGGTCGTGTTATTTGAAGTGTTATTTTTTTTAATGAAATTCTAGAATTTAGATAAAAAGACTGCACTATGAACAGAACTGTACTTCGATTCAGCTCTCCATTGCAGTGCACCATTTCATGTTGCGTACAGCGAGATGATTGTTTTCTGTGCCTATACAAGGGACTTTACTCTTCTACCGCCAATTGCTCTCCTTCACCTCTTTTCTGCATTTATCAGTCTTGTGTTGCGTGACTTAGACATCCATTTGTTAATTTACTTCCAATTTTACTTCCAATTTCTTCTTAACCAGAGCTTTCAACATCTAAAAATATTATGCATTGATTTCTGGGTAGCTTAATCAACTCTTTATGATGTTTGCTTAATTTTATTATGCTTTACTAGCTCAAAAATGGAAAGATGGCAAAGAATTTTAGCAACTGGATAGCAATCATAATAAATAGTGATAAAGTCCGCCTATAAGTACCAACAAATATATAGATATATTTAAATCCTACTCTAGCTTTGATTGACACATTTCCAAATAAAATGGAATCTGTCTGTCACTCCAAATATTTATTGGCTGCATTCAAGAAAAGGAAAAATAATTATCATCAATCTAACCAGGTTTTACGGTCTTTTTCTGATTATTGGGCTGTAACGTTTCATAAAATAGTATAATTCAACGAAATGTATTGCACAATATTCTTGATTAAATTATCTTTTCAGTGGTCGGCTTTTATGGTATTACTAAGAAATATATATATATATATATATTTGGTGTTATGATCCATAAAACTGCAAAAAAGCATTTTTCCCAAAAGATGTCCACAATTTTGGCTACCACTGTCAGTTAATTACAAAACAAGTTGGAATTTGTACGTTAAACGTAACAAATGAGGTACGTTCATACTATAACTAGATTTAAAATGTAAAAAAAAATCACCGTTATTATATCAGTGAAATGAATTATATCGTCTGTTATGAGCGAGATGAGCATGTCTTTTTTTATTACGTATGTTGCGTTCACAGATGCGAATATTTTTTCGACACCAAACAGCACTGCTAAATTCACCGTGGAAATCTTGCTTTAAAAATGATTATCTCCATGGTTTAATATTTCTATGACTTACGATGAACGAATCTCTTCCCTTTATTTACTTTAATGATTGAGATATTGGGCTTTCAACCTAATTTCAACTGAAGTTATTCTAGAGTCTATGCATTTTGCATGTAAAGCAAATAATTTTTTGAACGATCTTTCTAAAAATGTAACTTTTATGCTATTTTATTCGAAAAAATAATTTTTAATAAAAATGACCGCTTGGCATATCAAAAATGAAAAGGTTAGGCAGTTATTTTTTTCCTCAGTCACATGACTTGCGCTTTTATTATATAGATTATGTAGGATTTAATAGAATAAAGAAAAAAACTTCTATTAATATATCTTTTTATGTTTTCATTCGATTTTCATAAAATTTGAAATGTCTTTTCAAAATTCTGCAATGATTACATATATTAAATTTCAAACCATTCGGTTGGGCAGTTTCTGCGCTGTTATATGCGGACGGACGGACAGACGGACCAGACGTCGACTATAGGTGCTACGTATTTATATAATTACGAACGCACATAAAAATGAATTTTGGAGACTAAAATAAAACTAATTTAGAAATATTAACGTATTTATTTAACTGAATGGAACTCGGTTGAACAATTTTCATTTATTTATGTATTGTAGATTATATTTTTGACATATTTTTAACAGGTTTTAAAAACGCAAATGATTTAACTTGAAATACATATAAATGAAAGTACTACGTCTTAACGCACTGATAGTTTTTATATGAAAAATGCGCATTATCTGCTTAGAATGACGCCAGTTTCTTATGCAAAAATATAGTGAATATATCTGTAATATATTTTAATTTTTATTGGTTTATAAAAATGAAGTACGTGTGTTATTATTATTATTTATTATTGCGCTGTTTTTTAGAGTTTGGCAACAGGAAATAAATAAAAATACCTCAGAAAAAAAAATATATCTATATCTATATATATCTATATCTAACATATATATATGCTAGCACTATATCCAAAATAAAACTTCATGACAGATTTCTTTTAGATGTGCCTTAGGGAACTACCGCGAATATTATAGTTTGAAAAGAAATGATCGCCTGAATAAATTTTTAACTATCGGGTCTATAGATGAACTTCGTCAGAATGTACAGGGTGATTAAAAATGAATATCCCAACTTTGAAGGTCTATACCTTCTAAACAATAAAGGTAGTATTCCATTTCATACATCGAAGTGAGTGAAAAGTTATGAAGTTTCATAAATGTAAACATTCGTTTTTTTTGGCGAGAGATGGCGCAATGAACGGCGGGTTTAAATTGAACCGGCATATTCCGTTGCGAGTTCATTCTTTCAGTTGCCGCCGAGATACATAAACGAGAATGTATTTTTTCTGCCTCTACCAGCTGACACTGCTACACTTCTGCAACCAGTTCTCTTTCCGTTTTATTTGTGAGCTGTTATTTTTAAAAATATCACATTTTTTAAAACACTTTTATTGATTTATTTTATTCTTTAATAAGAAATCCCCTATATTATAAAATAATGCAAGAATGAATTTTTTCAATCTGGTTTATTTTTAAAAGAAATAATGAGCATTCCATTTAACTCAGAAAAAGCACTTGAAGTACAATAATATTCGAAAACAAATAAAAATATTATGAAAGAATTTTGTGATATTTATTATGTTTACTCTTAAAGATAAACTAATTAGGGAAAAAAAAAACCTCCCATTAGCTGTGTGTTGTTGTTTTTTTCAACTTTCTTTCGTCGAAGTATATAAATAGTTTTTTTTTTGGTGAACTAATTAAACAAGTAAGTTATTATGATTGTCATAAAATAAATCTTACAAGAAGATAATTGTAAATTTCTAAGCTTTTAGTGCCGATTTGAAGTGTTAATTAAAATTCCAGAAGGCTATGAAGCTTACAGTTATTGATTAGTTATTAAGATTAATAAAATAATCAACATTTATTGTTTAAAAAATGTAATTGTTTTAATTAACTTAAATTTTCTGTTTGATAAAAAAAATAATAATTCTGTTATTTTGTAAACATGTATTAATACAAATCTCATTTCTTATATTAATTGTTTAGATAGAAGTTGTAAGATTATAAAGCTGTTATTTTTATATACTGTGATTCGAAATTATACATGTTTTTCGTGTACGATCGCATACATGTGCATATCGTGAATCATACATTGTATGAGACACATGTAAATTAAATTGGATCGTATTCAAAGTTTGCAGATGTTATATATTCAACTCAGTCGGCTACTTATTTTATTTCAAGACGACTAGGAATATCTATCATCATCACTTTATACATAATTATTATTTATAAAGTATATATTTTTGAAAATAATTTATACCTCTCAATCTGAGTGATTTCTTTTATAAGGTTCCATTTGCCTAGAAGAAGAAAATATTAGAGAATATTTAAAAGAAAATTTAAGTAATTTACTCAAACCTTAGGACATTTCTTCTACGAAAGAAATCGCAGAAGTAAGAAAAATTACGCAAAATAACGTGGTATTTTAAATGATGTTTTAATCGTTATTTTTTTCACATATTCAACTCGGTCGGCTACTTATTTCATTTCCATCCCGACATCTATCATCATCACTTTATGTATTATTATTATTTATAAAGTATATATTTATGAAAATAATTTATGCCTCTCAATCTGAGTGATTCTTTTGTTAGTCTCCATTTGCCTAGAAGAGGAAAAGATTAGAGAATATTTAAAAATATATATATAATTTACTCATATCTTATTTTCGGTACGAAAGAAATCGCAAAAGTAAGAAAAATTACCCGAAATAACACGGTATTTTAAATGATGTTTTAATCGTTATTTTTTCAAATAATTATCAACTATTTGTAAGATTCATAAATAAATAATAAGGAAATACTAATTAATAATTAATACGTAAATAATAATTAATACTGTATATTGCATTAAGAAATTTAATTTTTGCTCAAAGAAAAGAAAAAAACAGTTATAAACAACCATTTCTAACCTTTCTGAAACCATTGGAACTTTCATTAAAAATCTTAAAGAATCTTTGTGTTGGTGAGTTGTCTAAACAGCAACTCTTTGTCAGATTTTAGGGGATGGGAAAATTTCTAAGCAATGCTATTTTTCTGTTAATGTATTTGTTACGGTCAATATGATTAATCCTGTCATTATTATTAATAACCGGTTATTATTAATAATGACCAGATTAATCATATTGGCCGTAACATATATATATTTAAATTAACAGATAAAAATGACTTGTACTCATTGTTAAAAATTTAGAATATATAAAAAAAAACTGTAACAACAATTCATAACGACACCTACTGTAACGGTTTTAACAATATATCTTTCATGGAGAGTGTGTATTTTACTGTACAAAAGAATACAAAAGCTATTTTCGATAAAGTTGGGTAGCTGTTTGATTAATTAAAGATTTTTGAAGAAAAACTAACAAACAAATTTAATTTAAACTTTGCAACTGTAAATCCTACTGTAGATCTTTAAAAAAAACTGTAAAACTTAAAAATCCCAACTCTAAATGCATTCCCCGTGAAATGAAAAAGACTTTCACATGTTATTTAGAAAAATAATATGAAAAGTTTATGAAAAGTGAGAAATTCAATTTTTGAAAAGAAATGTTCGTTCACGATCCGTAATTTTAAGAATACTCTGCTTCGAAATTCTTTTACAAGGTTAAAATACGAAATTAATATCACATAATAAAATATTATTTCCAGTATTTCATATAATCATAAATTTATTTCAAATATACAAAGTGTAATATTCGTTTGTCACAGAATCTAGCTTTATATACAGGGAAATTACAAATGAATATCCCAAATTTGAAGGGCTATATCTTCTGAACAATAAAATGTAGTGTTCCATTTCACACATCGCAGTGAGTGAGAAGTTATGAAGTTCGATAAATGTAAAGGTTCTTTTTTTTTTTTGGCGAGATATGACGCAACGAGCTGCGGGTTGAAAGTGAACTGACATGTTCCGCTGCGAGTTCCAGGGCCTGACTATCGACGGGGCACACTTCCACCAGTAAAATTTAATAGAAATTTTCCTCTTATTGAAACGCCCTATTCATGTAAAATTACTGTGATGGATAACGAAAAAAATTCTATTATTTTTTACTGGTGGAAGTGTGCCCCGTCGGTAATCAGGCCCTGGCGAGTTCATTGAGTCAGTTGCCGTCGTATACATGGAAGAGGAACAGTTATGGAAAAACGAAAAATAAGAATTAGGGGTGCGTTTTGGGAGTCAAAAAATGGTGAAATGCGCGCCCCTTTATTTTCAATGAAGAATACAAATTCACCACCAAATTTCAACAACACAAATTTCTGGAGAACACCAAGCCGAATTGTAAACATTACTAGCATTAAAAAAATGATAACTAAATAATATTTGCTGTAATTGGAATTGTAAAAGAAATTTGAATAGTAAAAGAAATTAAGTATTCGCTTTATTGTACATAATATTGTTATGTTGCATTTTAAAGGTATACTGTAATTTAAATAACATTTAAAAAAAACGTTATCCAGATGTTGATATTTATCCCAATGCCTGTTGAAGTAAACAGATCCCAGAGAGCTTAAGTTCATACGAATGTTTTGGCAAGGCGGTCGAGTTGGGTGGCACGACTTTGAGGTAGGTAAAGGTCCTTGGGAATCGAGTCAGCGATAATCCCCTTTAAGAATCAGTTTCGTACACTTTTCCCCTTTGAAGCAATAAAATAGAGTTGTTGTAGACTGAGATAAAACAGGCAAGATTTGGTTTCATCATAAATTTATCAAGAGTAAGCGGGATAATCTAGGGATGTAAAGAAGAGGTCACAAGAGGTCAGCGTTACTTAAATATTCAAAGTGTTACTTTAATATACAAGGCGGGTCTAAAAATGATATAATTTGTACAATTTTAACCAGTTAGAAGCGCCGCAACGGGTCTCTCTGGTTGGAGAACGGGCGTGGCTGCTTCACCCCCCCTCAGAGGGTTTTAAAGAGAAAACAGACTGAGAATAAAAAAAAGAACACTCATGCAAGAAGAGATTATATGGTTCGAGTTATACAGTGTTGATGATTCTCTCTGGGCTTTCTTGTTGCTGAATAGAAAATTGGAGAAGTTTTCCCCTTTTGGGACTTATTTTTGATCAAGTGTGACTGAATATGAAATAAAAACATCTTAGGTCCCCGGACCAATTCAGGCTTGAAGCAGAGACACAGATACTCTGAAGAGAATGAGTTCCCCATGCAGCAGTGGCGCGGAAGCTATTTAGATATTATAGTTACCCGAAGAAAATGAAGTTCGTAAGCAGCAGTTGTGCTGAAACCATCTCAGACATTATAATTATCTGAAGAAGATGAAGTTCCCATGCAGCAGTGGTGCAGAAGTTTTATAGATATTATAGATACCCGAAGAAGATGAAGTTCATACGCAACAGTGGTATGGACGCTATCTCTGACCTTCTGGTTTTACTAAGAAGATTTCTGTGTGTATGGAAAAGATCCTAAACTGAAGCGAGGCAGCTACTCTTTGTGACGGAACTGTTAAGTGTATTTGTCAAGATATGGAACTGTTAATTAATGGCGGAGACTCGTCACTCTACATGTTTTGGGTGTAATTTCAAGTGTTCTTAAGTGTTGCACTTTAATAAATAGTTAAAATGAACTGATCCGTAGTAAGTAGATGAATTGATTAGCCAGTAGAAGTTGCTACTCCATCCCTGGTAAGCTCTGTTAAGTATCTTATTTTATGTTGTTGTAAAAGTGAAATTAATGAGATTTTAATGATAATTGAGAAAAGTAAAATG
The DNA here is from genome assembly GCA_963931845.1 of Maratus michaelseni. NCBI lineage: Eukaryota > Metazoa > Arthropoda > Arachnida > Araneae > Salticidae > Maratus > Maratus michaelseni. The sequence continues at coordinate 94,245,674 of OZ007594.1, read as the reverse complement.
TATATCAATTAGCTAAATATGAAGCAACTGAGAATTTTTAATATTTTTGCTGTGAAATGTAGCTATGTGAATGATCCAACTATTGAAATTTTGGAGGGTTATAGGAATAATATGAGTGATTATAAAGATAATTTTATAACTATGCAAAAGAATCTCTAATGTGTAACCTTTTATGAAATTATAATATGAAATATGTTAACATTATATTTCTGTATTTAATGAGTTATAAGATTTTTAGTGGTAAAGTTTAATTTTACTTCTAGTCATAATTTAGAAATATAAAGATCATTAAGTACCTGGGAAATCTACAAAGAAATATTTAATACTTAATAAGCAATGATTATTTAAGTTGACTGAATATTAAGCACGAGGACACAACGCAAATGTAACGAGAGTTTAACGGGAGTTTATCACTATACGTAAGTTTAATATTGTTTTTAAATTTAAAGTATTCGATAAGATAATATTAATTTAACTTTTATATAACTATGTAAGTAGTTGGTTAAGAATTACCAAATATACAGTGTAATCTTTATGTTCTTAATTTAAAGTTGATTACTGAGTTGAATAAAGTAATTGGCAATAATAATTTAAATGAAATAGAAGAAAATAGGAAAGAAAATAAATTAAATAAAAGAAAAGGTAATATAACAAATAACAAAAAAATGTTGTGAAGAATAAACAACATAACAATATGTCAAAATTGTGTAATAATTTTTGAAAATATATTTATGAACATTATATAAGATAGCAGATTTATGATCTATATATACTTTAAACCAATGAAGCACTCAAAGATAATTTAAAATTAGGTGCAAATGGGGTAAATTTTTAAACGGATATCTCAATTTTGAATCGATTTGTGGAGCCTTTTAGTGGACAATGGTTCAAAACCTTAGCTCTAGGCAAGAAAAATAACTGGGCATTCTGTTGCCTCCATACTAACATTTTGGTACTTACTATGTTGGAAATTTTATTTGTCTATTTTAGGGTGGTAATGAACACATTTAAAGATACTGAAACTTTTTGCAATCATATGGGAAGAATATTTATTACAGATTTATTTCTAACAATAAAACTCTTACTAGCATTTAGCAAAATCATTTTTATTTTTTGTTTTCTGATCTACATTCTCTTGGGCTCAGATCGGCTCAGATAGCCTACGTGGTATAAAATTGGATATTGGAAAACAATGGTTGAAAACCCAGTAAAAAAATACAGAAAGAAAGGGCAGTAAAATCTACCAGGACAAGTGTGATTATGACTTTTCTAAAGCTTTTACAGAGATGAACTTCCTTTCTGTAATTTCTCAAATTGTAAAGAAGATAATTTTCATTTTCTCTTTAACTATTAAATCAATAATCTTATGATTCAAATATTGCTAGTTCAGTTCCGTAAATAAACTTGTAAACTAAAATATTTTGTTCCTTTCAAAAATAAAGTCTGAAATTTTTCATCTACTGTAAGATTAACATATGGGTGTGATTTTACCCCACTAATACAATGGGGTAAGACCAGATTATTTGACTTTTTCTAAAAAAGCATTTATAAAAATATGAGAAACAAATCATATATTTAAAATGATATTATAGTAAAATGAGAAAAACAGATTATTTACCCAAAATTATAAATAATTTTGTTGGAAATTCCGTCATCAAAAAGCAATTACTAATAAGATATCTGGATTTAGAATACTTTCCCTTACATATAAAAGCATCCTTCAAAAGGAATTTTGAACGCGCTACGCCCGCCCCGGCATGTTTTGATGTTATATTTAAAACCTAAATCTATTAAAATCAACTAATGGTCTCTGTTATACCGATTGTCAATTTAATTTCTGATATATAGGTATAATAAACTTTCAATACTGAGGAAAAGTTCCTAAGAAAACCAAAATAAAATAAATCCCCCTCTCTGTCTTTTAAAAAGCGAAAAGCGGAAGTTATCTCCTACAGTTGAAAATGTAGTAGTTTTCCCTCACAATCACAAAAACGGAAACCCCTCCGAAAATGTTCTAAAGTACAATTTAATCGGAAAACAATATCATCCAAAGCACTGACAAAAAAAAAAACTTCTTGCGATTTTTTTAAACGATTTCCAATTAAAAAAAATGAAAAATTAAATATTATTAATTTTAAAACTAAAAATATTGTTAGAAACAAAAAAGTTCACAGAAACAGCGCGGAGGCAGCATGCCATTTTAAGATATTCATTACGGTTTTTAATTACTAGCTCGGCTAAGTATAAATAAATGTAAAAATCTGAGCTTCGTGTGCATTCAGACTGGCCTTCGACTATCCTCATCCAAGTTTACAGACTTCTACGTGGAAGAGATTTTTCTGGGCATCAACAACAGGCACACTTACACACGGACAGCATATTTCTTTTATTACTGATTTCTTTTATTTTATAGATGATGCTATTTTGAAATTTTACCAGCTGAGTTAAAAAGTGTGCAGACAGGTAAAAGTAACATGCGCCGCAGACTCCCATGAGGGGGCGCACCGCGCACAATCGACTACCGAACCCATGTCCTTATCCACTTTTATTGCGCCAGCAGCTTTGGCTCGCTACGGCGCTTCGGCCGGTCAGAGAGCCGATCCAATACGGACCCTCTAACCTTGTACCCACGTGAGACGACGTAGATCGTTGCGACACGCGGTGAAAGCACGGGGAGTCACCGCCAGACGTTTGGAGACGGGCCGGCGTCCCCAACAGCTTCGGGGCAGGAAACCCAGAAGGTAAACCAGGCCATAGACCTTAAGTCGGGATGTTTCAACCCGTACTTGCTATACCTGAACTCGAGGGGTGTGGGAACCTACAGAGGTGGTCAAGTTCCCTCTCGTAGTGGTGTGCAGACCGGTAAGCGAACTCAGAACCTATCGTCTGAAATTGGCAATACTTATCTAATTGAGTTACCTGAAACGTCATCCGAGAAACATAATTCACTCATAGAACATTTTTGGAATACTGCAGGCAACATTTTTGTGTTTCTTGAGTGAACTGTGTCGGTTGGTTAACGTCCCATGTATCTCAAATGTAAGAGCATGGGCAATTTAGGCTGATAGGGTCTTAGAAGGTTTTCTTAAAGCGCATACTCAGAATATTTTGAAAAAAAAATGCTAGTGGAACTACTCATGTACGTTGTAAAGGGTCAGTCAAATTTAACTGCGGAATCCCAGTAGAAAATCTGTAAAAAAAATAAAATATTTTCTAGTTTTTGGTGTAAAAACACGCGATTCAGCAAGCAGCACTTTTCCCTCGCCAAATGCAAGCGATTTTAATGCATTTGGAAACTCCTGGTTAAGTGACTGTTTAAAAGCGCAGTGCTTTATGAATTTAAACTTAAACGATTAAATAGTGCATTATTTTTTTTATAAGCTTATATAATATATATACAAGTTGTGTGTGTTCAACGTATTTAATTTTACGCGATTTCGACAGTACATAAGTTTTAAGTGTATGCTAAGAGTAACTGTCCGATTGAGAACGCTCTTATCATACTTTTCGATTTCGATATTGAATAAATTGCTGTTTCCATGGCAACAATACTGTTAGCTTGTTGTCTGTCCAGAATTGGACCTTAATTTTTAGTTTGACGCATTTTTAATCAATTTAAGTTTTGTCCTAAACAGTAGAATATTATCGTTAATTTTCTTTATATATACATATAAATGTATATCATAAAGCCTTAGCTGTAAAAGTGTATTTATTTAAGTTAAACGTATTTAAACTAGTTCAGTATGAAGAATAGAAAAAGTTTTTCCCAAAACAGTATTTATCACAAAAGCGTACTTTTTTTTTCTTTGTGTCACCAACCAGTGATAAATCGCCAAAAACACGAAACATGCATTTTTTTTACGGACGTTATATCGAGGTACCGCAACAATTTTGTAAATAAACATATGTATCATCATGAGAAGAATATTCTGTAATATTTTCAAATATTTCTGAGTATACGTTTATGGAGACTTTCCTTTTGAGTTCGATAACCGATATGAACACATTTGCACTCAGAAAGGATTCGAGATTGTACGACATCTTTACCAATCAGTATTATTGCGTTAAAACAATAAAATTATTATATGGTGAAATTGTTTTAATACTCGGTTAATAACGCTTGCGAAAAACATTTATTTTTTATAAATTTAATTTCATTGCTTTAAAATGTGAAATACATTATGCGCATTGTTCTGATAAACAATAACATATTTAAAACTGTACTACTTTTTAAATTTTTGTTGTAGTGGTATTTTATCGAATACGAAAACATAATTTAAACATGACATACATTAAAAAAAAGAAAAGGGCCCAGTTAAACTGATGGCATTGAGCTCACAGGCTATTCATAATAATTGTATGTTATATTCTTATTTCAAAGAATAATGCCCTAAAAAACCGATAATAAATTAAGGGGGAATTTTCCTCCCGTTCCCCCTTTTATACTTAACAAGTGAACCTCCAAAACTAACCAGGGAAGCGCCTTATCACAACCTATATACAAAATTTGAAGCAAATCAGATAATTCTGCATGAAAAACCAATTTATCTAACTTAAGGGGCGGGGGATCAGACCCTCGTTCCCCCTTTATAGTTAACCAATGAACCTCCAAACTAATCAGGGAAGCGCCTTATCACAATGAAATTATATACAAAATTTGAAGCAAATAGGATGATTCTGCCTGAAAATCCCATTTATCTAAATTATGGGAGGAATTATCCCCCCGTTCCCTCCTTTATACTTAACCAATGAAACCCCAAAACTAATCAGGGAAGCGCCTTATCACAATGAACCTATAACCAAAATTTTAAACAAATCGGATATTTCTATCAAGAGTTATCGCGTTACGTACATACGTACATACATATAGAACGGGCGGGCACATTAGCTCCCAGGCTTTGATAGCCTGTGAGCTAAAAAAAAAATTAGAATCAAAGAAATTAAAGAAAAAACTATAATAGTTAAAAAATTATATAACGACAAATAAAATTAAGAAAAGAGAAGCGAAGAAGTAATTACGAGAAGATTTATTTTCACTTATTAATCATATTATGCAATTTTGCTAATAAATTTGACTAAATAGAACTTCGAGACATGAAATTAATTAAAACTTGCAAATATCATTCAAATATAGTTTGCTTTCAAAATATATACAAAAATATAAATTTGTTTACACACAATGCGCTGTTGCGATAATTTTTTTTCTATTAATGTATTTTGACAAAAGACATTGTATTACTAACGGAAGACTTTATTTGAAATCTATTTCAAATAATATGAATAGTGGATATAAGTAATTGTTTGTTCTTACAAAACGTAGTTTAATGGTTGCAAAAACATAACTGAATTTAACACAATACAAGCAACGGCAATATTTCATAATGAAGAAATAATATTTTGAAACAAATGATGAAAAATTATATGCTGAAAAAGCTTTGTTGGCAAAAATTACATTTATTAAATAATGAATGTAGATATCAAACCATTTTTCTTCTTATAGATTTAAAATATTAAAAGAAAATGGCATTTCCTTTTCTTGCATATTATTAGGAAAAATATTTCAGTGAAAAAATGTTTAAAATAGAGGGATGCAGTGTATATTAAGAAAACTATATTTGGATGCAGAAAAAATTATAATATGAAATTAATTTATTTTAAACCATGATATCATTCATAAATAACATAGAAAAGCCATTTATTTAATTGTATTGTTTAAAATTAAGGATTATGACAAACGAATTTTTCTGATAAACAATAACATATTTAAAACTGTATATATATTTTTAATTATTGTAGTAGTATTTTATCGAATACGAAAGCATAATTTAAACATTACAAAAATTTTAGAATCAAAGAAATCAATGAAAAAACTATAATGATTAAGCAATTAAAAATACATTTACAATTATATTAAATAAAATGTAAAAATTAAGTAATAAAAAATAAATTTTCAATTATTAATCATATTATGCATTTTTGCTAATAAATAGACTAAATAGAATTTCACGACGCGTAATTCATTAAAACTTGTAACTATCATTTAAATATAGCTTGATTTCAAAATATATACAAAAATATAAATCTGTTTATATACAATGAGCTGTTGCGATAAATTTTCTTGGAGTAATATATTTATAGATAAGACATTGTATTAATTACGGAAGACTTTATTTGTAGTTTATTTCAAATAGTAAGAATAGTGGATATAACTAATGGTTTGTTCATACAAAACGTAGCTTAATGGTTAAACTAGCATAATTGAATTTAACACAATACAAGCAACGACAATATTTCATAATGAAGAAATATTATTTTGAAACGAATGATGAAAAATAATATGCTGAAAAGACTTTGTTGGTAAAAGTTACATTTATTAAATAATGAATGTAAATAACGAACCATTTTTCTTCTTATAGAATTAAAATATTAAAAGAAAATGCCATTTGCCTTTCTTTCATAATATTAGAAAAAAGATTTCAGTGAAGAAAACGTTTACAATAGAGGGATGCAGTGTATATTAAGAAAACTATATATTGGATGCAGAAAAAATTATAATATGAAATTAATTTATTTTAAACCATGATATCATTTATAAATAACATAGAAAGGCCATTTATCTAGTTGTATTGTTTAAAATTAGGGATTATGACAAACGCATTTTTCTGATAAACAATAACATATTTAAAACTGTATATATATTTTTAATTATTGTAGTAGTATTTTATCGAATACGAAAGCATAATTTAAACATTACGAAAAATTTAAGATTAAAAAAATCAATGAAAAAACGTATAATGATTAAGCAATTAAAAAACACATTTACTATTATATTAAATGAAATGTAAGAAGTAAATAATAAAAAATAAATTTTCAATTATTAATCATATTATGCATTTTTGCTAATAAATAGACTAAATAGAACTTCGCGACGTGTAATTAATTAAAACTTGTAAATATCATTTAAATATAGCTTGATTTCAAAATATATACAAAAATATAAATCTGTTTATATACAATGGACTGTTGCGATAAATTTTCTTGGATTAATATATTTTGACACAATACATTGTATTAATTACGGAAGACTTTATTTGTAGTTTATTTCAAATAGTAAGAATAGTGAATATAACTAATAGTTTGTTCTTACAAAACGTAGCTTAATGGTTAGACTAGCATAACTGCATGTAACACAATACAAGAAACAGCAATATTTCATAATGAAGAAATAACATTTTGAAAAAAAATGATGAAAAATAATATGCTGAAAAAGGTTTTGTATGTAAAATTTACGTTTATTAAATAATGAAAGTAAATAATAAACCATTTTTCTTCTTTTAAAATTGAAATATTTAAAGAAAATGGCATTTCCCTTTCTTTCATATTATTATAAAAAAGATTTCAGTTAAAAAAGTGTTTACAATAGAGGGATGCAGTATATGAAAACTAGATTTTGAATGCAGAAAAATTTATAATATTTAATTAAATTATTTTAAAGCATGATATAATTTATAAATAACATAGAATAGCCATTTATTTTGTTGTATTATTTAAATATAAGTATTATGTCAAACACATTGCTCTGATACACGGAAACATATTTAAAACCATTTCCATTTTTATAAGTATTTTAAAATTTTTACTTTTAATAATATAACATAATGTATAAATGATAGAGCAAGACATTGAAATCAAAGAAATTATTTAAAATTGGTGGATTGGACTTTGTACCGTTATATTACAATAAATGATCAATGTAAAAATAGCATAAATAAAAATATCTAAAATAGAAAACAGCTGTTTTGGAGCCTCTAAAGCTCCATCATCTAAAGCTCCAACATCGGGGCCATTCCATCTTGCCCCCGAGCAGAGATGCAAGGATACTTACATGGCTTATACTTTTAAATCAGTTTTTAATATTTTTAACTTTGGCACTGATGATGGAGATTTAGAGGCTCCGAAACAGCTGTTTGCTATTTTAAATATTTTTATTTGTGCTATTTTTATGTTGATCATGTATTTTAATTCAAAAAAAATTAATCAGAAAATTCTGCAGCTTAAATTACTAAAGGAAACGAAAAATTATATAAAATAAAAAAGTAAATAAAAATTAAATAAAGATTAAATACGAGAAAATAAATGCATTATACATTTTTGCTACTAAATAGACTTAAAATAACTCCAAATTCAAATAAATAAAAGAAGAAAATGTCATTTAAATATGACTTGATTTCAAGAAGGTATATTAAACTATAGATCGATTTAACTACAATGCGCTTTTGATATGAATGTTTAGTATCAATATATTTTGAAACATACCATTATATTAAGGACGCAAGACTTTATTTGTAGCCCATTTTAAATAGCATAAATAGTTTATTTGTGTAATGGTTTCTCTAAGAAATTACATTCTCCGACAAATGATCAAATATGAAAAAGCTTTTGTTTGTAAAAGTTAAATTTATTAAGTAATGGATGTATATAACATGCAATTGTTCAATTTATAGAATTAAAATATGAAAAGAAAATGCTCTTTCCTTTTATTTCATGTTGTTCGAAAATAATATCAATGAAATAATATTTACAATAAAGGCAGTGTATATAATAAAATCTACATATTCAATGCAGAAAATTTTATAACATATGATTTAAACATTTTAAAGCATGATACCATTTACAAATTTTTTGAAGCAGATATTTATTTAATTTTATAGTTTTAAATCATGGAGTATGCTGGACGTATTGTTTTAATACGCAAAAAACATACAGGGTGATTATAAAAAACTATCCCGATATATGAGTCCTTAACTATCACACCGTTCACAGAAACTGGCGGAAATTTTGGTTTTAAGTATTTTGAGGTATGCGCTCAAGAATCGTATGAAAAACAACAGTTAAACTCTAACAGTTACGGTTAAAGTGACAAAATTTCGAAAATTTCAAATGGCAACAGCCATTTTTTTATTGAAATGTGATCTTCGTAGTGAAAAACCATCAAAAGCGTTGGAACGGTACCTGTAGCTCGAAAATTGCCGGCGCTAGGACGACTAAGAAGAAAAGTGAAAACAACCCATAAAGACAGAGAAGCAACAGAAAACAAAACATTTTATTGTGTTTCACAAATTTTCCACGTCACTGAATAATAAAATGGAACTGAATAATAAAATGTTTTACTTTCTGTTGCTTCTCTGTCTTTTATGGGTTGTTTTCACTTTTCTTCTTAGTCTCTCTAGTGCCGGCAATTTTCGAGTTACAGGTACCGTTCCAACGTTTTTGATGGTTGTTCACTATGACGATCACATTCCAATAAAAAAAATAGGTGTTGCCATTTGAAATTTTCAAAATTTTGGTCACTGTAACCGTAACTGTTAGAGTTTATCTGTTGTTTTTCATAGGATTCTTGAGCGCATACCTCAAAATACTTAAAACCCAAATTTCAGTCAGTTTCTGTGAACGGTGTGACAGTTAAGGACTCATATATCGGTATAGTTTTTTTTTATAATCCCCCTGTATTTAAAACAGTATGGGTACTAATTTTAATAGTGTTTTATAGCAAAGGTTACATAATGTATAAATGACAGACATTACACTAAAAATTAGAATCAATGAAATCAATTCAAGCATTTTGTAGATAAAATGATTAAAGAAACGGCAAATAAAATAAGATAAAATAATAGACAGGAAGTACACTGTAAAGAAGGATACATATTTGTTAATCAATGACAATATAATATAAACACAAACGAAGATATACAATAAACTGTTCCGAGTTACCCATGATTCCGAAAAGTGTTCTTTATATTTATAACCTTCAGAATTGAATATATTTTGGATATTTAAAGAAGCATTAATATAAACAAAGTTTTTTTTTTTTGCGGCACTGATTTTCCGAAATTTTCTAAAGAGTTTTTATAGTGTATTAATTAGTTTCTCAAACCTATCAATTCTATCAATTCTTGAATAAACATTTTCAGTTGCGCAATAGCATTTATACATGAAATAACAACAAAATAATACTAATTTTACTGTTAATGTTAATACACGTTAATTAATTTATATGCTAATTAATTTATATGTTTATTAACTCTTTGTCGTCCGGCGACACCACAGTGGTGTCGTACGTAAAGTATCTTAATTTTAATCCTTAAATGCTACGTTGGCGCCAAAAGTTGGGAATGAAATTTCTCTTTTATGAAGTACAAAAAGAAAAGATTTTACTTATTTTCGAATAAATTTGTTTCCAAAATCTGATGTCAATCAATCATTTCAAAATTTTATCAATAGAAGTATTTTTACGAGACATGCGCACGGCAAAGTGTTAATGTGTTAATTAATTTATCACGCTTGTCTATAAAATGTGTTTGTTGAGCATAAAAATATTTACTTGTGAATGGATAGCATCCGAAATACCTATGTTAAGGTTTGAGAAATCTTCTTAATACACTATAAAAACTACTCGGAAACGTTTCCAAAAATCAGTAGCTGCAAAAGAAAAAATATTTTTATAAATATTTCTTTAAATATCGTAAACATATTGGTTTCTGAGTTTTCTAAAGAAAATAAACGCTGATCGTAATCGTGGGTAACTCCGATATATTATATTTTCCTATATTAACAAATATTTGTCTTTCCTTTTATAGTGTAAATGCGACACAATTATTCATCATATACATTTTTGCTAATAAATATGCATATTGAAGAGATTAAATTTAAGAGATTAGATTTAAGAGAACATTTACAAAGTTAAATAAAACATGAAAATATAATTTAAATTTAACTTGGTTTCGCGAATTATATTTTAAAATATATGTCTATTTATATGCAATACGCTGTTTATATGAATGTTTTGTATTAATAAATTTTGAATCATGGTATTTTGTCGCTGACTCAAGACTTTGTTTGTAGCCTATTTTGTGCACTCACAAATAGACGATATGAGTATTGGTTTGTTCTTACGAACATAGTTTAATGGTCAGACTAACATAACGAAATTTAACACCTATCAAACAACAGCAATATTTCATCATTAAGGAAATACATTCTGAAACAAATAATGAAACATGATATCCAGAAAAAAGTTTCGTTATTGATAAACTACATGTAGAATTTAGTATGGGCTATAATATAAGGCCAACTGTTAAAGCTTGATATTACTTGCAATGGCAATCAGTTGATATTTATAGAATTTCAATGTTTTAAATTAAGAAATACATTAAATGAATTCTGGGACAAACGAAAACATATTAAGCGGCAAGTTACTTTTTAAAAGCATTTTGTGAAAAGGAACTGTATAATTTAAAATTGAAATTCATTAAGCATAAATTTAATTTAAAGTAATTACTGAAAAAATTCTGCAGATAAAATTATTATAGAAACGAATAAATTATTATATAATATAATATAATAAAATAATATATTATACAAGAAGTAAATAGGCATTTCTTAAAAAATATTACTACCCATGCCCATTTTTGCCAATAAATACCAATAAAAGTTCTCCAAATTGAATTAAATAAAGCATGAAATATCGTTTAAATATATAACTTGACTTTGCGAAGGTATTTTAAAATATATTTACATACAATGCGCTGTTGACATGAAAGTTTTGTATTAATACATTTTAGAACACTGCATTGTATCACTGGTGAATTAATTTATATAAAGACTATTTCATACAACAAAAAAATCTATATGATTAATGATTTCTTCTTTTAGAACATACCTTAATTGTAAATTAAATATAACTGAATATAACACAATAGAATCAACAGCCATTTTTCATCGTGAAGAAATTACATTCTGAAAGAAAAGATAAAAAATGATATGCTGAAAAACGCTTTAGTAAAACTTTAATTTATAAAATAATGAAACTAAATTGCAAGCCATTTTTTACTGTTACAAAATTAAAATATAAAGAAAAATTGTATTTTTTATTTCAAAATTTCAATGCAAAAATGATACAATGAACAATACAGTGAATGAGAAAAAGGCTGTAATATAAGGTAAATGTTTCAAGCATTGGTATGATTTACTAGAAGCATTTTTCAGGTGTTCATTTAATTTTAATGTTTTAGATTATGAAATACATTAAACGCATTATTGTGATAAACAAAACCTATTTAAAACGATAGGATTTTACTTTTAAAAAGAACAATAAAATAGTATAATTTAAAAAGACACATTTACCAAAAATATAAAATTAACAAGAACGAAAAATCATGCGTGAAGCATAGATTATGTAACACTTTCCAACGCTTCCAAAATAATTTTACAAATCATTACCGTTTAATAAGCTGAAAGATAACATCTAAGTAAACAATTTGGAAAACGCATAACATATTTAAAAATGTAATTTCAGGAATTTCCAACATATATTTCTCACATATACAATATTCGGAAAAATATCCGAATACTTTTATTCAGCCCTGTATATGAACTATAGATTTGTATATATACTACATAGGATGCTAAATTTTAGTTTAGTTAGGAAACGCATAGCACAGTTTAAAATTCGCCTTCTGGAGTTTCTTTCAATAAACGGAAATGTGTTCAAAAACTTTTGTGCTGCCCTGTATATGAAATACAGAATTAATACACACCATGTAATAGACAAAAAGTGAGTTAAATTTAAAATCGCTTTCAGCAACTTAAAACACCCTTCCAGGAATTATTTTTAACAGACAGTAGATAATTATTTTGTGTGTCCCTGTAAATGAACGATGACTGCTATACACACAATATTTTGTAATAAGCCTCTTGTAATGCACCTTAGTGATATATATAAATTTCAATGCGTTTCAGATAGTGAAACATTATTTAATTAAACCACAAACGATTTTTCTCCATAGACGTAATGTAACGGAATTCTTTTGACTGTCCCTGTAAAGTAACTATAAGTGCTGTGCACACCATATTCCATATTAAGCTTCTTGTAATGCACCTTAGTGATAGATATCAATTACAATGTGTTTGAAATTGTGTAACATCATTAAAATAAACCGCAAATGATTTTTCCTCATAGACCATAATGTAACGGAATTCTTTTGAGTGTCCCTGTAAATAAACTATACGTGCTACACACTTCAGTTAAAATAGGGAACATGCTATATATAACGAGAATAACATATAAAAATTTCAAGGCAATCCGAGCATATTTACGGGAGTTAGAGCACGGCCAGACGGCCAGAAAGCCAGACAAACCGAAGTCATAAACCCTTTTCAATTAGGTTGGAAAGTGTTAAAAAGTTTGCGAAAAGTTTCTGATTATTAAATGATTATATAATCAGAAGGCTAAATTATAACCCAATACACAATAGAAAAGAGGTAAATACAATAAAGTTTTTTTTTTCAATTATCTATATTATAATACTGCAACTCCTGTAACTGTCTTAAGATATGGTGCTAACCACTTTGTTTTTGATATGCCGAGCGGCCATTTTTCATCCAAATTATTTTTTCGAATAAAATTGCATAAAATTTGCAATTTTAGAAATATTATTTAAAAATAATAATAATTTTTGAGGGACAATCTTCCTTCTCAGATGTATGTATCTACAGTTACCAGCATTTAAAAAACTGTATTCCTAACGCAAACAAACCGCATAAAAATAACTGAATTGATTGTGATTTTTACAGTTTTTAAGGAACGCGGTGAACAATATGCATTTTGCTCGCCTTCAAATAATAAAATCAGATAAAACCATTGACGTCAATCACCTATGAACCAATATGAAATTAGTTTTAATTTTAGAAGTGAAATTTTAAATAATTCAACTCGATTTTTTGCGTATTAATTTCCGAAATTGAAAAAAAATAACCGTTTATTGTTTGTTTGTTTCAGTATTTTTTTGTGTTATTTATGTTGGTAAAATTACTTCATTTAATGGACTTAAATATATATCAATCTACTAAGATAACTATTCCTATCAATCACTGTACTCTTACTTAAATCTGACTGTTTTTTTACTCATTTGATTGATGATGGCAATACATCAAGACCAGGCATAAATAACACTTAATGCAGTTACAAATGAAACCATCAAATCTGATTCCTTTTTAACAGATATTTGCTTATCATATCCATTGTCTATCAGTTTGCAGATAAAATCCCATATCAAGCCCATTAATGCACACTTTTTTTTAAGGCAGAATGCCGGAATCTTGAAAATAGTGTATCGCATCAAGATCTGTCAGTGGAAGATCCCAGATTTGAATCTCTTTATGTCTCCAAAAATCTAAAGAAATAAAAAATAGCAGTTAACTTATCTAGGAATAACAGACAAGTACCATATTTTTTTAGTATGTAAATATTAATCAATGTTGTAACTAACTTGCTGCTAACACTTTTTCATTTTAATGAAAAAACTTTTTATGATTTTTAAGTTTTGCTGTTTTCGCCGAATTTAACCTCGCAGTTTTTTTCTCGTGTGTCAACGACCCTTTAACGAAGAAGTACCGATTTTTAAATTCCTCTTGATATTTTGATTTTTGATGGTTTTTATATCCTGGACATGCCCATGCTTATATTTACGTGTAAAACTGTAAAACATTTTTAATTTACGAGCCATCATGAATGTTTTGTACTAAGGATGTAAGAAATAAAGGATTTAGTCGAGTACCGAATATCCTGCGGACGAATAGCAGCAGTTTTAAAATGGCACTTCGATTTTACATATATGTATATATAATGTAGAAATTATATATATACATACATATATTGTATGCTTAAAATGTTTAACAGATTGAATCTCTTACAATGCTTAAATGATTACCGCCCATGATTCACAATGAGACACTTCCGGAAACACCAGTTTGTACAAGTAAATTTTTGTTAAGACGTTTGCAAAAGGTAGAAAGTGTATTTTTAGCAAAAATTCTAATAGTTGTACCAGCATATGCAGAAACAAAAGTTCAACTTACTGAACATATAATTATTAAAAGTACGCGCAGAACTGAGACCGTTGTATGTCTTGATAATCCTCAATTTTCATTAATATTTTATAGAACATAATACAAAAGACACACATGCAAAACGCATTTGTTACCCCCAAGAGACCGTCTAGACGGACGAACTCTGACTAGTTACTTAGTAATGCGTTTGTGACTAATAAATAGACTAAATAGAAGGTTTCCAAATTGAAATAAATAAAACGATAAAATATGATTTAAATATAATTGGTTTAGCGATAGCATATTTTAAAATATTAGCTCTTTAAATAGAGCGCACTGTTGACATGAACGTTTTGTATTAATAAATTTTGAAACACGGCATTGTATCATTTACGGAAGATTTTATTTGTTGTCTTTTTCAACTAGCACTAATGGACATCATTAACAATTATTCCTTTTTGTGCGTAGTTTAATGGTATAATGTCGTAATTAAACAAAGTACAATCAAAATGAGAGAAAATTGCCCCAAAACGAGTTAGGATCTAAATACGAATACTTGCTAAAAGTTGGGGAAGGGCTGTGGCAATGTCACGAAATGGAACAGCAAGAAGTGGGGGAAGACTGGTGAGCAGATGACCTTGGTCCTTGACCTAAGTGGTCACGAATTTGTTTCATCAGAAAACCTACTTTTGAGGAACGCAACACTTTCAAAGTATGTGAAATTCAATTTCCTTACTTGTTCCGTAAAGCAAGCGGCTTCTGTCTGATCTCGAAGTAGATTGTCCGGACCTTCACGTAAAACACCTGTTTCCATCGATCTGCTTGTTTTGTAACGGCTGTTGAGACCATCAACTTGAAGTATTGGTGGGTCTAAAAACGGGTTAACATACCAATAACAATGACGATGATGAGATGGCGGTTTTATGGAGGATAAACATGCTGACTACAATGTAGCATGCATTTTCTGCGACGGTCTCTTTTCAGATAATGTTAGAGGCAAAGTTTAGATTTGGTGCTACAAGGGTGGGGGTTGTGAATGTACAGAAATGGAAAAATTGGTATACATCTGTGACTTTCGCAATTAAAAAGAAAATGCTCCTTTTTTACATAAACATCGAGGTACTAGTTGAATAGGTTTTTGAACAAAATTTGGTGGCTTTTTTAAAAAAAATCTTTTTACGAGATAAATTACTAAGTAGCCCATGTTCATTACCTCTTGAAAAACAGTCATTTTTATTTTTTTGGAAACTTTTTTTTTTGAACACTTTTTTTTTTTCACTTTTTTAGGTTAGCGTTTTGAACACTCGTATAACCTTTAGAAGAGTGTTTAGAAGTAAGCGACACCCAATTTATCCATTTTGGGTAAGCAGGTAATTTGGTAGATACGGAAATCAAAGTGGTAGCCAGTTTTTGTACCATTTCCTCTTATGTTTCATCATGAAGAAATTACACTCTGAAACAAATGACGAAAAATATTATCCTGAAAAAAGTAAAAACGTATATAAATATAACTTATTAAAAATTAAAAAAAGAATGTAAACAACTTGCCACTTTTACTCTCATAGCACTAAAATATAACAATAATAATATATATATTTTTTATTATTTATAAATTATTTCACAGTAAAACTTATTACAATAAAGAAGTGCAGTTTATGTAATAACATCAATATATTGAATGCATGAAGAAAAATCAATTAATATTAGTATAAATTAAATTCATAAAGCCTGATAGCATTTATAAATAAAATTTGGTCGTCATTTATTAATTTTTGGAATTTGTAATTATAAAATATGTATTGAACGCACTGTTCTGATGGACGAAAATATATTCAAAACAATTTATTTTTTATATTTAGTATTTTTTTCATAACTAAAGGCATGATTTGTTTTCAGGAATACATTAAGCGAAAATAAAATCAATGAGATAATAAAATTTAATTTCAGAGGAAAACTGATTAAATAAACGACTGTAATAAAATGAAAAGTAATGGAAAACGTACAAAATTTATAACATTAATTTTGAATTACTTCTCGAGGTATGCATTTCTGTTCTACAAATGACAAAATAGAATTTCTGTCAATTTAATTAAATAATCCACGAAAAAGAAAAATATTAAAAAATGACATGGCTTTTCGAAAGATATAAAATAGGATAAATATTTATTCATATACAATGCGCAGTTAGATATGAAAGTGTTATAAATTTTGAAATATATCAATGTAGCACAGACGAAAGATTTTATTTATAGACTTTATGAACTACTCCAAATAATCAATATGAGTAATAGATTGTTCTGACAAGACATAGCTTGATGGCAGAACAGCATAATTGAATTTAATAAAATATAAGCAATACTTCATTGTAAAGAAATTACATTTCAAAACAAATGATGAAAAATGATATGATGAAAAAGATTTTGTTACTAGAAGTTTAATTTATTAAGTAATAACAATAAGTATCTTGTCATTTTTCCTTTAATAGAACTAACATAAATAAAATATAATGTCATTTTATTTTATTTCATGTTATTTGAAAAATATATAACTGAAGAGTTCCTGCAGAAGTATATATTTATAAATCTTTTAAAAAATAAACTCAGTTTACATTGTACAAATTATAAGCGTTGGGTTGGGTTGGGTTGATTATTGACGGCCAATTATCTACACTTGGGATATAGGCCCGGGGGGAGTGCCCTTCGTGGGGGTCTTTCTAAAGGAACCTAACCCGTATTTAAGCATGGATAAATCCACGGCTCGAAGAAAACCACGAAAACTCCGAACGATTAGGCCGCCGGGCGCGATTGGGATCGAACCCAGCACCTCCCGTCTACCAGCTTCGAGAGCAGAACCTCTCAGCCACTGGTGGGGCACACAAATAATAAGCATTGTTTATGAATGTTGGAAAATCATTTATAATATAAAATAATCTTTCAGAGCTTGATACTTTTTAAGATTCGCATTACGTAGCTGTATATTTATTTTATAATATATTTTATCTCATTTTCTTTTGTTTAAACTTTTAGCTTGACTACCAGTTTACCATATTGGCATCTTTATCAAAACAGAAAATCAATTGGTAGACCATAACATCTGCGGTTGTATTAAGCATGCAGATATATCGAGAAATAGATGGTACACTTTACTTTTATTTATTTATTTTGTGATCGAAAATGTGTGCATCAGGAAGGCAGTTAATGCGGCAGATTCAAAACGGAAAATGATTTCCTTTCCCACATAAAATCCGCAAGCTCATACGTTTGGAAGAATTTAGTATCATTACATTAACAAAGAGTTATTTTTAGCTGCGATAAAATAGTATAAATGTTTTTGATTTTAAATAAAAGGAAAGAGATTTTCATTTAACAGAAAGCACGATAGAATTAAAATTTCCAAATATCGAGAAACAATTAATTTATAAAATTTTATCTACAAATATATGAATCTAAATCATACGCTGTTTTCGTACATTTTTGTTAAATGGGCCATAGTGTGGTGTCGGGTGCGCAACTAAGTTTACGGGGTTTTTTACTTATAAAAAATGGAGAAATTTAAGAGAAATGCAAAAAAATTATTTATTCAAAGTATCGTCCCTAGCTAGCTACACATTTTTGCCATCTCTCTGGCAATGCATGGATACCGTGACGATAAAAAGCCGCGATAAAAAATCGCGAAACCATTCATCCAACCAATTTTGCACTTCTTTGAAATTGGCCAAGTGTAGCTCAGCCAAGCCATACGCCATCGACCGGAACAAGTGATAATCGAAAGGGACCAGGTCTGGTGAATACGGCGGATGTGGTAGCAGATCCCATTTCAGTGTTTTGATGGTGTCCTGTGTGATGGAAGTGCGACGGCACGGAACGTTGTCGTGCTGCAATATCACTCGTTCATTTCTCATGTCCAATTCTGGCCATTTTTCGAGTAATGCATGGTTCATATTATTCAATTGTTGTCGGTAGCGATTTCCATTAGCAGTTTCGCCCGATTTCAGCAGCTCATTGCACACGATTCCATTCTGATCCCACCAAACGCAGAGCATTGTCTTCTTTCCGAAGCGATTTGGGTGTGCCTTTGATGTTGATGTCTCGCTAGGTGAAAGTCACGATTTTTTGCGTTTGGGTTTCTCGAAATATATCCACTTACACCCAGTAAGAATTCAATGCAGGAAACTCTTTCTTTCATGTCGCAAAAGCAAAATTTTGGAAGTGGCTCTTCGCTCAGTCAACTCATGCGGCACCCATTTTCCTTCTTTTTGAATATTTCCCATGGCATGTAAACGTTTGGAAATACCTTGGCGAGTCATGTTTAATGCCTCTGCAAGTTGTTCTTGTGTTTGCATATCATCTTCATACAATAACGCTTTTAGATCAGCGTCCTCAATTGTTTTTGGCCTTCCGGAGTGCTCCTTGTCCTCAGTGTAGAAATCGTCATTTCTGAAGCGTTTAAACCAATTGTCACAGGTAGTTTTCGATGGTGCATGTTCGCCGAAGGCCTTGTCAAGCAAACGACGTGCTTCAGCTGCATTTGTTTTTCAAGTTAAAGCAGAAAAGCAAAGTTTCCCGCAAATGCTGTTTATTTGGCACAAAACTCGACATTTTCGTTGTTAGAAAAATTATTTTTGAGTTTCGATATGTGTTGTTCTTACGACTGGTTATTGTTAATAGAAATCCAAGCTATTAGAAAAACACAACTTTAGACACGTATGTCGACTACATGGGCCATTAGCACCATCTATGTATGAAACACCGAAACTCAGTTGCGCACCTAGTAAAGTGCATATAGCTTTGCGTTGAAATATGAATTTTTATTTCCTAAACTCTTTCACCAAACCATACCGAAAAATGAAGATTTCGTAAAAATGTTCATGTAATGTTGAGTATCCGTGTATACTTTAATTGTGATGCTTTATTTTTTAATTTGATAACATGTAAAAAATTTAATTCACATTTTGAAGTTTATATGTAAATAAATATTTTAGATCAGAGTTGTTAACCGCTGTGCCGCTGCACACTAGTGTGCCATGAGACGATCTTAGGTGAGCCACGAAAATAGGTAAGGGTCGTGAATTAAATTTATTATCTTTTAATTTGATATACGAATATCTAAATACTAAGCAATAAACATATTGCTTTTAATATATGTCACATACAAAATTTTACTTTTCCTTACTTTTCCTTATATATTATTTATAATATTTTACTTATATATAAACTTTTAATTATATACTACTTATACAATATTTATTCCGTTCTCAAAGCTTTAATTTTTTCCAATGTAAACACCTAAAGACAATGTTAGAAAAAAATAGATCACTGGTAAAATCCTTCGGGAAAAGTTCCAGAAATGACCACAATCCTTGTCTAATTACTATTAAACAAAACATTCTCTATTTGAGAAGGTAGATGACACTGCGTACTGTGTCACTGACCAAATTACTGTGTATGTCCTGAAACTCTCTTTTTTCATCATATTTCAAATAAAGTTCAGAAATTCTCTTAAGTATATTGTTACGCATTGACGTTACATTTCTGAGCAAAAAAAATTAGGTTCAACTTTAAATTAGATACTCAAAGTCCGACTTACACAAATTAGGTACCAAAGTGCATCATGAATTTTCGGGCCCCCAATCCTAATTAATTTTTGGTTGTATTGTATTGTAGGCAATTAAAGCTGAGCTTTCACAATATACCTATCATCGTAAGGCTATTATAAGATTATTAAATATTACAAATTATTTTATTCTTTATTTAATCTATAAAGATTGCAAATATACATTATATTATTATCAAAATAAGTTTTTTTGTTAATTTACCTCTTTAAATTTTTTGGTAAATTAATTGAAGAAAAGTGCTGGCAGTGGCCACTATCCTGGTCTGATTAATATTGAACCAAACTTTCTCCATTTCTGAAGGTAGATGACACTTTGTACGATATCATTGACATAATTATTGTGCATGTACTGCACTTTATTTTTGGTAGATTTGGTTGCCACTAATTCAGAGGCCCTAGGCATTGGATTACCAGGCCTAGGTAATATTCAGCCCCTGGCGATACTTAGTACATTTTGACAAATAAGAAAATCGTGACCCTACGTTCATTAGTATTTTGTTTGATTTTCTACAACTGATTTGATGGATATTTTAAAATCACTGTATAAAATTATCACGTTTGCTGAAATATATTGTTTGTCACTTAAAGAACATCGACTATTCAGTTATAGTTAATTAAAACAATTACTGGCAGAAAAAAATCAAATACACTCAAAACAATTATCTAAAAGCTGTTTAAACATATATTCTGTTTGAAATATCTGTTTCAGAAGGAATGCACAACTCGCTGACATTTTAAAATAAGGTTAAAATAAAAACATGTCCTTAAGGGTGTACTCAAATCCAAACTGCTTATTTTGAGACACATTTTTAAATTCATTTTTGCTCTAAAATGCATCCAATTGGCAGATTCTCTTATTCATAAACTTTATAATGTCCGTATTGTCTCGATTTGTTTTTATAAAAGCAGAATATATTTTTAAAAATGCTGTCAAAGTGGACATTTTGAACCGAATTTCCCGAAGCGATAGCACTGGAAACAACAACAAAAAAAAATATCGTACTGAAAATAATTGTTTGTAAATCAATTTCTAATTAATTGAACAAAAAATAAAAACATAGGTACCTTACAAATCTCTTCATAAATCACGCCGCCAAGTTTCATGTTTTTACTTTTAAAAATGAGTCTGAAAATGTGTCTCAAAATTTTGAGTTGCTGAGCATAGAAAAATATTTTTTTTTAATACCGCCTTAAGGAAATCTAATCTTAAAGATATATTATCTGCGCAAGATAAATGAAATAAATTATTAAAAATATGACATTTAAATATAGCTTTTATTTTGTTTTATATAGTGGAAGTGAATGAAAGTTAAAATTTAAACTGACATTTCAGCCTTAAAATTTATTCAAACTGAAACATCATTAGAAAATGGAAATATAAAAAAGACGTTTTCATTAAAACGTCAACGAATCATACACATAAAACGTGAATGAGTATAAAATTACAAAACTTTAATTAAATAAGTGATAGAAATGACATCTCTTAAATCGGAATAATTAAACCTTTTAAATGGAATCACTTAAATCTCCCAAATAGAATTAAGCAGACCATGAAATTAATTTATACCTCAAATAATTTAGAGAATTTCACAGTAAGAAATAGTTTAAAATGAATTTTTGAAATGTTTTATGATTTTAAATCAATAGAAAGTATTTTATCGAATAAAATCTACTTTAAAAGTATAGCAAAATCTGTCAAAATGGAAACTCTAGGAATTCGAGTATGCTACCTTTATAGCCAGAATTCAATCATAGCATTCATAATTACATAGAATACCTTCCGTCGAGAGATCATAAAAATATTTTGTTTAAGTTAAGATGTATTTATGAGGTAAATACCGATTTCACAGGATTTACTAAATGTTTTTATTCATAATTATATAGAATTCCTCCCGTCGAGAGATCATAAAAATATTTTGTTTAAGATAAGATTTATTAATGTGGTAAATTCCGATTTCAGAGATTTTACTAAATGTTTATATACCGGGTGGTTATAAAATAAGTATCCCTATTTGGAGCTGTCTGTAGCTTGAAGGAATAACCCGAATGAAACCAAAATTTATACACATATTATTTGAGAAGGGGGAAGAAGAATGGAACAATAAAAAATAATTCCAATAATCGCCGACAGATGGCGTTTTTGTGTGTGAAATGTAATGTGCAATACAAGAACAAAGAATTAAGGCAAAAAACCGTATGGCATACCTAATTTATTGGAAAATGTCACAGTGAGTGCGGTTAAGATTTCGCAAGGCAGTGCCAATCAAGTTCAGGTTCCACATGACCATTGTGCTGCAAGACACAATCCAGGCGGTGGACGACGTGCTCAACTGTGGAATGTAACGCATATCAGGAGTGATGTTTCGCACATGTTGTGATATGCGATCTTTTAAGTCATTGAGGTTTGCGACACCTCCACGATATACAATAGATTTTAAGTACCCCCAAAGCCAAAAATCCCATGGCGTCAGATCAGGGGATCAAGAAGGCCACGTCATACAAAAATACCGGCTTATTATTGTATCATCTGAGAAATGTTGTCGTAAGAACTGTTGTACTGCTCGCCCAATATGGGGCGGGACTCCATCTTGCATAAAAATTGTTTCAGACAGGCACTGTCTTTTCTGCAGTTGTGGAACTACGAAAGTTTGTAACATGCGCAGGTATCTTTGTGAAGTAACCGAACACGTTACAGGGCCTGTTGGCCGTAACCCCTCAAAAAAGTAAGGACCAAGAATAAAACGCAGTAAAGCCACACCACAAAGTGATTTTTGGAGAGTGGAGGGATATTTCATGAATAACAGTTCGTGAATCCGAAGCCCATATTCTGCAGTTTTGCGTATTGAGTGTCCCATTCATATGAAAATGGGCTTCATCTCCCCATAAAATATTCCATGGGCAGGTATCATCCACCTCCATTCGTGCTAAAAACGTTAAAGCAAAATCCAGTCTCTGCTGCGCGTCACCTGGTAAAAATTGTTGATGACAACTAATTTTATACGGATAAAATTGGATTACCTTTATTAGGACTTTTCGAACAGTAGCATATGGAATATCCAAATTTCGGGCAACTCCACGTGCACTAGGGCCGGCTTCTGGAATCCCTGATGACTCCACAATCGCAGTCGCAATTTCTTCTTGCGGGCGGAGAGGTACTGGTTTCCTCTTTCTTCCACATTTTACAGTAAACGATCCAGTCTCCTCGAACTTTTTTACCATTCTTCTCACTGCACACGGTGTCAATGGACATCTTAGAAGGATTCCTTTACGCATTCTTTTCACACACCTAAATTCACGTAAAGCAGCTGCACTGTTTGAGCTGTCAACGTAGAATAGTTTTAAAATTAAAGCGCGATCTGATAAACTGAGAGCCATGTGGTACAACGTTAATGACAGAAATCACCACGTTTTGATTTTACTAATGATTACAACGGCGTTTGCCCCGACAGGAACCGTAGCGCCATCTGTTGCCGATTTTTGTAACTATTTTTTATTGTTCCATTCTTCTTCCCCCCTTCTCGAATAGTATGTGTACCGATTTTGGTTGCATTCGGGTTATTCCTTCAAGCTACAGACAGCTACAAATAGGGATACTTATTTTATAACCACCCTATGTATATATATATATATATATATATATATATATATATAATTACTATTTAGGTTAAGAAAACATTATCATGACATAGTTGAAAATATATAAATTCTCTCTTTGCAGCAACCTTTTGTAGGTCAGGTATAGCAGCGATGTAATCATACTTATAGTACAGATAATTAAGGGGTTCAGAGGAAAAAGAAAACAGTCCATGTGTAAAATTTTAGTTAGAAGTTCTCTTCAATATCAGAATCAATGATCTGAAAAGTCTTCAAAAATTAGGTAAATTTTTATGGAGATGGGGGATTGGAAGTGTGGAAAAATTGGGATTTGTGAGATTTAGACAAGTGAGATATCATGTTTCATGTGTTTGGTCGCTGAATCGAATAAAACAAATATCGAATTAATATAATCATTTTTATAGTGATAAAAGGTGGACTAGACTATGATCGGCGCATTGATGATACATAAGTTTTCTTTCTTATAAAAATAATTAGCACCTTTCTGACACGTGTAATTTTTATTAGAAAATCTGCATCTGCCTTATAATGCTAAAATTTTGCTCAAGCACCTTAAGAGAGTGATTAGATATCGATAAACTTCCATTTCAGCGTATAAGACATAATTGTGTAAACACTACACTTTTGTAATTGACTTACTTCAGTTATCTCGCACAGTGTCACGTTAATGTCAATATATTCTAAATTGAGCAGCTAGAGGCGCTGCTGTAAATATCATATAATTGCGCAATGTCGTTTTACAATAGGTAGACAATTATACAAAAACTCTAGCTTTAACATTTTAGAAGTTATTTGAAAGTGTGTCCTGACTTTAATTTGTACCATGTATACTGGTGTGGATATATACACTCACTGATTTTACTAGACTTACCTTTCCAAGATTAAAGACCTGAACTGACTAAATATTTTACATACTAGCTCTTTTAGTTAAAATAAAATATATTTTAGTTGAAACAAAATTATAAAATATGATTTTACAATGACTCCATTAAGCAAAATATCTTACATATAACTTATAATATATATATATATATATATATAAACATATAAAGATATCAATTTATAAATTATCCACATTCAGAAAATACAGTTTGTTTGATAAATAATGTAATAGTTGCCTCGACTAAATATATCCCTAATTAGGAAATTAATGTAGTACACATATATAATATGACTACAGTCCAATTCACAAATGTAGAAGTTTGATTAATATATTCAGATTGTTCTCTTTATATGTATAAAAACATTCGCCATATACACCTCAGCGACAAGATAAATTTGTGCACCTGAAACTATCACTTAAACATACAGACTCCCACTTCCAATTAATTTTAAAGTATTTGTATAGCTACATACTATCTTAAAATATATATTTATAAATATCTGCAATTAAAACATAAATTTTGTCTTTTATTTTTAAAGATAACTTAATAAATTTACTATCAGAGTCACGTCTATTAAAATGACCATCTGACTATTTTCGAATTTTAATCTCTCTATGCTTTTTGTTTAGTACAAAAATGTCTCTCGTTTTTTCCAATGTAATTCCCATTGCTGTTAACGAACAATTGTAAGATTACAGGGTGTCTCAAAGTCGTCAATTTCGGCAACATATGTCGAAATGTTGCTGAATTTAGCGCTGAGAATGCGTCGCTAGTATAAGTCCCAGTTGGAATATACCCGAATTTCATAAAATCCTCTTCAGACTCAGTATTACCGTTTTCCACTTTTCGATATCTGTTGGAATTAGCTAGAGAGTTTTGATTCTCGAAAATCTAAACTTTGTTGACATGCATGAAAAATGTGTCCATTTGACTTTTACATAATTACAGATGTAACAATTCCAAAAATCACTGTTAGTGCCATATGAATTGAATGGTTACAAGATATCAATGCTTAATTAAAATATATAACAAAAAGGCAAAAGGCAATGCACCGCTAGTATTTCCATAATTTCAGTTAAGATAGTATATTTTTATTTCTTTACCTAGGCCAGTTTAAAAAGTACTTTACCCATGCTTTTTTGACAACTTTTTACATCCTAACACACTAATATATTTTCATTTTAAAACAATTTGTAGATTTTTAAGAACAGTATTCAACTTATAAATAAGAAATACGATGTTAATAAACATTTATGTATATTAATATTCATTTACAAGGAAGCTCTGCTTCCTATGTGCTACGTTCGTAAACTCTCGTCCAGATCCCACAACCTCTGAAAACATGCTAATTTGCTGTGTTTTATAAAAAGATTACTCAATTACTTAATATTGAAATATATTATCACGACCAGTGGCGATCTTCCGTAATCAGGTTGCCATTCAGTTCTCTTTGACTGAGAAATTTTTTGGCTCTCAAGGTTGCATCAATGTCTGTCGCTACAGCTGACGGTTATTTTCTTGATTGATTAAGTGAGATCAATTGCTTATTTGAAATTTATCTTGTATAAAGTGATTGAGTAAACAAAATGTTGCTGCCTCCTGGACTATATAATTCCTAGAAGAAAAGTTTTCTTTTAAAATGTGTGGTGTTTTTACTTCAGAAAGTAAGTTACAGATGGCAGCACCACAAAATTGCAAGTCCCCCATGCGCTAGTGATATCTATCTTTCAGATGTTTGGTTTTCACTGCAGTGCCACAGAATGTAATTTTAGTTCTGTCATGACTTGATGTTTGTGATCTTAATTAAATGTGTAAAGTTAGTCTATTCGTCCACCTCATTTATGCATTTGTGTTACTTTAATTAATATTAACCATATTATAAAAGGTATAAGAAAATCGTTTTAAACAAGAAGTTTTAACTATTAGTCCAGTCAAATTAGGTTTTTTTGCCATAATAAATGCTAAGGAGATAAAAATTGGTCCAGTTGTTCATTGATGGCTAATGATGATTACGTAAAAAGTCCCCATGGATAGGAGGTGAGCGGGGGAGTGTGTGTGGGGGGGGGGGCTAAACAAAGTATTTTTTTTTAGTTTTTTACAAATATCTCAAAAATTGTTGTTTTTCATGAAAACACTACTCTGACATAAAATAAAGAACATAAAATTATCTACAAATGACAGATATATACAGTGGAACCTAGATTATCCGTCAGTCAGAAGACCGGAGCTTTGACGGATTTCCCCCCCCCCCCAAAAAAAAAAAAATCACTTAATTTCAAATTAATTTATTTAATGTCTCCATAATAAATTCTAAAGGGATAAAAATTGGTCCAGTTGTTCATTGATGGCTACTGATGACTATGTAAAAAGTCCCCATGGATAGGAGGGGAGGGGGCAAAATAAAGTAGTTTTTTTAGTTTTTTATAAATATCTCAGAAATTGTTGGTTTTCATGAAAAAATTACTTTGACATAAATTAAATAACATAAAATTCTCCGCAAATGACAGGTATATACAGTGGAACCTGAATTATCCGTCACTCAGGAGACCGGAGTTTTGACGAATTTTCCGCAAAAAAATCCCTTTACTTTCAAATTTAATTACCTAATGTCGCCATAATAAATGCTACAGAGATGAAAATTGGTACAGTTGTTCATTGATGGCTACTGAAGACTATGTAAAAAGTCCTGATGGATAAGAGGTGAGCGAGGGGAGGGGGGGCAAAATAAAGTACTTTTATAGTTTTTTACAAATATCTCAGAAACTGTTGGTTTTCATGAAAAAACTACTACATAATTTCTGAGATATTTGTAAAAAAACTAAAAAAGTTCTTTATTTTGCCCCCCTACTCTCGCTCACCTCCTATCCATCAGGACTTTTACGTAGTCATCAGTAGCCATCAAGGAACAACTGTATCAATTTTTATCTCTGTAGCATTTATTATGGCGACATTAAGTAAATAAATTTGAAATTAAAGTGATTTTTTGCGGAAAGTCTGTCAAATTCACATAAATTAAATAACATAAAATTTCACGTGAAACTGTGTAAATGCGACAAAACATAATAGGGAACAATGAAAGTACTAATCATTAAGCAAATACTTACTAAGTCAAAATATTCTTTTTTTCTTTACACATTATCATCAAACAGAAGTTAAATTCTTTTCTTTTCTTTTCTTTTTTTGTGACAATATTTACTGAATTTGAATAGACTGGTCTCTGACAGCACCTGTCCAACTTTGCATGTATTCTCGGAAAGTTGCTGTCGAGACTACGTATGAAGGTTAAGTAAATAAATTTGAAAAAAAAGTTTTTTTTTCGGAAAATCCTTCAAGATAATAATGAACTGATTCCTGTTTCATGTTTAAATGATTCATAATAATCTTGAATCGGTGGGCAGTCATCCACCATTTCACACTCACCACCAGACACCCCCCCCCCCCTCCAAAAAAAAGAAAAAAAGAAAAAATTGTGTCAATTCTTCTTTTTTTGCGACAATATTTAATAAATTTGAATATACATTAACTAAGTAAATTTGAAATTAAAAGGATTTTTTTTTTGCGGTAAATCCATCAAGTCTCCGGTTTCATGACTAGCGGATAATCGAGGTTCCACTGTATATACCTGTCACTTGTAGAGAATTTTATGTTCCTTAATTTATTTCTGAGTAATTTTTTCATGAAAACCAACAGTTTCTGAGATATTTGTAAAAAACTAAAAAAAGTACTTTATTTTGCCCCGCCTCCCCTCACTCACCTCCTATCAATCAGGTCTTTTTACATACTCATCAGTAGCCATCAATGAACAACTGGACCAATTTTTATCTCTGTAGAATTTATTATGGCGACATTAAATAAATTAATTTGAAATTAAGTGATTTTTGGGGGGGGAAATCCGTCAAAGCTCCGGTCTTCTGACTGACGGATAATCGAGGTTCAACTGTATATACCTGTCATTTTTAGATACTTTTATGTTCTTTAATTTATGTCGGAGTAGTTTTTTCATGAAAAACAACAATTTCTGAGATATTTGTAAAAAACTAAAAAAATAATTTTTTTAGCCTCCCCTCCCTCCGCTCACCTCCTATCCATGGGGACTTTTTACATTGTCATCAGTAGCCATCAATGAACAACTGGACCAATTTTTATCTCCTTAGCATTTATTATGGAAAAAAAACCTAATTTGACTGGACTAATAGTTAAAACTTTTTAAATGCTACAGATAATAAATGCTACAGAGATAAAAATTGATACAATTGTCCATTGATGGCTACTGATGACTATGTAAAAAGTCCTGATGGATAGGAGGTGAGCGAAGGTAGAGGGGGGGGCAAAATAAAGAATTTTTTTAGTTTTTTACAAATATCTCAGAAATTATGTAGTAATTTTTTCATGAAAACCAACAGTTTCTGAGATATTTGTAAAAAACTAAAAAAGTACTTTATTTTGTCCCCCCTCCCCTCGCTCACTTCTTATCCATCAGGACTTTTTACATAGTCATCAGTAGCCATCAATGAACAACTGTACCAATTTTTATCCATTTAGAATTTATTATGGCGACATTAAATAAATTAATTTGAAATTAAGTGATTTTTGGGGGGAAAATCCGTCAAAGCTCCGGTCTTCTGACTGACGGATAATCGAGCTTCCACTGTATATATCTGTCATTTGTAGATAATTTTATGTTCTTTAATTTATGTTGGAGTAGTTTTTTTCATGAAAAACAACAATTTCTGAGATATTTGTAAAAAACTAAAAAAAAAAATACTTTGTTTACCCCCCTCCCCCTCCCCCCGCTCACCTCCTATCCATGGGGACTTTCTACATAGTCATCAGTAGCCATCAATGAACAACTGGACCAATTTTTATCCCTTTAGAATTTATTATGGCGACATTAAATAATTTCATTTGAAATTAAGTGATTTTTTGGAGGGAAAATCCGTCAAAGCTCCGGTCTTCTGACTGACGGGTAATCGGTTCCACTGCATGTACCTCTCATTTGTAGATAATTTTATGTTCTTTAATTTATGTTGGAGTGGTTTTTTCATGAAAAACAACAATTTATGAGATATTTGTAAAAACTAAAAAAAAATACTTTGTTTAGCCCCCCCCCTCCCACCGCTCACCTACTATCTATGTGGACTTTTTACATAGTCATCAGTAGCCATCAATGAACAACTGGAACCATTTTTATCTCCTTAGCATTTATTATGGAAAACTGCTCGAAAATGGGCTAATTTGACTGGACTATATACAGTTTAAACATCGAGTAATTTTTAAATGTTTTTCCCACGTAATAATTTAATTTATTATAAAGTTTCTTACTTTTTCAATATTCACGTGTAGACAGATTTTTCAGTTGAAAATTCAGTGTTTATTAATATTATTATTTGGGTTTTTTTAAATCTGGAAACAGGATATAAAAACGGCTATTTAAAAAGATGTATTAAATCTCTAATCAGATAATGAAATTTTGAAAAAAAAAATTGGAAATAAAATTAGAAAAATGATTGGATACTGCACACCATAATCTGGTTATGTAAATTCCTTTCAGAAGATGGTTAAATTTCTATGCATAATTTTTGATCCTATAAAACTTAAGTACCTGAACTATCTTAATCGATTTCGACATTAAATATCGCTTTAAATAATTCTTTGATTTAAAAAGAGTCTGCTTCCGCCTATTTATCAAACTTTTCTAGAAAAAATACCACTTTTCATATTTTACATGCAATAGTTTTTTGCAGGGTAAGCCGTAAAAGTGAAATGTCACAGTAAATTCAATTACGGTAGCAGCGGTGGCAGCATTAGTAACATTTATTTAGAATACTAATATATATATTTTTTCTAGTTATACTAAGTTATTTAGTTATGATAAGTTGTTTAGTATATTTAGTTATACTATAATTATGCTATTTTTTTAAAAAAAATAAAAAACCTTTGGCAATGTTCGTATCTCCTTAAAACTGAAGATTTTTTGACAATATTGCTTATAGCTATGTGAATGTCGGAAATATACACGCCATTAGATATAATTTAATGAAAATAACATTTGCTACTTATTATCTCATTTTTCTTTTTAAGCACCAACATCTCTACCCCATAACAATATTAGTGTAAAATTGTAGATTTTTACAGATAAAAGTACAGTTAACCTATATTTTTATCTCCAGATTTTTCTTAAACAGCAAAAACATTTCTATTGGACATGTTCTATTTATTTTTTTTTTTTTATTTTTTACCCTTTATAGATCATTTATTTTGCAATACAGTTTTTCCTCCAGATTTACTCTCCGTATAAACATTGATAAATCACCAATAAGAATAAAGCAGAACTAGTTATCACGTACGTGGGATATGAACAACATTTGAAAGTTTCAGCAACAGATGATGTGTTAATGTTTTATCTAGATTGTGTTTTTTATCTCTACAATCTCTTAACCAAGTGGGATATTTTTATTATGAGTCATAAATTTTAATAACGGCAGATACCTTATTATACACATCTTTTTAATCATTTGAAAAAAAAAAACAGAAGTGAAATATTTAGAAGAAATTCTTCATGTTATGATGTGTATTTGTTTAGTCATTGTCTCACAATATCTCATAAAATATTTTTTCTCCTTAAAACTGAAGATGGTTTCACAATATTGCTTATTGCTCTGTGATAGTAGTTAAAATACAAATAGAGAAATTTAATAATTTTTCGGAAATATACACACCATTAGATATAACTTAATTAAAATAAATATATCATACTTCATCTTTGTTGAAATATTTGTGACTTATTTTTTCATTTTTCTTTTTAAGCACCAACATTACCTTATTTCTTTTGCCATGCAGTTTTTCCTCCAAGGTTACTGTCTGTATAAACATTGATAAATGAGGCATAATACGGAAGTAGTTCTAGTTACCACGTACTCGGGATATCAACAACATTGGAAAGTTTCAGCAACACATGATGTGTTATTGGTTTTTACCTAATTTGGGTTTTTTTTTACTCCTCGAAACTCTTAAGCAAGCGGTGGAAGATTTTTTATTGAGACATAAACTTTAACAACGTATAGACCTTACTTAGAATAGAAATAATTTTAATAATAATAAAAAAAAACAGTGGTTTCGAAGAAATTATTCATGTTATTATGTGTATTTGTTTAGTGAGTGTTTCACAGTATCTCATGAAATATTTTATTCAATTTAATGAAAATAGATATAAAGTGTAAAGATGAAATTTGAATTTAAAATTCGTTTTTAAGTGAAATACTGTCTTAAGTTTAGGAATAAAGAATAGTTTATCCGTGTTTTCGATGTTAAAAATTATTTTTATGTCAATATCAGGATTTTTAAGATTATATTTTCACATAATAATTTGTATTATAGTATTTTTATTGTATTATTAACTTAAGAGTATTTTCTTTTCTAGATATAGTATTTGATAAATTTAAAAAATGAAATAAGAATAATGTTCAAACAATACTTAAGTTAGTGTTTGCATGTCTTAAGGCTTAATTCCTGCCCCCTCCCCCGACCCTTTTCAAAAGGACAGAATTGGCGGTCCCCTCTGGATGTTTTAAAACGATTATGGTGTTTCGACAAATCAAAAACAAAGTTTCGACAAATTCAAACTAACTATGAGATAATCACATAATAAATTGCTGTGAATTCAAAAACTTCACGCAGTTTAGATTTTATGTCTTTAAACTATTTAGTTTTACTTAATAAAAGTAACTTAAAGCACGAGCACTTGTTGTGTTTGAAGATAGAACTTAAAACGTTTGATTATTAATACTATAAGAAATGGAATAGTTGATCATCTAAATATTTTTCTGTAGAAATAATTTCAAATTTACGAAATTTTCAAAATCTTAATAATATATTTTGACTATATAAATAAAAATTATATCATTTTAATTATATTTTAGGAACGCCTAAACAAGCACACTTTAAATTTTGATTCTTTGATGAATCGTGGTGATTTCTAAAGCAAAGTATGTAGTTTGTTTAAACATATATTCCACACTACATATTCCTATAGTATTTATTAATTAATTATTAAGCAGAATTAGGAAAATGTATGTAGGGATTGTACATACATAACGTTATCACTTTAGGGGAGGAGGGGTATCTGTCACATGATATCGTAAGATATCTCCAGAGGGAGGAGGGGAGGTTACTTTTAAGATTAATATAACTTTTATATTCTATTTATAACTTTTATTTAACTTTTCCTTTACATCAAAATAATCTGCTGTCTTTTTTTTTATATGAAAATACAAAGTGATGAAAATACAAACTTTGTTTCTCTAACAGCGGATTATACAGGGTGTTTAAAAAATAACCATCCATTTCTATGAAAACACTAATCCATTGATTTCTTTCACAGATGTTTGATGAATTGCTCTTCTTACAAGAAAGAATAGCCATCGCTTCATGGAAACTTGGTGATAAAACATATGAAGAGGTGAGTACGCCAAACAGTGGTTTGAGGAATTCTTATGTCACGGCTCAGCCGACAAACAGAAGCACGTGGGCTTTTTTCAACTGCCTCACAAATACTCTTGACGGTATTGTCAGATATTGATGGATCCCAGGACGTTTTTCATCCTCCACGCTACCGGTTCGTCTGAATTTGTTCACAAGTAGCCTGATATTGGCCCTTGTCGGTGGCTGTTTTCCGTATTTTCGATGGTACAGCTGACGCACCTTTTCATATGTTTTATCACCCAGTTTCCAGGAAACGATGGCTAATCTTTCTGCTCAGAAGAACATTTGTTCAAACACCTGTGAAATAAATAAATAGATTAGTGTTTTCATAGAAATGGATCGTTATTTTTGCAATACCCTGTATAATCCGCTGTTAGAGAAACAAAGGGCAAAGTATGTTTGAAATGATACTTGTTGTGTTTACTATTAAAGAAAAGAGAAAAAAAATGTTGTCAATCTGTTTTGTTGATAAGAGGTTCTGCTTGACCCCCTCCCCGTATAGGGGGAAGGTGCAAAACACATTATTGCTGTTGAATGCATTATGCAACAAAAACTATTATTTATTACTTTTAAATAGTAATTATTTGTTTTAAGAGTTATTTGATAGTAAGTTATTTAATATATAACAGTGATATGTTATTGACTTCTTCTCTGCATTTGAAACAGTAAATTTTGTGAATAAAAAATGTATAACTATATATGTATATAACTGAAAACGAAAGAAAAAAAATAGATACTGATAACGATATAATTAGTGGGGGGGGGGGAGGTTCGAGGGATGTTAACGTAGGATATCATAAAAAGGTGGAAAGCTGTTCAAAATTACCAAAATTTGACAAGTTTTAAATGCACAGCCCCATACATGAAATGAATAACGGGTCAGCGGAAAAACGACTATAGGCACAAACTACTTATTCATAGTCCTTTCTTTTATACGCCACATTTATGGAAAACATTTATCGGTCTTCCCTTTTTATACTAAGTTTCAACTGTGTTTTAATAATAATAATCTTCATTTTCGCCTGGTCCTAGGTTACATGTCGATAGCACACCCACACCTATTTTATTTGAAGAAACGGCAACAAGAAAAGTAATAACAAAGTTTAAAACGCAATATTGAAGTCTTCATCTGCATTTTTTTTTAAATATCTAACATATTTTTCTTTTGAACTGAAGTAGAAATGTAATGATAGACAACATCTTTGATCTTTAGGAATAGTTATTTTAGTTCGAAATAATAAAAGCGTGTTATTTATATATGTACTACAGACTTTATATTTTAACTATATTTTCTTTTCTATCTTTTAGTGTGTAAAATATTCCATTGTTGCAATTTTACAGCCAGTTGACCTATTTTAGCGAGCGTGGTTCGGTGCATAATTAGCTCCATTGCTGTTATAACTCATATGCAGTTGTAAATAGAAAGAACACGAGTTGGGAAGACCGAGCTAAGTTCGGTCAAAATTAGCTTTGAGCGATATTTTTTCATTTGGCGCCAAGCAAGTGTTTTGGCATTGGTAATCTTAAAAGTAAATTTTCCCTATCATATGCACCCTGATTGGTTGAATTCTGTTTTAGAGAACGTTCTACGGACTCTGATTGGTGAAATCATGTATCTTGGCTCCTATTGAGAATTTCTAGACAATTCCTTCAGATTCTGAAAGCCAAATTGTTAGCCAAATGTTGCCAAAATGTCATTAAATGTCGCCAAGTTTGGCGACATTCTTTCATTTAGCGTCAAGCATGTGTTGAAAAAGTTCTGTCTACCCTGATTGGTTCAATTATATTTTCGAGAACGATCTGTAGACTCTGATTGGTTGAATCATGTATCTCGGCTCCTATTTGGAATTGCTACAAAAATCCTTCAGATTCTGAAAGCCAATTTTTTCTCCTAATGTCGCCAAATTTGGCGATATTCTTTCATTTGGCGCCAAGCGTTTTGGCATTTGTAATCTTAAAAGTCAATTTTCCCGCCAAATCTTGCCAATGTCACTAAAACTTTTTAATATAAAATAGCTTGAGCGTTTTTAAGATAAAAATAGCTTATCCCATAATGACCCATGACCAAAACGACACACTAATCGAACTTCCTCGAGCATGTGACCTAGAACAATCATTTTATCCTGCTCCAAAACCGTAGGATACAAAATTTAGTTTAAATCGTCTGAAACGTTCTTAAAATAAAAATCGCTGGACCCATAATGACTCACGACCAAAATGACCAACTATTCGAAATTTCTCGAACATGTGATGTAGCCCAATAGTCGTATCGTTCCCTAAAACTGTAGGACACTAAATTTAGTTAAAATCCTCTCAACCTTTTTAAAATAAAAATAGCTTGACCCATGACCAAAATGACCGATTAATCAATCGAATTTCCTCGAGCATGTGACTTAGCCCAATCATTCTATCGTGCCCAAAAACCATAGGATACAAAATTTAGTTCAAATCGCCTGTTCCGTTTTTAAGAAAAAATAGCTTGTCCCATAATGACCCATGACCAAAATGACCCACTAATCGAAATTTCTCGAACATATGTCTTAGCCCAATAGTCTTATCGTTCTCTAAAACTGTAGGGTACTAAATTTAGTTCAAATCCTCTGAGCCGTTTTTAAGATAAAAATAGCTTGACCCCTAATGACCCATGACCAAATTGACACACTAATCAAATTTCCTCGAACATGTGACCTTGCCCAATAGTCTTCTCGTGCCCGAAAACCATAGGATGCAAAATTTAGTCTAAATAGTCTGATCCTTTTTTAATTTGAATTAGCTTGACCCACAGTGACACACACATGACCCGCTAATCGAATTTTCTCGAACATGTGACCCAGTCCAATAGTCTTCTCTTGCCCAAAAATGGTAGGATACAAAATTTAGTCAAAATCGTTTGAACCGTTCTTTAGATACAATTAGCTTGACTCTACCCAAAAGGACCCAAAATGACCCACTAATTGAATTTTCTCGAACATCTGACCTAGCCCAATGGTTTTCTGGTTTCCCAAAACGGTAGGATGCAAAATTTCGTCAATTTCGTTACAGCCGTTTTTAAGATAAAATTTGCATATATAACCACACCCACAAGATTTGCTCGTATTAGAGTATATGATTTGTCGATGTGTCAGCTAAGCCTAGCTAACAGGTAAAAGGTGTTACAATTAATTTATTAATTTATAATTAATTACTACAAATATATTAAAATATTATATTGTCAACGAAAAGCCACGCATATATATAAATAAAGATATTTTTATTTTAGAATATTAAGAAAGAAGTGTTTAATTTTATTTTATTTTAAATATCGATATTGCTATGACCGGTGCTTTACAAATTTGATCAAATCTGGCAGTCAGCAAAAAATTCAAATCGCCAGTAATATATATTTGTTTTTGTTTTGTAGATATCTTGTTATAATTCTAACATATCAGAAAGTGCGGGAAGAATCGATTAGGAAATTCCATTTTTACATACAACCAAGTTTATTTAAATAAAAGAGAGAGAAAATATATAGACAGACAAATATGAATTATTAATCATTGTTCAAATAAGATCTTAGATTTAAACGTGTCAAAAATTTTATTTATCCTAGAAACATTTTATAATTAAATCACGTGATCAATGCTTATTTACATATGTATTATTATATTTCTTGTATATAAGCTGCTACTTAATGCACCAGGCATAAGTAAAATTCTGTTTCATGTAACTAATATTGAAAAGATAAGAAATATTTTTGAAAATATCAATATCTTCATTTTCTGTCTTTTTTCAAAGTAGGCTTATAATATCTGATATTAAAAAAAACTGAACAAAAACTTTTTGCGCAACGCAGCAGAAAATTCATGCTGTTAAAAATAGTAGGATATCAAACCCGGGCTTCCCGGGATAAAGAATATAGATGAAAAACATTTATTTTTTAAATTGAAAACAATGGTAATTTCAGCGATTTTAAGTGCTTATTTCGATTACATGTCTGTAAAATTTGTGGTTTATTTATACTATTTTGTTTACTGCTTAATGAAGTTTTAATTTCGTTATATAATATTAGATGTTGAACTTTTCATATTGTTTAAAGTGCAAACGGATTAATATTTTGTAATCGTCTGCAAGCGATAGAGATAGATTTTTTTTTTTAAATCATGTTTGAAAATTATAATGCCAATGTGTCATTTGGAAATTAAAATATTGTGTTTCATAAACGTACCACCTCCCTTAAAAGAGTTAATGGTGCAGAAATGCTGAAAAGAAGGCGACGGCGAAGCTATTGGATGTGAGTTCGCTTTGGACAAAAAGATGGGGATGTGTCAGCTCCCCTTATAGGAGCAGTAGATATTGCAAATCGCGAAAGCTTCTTCGCCACAAAACGAACAACACGGGAAAAAGAGGTCAGAAGGGAACTATACATGTGAGGTGTAGAACGTGAAAGTGCAATTTTGTAGCTATAGAAGTAGAACCCGCCGCAGCCAATAAACAGTAGCGACAATTTTAAGTTTTTTTTTTTTTTTTTTTTTTCAGAAAATAATATTCAAATTGGAAAACACTTTAGCTCCGCAAATTTTCAATCGAACAATTAGAATTTTTTGAAATATAATCGTCACATGATTTTTAAAAAAATATATACATATCTCTATCCAGTGGCCGCTCGTTACGGTCTTTTTGTGGCACACTAAATGCATACTTCAAACATATATTATTTTCATAAAAATATGTTTTTACAAGAAATCTTTTCCTTAATAAAAGAACTATTACTTTTTTATAATAGTGGTAAGAAAAGAATAAATTTAGCAGCCATGCATTTAGTGCCTCAAATAAAGCCAATCACGAGCCGCCACTGTCTCGCCCTTTTGTGTAAATTTACTCTACGAAACTCTTAGTCATAAAACTATGTTTGACTCTAAATTGCTGCAAGTGTACGATTTGTTTTTAACGGCTATGTATTCCCCTTTTTTGTACTAAAAAAAACTAATGTTCTTGTCTGATTCTTCTAGGTGAAGTCTGCGATGAGTTATCGTGTCCTCTGTTTACGCTTCTTTTACAAAGCGCTCCCGTCCATCAACTATCAAGCTACCATTTTTTATCATATCAACTAAATCAAAATGCAATTTTCTATTTAATATACACTGAGAAAAATGACACTTTCAAATCTGAGTAAATCAATGTTTTCATTTTGTTATGAAACTTTTTGCTTCAAATAGGACCCAATGATTTCAATTCTGAAGTACCAGAAATGCTCAGAATATTGAAACATGGACATACTCAAAACTGAGTACATAGATGCCAGCTCATACTCATTTTTGAAACATGGACATACTTAAAAAAGATTAGAATAATTTCAAACTCATTTTTGAAGCATGGACATACTCAAAAATGAGCACATGATGTTTTATTCTTGTGTGTCTGCATGTTTTCAGAAGTGGGTATATACATGTTTCAAACTTTATTAATTTTGATTCGGAGCCATTTTAATTATGCGACATATTCAATTTTGAGTATTTTTTGTTCAGTCTTGAAAATGTCGTTTTTAGAGTGTACGTATAATAATTTAGTGTAAATGGATGTTTTTAACACTTCGCCTGTCTTAAAAAGAAAATTTTTAAAATTTTTAAAATTTATATTCGTCAAAGAGCTTTTATCTCTTAAATTAAACTGGTTATAATAATTCTGAACAGTTTCTATTTTGTAAAGTATTATTAGTTTTAACAACGTTTTAGAAAACTATCAGACGAACTGTGTTTCCCAAACGAAAATAAGCGGCTTTAAATTTCACCATTTCTTTACGTTTTAAAACTCTTTGACGCAAATTTATTCTTTGATAATTTCATTTTTCAAAACTTAATGCATGTAGTTTTAAAATGAAATTACATTATATATTAAAGAAAGCGTTTTTAATTTTGTGTGTTACTGCGGGATCAAGATTGTTATTGAAAGATTACTTCTCTATGCTTACAAGTTTGGATTATCATTAAAATAACTGTGTTCATTTTCTCGAATATTACTTTAGAAAAATCAGCTAACAGATATTAATATGGAAAATTTTCATGAAATTAAATAACAATATACTAAGAGAGACTGGTCGGCACTTTGTATGTTTAAGGAAGCATTGTCAGTTTTTAACAGAATACTAAACAATATTTTATGCTACGTAAAGCAGAATATTTTCAATCGTGTATTTAAAGTAATCTTTAAATATATATTTCAAGACTCTTTTAAAAATATTTTCTATTGTTATTTTCTTGTGTTATTTTCTTGTATTATTTCTAGTAATAAAATACACAAGGATAAGTCAAAAAACAAGTTTATCTTACGAAAAGTACGATGTAAGCTACTTAGCTTACATCGTTAAGTAGATGTAGTATATTATAAGTGTTTATGGTACCAAAAGATAGAGCAACGGAGTGGACAATGTAGAAATATTGTTTTGAATAGCTTGTTATTAAATGGCGAATACAATCAATGAGTGCTTCATGGTTCAGCGTCAATTCGTCGCGCACAATTCATAGCGTAACAATTTATCGCGCACAATTCATCGCGTAACAATTTATCGCGCACAATTCATCGCAGCGTCAACTTCTCGCGGCGACAACTCATCGCGGCGTCAATTCGCCGTGGTGTCAAATCGTCGCGACATCAATTCGTCGCAACGAAAATACATTTGAATCGTATAATAATAAAAGTAAAGATAATTTAGTAAAATTATTTAATGATATAAACTGTTAGATATAATCCTCTATATCTAAAAACTAATTATCATTAAATAATTTTACTAAATTATCTTTACTTTAATCATCATAGCCTTCAAAAACATTTTCGTTGCGACGAATTGACGTCGCGACGAATTGACACCACGACGAATTCACGCTGCGATGAGTTGTCTCCACGACGAATTGACGCTGAGAAGAATTGACGCTACGGTGAATTGTGCGCGATGAATTGTTCCGCGATGAATTGTGCGCGGCGAATTGACGCGACACCGTGCTTCATGCAGTGTTCCTTCTCCGCTACTTTTTTTTTAATCAGTTTGATTGATTGTTACCATTTTTTTAAATAATAACATTCGCCATTTTTTATTTGTAGTCAAACAATCTTAATAACAATAATAGTAGGTATGTAACACTGGCTCCAGGATGATCAATCCCTTTTACGTTTCGACATTTGTTCCTCGTGCTTCAAAGGTGTGTCACCATTTCCAAATTTTTCACACACAAAAACATTCTTGCCGTATTGTCAACGTTCTTCTATGAATGGCAGTAGATTCCGTTTTTTCGTGCCGAAGGGATATTCAGAATTACCAATACTGTGAATATTAATTCAATGCATTAGCCATAACATTGAAACCGCTTTGCTTCTGTCTCTACTCATATGCACTATGTATTATTACAAGAAACACTGAAAATATATTGCACTTACTTTGTTCTTTGCTTTTCAACTGTCGAGTATTACATTGCAGAAGCTTTTTTTTTATTTATCCATGAAAAAGATGGGACAAATGTAACAATAAAAAGCATTTTTAAAAAGATTATTTTTTTTAATTTTCAGTCTTCTGTTTCACATCAGTCACTAAAATCCAACATATTATGGACATTTCTCTGATGAATCCAAATATAAAACATTTGAATAAAAAATGTTTGTATGTGCAGAATAATATCTAATCACACTAAAATTTTCTCATATGATGCTGTTCAACTATAAGAGTGTGTGGCATGGTTCCCAGGAATTCCCTGAAAATATGCATACATGGAAAACACGTGCATTCGGAAAAAAAATATATCAGTTCGCATTACAACTAATTGAATGATAAGTAAATGCAAGTTCATTTGCTCTGCGGAATCAGATTTTGGATTTGACATCTGATGAGTTATATATACAAATATAAAATGAATTCTTCCCATTTTTTTACCAATTTATAATAAAAAAGAACTAAGTTTGTTTGTGTGTTTGTCGACTGTGTTCTGAAGAGACCGCTTCATGCAGAGCTACAAAATTTAGCAGCAAGGTACCTTTATATATGTAGTTTTGAACCTCGAAGCCCAACTTTAGAATTTTTGACTAGATATTTTTAATTTAAATTTTTTATAGGATACATAGCATTTTTTGCTGCGAGGCTCGCAAACAACCAACGAGATGTCTTCTTTCAACGGGACCCCGATATTGTCATTTTCCCACAGATAAGATTGCGTACTAGGCATTTTACGGCTTGTTTCGAAAAATATCGAAATAATCGAAAATTTGCAAACCAAAAAAAAAAAAAAAAACCTCAATTTCAAAAACCAAAATTTATAAAATTCCATCAATTGGAACCGAAGATATTAATTATTATTTCATTATTGAAAATAGCTTTTATTTAAGTTATCAGAATAGCTGTCTTTCATCCCGTGAGCAAGTCCAGAGTTGCCAGAATAAGCGATGTGAGAATTAAACATAAGCGATTTTAAGGAATATACATATTTTAAATTGTATATAAGATACGTATATATGAAAATTGGTATATAGACGCAAAATGATACACTATTAATATTTTCTAAAAATCGAAAAAATCCACCGGTAAGTTTTTATTTTATAAAAATCCAATTTTTTGTATCGAAAAAGAAACAAATAGCTATTTTTGACAATGGGCGGAATTAATAAAGAAACATTTTTTAAACAGAATTTGTTATATTTGAGGTGAAGGGGAGGAGTCGTGGCGGCGAAACGACCTTTTATTAAATATCGCATTTATTGTAATTCACCTTGCACTAAAGAATTACCAGAGGAACGGTTCCGGGCAGCGATTTTTAGAGTGTTTTCGTATTTCGTACTATTCTTTTCGACGGGACCGGGCATTGCTGGGTGGATCAGCTAGTATATAAATATAAAAGTAAATTATTTTTTTTCTAAAAAGACCCCTTTATAAGCATTCAGTGTTTATATTGGAAATCACGAGTAGTTTCGTATAATTTTTGCTTTGTCTCTTTTTTTTTTAAATATATGGCAGCAGGAAACAAAAAATAAAATAAAATGAAAAATAAAAAATAAAAAAAAACATTACTTAAACTATATGTTCAGCATTTCTAAATTGGTTTCTGAATGTATAATAGTAACTTTTTTTATATTAAACTATTGATTGAAAAAAGCATATTTTTTGTAATAGTGCTCTCTTTATTGTTTTATATATTTTTTTATTTTCTACTTTTTAGTATTTAAAATATTCCATTGTTGCATTTTCACAGCCAGTTCTCCTTTACAGCGAGTATAGTTTGGAACAAAATAAACTCAATTATTTTTCTAACTCGTACACATTTGTAACTATAAAGAATATTTCGTGATTTATCACTTGTTCCCGGCTAATAAAAAAATGCTTCGTATGCATTTATTTAATTAAGTTATAAAAATATTGTATTGCCATCGGAAACACGCCTGTAATTTTTATATTACATAATATATAATAATACATTTGTAACCATAAAGAATATTTAGTGATTTATCACCTGTGTCCGGCTGACAAGAAAATGGTTGCTATGTATTTATTATCTGGTATACATCTAAAATTGATTATTATTATTATTATTTTACCTTTTGAAGCAATTTTAAGAAAGTGATATTTTTAAAGATAAATATTATTAAATTTTAAAGAAATCAGATTTTTAATTCCATGTCAAAATATATTTTGACAGGAGATTATTCTATTTAATGTGACTTTAATTTAAATCTGTCATATCATGCTTCAATTTCACTATAACATTTTTATAAATTTTGTTCTGAGAAAAATATTGTTTGTTTCTTCTTAAAATCTTTTGGGAAATTTAATATCTTAAACTCAGTAAAATTAAACAAATACTGGGATAAATTAAAGGATAGCATGTCCTTTAATTTCAGACTCATTCTTTTAGAATGTCAGATTTGTATTTTTATCTTTATATCTTAAAATTTAATTAACTTATATTTTCCTAAAGAAGATATTATTTTAAAAAATTCTCAAAGTAGTGCAAGACATATTGTATACGACTGTAAATGGGGTTATTTCCGAGAAACTGGATACTAAGATGTCATTATTTTTAAAATATCAGCTAAATATTTTTCTTTTTCAAAAAGAAGAACTATAATTGTTATCCGAGTAACAGGAAATTAGTAATATTAGGATTAACTATTATAAGAAATTGAAAAAAGGTTGTTAATTTTTTACAAAAGATTTAATATCAAAGATCATATTGTTTCTATTAGCCCTCTGAGCGTTTTGAAAAAGGGTAAAATTGCAATGTTGTTTTCACTGCATTTTGTTTTAAATGCTAAAAAGATATGATTTTTTCAGCATTATAAATAAAACTTAATTACAAATATGAATGTAACCCTTGAGAGTATTAATCATTCTTCAATGTTTTGAAAATTCATTAAATCTATAGAGTTATATTATCTTAAACATTGCATATATTACAGTGAAACCTGGAGCTTAGTCAACGGAATATTACGTTCCACACGCTTAGAGGGTTAAAAATAATATGTAAAATGCTACGCAACATCTTTGAATACAGATTTAGCGGAATTTGCATATACTAGCTAGCCCGCCCGGCGTCGCCCGGGCAGCCTGAAATTGAAAAAAAATAACAGTGCAGTGGTCTTCATAAAAAAAGACTGAATAATATTTATTTATACTAAAAACTTGTAAAAAATTTAAATAAGAGCTAAAATTTCAAAAGTATAACAGTTATGTTTAAAAATTGAAACGGTTAGGGAAAATTATTACACTTACTTTTCCCTTTTTACTAAAAATCCCTTTTTAAAAATCATTGCTTTGTTTACATTTTAAATTTTATATTGCTAATTGTATTTTTGAAATTACAAATATTAAATGCTTACAAATATCAATATTTCAAATGAAAGTATATAAAAATGTATCTATTTAATTGTTAATGTTGACAAATTTTAATTACAATTTATTTTCACCATTGTTTGTTTGGCTTTTATTTCCGTAGATGACAGCACCAAACAGTTAAATGTAAAAAATCCCGGCCTAAATCCTGCTAAAGGACACAATAACCAATGAGATGCGTTTCATTCGGGCGTTGCCATTAAACAATTAATAAATAATCCCAATTTCTGTGCCACGTACGATAGCGTAATATATATATATATATAGATAGATAGATAGATAGATAGATTATTGGAATAAATTATTTTATTATACATTATTGTTTTTGTGCCATAAGCTATCATGAAACAATGAACCTTTGACGCCACACCCAGAAGAAATACGCATTGCAAAATTTTCAGCTAGCTATTATTGTTACTATTTTATGAAGTACAATATGATAATATAATGAAGTCACATACAATATTTCGGATATATAATTATGTATGGTAAAAATCGATTCTCGTACAGTGTAATGTCGTTATACTATTTTAAATACAACAAAAGTTATGTATAGTATTAAGGTATATAACAACATCTGTTATCAAGAAGATATCCCGAGTATAGTAGCTCATCTATCACGCTGCACTAAGAAATCGGAGATATTACCAGATTGGGTCAA
Source organism: Maratus michaelseni (assembly GCA_963931845.1). Classification (NCBI taxonomy): domain Eukaryota; kingdom Metazoa; phylum Arthropoda; class Arachnida; order Araneae; family Salticidae; genus Maratus; species Maratus michaelseni. The sequence goes on along the minus strand of OZ007594.1, from coordinate 94,200,691 downwards.
TAATTTTTTGAAATGCATTTAATAGGTCTTATACAATTTTAAGACGAACAAAATTTAGAACCCTATATGAGATGTGCACCATATATTGTTTATATACAGGGAATGGAATACTGCTTGTCATTAAATTAAATTTTAATAGTAAGACTTCAACGGAGAAAATTTTTAGAATTCTATGCAGTGTGTGTAGCATTTTCAGATGCTTAAAATACTTCGAACGCAGGCCAGAAACAATAAATAAAAATGAAAATTATTGATCAATTTATGATTAGAATGTTCTGTCTGATACCATTTTACCTATTGGAATTACATTAAGACTGGGGTGAGATTGATGTAAAAAAAATAACAAAACATGTTATGCATAAAAGCCAACACAAATACACGATTATCAAAGTCGAATAATTTTTTATTGTATTCGCACAACTAAAAAACAAAATAGCAACTGTCATAAAATTCTAGAAAAATAATAGAAATTTAACTAAAAGTGAAATTAGCAGTGAAAAATAGAGAATAAAGCTGAAAGAAAAAAAAACAGTTTCGCAACTGTAATTCACTATCTCACTTACGCAACTGTCTTCTTTGTTTAAATTAATAAGTAAAATAAATGACAACAAAAAATAAACATAAATTAAAACTGTAAGTTATTATCTTTAATCTTTTGTCTTTTATTAAATCATACTACTTCAGAAAAAGAATGTGTACGATATGCGAACGCGGAAGAATTAAACGCATCAACAAAATGTGCCCCAGACATGACAAAACACTAATGTGAAACTAAAATGTGGAAAAGTATGGAGTACTGTGAAATTTAAATGGCTGTTTGACTTACTTTTGGTTTGCATAACTGTACTATGTGATTCAAATGCATGCTGTTTATTCTCTACCATTGAATTGTTTATTGTTACGTGCCTTTTTATCAATCTTTCGGTAGGATCCTCGTTTTTTTCTTTCAGGAAAGTTTTTATTTTATGCCAGAGAAAATATAAACATTTGTGGTTTATCTTTTCGTACTGTTAAATAATTCTAAGGTGCAACTTTACATGACACACCAAAGTATTTTACAACTTAATTTAACACAAGAAATTTATATTTATTAATTTAAGTACTATTACATTTAATTTTTTAATTTTCTAATAAATATTTAATTTTCTTGTTTTTTTCTGGTGTTTTTAGAAATTATATCTGAACATTTAAGTGTTTCATTATTCAGAAGCTACGAAAATTTTACATGTTTTTGGAAAAATAATATTTAAGTACTAGGCATTAATGTTTAAGATTATATTGTGACCCAACTCTCACAACTGGATTTTGCCACGGACGAGGAAGACTAATCAACGGTCTCCCAAAAACTCAAAGAGAAAAAAAATCTAACAATTTTCCAAAAGCATAACCAGAACTCTAAGTTTCCACCAAACCCCCCACATCCACCGTAAACTCTTGAAAACAATCATCAACAGTGTAAAACGAATATTACGTCTTCATCAAGCATCCCTCATCCATAGTGAACTCTTAATCATAACAATCAACAGTGTAAATAGAACTTAAAATATCATCGGACTACCACCATTCATTGTGAACTTTAAATCTTAAACTCCGATGAACTTATCTTGTTCACGACAATCAAAAGTGTAAACAGCACTTAAAAATCATGTAACTAGCACCATCCAATGCGAACTCTAAATCATAAACTCTTATGAACTCTCAAAAACTCAGCCTAATGTGAACCTATTGTAATGTAATTACGCAAAAGCCTAATGGCCTCATTTGTAAATCTTTTTTTTTCTTTTAAATAAACCTGCCGAGCAGGACCATATATGGTAGGCCTCCCTACTTGGTTGAATTGAATTGTTCGAATGATCTTGCTAAACATCCACTTTGTTTCAGAATTCGTGGAATATTTCTTGAAATGCCTTTTGAATTATTGTTTTAAAAATTTATAATAAAATGAATCTTTAGAAATATGTTTATTTGAGATGTCGAAAGAAATAAGTAAAAATTAATGAAAAGGGAAAACTAAAATGTACAATAATTTCGTTAGCCATTTTCCAAATGTCAAAACAATAACAAGTTCTTGGAAGCAATAAGAGCCATTAAAAGAAAATAGTAAATGATATAATTCTCGAAGGAAAAGATATCACCTTTTCCACAAGAAAATAATTAATTATTTTTGTGTCTAATTATAATAAACACATTTCAAATATTTTCTTTTTATTTATTGATGTTGATGATATATTTTCAGAAAAATATGTATAATTGTTACGAAAACATATTTCTTAACACTTATCTAAATATCTCCTTTTTCTTAAAATGCTCTATATTCTGTTTTGTAATCTCTAATTTCTTTATTTTATTCTTTACTTTTACTAGTTTAAGCGGGAAAACTACACAAAATTAAAGCCAAATCTTCACTTTGAAAGATTGTTCGCTTTTCGAACAGTTTTTTTGTCAGTTTATCTCGAAAAATCCAGTAAAGAATGATGTTTTATTGCCTGTTTCAGTAAATAGATAGCCTGTTTTTTACAATGATGTCACCACTTTTTGCCTGTCCACTCACCTTTCTGCAACTTACCTCATTCTTACGTCATTACGTTGTTTGCGTCATTTCTTCTGACTCCTCTCCGCTTATCTATTTGTACGTCTATATAATCACGATTTCAATGTACCAGATATATAACTTTCACACAGCATTGCAGTTTGTAATCGAAGCTAATAAAGTTTGAAAATATTTACCCCAGAGTCATTACGAGGACAATCGTTTGCGATATCTTATGACACATACAATTTTTTTACACATTATGATCTTCTTATTATTTAATGCTTTCCAATAAAGTTCAAAAGTGTTTATAAATTCGGTTTGTCTGTCTGTCTGGCCGTCTGGCCGTCTGGCCGCACTCTAACTATCGTAAATGCACTCGGGTAGCCATGTACTTTTTATATGTTATTATTAGTATAGAATGTCCAGTACTGAAAATGAAGTGGGCAGCATTTATAGTTCATTTACACATTTTACTCATTTTACATATTTTTTTACACATTTTACAGGGACACATAAAATATTTGCGTTACATGATTGTCTAAGGATGTTTTCTCAGATACATTTGTTCACGGTTCATTTTATTAATGTTAAAATTTTCAAACATAATGAGATTGATATGCAACATTAAGATGGACTACTACATGCTTTCTCAGTAGTACAGAATGAGTAGCATTTAGAGTTCCTTTACAGGGAGGCACAAAATAATTCCGTTACATTAAAACTTATGGCGAAATTTCGGTTGCGGTGCATTTTTATGATGTTAAGATACTTCAAACATAATGAAAAAGAAAAAAAAAAGCAATGAGGCGCGCTACAATTTATTTTAGGTGCGTTCGCAATTATATAAATACGTAGTACATGTAGTCCTCGTCTGGTCCGTCCGTCTGTCCACATATAACAGCGCAAAACTACCCAACCGAATGGTTTGAAATTTAATAGATAAAATAGTTGAAGAATTTTGTCGAGTCATTCCAAATTTTATAAAAATCGAATCAAATCCTAAAAAGATATTAATAAAAGTTTTCTTTATTAAAAGAAATCGTATCATACGTAATCTATATAATAAAAGCGCAAGTCATGTGACCGAGGAAAACAAATACGGGGGAACCACATCTTTTTTCATATGCCAAGCGGTCATTTTTATTCAAAATTATTTTTTCGAATAAACATAAAAGTTACATTTTTAGAAAGATCGTTCAAGAAATGGTTTGCTTGAGAAATGAGTTACATTAAAAAATAAATAGATTCTGATATAACTTCAGTGAAATTTAAGTTAACAACCAAATATCTCTATCCAATAAAGTTAATAAACAAAAGATTCATTTCCCGTAAGTCATTGAATTACTAACCATGGAGGTAATAATTCGCAAAGCAAAATCTGAATGGTAAATTTACAGCGCTGTCTAGTATCGAAAAAAATTCGCATCTGTAAACATCGCATAGGTAATAAGAAAAGAAAAAGGCATCCTCATTTCGTTCATAGCAGACGATATAATTTATTTCATAGAAATAATAATAATGAATTTACGTTGTAAAACTAGTTATAGCACGAAAAGAACGCACCTCATTTGTCACGTTTAAAGTACAATTTCCAACTTGTTTCTATTTATTATGGAGTGCTTAGTACTTATCCATCAATAACAGAAACACACAAAACAATGCGGTTGAAGAACTGACTATGATCGATGATTATTAAAAACGTGTTTTCCGCTGTGATATGCATTTGAAAATTGATCTAATTTTTAGTGTATTATGTGAATAATGACTGTAGATCTACATTAAAAAATCCGCACACATTACAGGATATAGGCAACAAATGCAAAATATCATCTGTTACTGAGTTGTTTATTCATTTTATGAAATAATGAAATTTGTTTATAATATTTTGTTCGTGTTGGAAATTCCTTCATGATCTAAGCCTGTTGCATGATTTTTCGTTCTTGTTTATTTCATCGTAGTTGTTGTGTTAGGCTTTATCTGCATCGAGCGCAAAACATATTAATAAATTCAGAAGTTTATTTTGCAATTAACAAGGTTTTCTAAATGAAAAACTACGTTGATCAAAAATAATTATTGTTGAGATTTTTTTATACTTTTTTTATTACAGTTTATGCAACAATATAATAAATTATAACACCTTGTAATAATATATATTTCTTGTAATATAACAACATAGTACAAATTAAAATAACTTTTGTTATGTTGTTTGATATGTTTGGACTCACACCGAGTCATTTTCAAAATAATTTCAAAGCCCGTGCAATTATGGAATATTCTCATTTGTTTTTGAAAATGACTCGGAGTGAGTCAAAACATGTCAAACAACATAATAAAAGTTATTTTAATTTGTATTATGTTGTTAATTTACACCTTTCAGCATTTAAAAGAAATACAGTTTATGCATATTAAAATCTTTTCCCATGCATATGAAAAATAAAGCTTTTTGACGTAATTTTTTTAATTGTATCTGCGAATCTAATGTATAAACAACTTGCGTCTCAGTTTATCCAACTTTCTCTATAGAGCAGTATACTGCAATCTAACACCAAATGTTGCGATTTGTGCTATCGATTACATGTCGTTGACAACTGCATGTTGTCGTTTAAACACTGTTGTTTGATGATTAGATGGTGCGTGACCCGCAGTATTCGTGCATTTGCGTTGCATCAAATAATTGTATCTTGAAGGAGAAAAAGAAATAAATCATGTCTGAAATGTCAGCTAAATGAAAAGTAATTAATGTAATACATCTTGCAAATAACATTCTTTTAAACTTATTTTAGTAATACATCAAATGAAATGCATGATTTTAATAACGTCATTTTAAAATTGATGGAATTTTGAGGAAAAATTATATGTTCTTTAAATATTAATTCAATTTCGGAGTAGACTGAATTAAATGACATCATTTGTTCAAAAATATTTCAGTTTTACGAATTAAATGCTTTCTTTTAAAATCGATATAATTTTTACTTGTTAAAATATATCACTTTTAGGGCACTTGATATTAGTTATTTACTATGTATTCAAATTCAGTTTCTTTTTCTGTATTTTAACGAGCTCATCGCGTATCCCCGATAATAATTTAAAAATCTCCATTATTTCGCTTTTCTAACTTTTATTCTCAACAGTGCTATCATCTAGTATCTAGATGCTACCTTCACAGAAATTTAATTAGAAATAAATAAATATAACTCCAACTATTACTTCAATTTTAAAATTTCAAGAGCGATTATGACATCCTCAGATCACAATGAATAAATGATGTTTATTTCTTCTCGGCATTTACGATATTCTTGTAGGTGTAAATTAAAAATACACGCATGCAATCATATTTTAATATATAAGAATTTTCTTTACTTTTTGTACATTGTTTGTTTAGTGGTTCAAGATCCCCCTCCCAAACCTAAAAATAAATAAATAAATAAAATAAAATAAAATAAAATAAGAACAACAATCTGCTCATTTTAAATAATTTTATACTTGTTAAATATCGTTAAATATATCTTAATTGATATGTTCAATGCGTGTACATTTGGGGAATTTCCCAAAACGCTGGCTAAAACCCGGAATAAAAGTTTAAATTTGTCTCGCATACAACTGCGAATGATTTTAAGTCAATGTCCTTGTGATATGATTAGTCATTCTTATTGCGTAGGGTAAATGAAAAAATAAATTTGACGAGTGACTTTTGGAGTACTCTATACGACTAGCACGTATATATACGCGTGCATTACCGAAAAGTATAATGCTTAACCGTTGCTGTAGTGTCATTTAGTCCTCACTTATTTTCCAATTCGTATAATTTTTGCACCAATCAGTAAGATTCAGATATAAAAATAAAGCTTATAAGTGCTATACTTACAGATTTATTCAACTAACAAATACGTTCATGTAAAAAAAAAAATAATAATAATTTTAAAAAAAACATTGTTTTTACAAAAAATAATTTTTTTAAGTTGTAATTTCAGCCATGACGCCAGAGGCGCACCCAAAATTTCACAACGTCAATTACGGGTTAATATATCTTTTACGTTAGAGATGCTGATAATTTAGAAAATTTGCTATCTTCTGTATGACGCTAAATATTCATTATTTTCAGAGATTATTTTTGGTATTGTATGATGAAACGTGTTTCGAAAATTACGTATTAGCTACTTTTGTTTGTAACCAGAAAAGTTTTTCTCGAAAAGCCAATGCATAAGAGAGACCGGACATGTTGGCAAAGGGGCCACGTTAGCCCATCCGCGTTTTTTTAAAACTATCCTGTGGATAGCGTTACTAGCTAACTGACACGTGTCTTATCATGTCTTCCGTCACTCACAACAGCGTCAACAGTGAAGAAGCAATCAAACCAATAAAACTTAAAATTTTCAAATTTTAACCCAGGTAAGTTTTTTTTCAATTATAAATAATCATTTCCGATTTGTTTCTAAATTAAAGTTTCACTTTGAAGAATAGCAATCTAAAAGACCGTTGTTCAGAGCTTATTCTCCACCTACTGGGTTTTCAAAATATTAACAGAATATTTTGATACAAAAATCAAAATCTAAAATGAAGATATGGACCCATTTAATCCATTCATAAGCCTATAAAAGTCAATAAAATCCCTTAATTAAGTGTGTTACTGGGAAGGGCGGTATTAACTAATAAGCAAATAAGACAAATGTCTAGACCCGTATATCAATCAAATAAGTAGTAGATCTATCTAGTGAAGAAGAACAAAAAGAGAATTTTTTTTAAAGAGAATTCCCTATGTCTTCGTTGTTTGAAATCAATCAAAAATAGAAAATCAGGGGAAGAGTGGTATAAATGTACCATTTGCAAATGTTTGGCACACGAATCATATGTCCCTCTGGATATGATATTTTATGTTTGCATGTATTGTGATGATGAGACAGATTTCGATGAAGGCACTAGTTAAGTTGAACAAAACATCTTTTCTTATCCTTTGTATTTTTTATATACCAAATTAAACTTATATTTGATAAATTATGTGTTTTTTCATTTCCGTTAGCCATCAAAAAATAAAACATATTTAGTTGGCTAACCTACCTCGTTCGACGGGGCAGGTTGTCCCAGAGACTTGATGTCCTTCTGAGCTTCATATAAAAAGTATTAAATAATATTTTCCAAATTTCTTCCCACGTGGTTATGCTTTGAAGTGCGCTAATTGCCCAAACTAAAAAAAAATAAATTCTTAATAAAATAAAATAAATACAAAATATTGAAGAAAAAATAAGGCAACAACAAATGGATGGCCCCGGTCTCCCATAATAAATTATATATTTTCCATATATATCTCTCTTGAAAACGGTTTGCTATTCCACTATATTCCGTATAAATAATGAATGGAAAAACAAGTTGTAACATTACCTTTATAAAATGAGTAATTTTAATAGTTCCCATGTACTTTTTCTTTTAAATAATTGTTTTTTTTTATTATTTCATTATTTCACTCAATAAATGCTTAATAATCGTGTGAAGTTTGCTCTAAAATTCCTGAGTCTACATTATATGACACCTATGAAATTTCCGTTTCATAAAAACAGACTTCCTTAGTTAATTTAAATCTTAGTTCTACCTAAGCTTGTTTTTAAACAAGACTCAGATTAGCGGAAAAAAGATTCATGTTCTGGCAAAGATTTCGGAAAAATTCGTCAATGAGCTGTCATCAGGTGTGTTATTGGAAAATAATAGATATGTAAAAACACCAAATAATATTTTATTAAAGAATAAATTTTCCGTTTATGTGTAAATAAAATATATGTGGCTTTGTTTGCGTAAACTTCCAAAACTTCATCTGCTCACTTAACAATTACGACAGTATTGTGAATTAAGCAGAAAATTCTTGTTCTGTGTAATTTATAAAACATTGTGGAAATGTTACTAATGCAATTATATATAATGACTCTTAATATGCAGTTTTTTTCTCATCGCCATAAGAATTCGAGCATTTCAGAAACATCTGCGTTTCATAAAGAAAGAAAAATAGGTGTTTGCTGTTGTTTATTTATTTGTCATTGTTTACTGAATAATTATATCAAACAAACTTCTGTGCATTCTGTATTTCAGAGATTTATCGTGCTGTGTATTCGGGAACAAAATTTTTAGGAACATAAAATAGTTGTTTTTTTACTTTAAGATTATTTATTTCTACTATTTATGCAGTTAATTAAAAGTGTTAAAATAACTTTCCTGTTACATAATAAATATAATCAACGTTTCTATATATATTAATACCAGTGTAAGTCATTAAGTAAGTCACAAAAGATAATTAAATTATAACTTATAATGATATTCACTTTGAAACTATTTTTATTTTCAACATATTTTCCAACAATATTTATTCACTTATATCACCGTTCTATCAGTTCCCTAACACCAGCTGAATCAAATTCTTTGGGGTGCTGTCTCAGTTACATTAGGACTTCAAGTTGAACCTTTTCATCATCTGTGAACATCATCTTGCTTCCAAGATGGTTTTTTATTGGACGAAATAGATGAAATCGCTTGGGGCTTAGTCGAAGATATATGGTGGATGTTGGAGAAGTTGCAAGGAGATGTTCACAGATGATGAAAAGGTTCAACTTGAAGTCCTAATGTGGACATAGTGACCCTGAGACAGCAACCCAAAGAATTGTATGCAGCTTGTATTGGGGCACTGATAAAACGGTGATGTAAGTGCATAAATATTGGTGGAGAATATGTTAAGAAATAAAAATAGTTTTGAAGTGAATATCATTGTAAGTTATTATTTAATTATCTTTTGTGACTTACTTAATGACTTACCCTCGTGTAATTCTTTCAGAATAATTCTATTTTATTTTTATGCAAAATTAAATATTTTTATTATAAGGTTATATCATACTTGTAAAATTTAACAAAGATTTTTTTTTAAAGAATTAGGACAAATGCAAAAATTCATAATTTCAGAAGAAGAGAAAAAAATTCAGAAAAAGTTTACCGAGAAAATAATGAACAAGTAATTCTGTTAATTTTTGAAATATATACTTGAATATAATTTTCGAAATAAATATGGCATGTAACCTTTGAGTTTTTATCAGAAACCGATTTCTAGAAAAAATCCCATATGTAAATACAAAATTACAGCACAATCCGTCAAGTATCTTTTGAGTTATTCTTAAAAAACTACCCCAATTACAATCATTTTTACGATTTGATATAATATTTTAGAGAATATTAAAAAAAAAAAAAAATCTTGTTATAATATTTTATAGCAAAGTTTGCAAAGAAAAAAGATAACTTTTTTTTTTTACCTCGGAGAAGCAGCTCTTTAATAAATGAAAAGTCTTATTTGAGGCTTTCCTGTTCCTTTAAAATAAAAAAATATATATATTTCCTAAACTTATTTCAAACTTAGTGTTTTTATAGTTTCCTTGAAAATAGTTTGCATAATGCTTAAGGTTATGCGAAAACTTTTTTACATGAACTTCTTTTCGTTACAATTTTTCTTAGAAGTTCAAATATGCAAAACTGGAAGCAAAAAGTTAAATTAGAAGAGACTCAGAAGTCCTCAGATAAACATGGTTCTAAAATTTTATAGTGATCTTTTTAACAGTTTCTACTGACAATGTTCGTTTTACAGTGCAATCCAAAAGAAGATCCTGATATAAATTATGTAAGGATATGTAACGTTTAAAAAATATATTTTTTATAACTTATTTTAATAAAAAAAAAAAAGTAAAACAATAAAGGTTATTGTCACAGACGCACTGTGGTGTCCTTTTTTGGAGACAGAAAGGCGATTTTTTGCCTGATGTGGAACCCGATGAATTTAGCCGATAGATCAGACAGTGAGTATTAATCAAAATCCTTTAATAATAAAAGCTGAGTCAGTTGTATTGTTGATAATATGAGTGTTTTATTATAAATTAAACATTGTGTGTTTTATAATAAATTAAACATTGTGTGTTTTATAACAAATTAAACGTTGTACATGATTTATATTAAAACTAGCTGTTTAGCCCGTTCTACGGGTGTTCATGAATTTAATTCTAAAACCAAAATTGAAAATGAAAATCAGTACAACCAAATGTATCTACTGTGTATATGTAGAAAAATATTTTTCTATTACTGTGCATTTCTCTTAATGAAATTTAATTTATCATGTTGCTATGGCAGCAGACGATAAAACGATATCTTTGAAATAAGAGAATAAATAGACTAAAAAGTTTTGTTGAGGTTTTTGATAAAAAATTTTTTAAAAAAAGGGTATTAATTAAGCGCAATTATGTAATCGCTAATTATTTGCATGCTAGGTAAAAGAATTATCGTAATATCCACTACAGCTTCTTAGTATGGCAGCGTGACGTACGTAATATGAATATATCCCATCGCAGTAAACATTTAGAACTGGTTAGAACCGGGGCCATCGTGAAAACAACTTTCATCTTTCTACGGGCCTGATTTCAGCTTTCAAACACGTGACCTGACGTCGCAGATAGGATCTGATTCTTCTCGTCTAGTTGAATTTGCGCCATATGTTTTGCGTTGTAATTTCAGATAAATTTTACATAAAAATGGTTTCTAAAATGATAATTTTTTAAAAGTATATTATCTGAATTATTTGGATAAAGAATTTAAGTAAGTACCATTTTTTTATCTCATTATTTAAAACGTAAAATATATATCTAAACCGTTTTTCAATTCCAGAATTCGAACGTTGTTAAAGTTATATTGTACTTAATACTTTAATAAAGGTAATCGCTTACACTTTCTGTTGTATTGAAATAAATCTGGTTTCGCTGGGATGACCGTGCATAATCTACTATTATAATACTATTAATACTATTACTACTATTTTAAACATTTAATATCACTTTATTAAAACAATCGCAATGGCGAATCCGCACATAAAAATAAACACAGAATGTCAACAGACGATAATTAACCATTATTTTTTTTCTGACTTCATTATGCTTTTATTTTCACCTAAAGTAATAAATATAGTTTAGAATCATCAAATAGATAAAACAGTAATACGAAAGCCTTTTTTGTCATGGTTTTACTAAGAATTTCTCTTTTAAATATTATTTACGTAAATTGAGAACATTTAAAACATTAATTAATAATATTGAGTTCTTATGCATATCTTTTTTAAAAAATCAAACGCTTTTCGTAAAGGATTTGTAAAACTACTCGTGCTTTCAATTGTTAAAATATAATTTTAATTTAAATAAATATTTATGTGTATCTGAGGTCGATGCAGGATTTTTTTCCCCTTGTGGGTTATTAAGTGAAAAGTAAAAGTTTTTAAAAATAGCTTATTATATTTTTGTTTATGTGTTGATGATTGTTTATTTGTTATTATCCAGGTTTTAAACTAAGCCTAAGCAGTATAGTTTTTTATACAAGAGTAGTTTAAGATAAAATAAAGTAGTGTGGAAAAATGGAACTTGTCTCATTCCTCCTATTTAATAAGATGGGTGAAAATTGCTGCTTATATGAAAATTAATATGAAAATAGAGCACACTATAGTATGTTTGTTTTTAATGGAATTTCCTCCTTTAATAGTAAACCATTCACTAACGATGATTTTTTTTAATTAATCAGAAATATGAAAATACTTTTCTAAAATTTCCAGAGCCCAAAAAGCTTATTATACAACTCACTACTGAAAAGTCTGAAATTTTATGTCAGGATTTCACAATTAAATTCGAATATGGAAATGAACTTTCATATCTATTTAGACTGTGTTTGTTGCCAGGAATTGTTAATATATTGCTAAATACAAAAGTAAAAAATGACAATAGAAAAATCACTTGTAACAAAAGAAAATTATCTACATTAACCAGTATGTAAGTTTCATTAATAAGTTTGATATTTCCACTTACTTAATATTGTATATTTAAGTGAGATTATTTTCTCTGAGAGAATATTAGATGTCATAATTGTTGTAAATTATTTGAAAGTACATAGTCTGCTTGATGTTCTTGAATAGAATATTTTTTTTTATAAATATTGAATATTAATTTATTGAAATAACAACTTGAGAATCTGTATATTTACTAGATGGATGAGGATTTTTCTGTTTAAATGAATTTTCCCTTTTAAGTAAATATTAAATTTATAATCGAAGTAAAAATGTGTGTGGAATTTGGAAATGGTGACATTTTCTCTTATCCTTTAAAAGAAATATTCATAAAAATATAAAATGCACATTATAATTAGCAATTAAAATACCATGTTTTGTCAGATGAAAGATAGTGATTTATTAGTTGTAATACCTAGTAACAGAATATGTATTTTAAATTATTCATACATTATAAAATCTAAATTGAATTTTGTTTCAATTGTTTAGAAAAATTTCAAGTTTTTATTTATGAATCTGTTTATGTAATAACAATCCTTTTATTAACAATCATAAAATTAAGTCTTGCATTAAGTCTTTTATTGTTCATTTATCGTATGTATAATTCAAACGCATCTAAAATAAGCCAGAAATTATCCAAGAAAATATTACAAAACTGGATTTTATAGCACTGTTTTTGATACACACATACGAGTTTTCAACCTTACTTGTCTGCTACTGAGATCTCTTCTGTGACGTCATCCACGACTTGAATCAGGCCCGTTGAAAGAGGAAAGTTGTTTTCACGATGGCCCCGTTAGAACGCGCGCAATTACGGGTTGAACGTAAAAAAAAGCAAAACATAAAATAAAATAAAAATTATATTAAAGTTTCGGATTTTTTGCCCTAATTGTTCATGGGCCCCCAACCAGCAACCCGTGAGCCAAATTTCGTAGCCTTGCGCTCTGCGGTTTCCGAGATTTTAAAGGTTACATAAATAGATACGCGCACGGATTTTAATAGTGTAGATATTTTGTATGTGTTTTTTTTATAATTTTTTACTTTATAATAAAGTTTTATAATAAAATATTTTGTAAGTGTTTTAAATAAAAAATGTGTGTTTTTAATAAAAATATCGTCTGTCTCTTCTTGTTGTGCTAGCAAGAAATATCTATCTTCAACTAGTTTGGTGTTTACTTGAAGTTTAAAGCATCGGCATGAGCAAGATGAAACAAGTTATCTAATTTTGAAGAAGATGCATGCTGTTTGGCTTCCTTTGTTCTTCTTTAACTGCCTTCATTCTTCAAATAATTCCCAGACATTTACTATCGTTATATCGCAGAAATTATCTTTAGATAATTAACTTAATAATTACATTTACAAATGATTTTTCGGATTTGACATTGTACATAACTGACTTTTTAATACATTGAAATAAAAGCATATATAACACAATAAATGCATATAAAATTATAATAAACGCATCTAAAAATTATGTGTGTTTAATAATAAAATAACTGTGTGTGAGTTCTATAATAAAATTTGTGTGTTTTATGATAAAATAAATGTCCATATTTTATAATAAACTTGCTAACCCGCCCGATGTTGCCTGGGCCCGAGATAATAACAATCTCAGAGCAAGGCGTTAACCCCCTCCCTTCCCATACCCGCAAATATAACAAATAATTTGTTCAAGAAAACCACCTTCACCTACATTAACGCAATCATTAAAAAAAAAAAAATCTGATAACTAGATCATAACGAAGACGCTACGCTAAAATGGACTACAGATGACAACACATCCCATCCTCAATTTCAGATCTATATCTTAATTAGTTATCTAAATTTTTGTTCATTAGTAAAAATTGGCAATTATTTCCTTTCTTTTTCGCAAACTAAATGGAGGGATCGGCCAGAGAAACAGATCTCATTGTAGTTCAGTTTTTAATGAAAGCAGATTCCTGTCTAAAACTTTCTCGGATTTCTTTCACTGGCGCCGGCATATTTTTGGCAGTTTTTTGCATAAATTAAGAAAAATTACCGGCGAATTTTTCAAAAATCACATAGTCGGATGCAGATTTTTTTCTTTTTACATATGCTCAGAAATTTTCAAGTTGATATCTTAATTAGTTTTCTTAAAATTCGCTAATTAGTAAAATAATTTTGAATTCGTTCATTTCCGCTTGCAAAACCACAACAGAACTTTTTATCTTTAGCCATTTTGATTTAAAAGATGCCATTTTCGATGCGATCTTTAATAATATTCTAATTAATATCTTGAGTAACTATCAAAATATTAAAATTCTGAGACTCAGGTGCTCATGGTCAAATCGTGGACTATCCACACCTAAATTTTCCGACATCTAGGTGGGCTAGATTTTGCTAGCCATCGCAGACAGACAGCCAAACAAACACACACACACAGACACACGCACACAACCAGAGCGAAACTTTCTTTTATTAGTATAGATATGTGTGTGTTTTATAATTAATAAATTGATTTAGAATAAATTAAAACTAGCATGCTGTTTTCGCAGGCTAGGTCTAACGTGCATGGGGTTACTGGATAAAGTTTTCTCGCCAAAGTTGCGCAAAAACAAAAATCGCGTCAACCCCAGTGTGTCAGCGACATCTGTTGCCAATAAAGTAAAGTTACTTATATCTTAAGGAACTGGGGAATAAACTATAAACAGTTCCAAATATTAATTGAATGTTTTAATAATAACAATTAAAGATAAATATATTTTTTACATTAAATGCGATTATTCCACTTCCAAATGAAAAATTCCCAATATGAATTTTTAGTTTCTAAAGTATTAAAGAAGAAATATCACAAACAACGTATTTATATTATAAATACATGACCGTGTTCTTAACGTTGACGTTACATTGACGTCGAAAACGACCTATCCAATAAATTTCGGTTTTACTGCTCTTGTTTTAACATTAGAAGATTGCACAGTTTTAACATCAAATGAAAAAAAATGAAAAACATTGACTTTCAAATGCAATTTGTTTGAAAACTGTAGATCCATTTACTTTATTTTTGGTTTGAGAATAATTTTTGTGATAAATATTTTTAATGCTTGCGCCCTAATTACAGAAAATGAACTCGTTAGCACTTGAAACAATATAAATAATTCAGCATTTGTTTGTTTTCGTGTAATATTTCATAACTAACATGCCAAGCGAATTTAAAATTTCACAAATAAATAAAAAAAACACAAAATTAACAACGCGCTTAAACATTGAAATAATCCGAATCTCAAAAATGACTGTCAATAATGAAATGTTCCGCTTTTAACCATTCGCAGTATCAAAAATCATTTTTACTTCTTAATTGTTAATCTAATAAAATATACTAAACGAAAAATATTTTTGTGGGGTTTTTACCCCATAAGAAGCTGGTACGTTTTTTTCCGTGTCCAGAAAATAAGTTAAATGGACTGTAGACAAGAATATTTTTCAGAGATATATGTCTTACAAAGATAGGTATGAAGCTATATGAAAATGTAATTTAACATTGAACTGCGAATTCAGCATTAAACTACATTAATTTAATATATCTTGGGTTGTATAAACGTTTTAAAAAATGATGGAAAGACCTCCAAATATCAGGGGTTCAAATTATAAACGATTTTCTACTATATTCCGTACACCGGATAGTCTATCGGGCATCCCTAACCCGGGTAACCCCAGTTGAACTGCATGGTCTGTATAAATATCAAAAGCATTTTATAAATAACATATATAATATTATAATCTCTGAGATTGTAGTTTCGTAAAGGGTTTTAATATTGTAATATTTTGCATATTAATTAAAAATTTAAACAAGAATAATGATAATATATCGTGTATTTGGAATGTTTGAGACTAAACGTTTTTAACTAAATACAATTTTGAATAATAAGCTGTAAGATTTTTTACTTTATATTCTGTCTAAATCAATAGAATAACTCGGAACTTGGAACGAGTTCATTAATCAGAGTCCCTGGGGCGATGGTCTCCGTATGTCTAGTAAGAGCAATGTGGATGTTAGATTTATGACCCTAGTCGAAGTCCAGAACAGCAATTATACTGGAAAAAATAAAATGGGCCAAGAAGAGCGAAAAAGAAAATAAACAACAAAAAGGCCGCTTCTTTAATTTTGGGAAATAAATAAAGTACAAATTATATTACATTAATGATATATAAATACAAACTGTGCTTTGTCTGAAACTCATTGAATTTAGCTTTTAACTTTTCCGGTGGCATCTTCTGTGATCAAGTCTACTAGAGTTCCGGTCAAATGTGCAAAGGGAAGGGACCTACGATGGACGCACGCCGTCTTTTCTTTGAAATACCTGCTTTTTTCAATCCTTTATGAAATTAAACTTTACAAATATGGTTGAAATCATTATATACGTTTCTTTGAATCGCTTCAACGTTAATAAAATAACAAACTTCAATTTAAAACTTAATTTTGTGAAAAAAAGTAAGATGCAAGTGGGCAATGTTTTTAAATGTGTTGTTCAACGAAATATTTGACGCATAGAGATACAAACGACCTAATTTGATAATCAGAAATAAAGTAAAAAATATTATTTAACATACATAAACACAGGAAGTTAAAAATAATTTAGAATTCAGTAAAATACTTTATTTTGTTCAAGGTAAAGAATGTTTTTTATATCAAATTAAGTCATAACCATTTATAAACAAAATAAAATGAAGCAATTTAAGACAGTTTTACAAAACACTTGTAGCTAAATAGATTAAAAATATGATTATAAGCTATAATTTTATTTTAAATGTCATTTGCCAATTCCGAAATCAGAATTATGACCCACGTATGATTAAGCAATGATTCACATAATAAAATCAAAAATACTTGTTGAATTTTCATATTAAAATAACATACATACTGTCATAGTTGTGAAAACCTGTTACAATAAATTTATTTTTGCGTTTCGATTAATTTGATAATATTTTCTTTTCCAAAATGATTTCAGACAATTTTATTTTTATTAAAATGTAATTTAAATAGATAAGTTGCATAAAAATGTTTTTTATGTTATCTGTAATCTTTTAAACGTTATTGATAAATGCGCAGAAGAAAAAAACGTCTAACATAAGACATGTTATTCGGATAAAATGAGTTTAATGCAGTACTTCATATGAATGAGCTAGAGAGCATAATGGTTTAAAGAGTCAATTGGGTATAAATCATGTTATAGGAATAAGTAATTCAAATCACAATTCGATTCAGCTGTTGAAGCCATGGAAGTACAGGTGGACCATTTTAAAAATATCAAATATAATATTATTGGAATGGGTGATTTTATGCGTGCGTATTTATAACTTATAACTAATTGGACAGTAACATTTTGTTCGTTTTATTTCATTATAACAAAAAAGCGTAGCGTGCTCTTTTGGCCGAAATACCAAAAACATAACTAACTAGCTTACCCGCCCGACGTTGCCCGTGCCAACAACCTTAAATGTACCTAAAATCAGTGTTGAACATTTTTTTATTTTTAAACAAATCTAATGTTGGGGGCCCCACTACCTTAGACAGCAAACACTGGGCGTGCCATACACACTCCCATATATTACCATAAGTCGAGTCGAAAGAGCCATACCCCTTCATGATCCAGCCCATAGAACCAGAGATAGAAAAGCACCCCTGGTGGTGAAAATCGAAAAGCTCTATCTATGTAGAGTCGAATGAGCCATACCCCGTCGTGATCCAGCCTATAGAACCAGATATAGGAAAGCACCCCTTGTGGTGAAAATCCGAACTAAAATCAGTCAGCTCTATCGATGTCAAGTGGAAAGAGCCATACCCCATTGTGATCCAGCCCATAGAAACAGAGATAGGAAAGCACCCCTTGGTGGTGAAATTCAGAGCTAAAATAGGTAAGCTCTATTGATGTTGTGTCGAATGAGCCAAACCGTGTCGTGATGTGACCCATAGAACCCGAGTTAGCTGCAAAATCCTTTAGTTACACTTACCACCGCCAGGGAGCACAATATGTTCTATACGAACATAACTGAATTCATTAAGGTTATCGATGTCGAGTCGAATGAGGCATACCCCGTCATGATCCAACCCATAGAACCAAAGATACCAAAGCGCCCCCTGTGGTGAAAATCCGAACTAAAATCAGTAAGCTCTATTGATGTCGGGTGGAAAGAGCCATACCCCGTCGTGATCCAGCCCATAGAAACAGAGATAGCAAAACACCCCCTGGTGGTGAGAGGAAGTTGATGTAGAATAAATGTGATATTTAATAAAAAGTCGCTCCCACCCCACCCCCTTTATCTCGCAATTTTCGCTAATTATTACAAATATACAAATGTTTCTTAATTACATCTAATGTCCCGATCTGATAATGGGGTTTCCCTATCTACCTATCCTAATCCGCTTTTCCCTATCATAATAGAAAAAAGTATATTTTATCAAAGAATCGCTGGCAAACGCGAATTTCGTCAAAGGTTCGCAAGAAAAACACGAATTTTATCAAATAATCGCTGAAAACACATGAATTTTGTAAAAGGATCGCTAAAAAAACATGAATCTCGTCAAAAGGCAGCAGAGAAAACACGAATACTGTCAAACGATCATTAAAAAAGCAAATTTCATCAAAGGATCACGGAAAATGTGAATTTCATCAAAGGATCGCGGGGAAAACGCAAATTTTGCCAAAGGATCACAGGAAAAATGTGAATTTCGTCAAAGGATCGCTGAAAAAAAACACGAATTACGTCGTAGGATCACTGAAAAAACATGAATCTCGACATAAGTATGTGGAAAAACATGAATTTCGTTAAAGGATCACAAAAAAGCAAATTTCGTCAAATGATGGCAGGAAAAACTTGAATTTCATCGAAGGATCGCAGAAAAAATACGAAATTCGTCAAAGGATTGTGGAAAAAATGCAGATTTTGTGAAAGGTTCACAGAAAAAACTTTCGTGAAAGGGTCGCGGAAAAAATGCAACTGTCTTTATTAAAAACAGCACACACACAAACCTCTACACAAACAAACCTATTCTGTCTTCCTGCCTGAGGAAAGCACCGTAATTATAACACCTAGGCCTGATTTTTTTATTTCAATTTAGATTTTTTTAAAATTATTAAAACGTGCATACGGAATTCTGGATTCGAGGCTATTCCATGTCCTCCGCCAATCCACAGCAACAAAGCAGACAGCCAATGAGAGCAGGTGTGAATATGGGATGATCCAGGATCCAGCGACGGCAGTTCATGTTCACAACTGAAAGCGGCTAGCCACAGATTTCATTGTTTTATTTATGTTTGAGTTTTATTTTAAAGAAAAGGTATAAATTTTTGGCTAATTGAGGTTCACATAAGTTAGTTGCAATTGTCTTCATTCTTTGTATGTGTACTTGCCCCCATATATTATGTGTTTGGTAAGAATATATTTTGCACTTTACTGAATGTTTTCGTAGCGTTAGACATATCACCTCATGTTCTTAAATGAAACAAACTGTTTTCAATAACAAATCTTAATGAATCAAATTAATCTTACACTTTACTATAAAATGTACAGTTCTACAATTTATCGCATATTACAACGTTCTCGGAAACTAAAAATGTAGTCCAATGACAGTAACAGAAAGAAAAATTGTAAATAACAATAAATAAATAATCATAAATTTCCCATCATTGAATTAACAAACTCATATATAAGATACAACTTTAAACTGATATGCCTCATCAACTGTTGTCGAAATCAATATAATGTAAATAATTCTTAAACATTATGAGTTTGCTAAGAAATTAAAACATTCAGTGCAGTGTAGGATCTATTTTTTCTTCAAAACAATTTAATTTGTAAACATGAAGTTAAAAAAAAAAAATCCCCGTTTTCTCACATATTATGAGTTTTATCAGCAAGTTAAAACATTAAGTAAATATGAATGATTTGCGGAGCTGTTTCTATCAAAATTCAATCACATCGCCCAAAAATCCTCAACAAAAATAATTATAAAGAGTGCGATGACAACATAAATTTGCATGTCCGTTCTTGGGTGATTCTTATAAAACACAAAATTTGTCACAAAATGGTGATTTTTTTACAACATGCTTACAAATTAAAATGGTTTATAATTATTTTTAAAAAAACTCGGCCAGAAATAACATTGATTTTACATTTTTAAAGACTTATTCTTTATAATTATTTTGAAACAGCTCTGCAAATCATTCATATTTATTTATTGCTTTACTTTCTGATGAAACTCATTATGTGAGAAAACAGTGATTTTTTTTTTCCTCATACGTACAATCCTCAAAATAATTTAGTTTGTATATATGAAGTAAAAAAAAAGAAAAAAAATCACCGTTTTCTCACATATTATGAGTTTTATCAGCAAGTTAAACAATAAGTAAATATGAATGATTTGTGGAGCTGTTTCTATCACTAATTCAATAACATCACCCAAAAACCCTCAACAAAAATAATTATAAAGAGTGCGATGACAACATAAATTTGCATGTCCGCATTGCATGTCCGTTCTTGGGCGATTCTTATAAAACACAAAATTTGACACAAAATGGTGATTTTTTTTACAACATGCTTACAAATTAAAATGGTTTATAATTATTTAAAAAAAACTCGGCCAGAAATAACATTGATTTTACATTTTTAAAGACTTACTAGATGGAACCCGTCAAAACTTGACGGAAAAAATACTATAACAATATCAGTAAAATAAGCTTCTTTATTATTTAAGAAGAGTGCAAATGAAACAGTCTTTCAAATATTTTATTTTAAAAGTTTTTTCTTCAATGAAATACAGTACTATTTCCAATGCAAACTCCAAACAAACAATCCGTAAACAACTGTGTAATGCAAATCAGTTTGACATTACCGCCATATTCCCCACGGCAAGAAAAAAAAATTTCATGGACCTATGAAGTATCATACAAATAGTATATTCCTACGTTCATCTAATATTCAGTAAATAAAAGAACATAGTAAATAAAGCACACATCTCTCCCCCTCCCCCCCCCTGTGATAATGCAACCGAATGAGCTCCTATGAGCATGTGCATTGCATCTGCCCAAAAGTACCGTCAAGATTCGACGTTAAATAAAAGTTTTAAAATGTTTAAATTAAAAATTTTAAAATGTCTTCTTTAATCATTGTTCATTTCAAATCCATATCTTCTAAAACGCATCCATTGTTTTAAGGTAATCAGATGAAAAATATTTTTACAATAATAAATCAATCTTCAGATGAGGGAGATTTTTAATGTTTTCAAGTGTAATTTATTTGTATAGTTTCTTCCGTCCCTTAACATAACCAGGATGATTATCCCTTTTCCATCACAGTCGGGGATCTTTTACCTCTTGTACAGTTAAATACCCAATGGATCTTAAAAAATATATACAATTCGTAGCATATTCTGATGCAACATATACATCAGCAGATTCAACATATCAATTTTATGTTAAACATAAACTCAAAAGAGTTTTTTTTTTCTTTTTTGACAGATTTTAGTTTAGCGCCAAAATGCTCTATCTTATGGATAATCTGATCTTATGATTTATCAGGGTTTTTTTTTCACTTTTTATGATGGTTAGAGAAATCTATTTTCAATTGTGGCAACTTTCCCAGGGGCTGTTTTACATTATTGAAGCAAACTGATGGTCATTATTAAGATAGAAATGAAAAACATTTCATGCTTGAAAATTATTTAAAAAATCGTTAAATTAAGCGGCAGTTTTCAAATAAATTTCAGTCGAAAGCTATTTTTTTTTCTAATTCATGATGTAAGAATTAAAATTATAAAATGTAGTAAAAAATTGAAATTTGTAGTATTTAGAAGAGATGTAAGCGCGATGAAAGCTAAAGCGATAGCGCCGTTTGTTGTCATAACCGTTATACATTTCTAAAAATTGCCACTGTGTTTTCGCTGACGTCCAAAAGTAGACTACCATTTTTTGACATCGTAAGAGAAATTCACAGTGAAAGAAATATGACTTTGCCGCTAATACGGAACTGTTAAAAGAACTCATAATAAACCTACCAAAATAATTCCTATAAAATATTAGCCTTACATTGTTTATTCTAGCTAAAAATACAATCATTATTTCAAGTTTTTTTTTCTACCATAACACTATTTTTAATAATTTTAATTTTCCTGAAATCCTTTACTTTTGGGAATTTTTTATATTAAAAAATGAAATCTTCTAACCTATAATTTAAAAAAAAGGAATGGTAACATTCAATCAAGATGAAGCAATCAATAAAGGCTCTAATTCTAATCTTTCTAATTAAGAATGGAAAAACCAGTTAAAGTTACGTCATGTTGACACAATCATATAAATTTTTCTCTGTAGTTTTATCAATCTTAAAATGCATTTCAAGCTAAACATAACGTCATTTTCACCGGCGCAAACTTTTCACACTTACTTTGTATATGTTACTTTTATGCGTAAATAACATGTATACAAATCAAAATATATTTGTAT
Source organism: Maratus michaelseni (assembly GCA_963931845.1). Lineage (NCBI taxonomy): Eukaryota > Metazoa > Arthropoda > Arachnida > Araneae > Salticidae > Maratus > Maratus michaelseni. Next base: position 94,177,863 of record OZ007594.1, on the reverse strand, counting down.
TTAATTGTAATGAAAAATGGCATCAGCAAAGTTTTAATGCATAATAATAAAATAAACCCAATGAACAATATTCCCCTGACATCACAATAAATATGAATTTTTATTCGCTTATAAAACACGCGGATAAATATTTTTACCGAAATTAAAAGCCACGTGTCTAAAAGCCACGTGTTTTTAATATTATTTCTCTATTATCTCGCAACCACAGAGTTCAGATAATAAACTATATGCCTTGCAACAGTGGGCGTTAATCCGATTGCCGACTTTATGACGTCATAAGCAGAAGAAAAAGTTTAATTGAAAATTACGGCTAATTAATTAAATTTTCGAACAAACGAATGCACGATAACAAATCTGTGTCCAAATATCTTTCATTTAAAAAAAGAATGATGTAATTTGATGCAGTAGTTTGTTCTCACGGATTGTCGAAAGAAATCGCTTAGCGTTTTAAATATATAGATTCTTTATATTTATTTTGAAACAGCTCCGCAAATCATTCATATTTATTTATTGTTTTACTTTCTCATAAAACTCATAATGTGAGAAAACGGAAAATCACAAAATTCATCAATCAATAGTTGAAAAAAATCTCAAAAATCATCAAATGGTCTCGGGGGAAAAAATGCAAATATCGGCAAATAGCTTTAAAAAAAATCACAATTTTTCAAATTATTTGGGGGGGAGGGGGGTAATTGTGAAATGTACCAAATGGTTTTGAATATCATCAAACGACAGCAGGGGGAAAAAATCTTTTTTCGATCAATCATCACAATTGGCGAGTGTGACTATTAAGATGGCCAGTGGTGGCAAAACAGTCAATCGACAAATTTTTAGAATTACTTGCAGATTGGTGAGTGCTAATTTTGTCCTATATGTGAGTGATTCTTATGAAACTCATGTCACAAAATACACATCATAAATATTTCACGGACTGGGAATTTATAATCAGTTCATCAAAACAATTTAATAATTACCGTAAAATCCCGTTAATCCGCCCCCCTAAATGCGACGGAAAACCGTAAAATAACCAGGGGGGGCGCTTGCACGGTATTAGAATTGTAGTATATGATATTTATGGGTGGTGGTGGTGGTTGGATGCTAGCGGCCGATCGTCGCAAAGTATGCATTCTATAAAGTGACAAAAGAAACAAATTTGAAAAAAAAAATGATATACAAAATGGAAAAACAGTATAACTTTACCATTAATGGCTATTTCAGATTATAAAAAATTCTGGATTTCAGAAGCTTTGAAACTGGAATGCATTTAGATTAATAATAACACTAATATCTGTCATTAATATGGCAACAGAAAAATAAAACAAACTTAATAATTTAAAATAATTAAAAAACACCGAGAAATTCCAGTTGAAATTTTTAGTCGCCCAAGAATCGACTGCTTCTCTTGAACTTTACTTTCTATAAAATGAAAAAAATCAGCAAATAATTTCCGTTCTCAGGTGATTAAGATTTAATAATTATTTACTTAATGTTTTCATTTTATTCAAAGTAAAGTTCAAGAAAAACATTAGATTCTTGGACGACTAAAAAAGTTCTTAAATCATAAACATCACTCAAAAACGCCCCAACAAAAAAATAATGAATATATAGAAACAGCTCAGAAAATCTGTTTCAGTAAGAATATTTTTAGTCGCCCAAGAATCGACTGCTTTTCAACTTTACTTTCTATAAAATGAAAACATTCAGCAAATAATTTCCATTCTCAGGTCAATTGATTAAGATTTAATAATTATTTACTGAATAAAACATTAGATTCTTGGGCGACTAAAAAAGTTCTTAAATGAAACTTCTTAAATGGAGTTAAAAATGGTTCTTAAATGGAGTTCAATAACAAATCTTAATGAGAACATACATCTTAACAATTTATCGCATGTTATGAATTCACCATTCTCGGGAACTAAAAATGTAGTCCAAAACAATTACAGGAAACAAATTGTAAACAATAAATAAATACTCAAAAGTTTAATGTAAATTGTTTGTTTCCATCAACAATATTTAATTTGTAAGTATGAGGAAAAAAATAAATCACAATGGATTCCTAACCGCCCAAGAACTCAAATTATTTACTGAATGTTTTCATACTAAAAATGTTAAAAAATTAAACAAACTAACTAAATATACAGTCAAAAACAGTTTTTTAAATATTATAAGCGTTGAACAAATTATTTACTGAATATTTTCATACTAAAAATGTTAAAAAATGAAACAAACTAACTAAAAATACAGTCAAGAATAGTTTTTTTAAATATTATAAGCGTTGCAGATACATGAAGATATACTTTCTGTTCAGTGAAGTGTAAGATGAAATAGGCCTAAACCCCAGTGACAAAACTAACTATCGGGAACTTAATATGATATATATTGCATATTTCAAACTATTTTTGAAATATTATTAGCGTTGCAGACACACGAAAATAGTTCTGTCACTGGGTTTAGGCCTATTTCATCTTACACTTCACTGAACAGAAAGTAAATAAACTAACTTACGGAAACTTAAAATAAATATATAAAAAGGAACAGAAACTAAAGAAACTAACAAACGGGAATTTATATTAGTAAAAAATATATTTTACAATACTAAAATGTTTAAAAATAGAAAACTATAGCTCAACAGTAAAAACTGCTGTTTGATTTATATATATATGAGTTTGTTAATTTACAATCTTTCTGTTACAGCTTTTGACTACATTTTTAGTTCCCTAACTGTACATTTTATAGTAAAGTGTAAGATTAATTTGATTCATTAAGATTTGTTATTGAAAACAGTTTGTTTCATTTCAGAACATGAGCAAATATGTGAAGGTTTTGAAACCATTCAGTAAAATGCAAGTTATTTCCTTACCTAAAACATAATATATGGGGGCAACTAAACATACAAAGAATGAATACAATCAAAACTAACCTACTTTAATCTCAATCAGGCAAAAATTAATCTCAATTCCTTTTCTTTAAAATAAATCTAAAAAATAAACACTGTGCTACGACTAATAAACTGTCGTCGCTGGTCGCTAGATCCTGGATCCTGCACCTGCTCTCATTGGCTGGCTGCTTCGTTGCCACGAATGGCGTTGCCGAGGCTATTTCATGGGAGGAGCTTGAAATAGCTTCGAACCCAAAATTCCATATACAAGTTTTAATTTTTTTTTTTAAATCTAAATTAAAATTAAAAAATCTGGCCACGAGGTACACTATCCGGTGACAACATCTACACATGACAAACATTTCTGAGTCCTAGGTGTTATAATTACGGAGAAATCCGCGGGCAGGCAGGCAGACAGACACTTATTCTTTTATAGAGATAGAGATGACAGATTAAAGCTGTTGCCAAACTGTAAAACACAAATTTCACAGAATGCGCAGCAGAGGCGCGCGACAGCCATGGTCAAGGGAAGCCGAAACAATTATAATCTATGAGATTGTAGTTTCATATAGTATAGCTCTGTGTTGTAATATTGTTATTGAAAAGTTGGTATCATTATTTTGTAGTCTGTTGCTTATAGTCCGAAAAAAGCGGTACTTTTTAAAAAAAGATATCATACAAAAGTAGTTTGGTACGTAATTGGTCCTATTTAATCAATTTTGAAAACTCCCGTTATCAGTAACAATCGGGTTGTATGAGGCCTAGGGAGACGCATCATTGCACACTGAAAGCGCAAACAATGCATCCAGATTTTACTGCAAATACAGGGCCAGTCATACATAATGAAGTTTCCGTACATTTAACGTATTCGCTTTGCAGCGGAAACTGCAACTTTTATATGCAACCTCTCCCCGTTTGAGCTCTTTTTTTAGAGCAATTTTGCTATCTGTAACATCTAATCTGTCACATATGCCAAAAATCAGCTTGTATGAAATGGTTAAGTAAAACATGTAGTTGCCTTCTTGACTATTATAGTGGGGTGATATAGTTGAAAATTATACCAAAACATTTCACATCTGGCAACCAATGCGCCACTTTGGATTCAGATAGAGCATGGATAGACGAGTATAAAAAGCCCGGGACACAAATTTTTTTGGCCCTCTAGCGGCGTTTATGACGTAATCAATATGGCCGCCAAAGTTTTGTGATGCGCTTCTATATTTCTCTATATAACTCGGTATAATATTTTGATATTAACCTATATTGTTAGTGATTATTAATCCGGAGAAAACGCGCTTTCCAACGGTATATTTGACATCATTGTTTAGGTTAATAATACCACAATTATTTATAACTTTATTAAAATTTTTGATTTTGATTTTTTCGAAACATTTTGCTAAATAACTTGAAATCCGTTGCATGCAGCTGAAAACACGTAATATACTTTTTGTTTGTCAGAAAATTACCTTTTGAACGGCATATATGACTTCTATTTTATCGCAAATATTTGCTGAAATTTTTCCAAACCAACGTAGCGTTGTTATGGCAACAATGTAATTTATATGGGTTCCGAAAATTATTACAGTGGCTTTATAACTGTTTAAGTATCAAATGCAATTGTTGTAATTTTTTATGTATATGTAAATAAATTCTAGTTTTTTTAGGGCTATGAAACTTTTATTTCCGTTTTAAAATCAGTGACATCTGGAACATTTAAGACAACTGTAAAAAAAGTGAGAAACAAAAGAATCTACAATACAATATTATTCCAATTTAATGTCCATATTTAATCACATCCTATAGATTGTCAAATACACTAGTGTCAGCCATAATATCTAAATAACATAATATCTTGCTGTCATATGCAATAGTATCCAAATGATTTATGTAAATTCACTTGTGATTTCCAATCACTGTCGGAGAACTGCCCTTCACATACACAAAGTTTCGTATATCGTATTCTCATTTTAACACATTTACAAGATGTGCATCGCTTGTGGCAAGTACAGGAGGACATTGTTCACAGTGTTTTGCCATTTCTGGAATTGTTGTCCATACAGGCCGGTATGATCCTCCTGAAGTTACTATCCATCTCCACTTGGTTGGCGAAGGTATTGTGTAATGTGGAACGAGGCTGTTGTTCCAAATTCTTGCTTGGAGAGTAACTCGTTTGATATGTTGTGTCAAATCATCTGCTGTAGGAAATATGTTTTCGATGGCTCGATTCTTTCTTGTAAATAACACTCGTCTGAATTCATTGATGCTCTGACGATCTGATACTTGATCATAAAGTAGTGTAACAAATCGTGACATTCATCATCAATATCAGAGGTGCCTGTACAGAGCTGATGCCATACACAATCAATTTCACGAAATGACATCCAGACCTTCCAAGCTGTCTTCTTGCCAAAGCCACAAAATGTGGAAACTGTGTCGCAACTAGTAACAGAGTGAAAATCCAACAAATTTCTGGTGAAAGTTTGGCACAGATCTCATGAATTGGAACGAATTTCCTGTAATTCCCACAACCGTACTCAATCCATAGTTATTCAATATCTTGTATTTGTGGGAACAGTGATAACCACTACATCTAAGCCCACAGTTCGTTTTAAGATGCTAGTATGTCCATTTTCTACTGCATGCTTAACATGGAGAAGTAGGCGGCCATATGCTTCGTCGTGTGAGATGGGAGAAATGCTTGATACATCCCAAATGCTTGACGCGCAGACTCGGTCATCATAAGTACAGACAACATGCATTCCTGGATACTCGTCTCCCAACATTTTCTTAGCTAGCAACTGGAACAATTGGGTCTTGTTTTCGTTGACACATAGGAAACCGGTTGTGTATTTTCCATTCTTTTGTTATAAAAATGTCACGTGGGAGGAAATTTACCCCACGCGTGTTATAGCGTAAACCATAATGATAGGAATATGTTAATGCAAATTATTATGTAAAAAATATAGTGTGCAAATAATAATATAATTTTTCTTTTAACCGTTAACAACTCTTGCACATACAGTTTCTATATATCAGGTTTATACTTTTTTGTATTTTCATGGCTGAATTTGGATTGAAAAGCTTTGTATGTAACGATATGCGAAAAAAAAACTTAGTGCGAGATTTTATGGGGTTTTTTGCTTTAAATATAAAAGAGCTTTTTATTTTAATTTAAATTATGTCCTTTATTGATTTACAGTTTATTTCAAAATATAAATTTTTGTTTATAATCTAACCGGGGTGAAATTGACACAAGAAAACCCATTGGGGTAAAATTTATCCCGCGCGTGTAGTAACGTAATGGAAAGGGGCGCGTTTGCTGACGGGTTAAGCTTATAAATACTCAAAAATACTCAGATCACAACTATATACATTCTTCAGAATTCTTCTGTAATATTGTTCTAGAGTTTTGTTAATCTTGGAAAGTAATACTTGCAGTAAATGTCAAAGAATTTCTAAATGTTTTATGGATAACTTTTTATACCAAGTGTTTTCTATTTTTACCTCATTTGCTTATATATTGAATGGTGAACTGCATGTGATAAATTATAAGTTTGTTTTCTGTCTTTTTCGCATTCCGACACATTGATATCTAAAAGGATTTTCCTTCTTATTTCAAAGAAAAAAATATATATAATATTGTTTTTTAGGGTGTTACTTATAAATGTCTATAATTTTAATTCTTGGTAAGACATTATCGCTCGAAATTTAATAACTTAGAAAAATAATCTCTATTTCGAAATATTTTTAAAATGTTGAAAAAAAAATTCTTGTAATCGTAAAAACTATTTATATCCGAAAAATCCAGTTTAATTTTTTTGTATGAGGTGGCATAAAAATTATTTATTTTCTTAACTTAAAATGATTTATTTTATTTCTTTTCAGGTGTTGTAATATTTTAACCTTTTTTCTAGTCTTATTAATGGCGTTTACCAACCATGTTAATCCCTTCCTTTAATTAGCTTTTTATGTGTTTATTTTCCCCTTTTTTATAATAAAAAGAAGAAATAGAGCCATGAACATAAATTTTGTTCAGTTTGAGTATTTTAATGTACACTGCTTTTATCCCGTTAAATTCTGAAAAAGAAAGATATGAATAAAAAGAGCAAAAAGTTGCCAGATTGGGAAGAATTGTTACCCCAATTTGCACACATATGCGTTTCGGTTGTTGAGAGGAAAAGAAAACAAGAAAAGAAGAAAAGGGAAAAGGATAGAAAAAATGAATCACGTTTTAGTCTAGGATAAATATTTACATTAAAAAAATAATAATAACAAGGAATTTTGTAAAGTAAACATAAATATTAAATTTATTTTAGTCACGCAATAAGACCATTGGCTTAAACATAAATATTAAATTTATTTTAGTCATGCAATAAGACCATTGGCTTAAACAATTTATTTTAGTCATCCAATAAAATCATTTGCTGAATTTGAAGCTGTAATACAAAGGTTCATTTAATGGTCCCATCAACATTTTTTTAATCTCAATTTGTACTCATTTGAAGTAAAAAGTAAAAATTACTGAAATTGATTTAACCGTTTATGCTTCGCCGTACTTTAAAGCAGTGCCCTAGGATGCCATGTTTTCTTGGCACCTTTTTAAATGTTTCCTTTTACTAGCTTTTCTTTACTAGCTTTTCTAACACAAAAATCTTTTTTAAAGGTGGCTTTTTTTTATCTATAATACACTGCTCAAAACAATTAAAGGATATTGCAGTTTTAGGTGGATTTTGTATCTGGGAAACTTTTTAGCTGATTGATACATGGTCGACAGACATAGTAGGTTATATGAGAATAAATTACACATGTTTGGCAGAAAAAAATGCATTTTATTGCGCATTTGTGTACAAAAGGAAAAAAACACAATTTGTGCATATGAGAAAAAAAGAATAAGAAAAGGTGTTTTCTTCAAAGAAAATCATTTTCAGTAGGGGGTATGGTTTTCACGGGCGGCCAGCAAGGTTGAACACCTTTGAGGCATGGACTCAATGAGGCTATTAATGACGAGTTGGGGTATTCTGCCCCACTCTTCCAGAAGAGCTCTTTCCAGTTCTTGGAGAGTTTGTGGGGGTTGTTGGCGGCCAGAAACTCGTCTTCCTAGAGCGTCCCAAACGTGCTCGATTGGATTCATGTCTGGAGAACACGCTGGCCATTCCATTCGAACGATTCCTTCCTCGAAAAGGAAATCCTCCACCAGGTTTGCACGATGTGGCCTGCAGTTATCGTCCATTAAAATGAAGTTATCTCCGATTGCTGTAGCGTAAGGGACTACAATAGGTCTGAGGATCTCATCCCTATATCTGCGACCAGTCAGAGCTCCATCTCGAATGATGTAGAGGTCAGTGCGCCCGTCAATGGAGATGCCACCATACACCAACACTCCTTCACCGCCAAATCTGACACTTTCGTGCACGAACGCAGGATTATTCCTACTACCACGGTCCCTCCAGATGAAAGTACGCCTATTATCCGGATGCACAGAAAAACGGGACTCGTCAGAAAACAGAATATTGCTCCATTCATTTCTCCTCCAGTTGACATGCTCGGTTGCCCACTCCCTGCGGTCGCGACGATGCCTTGATGTTAATCTAACACATACCATCGGTCGGCGAGCATACAGACCTACAGCATGGAGCCGGTTTCGGACAGTCTGAGTTGAAATCGTGGTGCCTGTAGCCGAGCGAAGGTGTTGTTGGAGAAGAGTAACGTTCATGTTTCGGTGTCTCCGAGCTGTTAACGTTAAATACCGATCTTCATTGGGCGTTGTTGCCCGTCTACGACCTTGCCCTGGTCTTCGGCCTGCACATCCACTCTCCAAAAAACGGTTCCATATCCTGGAAATGACACTTTGTGACACTCCAATGGCTTGCGCTACTTCGGCTTGAGTTTGGCCCCCTTCTAACCTACCAACAATTCTCCAAGCTTCTGAATCTGTCAAATGACTTCGCTGAGACATCGTACTCATCGAAACAAAGCAATCACTGAATGCCGATCATCCTTGTCTTCATTCTCTTTTATCCAGTTGAAAGTCAAATTTCATTCGCTGCCGCTGAAGCGACGTTTTTGACGTCGAACTCAAAATTTGCATACTCCACAGTTTGAAAACCAGAAAAATTTGCATTTATGATTCTCTTCTTCTATTTTCGGCAAAAAAAATTTCGTTTATATCTTTATTTTATATAAAACTTCAAATATCCTTTAATTGTTTTGAGCAGTGTATTTTCATATTTTTAATTACTTTATAAAAGTGTTTAAAACTTCTTTCCCTATAAAAAATTTTCCTCTTCAAAAAAATGCATTTTTAAATATACTATGAATTACATTTTTTTTTCGACAATATATCTTACCATGGATTTCTTGAATCTTAGGACCCTATGAATGTGAATGCATCATGCAAGAAGCGGTGCCGCAGGGTCGCCTTTTATTCAAAATATCTGCCAGTATTTAGGTATATTACGTAAAACTCTTGCCTTTATTCAATATAAGACATTCAGGGATTAGATAAAGTAAATATTACTTTTCGAAAATAATGTATTTTGAACAAACCACGATAAATCAGTAAAACTGATAAGAAGTGTGTATATCGCTACCATTGCTTCCAGTGAAAAAAAAAATGCTGTCTGTATAAAGCTATATGTATAATGGCGCGATTCATTGTTTGCCCTCTTCTGAAGTCCGGTCTTACCTACTGAAAGGTGGGACAGGCATGCTTTAAAGTACCGGTCGAATACAATTGTAATAAAATATATTTAATTTAGCCATTACCAATCGCATGCTTCGAGATCAACATAAAATACCGCATTCTCACTGTAAAAAATGACCAATGTTTCTTATTTTATAAAAATATACTATAACCATGAACAAAAATATAATATAATCTTCTGAGTTATCTGAAATTCCGAATAGCTTGTTCCACTGTCTTTTTAATCCCCAAAAACCAATACATTTCCAAAATTAATTATCAAAACAAAGTATTTTTTGCTGCCCGTATTTTTCAGAAACGTTTCCGAAGGGTTTTTATAGTGTATTAATTAGTGTCCTCAGCCTGGAATACCTGTTTCCCGAATGTCATCAATTCCCAAATAAACGTTTTCAGCCGCATAAGTTAATTTATACATGAAAGAGTAAAGACATAACCTTAATTTTAAAGTTAATGTTAACGCTGTTAATTTTGCATGGTTGTCTGTTAAACATATTTTTTGAGCATGAAAATGTTTACTTGAGAATTGATAGCATTCGAAAATCATGTATTTCAGGCTGAGGACACTAATTAATACACTATAAAAACCCTTCGAAAACGTTTCTGAAAAATACGGGCAGCGAAAAATACTTTGTTTTTATAAATAATTCTTTAAATTTTGGAAATGTATTGGTGTCTGGTTTTTCAAAAGACAGTGGAACAAGCTATTCGGAATTTCCGATAACTCAGAAGATTATATTATATTTTCGTCCGTGATTATAGTATATTTTCATAAAATAATAAACATTGGTCATTTTTTACAGTGTAGCATCCAGTATCTAGCATTTGTCGTTCTGTGGAACAAAAAAATTTTCAGGAGGCTATCTTCCTGCCTATATATGTCACTTTAGCGTCCATCTCGTTGTGTGATGTGCGATAAGTAGTTTCTTCAGTGAAATATGTTTTATAGGTAAATTCATCGTAAATGTTTTTTTTTTCTAATTTTTCTGATGTCTGAGACGTAATATTATTTGTAAGATTGAAAAATATAAGTTTTCTTGAAATCTTCAAATGTTTTTAAATGGTACTTTTAAGTACCGTTAGACTTAGGGAGCAATTGGTAATGTGGTTACTTTTATTTTAGGAAAGTGAGAATAACAAAAGACTGCAACGAATTTAATTTATTTTCAATGAAACATGTTTCTTATGTATTTTTTAGGATTATTCTGGGAAAAATACTTAAAAAATTCTATCACGTACTGTTTTTTTACGAATTAACAGTAATCGAGTTGCCATTCATTACACTTTACAGAATGCTGTGCTATGCTACCATGGCAAAAGCCCGCATTGGTGGTCCACTTGACTGTCAGATTCATTATTTGTGTTTTATGTCATTTTAAATTATATATATATATATATATATATATAAATGTAAGAAGATGATATGTAAATACTAGATTTACTGGAATTATATGCACAAATAGACGATGAATAACAAAGTATGAACTTTAATACAGTCCTAGAAATATAATTCTACAATACTTGACTAGCAATTTCTTTTCAGCTAATCCACTTCTTCCCAAACATATACGAGATTTTTATTTACCAAAGAAAAAAACTAGGCCTAACAGCGCCTTTACTGGATATTTCTCATTTTCAAGCTTGCTTCACAATAAAAATTAAAAGACTGGCTCTTTTCCAATTTTGAAGATATTAAAATCTTGATCTCGCGATCCAAAATATTTATAACTCGTGCATTTAAATCATGGATAATAATAGTACTAAAGCATCAGTTAATTTGATGATCATGGACGTCATAAAGCAAATGAAGTGTTAAAACTGAAATCCTACATATATATCAAAATCTTCAACACTAAAATAGGTTGCAGAAATGTGACGCTGTCTCCTGGTCTGGGGAAAAAGTTCGTTATTTTTAAATCGACACTTCGAAAAATATTAGACCGCCCTGAAATGTGGCAAAATATAAATAAAAATTGTTATTCTGTAGTCTTATGTATATGTTGATTACTTATTGAAATTTTGTTGGTGTGCAGTGTGCTTGTATGTTTAAAAGAACTGAAGTGTTTTCGTATTTTTCATCGGGAATAGACAACTGTTTTTGTTATAAATTATATGAAAAAGTATAAAGTAATTGTGTATCGTTTCCTTATTTCAATCTTGCGAATTATTTTTAAATATAAGGAGGTGAACTAAAGGGAACCACTGTCCCTAAGGTAACCCGCCCCTAAAAAGTAGAATTGATTTAATTTTTTATCACAAAATGGTGCTACTGCTTTGTCAATCATGTATGTGCAGCGCACGTGGGTGAATGTAAAGAGATCACCTTGATCCTGTGACATTTTATGCAGTGATTTCACTTTTGAGCAGTAGTCGGTCTAATTTCCAGTTAAGAATATATTTTAATTTACACGTGTTTAAATTCTTAGAACTATGAGGTATGACACGCTTTTTGAAATCTTATTTCCATCTCTTTAACCACATTTACTTCAATTCTAAGAAATGTATCTGATTAATACTTTTAAGTCATGCTAATGGCGACCATACGCATATACCCAAGGTTTTCACCTTAGAAAATAAATGTTGAAATCAATGTAGTAAGGATGATTTTCAAAATTTCTATATAAATATCTGAAAATTTATTACCATTTATTGTTAACACAAGAGATCACTCAAAATAAGTCAGTAACTCCCAGAAGAAAATCCCTGAACTACCGTGCACAAAAAGTACTTCAAGGTATTTTCGTGTCATAAGATAAAAGTTTTAAGAATAAAAACTCAAAAGATATGAAAAGAACGAAATTATCATCACATCAATAGTAAGCAAAATACTTTGCCGTGTATTTTTTTTGTCATTTTAAAAGTGATTTCAACACATAGGTTACCTTTGGAACACTATGCGCTAAAGGTGGCCCACAAGCTACAATTTTGAATTGTATTATAAAAGTAATTAAATTTTATTTTACAAAGAAAAGTATACTTGATATGTGTTAGAGATAAGTGTAAAATTTTACAAACAAAAATTCAGTCACACACACCCCACCAGAAAATTATAAAAAATCCTCAATGCCACATTTGGGTCACCTACCTTATATTGATTAAACTATACTTAAAAGTACCGATTTAGTTTATTAGCTCTAGTTTACGAACTGTTTATTAATTTTACATTAGTATTGTATAAATATTCTAAACCAATTTAATAATAAAATAGGGCATAAACGGTTCAGCGCTGAAATTAGTTGATCCCATAAATTTAAAGGCCTTTTTGTTTTCCCTTTCTATAATTAATTACGTATTAAATACAAGAACACTCTATGCATATTTTGTACATGTCCTACAACTGAAAAAAAATATTATTCGTTTCTAACATTTTTATGAATAAATTACAGTGTCTCTCATAAGTCCGTTCACATTAAAAAAATATAAAGCAAATTAAAAAATTCTGTTTCGAACTGCGGTTTGCAGCCCAAAGAATTGTTCTTTTAACTGCTTTTCGCCGCAACAATTCCTATTATACAAATCTTATATAATTAAACTATCATACAAATATTATGTTTAAAACCGCACTCTGAACGTCATTTTGTTCGTTTTTTAAGGATTTTTAAAATGTGAAACGACAAATTGGAATGTTTGGACTAGTGTTCTTTTTACTTTCTTCTATCTTTACAGGGACAGGGATGACCACCTCAGGAAACCCAGCCTTAGCCTTAGAGTTTTAGTGCAATCCTGAGGGGCCTTCTATCTTTACAAGAAGAAATTATTAGATTCATGAAAAATTTCGACTTCCAGTTTCTGACGGATTTATATGTTTTAGAAGGTCCTGAATACGATTTGGCCATTTTTAGAAAATATCTGTCTGTGACTCTGTCTGTTACTCTGTGACTCTGTATGTGATAAAAATTTTGTGGGCGCGCTATCTCAAGAACTAATGCACGAAATTTAATAAAACTTTATATTCAGTTAGTCCTTGATATACATTGGTGCTGATCAGTTTTTTGTGCAAATCACCCGACAAGGGGCGCTGCTATGCTGCATTGTTTGCGATTTCTGCAATAGCTCTATCTCAAGAACTAATGCACTTATTTTCATCAAGCTTCAGGCTCAGTTAGAACTTCACATAGACTCTGATTACGTTTTGGTGTAGATATCTCAACAGGTGGCGCTGGTATACCACTTTTTTTCTCGATATTTAAGATAGCTATATCTCGAGAACTAATGCACGGAATTTCATCAGACTTCAGATTCTGTTAGACCTTAAAAGATATAGATGCTGCTGACGTTGTGGTGTAAATTGCCCCACAGGTGACGCTGCTATGCTACTTTTTTCATTATTATCACGATAACTATACTTCAAGAACTAATGCATGGATTTTCATAAAGCTTCAGATTCAGTTAGATGTTGACATAAGTTGCTGTTTATTGGGTTTTGGTCTAAATATACCAACAGGTTCACACGATTTTAGCAATAGTCATATCTCAAGAACTAATGCACGAAATTTAATAAAACTTTAGATTCAGTTAAACCTTGATATAAATTGGTGATGATTCTTTTTAGTGTATGCGAAATCTGTGTGGTATAGAAGGAAGTTTTGGGATTGGCACATTCGACTAGTTTCGTTTGCCACACAAAATTCTTAATATTTCACAAATCTTACTGAGCAATCCGTGCTCTGGTACGACTATTTGTTAAATTTATTGATTATTTAAAATCTGAACTTACTTATATGAACTTACTACCTCTTTGAAATATTATATTTCTTCACAAAAATACGTTTCTTTCACAATTTGTACGGTGGAAATAACACTCCGATAGGACAATTAATTCCTTATTTTATGAAATTTTAAAATGTGAACAGATTAGTATACCCTGTATTTGTTTTAGTCTTGTAACATGCGTAATGTACATACGACCATTAGTCTCAAAATAAGCACATAACTAGTTTTATAACTTCGTATTTGACGCTGCAAAATGATATTTGCATTATAAGGAATATTAAATTTACAACAATCCTAATTAAGAATTTATGCCAAAAAATTATTAATTTGTATAAAACTATTTCGGATTGCATGGGGTTTGTTAAAAAAATTTTTAAAACATTTGCTTAGAATAGTTGATTTTATTTATAACATTTACCAATTTAAACTCAAATATTACAATCATTCCTGTATTTAAATTGTTTTGTATTTTGCATTTATATTAAGAGAAATAAAAACCTCGTTTAAAATTATTTTGAGAATATGCAATAAAAAATGCTCGTCAGTGTAAAAAAATTCCAATGAAAGAAGTTTGTAATGACCTAAAAGAATCTCGTGTTTTTTTTTCCGTTCTAAAATAAAAAAGTTTTAAATTTTTATGGTATTTATAATTTTATTTTTCGCATATAATCAAGAAATAATACAGATGAAATTAAAGATATTTTAAAATTAGTGTGTCTTTCTTGATGCATCTATTTTCGCCTTTAACCCCTTTGTATCACCCCGTTGTATGTCTGAAACATACCGAAAAGTCAATGTTATTTATACAGTGGGCTTTAAAAGACGATTTAATTTGTTGCAGCTATCTTCCAACACAGCAGTTAATATAAATTCTTCACAGAACTCTCAACATACGACAGTACTGGGTTAAGTTTTCATGACAAAATTTTATTTATCATTTGAGCAGTTTCACATCGTTATTGCTAAAATCAAATTCGTACATTTTGCCATCCAAAATTAAATTGTTTAGTAAGGTAAGTTCGTATACTTTTTATTTTTGTATTAGGAAATTCACAAAATTTATGAGAAGAATATAATTTTCTGTTTATTGCAGATGGGAAAAAAGTACCTTTCAGTCATCTTTTTTTTTCTTCTTTTTTTTATGTTACTTATGTTAAGTTATTTTTTACATTCTTAATAAGGTGTATTCTAGCATTTGAATAAATATTTCTAAAATCTGGGTTCTTGAGTCACATAGCGTTAAAGACACGTGCTGCGCGGTAATTGCGCCACTGACTGAAAACACAGTTGAGAGTTCTAAAATTTATTAGCGTATTAGTATTTAGTAATTTATTGCGTGATTAGCATTTGCGCTTCATTTTCCCTATTCCCAAAGTACCTTTAATATTCAACCAATCTTTTAAGTTGTAATTCGCAATTTTGTTCTGTTCTGTTTCATTATTTTTATTGGTAAGTCACCACTTCTGTACGGAATCCTGGCCCGAACATTTTTCGTCCAGTTGGAAAAATACAGCTTGTATGATTTCTTTACCAATTTGAATAATTGTGTTAAAATTAATCTAGTGTAATCACGTATCCAGCGTTTACTGGAGTTCCATTACCTGCGTTGTATTCTGTTGACCTGATTAAAATATCAGACCAGATGCTATGATAACTGGATGAATTACGTCCTCCAGATTCGACCGGGATAGCTCAGTTGGTACAGCATGGCAGCTTCAGCCAAGAGATCCCAGGTTCGAATCCTGGCCCGGACATTTTTCGACCATTTGGAAAATTACAGCTCGTATGATTTCTTTACCAATTTGAATAATTGTGTTAAAATTAATCTAATTTAATCAATGATTTGAAAAAATCAGCTGAATTAAATCATCTGATTAAAATTGTTGTCACCTTAGTGAATACCCAAAAGTAATTTAAAGCAATGAAAAAAAACAAATAATGGGAAAAAAAACGACATCTTCCCCCCAAAAAATTTCGTCGACTCACCTAAAAGTATTGGACAGGACGCCGGTCTCCCTACTAATGTGAAGAAGAGTTAACCGGCCGCCATTTACATTTCGCGAATAGGACAGACACCAATACTCTCTAAAAATATCAGATTTATTTCTCTGATGTTTAAACTATGACTTATATAGGTAAATAAAGAAAGACCGTAAAAGATTTTGGACACTTACCAAAGGTGTTCAGACGAAATTGCAATAGAAAATCACTATTTAAAATTAAAATAAAACAACGCAAACTGGAATTAAACTATCAGTAGAGAAGCCTCTTCCACAAAACTGAGTGGCGTTTCCTTAAAGCGCCTGCGTATAGGAAAACCACGTGAAACGACATCTTGTCCAACAGGGCATCTCATCCTCAGTTACTCTATGTATATTGCAGACGTTTAAAAAGTATCTTTTAGGCAATATATTTTTATTTCGATGTTGTAACTTTTTAAAATTATCTTTTACAAACTTCAAATGATATATTCTAACACCTGAGTAAATATTTCTCCAATCGGAGTTTTTGAGTCACAAAGTATTAATAATACATGAATTGCACAAAAATAAATAACTATCAGATACTTGTACAATGATTATCACAACTACAAATGGCCGTTTACCTATTTTACAGACTTCATACGACGGAAAGCTATTTTTATTTTTTCTCATTGAATAAATGTAACCAGCAACTTAAGCCTTGCATAACATAATAATAATAATAATAAATAAAAATTAATAAATTCGACATCTACGGAGCTTATTATGAGAATAATCGTATTTATCATCATGGCCCGCGAATGTTTACACTCTATTGAGTTTATACGCTTCATTTAGGCGTAGTACATTTTCTCACATATATATAAATTAACTAAGAAATAAAAGGGAGAAAAATAAAACAACTTTTTAAACGTAATGTTATACTTCTTGGTAATTCCGTCTTAAATTAGTTTTTTAAGCAAAGCGTTTTCACTTACAGTAATTAAATAAATATAAAAATCTTGTTTACAATGGAAGTTCCTGTAAGAGGACACGGCGCTTAACGATTACATTTTTTATTTTGCTGCTAATGATGATAGTGCAAAATTGTGTACTAATTATAACTACAACGTGTATTATTAACGTGTACTACAGATTAAATGTATTAAAATAATTACTTCAGTAATTATAATGCATAACTTTACCAACTTTCAGAGTGTTAGATTTATAATAATGTTTATTATTGTATGTTTTTGATTTCTTATAAATGAGTGCTTTAAAATCAGTTAGTCATATTTTGTTTATGGAAAAGTGGTGATTAAAAAATATTTTAGTTATTATATAATTCTATATATTTAGTTATTATATAATTGTATATATTTCGTGATTATATGATTGAGTTATTATATAAAAAAACTATATTAAATTACATGTTGAAATGAAACTCACAGTAATATGCCACGACGTTTAATGAGTGCATTTTGGGTATGAGTGCATTTGGGATAGTGCAAAATCGCATACCCGTTCTAGAATGATAGACTAAAAAAAATACAATAACGTAAATAATTATAAAATAGAAATTCGGAAATTCTCAGAGTGGTAGCTTTTTTTTTTCATATAAAATGCCATACATTAGTAGAATTTAAACATACATATTTGCAATTTTTTTTTCCATTATTGTTTTTTGTAAAATGCATACTTTCAAATCAGTTAAATAAATGTATTTACTATGAAAAATAAACTAGTGTGCAAAACTTAAGCAACAAACACAAAATGCTAATTTCTGAACACGTGAGTACTCAAAAGAAAATTCTATAAACAGCAAGTGTAGAAAATAAGTACTACCCTAACAGCACAGACAGTCTTGACATCACAAATGATCCACAATTGTCACAGTCACTACAATGAACAGAAATGTGATATCTTTCATTCGTCTCTTTCTTACTCTCATTTGGTGACTCCACTGAACTGTCAACATGACTGCTGCTCGACGAGTCACAGGTGACTTTACAATGAAGTCATCTTGTGACTCTCATGTGACTGTCCTTTTGACACTCCATTGTAAAGTCATCATGATAGCTGTTCTGTGACGAGTTCCCAAATGACAGAAAATGAAATCATCTGGTGACTTTTCACAAAGGAGTGCAATGATAACTTCACAATAGAGTGTCGATCACCGGAAAGTCACCATGCGACTACATTGTGACATTATTTGGCGACTCATCACAATGCAATGCTGACGATGACTTCAAAGTTCAGTCTTCAACTGACAGTGACTTGAGAATCTCAAGGTGACTTCATTGTAATGTTACCTGGTGACCCATTACAAAGCGACAGTCACAGTGACTTTTCAGTGGTAACAATCATTTGAGAGTAATAATGAGACAGTGAAATATCCCATATTTTGATTCACCGTAGCGATTGTGACACTTCTAACCATGTATGACGCCAAGGGAACTTCACATCGGCTGGCCGTGCTGTTAGGGTAGTACATATTTTCTACACTTGCTCTGTTAAGAATTTCCTTTTGAGCACTCACGTGTTCAGAAATTAGCAATTTGTGTTTGTTGCTTAAGTTTTGCACAGCAGTGTATATTTAATTAAGTATATGTGAAATCATTATGGTAGTTAAGGTATTTTATTATTTACATAAAACCAACACACATATATATAGCGGATGTTTCACGAAGGACCCCTAACTTTGAAAATAAATAACTCAGAAACGTTGATAGATAGAAGCATGAAACCAGTGGTATGGTTATTACAAATCCTGCAAAAATCTGATACCGAGACCTGAACCTTTTAGTAAGAAATTGCGCAGATAGATGGCTCTGCGGATGGAATAACGATATGTAGTCTGTAACACATCAAAAGTGATTCCAAATGTGCAGCTTTCACACAACACACATGTCGCAAACGAATGATAACATTGTCAGTGACTCTCTGTTTTATGTCACCGGAAATTAACACACAAGCTTGACAAATAGCCTCCAGCTCGTCGAGTGTTAAAGGATTGTTACGGTAAACAATGGTCTTCAGTGTCACTTCCGGAATTTCTTTCACTGTACGCTAATAGCAATTACATTTCAACGACTAAATCTTCGACGACTGATTTAATTAAGTATATTTTTCATAAATATATATTTCAAAACATACTTGGTGGAATGATCAGTAAATTAGGACTCGCATATTTGAAGCTTATAAAAATAGATTTCTGTTTAAAAAAATTATGCATTTTTTTTTTTTTTTTTTGAAAAATAATTTCAATATATTTCTATCTATTCGAAATTGATTTCCGAAAAATATATGAATTATAAACAAAAAAAAAATATTTTACCAGAAATATTTCTAAAACTTCAATTTCTAGAAACTTGAAATTTGCAAATCCAAAATTAAAACTTGATCCGTCAATTTTTTTTTCGCGTTTTGCTTACAAGACTCATTGCACTCTGTTTTACAACGATTAAAAATGAATTAAAATTAAGAATTTCACATTTTAATTCTGCATAATTATTCATAAGCTAGTTTACCGAATAACTTACCCATTTGCTATCCGAAGGTAATATTTACCAGAGAATCGAAACATGATGTCAAAACAAGGCGTTAGCATTGAAAATGTTAAAGTTTGTTATAACACCTGTAAGTAGACGAGCCCTTAAGAAAATTACAGAATAACAAGATTGTAGAAAATAACAAACAGGGAACTTTTGTGGAAACAGATTTATTTCGAAACTTATAGCATCGTAGTATCGTTTGGGTTTTTTTTTGGGTGGGGGGGGGGGGGTCAGGGGACTGTGCATCAATTCTGCCATTTTGCTAGTAGCTGACACTTCTATCAACTACTGCAAAATTGAAAGGTACCTGTCCTTGACACTTCAGGCGGCAAAACTACATGTAAAAGACTATTCAAGTGTATAGAATAAGATTATTACTTTACCGAATAACTTACCCATTTCCTGCTCGAAGGTAAAATTTACCATAGACAACAAGCATGTCAAAATTAGGCGTTCGCATTAAAAATTTTAAAGTTTAAAACAAGATTGTAGAACATAATAAACAGGAAACTTTGGTAGAAACAGATTTATTTTGAAACTTTTAAAATCGTAGTATCGTTTGTATTTTTTTTTTGTGTGTGGGGGGGGGGGGGGGGGGTGTTGTACATCAATTCTACCATTGCCATTTAGCTAGTAGTTGACACTTTTGTCAACTACTGCAAAATTGAAAGGTATCTGTACTTGACACTTCACTCGACATAACTACATATGTAGCCTCTTCTAGTGTATAGAATAAGATTATTACTTTACCGAATAACTTACCCATTTCCTGCTCGAAGGTAAAATTTACCATAGACAACAAGCATGTCAAAATTAGGCGTTCGCATTAAAAATTTTAAAGTTTAAAACAAGATTGTAGAACATAATAAACAGGAAACTTTGGTAGAAACAGATTTATTTTGAAACTTTTAAAATCGTAGTATCGTTTGTATTTTTTTTTGTGTGTGTATGGGTGGGGGGGGGGGTATTGTACATCAATTCTACCATTGCCATTTAGCTAGTAGTTGACACTTTTGTCAACTACTGCAAAATTGAAAGGTACCTGTATTGGACACTTCACTCGTTATAACTACATATGTAGCCTCTTCTAGTGTATAGAATTAGATTATAATTCTGGTATTTTTATTAATATAATAACAATACTATTACATTTAACAAAAATGTACTATATAATGTTAGATTTAAAAGTTATCCAGCAGGATTTATGTTTGTAGAAGGTGTTTCGAATTTTAAATATTTCTCAATTCTTTTCATAATTTAAGGATTAAAAAAATAATTATTTTCAATGTCTCTGAAGACAAATTATTTCATTGTGAAAAATGTAGAATTGCATCTTTAGTACGTCTATAGTGATTTTAAAATTTAAAAGGGTTTTTTATTGTTTTATTTTTTAAATTGTTAACTATTTGTACGCAAACAAATTCTTTCCTAAAAATAATCATACACCCTTTTTTAATTCTAATTTCAGAATTTTTTAAATGTTAGGCAGAGTTATCTATCGCTTCCCATCCCCCATTTTACATAATAGAGAAAAAACACTAAAGTTGAAATTATTATTTTCATTTTTTATGACATAAAATATATAAGACTTTATATATAACTGAGATATTAAACTAGAATTAAAATTAAATATGACATAAAGTTGCGCAGTGAGTCCACAATTCAAATGAAAATGTATTTAAAATAGAAAAAAAACAAGAACGAAAAATCATGCGTCAAGCAAAGATTATGTAACACTTTCCAACGCTTCCAAAATAATTTTACAAATAACTACCGTTTAATAAGCTGAAAGTTAACATCTAAATAAACAATTTGGAAAACGCATAACATATTTAAAAACTTAATTTCAGAAATTTCCAACATATATTTCCACCATAAACAATATTCGGAAAAATATCCGAATACTTTTTTTCAGCCTTGTATATGATCTATAGATTTGCATATATACTACATAGGATGCTAAATTTTAGTTTAGTTAGGAAACGCGTAGCACAGTTTAAAATTCTCTTTCTGGAGTTTCTGTCAATAAACGAAAATGTGTTCGCGACCTTTTGTGCTACCCTGTATATGATCTACAGAATTTATACACACAAAGTAATAGACAAAAAGTGAGTTAAATTTAAAATCGCGTTCAGCAACATAAAACGCACTTCCAGGACTTATTGTTAACTGAAAGTAGAGAATTCTTTTGTGTGTCCCTGTAAATGAACGATGACTGCTATACACACCATATTCTGTAGTAAGCCTCTTGTAATGCACCTTAGTGATATATATAAATTTCAATGAGTTTAAAATAGTGAAACATTATTTAATTAAACCGCAAACGATTTTTCTCCATAGACGTAATGTAACGGATTTCTTGTGACAGTCCCTGTAAAGTATACGTGCTATGCACACCCTATTCCATATTAAGCTTCTTGTAATGCACCTTAGTGATATATATCAATTACAATGTGTTTGAAATTGTGTAACATTATTAAAATAAACCGCAAATTATTTTTCCCCATAGACCGTAATGTAACGGAATTCTTTTGAGTGTCCCTGTAAAAAAACTATATATAAACCCTTCAGTTGAAATAGGAGACATACTATAGATAACGAAATAACGTATAAAATTGCAGGGCAATCCGAGCATATTTACGGGAGTTAGAGCACGGACAGACGGCAGACAGTAGACAAACCGAAGTCATAAACACTTTTCAACTAGGTTGGAAAGTGTTAAAAAGAACATTTCAAAAACAAAATTCGTTAAAAACAAGACTCCATTCGCTAAAACAATCTGGAAGTAAAGTTGCAGCAAAAATCAGAAGTTACGAAGAAGCCTAAACCTCAAACTTTTCTAGATCCATATCATTAGTATAGAAAGTAGATCAGTAAGTAGTAACCTCAAAGATTTCAGTGAAAAAGACTCGCACATGCCAACTTGTTTATTTAATAATCCTACTAAAACATCCAGGATTAATGAACTATTCAGTTGCACAACTAATTCAAACTCCAACTAATTTCCTGAAATATTTAA
This sequence comes from Maratus michaelseni, assembly GCA_963931845.1. Classification (NCBI taxonomy): domain Eukaryota; kingdom Metazoa; phylum Arthropoda; class Arachnida; order Araneae; family Salticidae; genus Maratus; species Maratus michaelseni. Next base: position 94,155,038 of record OZ007594.1, on the reverse strand, counting down.
AAAAATACTTTCACTAATGTCACAGATATGTGAATTACAAATGGAATTTTTTTACTACAAATTAAGAAAGAAATCACTTTATACAGTGCTTAAATATGAATATTTTACTAAATGATTGTTCTAATTTCCCAGCCAGTGTTCTTAAACAATGACCTAAGTTAATCACTTATTAACGCTAAGAAAGCGTTATTATACTCTGTCATAATAATATCTGTCATGTGCACTAAATGCGATATTTAAAAAAGTAATTTCAAAATTAAACGTGTAGCACACTTTCAAAATGTTAAAATATGCGAATACTTCCAAAATCGGGTTTTTATCATGATTCAATACGTTCCTCAAACTCATATATTTACTCTTCTCTATTACTCATATTGATAATCGCTTTCTATCTAAGCTTTCTTACTATCGAAACGCTAAGTTAATCACTTATCACTTATTACTGCTTAATCTTTCTTTAATAAATCCTTTCGACCAATATGTATATATATTATTACATATTTCAAAGCATCATGCATTTTGAAATATCTAGTATATTTATCAGTTGCATTTTTATTCTTTGACTGGGGAATTAAAAAAAATGCTACAAAAATTGTGTATTATATGAATTTTTTTACACATCTTTTGCTCGTGGAAATAACAGGATAAGCAATCAGAGAGTTAATATTACTAAAACATCTGGTATTGATGAACATTCAACATTTGAAACTGTACTAATTTTCAAAATTACTTTTGAATGTTAGCTTGCTCTTGTCACAGATATCTGAAGCATAAATGATATTCACATATTTCAAATTACGACAAAGAAAAATTAAAAGTCCTTAAAAATGGTATTTTAAAAATACAATATTCTAATATTCGCCCTTGCTATCGTTAATCAATTACTCTCTAATTTACTTATAATTTAATATGATACAGCACAAAGGTGTGCGATAGTAATGCTGACGTCATCATGATGTTGGAAACATGTAATGTATTATTTATATCTATATAAGTGTTATGTAAATAAACTTCACTATGCGCAAAACAACTCTCGAACAAATATACTAAATGTATGTGGTCAATTATGGAGCGCTCTCCGTGCTTGTGTGTATGCAGTTATATATTTAGTTGCACACCCACATGTCCTCGTATGAATACACGCAGGCATTTGACAACGTGTGTCGCGAAAAGAAGGTGAACCTTTTTGCTAACTGACCGATTTTGTGAAAATCTATATTTAAAGAAATGTTTGCGTGATTTATCGAACGAGGTTGACGAGAACCTTTTCTTCTGGAATAATTAAAAACAAGTGGGTAAGTGTGATCGAAGATCACACAAAGGGTTTCCTTTAATATTCCTTTCAATACACTTTATCCTTTCTTTAATAAATCCAATTAAATTTCATTTAGCAATAAAAAAAAAGTCATGTTTATTATATAAAGTAAAAATTTACCGGTCTATTTTTCTCGTTTTTTTCGAATATCTGAATCGGCCCAATAGCGGGAGAAGCCCGCTATTATACTCTGTCATAATAATATCTGTCATGTGGACTAAATGCGATATTTAAAAAAAAATAGTTTATATAAAATAGATATTTAAACCTATTGCGTAAATCCAGGTCCTACTGCCAAATTGCGTATTTTAGAAAGTTAGACTTTTTGTGACTGTTCTTTAAAAGTATCTACAATGATTTTAAACTATATTGCTGCTGGCAAACGCCCATGTTTGGAGCTTTCCTTGCCCAAAGATTACGGAAGTTATTATTTTACATTTTACTACCTGTTACCCGTGAACGTCGTTCATGTAACATTAAAAGAAAAATAAATGCATTAATTAAGAAAAACGTTTCACCCCTGATAATTAAAAGCATATGTACTCTTTATAACAAACTTCGTTTTTTTCGAATAGCTGAACAGGCCCGATAGCGGGAAAAGCGCGCTATTATACTCTGTCATAATAATATCTGTCATGTGCACTAAATGCGATATTAAAAAAAAAATAATAATTTCAAAATTAAACGTGTTGCACAGCTTCAAAATGTTAAAATATGCAAATATTTTCAAAATCGGGTTTTATCATGATTCAATACGTTCCTCAAACTCATACATTTACTATTCTCTATTACTCATATTGATACTCGCTTTCTATTATTTTCAAACATTTGAAAAATCCGTTAAACTTCCAATATGACATCAGATTAATTTTCTTTTTATTTCTCTAATGACGTGATATTAATCTGCTTTTTGTACATACACATACTCATACTCCTTGTATTATTGAAAAAACTTTGAAAACTTCCGTTTTATTACCATTATGACTTCATATGATTTTTTTTTTCAATTGGTGAAACTTTTTTTTTTTTTCATATTTCCCGTGGAAATCTTTCAATAGAAAATTAATTATTGTAGGAAGAATTTTATTGCGGATTTTTAATTGTTGGAAACTGCTATAACGAAAAATGTTTAAATTTAATAGGAAAAGGCTGTTAGAATATTTTTTATCTGTATTTATTAAAATTATACAATTTTATCAAATTTTAATATTTTGAGCTTCATAGTAGCCATTTAGCTATAACTACACAAATTATCATGCCTGTAAGTTATATAGTTTCTGAGAATGGCTCTGTAACGGACAGACAACGGAGCGGGAGTGATAGGGTTTCGTGAGATGAACGGAACCCTAAAAATAAGAATATGGAAAATATAACACCTAAGAACAATGTTAAAAGTAGCATTCTATAAAATTTAGACAAATTTAGTTGGATGTGCCAATCCCAAAACTTTTTTTTTTTTTTTTTTTTTTTTTTTTTTTGTAGAATATGAAGTTTGATGAAATTCCGTGCATTAATTCTTGGGATATGACTATCGTTAAAATCATGTAAATCCTGAAAAATGCAGCATAGCAGCGCCACCTGTTGACAGATTTACACCAAAACCTAATAAGCAATAACTTGTGTCAATGTCTAACTGAATCTGAAGTTTCATGAAAATCCGTGAAATAGTTCTTGATTAATAGATATCTTGAAAATCGTGAGTAATGCAGCACAGCAACATCACCTGTGTGGCGATTGACACCATTTACACCAAAAACTAATCAGTACCAATTTTTATCAAGGTCTAACTGAATCAAAAGTTTTATTAAATTCCGTGCAATAGTTCTTGAGATAGAGCGCCCACAAAATTTTTGCCACATACAGAAAGACAGACAGACATTTTCTAAAAACAGTCAAATTGTGTTCAAAATCTTCTAAAACGTATAAATCCGTCAAAACCCAGCAGCGAAAAATTTTCATGAATCCAATACTTTCTGCTTGTAAAGATAAAAGAAATAAAAAAAAATGAAGATACATATTTACAGAAAATAATACAATATTCTTTTTCAAAATATTTTCTCTCGTATTATCATCCTTACGTTCCAGATACATTTCAAAGTAATTGGCGAAAATGTTTGTGGAAGCTACATTTTAAAATTATGCTCCGCTGAAATAATTTGAGTATTGTATTGAATTCGCATTTACGGTTAAATACTTAGAATGGAAATGGGATGGGTATGATGCAAGAAGACAATACAAAAGATTCAGTAGAAACACTTACAGTGGTCTCCCAGAGGTATAAAAATAGCGAGAAAATGACATCAGATAAGATGGAAAGACAAAATAAGAAAAGTGCCAGGAGTTAATTAGATAATCAAAGCACAGGTCCGGAAACAATTCAAAACGGTGGAGCAGCACTACATCCAGCAGAGGATGAAAAATAACTGACGATGATAATCATGATGATGATTATGATATAATATTATTTATATAATTATTTTACTCACATTTTTTATTTAATGCACTTTAAAAGTATCTAATTATTCATACATAAATAAAAAAAACACAATATTATTATCTTCTAAAATAAAAGCGTAAGTCATGTGACTGTCATCAACAGTTCCGGGATGGCCGTTTCACTTTTTCATATTCCAGGCGGCCATTTTTATTCAAAATTACTTTTTCGAATAAAACTGCATAAAAGTTACATTTTAAGAAAGATCGTTCAAAATAAATTAATACTTGTGAGATGACTTACGTTCAATTATGTATATATTCTGCAATAACTTCAGTCGAAATTAGGTTCGCAGTTCAAATTCTCTTATTCATGAAAGTAAACAAACAAAAAAAAGATTGATTCGTCGTGAACATTTAAAATATGAAATCATGGAAGTAATCATTCGCAAAGCAAGTTCTCCGCGAATGAATTTTTGGACCGCTGCCTCGCGTCAAAAAAATAATTCGCACCAGTGAGACAATCAAAGTTTACAATAATTACGTGCTGTACAACTCAACTACCTTCCGGACCTTTTCTTGACGTAAATTGAACTCATGTAATAATATTTAATGAATCAGATTTTTAGCTTTTTTAAAATCACTAATACAGCTTTTATTTATCGCGTGTACAAATTAGAAACGGATACTTCGATTTTGAAATCAAATGTTTTGATTTATGATATTATTTCTTATTTATTTATTTATTTTCTATTTAAATGAAAAGTGTGAAGTATTTTAAATTTATGTAATATAAGCATTTTAGATTAAAGTTAAATATTTTAAATGAAATGAGTGACAGGTTTATATTTTAAAATTAAATTAATGTAGTATGAATGATGGTGATGGGAACAATATTTGGCGATTTATCATCTGCTCCAGGCTAACAAAAATACTCATAATTAAAAAAGGAAATAAAAATAAATAAATGATAGTTTGATGTAAATAAATGTTGATATACATATCAAAAATAATTTATAGAGCTAAAAAAAAATAAAAGTAAATAGACAACAATTTCCATAACAAAGTTTTCGCCAAATTGGCGGGGGAAAAACACGCCAACGTGCGTATGTGACACCTATGCCCAAAAATATGCAAAATGCTACCATGATCGCAAATCATCGTTCATGATTTGTCTATTAGAATCTTCCGATTTGGCGAAGGATTAAGGGAAAATTAAATTATGAATAAATGTAACGTGTTGCAATGTTTAACATACATTTAAGGGAGACCAAACTGGTCGCCAGTAGCGGCTAGTACAAATAAAATAAATGTTTTATTTTATTTATATTTTTCCGTATTAATGTATGGATAATTAAAAGTGCAACATTATAAAAATACTTCTTCGTATTGAAATGTTCAAAAGTGAAATCCTAAGATACAAGTCAACAAAACGCTGTATAAAATGGGAATGTGCTTATTTTCAAAGCTTGTTAAAATATTGCTGTTTGTTTACAATATGCATGAAACAAAGGAATTGTTAAAAGATTTCAAAATGATGGCACTACAATGTCACATTTAGTTGACGTCGTGTTAGAAACACTATTCATCTTGCAAATATTACTTGTTCTATTTGGGAAGGTGAGACAGAATTAGTTTAGCAAATATTTTACTTTTGAAAAGCATCTTTCTGCTCTGAGATAATGACTGAATTATTTTCGCTTGCTATTGTTTTAACTTGTATTCATAGGAAATCAGGTAAATAACATTATATAGTAAAATAAATTAATTAGTTTTTATGGTTTACTTTGGGGATAAATTGGTTGGCTCAGTAAAACAATTGTAATGTAGCAACTGATAATTAAACCAGGAAAAGAATACCGGATTGTTTTGAAATTAAAAAAAAATCTTTAAAAATTATCATTATTATCAATTATTTTACTCACAATTTTTATTTAATGCATCTTGAAAGCAACGTATTATTCATACATAAAAAAACATAATATTATTATACAATTAAAATAAGTGTTTCATTTTATTTATATATTTCAATAGTAATGTATGGATGCTTAATGTATGGATCATTAAAAGTGCTAAATTATAAAAATACTTCTTCATATTCAAATGTACAAAAGTCACATCCTAAGAAAACGCTGTATAACAATCGGAATGGGCTTATTTTCAAAGCCTGTTAAAATATCGCTCTTTGTTTACAATGCATGAAACAAAGGAATTGTTCAAAATATTTCAAAATGATGGCACTACAGTGTCACATTTAGTTGACGTCGTGTTAGAAACACTGTTCATCTTGCGACGAATATTATTTGTTCTATTTGGGAAGGTGAGACAGAATTAGTTTAGCTATTAATTTTACTTTTGAAAAGCATCTTTTGTGCTTTGAGATTATAACTGAATTATTTTCGCCTGCTATTGTTTTAACTTGAATTCATATGAAACAAGGTAAATAACAATATATAGCAGTGGTCACCAAATGGCGGACCGTGGTCCGGATCCGGACCGCCGGCAAGTTTTGTGCGGACCGCGGCTAAATTGTGAATCTCACAAAATAATAATATTCCTACGCGACTGGAAGCGGGCAAATTCTAGAGATGAAACGGGCTCGGGCTCGATTTTTATACTAGCCTTCGGTATCAGATGGACTCGATCTCATTCTTTATAAATCTGAAAATTTTATTTATTTTATTTATTAAAGTAAAAAAAAAAAAAAAAAAAAAAAATCCTAAAAATTACATATTGTATTTCAAGTCAATTTAATGGTATTTTTACCAGAATGAAGAGAAAAAAAAATCCCTGACGGCTCGGCCTACAAGCACAGGTAGATTTCAAAGACACAGATTGTGGGGTGCCTGTTTTTTTGGAAATTGCAGAAGAAATAACTTTTTGCAATGATGCGGCAGTTGGAACCGCCCACTGCGAAAACTACCTGTGTCAAGTAGACGTAGCCGGCAGAATTTTTTATTTTTAATTTTCTTTTGCTGCAAGGGTTGGTCCTATAAAAATATTGCCAATATAAAAGTTGTAGATAATATTAAAATGATTTATAATAAATTTAAGAGGATTTGATATCTTGTGAATTGACAAAGGTATAAATTTTTTTCTTCTGAAACCCCTATCCCCCCCACCTAGAGGCCATTTTTAAATATATCAAAAATCTGTCATATATAAATTTTTGGCCTTTTTCCTAGAAGTAATAATAACTTTAAATGGATTCGATACGTATCATAATTAAGAAGTTATGGGAATTATCCTGTTTTCACAAACAGCCCCCTCCCTTTGTTTGATTTTACCCATTAACGAACTTGACCAAGATTTTATGCCCCTTGATTTTATGTATCAGTTTGGAAGAGATTTGTGCAGAATTTTTCAATTTATCGTGTCCATAAAAAAGTGAGATAGATAGATAGATAGATAAATAAATAGATAAAGTTTTGAATTGGGGGTGGTTTTGGGTTCTGGGAGCCATGATATGCGTAGATCTGCAAAAATACCAACATAGGGGAGAATGCAATAGGTAGTATTTCTTACGAAATCTACCTAAAGAGAAGTCGTGTTTTTCTATTCTAGTATTAAAATGCTATTTTTAAATAAGATTTGTGTTATTTGCAGACATTGATGGCGACGACGGCCGCCTGTTGATATGGCACCAATATACAGGAGCCACCTAAGCCTTTCTATGAGTTTGGGCGCCACCGTGATTTCGTTTGTGACAAATAAACGGTAGGATTTTTTTTTAATTGTTTCGGTTATTTTATTTTTTTATTTAGAGATATAACGCGAAAATAAAATTTTCTTCAGTTTTTAGTCAAATATAATTAGCTTCAGGTTTGCGAATTTTTATATTGTTTACGAATCATTTTCTCGCTTCATAAGAAAATAACGTTAGTGGTTTTTATATATTTTTTTCATTAGGAATTCTGCCTTGCACATCCACGAAGTTACTTTCAATCGTAAGTAGATATAAATTGAATAGAAAGCAATCGAGCAGTGTTTTCTCTTTTCCTGTGAAAGCATCGGATCTTTCACATAACGATGTCAAAGGTTTAAGTTTTTTTTTCAGGGACTCGAGAAACCCGAAAGATTTGTTATGAGGAAGGAATCGATTATATTTTAAAATGTACTCCTTTTATAGGAAATTGAAAACGTTGTTCGATTGTAGTATTAAGAAAAGTTCTAGAGATGAATTCAGGCTCTTTTTTGGAGCCCGGACCCGCCCGGCCGAAAGATTTTGGGTCATCAGAGCCCGAGACCGATGTCACTTACTACTCAACTTATGTGTGTAAAGCAGCATTCTCAAAAATTAACTTCATTAAGAGTCGGTAGAGATCTTGACTCACAGATGACCAACTTAAAAGTTTGGTGAGAATCAATCGCACCAACTTGATCCCAAATTTCAAGCACGTTGTGCAAAATAAAATATGTCATTTTTCTCATTGAACATTAACCACAACGAACTTTAGTGAACAATCATTTTGAATTTATACCTACATTTGATCGTCTTGTTTTCTAAAAATCATAATAAAAAATTAATTTGGTATTAATGCATTTAATTTCACTGGTATGCATTATGTTACACACCTAAGATAACAAATCATTTCAAAGAAAAGCTTTACTAAGGAAAGTAGGTGGCCTAGGTTAGTAAAAAGTTTGTAGCGTGGTGGATGGGGGAAGGATAGGGGGGGGAGTACGGGGAGATTTAAATCTTCGGGACCGTGTATGTTTGACTATGTTTTGAAACGGTCCCATAGGGAAAATAATTGGTGACCCCTGATATATAGTAAAATGAATTAATTAGTTTTTATGGTTTACTTCGGAGATAAATTGGTTGTCTCAATAATACAATTGTAATGTAGCAACTAATAAAACGAGGAAAAGAAATAAATACCCGATTGTTTTAAATTAAAAGAACTTCAAAAATTATAATTCTTAATAATTTTTTAAAATAGTTCTATTGAATGAAAAGGATATTCAAAATATTATTTTTAGTTTGTCCTTAAAAATTATCACTTATTTATGTTATTTTTTTATATTTTTCTGAAAACTTTTTAATGGGCTAATTTGCAATTTTTCGGATAATTTAAAAATGCTATAAAATTTACTGGTCAGAGATTTATCATAAACAAAAAGTTACAGGTTATTTTTCAATACTTTGGATAATTAAAGGTGCTACATTATGAAAATGCTTCTTCATATTGAAATGTACAAAAGTCAAAATCCTAAGATCTAAGTCAACAAAAGGCTGTATAACAATGGGAATGTGCTTATTTTCAAAGCCTGTTAAAATACTGCTCTTTGTTTACAATGCATGAAACGAAGGAGATGTTCAAAATATTTCAAAATGATGGCACTACAGTGTCACATTTAGTTGACGTCGTGTTAGAAACACTGTTTATCTTGCGACGAATATTACTTGTTCTATTTGGGAAGGTGAGACAGAATTAGTTTAGCAATTAATTTTACTTTTGAAAAGCACCTTTTGTGCTTTGAGATTATAACTGAATTATTTTCGCCTGCTATTGTTTTAACTTGAATTCATATGAAACAAGGTAAATAACAATGTACAGTAAAATGAATTAATTAGTTTTTATGGTTTACTTCGGAGATAAATTGGTTGTCTCAATAAAACAATTGTAATGTAGCAACTAATAAAACGAGGAAAAGAAATAAATTCCCGATTGTTTTAAATTAAAAGAACTTCAAAAATTATAATTCTTAATAATTTCTTAAAATAGTTCTATTGAATGAAAAGGATATTCAAAATATTATTTTTAGTTTGTCCTTAAAACTTATCATTTATTTATGTTATTTTTCTATATTTTTCTGAAAACTTTTTAATGGGCTAATTTGCAATTTTTCGGATAATTTAAAAATGTTATAAAATTTACTGGTCAGATATTTATCATAAACAAAAAGTTACAGATTATTTTTCAATACTTTGGATAATTAAAGGTGCTACATTATGAAAATGCTTCTTCATATTGAAATGTACAAAAGTCAAAATCCTAAGATCTAAGTCAACAAAAGGCAGTATAACATTGGGAATGTGCTTATTTTCAAAGCCTGTTAAAATATTTCTCTTTGTTTACAAAGCATCAAACAAAGGAAATATTGAAAAGATTTCAAAATGATGTCACTACAGTATCATATTTAGTTGACGCCGTGTTAGAAACACAGTTCATTTTGCTACTAATATTATTTGTGCTTTTTGGGAAGGTGAGACAGAATAGTTTAGCAATTAAATTTTCTTTTGAAAAGCATCTTTTGTGCTGTGAGATAATGACTGAATTATTTTCGCCTGCTATTGTTTTAACTTGAATTCTTATGAAACAAGATAAATAACAATATATAGTAAAATGAAATAATTAGTTTTTATAGTTTATTTCGGGGATAAATTGGTTGACTCTGTAAAACAATTGTAATGTAGCAACTGATAATTAAAAGAGGAAAATAAATAAATACCCGATTGCTTTAAAATAAAAAAACTTTAAAAATTATTATTATTATTATTATTTTACTCACAATTATTATTTAATGCACCTTAAAGCATCGTATTATTACTACATAAATAAAAAAAACACAATATTATTATGCAAATAAAATAAGTGTTTCATTTTATTTATATAATTCAGTAGTAATGTATGGATAATTAAAAGTGCTACATTATAAAAATACTTCTTCATATTAAAATGTACAAAAGTCCTTACATCTAAATCAACGAAACGCTGTATAACAATGGGAATGTGCTTATTTTCAAAGCCTGTTAAAATATTGCTCTTTGTTTACAATATGCATGAAACAAAGGAATTGTTCAATAGATTTCAAAATAATGGCACCACAGTGTCAAATTTAGTTGACGTCGTGTTAGAAACACTGTTCATCTTGCGACGAATATTACTTGTTCTATTTGGGAAGGTGAGACAGAATAGTTTAGCAATTAATTTTTCTTTTGAAAAGCATCTTTTGTGCTGTGAGATAATGACTGAATTATTTTCGCCTGTAATTGTTTTAACTTGAATTCATATGAAACAAGGTAAATAACAATATATAGTAAAATGAATTAATTAGTTTTTATGGTTTACTTCGGGGATAAATGGGTTGGCTCAGTAAAACAATTGTAATGTAGCAACTGATAATTAGACGAGGAAAAGAAAAAAATACCCGATTGTTTTAAAATAAAAGAACTTTAAAAATAATTATCTATATATATATTATGCTGTCGTGTGCTGCGCAGAAATCGCGATAATTTGTTAATTGTTTAATGGCAACCCCCGAATCAAACGCATCTCATTGGTTATTATGTAAAAGGCCTTTGGCAGGATTTAGGCCGAGGTAAATTGTGTTTATTTACGTTTCGCTCTTTCGCGGCAATTATGATCTCATCGAATACTTGAAAGTAAATAGATTGGATCGAGAACCCCGTCAAACACAGAGCATAAGTCATCGCCAAAACAGGCTTTATAATCGTCGCATGCACGAACGCGTTGCTTCTGAAATCCAAATTACTGATTTAAATGTTCCGAAACTTCAAAATATCATTAGAAATGCCCGTAAAAGATCTCGGCGAGTGCTTGAAAATGAAGAAGAAGCCGAATTAACGAGAAAAAATCGAAATAGATTGGATCGAGAACGCCAATCAAACACAGAGCATAAACGATAGCCAAAATAGGCTTAATAACCGTCACTTGCACGAACGCGTTGCTTCTGACCTTTTCATTATTTATAAGTAAGTGTACTAATTTTCCCTGACCGTTCAATTTTTTAAACTTAACTGTTATACTTTTGAAATTTTAGCTCTTATTTAGTTTTTTTTTACAAGTTTTTAGTATAAATAAATATTATTTAGCCTTTTTTTATGAAGGCCACTCCACTGTTATATTTTTCAATGACAGTCTGCCCGGGTAAGCTAGTTATTAATAATTTCTTAAAATAGTTCTATTAAATGGAAAGGATATTCAAAATATTATTTGTAGATTATTCTTAAAAGTAATCATATATTTATGCTTTTTTTTTCTTAAAACTTTTTAATCGGTTAATTTGAAATTTTTCGAATAATTTTAACATGCTATAAAATTCTGCTCAGAGATTTATCGGAAACAAAAAGTTACAGGTTATTTTTCAATACTTTGGTAAAAAATAGCAATTAAACTTCAGGTGGTTTTTGCAAGTCAACGCAAACAAATCTTTCAACAATAAAATCATATATAAAAATATTCAAAATGACTGGAAGGTAGAAACAAAATTCAAGCTAATGTAGAAAGCTGTGAAATCGGTCTTTAACTTCTTCTTTCCCTAGTATCCACTTGTGGACATATGTTAAGTAAATGGCTACAACCCATATGTCCTTTAGTGGATCTATAAATTTAAAACCCATTAACTATATAATGAAGGCTTCAAACACTGCATCTTATTTCAATGGAATTAAAATTCACATACCGAGTGGTTATAAGTATCTGTATTTGGAGCAGTCTATAGCTTAAAGGAATAACCGGAATAAAACCAAAATCGGTACACTTACTATTGGAGAAGGAGGAAGAAGAATAGAACAATAAAACAACATTAATTGCAATAATCGCCGACAGACGGCACATTTGAATTTGGAATGTAATGTGTAATATTGTGTACCGTGGAGGTGCCGCAAACCTCAATGACTATACCGCATACCATTACATGTGCGAAACACCACTCCTGATGCACTATATTCCAAAGTTGTGCACGTCGTGCACCGCCTGGATTGTGTCCTCTAACACAATGACCATGTGGAGTGTGCACATGATCATCGCCGCCATGTGAAAGCGTAACCATATTCACTGTAACATTTTCCAATAAATTAGGTGTGCCATCCGGTTTGACGCTTAATTCTTTGTTCTTGTATTACACGTTACATTTCACACTCAGTAGCGCCATCTGTCGGTGATTATTGCAATTATTATTTTATTGTTTCATTCTTCTTCCCCCTTCGCGAATAGTAAGTGTACCGATTTTGGTTTCATTCGGGTTATTCCTTCGAGCTACAGACAGCTCCAAATAGAGATGCTTATATTATAACCACCCTGTATTTATTCTATAGGATAGGTTACAAAATTTATAAAATTTCAAAATTTCATGAGATTGTTCTAAATGTTTGCAAGTATAAACAGAATTTTCACAGTCATTACTTGAAGGAATGTTTAGTTGGTTTTTTAACACTTTCCACCATAATTGAAAAGTATTTATGACTTAATTTCTTCTGTCTGTGTTTGCAGTCCAACTCTCGTAAATATGCTCGGTTTGCCAGGTAATTTATGTAAACTGGATTACATTAAATCAATTGCTATTGATCTGGGTTAACCAGTTGAAATCGTCGATTCAATTCATAATAAACGCATTAAAAGCACCCATTCAAACGTTAACACTGTTCGCAATGAGAATTCAATTACTTTGATATTTTCCAAAAATTAGCCCTCAAATCTTGATAATCCTCAAATCCAAAACCTTGATAAAATTCGATTTAAAAAAAATTACACTCCTTTCAACAAAATCAAATTTAGAAATTTCAATCATTCAATAAAGCAGATTTTCTCATTAGAGGATTTACAAGATATCTTGCAAATGTGATAAAATATATGTAGGACAAGCCAAGAGACCGTTTAAGGTCCATTTAGGGGAGCATTAAACAAATGTTAAAAGTGATGACATTAAACGATCCGCTATTGCTATTTATTGATGGTTTAACAATCACAATTTAAATTTTTCTGATGGCTCAATAATTTATAAATAAATGTTCATCAATTTACGATCTTGATATTTGGGAAGTTTATCATTTAAGGAAGATATTGGAGAGCTTAGTTAATGATATGTGGAGTTCAACGAATTTTTCAAAAGACTGGCTTCTATTTCTTTAATTCACTCTCTTAACTTCCCCCCTTTTTCTGCTTCCTGCTAGGCCTTTTCCAGACTAGCTAAGCACTTCTCAGTGGTATCCACGGTCACGTGAGAACTCGTGACTCTGTTGTTTGTTTTACAACCCTTACCGCCATTTCGGTTTGGCCGCGAGAGTTTGCATACTTCAATATTTTAAACACATCTGATGTTTTAAACCATTACACTGATGTTAGAGCTTTAGAAATTTCGAAAAAGCTGTCTGACATTTTCTACGCAAATATTTACGTTTGTTCTATTTTAACGTTGTTCTATTATTTCTTAATTTATGTATAATTTAAGGTTTACTTCAGCATGTCCCCTATCGAGAATTAAGTGTGTAGAATTTATACTTCAGTTACAAGGACACACAAAGTTAACTCTAGCATTGAAATAGCATACTATCTTGTCATAAACCTAATGAAAATAACAATTGCGCCTGCTCCTATAAAAATTTTCACAGGACAATGAAAAAACAACAATTGCAAATAGAAAAAACGCATGTAGATTGATATATTTGTTAACAGTTACTGCAACAATTAGATTAATAGAATATTACATGATATTATTGAATTAATATTATATTTTATCATTAATCATGGTTATAGATATATTTTGTAATTACCGTTGTTTATATCGAGGATTTGCTTAAGCGTCGTTGTCACACACAAATAATTTCGCAGACATATTTAAAAAAAAAATAGGCCAAACAATGGGAATATACAAACAAGGGAGGCGTACATCCTTGATGAATAGACTTTGCCACCTTTAACTATTATTTTATTGCATAATTTGTTTGATTGTATCAACTTCTTATGACACCACCATTAGGTCTGTCTCTATAAACGAATTTCATAGTATAGTCTGTCTGAAAAGTTTAAGCATTCTGCAAATCTGGTTTAACCCTTTAACGGGCGGTGTCCACAAAAAAGGACACCTAATTTTAATTCCAAAACTGACAAACGGCAGCAAGAATATTTAATTAAAATTTTCCTTTTATTAAGAATCGGAAATAAGCAAGTTTTAATTTTCTAATGAATTTGTTTTTAAATTCTGGTGTCAGTCCAATATTTCATTATTTTACAAACATACTTACTCCACGCTGGAAAGTGTTAAAATAATTGAAGAAGAAAATATTTTATGCTAATTTACAATAAATACTCGACATTTAATCAAAATAAAATAAAATAAGCCATTTTGAGTGGTTACAATAAAAAATATATTTATTTTTATTTAATTTTTCTTTTTTCTTGAAGAAACGCTGTCTCAAAAGTTTAAGCACTTTATGCACATTTTTTTAGAAACACGGGATTGGCCGTGTGTATGACATCATATTGCACTTTTATAAAAATATAAAAGGTGGAGAAATTATTTCCTCTCGTTTTAAAAATGCCAAAGGGTAAAGAATTCACAAAACGTGAGATTTTGAAAGTTTTTAAATTGAAATCGCTGTTGGCGCCACTCTTGGCTTCTAATATCGCTTGGCGATAAATGTAGCCAGTTGTTGTTTTGTTCTTGCTTCGTTCGGATGTCTCCATGGGGAGCTCCGAAGTAAATAAATAAAATGGTTCGTTGATAAAAACAAAGTTGAAATTTTATCGATAGTAGTTGAATAATTTACAATCCACTCTAAAGTCGTAAGCGTCGAAATGGTTCCGCTTGCGGAGAATATCCAGCCATCATAGGATTATATTTCGTTTATGTTTAAAGAAAAAAAAAGAAATCGGAACAATAACAATGGATATAAAGGTGTTGAATCGAAGGAGGGGCAATATCAAAGCCCAAATCACGAAGTTAAAAAATTTTATAGCCGATGAGGCTCAAGTAATAGACTCAGTAGATATTCTGAACAAAATTGAGAATTTGAACAAGTTAGAAGATAAATTAGACGACTTGAAAAATGAGTTCTATAAAATTTTGAAAGATGAAGAAATGGATAAATCTGATTCTGAATTTGAAGAAATTGAACAAGATCTCCAAAATCTCAAGGTAAGATTTAAAAGGCATATTGATAATTCTAAAAGTAAAAATGTTGATAATAATGTTGAAAATAATGGTGTTAAAACAAAAAATTTAAATGTCAAATTACCTGAAATTCCATTGCCGAAATTCGATGGTTCGTATGAAAATTGGAATAACTTTAAGACTCAATTTAATAGTATAATTGATTCGAACGAATTGTTAACTAGTGATCAGAAACTTTTTTATTTGCAATCCTCTCTTGTGGGGACAGCAAAACAAATTCAAAGCACTGATGACACATATGAGTCATTATTTGAAGCACTTAAAAAAAGATTTGACAATAAAAGATTAATAGTTAACAGTCATATTAAATCTTTATTAATGTTAGATAATATTTGTACTGATTCAGCTGAAAAATTAAGGGTTGGGTTGGGTTGATTATTGACGGCCAATTATCGACACTAGGGATATAGGCCCGGGGGGAGTGCCCTTCGTGGGGGTCTTTCTAAGGGAACCTAATCCGTATTTACGCATGGAGAAAATCCACGGCTCGAAAGAAAACCACGAAAACTCCGAGCGATTAGGCCGACGGGCGCGATTGGGATCGAACCCAGCACCTCCCGTCTACCAGCTTCGAGAGCACAACCTCTCAGCCACTGGTGGGGCTGCTGAAAAATTAAGAATGCTGCTTGATTGTATTTTAAAGCATGTAAGAGATTTAAAGGTTTTAAATGTCGAAATGAACAATTTTAGTGAAAATTTATTGATTAATATTATTTTGACAAAACTGGATAGAACAACATGTAAGGAATTCGAAATGACATTAACAACGACAGATCTACCCAGTTGGGATAACTTTATCGAATTCTTGCAAAATCGTGTTCAAATATTGGAAAACCTTCAAGGAACACAAATAAATTCGCAAAAATTTAAAACCCAGAACAAACAAAAAACGTTTATTCTGAATTTTAATTCATGCCCTGTTTGTAAAAAATTACATGCAATTCACCAGTGCCCTGTTTTTCTAAAAATGACTCCAATTCAAAGATTTGATGAAGTAAAAAGGAATAAACTTTGTATAAATTGTTTAAATGATTCGCATATGCTTTCGAAATGCGGTTCAAAATATAGCTGTCAACGATGTTTTCTCAAACATAACGTGTTACTTCATCGTGATAAAAATAAATCATTTCAAAATAAAACGTCATTAAAAAGCCCCGATTCTGAAATTGAAATGTCTTTGGCGCCAGACCGTCGTTCTGGTACATAAAATGATGAAACAAATAAACAAAATGTATCGGAAATATCTCAGAGTTTTTCATCACATAATAATGAAAGTAAAAAAGCAGTTATTTTGTCTACGGCATATATTTATATTTATAGTCCGTTGCATAAATGTTTCGTGCAGGCCAGAGGAATTCTGGGCTGCGGGAGCCAATCAAACTATATTACGCAAGAGATGGCCTCTTATTTGGGCTTGAAAAAAAGAAAAAATAAATGTTTCCGTTAGTGGATTAGGTGGAAATGCCTTTAATGTGAAAGGGAAGGTTAATACGATAATTCGTAATAAAAATGCTTCATTCTCTTCACCTAGCAAATTTTTTGTTGTTTCGAAAATTACTGATTGTGTACCTTCTTCAAATATTAAAATTGATAAAGCATTGTTACCAAATAGGGTATTGTTAGTGATCCTACTTTCGACATACCGGGTAAAATTCATTTAATAATTGGCGCAGAACTCTTTTATGAGATAATAAAAGAAGGAAAAAATCGCATTTCCCCAAATTTAATGTTTCAAAATTCGGTGTTTGACCTTATTGCTACTGGAACTGTTAAAATCAAGAGTTCTAATTCCTATTGTGGATTGACATTTAATTATGAAATTGAGAACATTGAATCTAATCTTAAAAAATTTTGGGAAATAGAAAATATTTCATCTGACCGTTTTCTAAGTAAAGAAGAAGAATTCTGTGAATCTCATTTTCAAAAAACGCACAAAAGAGATGATACCGGAAGGTTTATTGTTGAAATGCCGATTCAAACTGATCAATTAAATTCATTGGGACATTCGAGAAAATTAGCAGAAAGGCGTTTACATCAAACAGTAAAGAGATTGGAAAATAATAGTGCTATGAAAAAACTTTATTGCGAATTTTTAAATGAATATGAAACATTGGAGCATATGGAAAGAATTTCAGTCGAAGATTCTCGTTCAGTAGTTTATTACATGCCTCACCATGGCATTTTTAAACCAGATAAATCCTCTACTAAACTAAGGGTTGTCTTTAATGCCTCTGCACCTACCACAACCGGAAAAAGCTTGAATGATATTTTGCTTTCCGGTGAAGTTAAGGAAGATCTTTTTGATATTTTGTTAAGATTTCGAAAATATAAGATTGCTTTAACTGCGGACATTAAAAAAATGTTTCGGCAGATTTTGATAGATCCTTTGCAAAGGGACCTTCTACGCATTCTTTGGAAGGATTACGAAAATAATTCCACAATTGCCTTTAAATTGAACACGGTCACTTATGGAACTAAATGCGCCCCTTTTTTGGCCATAAGGTGCATCAAACAATTGGCTTTAGATGAGAAGGATAAATTTCCTCTTGCGGCAAAAGCTATTCTTTCTGATAGCTATATGGACGATATTGTGACTGGATCCCCAGATTCAGACTCGGCAATAGCCCTGAAAAATCAATTAATTGACATATTTCGTTCTTGTGGAATGGCTTTGCACAAATGGAATTCAAATTTGAATGAGCTTTTAAATCATGACGAAATCGAAGATGTCTCCTTTTGCACTAAGTCTGACACTTCAACTAAAACTCTAGGTATGGTTTGGCAATCCAACAAAGACCAATTTGTGTTTAAAGTTTCGGTGAAAGAGCAAAAATCATACACCAAAAGACAGGTTCTTTCTGTCATAGCAAAATTTTATGATCCGCTTGGGCTCATTGGCCCAATTATTTCAAAGGCTAAGTGTTATCTTTAAAAATTGTGGTGTGTAAACTCGGATGGGACGATAACATTCCGGAACCTCTTGCTAGTGATTGGTGTAACTTCGTAAGTCAACTAAAAACTATAGAAAATATAACAATTAATCGATACATTTTAACTCCTTCCATAGAAGCAATATTTGTTCTTGGTTTCGCTGACGCTTCCATAACAGCTTATGGTGCTGCAGTTTATATATATTGTTTAAATCCATCCAAATCGACCACATCAAACCTCATCGCAAGCAAATCAAGAGTGTCACCTCTAAAGACCATTTCTGTGCCAAGGTTGGAACTATGTTCCTGTTTGCTTCTTTCTCAACTTGTCGCCAAAATTCTCCCTTCCTTACAACTAGACATTCAAGGAGTAATTTTATTCTCAGACTCAACTATAGCATTGGCATGGATAAAAGCCTCTGCTCATCAATTAAAAACTTTCGTAGCGAATAGAGTCTCAAAGATTCAGTCTCTCACTGAACAATTTTTATGGAAACACATTCCTTCTAGTGATAATCCAGCTGATATTATATCTCGTGGAACATTTCCTCAGGAACTCTCAGATATGGAACTGTGGTGGAAAGGTCCATTATTGACTAATAATATCTTGGACTGGACAGAAAAAGAGGAAAAAACTGACTTTCCAAATGATGATGCATATTTAGACGAACTTAAATAGAACAATACTATTAATTTGCATCTTATTTCTCAGGACTTTAATCATTTTCTTAACAAACTTTGTAATTTAAGTAACAGTTATTTTAAGTTAATTTGTATTTTAGTTTATATTTATAGATTTATTTATAATTGCAAGCACAAAGAAAGGATTGTAGGGCCTATTAAAAAGCAGGAATTTTACCAAGCAAAGATTAATTTGATCAGATTGGTTCAGGTAATGTATTTCGACAGAGAAATGAAGGCACTCAAGAAGGGTGAGAAACTAAAGGATAGTCGAGTAAGTAATTTAAATCCTTTTCTTGATAGGAATGAAATTATTAGGGTTGGTGGTCGTTTAGATGAATCAAATTTATCTTATGATAAAAAACATCCGATTCTTTTACCGAAAGATCATAGGCTTACCCTTATAATTTTCCAGTATTTTCACTTAAAAAATTTGCATGTTGGTGCTCAAACATTGCTTCATTTTGTGAGACAAGAATTCTGGCCTTTAAATGGCAGAAACATAGCTAGAAAAATCGTGCATAATTGCATTGTTTGTTTTAAAAACAAACCTAAAATTGCAGAACAAATCATGGCCTCGTTACCTAAAGAAAGGGTAAATATCAAGCCCCCTTTTACAAACTCCGGCATTGATTTATGTGGCCCATTTTTTATAAAATACAAAAACCAACGTAAAGGAGTTTTTAGTAAAATTTATGTCGTAATTTTCGTCTGTTTTGCTACTTGTGCAATTCACTTAGAAATAATAACAGATTTAACTTCTGAAGCCTTAATAGCTACCTTAAAAAGATTTGTAGCTAGGCGTGGGATTTGCGCCACCATCTTTTCCGATAATGCCTCAATTTTGTTGGTGCTAATTCAGAATTGAAAAAATTGCATAAAATTGTAAAAAATCAATCCGAGGAATTGGCTGCTTACTTATTGGCTAATTCAATTTCTTGGAAATTCCTTCCTCCTAGATCCCCTAATTTTGGTGGCTTGTGGGAGGCAGGAGTAAAATCATTTAAGCACCATTTAAAAAGAACTATTGGAGATTTAAAACTAACTTTTGAGGAATTTTTAACTGTCGTTAATCAAATCGAAGGTATTTTAAACAGTAGGCCTCTAATACCTTTATCTTCGGATCCAAATGACTATGAAACGTTAACCCCAGGACATTTTTTAATCGGTCGCCCTATAAATAGCATCTGTGAACCAAACTTGACTGACCTTGCCAATAATAAACTTAGTCATTGGCAACAAATTACAAAAAATAATCAATTAATTTGGAAAAAATGGAGTAGAGATTATTTAAATAATCTTCAACAGCGAACAAAATGTTTATTTGAAAAAGAAAATATTAAAATTGGAACTATGGTCTTATTAAAGGATAGTAATTTGTCCATGTGTACTTGGTCAGTCGGTCGCATTCAAGACGTTATTTATGGGAGCGATGGTAAAATTAGGGTTGTGCTTGTAAAAACCCCTAATGGTATATTCAAACGTGAAATTTCTAATGTTAGTATTTTGCCAATAAATGATCCTTTATTATAATGTAAATATTTATTTTTCTTGTATTTCTGTGCATTTATATTTGAAAATTTTTTGCAGTAACTTTGTATTTTGATATTATAGTTGAATTGAATTGTATATTTGTATTATTGATTGAATTGAAACTTGTATTATAATTGAAGATTTATTGTTAAAAAGAAAAAATTAATTGTTCACAACGAAGGACATTTAAGATATGTTGCTGAAATAAATATTTCAGTGGTGGCCGGTATGTTGGCGCCACTCTTGGCTTCTAATATCGCTTGGCGATAAATGTAGCCAGTTGTTGTTTTGTTCTTGCTTCGTTCGGATGTCTCCATGGTGTGCTCCGAAGTAAATAAATAAAATGGTTCGTTGATAAAAACAAAGTTGAAATTTTATCGATAGTAGTTGAATAATTTACAGTCCACTCTAAAGTCGTAAACGTCGACAATCGCAAAATAAAACTGTTTCTGAAATTGAAAAAGTTTTAAATCATTCAAAGTGAGGTATATATCAAGTACTCTATAGAAATGATAATTTCACGAGGAAACCAAGATGTGGACGACCACGCATGACGACTGTTTAGACTGATCGGAGAATACGGAGATTGGTATCTAGACAAAATATGTCCATACGGCAAATTAAAAATAATCTCATTGTAAAGTGTCCAAAGAAACTGAGAGAGTATGATTACATCATACTAAACAAAATGGCTCGCAAACCGTCTCTCAAGTTACATTACAAACAGGCAAGAATGAACCGGGCTAAAAAACACATGTCCTACGGGGACAAATGGCTTACTGTTTTATTCAGCGATGAGAAAAAGAGGAACTTAGATGGCCCTGATGGTTGGAATGCGTATTGGCATGATTTACTAAAGGAACCGAGGGCATTTTTCAGCAGGCAGCAAGGCAGTAAATCTGTTATGGTTTGAGGGGCATTTGGATTCAATGGCCAGACCTCTCTGGCCTTTCTAAAAGGAAGACAAGATTCAAAAAAGTATCAAGAGACGCTAAACGAACATTTGCTTCCATTCAGTGACATTTTGGAGGGCCCTGAATGCATTTTTCAAAAAGACAATGCCTCAATCCACGTATCCCATTTTACAAAACTTTGACTTTCTCAGAAATATGTTAAAGTTTTTGACTGGCCAGCTTTAAGTTCAGACTTAAACCCGATTGAGGATGTCTGGGGTATTTTAACCCGCCAGGTTTACGGCAACGGAAAGCATTATGACTCTATTGAAGAACTCCAAGAGGCTATTGAGAAAGCATGGTACTCTTTGCCACCAGAAACCCTACAAAAACTAATCAGATCAGCTGTTTCTGATCAGGAACCTGTTCCTGATTTTCGTAAATTGGGAATTTATAATGTTTCTTGTAATTGCTGTGATTTATCTTATATTGGTCAAACTAAAAGAAATCTCGAAATCCGCTTAAAAGAACACGCTCGTTATGTTACTAATCAAGAAATTTCTAAATCTTCTATTGCCAAACACTCTTGGGATTCCGGCCATTGTTTTAATTTTAAAAATGCTAAAATTATCTTTAATGCCAATAGTATCTCTGAATTGGACTTTCTTGAAAATTTAGCTATTTATCTTAATCGTGAAGTTATTGTTAATGATAAATCTGATTCCACAATGCTCTTTGCTGCTTGGAAAAACCTCTTCAGTAATACCATATAATTTATTTTTGTATTAATTAATATTAGTATGTTTTTTACATATATTTATTTGTTTTGGCTACTTATTTGATTCTTAATTTTCATCTGTTTCCATTTTTTAATATATTTGTGTGTTTTATTTATTTATTTATTTTATTTTTATTTTCATTAATTTTAATTAATTAATTAATTAATTAATTAATTAATTAATTAATTAATTATTCATTTTATTTTATTTATTTATTTATTCTATTTTTCCCCTTCCTTATTCCCCTTCTATTTTGTATTCTATTGTTTTGATTTTACTCTTCTGTGATTGTCTGTTGTCTTCCCCTTTTGTTTTCCTATTGGCTGTTGATTTCTACTTTCCTATTGGCTGTTGTTTCAGCTTGTTTCCTCTCCCTTATCTCTCATTTCAGCCTTGCTGCTGCTTTCATAGTAGAAGCACGTCTTTTTGCGCCTGACGAAGAAAGACTCAGATCTTTCGAAAGGCCTAGCGCATTTTAAAGTTTTTGATGGTGTCTTAAGAATATATTTTTGTTCTTATTGTTTCACACAAGTTTCAACTTATTTTATTTTATAATGTTAAAACCAAAATATTAAACCATGTTGTTTAATATTTTGAAATTATCAGACTCCAGTGCCTGAACTCACGGACTTTTCATATAGCACTGCAGATTAATAGACTAGCCCTTGTTCAAACTCCGTTACGTAATGGCACAGTGGAAACAATGATTTTATTATCTGTCAGCAGTTCCTCTTGAAGATGAACGCGTTTGTGTTCAAAAGATCTCCAGGATTAAATATGTTTTAATATCTTTTACATATATCTGTCTCATTTTCAGCACCTTTTAAGCATGCTTTTAATGAGTATTTTATCAGTTTTAACTACAAGGTGAATCTATAATTCAATTTTAAATTCGTTGTTGAATTTCTCTTTTACTTTTTTTTTGCGAAATGTCTTATTCTTTAACTCTTTTATGTTCGACGTTTGTAATATTATTTTATTTGAAGATTTAGATTCGGAAGTCATTCTTCTAGAGCAACGGTTTCCAGCCTGGGGTACATGGTAGTCTAATTTAGGATACGCGAAAATTATATTGGTAATGGATAAAAATGCAAAAAGTTATAACACAGATAAACAAAACTTTAATATTTTCGTTTACAAACAGATATTTGCGCAAAAGTAAAATAGGCTATTGGCATAAAATGAAGGAAAATGTCCAAATTCAGTAATTGGTTGATCATTTGTTACCAATATATCTGCCCCCACCTAATAATATCTTACATGACTACCCCCTCCCTTCCGTTTAATATGATTTTATTTCAAGTAATTCTAGAAATATGTAGATAAAACATGAATCACATCGAGATTTAATACCCATTTGAAAGAAGGTGATCTTTTCAGTGTTCGACTGGTCATCATTAGCATAAACTCATTAACGTGTACCAATGGGTGTTGGTTCATTCCTTCTTTGTGAGTGTTTAATTTTAAATCTTTAGACAATATTTATTGTTTTGAGTGACTTTATTTGATACTGTGTTTTGGCTCAAAATGGATAAATGGTCAAAAACTGAAATTTTAAAGAAAATTGAATCTATTGGTAATTAGCATAAGAATATTACTAAAGAACGAAAACAAAAATATTCGAGACCGATTTATATGAGAAGGGTTACGCATAAATAAAAAGGTCTAAGCAAGTGGTGCGTGCCAGAAAACATTGTTGGGAATCCCTTTGCTAGAGAAACATCTAAATTTAACACAATTGTTACAATAATAATAATGATAACATAAAAAAAAACACATACTATCATTAAAATTTACGAAAAATTCAACTTAAAAAAACACAAATGTGTGCGGCGCTCAATGCTAATGTCATAATTATGCTTGCAACAATTGTGGTGAAAATGAATGAACGTTGCGGCAATGAAACTATTTTTATAATTTCATATAATCAGTGTATCGCGTAATTGTGGTACAACTATAATTATAAATTAAAGTATGGGCCTATGACTAGACTACATGAAAATAACATTGCTATCGATGTTATAAATTAAAAATGGATAAAACAACTACTTGTGGTTATGATCATCAGCACTTATTATGAAGAATGTTTGAAATTATACATTTGCTGAAATATTTTGGCAAATTTTCACTTCCCAAAATAAAATACGACCAAGAAGTTTATCATCATCAGTTCATCAGTTTATTATTATTTTTTTTATCTCGTTTGTTTTGGATACTTACATAGTAACGCCCTACCACAAGTGCGCCAGCTGGCTAGCACTTTCTTTATCTTTAACATTTAATCTATCATGTATAAAATGATTATAGACGCTACTAATAGTATTAAAAGTTTGATTCTCCTTTCCGGACTATTAAAGGTATTGTTTCTTCATAAAAATGACAATGACTCGTTAAATTTAATTAATGTGCGAAAATAAAACAACAACAAATGCTTTGACTTTTAATAGCATAAAAGCATGAAATGCTTACCAACATCTCCAAAAATATCTTATTTTATAAAATTCACTCTTCACTAGCAAGTTTTTAATATTTCTCTTAGTGGAAAGTTCAGTTTAAAATTAACTTTATTATGTGATACAATTTAATATATATATATTTTTTTTAGAATTTGCAAACTAAACATTATATAATCTAATGAAACTTTGCAACAATGTGTTAGTCACGTATTTTGGTGAATTGAGCGGAAAGTTTGATCTTAATTTCCTTTTTACGTTAATGGGAAAGTATAAATTTAAAAATTTTAAGAATAACGTAAATTTTAGAGCTTGTTATCTCCTAATTTGTATGCATTTGGTATCGACAATATGATTTTTTCTTTTCAGGGATCTAATAAAAGGTTTTCTTGCGGAAGGATGTCTTTTTTCTTAAACCGAAGAAACATTTTTAGTTAAATTCTTTAAACTTTTAATAGATTTGGAACGTAACTTAGATACATCAGTAAAAATCCAACTAGGATCAATTTGCATTTAAATCACGTGACATTTATTTGAATAAAACCACCATTAATTGGCGACTAAGTCATCCAAATTTAGACAAAGCCATTACTGGATTAAAGAAAAGAAGAATCTAGTAAAGCTAGTTTTATATATAGGGTGTTCCTAAAACATTGACCTCAGCTTTTATACCTTAAATATTGATCATAGACATATATTATAAATTACAAAGTTGAGTAAAAAAAGGTACAGAATTTTATGAAATCGATTAAAATTGTCAGGGGATTAAATAAAAAAAAACACAAAATTTAAATTTTTATACGGCTGCCTTACAAACATTTTTTTAATGAGTAAAATGTGTCCCATAAACTAATAAGGTAATGTACAAAATTTCTGCATTTTTATCATAAAAAGTCACAGAGATAGGTTTAAACAAAGATGATGAAGGTTATCATAACTACCTCATCACAATTATCATTTATTTATGGAGTCATTGCTTTCTTTCGTAATTTGTGTACGATTCCTAAAACGTGATCATCCGACAAGATTTTTTCTCTTTGCGAACTCATATCAAGATATTGAAAAATGGTTTAAGTCGGCATTTATCTATTTTCATACCTCTCCGACTTTTTATGATAAAATGCTGAAATTTTGAACATGGTCTTATTAGTGTAAGGGGCTCATTTAATCTTTCGGATTTTTTTTGTACGGTCCGTATAAAAAATTAAATTTTGTATTTCTTCAAATTTAATTCTCTGAAAATTTCAATCGATTTCATAAAATTCCGTACCTTTTGTATGTAATTTTGTAATTTATAATATATGTCTATGATCAATATTTAAGGAATAAATGACGAGGTCAATGTTATAGTGACATCCTGTATAGATAATACCTTTGAAATCAAAATACGACAAACAAGTTATTCCATCAAAACCTGACCAAATCTTTAATTTAGAGATGACAAGTAATTAATCTATATATATATATGTTACGGTCAATATGATTAATCCGGTCATTATTAATAATAACCGGTTATTAATAATGACCGGATTAATCATATTGACCGTAACATATATACATAATGCGTGATCTACACCTAATGAACTTTCTGTCTACCGCAATAACTTTTTATTAAAATGTCTGCTTCTTACAAATATCATGATATTTATCATAATACATAATATGATAAATATGTAATACTATTGAAAAAAGTGCAAACAAAGTTAACTTTACTAATTTAAGAATTATAAACGTGTTCAAAAACGCACCATCAGCCGGAACAATAACAATATATATACAGTCGAAACTCGTTAACACGAAATCGCTTAACGCGAAATTTCGCTTAACACGAAATAATACCCAGGTCCCGTCAGATGAATATGAAAATCAATGTTAATTAATTCGTTTAACACGAAATAGAATTTCGGAAAATCCCGCTTAAGGCGAATTTTTCTTTTTTTTTCTCCAAAGTTAAAACATGATTCCTTAATGTTTTCGATATTTCAAACTTAAATGTCACATCCTCTCATTAAAATAGGAACTTTTTCACGGTTTGAAAAAGATCTAGAATGGAAAAGGGTTTCAGTAAATCGTGAAATACTGAATTTCTGACTAATCTCTGACTTTAATCTCTGATATGCACAAGTGTTCCCATATTAACCATATGAGCAGTCACAATGAAAGTTTTGGTGAAGGAATTTCTTTTTTGAAAGTGATTGTTTCATTACTCGGTTGACTGTATTGACAGTGACATAAAACATAAACTAGGTTTTCGAATTGCCCTATGTGTGAGTGAAAAAGTGACAATCCCTACTTCACTACTTGACTAACATAATTGAAACTCTCTTCGCAGTTGCTCTGTAGAATTCTGTGAAAGATGAGTCGAAAACAGCAAGCTGTATCTTTAGAAACCAAGCAAACAAATTTATACAAAGTTAGCGATAAAGTGCTGAAAATATCCGAAAATGCGGCGAAGTATGGGATACCTACAATTCTTCTACAATTGGTCCTATTTACAATTTTAAAGAATTGTGAAAAGATTGAAGCGGCTTATGCTGTGAGTCTTATTCAAACCAGTAAGAAAACGAATGTGTTGAAGAAAGAATGAATAAATTGAAACTGCTCTCTTGCGGTGGATAAAAGAGTCAAGAAGTCAGAACATTGTTTTAACTTTTGCAGTTTTTCAAGCAAAGGCTTTTGTTGATGCTCTTGGTGAGAGCGATTTCATATGTTTTAACGGATGACTGACAAGATTTAAAGAGCGTCATAGAATTGTCTGTAAAAAGATATGTAGCCAAAAAAACGGGAAATTATTTCTTAGACAATGTATTTTCCGAGTACATTTGTATAGATGAAGATGTGCTGACTTCGGATGTGACAACAGACGAAAAAATAATTGCAAAAAAAAGAAGATAACGACATTGAAGTGTCAGACAAGGATGAAGAAATTGACACAGAATGGAAAAGTTTAGTGTCATTAAATTAATCTACATTGACTTAAGCAGCATTGAAAACTGTACAACGTTTCCTTATGGAATAAGAGAATGATTCCCGAACTTTGGACAAATTAGGTGAGCTCCATACGTTCCTAAAAGAAGTACCCCTCAAAAATTGAAGCAAAAGTAAATAACGGATTAAAAAAAAAATGTTTAGCAAGTAAATAAATTTCTTATTGCTTAAAAAATGATGATTCATTTGTCAATGAAATTTTCTATTTCTTTTAATTTATGATTTTATGAGCAGGGATATATTTATAGGTAAATTTATTTAGCTTTTATATCTAACATAGATGGCGCCACTATTATTACGGTTAACACGAAATTTCGGATAACACGAAAAAAAATCACAGTCCCTACAATTTCGTGTTAACGAGGTTCGACTGTATATACACTTCTAACATATGAAACACCTTCCAGGGCGTCAGACCCATTGGATTGAAAGACGGGAACATTTCTAAAATCCAGATAAATTTCTTACATAATACAATCGGTTGGATTCGAACACGGCACTTTTGAAAGTGGAGACGTTGCTTCTGCGCTATTAATGCTTGATTACATCGCCGCAATATTTCTGAGTTTTACTCTATCACATTTGGTGGGTGGAAAATGGTTTAAAAATGGTTTAAAAGTGTATTAAATACCTAAATCGTTGTGCGAGTTTTACGAAAATCTGTACAGTTCTTGCGACAGTTGTCGATATGATATTCTTCAAATGGCAGTTTAATCGGATGTACCGTTTGGGGATTATCGTACAAATCATTATTACAATACTTTCCTTACACTGCATGTTCGGAAAGTAAAAAAAAATAATTAGTTAAAACAAATGTTATAGTTTACATCAAATATATTTCTA
Organism: Maratus michaelseni; assembly: GCA_963931845.1. Classification (NCBI taxonomy): domain Eukaryota; kingdom Metazoa; phylum Arthropoda; class Arachnida; order Araneae; family Salticidae; genus Maratus; species Maratus michaelseni. The sequence continues at coordinate 94,126,271 of OZ007594.1, read as the reverse complement.
TTGATCAAAATAAATATTTTCATAAAAAATGAAAAGTTATTAACAAAAGGATACATTTTGACACCATTAGAATCCAATTGGTTGACAGAATTTAATGTCTAAGCCAGATATTTTTTTTTTCAAATTATGTTTCATTTTACACTTCGTAATAGCACAGTCTTGTACAATGCAGCATAACAGATTGTAGTAATATCATACTCCAAATTATCAAACATTAGCTACTGAATTTTTCAAAAAAACATTTATGATATACTAAAGCCCTATTAACCGCACCATTCAGGAATCGGAAGGAAATGTGAGATGCAACTATTTAAAAATATGTGCACGATGTAGTAAAAACAGCAGATGAAATTAAATAGTTGGAATTAGAGTGACAAAAAATAGAAAGATTCAAATAATAACAGGCACGTATTTGCAACGCAATTGATCTACGCAGTTAAAAAACAATAAATCGCATTGGAACGATACCTACATAGCACTAAAACTAGCGATTTAAATGAACGTTTGACTAATAAAGATATTCCCTTTGTTGATCGCAAAATCCCTGACTAACGCATGGAGAAATTTTAATAAGAAAATGCTCACTACCTAAAATAAATATTAAAATACCGTTCTCACCGTGAGAAAGTAGACGTCTTTCTTTAAATTTTAAATATTCAGAAAAAACCTTAAAATCTTTGAAATTACTACTTGAAGAATTTTTTTTAATTTTATCATGTTTTGAAAAATACTTAAATTTTAAGGAGAAATGATTTAAAAATGGACATTTTCGGCATCAGAAGTCTACACTGTAAAAAATGACCAATGTTTCTTATTTTATGAAATATGATATAACTACGAACGAAAATATAATATAATCTTCTGAGTTATCCGAAATTTCAAATAGCATGTTACATTGTCTTTTGAATCCCCAGAAACGAATACATTTTCAAAATTTAAAGAATAATTTATAAAAACAAAATATTTTTAGCTGCCCGAATTTTTCAGAAACGTTTCCGAAGGGATTTTATAATGTATTAATTAGTGTCCTCAGCCCGGAATACCTGTTTTTCGAATGCTATCAATTCTGAAGTAAACATTTTCATGCTCAAAAAAATTTTTTAACAGACAAACATGCAAAATTAACAGCGTTAACAATAACATTAAAATACATAAAGTTCTTTACTCTTTCATGTATAAATTAACTTATGCGGCTGAAAACGTGTACTTGAGAATGGATAACATTCGTAAAACAGGTATTCCAGCCAGAGGACACTAATTAATACATTTTAAAAACCCTTCGGAAACGTTTCTGTAAAATTCGGGCAGCTAAAAATAATTTGTTTTTATAAATTATTCATTAAATTTTGAAAATGTATTCGTTTCTGGGGATTCAAAAGACAATGTAACATGCTATTTGAAATTTCGGATAACTCAGAAGATTATATTATATTTTCGTTCGTGGTTATAGCATATTTTCATAAAATAAGAAACATTGGTCATTTTTTACAGTTTACTCATGCGTAATTTTACTAACATACCTAAATTTTCTCATAGGTCAACCTAAGATTTCGCGATCGAGGTATATTGCTTATGCAACCCCTCAAGATGTTATAGGCAAAAAAGAGCAGTTTATGTTCAACTTGTGCTGCAAGAGCGCTTTTATGATTCCACAATTTCCTGCTATTTCGCGTGCCCGTGGCGCCAGTGTCATCCGAAGTTGCTCTAAATGATTTCTATCTCTGTGAATATTTAAGATACATATCACACGTCACCAGCTCGCCTAACAGAAAATAAACTATTAAATTCTATTTCGCATTGTATGATAAATGCTTCATTATTGTAAACAATCTCTCGCAACCAGTCTGTAATCGTATGTGAAGACGACCATTGAAAATTTTATAATCCGAATGATATGTTTTGTTTTATTCTGCTCGTCTATCTTTATTCGTTCCTCCTTTTCCTCTTCAGACTATCTCCCGAAGTCGCACTAATTGATTTCTGTTTTGGTGAATATTGAAAATCCAATATGTACACACCGCCAGCTGGCCTAACAGAAAATACACTATTAAATTTCCGGTACAGCTGATTTTGCATTTCAAGATAAATGCTTCATTATTGTACACAATCTCTCGCAACCAGTCTGTAATCGTATGTGAAGACGACCATTGAAAATTTTATAATCCGAATGATATGTTTTGTTTTATTCTGCTCGTCTATCTTTATTCGTTCCTCCTTTTCCTCTTCAGACTATCTTCCGAAGTCGCACTAATTGATTTCTGTTTTGGTGAATATTGAAAATCCAATATGTACACACCGCCAGCTGGCCTAACAGAAAATACACTATTAAATTTCCGGTACAGCTGATTTTGCATTTCAAGATAAATGCTTCATTATTGTACACAATCTCTCGCAACCAGTCTGTAATCGTATGTGAAGACGACCATTGAAAATTTTATAATCCGAATGATATGTTTTGTTTTATTCTGCCCGTCTATCTTTATTCGTTCCTCCTTTTCCTCTTCAGACTATCTTCCGAAGTCGCACTAATTGATTTCTGTTTTGGTGAATATTGAAAATCCAATATGTACACACCGCCAGCTGGCCTAACAGAAAATACACTATTAAATTTCCGGTACAGCTGATTTTGCATTTCAAGATAAATGCTTCATTATTGTACACAATCTCTCGCAACCAGTCTGTAATCGTATGTGAAGACGACCATTGAAAATTTTATAATCCGAATGATATGTTTTGTTTTATTCTGCTCGTCTATCTTTATTCGTTCCTCCTTTTCCTCTTCAGACTATCTTCCGAAGTCGCACTAATTGATTTCTGTTTTGGTGAATATTGAAAATCCAATATGTACACACCGCCAGCTGGCCTAACAGAAAATACACTATTAAATTTCCGGTACAGCTGATTTTGCATTTCAAGATAAATGCTTCATTATTGTACACAATCTCTCGCAACCAGTCTGTAATCGTATGTGAAGACGACCATTGAAAATTTTATAATCCGAATGATATGTTTTGTTTTATTCTGCTCGTCTATCTTTATTCGTTCCTCCTTTTCCTCTTCAGACTATCTTCCGAAGTCGCACTAATTGATTTCTGTTTTGGTGAATATTGAAAATCCAATATGTACACACCGCCAGCTGGCCTAACAGAAAATACACTATTAAATTTCCGGTACAGCTGATTTTGCATTTCAAGATAAATGCTTTATTATTGTACACAGTCTCTCGCAACCAGTCTGTAATCGTATGTGAAGACGACCATTGAAAATTTTATAATCCGAATGATATGTTTTGTTTTATTCTGCCCGTCTATCTTTATTCGTTCCTCCTTTTCCTCTTCAGACTATCTTCCGAAGTCGCACTAATTGATTTCTGTTTTGGTGAATATTGAAAATCCAATATGTACACACCGCCAGCTGGCCTAACAGAAAATACACTATTAAATTTCCGGTACAGCTGATTTTGCATTTCAAGATAAATGCTTCATTATTGTACACAATCTCTCGCAACCAGTCTGTAATCGTATGTGAAGACGACCATTGAAAATTTTATAATCCGAATGATATGTTTTGTTTTATTCTGCTCGTCTATCTTTATTCGTTCCTCCTTTTCCTCTTCAGACTATCTTCCGAAGTCGCACTAATTGATTTCTGTTTTGGTGAATATTGAAAATCCAATATGTACACACCGCCAGCTGGCCTAACAGAAAATACACTATTAAATTTCCGGTACAGCTGATTTTGCATTTCAAGATAAATGCTTCATTATTGTACACAATCTCTCGCAACCAGTCTGTAATCGTATGTGAAGACGACCATTGAAAATTTTATAATCCGAATGATATGTTTTGTTTTATTCTGCTCGTCTATCTTTATTCGTTCCTCCTTTTCCTCTTCAGACTATCTTCCGAAGTCGCACTAATTGATTTCTGTTTTGGTGAATATTGAAAATCCAATATGTACACACCGCCAGCTGGCCTAACAGAAAATACACTATTAAATTTCCGGTACAGCTGATTTTGCATTTCAAGATAAATGCTTTATTATTGTACACAGTCTCTCACAAGCAATCGTATGTAAAGACGTTCTGTAACTAGTTTTACAGTTTTTTTCTACATATCTTTTTCGGTTCTTTATTTGTTCTCATCTAATTTTCATTCTGTCAATACATTTCTGTCATACTTCTTTCTTCATCACTAATCAGACCAATATCCTGCAGAGCGGCGCTTGGAATTGTTGCAGCAATTTTGTCTGACACTCAAGTTCGATCGCAAGTAGAAACCACAAATCGCAATTTCATGCGCATTTGTCTATGATTTTGATTACTTGAGGTTTCGAGAAACACTTGACGGAGAAGCAATAAAAAAATTAGGATAGTATAGTATTCGCTTCTGAACTTTGTTCTGTTTCTACCTCATTGTATACTATTTATGTTTCATTATTTTTGTAATTAAAATGTATTACGCAGTAAGTTTACCATGTTTTATGATTAAAAGCAATGCGTATTTTTTCCTTTTTTCTTTTTTACTACAAGTGTATTCAATACTCAGTTGTAAATTTCAACATAATTCGTAATTTGTCAAAATTTTAATAAAAATCCTTCTTGCGGCATATCTAAACATAATAAAATTACGCTGATATTTAAGTTCCATCGTTATTTTGATCAAAGGCAATTTATGAAAACTATAGCCTATTGAAAAAAAAATTAAACATAATTGCGAAATTTGTCAAAATTTTAATTAAAACGTACAGTTTGCCCTTCTTGTGGCACCTCTAAAAATAATCCAATTACGATGATATTTAATTTCCGTCTTTATTTTGATCAAAAGCAGCTTTTGAAAACTGTAGCATATTGAAATTATTATTATTATTATTATTTTACATAACTGCAAAAATTGTCAAAATTTTAATAAAAAACTAAAGTTTACCCTTCTTGCGGCACCTGAAAACATAATTCAATTACGCTAATATTTAATTTCCGTCTTTATTTCGATCAAAGGCAACTTTTGAGAACTATAGCATTTTGAAATTAAAAAAAAAGTTTTTTCGTTCAACCCTACTAGACAGCGTTAGACTAATTGGAATATCCTCATTTATTTCTCAACCAGAGGGCCCGTGCGAAGATTTCGCACTGAAATCTAATATTTTTTAGGTACTTCTCTATTAACCCGTCGACCGCTTTTCATAACAAAAAACTACCGCCAAACTGTAAGATTAAACGCCAAAAATGCAGTCCCATTTACTTGATGTCAGAATCATTATGCGTGTTTGTTACGTCATCTAGTAGTATTACATTCGACATTTGCGTGTATATTTCATTATGTTTTACTGATTTAGTAGTTATTTTATTAATTAAAATAACAATTGTGTCCTTAAATTCTTATATTTTATTTATTTTTTGATATTCCAATGGCAACGTTCTCCCGTTTATTTGGCGATAGTTTTTTGTTATGAAAAGTGGTCGATGGGATAATAGAGAAGTATAATTTTTTATCAATATGTAATATTTATTAGATGCAGGTTTAAACTTCAAAAGAAAAAGCAAGGATAAAAATATCTGCAAACAACATTTAGTTGTTAGTCAAGCCAGAATATCATCTAATTTATTCCATCAAAGTTAGACTAAAAACTGATCCAAGATTGCTAAAGGCACGCGCGAGAAAAAAAATTAACAATCGTATTTTGACTGCATTAGAGGATGATGTCATCCGCTTTGGGAAAACCATGGGACTTAGAAATATAAATCTAAACATTTCAATTTCAATTTCGCTTTTTAATCATAAGTATAAAATAAACCCGTGCGGTGTTTTTTATAATAATTGCTATGAGCATCATATAATGTGGTATTTTATTTTTTTGGCAACAATAATTTCAGGAAAACCTTTCATTTCTTTCATGAAAACAATGCCGATTTAATTTTTTAATTTCAGCAAATTTTAATCAAAAACATGTTTTAACGAAATGTTAAGTGGGCTATGTCAGAAGCCTGTTCAAAAACCTTTCATATGGTATCTCATTCGTTGTTCTGCATTTGATATTTTCTGAGTAAAAGGGATGTTGACAGGAGAAATAATATATAAGGATCAGCCTGATAATTTATAAGCTTATTGCTAAGAGCATAGATAACGTTAGGTTAATTGAAAAATGACCATGCCTAATTAGAAAATGACCAGCTCTTTGTCAATATAGGCAGTTGTACCCAACTCGAACATGAAAATTTCCATTCTAAGTCAATCCGAGCCAGACTGCAAAATTCCATCGAACCGTAACCGAACCTAAAAGAAAACAATAAATTCTTTCGAGTCGCAACCCGACCTGAGGCAGAAAACTGAAATTAACCCGAAACCTGACCAGAACCCGACAAAAAAAATCCATCGAACCATAACCCGATGCGAACATGACAAAATAAATTCATTCATGTCACAACACGACCCAAACCTAAAAATTCGAAGTTACCAGTAACCTAATCCCAACAAGACATAAAAATTCCATCGAACCGTAACCCGATCCGAACCCGACAAAATAAATTCATTCGTGTTGCAACTCTACACGAACCTGAAAATCCAAGTTAACCCGAAACCCGACCCGAACCAGGAAAATATTCCATCGAACCGTAACCCGATCCGAACACGACAAAATAATTTCCTCCGTCATGCAACCCGACCCGAACCTGAAAATTGAAATTAACTCGAAATCTGACCAAAACCCGACAAAAAAACCCATTGAACCGTAACCCGATCCGAACCCGACAAAATAAAATCCGCGCAACGCAACCCGATCCGAAGCTGAAATTTCAAATTAACCCGAAACCCTACACGAACCCGATAGAAAATTACCACCGCCAATAACCAGACCCGAACCAGACAAAAAAAATCTATTGAACAGTAACACCGATCCAAATCCAACAAAATAAATTTCTTCATCTCGCAACCCGACCCGAACTAAAAATTAAAGTTAATGCGAACGCTCACCCGAACCAGACAAATAAAAATCCATGGATATTTAACCCGATCCGAACTCGACAAAATAATTTTCGTCGTCACGAAACCTGATCCGAACCAGAAAATTGAAGCTAACCCGAAACCCCACCCGAACCCAACAAAAAAATCCATCAAATCGTAACCCAATACGAACCTGACAAAATAAATTCCTTCGTTTCTCCACCCGATCCAAACCAGAATACTCCAGTTAACCGGAAACCCGACCCAAACAGACAAAAAAATTCAACGAACCGTAGCCCAATCCAAACCCGAAAAAATAAATTCCTTCGTCTCGCAACCCGACCGAACATGAAAATTTTTTCGAACCCGAAACCCGACCCAAATCTGAAAATTTAAGTTAACCCGAAACCCGACCCGAAGCAAACAAAATTAATCCATCGGACCGTAACCCGGTCTGAACGCGACAAAATAAATTCCTTCGTCTCGCAACACGAGACGATCTTGAAAATTTAAATTAACCCAAAAACAGAAACCGAACATTAAAATTTAATTTAACTCGAAACCTAACAACAGAAAATTATTTTGTCAAGTTCGATTGTCAAGTTCGGATTACGTATCGATGGTTTTGGTTCGGGTCGGCTTTCGGGTTAACTTCAATTTTCCGGTTATTGTCGGGTTGCGAGACGAAGGAATTTATTTTGTGGGGTTCGGATCAGGTTACGATCCGATGGATTAATTTTATCGGGTTCGGGTCGGGTTTCAGGCTAACTTAAATTTTCAGATTTAGGTCGGGTTTCGGGTTAGCATAAATTTTCATGTTCTGTCGGGTTTCAAGTTAACTTCAATTTTCAGGTTTGAGTCAGATTACGAGACGAAGGAATTTATTTTTTCGGGTTTGGATTGGGCTACGGTTCGTTGGATTTTTTTGTCTGGTTCCGGTCGGGTTTCGGGTTAACTTGAATTTTCTGGTTTGGATCGGGTTGTGACACGAAGGAATTTATTTTGTCTTGTTCGGTTCGGGTTACCTATCGATGGATTTTTATTTGTCTGGTTCAGGTCGGCATTCGGGTTAAATTCAATTTTCAGGTTCGGGTCGGGTATCGAGACTAATAAAGTTATTTTGTCGGGTTCAGATGGGGTTGCTGTTCAATGGTTTTTTTATCTGGTTCGGGTCGGGTTACGGGGCGATGGTAATTTTCTGTCGGATTTGGGTCGGGTATCGGGTTAACTTAAATTTTCAGGCTCTGGTTGGGTTTCGGGTTAACTTGAAATTTCAGCTTCGGATCGGGTTGCGTTGCGACGAATTTTATTTTGTCGGGTTCGGATCGGGTTACTGTTAGATGGATTTTTTTGTCGGGTTCTGGTCGGATTTCAAGTTAACTTCATTTTCAGGTTCGGGTCGGGTTGCATGACGACGGAAATTATTTTGTAGGGTTCGAATTGGGTTACGGTTCGATGAATTTTTTTTCCTGGTTCGGGTCGGGTTTCGGGTTAACTTCGATTTTCAGGTTGGGGTCGGGTTGCGACAAGAAGGAATTTATTTTGTCGGGTTCAATGGAATTTTTATATCTTCTTCGGATTGGGTTGCTGGTTAACTTCGAATTTATAGGTTCGTGTTGGGTTGCGACATGAAGGAATTTATTTTGTCGGGTTCAGATCGGGTTACTTTTCGATGGATTTTTTTTACGCGGTCTGCTAGTGTTTCGGGTTAACTTCAGTTTTCTGGTTCGGGTCGGGATGAGACTCGAAGGAATTTATTTTGTCCTTTTAGGATCGGGTTACGGTTCGATGGAATTTTTCTATCGGGTTCGGGTCGACTTCGAATGGAGTTTTCATGTTGTCAAAGAGCTGGCCATTTTATAAGTAGGCATGGCCATTTTTCAACTAACCTAACGCTATCTATGCTCTTTGCAATAAGCTTATAAATTATCAGGTTGATTGAGAAATAAATTACCATATTCCAATTACCCTAACTCTGTCTAGGCTCTTTGCAATAGACCTGAAACATTGCAGGCTAATTGGGAAAAGGGAGATTATTGTCCAATTAGACCGGCTCTTTGCAAACACCTAGGCTCTTTGCAAAGAGCGGAATTTCCCAATTCGCCTACGGCATATATATTAAATTTCAAACCATTCGGTTGGGTATTTTTTGCGCTGTTATATGCGGACAGACGGACGGACCAGATAACGACTATAGGTGCTAAGTAGTTATATAAATATGAACGCACCTAAGAAGAACCATCTTACGAATGATGATGGTCATTTTGCAGAATGGAAAATGCAAAGTTTACACCATAAAAACCACAAAGAAAAATTTCTAAGTATTAATCCAAAATATCAGTTTTAAAAACTAGATCAAGCGTGAACAGTTGATTAAAACCGAAAAATATCAACGGATGTATTTATGAATTACTAGCAATTATTATTTTTACCACTTACTTCTGCTTTGACAACGCGCCGCATGAGAGAAAAGTAGCGCTGATGTACTCGAACAAAATTCATATATTGTGCGTCTGCAGCGTACTTTTGTGATTAATGAACTCGTTCCAAGTTGTATTTATTCACTATCGGTCGTAGAAGTTGAAAGTAGAGAGAGAATTTCTAGATTTTCCCATTCATATTTCCAAGTCGTTTCTAGAGACGTCTTATCTGGATTCCATTTCAAAATTTTTGGAATGTAACATGTAAATCAAATTTAAATTCTATTTTTTTTTTTTTCTGGTACTAGAAAACATTTTTTTGATTTCTCAGAAGTTATAACGTGTTTACATTACTAGTTTGAAATATTACCTGAGAAAAATATTCAATGAAATCTTTACTAAGGGTAACTAGATCGGTAAGCTTCAGTGACCTCTTTCGGAAGTCCGCACAAACGGGAGTTAACTGTATACAGAGGAGAAAAAAAAATTGGAAATACATTAAATGAATATCATTACGGTATATATTTACACATGTTCACATATGTAAATCACACACATGTTCACATTACACATATTTACACATGTGCATATATTTACACCACGGGGTTTCGCCAATTTATTAATATTTAGATTTTTTTGAAAATCATTTAAAAATATGTTGCGATAATTTTGAATTTCGAAAACCTTTGGAAATTCAGAAAAATGTCGAAATTTCTAAGAAATAGACTATAATTAAGAAATACTTTATTTTTTAATGACTAGGCGATCCAACCCGGACTTTTCGAGTTACAAAACACAGGTGAAAACCCTTTTTTATATTGCAAACACTAATAGTTTTTGTTTTTACATAATATATTTCTTAACTTGCACACAAAGAACACCAAAAGGCATTTTTATATGAAACATATGAATAATGTATTCAAATAAAGTTTGGAAATTTATTAAAAGTGATACTTTGGCATTAGCTGTATGTGAAGAATCATTTGCCGCAGAAATCTACGAAGATTTCGCTACTTACAGCAGCATTTTATATTCAGATTATTTCACTGGTTTAAGAGCGTAGTTAGATTACGTATCTGATAACTTTCTGTTTTATTTATTTTATTTTATTATTTTATTTAAATATTGATGAAGATTTAATTTCGTCATGGAATGTTATCCGGAGAGATATATCGAGCTATTTATATTGTTTTAAGTGCAAACGTGTTAATCTTCCATAATCGGTCTGAACGCGTTAGCAATAGATTAAAAATAATAATAATTATTTAAAATTAATTTAAAAATGAAAAAAAAGAGTAAATTAGATAAAGTTTTTAGACAAATTGCATTAGAAAGAAACTTTTCATTATGTATTCACTAGTGAAAAAAAATTAAATTTTGAGATGTTTAGAATAAAAAGAAAATGCAGTAAAAGCGAAATTTATTTGCCAGGTATTGCCACTATCAATATGACATCAAGGTTAGTCACGGAAATGTTTTTGCTTTATTATATATATATATATATATATATATATATATATATATATATATATATATATGCGTCACGATTTAACTTCTATCACCATAATTTTTGTAGAATCATTATCCAGGCAAGGGCTTCCTCCGAGGAATTTGCAGTCGGGCGTCGAGAATTCACTTCATAGTGTGAGTACAGAATGCAAATAAGAGACAGTCCGTTCCAGTAAAGAAAATGGCCATGCTTTATTAATTACGTTGCTAAATCCAATCATGATGGTTTTAATACCGTGAAGAAACTTGGTGACTTAATTTAATAATTAAGAAGACATTTTTTGTTCTTAAAGGCAGTTGTTTTTTCTATTTATCGGCAGCAAAGGAGATTATTCCATGATCGTGTAGTACGCGCCGGGGTTACATGTACAACCGGATCCAGGAGCAATCTGACGCTGACGCGGGAAACTCCACATATATCTATTATTGAACGTCCCAGAATACATTTTCATTAAACAGTCTTTCGACCAATCAGCTTTATAGGACTCAATTCTCCGGCGCTCTGATTTCGAAGCTATATGACCGTAATCTGAAAAAAAAACGCGGGAAACAAATACTTCTAGAACATTTTCGAAAAATCTAATTCCTTCGAATAAATAAGAAGAGAAGAAAAAAAAATACGTAGGTTTTATCGAGCATGGGCAAGATGCCAAGATAATATTTTACATTGAGAGTGAAGTAGCTTTCATAATTTTGAGAAAAAATATTGTTTTGTCAGGAAACATAGGGAAATAAAAATAAGAAAATAAAAAGATATAAGTTGTTATTTCAAGAGAGTTAAAATATTTTTAGCTGGGAGATTGGTGTTTTTTAAAAGAATTAAATTCTAGGATGCATTTATTTAATGAAACAAAAGTGCGTAATTTTAATAGAACAGCGCGATCAGAGTCATTTTTAAGAGAATGAATTTAGAATAAAGTAGCTAGATAGATATTTTTTAGCTAGATGGAATTTTGACAATCGAAATACTGGAACGAGAAAATAATCATGGGATTTACACAGAATTATAGTTTTGATGAGGCCAACGGCGAAAATTTTTTAATTTGTTTCATATATATATATATATATAGAGAGAGAGAGAGAGAGAGACAGAGAGAGAGAGAGAGAGAGAGATAGATACATTATTGTTAGGAAATCTTACGAGACAAAATATTCTATTTTTTTAAGAAACACCAAATGTGAAGAAAATTAGAAACTTCAATTTGAAAATGAGATAACTGTAACTTTTTTACAATCAATTAACCCTATTTTTACTGATGTCTAATGACACTTTTTAAGATTTTAATTCATGGTTATGTTATTTGTAATTTTTAACTAAGACATAAGTCATGCATTCAGTGTATTGTAAAAGATTTGTAATTATTTTAATTAAAAAATTACGTATAAAATAACCATAAATCCAAAAGTGAATTGAAAGGTGTCAATTACATCACTACAAATATCTGTTGATAAATACGGCTGATTAAAGATAAATGCTACAAGTGAAATATATCCATCAATGGGGAATGAAAACAATATTTTGAAACGTATTGTAATTACGATGTAAAAAGTTAATATAACAATTACTACTTATTAACATTAAGTCTTTATTTTATTTGAAACTGAGATATTTCTGCTTATAAGGAAATTTTCAAAAGATAATAGAAAAAAAATAATAAAGGGTAATTTATTTATAGAAATAATCATTTATTCTAAATCTAAAATAATCAGAAAAAAATGAAAATTTATTTTTAAAATACACATGACAAAACATAGAAATGTTTTCCTAAGAAAACGAAGCAGCTTTACGCTATTCTGTAAACCTGATTAACTGAGAGGAATACAAAGTTCACGCCGACAAGCACTGTAAATCCGATCTAAGTACAAAATATAAAACAGAATTTTTTTTACTCAGGGATGTATTACATTTAAAAACTTTATAATATGGAAGTTATTAAGCCCGTATTTGTTTTCAATGAACTATTTTTATATCTCAAAGCATTCAAAAGAAACATGAATAAGAGAAATCGTTTCACCATAAATTCGTAGATCTATAAATTAACCTATTTTCGTACTTAACGTTTTGTTACACATCGCAGCAAATTACCAGGAAAATCACGCAAAAATCCGGCTATCCTTCTTAAAAGTGAATGGAGTAAATGGTTAAAATACATGCAGTTCAATATCTGCGAGTTCAAATTTGCCTGCCGGTGTTTTCAAAGATTACTTTCAACCTGCTAAATATGCCTCGTCTGTAGTGCTAAATATGTTTCACCTGTCGTTTTGAGAAATAACATGAACGAAAAATCATGCATCAAGCATAGATTATGAAAAACATTCCAACGCATCCAGAAACTCTAACAAAACTTCAGCCTTAAATAAGGTAAAAGAAGTTATGTAGTAAATAGTTGAGGAAACATATAACACATTTTAAAATCCAGTTTTAGCAATTACCTTCCATAGTCAAAAAAGTAGTCAAATTGTTGTGTGCAACCTTGTATATGATCTATAGTTATGGATATATACTACATAGCATGATACAATTTCGTTCTGTTAGAAAATTCACATATAGAAATGTTCGCGAATCGATGGAAATGCACTCGAAATCTTTTGTACGTCCCGGAATTTTATCTAAAGAATTTTGTACACACCAAATATTAACCTTCTCACCTCTGCGACCTGATATATCCGTTCACTATGCTGTAGGTTTCACAGAAATACAAGGTTTGTTTAAATCAATATAATTCTACAAATATAATGCATTTTTAGAACATCAAGTAATGGTTGATACTCTCAAGGATTCTACTTATATACGTAATTAAATTTTTTATCTCAAGTTTGAAAATTCAGATTTTTTAAGCATTTTAAAAAAATTACAGAGAAAACAACATTACAAATTTGCCCTTTTGCTCGGCAGTCAGGGGGTTAATCTAAAATATAATTCAGGGAAAAAAAGCACAAGGCAACTTAAAACTCACATCCATCAATTACCAACCATAAACGACAATGTATCTTGCTCGCTGCTTAGCCCTGTACATGAATTTATTAATATTCCACAAACTTCTATTAGTCTACTAAATTATAGTTCAGCTGGAAAATACGTAACATAATTAAAAATACCCTTAAGCAATTCACTCTCATAGTCAGTAATACTTACGAATGCCTTTGTATAGCCCTGTATATTATCATCATAATTTTTACAGAACACGTACTGTGCAAAAAGTTAGTTAAACTGAAAAACGCAGAACAAAGTTGAAAACGCACTTATCGCACATAATGTAATTATGTAATGATAAATAATAATCATGTAATAATTAATAATTATGTAATGACTGTAACCGAATTCTTTTGTGTGTCCCTGTAAATGAACGATAAACGATAATCTTTAGTAATATTTCAGTGAACAATTTATAGTGCACCTCAGAATGCTGTAGTGGTTTGGCGACTCCTCGTAAAGGCAGTCGCTTGTTTTGATTGATATCGTATTTTGAAAATAACATCTGTGTGCGTGTAGTGAAATCAGTAATCTATTTTACGCTAACCTTCGATGAATACATGTGGCCTTCGGTATTTGTGAGTTTCCTGCGTTTCGCAGCAGTTTTTTGCACATTTTGGCTTTTTTAGTTTGTCAGAAATGTTTTTAAGCAAATGAAAATGCGTGTATCGTTGGATTTGGGCGTATCTCACCGTAGAGGAGTTCAAGACCACTTCTACCACTAGAAAGAGATTGCGCTCTGATTGTGAAGTTTACTGAAGCTTGAGTTGGTAAGATAAATTAGATTGTTTAGTTCAACAAAGATTGTTTTGGCGGCCACGACGGGCTGCATTGATTTAGATATTTAGCCATCTTTTAGCAAAGCTGTGGAAGCCTGCGCGTCGCAGAAAAGATAGTTCTGGAGTTATAAAGTTAAGACCCCATCTGTGGGACTTAACAAACGACCTTACCCTTAAGGTTTTTAAATAAATGCTGGTTTTAACTTATTTTCGGACTTCTTTACTGAGCTATCCAGGGTTCTTCATGAACCAGTGCGCCGCAATGCATATATATTTCATTATGTTTCAAATATCAAAACATCATTAAATTAGACGGCGAACGATTTCTTCCTGTAGAAGATTGTGTAAGAGAATTCTTTTGTGTGACTCTGTAAATGAATAATAAGTACTTTGCACCCCATATTTTACTAAAAAGCATGTTTTAGTACGTTCCATAATTATATGTGAATTTCACCATGTTTGATATGGCGTAAGATCATCAAAATGCACTTGAAACGATTTTTCCCATTGACTGTAAAGTAACGGAATAGTTTTGACTGTCCATGTAAATAAAATATCAATGCTTTTCTATTTGCACTTCTTTTTCTATAGGGATCATGCTATAGTAAACGTCAAGAACATAATTAGAGGGCAATCCCAGTATATTTACGACAGTTAGAGCACGGACGGACAGGCAGATAAACCGATGTACTTTTCAACTATGTTGAAAAGTATCAAAAAAGCACTCAAGATTCTTCCATTCATATTGCCAAGTCATTTCTACGGACGACTTGACATATCTAGATTCGGTGCTGAAAACAAAATCATAAAATGGAAAACATATTTACATTTTAGTATAATTTAATAGAAATATTTATTTTTTTCTGGTACAAATAAACATTTTTAATTTGTGAGAAGTTATAGCGTGTTCACATTACTATGATGAAAAATTACCTGATAGAAAAATCCAATTAACTCTTTGCTAACGGTAACCTCTGTAGACCGGTAAGTTATAATTAAAAATAACAATAATAACAGCTTTACTGTTTCCAACATATAATTAAATATTTTAAAACTGTTTTTGCTTTCATATGCGCAGTCAATGTTTTTTAGTGAAGCAGAGACTGAAGAATATTTTCAATTATCTATTCGTTTTACGTATTTATCACGAAACAAAGTGATTAAACTAAACAATTAAGCTAAATTGGATAAATGAGTTCATAGTCTTTAGTGTAACCATAAATTCAAGAGAGGCACGCATGCTTTAAATGCTTATTATTATTATTTTCTTTTTGTGCATGATTCACGATGGCCAACGTGTGAAAGATGTTTCCAGAATTTTTTTTTTTTTTTTTTTTTCATTTGAAATTATACGTGGAATTTCCGCCTGTTTTAAGAATGTTATATGTAAAACTTACATATGGGGGATTACAGTCAGGTTAATAGTAGTTAGTTTATTAGCAGTCAAGTCGCATAGTCGAAATATAATCGGTCGTATAATCGGTCGTATAATCGGTCGTAAATAATAGCAGTCAGGTCAAATTTAGTAAACAAATTATAATCTAAAACTCTTATTTTTTTTAATTCTTCTTCATAATGGATATATTATTTAATTTATTAATTACATTAGAAAAACTCTTCGTAAAAGTGTGCATTCGATTATACCTAGTCTTATTAACGTTAATATTTTTAAAACAACGTAATACAGCTAGAGAAGACACCCGATTATCCGATGCTCGATTATACGACACTTACGCTTACTCGATACCCTTAATTTTTTAAAATAACAGTAAAAGTATTTCGATACATTGCAAATTTTAGAAATTCAGAATATTGTCTCATTAAAAATTTGAAGTAAATTGAAAAAAAAATCAAAAATACAGAGAAATTCACAAAAGTGGAAATTGTCCTAAAATGACATACCCTAAGGTACAAATGCTTCTATTCATACAAATTTGTTCTCAAGTCCTTTATATTTTACAAACTAGCTTTGTGATGTATACGGAATGCAACGGTGCCTTTTAAAAATAACTAATAAAGTCACAACGTCATAATAACAATTTATATAAAGTGTTGTACTATGTCATTTTATTTACAGTGGTGTCCTAAAACGACACACCCAAGTTGCTATTAATTCTACTTGCAAACATCACAAATGTTTTTGCACACCAAGAAACACCGGTACATTTATCGTGTGTCCACTTTGAACACCTAACACATTTTATCCACTCCTCCTTAGGGTTTGAGTGACTGAATAAATCATTCCAATAAAGACAGGCTTCATAAACATAATCGGCAGAAAGATCCATGTCTTTGTCGTAATCACTGAATGTAACAAAGCAAATTTTCTTCTTAGACTATAGAGCGGCCTGTCTTGACTGTAGATAATGTAATTCAGCAGCTTTTGCCTTCGCTTCGACAATATTAGGCCTGCTTGTTAGACCTTTTCCACTTTCATGCATCCTCTTGTTAGAGGATGATCTAACATGAGGTGCACCAGAAAGTGGAGATACATCAAGTGGACTGATAAATGAAGATGTTGACCTTGAAGATGTTGACCTTGAAGATGTTGCCGGTTGATAAGATACACATGTCTTCGGAGAATCGGAAAAAGATGTTGTCGGCGGTGGAATTGGAGTAGGTTACATTGGAACTGTGAAAATTGACGGATTAGCTCTAGATAAGATGTTATTTGTCGAACTCCTTATTTTCCAGCGGAATTTCTGTAGGTAAAATGATATAGTATTTTTGTTTTGGAATGAAATGACATCTTGTGCTATTTCATCCCAATAGGTGGCATGTCATTTTACCTGTTATCGCCATATTGTACATACAGAGGCAGTATTCGAGAACACATGCATTTATAAATTTTCACACATACAGAAAATAATGTCAAAAGAAATATGTATTCACCTTATACTTCAGATATGTAATCATTGAAATGAAACAGGCGTGAATTGGCACCAAAAACAGTCCCAAGAAATTTCTGACGAAGGTTTAAACAGTTTCTTTGTTAAAAATGAAAAATACAAAGTTGAAACCTTCGCCATTAAATGCTTATCGTTGCCGATCGATTCCACAACGTAACTGGGTATCGTTAAATGCTGGCTTCTAGCAACAATATTGAGAAATATAAGGTAATAATAATTTACCTAAGTATGTCATTTTGGGACAGTTTCTCCTATCAATCGCTCCTGGATATTCTAGTACCCCTTGCCGCAACTCTACCCCCCCCCCCCCCGATAGCTTGTAAGATGTATTATATTGGTTTTCTTTTCCTTGAAATTGTTTTCTTTTTTACTTACGGCAAATAAATAAATAAAATAAAATAAAGGTACGTAATTACACGATTTTTACTATAAATTTGCTTAATTTTAAATTATTTTATGGCAACAATTTTCGCAATTTAACTGTAAGATAATTATTATTTAGTTTATTGCTAGAAATTTTAAATAGTTTAATGTCTGTACAATATTAGGAAATTCATCCGAGAATGTCTACACTATTTTCCGACATGCAATGGATGCCATAAGTGTCAGATAACAGGCAATCTACTTTATAAAATACTAGCAGATTTGAGCGGCGTTGTCCATGTCTGACAAATAAGACGGTCATTGAAACTGGTCCTTGTCAGTTTTACGCTCATAAGTCTTTAATATGGCGACCAGTATTTACATCGTAAATCTCTACTTCCAAAAAAGCAATTTTGAGAACAGGAAGTACTACATTATGTATAAAGGTTGAAATCCGAACGTGAAAAAAACGTAAAAACTTTTTTTAAAGCGTGAAATTAATATATATATATATATATATATATATATATATATATATATATATATATATATATATATATATATATATATATATATATAAATTTGCTTCGAAAAATGTCTTGCACAAACTATATAATCAAAAATCAGCCACAGTTGTCTTATTCGTCCAATTATCCAAAATCGGTTGTATAGCCCAGGTTGACGACAAACATGAGCGATGCTTGTATTAATGCAATCCTTAAAAGTCAACAATGGTTACAACAGTCAATATAATTTTACGAAAAAATTTTGCTTGCCAAAATTTTAAAATCGGCTGTATATCCGAATATGAAAAATTATTATTATTATTATTATTATTATTATTATTATTATTATTATAAATATTTGTGTTACATAAAATGTTTACGCAACTACCTTATATGTAAACGAACAGAAGTAAAACATGGTTAATTTACACTGTAACTATTACATATTACTACCCAAAACTAACGTGGCTTTCATGCATTGTAAAAAAGACAAATGTTTTCTAAGTAAAGAACCTATGCTATAACCATAAAAAATAATACAATAACTTCTTCCGAGTTACCCACGTTTCTGAAAAGCGTTCTTTATATTTATAAAACTCACGGCCTGAATTAGGCTATCTACGGTTCCGGGGCAAACATTATTCTGGGGAGCCCCGTTGTATCCATACATAGAAATTTTTCGTGAATTATGCTGAAATGACAAGTATTAAACTTCATACCAACACTGTTAAACATTTGCAGCAAACTGTCTAGTTATTTGACTGTTTTTTTTTCAAAAAAACGGTTACATAACCATAATTTAACTCTACTTTGACCATAATACGGGTAATAATATTCCCAGAATAGCGCTAAATTATGGCTATATTTTCGGTTTTCTATAAAAACGGTCCAATGACTGGACAGTTTGCTGCAAATCTTTAATAGTGTATTGAATCATACGTACTGTTTATGTATGCTATCACAAGAAAGATGGTCACAACATTAAAAAGGTATTAGAATAAACGAGTTTATTTATGCGTATAACAATATAAGGGCTCATGCGATCCTTTGAAATGCAAATATCACTATTTAAGTTCCTCTTGGTTGTTTGTGATAATATGATAAAATTCAGAAGGTGAGGGACATTTCCCTTCCTAAATCTTTGACAACGTCAGAATATTGGTCTCTTTTTGGGCAATTTTTAACCAATTGCAACCTATTAACAAAAATCCTGATTACGATTATAGAGGCCTCCACAAATAGGGGGACCAGGGCAGCTGACCCTCATGCCCTTACATTAGTCAGGTACTGATAAACCTCAGAAACTAACGGTAAATCTTAAATATGTTTAAAATTTAAAGAAGAATTTAAAATGAAAGAAAAAATCTTTTGTTGCCCGCCGATTTTCGGAAACGTTTACAAGTAGTTTTTATAGTGTATTAATCGGTTTTCTATTTCCAGAATATAAGTTTTTTGGATGCTATGAATTCTCAAGTAAACATTCTCACGTTCAACAAACATGTTTTCAAACAAACATACTCAATTAGCAGCATTAACATTAGCATTAAAATTAATATTTTGTTACTACTGTACGTATAAATTCAATAACGCAGCTTAAAAAAGTTTAATTAAGAATTCATTGCATCCTAAAACGATATTCCGGTTTGAAAAAAAAGCTGATTAATACACTATAAAAACTTCTCGGTAACGTTTCCGAAAATTAGTGGCAGCAAAAGAAACTTTGTTTGTATAAGGTATTGTTTAAATCTACAAAATACATTAGTTTCTGTGGTCTCAAATAATAAAGAACGCTTTTCGGAATCATGTGTAACTTCGGAAGATGTTATAGCACATTTTTATTATGTTTTCATATTTTAAGAAGCAGTTGCCATTTTTACAGTGTATGTAATATGTATAATGCTTAAATTGCAAAAGAAAATAATAAGTAAATGGGAAAGAACCATCACAGAAACGTATGATGACTAAGGTGTTCAAATGCTGTTTACATTAAACCCTCATTAAAATAAACATTAACTATCGGTACCCCTTAAACACATACCTTTTTCATATCAGTAAAGAGAAAGTCGTTGATTCGGATGAACATCGTCAGTTCCTCTTGGCTTCGTTAAGTTCGCAATGAACTCTTTTTTAACAGAATGTTGTTCCTTTTTTAGCTCACAGGCTATCAAAGCCTCAGAGCTTATGTGCCCGCCGGTTCTGTATGTATGTATGTATGTATGTATGTATGTATGTACGTATGTACGTACGTAACGCGATAACTCTTCATAGAAATATCCGATTTCCTTCAAATTTTGTTTATAGGTTGACTGTGTTAAGGCGCTTCCCTGATTAGTTTTCGGGATTGATTGGTTAAATATAAAGGGGGGAACAGGGGGGCTAATCCCCCCTAATTTATATAAATAGGGTTTTAATACAGAATTATTCCGTTTTCCTTCAAATTTTGTATATAGGTTGACTGTGTTAAGGCGCTTCCCTGATTAGTTTTCGGGATTGATTGGTTAAATATAAAGGGGGGAACAGGGGGGGGCTAATCCCCCCCTAATTTATATAAATAGGATTTTAATACAGAATTATTCCGTTTTCCTTCAAATTTTGTTTATAGATTCACTGTGTTAAGGCACTTCCCTGATTAGTTTTCGGGATTGATTGGTTAAGTATAAAGGGGGGAATGGGGGGCTAATCCCCCCCTTAATTTATATAAATGGGTTTTTCATGCAGTATTATTCCGTTTTCCTTCAAATTTTGTTTATAGGTTTACTGCGTTAAGGCGCTTCCCTGATTAGTTTTTGGGATTGATTGGTTAAGTATAAAGGGGGGGGACGGGGGGGCTAGTCCCCCTTAATTTATATAAATGGGTTTTCCCTGCAGAATTATTCCTTTTTCCTTCAAATTTTGTTTATAGGTTCACTGTGTTAAGGCGCTTCCTTGATTAGTTTTCGTTATTGATTGGTTGAGTATAAAGGGGGGGAACGGGGGGCTAATCCCCCCCCTTAATTTATATAAATGGGTTTTTCATGCAGAATTATCTCATTTGCTTCAAAATTTGTTTATAAGTTCATTGGGTTAAGACGCTTCCCTGATTAGCTTTCGGGATTGACTGATTAAGTATAAAAGGGGGGAACGGGGGGTCTAATCCCCCCTTAATTTATATAAATGGGTTTTTCATGCAGAATTATCCCATTTACTACAAAATTTGTTTATAGGTTCATTGGGTTAAGACGCTTCCCTGATTAGTTTTTGGGATTGACTGATTAAGTATAAAAGGGGGGAACGGGGGGGCTAATTCCCCCCTTAATTTATATAAATGGGTTTTTCATGCAGAATTATCCCATTTGCTTCAAAATTTGTTTATATGTTCATTGGGTTAAGACGCTTCGATGATTATTTTTCGGGATTGATTGGTTAAGTATAAAGTGGGGGGGGAACGGGGCGTGCTACCCCCCCTTAATTTGTATAAATGGGTTTTTCATGCAGAATTATTCCATTTGCTTCAAAATTTGTTTATAGGTTCATTGGGTTAAGACGCTTCCCTGATTCGTTTTCGGGATTGATTGGTTAAGTATAAAGGTGGGGACGGGGGCCAATCCCCCCTTAATTTATATAAATGGGTTTTTCAAGCAGAATTATCCAATTTTCTTCAAATTTTGTATATAGGTTCATTGTGATAATGCGCTTCTCTGAATAGTTTTGGGGGTTCATTGGTTAAGTATAAAGGGGGAAGGGGGGGGCTAATCCCCCTTAATTTAGATAAATGGGTTTTTCATGCAGCATTATCCGATTTTCTTCAAATTATATATATATATATTCATTGTAATAAGAGGCTTCCCTGATTAGTTTTTGTTGGGATTGATTGGTTAAGTATAAAGGGGACGGGACGGGGGGCTAATCCCCCCTTAATTTATATAAATGGGTTTTTCCTGCAGTATTATTCCGTTTTCCTTCAAATTTTGTTTATAGGTTTACTGCGTTAAGGCGCTTCCCTGATTAGTTTTTGGGATTGATTGGTTAAGTATAAAGGGGGGGGGGGACGGGGGGGGGCTAGTCCCCCCTTAATTTATATAAATGGGTTTTCCCTGCAGAATTATTCCCTTTTCCTTAAAATTTTGTTTATAGGTTCACTGTGTTAAGGCGCTTCCTTGATTAGTTTTCGTTATTGATTGGTTGAGTATAAAGGGGGGGAACGGGGGGCTAATCCCCCCCTTTAATTTATATAAATGGGTTTTTCATGCAGAATTATCTCATTTGCTTCAAAATTTGTTTATAAGTTCATTGGGTTAAGACGCTTCCCTGATTAGCTTTCGGGATTGACTGATTAAGTATAAAAGGCGGGAACGGGGGGGGCTAATCCCCCCTTAATTTATATAAATGGGTTTTTCATGCAGAATTATCCCATTTACTACAAAATTTGTTTATAGGTTCATTGGGTAAGACGCTTCCCTGATTAGTTTTTGGGATTGACTGATTAAGTATAAAAGGGGGGAACGGGGGGGCTAATCCCCCCCTTAATTTATATAAATGGGTTTTTCATGCAGAATTATCCCATTTGCTTCAAAATTTGTTTATATGTTCATTGGGTTAAGACGCTTCCCTGATTATTTTTCGGGATTGATTGGTTAAGTATAAAGGGGGGGGACGGGGCGTGCTACCCCCCCTTAATTTGTATAAATGGGTTTTTCATGCAGAATTATTCCATTTGCTTCAAAATTTGTTTATAGGTTCATTGGGTTAAGACGCTTCCCTGATTCGTTTTCGGGATTGATTGGTTAAGTATAAAGGGAAGGACGGGGCCAATCCCCCCTTAATTTATATAAATGGGTTTTTCAAGCAGAATTATCCAATTTTCTTCAAATTTTGTATATAGGTTCATTGTGATAATGCGCTTCTCTGAATAGTTTTGGGGGTTCATTGGTTAAGTATAAAGGGGGAAGGGGGGGCTAATCCCCCTTAATTTAGATAAATGGGTTTTTCATGCAGCATTATCCGATTTTCTTCAAATTTTATATATATATATATTCATTGTAATAAGAGGCTTCCCTGATTAGTTTTTGTTGGGATTGATTGGTTAAGTATAAAGGGGGGGGGGGACGGGGGGCTAATCCCCCCTTAATTTATATAAATGGGTTTTTTCTGCAGAATTATTCCGTTTTCCTTCAAATTTTGTTTATAGGTTCACTGTGTTAAGGCGCTTCCCTGATTAGTTTTCGGGATGATTGGTTAAGTATAAAGGGAGGGAACGGGGGGGTAATCCGCCCCTTAATTTATATAAATGGGTTTTTCATGCAGAATTATCTCATTTGCTTCAAAATTTGTTTATAAGTTCATTGGGTTAAGACGCTTCCCTGATTAGTTTTCGGGATTGATTGGTTAAGTATAAAGGGGGGGACGGGGGGCCAATCCCCCCTATTTTATATAAATGGGTTTTTCAAGCAGCATTATCCGATTTTCTTCAAATTTTGTACATATATATTCATTGTAATAAGAGGCTTCCCTGATTAGTTTAAGGGGTTCATTAGTTATCTCTGAGGGGGTAACGGGGGGATAACACCCCCCTTAATATATTGTCGATTTCTTTATTTTTCAAGGGGCTTATTTCAAATTATTTGAAATTCGAGTATAATATACAATTAGTGTGAATAGCCTGTGAGCTCAATGCCCTCAGTTTAACTGGACAGTTTTCTTTTTTTTAATATTAATACTTTTCATCGTTACAAATAAAAATACATGTAAAACTGATGAAAAAATGTTTTCGAAAAAATGTTTCGTTTTTTGGCGGCGTTTAAAGCTTAAAATATTTGAAGAAGAATACATATTTATGCAACTAAATTTTAAAATGTTTCCATAAACATTTCACCGCAACCATTATTAAAGCTTTATAACTGATCAATGGTCAATCTCTTATAATGGATCAAACATGATTAATTTTTTAAATAAAAAAAAATCAGTTTCATCCAATAAAATTCTAACAAATTTTATTATTAAATGAAAACAACTAAGACATGGTTTTAAAATATACTTTAAAGTAGAGAATTAATTTTGTTTTCAGTCTATCTTTATAGTTGTTTAAAAAGAACTAAATAAAAAATAAAGTTTATTAAAAAAATTGAAAAATGTCATCATGCATGAAATCTACTTCTGTTTTATTTAAGTGGATTACATTTTATACAGACATCGCCTTTTGTTCCGAATAATCCAGGAACATTTTTTATTAATATATTTTTCCATGTTAGTCAAGTTTATTCTTAAGATTTAAATGTATCCAGGAACATCTTTCTTAATATATATTTCCATATAAGTCAAGTTTAATCTGAAGATTTGAATATTTTAGGAAGTCTACTATGCAAAATTAAACATAGAGGCAGTAGAAAACATTTTTACATTGACCATGCTTCATAATAAATAAATATATTTTTATCTTATCTGAAAAATGTAGTTTTTTGAATGTTGTATTAATACCGCAAAAGTCATATTTTAATAGTTGTGAAGCTTTTAAAATAACTGTTCTCTTTCTCTTTCGCTGTCTCTCTCTCTCTCTCTGTATATATATATATATATATATATATATATATATATATATATATATACAGTGAGAGGGAGTAAAATAGAAAAAAACACCGAACTTTTTTTTCAATAGTATAAACGATTCGAACAAACTACTTCAAATAATATGTATGCAAAATTTTCAAAACTTCTTTGAAAATATAAATATCTAACTGCAAATCATTAAACGTTTTTTCCAGTATAATTCTCATTAAAACTTCTTCCGAACAAATTACACTAGATGGAAATATGTGAGATTATATGAACTTTACAAAACACGTATCGCACGCATTTATTTTTATTTTCCTTATACACACGAAAATATATTTGTATTTTGTTACATATTCAAGTATTTTTCTAAACATTATCTGTGTGATGTGGCATACATATACAATAATTAAAGACCATCACCGAAAGTTTTCTGCATCGAAAGTTTTATAGAGCAAAGCAAAATAAATCTTGAGGAAACGTTTATTTCACATCTAAATATATCAGCAAACAGGAGCAGAAGAAGAATTATTAAAACATTAGTATTTGCGGAAACCTGTCTGAATTAAAACATAATAAGAAGTTCTTCATAGAACTTCAAGGGAACGTGTTTTAATCTTAAAACAGTGAGAAAATACCTTCTTCAAAGAAACAAATTAATTACTTATGAGTGTTTTTGAATGATATAATTTTGAATTTACTTTTAAAATAATATTTTTATAAATTCAAGATAAGATATTTTTAATATCTAAAAATCTGTTTCAATTCACGTAAAAACTAGTCGTTGGGGGTCACCGTAATACCTACCCATCATGGATATGCATAATTTAAAATATAAAAATAAAACATGTCTAAACTATTTACAAAATGCATTGCACTTCGAATAAATCGTAACTTGATGACGTCATAAACATTAAATCGAGGCTAACGAAAAAGACAGGCTACCGCGGTACATTCCACCATTCCACTAATCTTTTTTTACAGACCGCTAGAGTGACGTGATGCTCTTTTCGTATAATTGCATTGGTGCATTCGAGCATCACGTGACTCCGGCGGTCTGTAAAAAAAGATACGCGTAAAGCACCGCGGTAGCATTTCTTTTTCGTTAGCCTCGCATTAAATGCTCGATTACTAAATTGCTTAAAAGAAATATCCTTATAACTCCAAAATTGATACTCATATTAACTAACGGTTTAATGCGTCGGATTAAGAGTCTCATTTCCAATTAAAATATATCTTTGAATTGAAATTTGAATGACATGCAGGGTCATGAAAAATCGAAGAGTGTGGAATATATAATTACAAATATCTCGGCAACTCATTATCCGATCGATTTCATTCTTTATGCAAAATTTATGCTTTTTTATTGTATTTTATATTTGCTCCTTAAAATAAACAATTTCGAAAATTTTTATATACCTTCTATCAAAACGAATCTTTCGAGAGTCTGAAAAAAAAATAGTTCCAGATTATCGGGGTTACTAAAATTCAATAAGATTCTTCCCATTATTACATACTAAGTACATACCAAATTTCAAGTCTGTATCTCAATTTGTTCGGGAGATAGAGCGTTTACAGACATACACACAGACACACAGACGGACGGCAATTTTTTTTTAAATATGTTTTTCGGAATCTTCAGTGTCTGAAATGTGTACATCTGTTAAAAAAAAAATTTCGATTTTTAAAACGATTACAATACTTACCCTATACTATGTATGATGGGTAAGTAATGCAGGTTAAGTCTGATTGTCCTTATTACAGCTTCTTTATAAACAACAGTACAAAGAAACAATTTAAACACAATGCAAGAAGAAGCTCAAATTTTTGTTGGAGTACTTTATATCTGTTCTACAAGACTCCCTTTGGACGTAGGAAAAAGCCTTAAGTCAATGTTTTCTTCACGATTCTGAAATGAAAGTTGTTCTTTATTTTTACTCCCTCTGAGCCAATTGTTAACTGCAAAACAGTTATTCGGATATGTTAGAGACATGTCTCATGTCACAATTTGATACAGATGTTGAATATAAACGATTATGTGGCATTCTTCGTAATATCCGGCTTGAAGTGCATTATCGTTTGTGTTACGTTCTTATGACAAAGCATAGTCACAAACAGTTATAAAACAACGCAAATAAAACTTTGAACTTCTTTCTATATTGAGTTCAAATTACTTCTTCCTATCGTTGTTTACAACAAAATTGTTGCCATTTGTTATCACGGTAATCATTTTGACTCACCCTGGATATATGGTACCGTCAAAAACCGATTTGCCTAGTTAAAACTGGCTTTAACTCAGTCCGTCATTCAAAACTAGTTTTAACTGAGATGCTTAGCCAAAACTAGTATTGACTAATCCTCTCATAGTAAAAATTAGTTTTATCAAGGTAAAAACTTGTTATGTGTTACAGGTTTCGGTTAAAAATAGAATTAATAAAGAATATTCAAATTTATATTTGAATAAAGTTTTTTTTTTTTTTTTTTTTTTTTTTTTTTACATAATAAATACGTTTTCATTCTACTAGCGCCAATGGTGGGAAATTGAATTACTATGCAATTTAAACTCAAAATAAATTTCGCTCAATTTTTTAAAATAAGTTTTCCCCATTGCAAAATTTATCATTTCGTAAAAAAAAAAAATCACTTGATAAGTACTTTTTGTTTTTAATGCTACTAGGTGTTCTTAGTGGGATGTTATATAATAACGCAAATTAAACTCTCTTCCGACGAAAGAAGTTTGCTAAATTCTACAGGATAAACTTCTGCATTGATTCAATTTATGTTCGGATAAAAGTTTTGATGTTACATTGCTCTTATTCCAGTAACGATTCTGGGTGGAAATTGAAGAACTCCAGAATTCAAACTCATTTTTCCGCGAACGAATTTCCCTCAAATAAGTTTCTGTCATGATGCAATTGTTATTTTTACAAAATGTTTCACACGATAGTTTTTTTTTATACTAGTACCGTGCCTGGTACAAAATTACATAACACCGATATTTAAATTTCCCATGTACGAATCACGTTCAAATCTTCAGAAGAAGATTTCGCTATGGTAATTTTATATTTTGATAAAAATTTCATGTAATAGCTGTATATGATACAAGCACTTCTGGTGGGGAATTTATGCATACGATGGTATCCAATCTAAACAGGAACCTACAACCAGTTTAAATTAAATTTATATAGTATGTATGTAACTTAACAGATTATTGGTTAACTGAATGTCGGATAATCGAGAAATTGCATTTCATAAGTTCAACAACACATGGTATTGCATTTTTCAAATATATCAAACTACTAAAAAATTCTTAAATAAAACAAACAAACAGAACAATCATATATGAAAATTAATTTGAGTTTCGCAATAAATAAGCTGAAATATTTTAATACATAAAAGAGAGGGGAAACTTTCGTTAAAGTTAATCAACTTCCCAATGGTATCTACATTATTTTAATGACTGATCTTAATCAATAACAGAAAAAAAATTACAATAGCATTATCAATTTCTTAATATAGGTTAACTTGAAATACTTTCCTTATGATAGGTTAGCTTATAAAACATTGTTGAAATGGAACTAATACTATTATGCTAAATGACTCTGAAAAACATTCTTATACTCACTGTGCGAATATTTCCACTAAGCATTTCAGAAACATCTGTATTTGATAAAGAAATAAATGGGAATAAAGAATGTTGTTTATTTATTCGTCAACTCAATTATTTTATATAACAAAGATTTTTTTTTGTTACGTAATAGTATTTATGGCTGTAAATACATGAAAAGAATGTTTAGGGAAATAAAAGTTTTGTTTTTATAACCTAAGGAAATTTAATTCCCGTGGATTCAAAAAAGAAAAGAAATAATAAAATACAAGAAAATATTAAAAATATTTTTATATAAAACATTATATATATATGTGTGTGTGCTTATATATATATATATATAAATATATACAATTTAATTCAAGGTGAAATATTATGGAAATTAATGAAATGCCGATGCAATAACAAGATTAAAAAAACTTTGAATATAAAATATATGAACCCTAAAACACAATTAAAAAAATCAACAGCTCCTAGCTCTTTGGAAGGTGAGGGGGAGGGGAGAAAAAGTGCCAAAAAATATTCGAAGCTAATCAAGTTTTCGCATGGCACCACCATCTTTTATGCTCCAATGTATATCAGAAAACAAAGAAATTAGACATATATTCAAATAAATTAATAAAATTCAAATAAAAAAATTAAAAAACGAAACTTTTTAATCCAAATAATATAACAATATGCATAGCAATACGATTCGTGACTGAAGCATATAAGATTTATTCTAGTGAAAACAGTTAAAATAATAAACAGATCAAAACTTGAATTAAATTATATCAAAGATTTATTGTAAATCAGGTCTCGCAGCGTTCCTAAAATTTATGGGATAGCTCAGATGGAAGAGCGTGGCTGCTTCAGCCAAGAGATCCCAGGTTCGAATCCTGGTCCGGACATTTTTCGTCCAGTTGGAAAATTACAACTCGTACGATTTCTTTGCCAATTTGAATAATTTTGTTAAAATTAATCTAGAATACACTTTTACTCAAATTAGAAAACCAATGTGGCATGAATTGAGTAATAAAATTTAAAAAAATCGCGTTTATCAAAATTATTAATTTGTAAAATTTATTTATAATGGGTAAATCTAAATCCAGAAAATTAACATAAGACATTCAACACAAAAATAAGTTATTTTAAATGTCATTAATTACAAGCTGCAAGTGTAGTCGTCGATTTATCTACAAGCTTTAAAACTTTTGTTAGACTTCAAAACATAATTGTATTTATAATACAAAACTGAAGAATTAATTAAAAAGTTATACGTTTTTTAACTAAATATAAAAATAGATAAAATGCTTTAAGAAATGTTAACGTTGATAGCAATTCCAAGGTAACAACATTTTAATTCCACAGGAAATTTTATGTTCTGCATAGATTTGGAAAACAAAGAATTCGCGAAAATAGTTCACTTCTGAGGGCGTGCTTTCCCTTTTGTTGGTAGGTGCATAGGAATACAAAACAAGCCAAAACCGCAATGAGAGTTTGTGCTCTAGCCAATCATTTAATGTGATGGAGCTGTTTAAAAGCTTATGGTAAAAATAAATATAATAAGGTACTGGAAACGGAGAGAAAAACTCAGAATTCGTCCAGGGAAAATATTAAAAAAAATGGCTTATGAAAGAAAAAGAACATTCATGAAATACATTCAAAGTTTACGACCATTTCTAGTTTGGCGGGAATATTTCAAAATTAACGACAAACGAAAGTGTGCACATTCACTGCTAACGGCTGAAATTAAAATATGTCGTTGGGGGCCACCGGAATAGTTACCGAACATGGATATTAGGGCGTATCGAAACAATCCAAATTTTTTAGATCTTTTAGCGGTAGTGCGGAAAAGTTGGGAACTCCCTTTATTAAAAAGTGTGCGGAATCTTAAAACTGTGGGTTGATATCTTCTGTCGCCTCAAAGGACCGAATGTTCCAAAAATTGGACTAAAAATGATTAAAATACAAAAATTAATAAATAATCACAGATTTTGCTGATCGTTTTGGGGTAGTGGTTACAAGTTACTGTTTTGTAACAACAACAACCATAGAAAATTGTAGAATTACAGGTTAATATCTTCTGTCGCCTCATTGGCTTCGAATTTTTTAAATTCAGATGCAGTTTGATAGTTTTCTGCATTACTGTTTACTGCTTGCACAATGCACAATCGAAACAGACTGGGTATGTCGATCTGCCAAACTAGTGGAACACCCTTATATTCACTTCGAGAAACAACAACAACAGCCATAAAAAGTTTTAGAATTATACGTTAATATATTCTGCCGCTTCATCGACACCAAATTTGGGAAAATGAAGGCAAAATTTTAAATAAATACACGTCATACTTACCTCATTTTAATGCGAACACAAACTTTATTTTACCTTTCGAGCATAGAAATGACAAAAGCATTACTGGCTTGTAATCATTTTTGGTCTCAAATTTTGACATGTGTTTTCTAGATTCTAGTGTCGCTCTAATAAATCTATCCCTGTTCTGCATCCCAACTGTTTTTTTGGAGGCTGCAGTGACTAGTTTCACAATCCGCTCCACCGCTTGTGTGTGGGAAGCAAATTTAATAAAGTCCCAGCAATACATTGACATACTGCCCTGTATCATCTTCAGAAATTCTTGAGAACTGATCTCTGTGAGAACAGGAGGCGATATCACATAACAAGCTCGCCAGTCAATGAGATCTACATAGTCTGTAGCTCCAAAATTAACAACAAGAATAACAAATTTGCGAACACAATTTTCGTCTGGGCTAATTTCTCTTGCCTTGATAATCCGCCGATCTGCAAGGGTCCTAATACGGCACCTATCATCAGATAATATGGCCAAAAGCATGTTTACTTGAGCCTCAAAGTAAGCGTTGTGAGAAATAACTGGGTCGATTATGTCACAATACTTTTTTGGCATATACCGAGATGAGCTGATGAAATGCCACAGGTGTCTAGCACCATCCTTTATGGAATGACGAATCTTAATTCGGAACCATGAGAGTACGTAGACTCTTAGAATGAATCCAACCAATGTTAGCAACTCATTTGATGTTGATATACAGTGTGATTCATAAATATCGAAACAATAGGCTATCTCCTTAAATATTGCTCCTACGCACATACTTCCAATTGCAAAGTTTCATAAAAAAGGTGCAAAATTTGATGAAATAAGTTGAAACTCCATGGGGGGTCTATTTGAGAAAATACAAAAATTAAATATTTATACGGCCCCCGTAGGATAAAATTTCCAGTTAGGAAATTTTTCCTTATCCATTTCTGAATTAAACAAAAAAAAATCCATCTTGATATCTGCAAAATTCACAGAGATATTAAAATCCAAAATTCGTGACTTACACCACTTAACCATACCTCTGAGCGACGCGATATCAGTTCATTTGAAATGGAAGTTAGGGATCGACCAAAAATTTACACATTATTAAAAGTCGATCTAAGACAATGCCTTAACTTTTAGATATAAAATAACAGCGTATAGATTTCTACGTTAAACTTGCTTGAGAAATATGCTAGATGTCTGCATGAGCCCGTTCTTGGCGCCAGGCGGTAACTGGCGCGGCCCGCTGGCCGGGCCGGGCCTTGTCTTTATTGTTATTATAACGTGTCCGGCAGACAATAAGTTTTATAAAAATAGTAATAGCGATAATGAACCTTTTGTTAACGGAATCAGTGGAAATATATTTTAATAAATTACACAGAAATATTTTCAAAAATTTAATTTTTGTTATACAGCTTCAAAAGTTATGTTTTTAAACCTATTTTTCATTTATTCCAAATGACGTTGTTTTTAAAAAATAAATATTCATTCAAATGCAATAGTCTAAGACAGTGGTTCCCAACCTGGGATACGCGTACCCCTAGGGGTACGTGAAAATAATATAGGTAATGGCGGAAATCACAAAAATATTTCAACTGAAAACGCATAAACAAAGTTGATAGTTTTGGATTACGAAGTAAGTCTCATGCGTAACTCTAATATGTTACTCTTACAATGAAGGAAAAGCCTCATTAGATCTAGTAATTTTTTGATAATAATTCAATGTCGCTACCTTCGTCCGCTTCCAATCATACTGCTTGATTACTTTTGTTTTCCCGAATTTTCGCGAAAATTGAAGAGAACCAAAAACTCAGTAAAACGTATTAAGATACTTGTTATCCTTCACAAATACAGAGCTTGTCAAAAGGGCATTTCCGTCTTATGCATATATTAAGGATGCGTGTATTAAACTTGACGCTGCTCCTGATTTGATATTATACCTGTCTTCGTTTGAACCTGATTTTAAAAAACTCAGCTTCATGAAAAAAGTCCAAGGATCCCCTTGAGAGCACTAAAAGCCATTTTTGGTTACTTGTCAGTTACTTGACAGCAATACTGTTATAATCTTTCATAACGAATTATTTTTTTTAATGTTTTCTTTGATGTTAAGCTAATATTATAAAAAGTAAAATTGACTTTAAAATGCAATATAAAAAATAAAAGGTTAGGAATGTCAATGCAACTTGAGTCAATTTGCTTAGCTCTGCTAAGAGTATTTTAATGATTTAATTAAAACAAACATGTCTGCGTTGTGTAAGTGAAGAGAAGCGTGTTTATGAGAAAAAGGAGTAATCCTAAATGAAAAGCCTAAGAAAGGGGTACGGGAAAGAAAAAAGGTTGGGAACCGCTGGTTTAAGAGTATAAATAATCATTAACCTTTCTATTGCGTATTTTTTGTAATAGATACCAAGTTTCCAGTAATCTTCCGTTATAAGTGTGTTTATTTTACCCAGGTTTAATACATTACAACCAGAAACTCTTTTAAGAAATTTAATTGAATAAATTCGACTTAAAACCTTTAAATTAAATAAGTCAAAGATTCATTAAACAAATTATATGGTTAACCATCACAAAAAAAAAATCAAAATTCTAACTCTATAAATACATAAATAAATAAAAAATAAATGTTTCCCGGACACCTTACAGTAACATTGTTTCTTGAATTACACGAATTTCAATTTGTGTCTGATCCCTCGAAACCTGACGAATTATTAAAACTGACCTATCTCTCTGAGTATTGCAGATATCAAGATGGAATTTTTTTTGTTTAATTCAGGAATGGATAAGGAAAATTTTCCTAATTAGACACTTTATACTACGGGGGCCGTATAAAAATTTAATTTTTGTATTTTCTCAAATAGACTCCCCATAGAATAGCAACTTATCTCATCAAATTTTGCACCTTTTTTTATGAAACTTTGCAATTGGAAGTATGCGCCTAGGGGCAATATTTAAGGAGATAGCCTATTGTTTCGATATTTATGAATCACACTGTATATAATCTCAGTATTCGATTGGAAGTTGTTAGCCAGCAGGACAAATTCAACGTTCCCTCTGAACAACAAACGCCAGAACTAATGGCTTTACAAATGTCTAATAAATATTTCTGATCTGAACTGAGGGTGGTAGGATCAATGTCTGGCAACTTGCATTCAATATTATTAAAAGCAACAATTGAAAGCTTTTCGCATCCTTTAAGGCAGTGGTTCCCAAACTTTTGGGCTTTCGGAGCCCTTTTTGGGAAGAATTTCTAAGGCGGAGCCCCTTAACCCCACCTACTCTATGGTTTACAAATTAATATTTTTTATGCCTATGGAGTAAAAGATCGGCTCGATAAGAGTCCGAACCAGAAGTTTCCAACATAGGGCCCAGGTTCTCAGTTTGGCCCTTTTCTTGATACAGAAATTCTGAATTCATACTAGAAATTTTTAAAATCAAATTTTCTATTATTTAACCCCTAAACAGTTTCATTTAATATTACTATTGTTGAACACAATAAATTAAAAATAAGGACTAAAAACCACCTTTTTGTGTTAAAATATCTGCCTTTTATAATCGATAATATGTTGCTATACCATTTTACTCCCTATTATCGACTCTATCCTTAATCTCTTTTGCTTTTCTTATTATTCCAAATTTATTCTTCCATTCCTTAAATTTCTCTACTTTTCCTTTTACTTGTTATTTAAAGCAATCTTATCTTTTCCCAACGGCTCACTATTTAATGACAATCAACTCAAATTCGACTGGGCGTAAAGTTGCTGCAACTAGGAAGCCCCTGAACCCGCATCAACTGTTCCGGACTGTTCCGGAGATAAATACAGCAAAAATTATAGTTTAAGATTTTTGGTTTATGAAAGCTTTTAGTAACGAAGAAAACTCTTCTTACCTGAGCGACGTTCGAGCAATACTGTTAAGGCTGCTCGTCAGTAAACTTCCCGATTCCCCTCGCTAATGTTATTCCTATGGGCGTAGGATGCATTCGTATTTTTAAAATGTCTCCTCGGGAAATTAATATTTTTAACTTCTGTTTCCTGTGTACTGTTCTTAAAGAATGTCTCTTTTTTTCTTAGTTATCAAAATATTTCTAAACTATGTGCTTAATTTATAGTTTTATGTGTTAAAATCTTAGCGAAACTGAATACGATTTTAACATTTCATATAAAATTAAGTATATATTTTAGAAAAAATTGACAACTAAGGAAAAAAGAGACTTTCTTTAAGAACAATACAAAGAAAACATAAGTTAAAAATATTAATTTTCCGAGGAGATATTTAAAAAATACGAATGCATCCTACGCCCATAATAACATTAGTGAGGGGAATCGGGAAGTTTACTGACGAGCAGCCTTAAGGGGATAGTGACATCAATTTTTAAAATAAAAAATATTCTTTCGGGATTTCCAGTATGAACTTGGAATTAAAGATCAATATATTAACCCTGTATGAGTCATGCATTGTATTGGGACTTATGTGAAACTATTATTATTTATGGCAAAAACCACACACACACACACACAGAGAGAGAGAGAAAAAAAAAAGGTAAGTATATAAAAAAGGTAAGTTATATAAGTTATATAAGTTATATAAAGGTAAGTTATACAAAAAAGGTAAGTTCGTTTACAAAGAGAGACTCCTGTATAATCCCAATAGGCTACTCTCGAAAAGAAAGAAAATCCGTAGGCCGAATCACCCATGAGTATGAGTAATTATATAAGACGTTTTCGCTAATCCTGCACTATCGTAATAGAATCATACGATTACGGATTCTTTTTTCGTTCTTCTTTACGTTTCTAATACGTAACATGTAACGAAACGTCGCCCCCGAGCTTCTTCTTTTGAACTATTTTTTAAAATAAAATAGTTAAACATTTTTTAACGTCTGATGAAAAATTTGAATTAAATTATCATATATAATCAGACATAAACACTAAATAAATACACTAAACATTAAATTAATATGTGCAAACGTTTCGGGCTATAACTTAGCCCCTCCTCAGTGCAATAACATACGCTGACCGGAGAGTTTTCAAACATGTATACAGTTACTAAAATAAATCAGTTAAAACTTAAAAGTTTTGAAACAACTTCCATTAAAGCAAAATCGTGTATTCAGGTGGAACAGCACAAGATTCATTGATCGGCGAAGTCTGTCTACGAGTGAACCAACCCTCGAGGAACACTCTACTCTTAACATTATTGCAGCTGGATCTGATTACTGCGATACTTGCGAAATCCGGAATATGATCTGTATCCAAAGAATGCTAATAGCAATACTTACTTTTTTTGATTACAGACATTTCTAAATTATATCAAATAAAAAAATTCTTTTGAAATTTCCGGTACGAATTCGTAATTTTAGATCGAAAAACCACGAGTATACTGGTGGTTGGCAGCGAATGTGTTAACCGACTTCTGAACTTTGTTTTCATACTTGTGTAAGCGGTGAATCCAGCTTCACACAGATAAGTCGTTGAGAAAGGGAGTAAAATTAATTTTGCTCTGTCTGACGATATTTTGTAATCCTCTGTCAAATGACACCAAAATTCTGTGATACGTTGGTTTTGAAAAGAGATTTCTATATTGATTTGAGATGTTAAATCAATGAGAGTATCGTATTCTTCTGATATTAAGCTGTGCGGGTTTTTTACACTGAATGGATTTAGTACCCTATTAAAAACGTCCAGCATCTTATTTTGAGCAGTTGGAAAGTAATGCTCAAATGAATCTATCACAGCGTCGAGATGATCTTGAATACTTTTCTGAAATTTGTGCATTCGATTCAGAATACTATACCTCGTAGCTTATTTTGAATCGATTTTTTAAAACACATTAAATGCATAAACATAAAATAAAGTAGTATAAACCAAAAATATTATATACAAAATGGATACATGTATAATGCAAATTTTTATAGGATTATAAAAGATATTTTCCAACCCAGTGATAGATGTATTTAGTTTTGACACACACAGATTCCTACATATGTTAAAAAAAATTTCCCTTGCAATATGCTAATTTCGTTCATGTTTTTATTATTTTCCTGGAACGCCGTGGAGCCCTTGAAAAGTATAGGCGGAGACCCAAGGGCTCCGCGGAGCACACTTTGGGAACCTCTGCTTTAAGGTTTCGTCCAATGCCTCCGGTGTAAGATGTGGAGCCAGATGACTTGGCGTTTATGGACTCAAACAGGTGTCGGAATGGCAACTCATTCAAATAAAGTAAGCAGATAATCCATTGGACTAGTCTCTAAAGTTTCAATTCAAGCCTGCGAATTATGCCTTTAGACAGTCCTGTGTTCACTACAATGCCGTCACACCCGAGGACAATAAGGCTGCTAAAATCATCCAATAAAGCACTTGTTACGTATTCGTAAATGCTATTAGATATATCAAGACTAGATCCGCTTTCAAGTTTAACATATCCCATATACGTAGAACCAGGCTCCGATACAATACAGCAATGCGCTTCTACAATTGTTTTTTAGAACTGCTTGTCCTCGAGTGTTTCTGATGTTAAGGTTTTGTCATGTCGTCCATCAAAATAAAGACCAGATAGAGTGGAACGATTTTCATTTGATTTTGAGACCAATTTTATGTAAATTCTCAATTTTTCCCTCCATATTTTATTTTTGCCTGTGACGAGGCTGCTGTCTGATTCCGATATTAAACCCAAATCTTGCATAACACGCAATGCAATAGCAGCCGTGGCTCTGTTGGAGACACCATACCTTTCACTAACAAGAACTGTGTTGTCCAGTTTTAAATGCATTTGAACACTCCTTGTGGGTTCCCACATTGCCTTCACTATTTTGGCAGACTGCCAAACCCAGTCTGTGTCGATTGTGTATTGTGCAAGCAGTAAACAATTATGCAGGAAACTACCAAAATGCGTCAAAATTTCCAAAATTCGATGCCGATGAGGCGATAGAAGATATTAATCTATAATTCTACAATTTTCTATGTTTGTTGTTGTTACAAAATAGTAACTTGTAAGCACTACCTCAAACCGAAGAGCGAAATCTGTGATTATTTATAAATTTTTGATTTTTAATCATTTTTAGTCCAATTTTTATAACTTTAGGCTCACTGAGGCGACAGAAGTTATCAACACACAGTTTTAAGATTTTACACGTTTTTTAATAAAGGCAGTTCACAACTTTTCCGCTCTACCGCAACAAGATCTAAGAAATTTGGATTTTTTCGATACGCCCTAATGGATATGCATAATATAAAATATGGAAATGAAACAGGTGTAAACTTTTTATAAAATGCATTGCAATTCGAATAAATCGTGACTTGATGACGTCATAAACTTTAAATGCTCTATTACTGAATTGCGTAAAAGAAACATATCCTTATAACTCCAAAATTGATAATCATATTAACTAACGATTTACTGCGTCGGATTAAGCGTCTCATTTCCAATTAAAATATATCTTTGAATTGAAATTTGAATGAAATACAGGATAATGAGAAATCAAAGAGTGTGGTAAATATGATTACAAATATCTCGGCAACTCATTATCCGATCGACTACATTCTTTATGTAAAATTTGTTTTTTTC
Source organism: Maratus michaelseni (assembly GCA_963931845.1). Lineage (NCBI taxonomy): Eukaryota > Metazoa > Arthropoda > Arachnida > Araneae > Salticidae > Maratus > Maratus michaelseni. The sequence continues at coordinate 94,087,857 of OZ007594.1, read as the reverse complement.
ATTGTTTTTCATATTCACTCCTTAAAATAAACAATTTCGAAAATTTGTATATACCTTTTATCAGATATTTCGAGAGTCCGAAAAAAATAGCTCCCGATAATCGAGGTAACTGAAATTCAAAAAGCTTCTTCCCATTGTTACATACTAAGTACATACCAAATGTCAAGTCTCTATCTTCATTTGTTCGGGAGATAGAGTGTTTACAGACACACACACAGACACACAGACGGACGGACGGCAATTTTTTTTCTAAAAATATGTTTTTCGGAATCTCCAGTGTCTGAAACGTGTAAATCTTTCAAAAATTTTCAAAACAATTACAAGACTTACCCTATACTACGTATGATGGGTAAGTAAAAAAATGCAACCTGCCTCTAAATATTTTTATTAGGTGACGAATATAACAATATTTTGAATATAATTGCTCAGAAGTCTATTGTAACGGAGGACTCACAAAAAAGTTTGTAACAGCAATTCAAATACATTTTTTGAAAAACATATATGTTTTAATAAAACTTAATGGAACATATAATGGAATTTAGAGAAAACAAATTTAATGAATAACATATTTGTCACATTTAAAAAAAATAAGTTAAGTTACCAATAGAGCAAATTATATGTAACATATAACGCAGATAAAAAAAAAATCACCAATCTTCATCAAATATATATTATTCTAATGTGTTCTGTTGTCTTGAAAAAAAAATCCAAAAAATATAAACTTTTAAAAATGAACTACCATGTAAAGAAAACATAATGTTTTTATATCTATATTAATAAAAGAAAGTTTCGCTCTGTGTGTGTGTGTGTATGTGTGTCTGTCTGTGATGGCTAGAAAATTGTAGCCCGTCTAGAAGTCTGTAAATTTAGGTTTGGATAGTCCAAGGTCTGGTCATGTGCTCCTGAGTCTCAGAATTTTAATATTTTGATAATTACCCAAGATATTAATTAGATTCCCATTAACCATAGCTTCTAAAATAGCATCTTTTAAATCAAAATGGCGAAAGAAACGAACAGGCGGAACATTTGCAAGCGGAAATGAACGAATTCGAAATTATTTTACTAATTAGAGAATTTTAAGAAAACTAATTGAGATATCAATTTGAAAATTTCTGAGCATATGTAAAAAAAATTCTGCATGTGACTATGTGATTTTTGAACAATTCGGTCGGTAATTTTTCTTAATTTATTCCAAAAACTACCAAAAATCTGCCGGCGCCAGTAAAAACAATCCGAGGAAGTTTCAGACAGGAATCTGCTTTCATTAAAAACTGAACTACAAAGACATCTGTTTCTCTGGCCGATCCCTCCATTTAGTTTGTGAAAATGAAAGGAAATAATTGCCAATTTTTACTAATGAACAAAAATTTAGGTAACTCATTAAGATATAGATTTGAAATTGAGGTCGGGAAGGGGTGTCATCTGCCGGCTATTTTAGCGTAGCGGCTTCGTTATGTTCTAATTATCAGAAAAATGTAATTATTTTATTAATGATCGCGTTAATGTAGGTGACGGTGGTTCTCTTGAACAAATTATTCATTCTATTTGTGGGTATGGGGAGGGAAGGGGTTAACGTCTTTCTCTGAGATTGTAGTTATCTCGGGCTTCGGGCAGCGCCGGGCGGGTTAGCTAGTATATAATATATTGATGGGTCCTTCTACAAATACTCATAATCATTGTGTATATATATGTAATAATAAAAAATTTTCGCCATTTTTCTTTAGTTAAATTATTCCAAATTCTTCAATTCTTTTTTCCCTCTCTTTTTAAAATATCTCTTAAATCTATTTTGTATTTTATTCCATAACTTAATCAAAATATTCTGTTATTTATCATTCTAAAAATCTTAATCTGTTAAAAGCTACACGTATTTATTAAAACCTTATTATCTTAAATTGCAACACTGCCTCTAAACGCACCTGCCTAATTTCTTCTTTTGAGACATTTAATTTTTATTCTTTGGAACTTTTATAATACCATTTTTATTTCTATTTAATTCATTCGGCATCCCATGATTCCAAGCGGTTTTCGCGCCCAAAGGCCTTTTTACCTTTTTAATTTGCCGCTTCTGTTAAAGAGTTTTAATCATACGTCAGAGACACGTCTTCGTGGCCTCATTTTTTCATCCATTAGCGAGAAAGCTCCGCCTTCTTTATCCCCCTAGCGCCCTCCGAACATGGATGCGAGTGGACCAGCTTGTTCGCGCGTTTTGTACCTTTGGGCCAAATTTTGAAGTATTTATACGGTTACACTGGCTTCGGAGACAGAATTTACACGAATTAGTGGTTGTCATCTAATTGCCGTCACTGGGGAATCTACACTAATGCATCGGTAGTATGTTCTTCAAGCTCTGCTAATTCTTCAAGATCTTCAAATGTGTTCAGTTTTTAATGAAGCGAAAGTTGGTGGAGTTGCTTTCATCTCTGTGATCACAATAAAGCCACTGCTCATCTATTAAGTTATTAAGTCTTCTTTTTAATGTTTTTGGGAAATTTCTTCTGGATTTCACTGCCTCTGCTCAATTTTTACGACTGCTAATACACTACGATTTCCGATGTGATATACTTCGAGATTTGTCTTCATGGTGAGCGACTCGAAGTGATGCCCTGTCCGGGTGTCATGACTACATTTCAATGATCTCGACTGCGGCTACCTCGATATGATTATCAGGTAATTTTAGTGGTTTCGGACTGAGATGTTCCGATTGTCTGGTGGAAAGAACGTTCAAGTCGACAGCAATAGCGATCGTCTATAATGTGCCAATTTTCGACAGGAATGTATCAAAAAATCTAGATTTAAAAAGGAGTTGTTAATAAAAATACAATTACAAGATATTAATCTTGTTAACAATGACATAATGTTAATGTTAATGTTTTTGGGAAATTTCTTCTGGATTTCACTGCCTCTGCTCAATTTTTACGACTGCTAATACACTACGATTTCCGATGTGATATACTTCGAGATTTGTCTTCATGGTGAGCGACTCGAAGTGATGCCCTGTCCGGGTGTCATGACTACATTTCAACGATCTCGACTGCGGCTACCTCGATATGATTATCAGGTAATTTTAGTGGTTTCGGACTGAGATGTTCCGATTGTCTGGTGGAAAGAACGTTCAAGTCGACAGCAATAGCGATCGTCTATAATGTGCCAATTTTCGACAGGAATGTATCAAAAAATCTAGATTTAAAAAGGAGTTGTTAATAAAAATACAATTACAAGATATTAATCTTGTTAACAATGACATAAAAAGCTTTAGAAAATATTAAACAAAATAAGAAAAGAATTGTAACAATTTAAAATAATAGATAACATACTTCCAGAGTATCATCTTACAAAATTTGTTGCAAATTGCTTGTAGAATTGTTGCTTAATTTGTCGTTCAGTTCTCGTCTGAGTGATAGTCCATCCAAAAAAGTTATTTGCATACCTCACAAACTGAACAGTTTACAAATTGAAAGAGAAAAATCCTTCAAATTTTAGATCTTACTGATCTTCCTTATGAAAGTCTATTTCAGAATTAAAGTTCATCTGAATGCTTTATATTTACTAGCAACAACTCGAAAATAGTACTAAGATTAATATTAACAACAATAAAACACAAATAATACAATAATAATAAGAAGAAGAAGAATAACATCAACAATAAAAATTTAAAATAATAATACTTAACAATAACAATAATAATAAGTTAATTTTCAAATATTAAACTTATGTTTGTCTGAAAAACTCAGTCCTGAATGGAATGCTAAGAAAAACTTAAGAGAAATGAGTATTTTGTTATGGTATAGTTTGTCTGAGAAATGGTAATTACCTAAAAAGGCAAATAGGTAATGTAAGCAGTATAAGAGTTTTTTACTCAACATCAAAATTACTATTACCATTATTACCTTTATAACTTCCATTACCTTTACTACTTTATTACTTGTTTACTTCTAGAAGTAAAAATTTATATATCTCAACATATTCAAATTCAAGTAGTATTCAAATTCAAGTAATTTTTAACCTCAATATCAAATTATAAATAGTATAACTAATAATAATAATATTCAACAATAAGTTCAGCAATAACAAGCATTATAATTCAAAAATATCACACTCTTTCTTTAATTACTTTCTTAAGTATATAATTAATATCTCATCCATATAGTAGTGAATGAGGTATGAAATATACTCAATAAAATACATAATACAAAAAAAGGAATAAATAAGAAAAATTCGTGAAAACAATCATTATTGTGTAGATGATGGTTATGCAACTATCTTGCTTTCAGTCAAACAAGAAAACATAAGTTGTGAAATGAAAAAATGTGACCTTGTAGCATATTAAGAAAGGTTGGACAATTCTCAATTAGTATTAAGATATCATATTTGATTAGTTTAAGATATAATTTAATCCAGTTTATTTTATTAGTTTAGTTAATGCTGTTTAATTTATTATTCTAATCTAATCCAATTCAGTATCAGAAACTCCTAACTTAAATCAACTAAATTACGCCAGCATAAAAAGTTGACTCAAGTGGAAACTTCAACAGTGACACTCTCGTGTGCACAATCAAGAACACCACGGTTATACAGAAGAGAATTGATTAGTTAATTATTAATTTATTTTATTTCGTTTATTTTTGGATTATATTAAAATCAAGACGAAACATTAGTTTGTTGTTGGTTCTCATGGGATAATTTTAATTGATCAGGAGGATAATAAGGGCGTAATTTTGATACATGTACTATTTCAGTAGGTTTATTTTGAATTTGTCTATCAATTTCAAAATTGACATCAGATAACTTATTAAGGATTTGATAAGGACCACTAAAGACTTGTGAAAGTTTTCTGGTATTAGGATATTGGAACTCTTCATAAATTACAAGATCTCCAATCTCAAATTTTGGTTCTAGATAATTTCGATCATAATATTTTTTACTTCTCCAATAGAATTCATCAGTGCGTTTTTTAGCAAGTTTAAGGGCTTCTTGAACAGGAGGGTAATAATTTTGTTGAAGAGGAGAATCATAGGGTAATTGGCCAAAAAGTAAGTAAGCAGGAGGGAATTTAGTGATAGAATGAGGGGTATTGTTATACTCATTAACTACTTCTGTCAAAATTTTTGTCCAAGGATTTTTGGAGTTGGTAGAATTGACTTTACACTTCAATCTAGTAACTATTGTCTGGTTCGCTCTCTCACATTTGCCATTCGTTTGAGGATGATGTGATGTGGTTAAACGTTGCTTAATATTGTGGTTTCGCAGAAATTTTTTAAATCTAGATGAAGTAAAGGCTGCATTTCTATCACTTAACACTTTTTGATGGGTCTGGACATTAAGAATTTTATTAAAACGGAATAATTGTTGTGGTGTTTGAATATTAAAAACTTGGTTTAGACAATTAGTATAAGTTTCTGTGGTAACACTTTTTGAGGTGAAAGCCCAAACATATCTAGTAGCATGGTCGATGATGATGTGTAGATATTTTTTGGTGGAGTTATAATAATTGAATCCTCCCACAGTATCAATAGAAAGACATTCAAAAGGTTGATCTGTGGTGTGCATAGCTTGTAATAAGCCAAATTTTTTCTGTCTGGGTTTTTTATTCTTTTGACAAATATCACAATGTTTTACAAAATTGGTTATATCTTGCGTCATGTCAGGCTAATAATAATTAGGGGAGATTAAATTTAACATTTTTTGGATACCAGGATCACCAAATTTTTCATGAGCAACATTTAGTATTTTTCTCCTTAAAGACATGGGGACTACTATTTTTCTAAAACCTTTCTTTTTTACTATCATAAGTCCATTTTCCTTTAGATAATTTTTACCACACACATTATCTTTTTCCTGCCTCTCTATAATTTCTTTAACGTCCAGAAGAAAAGTAAGTGGTTGAATAAAATGTGAAACTGGGTTTCTCGACAACATGTCGGCTTCGACATTTGTGGATCCCTTTTCGTAAACTATATTATATTCAAACATGCTCAACTTCAAAGACCATCTAAATAACCTGCCTCTCAAATGTTTAGTATTTTTTAACCATACAAGAGATGCATGATCAGTATGAATGGTAAAATTTACACCATGAAAATAATGATAGAATTTGTCTAAGGTGTCAATGATGGCAAGACACTCTAACTCGGTAATAAAATAATTCTTCTCATAACTTCTCAATCCTCTAGAGTAATAAGCAATTGGATGTAAAAAATTATTACTATCAGGTTGTTTTAAGACTGCACCTACTGCCACCTGTGAGGCATCAACAAACATATGGAGGGGTAACTTAGGGTCATAAATTTTTAAGATAGGTTTGGCTATTAAGGCATCTTTTAATTTTTGAAAAGAATTTTGACAATCTGTATTCCATTCCCATAGTGTATTTTTTCTGAGTAATCTGTTAAGAGGGACTCGAATTTCGGCATATTTATCTATAAACTTGTGATAAACATTGATAGATCCTAAGAATCTCTGAAGCTCCTTTACATTTGAAGGGGGTTTTAGTTTTTTTATTACTTCAATATTAGCATTAGCAGGAGTTAATGTGCCATTCTGGATGGTATATCCTAAGAAGTTAATTTTATTTTGGACAAAATTGCATTTAGAGAATTTAAGTTTAATGTTTTCGCGTCTACATAATTCAAATATTTGGTTTAAATGTTGCATATGTTCTTCTAATGAGGAAGAAAAAATAATGATATCATCAAAATAATGGCAAGCAAAGTCTATTTTGTATTTAGTAAGTATTCTTCTAAGGGTTCTATTAAATATCGGGGGGCCTAATTTAATCCCGAAGGGCAGAACTAACCATTCAAAGAGCCCAAAGTTGGTAGCAAAAGCCAATTTTTCAGTATCGGATGGATGTATGGGTATGTGCCAGTAGCCAGAGGCTAAATCTAAAGTTGAAAAATACTGCGCACTACTCAGTTTATCTAAAATTCCATCGATACGAGGTAGGGGTTCTGCGTCATTTTTCATTATTGCATTTAATTTTCTATAGTCAACACATAATCTAGTTTTTTTACCTTCTTCTCTTTTCATTACTAATGTAACAGGGGCAGAATAGGGACTATTGCTCTCTTTAATTAAACCTGCATCTAATAGTGAATGAATTTGATCAGAAATCTCTTTTTCTTCTAAAGGGGAAGTTCTGTATGGCCTCAGAGATATTGGTAGGTCAGAATTAAGAAGAATACGTTGCGGTTCGATATTAATTCTCCCGACATCAAATTTATTTTTAGAAAATATATCTAAATAATCCCTTATACTTTCCCTTAAAGTTTCATTTTCTATAGAATTTATTTCCCCAATTAATTTAGAATTATCAACATTAGATGGAACAAAGGATTGAGGAGATGTGATCTTTCCATAATCGGGTTGCACTCTCTGATAATCATAGTTAACATTAAAATGAAGTAACCTTAATTTATCACTGGATATGTTCTTAGATTCATTTAAAACAAGGTCTCCTTGTAATACTCTACATGTAGCACAGTCAATAATTAAATTAAACTTACAGCATTCTTTTAAACCTAGTATAGCATAATCTAAATTTGTATTACATATTAAAAATCTAATATTTTGTTGCACATTACCTAATTTAAACAATAAATTACAAGCTTTATCTATTACAACAGTTCCTTTGGCTTGGCCAATAATAACAGGTGGAATATTTATAACTTTAGCATTTAAGAATTTAACAAATTTAAAAGGCAAAATACTTATGATTGAGCCAGAGTCAATCACACAAGGTAGTTCCCCGTTATTTACATATCCTGATACAATTAACTGTCATATATTATCAGTAGATGGTTGTGGTTGACTAAGAGGGGGTGCAGAAGATTGCAGAGGCCTAACATTGAATACACAATCCCTCTCCCAGTGATAAGCATTTTGGATACCTCTATTTAAACACATTCGACATGGTCGACTAGGAATCCTTCTTTGATAATGATTGACAGGCAATCTGGGACTATAATTAAATGATAAAATAAGAACATAAAATGAAGTTACTCTTGTAAAATGAAGTAATATAGGAATAAATATCAGAGCAGTTCAAAACTTTCAGTAATATTTGTGAGCTTAACCAAATAAAATAAATTTTTTAACAATACATAAGAATAAATATTAAATTTCGTAAGTTCTAAATATTCAGGATAAAAGGAACAAAATTCTTCTAAAGTATTCTAAGAACAATTTTTGTTCTATATAAGCCAATAATAACAAATCAATAAAATAAGAAATCAATAAAAATAAAAGAATAATTTAACTTACAGACGTCACTTCTGGGATAAATTTATAAACACTTATGAGTGATAATTTGACAACTAATCGGTAGTTGTTCTCCAATATCACTGGGAAGTCTCCAAAATGTTTTTATTACACAGGTCATCAGTTATCCTGACCGGCTTTTTTGATACATTCCTGTCGAAAATTGGCACATTATAGACGATCGCTATTGCTGTCGACTTGAACGTTCTTTCCACCAGACAATCGGAACATCTCAGTCCGAAACCACTAAAATTACCTGATAATCATATCGAGGTAGCCGCAGTCGAGATCGTTGAAATGTAGTCATGACACCCGGACAGGGCATCACTTCGAGTCGCTCACCATGAAGACAAATCTCGAAGTATATCACATCGGAAATCGTAGTGTATTAGCAGTCGTAAAAATTGAGCAGAGGCAGTGAAATCCAGAAGAAATTTCCCAAAAACATTAAAAAGAAGACTTAATAACTTAATAGATGAGCAGTGGCTTTATTGTGATCACAGAGATGAAAGCAACTCCACCAACTTTCGCTTCATTAAAAACTGAACACATTTGAAGATCTTGAAGAATTAGCAGAGCTTGAAGAACATACTACCGATGCATTAGTGTAGACTCCCCAGTGACGGCAGTTAGATGACAACCACTAATTCGTGTAAATTCTGTCTCCGAAGCCAGTGTAACCGTATAAATACTTCAAAATTTGGCCCAAAGGTACAAAACGCGCGAACAAGCTGGTCCACTCGCATCCATGTTCGGAGGGCGCTAGGGGGATAAAGAAGGCGGAGCTTTCTCGCTAATGGATGAAAAAATGAGGCCACGAAGACGTGTCTCTGACGTATGATTAAAACTCTTTAACAGAAGCGGCAAATTAAAAAGGTAAAAAGGCCTTTGGGCGCGAAAACCGCTTGGAATCATGGGATGCCGAATGAATTAAATAGAAATAAAAATGGTATTATAAAAGTTCCAAAGAATAAAAATTAAATGTCTCAAAAGAAGAAATTAGGCAGGTGCGTTTAGAGGCAGTGTTGCAATTTAAGATAATAAGGTTTTAATAAATACGTGTAGCTTTTAACAGATTAAGATTTTTATAATGATAAATAACAGAATATTTTGATTAAGTTATGGAATAAAATACAAAATAGATTTAAGAGATATTTTAAAAAGAGAGGGAAAAAAGAATTGAAGAATTTGGAATAATTTAACTAAAGAAAAATGGCGAAAATTTTTTATTATTACATATATATATATATATATATATATATATATATATATATATAATCGAAAGACAACAAAAATAGTTTTATTATACATATATAGTGATTGAGGGTTGAGCAATACTAGAGTGCATATTTTTTTCATTAGATACTTTCTTATAAATACATAAAATATCACATCAAAGAACACCACACATAGAATATTTTTTTACAAAGCATTGTAAAACATAAATGTTCAAGTTGTGCATATTTTTTTTCCAAGACATATTTATAATAAATAATAGAAATAAGCCCTTTGATTTAAATCTAAAACGTAGTTTTTTCGTGTTTCCAAGTCTTATTTTAAGGTGTTCCTTTCCCGTTACAGTTTTAAAATATCCGTGAACATTCATCAGAATCAGTATTCTTGTGATTTCCGTAAGAATAATTGAAGTAATACTTATGAAAATAGAAAAATATGTTTTTACATAAATTTAATTTTGAAGTTGTTTTTCTTCTAAATATAAAATAGGAAAGAGGAACTAATAAAGTTACTTTTGAAAAACACAATAATCACTCAGATAAAAACTATTATAAAGAAAAATGCTTTTTTTTAAATGAAATTTGAGTCTTTATTGTTGCGTTAAAAAATCAGGAGGTGTATTTTTTAACGACAATTTACTGTAACTTTTTAAGGGAAAAAAATTATATAAATTTAGAGAAAATTGTTTCCGGGAAACCAACGAAAAAGCATTTTATTGTCATTTTTTTACAGACTTAAATGAAGTGAGTTAAAGAAATCACGAAAATGTCTGATATTTGAAGTCAAAATTTAGAGGAAATATTACTGACCTAGCAGAAAAAGAATAATAGGGAAACTATAATAGAAATTTTGAAAAAGGTGAAAGTTACAAATTGTAAACGCTATAAAAATATTTTCGAATTCCTTTTTTATAAACTTCATTTACTCTAAAAAAGTTAAAATATATCTGAAAGCATAGACCGTCACTAGATTTGGTTTGTTGTTTGATTTAATTGTATGTTCCCAGTACATTTAAATATTAGAAGAGAAAGACGGAAAAACGATTAACAGATATATCGTATTTACGTATGTGTAATACGCATCAGATTTTAAAGAAGGGAAAATATTGAATGAAAAAGCTTCTCGCAAATCTAAGAATTTGAAATAAAAACATATTGGAAAAATCTAAAATACCTTGTAGGAAACAGAATCGTCATCTTAACACTCTTGAAATGTAATTTCTTAGAATTAAGACGGAAAAGAAATACTGTGCCTTTGTTTTTAATAAACAATCTAAGTCATGTAAAAGTGCAATCATTTAATTTATATTTCTTATTTAAATTCATATTCCTAAAATTTCGTAGCGAAATACATCAATTACTTGCAAAGATTTAATAAAAACGTGTTATTTCACACACAGTTGTCAAGAATGTGCAATGCACACCCCAGTTTTTTCATCTAAAATATTAAAAAATATATACGCTTTATATGCGCGTAAATAAGATATAAGCTATTAGTACATTTCCATTTAGTTGGTCAACAACAATTATTAGAAACTTCTTCTCATACTTTACAGGTGAATTTCCATTTGTTTAAAAAGAAATAGAAGTACTTTGCTCTTATACTAACGTTTGTATGAGTTAATGCCGTTAGTCAGTCAACTTCGAAATTTCCCTAGTTAATGTTAAACTTATGGGTATAGAATGATTTCGTATATTTAAAATATCTCCTCGGTAAATTAATATTTTAAACTTCTTTTTACTTTGTACCTTTCTTAAAGGATGTCTCCATTTCTATTATCTATACTTAATTCAATATTTTACGAGTTAAATTTTGGCAAACTGTCTGTAAGATTTTAACACTTCACATAAAAATAAGTATATATGTTAGAAATATTTTGAAAACTAAGAAAAAAAGAGACATCTTTTAAAAAGTGTACCCAGTAAATATAATTTAAAATATTAATTTTATGCGAAGATTTTTTAAATATACGAATGTATTCTACCCCACTAGGTTTAACATTAGCGGGGAAAATTCAGAAGTTGACTCACTAATAGTTTTAAGCCGTAATTAAAGGAGGGGGATATCTATTAGTACTAAAATCGTTCGAAAATAAGAGTGTGAGCCTAAATAAAATTTGATCTTTTAAAGATTACAATCTAAGAAGTATCAAGTCTGTAATCTGCTTAAATAATTAAATTATAGCAAAAAAGAAAAAAAAAACAATTATATACATATCCATTATTTTATATTAATTAGTTTTGCATGGCATACCGTAAATTATTATATATACATATATATTATGGCCTTTTCACAATTAGGCATTCTGCAAGTGGGATTCACATTAGTTGTTTTGGGTTCAAGTTGTTTGCAAGTTGGGTTTTGAATGTTGCTGGTCGGGTTCGGGTATTCACGGTTTTTTACAGTAAGTCCTGAATATTTTTCAGATAGAAAAAACTAACTATTTTAGCATTAATGCGTAGATATAGGTTCATTTTCTACGTAAAATATAAGATTGATATTTAAGGTAGCACTGTAGACTCTGTTTCCATAATTGTATTAAAATATGTACTAATATTCTTTTATTTCTGGTTCTTAGTTTTGGGTTGAAATGTGTCGGGTTGCGGATCGGTAAAAATTTCTCTTTTGGTCAGCTTTAACCCAACCCACGCAGGACTTCAATCCAATCTCCTATATTGAGTAACCACAACGGACCAACGCTCTTAAATTTCTATTTATTAAGAAGTTTAATTTACAGTGATTAACAAAATACTGACATCTATCTTTTACTATATTATTACTTATATAAGAATTTTTAAGGGTTGTAACAGTTTTCATGTGTCATCTTCCAACTGGAAGGTATGTTTCTAATGTGTTTTCTCTTTACAATGTGTTTATTATTTGTTTTTATTACTGTTTATTTAAGTTTTTTATTACAATTTTGACATTAGTTTCCTGCTTGATGATACTTTTAGGTGCATGAGCGAACTAACCTCACTACACATTTGACGTGCTTATATATGGCATTCATATGGAAAACATACATCAGTGCAATATCCCCAAGGTAAGCGACAGTCTGTCTAGCCTACAGGCAGTAAATTCCCACAGAAACAAACAACCGTTCTTAACATCAAGAAAAGTCTATTGACTTTCGTAAGACGCGCTCGAATCTGTCATGTGTCCTTTCACAAGGTCATATTTTGCAACGAATTGGCGGGCACTTTGTCAAAAGAAGCCACAAAAAACAGAACATATATTTTAGCATATATTTAACATAGCTTTTCACACCCACCTAGCTACAACAAACAATCATTAAAAACAAATATACTAAAAAACTGGCAAGTGCATTGGCACTCCTCAACAAAACGCCGACATACTCATATGCTAATCCCCAAAGTCTCCTACATACTATTGTACATCCTCCATACTAAGCCCCAGCAGTGGCTAAGAGGTTCTGCTCTCAAAGCTAGTAGATAAAAGGTGCTGGGTTCAAATCCCTGTCTCGCTTGTAAACCTAACCGTTCGGAGTTTTCCATGGTTTTCTTCGAACCTTGCCTTAAATACGGGTTAGGATCCTTTTGAAAGACCTCCACGGAGGGCAATCTCCCTAGGGCCTATATCTCTCGAGATAATCGGCCGTCATAAATCAACCAACCAACCAACCTCCTATACACTGCAGCTTTTCTTACTGATCATGGACCTTTGTGCCAGTACCTACACAAATTCAAATGTGCATCTTGAGACCAATGCGAATGTGGTGAACAACGTACAGCGTCACATCCATATTTTCACTGCAAACTGACAAGCCAATGGCATCTCAGGTAGATCCGAAACCTTTCTAAATATTGGCTCACAATTATCCTCATTCGTACACTTCTTATGAGGAAACTGAAAAACATATATGGCTATCTAAAAAAATTGACTACCTATCGAATTTAACTTAGGAAACCCATCTGTCGGTTCACACTTCCTCTAGTATCTGTCTTGTCGCTCGTAGAGCTCTGACAAAGAAACACGCCCTTGTTGCAAGGAAATTTCGCTGATGCACCCAAAAGCCCCCACCACGTTCTGATTAACCTCGCGACACGGTGTCGCGTGGGTAATCTGTTTTCTGGCAGCGAGGATCCACTCCTGTAGAAGCCTTAATCAGTGCCTATCCCTTGATCGCGGTTCGAACATCCCTGGCACGGCCGGCCATAGGCCGAGTTTCTTTTATTCTTACATTTATGGAAATGCCGTCCATTGTCGTGGCTTCAGCTCCTGCTGAATATTGTAATTTTTGTTGTTCTTCCCTTGTATGTGCAGTACCTCTTAGGCAATGAAATCAAGCGGCTACCTTCTTTGCTGCTAATCACGTTAAATAATGCTTTATTTTGGCGTTTGGAAGGAACATGACATAACATGACTTTTATTCACACAGTTTACATATTTATAGTTCAACACAGTTTTACATATTTATGTACAAATATGTAATATAACATGTACAAATCATGATGTTTATATTGTAATATGCATTTCTCTATAATTTTTAAATATAATTTACATAAAAATGAATTTTAAGTATAAATCCTCTCAAATCATTATTTTAAAATATTTTCTATGTAAGTTATGCTTTAATATTGATATTTTATGCAACATAAAAGTCGTTCCGTAAAGGAAGAATCAATCTTTAATAAAAATGAATAATGCATCAAACTGAAGTTTTTAGTAATAAAAAGTTTTCTCGAAATCTAGTATATTTTGTTTGACAATATTTAATTTTTTAAAAGAATTTTGATGAGTGTTGTCACTTACTTCTCCAATTTTACACTCCATTAAATTATTCATTGTATCCCACTAGTAGTTTGAAATATTTCACGCATCACAGATTCTTAATTGTAGAACGTATTTGCGCTACATTGATGGAAGGGAGTCATAAAATATTCATCATAATGACATTTTTCATAAAAATATTTTTGATATTTTAATATTAATGAGTATTCTGTTTTCAATGCTTTAAAAATATTCTAAAAAAAGTGATAAATATGAGTAACGTTTCTAAACTTGTTATTATAATTTTTCTAGGAAGCGCTTTCAAATGAAAAAAAAATGATTAATTGTATAAATTACTGTTTAAACTTCATTAATAAATTAACTACAGAAAAATTCCATAGATAGACGAAAACGATACTGGAAAGAAATTTACCAGTAACAGTTATATATTGTTAAGGAATTTATTTTACAGTGTAATATTAAAAGTAAGTCCTACAGCTTTTATGAAACCGAAGCTTAAATAGACTATTAGCATTTTTATTTCTCAATTATATTCGAAAATCCATATTCCATCTCATAATAAAAATGCTTAAATTATATACTTTTAAAGTTTGTTTGATACAAAAGAAAACAAATATAGGATCACCGTTAGGTTCATTATAAAAACATTATACGAATTAAAACTTTTATTTTATTCTTTGATTAATTTGAGCTAAAGTCACAGTCATCGTTTGGATTTTCTTTTGACTTACTATACTTTCAAATAAAGTTTAACTGATGCATACAAAGTAATTTACTCTTTTTTCAACAATGATCTTCAAACAAGTATTATATCAACAGGTGAAATAGTAATAAGCATTTGTTTGGACTTTCTTTTGACTTATCGTACTTTCAAATAAAGTTTAACTGATGCATACAAAGTAATTTACTCTTTTTTTTTCCAATGATCTTCAAGCATGTATTATATCAACAGGTGAAATAGTAATAAGCATTTGTTTGGATTTTCTTTTGACTTACCGTACTTTCATATAAAGTTTAACTGATGCATACAAAGTAATTTACTTTTTTTTCCAAAGATCTTCAAGCATGTATTATATCAACAGGTGAAATAGTAATAAGCATTTGTTTGGATTTTCGTTTGACTTACCGTACTTTCAAATAAAGTTGAACTGATGCATACAAAGTAATTTACTCTTTTTTTTCCAAAGATCTTCAAGCATGTATTATGTGAACAGGTGAAATAGTAATAAGCATTTGTTTGTTTCAACAATATAAGGTAATATTTGTTAAAAAAAAATAAATGTAGTTCAAATGAAACATACAAACTAAGAAAAAACTGACAGGGTTACAACATCTGGTAATCTTTAACATTAAAGCTTGTTCAGGGAGTCTGTTTTTGGTTTTAAAACAAATGCATTTATAAGGTACTTTACCTAAAAAAAACTTGTTCTTCAGGTAATGATTTACGGGATTTTTTTTTAATGGATGAGAAACAGATAACACAACTACACGTTTTCCGTTTTCTGAAGTAATTTATTAAAATATGCTTTATTTCCTTTACAGACATTCTATTCGTTTGTCGGATGGAATTTCGATATTTTAAAGGCGTTTACCTATTTGAGAAATTTTTTTTTCGAAATATGATTATGTTAATAGTGCATTGTGATTAAGTAAAAATGGCGTAACGTACAATTGAGTAAATCTTCAATCCCACTTTATATCCTAACAAAGCGAATATCAGATATTTCTTCAAAAACAGGCTTTTTTTAAGATGAAACCGATTGAAAACGCATCACGTGATAGTCAACCCCTCGTAACTTCGGCTATAACGAACAAATTTCTGTTTGCATCTCCATTGATAGATATGAGGTTTAATTCCACCAATCGAAGAACTATAGAAACTAGGGATCCAACTAGGGCTTCCCGGAATAGAGAATATACGTGAATACCATTTATTTATTTTTTTATTGAAAACTCTAATAGATTTTTTATATTTAATATATATTTTTTTAATTTCTCCCAAAGAGCACTTTTATATAGAATATGTAAAATAAAAGATATATATTCAAATAAAATTTTGAAATTTATTAAAATCGGTAATTTCCTATTGGCCTCGTGCCAGAAGTTAATAGCCGCAGAAATCCCTAAAAATTTTGTTATCTACAGCATTTGCTTTTATTCTCATAATTTCAGTGGTTTTAAGCGACTATTTCAATTACATGTCTATCAAATTTGTGTTTTATTTATACTATTTCATTTATTGATTAATGAAGTTTTTAATTTCGTTATTGAACATTAGCTAGAAACAAATTCTGAACTTTTTATTCGTTTAAAGTGCAAACGGATTAATATTTTTTTAATCGTCTGCAAGCGATAGAGACACGTTTAACAAAAATCATGCTTGAAATTTAATTTAAATGCTATAATAAATGAGTAAGTTGCGATACTTAAGTAGATTGCATTTGAAAGTAAATTTTTTTTCCTATATAATGGCGTAAAATTTTAAAATATGCGTTGTTCAAAAATTTGAAAATTCGCAGTAGCTAAAATTGCAGAAACAAAATTTTATCGTCAAGTGTTACCATTCGCAAAATGACGTCAGCGTTACGCACGGATACGTTTGTCTTTTATAATATAGATAGTTGTTTTGAATTCATGGGCATTGCGCTTTTTAAAAAAAAACATTTTAAAACTCAGGTTGCTATTTTGCAGTTTGGAATTGAAATGAAGTAGTTGAGTTAAGTAGTTATAATGTTGAATGTGTCCAGACAAGAGAAAAAAAAATCTTTGCAAGTAATTATTTTATTTATTGATTGAAACTTCATTAGTTATACGAAAATTAATTATCTGAGCCTGTTCGTTTTAAACACAGCCTGGATTATTTCGAAATTACAATTTGACTGATGAACTCTGTCACAGGGAGTTGTGTTCTAAGAAATACCAAGCACATAGGATTCCCGGGTTTAAGAGGCGCGAGGTGCTGCCCAGTGTACATACCATAACAAATGGGGTGATAAGTTCCCGGTCTAAAAAAGAAAACACAACTTTTTAACAAAACTTTATAACTTTTTGACTTTATAACTTTTAAACTTTAATAAATAACATAACTTTAATAATAAATAATAATAATAATAATAATAATAATAATAATAATAATAATAATCTTAGAATAATAATTTAATAAATGAATAACAATAATAATTTGATATTAAATATCATAATTTTATAACGAAAAAGCTCCAAACAGTGCTCAGAATCATCGACTCGTTGTTGTTTTTGGTAAAAAGTCAACACGCGCGGCAGCCACTTTAACAACAGCTTTTTCATAGACAAATGTTCATTCAAAATAAAATCTACACGTTCCTTGGATATCTTTAGTGTCTGAGATACCTCCTGCAACTTCACTTTACGGTTCCCCAAAACGATTTTGTGGACTTTTTAATGAGTTTCGGAGTAACCACCTTTTTTGCGTGGTGCATCACTGGTGTCCATACGACCACGTTTAAATTTAGTAAACCAGTCGATAATGGTTGATTTACCTGGTGCAGTGTCCGGATAACGCTTATCAAGCCAAGCTTTTGTTTGAACGGTGTTTTTTCCCATCAAATGACAATTCTTGAAATTCTTGTTTATCCATTTTTTGTTTATAAACAAAGTCGTTCAACTGAAACTACTATAACGTTTTATCCACACGGCGAATCGTCATGACATTTTTTCTGCTACCTTTTAAAGGTTAGTATTTACTAAAAAATACATCGGTTCGGCGATTGCAACGCGATCTGTGTTCCAGACCGGGAACTTATCAGCCCATGTGTTACATGACAATCGTTTTTAATTTAAAATGCTCATAGATATTTTACATTTAGTACATTTTCTTAGATTGCCTAACAACTATACCCAAAAGCGCTTTTGAGACTTTCATATTGGTCGAATGTCAGCAGTCAAAACATTTTACTATTTATAGGATTTGGATTATTTTAGTGTTTAAGCACATAGTTACATTTCCTTTCTATTAAATTCGTGTAGTATTTATTTATTTATTTGTGAAGTTTTAATTTCATTTTTAGTCCTGGAATATTACACTCGAAAAAAAAAATCTGAATTATTTACATTGTTTTAAGTGCATAGGTCTAATCTTCCACAATTTGATTGCACGTATATTTAAATATATTTATGATTGAAAATTATTTAAAACACGCAAAAAAAAAAATTCAGTATATTGAGATACAATTTTAAAACAATTTTCATTTGAAAGTAAATCTTTTTTTTCTATTTCAGGGTGTAAAAGTTTAAATGCGATGAAAAGAAATTAAGAAAATTGCAGTAAAAGCGAGATGTATCAGTCAGGTACATTTTGAAACAAGGCAGCAGGATTCCTCCATAAATGGGTTTAATTTATGAATTTTCGTGAACATGGTTACTGGCAAATTTTCTGTCATTTCTTGTCTGTAAATGCTATAATAATTGAGTAAATTGCGATACAGTTTTTAAACAGATTGCATTTGAAAGTAGATTTTCATCCCTATATAACAGCGTAAAATTTTAAAATATGCGATGTTCAAAAATTTGAAAATTCGCAGTAGCAAAAATTGCAAAAACAAAATTTTATCGTCAAGTGTTATCATTCGCAAAATGACGTCAGCGTTACGCACGGACACGTTTGTCTTTTATAATATAGATAGTTGTTTTGAATTCATGGGCATTGCGCTTTTTTAAATAACATTTAAAAACTCGGGTTGCAATTTTGCAGTTTGGAATTGAAATGAAGTAGTTGAGTTAAGTAGTTATAATGTTGAATGTGTCCAGACAAGAGAATAAAAAAATTTGCAAGTAATTATTTTATTTAACCATTTTTGTTTTAACCATTGTTCCAACTTTAATATCCTTGAAACTATATATTCATATTCGCGCCAAATTCTTGCCAAGCTTGGCAACATTTGGTGAAATATCGCCAAATTTGTCGATAAAAATAGGTTGCTATAAATGAAGCCATCTTGGCTATAGCTGACTAATTTGGCGAAATTCTAATTGTTGGCGAGAAATGGGAATGAACTTCAGTAATTGAGTTTAACGAATTTTAGCTTCTTGTTTTCTAGTAAAATTAGCTAAAATCTTAAAACTACGGATTAGGAAAGCTACCTTTTCCTCCCGGTATAGGCCGGAAAGAATTTTCTTATTTATATGTTTCACTGCAATAGCTTAGTCGAGTTTCTCGTGATTATCCTCCCAAACCATTAAAAATAATGATCAATTGCCTAGCTAAAGTTATTTTGTGTCCACCATTCAGTTCGACAAGGTATATTATGGCAACTACAGTGTTTTTTTATACGAATCTCTCGCAGCTTCACAAAGAAAAACTAAACATGTATTAAACATTGTTTAAAATAAAATATTTTAAACGTGTTTTAAACACTTGTTTTAAACAAAATGTTTAAAACATAACAACCGTATGTATAACCAGCGTTTGATCTTTCTGTTTATATATCAGAAAAACATTCTACTTATAAATATTAACATTTTTATCCCTTCCTATTTTATTTATCTAATTAAATTTGAAGCATCACAGTAAAGTATCAGCTTCACAATATTTTTCTTACGCAATGTGTCTTTACTCCCACATACGGAAAAATGAGAAAATATCAAAACAATCTGACCCATTCATTAAATAAAACTTTCATTACACAATTTGTCATGTAATATTTAAAAACTAAACAAAATGTTACGATGTCAAATTACGGCAAAATTCTACTTTTTACATTTTAAACTGTTTTCCTTTCGAAGTTGATGGATGCAATTTATAAAATTGCATTTTACTATTCTTTTGTGAATCTATTCGATTATTTTCTACCTGCATTGCAAGCCGTTGCTTTGCATATGTATTTTATCAGATCTATCAAGTTTTGGAATGAAAACACATACGAATCTAGTTTTTAATTTAAAATGTATGAATCAAAACCGAAAAATGTAACTATTATCAACAGAACAGATTTACACATCTTAATTATACCTTTCAGTAGGCGTAAAATTTCTTAAAATTTATAAATTAGTTAGAGTATTTGAGCATTGAAAGATTGGTTAATCGAATGATTTTCCCGGGTTTTCCCTGTTTTCTAATATTTATGGCTAAAAATAGATATTGTAATACGACAAACTGCCAGAATTATCATTAATAAATCTGAACTGAACCTTTAAATCACAGTAAGATTCTTTAGAAATGAACAATTAGTTCCTGAGTTTTTGAGTTTTAAAAGACAGGTTGATTGATAAATTCGCACGGTTTTACCCAGTTTTCTCAAACGCTAGTTAAGATATCGGAATGCGACCTGTCACAAATTGCAGCTAGGCACATTATATATCCCGAGCATTTGAAAATTTTTATTCCCGAGTATTTAAGCATTGAAAGATTGGTTGATCAAAGGATTCTCCCAACTTTTCCCTGTTTTCTCCTGTTTATGGAAAGAAAAGTAGATATTGGAATACGACAAACTGTAGAATATAGTCAGAATTAACATTAATATATTTGAACTAGACCTTTAAATCGCCGTAATATTCTTCAGAATTGAACAAATGGTTCCTAAGTTTTTGAGTTTTAAAAGACAGGTTGATTGATTGATTCGCACGGTTTTACCCCTTTTTCTCAAACGCTATTTAAGATATCGGAATGCGACCTGTCGCAAATTGTAGCTAGGCATATTTTATATCTGTCCTGATAAGTTTAGTGTTTTTTATGCAACCGTTTCTGATCCTATTCCCGTCAAACAGACAGATAAACTGAGAGAAAAGAAATATGATATTTTTTATTATTCTTCGTCTAAATAGTCAAATTAATTTAGAAATAGGTCTTTATCTTAAAATTACAGTCAGACACTCTAATTTTATATATATTAGTCTAGATTAAAATATAATATACAGATTGAAATTACCCTGCTTATTACAGGGAAAAGTCAGTAAACCCGTACAGTCGGGTGAAGCCAGATATTTCAGTTTTGACTCGTTTTGAACAACAAACTAGCGGATAAGATGACTTAGCAAAAAAGCAACAAAAAGGGAAATCGATATGGAGAAAATAGGGGAAATAGTAAAGAATCCGATAACAGCATCGGATGAAGAGATACAGATTGAGGGAAAAGTTATATTCGTTCTCATTAAACCACGTGTAATGGTTGAAATACATATATCTATACAAGAAGAAGAGGCAGCCATAACGGAATCCATGTATTGTATTGCGTACTTTCTGTGTTGAAGAGTTTGTTTAATTATTTATTTATTTATTTGTTTCCTTGAATGTTTACTAGATTTAAAAATTCTTAAATATAAAAACATTTAATGTTCCAGAAATTTTTTATAAATATTGTTGGTGCTATATTTATAAACGATGTATTTTCCACAAATAAACTGTTGTATTTTTATTTATTGCTCTTATTTTTTATTATTCTTCGTATAAATAGTCAAATGAATTTAGAAATAGGTGTTTATCTTAAAATTACAGTTAGACACTCTAATTTTATATGTATTAGTCTAGATTAAAGTATAATATACAGATTGAAATTACCCTGCTTATTATAGGGTAAAGTCAGTAAACCCGTACAGTCGGATGAAGCCAGATATTTCAGTTTTGACTCGTTTTGAACAACACACTAGCGGGTAAGATGACTTAGCAAAATGCAACAAAAAGAGAAATAGAAATGGAGAAAATAGGGGAAACAGTTAAGATTCCGATAACAGCATCGGATGAAGAGATATAGACTGGGCGAAAAGTTATGTTCGTTCTCATTAAACCGCGTGTAATGGTTGAAATACATAGATCTAAGCAAGAAGAAGAAGCAGCCCTAACGGAATCTATGTATTGTATTGCGTACTTTCTGTGTTGAAGAGTTTATTATTTATTTGTTTGCTTGAATGTTTGTTAGATTTAAAAATTCTTAAATATGAACACGTTTAACGTTACAGAAAATTTTTATAAAGATTGTTGCTGCTATATTTATAAACAATGTATTTTCCACAAATAAACTGTTGTTGTATTTTTACGTTTTAGTTTCCGATTTTCATTCTTTTGGGGTAGATCGGATATCCTACATGGAAGAAATACGTATATCGTAAACCAATGGTTGAAGAACGATTTAACAATGCTTGAAGAAAATGCAATCAAAACTGCAAGCACAAGAAATGTCTATGTTTTTTCTAAATCTTTTAAAGTCGTGAGCTTAAAATTCATAAAGAAGTACAAAACACATAAATATTTTCTGCATTTCCAAGGAATGAACTATTTCTAGAAAGACAGTTAATTTGAATAAATTTATATGTGGATTTGATTTTCTATATCGGCAACAAAGATGCTGTAATCATTATGGATGCTTTCATAATTTCATAAAGAATTCCTACTTTTGCTTCAAAATAATATCTTATCTCATAAAATATTATAAATATTAAATAGAATTCTTTAACTTTGCTTAATGTATATGTTATTAAGTATAATATATATGGGCTATTTTCAAGGAAAACTCTAAAAGATGTAGTTTTGTATTCTAGAATTGGCTCTTTGAAATTGAGAACTATACAGGAATTTTTTTATTGATCAAATAATAAAGTTTTTTGCCTAGATTCTTACGTAAAGAAATATCCGGATTTAAATCAAATACTACTTTGAAATATTTAGAAAAGAGCTTTCAAATATGATTAAATAATGTTAATATCTTTATAAGACCCAAATACTTAATTATAAAAACGAATTTAAAATAATTTAAAAATATCAATTTTTGTATTTTGCACTAAAATGTTTTTGTAATGAATATGTATTTACTTTAATTAATTACAAAAATGTACTTATATATTCAATATATTACTTTGAGATGAAAGGTTAAAAGAAAAAATATGCTTTAATAAAAATTAATTATTTCTCAGAAGCATGATTCTGAAGATATAAAAACATTAAATTAAAGTTACATTAAATATTTATATCATGGCTGCAAGGCATCTTTATTTTAAATTCGTTTTGTAATGGGGATGTATTTTAAATGCTGTAAAGAAGTATCTTTAATCAGCTGCAAACGACAGTAATTGAAGAGATAATAAAGTATTCACTGTGGATAGTTCTGTTTTTAATCCAACTTTTTTATGTGTATAATGATAATAAAACCATTTAATTCTCTTTTGTTATAATTAACGATTGCAATGATTACATGTTATCAATTATTAATCTTTAAGTTTCTACACGTTTTCTCTAAGAAGTACTTTTTTCTCAGAGAAGAAATGAATTTTTATGTGAAATTTCAAATTTATTTCTAATAAACGATTTTAGTGAAATAAATATTTGATTTCCACCATAACTATTGATACTTTGATAAAATTATATTAGTCCAGTCTAACATTAAAAAAATAATTAAATGCCATCAAACTATAAAAAATTTAATTTAATTTTATATTTGATAAGAATCTTTTACCATTCCTTTGCATCATTAAAACTATTTACAGGTATTTATAACATATTTAAATATGTTTCTATATATGTGTTCTGCATTACTTATGACCTTTTGGATAATATTGGAATACATTTCTTGAGGTGTTTAATAGTACTTAAAAATACTGTTGCAAAAATTTCAAATGACTAACAATTGAGGGGGTTAGAATGACAGTAGGGTAAGTCAATAATTTGTAATTTTGGAAATGAAGGGTTTTGTGAAACTTGTCGTATTGCCGTTGCATTAAGTGTTCCCGTTTTGCCCTCTAGCGATTTCCTAAGTGAACTATGACTTATTTTAATGTAACACTGAAGAGAAATTAATATACGTTCAGTGAAAATATTGTTATTTTGATTTTTCAAATTTTTGACTTACTCCACTGTCATGCTAACGCCTTCAATTATTAAATTGAAATATATGCTTCATATAATTTATGAAAGGCTTCTAAAATTCTATAGAATTATTTGTCCTTAGACACTTTTCGTATTGCATGTGCGATTTACAAATTAAATGTTTGAATATATTCATTTTAATTGATTGAAAAAAATATCTTATTATCGTGGGTAAACATAATTGAAGTTAATGTTTTATAACTTCGAAGTGAGCTTTTAAATTTCAATTCAAATGTATCTTAAAGCAGAGGTTTACAAATTTTTCGAGTTATGTACACAAAAATTGAAATTCGTACATTCAGCGTACCACTAGTGACAGAGGAAATGTTAAAATTTAACAGTGTATAATTCTACTTTTAAAATGTTACTTATATTACACTGGTCAACAACATTTTTGCTACTGGGAAAAATATGGGTGTTCCAGACTAATTTGAATGTGCTGATTCCAAATCTGAACTCCAAATTTCTCTATCACGTCAGGACCTCGAGTTATAGAAACTACCAATGTTTAAATTTGGCATTATGAGACTGTTTTACACAACTAAAACTCGAGCAGTATTATTTGTTTCAGAGCAGATTCAGAATCTGGATAAGTTATTTCAGTTTTACATTTCTTTGAAAATCCGGATGTCTTGGTCATACAGAAGTTAAAAAATAAGAGGTGATTTTTCGGTTCACGCCATATCATGAGCACACAAAAAGACATTCTTTTTCTTTTACGTCTTAACCATTGTGTTGTCCCTGTACTGCATGCAGTACAGCATATATGTGGTGCCAACCATTTGTCTTGATCTGCAACTTTCACACCAACGTAATAATGGTAAGCAATTTTCAGTTTTGAATCAGCAGGATGGCAAAAACTTTACATCGTGACGTGTTAGAGAAATTTGAAGTTCAAATTTGGAATCAGCACACCCAAATTAGTCTATAACACCTATATACCATACTAGCTGACAAAAAGTGTTTTTTGTTGACTAAGTGTTATCATCTTACATTCATTAAAAATAGGTGTTCACTTGTTAATGTCTGTACATATACTACTTATACATTTTACCAATATTTTTCAGACATTATTTATAAAGAATCATGGTTAAAAATGTCCATTAAAAACGTCCTTCATTTAAAAAAATTAAAAGCAGTCTCCAATAAAAACTTACACCATCTAACAAAAGTGCTTTCACCCCCCGCCAGGGCATCATCAGTTGTGATCTCTAACCAACTTCCTCTCCATTATATACATGACTGCTGGCGTTTTTAATGGACATTTTTAACCATTCTTCTTTATAAATAATCTCTGAAAAAAATTGGCAAAACGTATAAGTAGTATCTTACATTCATATTAAACAAAAATGATACCATTGCCATATAATAATGTGTAAGTTAGCGTAATACAATATGTTTTGAAAAAACAAACAAAAAACAGCATTAATCACTTATTGGCAGCAGCGAGACTATAAGGGGCATGGGGTGACAAATGCCACGAGCTTAGACGTTTTATAAGGCATTCAATGCACGATCGCGAGATGTGGAAAAAAGAGTACAAGATTAAAATTTTACAAATTTATTATTTTCTTGTGCTTAAGAGATCGGTAGTTAAATGAAATCCCCTGAAAGAAAAACAAGAAATAAAAATTATACTTGAAACATAGATTATGAAGCATTTTCCAACACCTCCAGAATACCTTAACAAAACTTCCCTGTTTAATAAAGGAAACAAAATCAAATATATCCTAAGTAAACATATTAAAAAACGCATAACACATTTGATAATCAGATTTCAGCAAGTACCGTCCATAGACCGAAAAACACTCCAATACTTTTGTGCAGTCCTGTATTTGATCAACAGATTTGTATATATTCTACACACTATACTAAACTGTAGTTTAGCAAGAAAACGGATAATAGATTGAATATTCACCTTCACTAATTTTTACAAATAGACGGCAAAATACTTGAGTTATTTTGTACAGCCATGTATATTACCTACAGATATTTATGAACACCACATATTGTTAAAATTTAATTCAGGCTAAAACCCGTTTAAAACTACTGAAACCACACTTCCAAAAATTATCATCCATAGACGGTTATGTATCCAGTTTCTTGCGTGGCCCTGTATAGGATTTTATTTATGTTCTCGAAATATCTCTTAGTATGCTAAATATAGTTTAGCTTGAAAATGCATAACTCAACTAAAAACCACCTTTAAGAAATTCACGCCCATCGTCCGGAACGATTGCGAATTCTGTTGTCTACCCGTCTATATGATGTATAACACTTATACACATCACGTTGTATGCAAAAAAATAGTTAACCTTGAAAACGCATACCATAACTAAAAACTCACTTCCAGCAATTATGGCTAATAGACAGCACTTCGGATACAGTATTGTGCACGAAATCTTTTGTGTATCCCTGTAAATGAAAGATAAAACTAGAAAGCGCCACCGGCGCCCTCACGGCGCCGAGCGAGCCCTTCTCCTCGTCGTTCCCAAGTCCTGAGGGACTTTTAACGCGCCAGCGGTCTCACCGTGTCTCACGTTGTCTCACCGTGGCTCTCCGACCGATTCAGAGGGGTCGCATTCCAGCGAGGCCTCTCAATCTTTGCCCTGGTGTCGACGACAAAGGTCGTTACGATTCGGCGGAAGTTCCCACTCTCTCAAAGGAGACTTCCCACGTGACACCTGATGAACCGTAGGGACTGTCGAACAACTTCCTCGCCGAAACCCCATAAGGGAGTCGGGGATTTCACCTGATGTCCGGCATACCTACGGCCCTTGCTTTCCCGCGGCGTCCGATCGTGAAATGCATGGGATGGCAAGCCACTAGTCTCATCTTCCGCGGGCGTAAATGACAGATAAATGCTATGCACATCATATTCTACAGCAAATATCTTGTATTAAACCTCAGTAATGTATACCAGTTTCATTATATTTGATATAGTACATAATTAAAATACTTTGGAAACTGCTTTTCCCCGTAGACCATCATGCAACGGAATTCTTTTGTGTGGTTTTGTAAATAAATAATAAATGCTTTGCACCCGGTATTCTACAGACTACATGTTTGAATGCACTTCATATATACATATAAATTTCATTATGTTTGAAACGGTGTAATATCATTAAAATACACTTGAAACATTTTTCCCCTTTCTTCGTAATGTAGCGGAATGCTTTTGACTGTTCCTATAAATGGACTACAAATGCTACACACTTCATTTTCAATAGTAATCACGCTATAGTAAACGTTAATCACATACAAAAATTACTGGGCAATCCGAGTATACTTTCGAGAGTTAGAACACGGTCAGATGGACAGACGGACAAACGAATCAAAGTCATAAACACTTTTGAACAAATTTGAAAGTGTTAAAAAGGTACATTTCGGGCAAATTTTGCACTTTTTAGAAAAGTTTAAATTATCAGGTAACGGTTCTGTTTATTGCTATTAAACCTCAAAGCGTATTAAAAATATTTTATTTAATTAATTTGTTTTGCTGTTTCACAGAAAATCATATAAAAAAAACACTTTTATGTATTATTTATATGCAATACGTAGTTCAATACAGATCCCACATAGCGGAGCAAAGTTAACGTATATACGCCTAGAGTCGATGCTTTAGAAAAATGGGTAAAAGGGCATTTCACACCACTTTTTTTAAAAAAGAAATTTGATGTCTTATTTTATCGAGAACTCATAGATAACATAAGACACCAAATTTCTATCAAAAAAAGTGGTGTGAAATGCACTTTTCCCCATTTTACTAAAGCGTCCCAAAATTGGGACGCTAGGCATAAATGGGTTAAACAGCTGTATCGGAAACTTTGATATATTATTACTTAGAACCCGCAGAAAATTTCACCTATATTGTATCTGTATGTGTGTATGATACAGTCGTGGAAGCAAAAATGATCTCTTACCAACAAACTTTTCCACAAATCATCGTTAATATATGTGACTATTTAGATATAACTTAAACTTCGAGATTTGCAATCATATTGAAATAACAGACTTTACAGTTTTTAGTACTAAAACCTAATTTTGAGTATCCAACTATGCATCATCGAATTCTTAATAACATTCGAAGCATGTTATTAAGACTTCTGTGGAGTTTTGGTTCTGAGAAACAAAATTCAAATAATCTTATAAAATATATAATTTAACTTAAACTTTTTGCGGTTTGATTACATTTAATTTATATATATTTCATATTAAATTAGGTTAACATAATTTTATAAAATATCAAAAGCCATTGTGAAAGTTTATGATAATTTCTAAAAAATACAAGAATTTGCTTCACTAAAATTCCGCAAAATTAATTTAAAACTTTATTTGTAAAAACATTTCCAATCGGAGAATAAAACTGATCCTTAAAGAAAACACACAAGATTGGTAAGTGATTACATGTAACATTTTCCATCAATTAATTTGAAAGGAAAATTAAATGGTTTTGTTATCACTAAAAAATAAGAAAGCGGAATGAAAACAGAATTATCTAGATAGAGAATATTTTATTCTCTCTCGAATTACTATCGTTTGAATCTCATTTTGGATAGTTTTGAAGCATAAAAAATGTATTCCCATTAAAGGCCGAATTAAAAAAATGATGCCTTAAATCATTATATAAATATTTAATGCAATTTTTTTTATTTAAAGCTCTTTATATCTTTAGAATCATGTTCCTGCAAAATAATTAATATTTATAAAAGCATATTTATTATTTTATATGTACGCAATAATATTTCAAAGAAATATGTTACATCTTTAAGTACATTACTAAATATATATTGGGAGTTTGATTTCATGGAAAAAAATACTTCTTAAAAAATGCAATAAGTGAGATTTAAAAAATAGTTTCTATAATAAGAATTTAAATCCATCCTTTAAGCTTAATATTTTAATTCTTCTTAAAATATTAATATCATCATTCATATCTGAAAACTGTTTTTCTTTAAATATTTTAAGAGATGTACTTGACTTAAATTCGCAGGTTAATTTATGTAACAATCAAAGGAAAAAAATATTAATTGATAGAAAAAAATAATTCAAATATATTCCTTGAATCTGAAGGAGCTTTTGTGGAATAAAGCTACTTCGTTTTAAAACTAGTCGTTGGAGGCCACAGTAAAACTTACCCATAATGGATATGCATAACATAAAATAAGAAAATAAAACATGTGTAAACTATTTATAAAAAGCATTGCAATTCGAATAAAATCCTGGCTTGATAACGACATAAACTTTAAATGCTCTGTTACTGAATTGCGTAAAAAACATCCTCCTAACTCCAAAAATTATAATCACATTAACTAACGATTTACTGCGTCGGATTAAGCGTCTCATTTCTAATTAATATATATATATATATATATATATGAATTGAAATTTGAATGAAATACAGGGTCATAAAAAATCGAAGAGTGTGGTAAATAGGATTACAAATATCTGGGCAACTTATTATCCTATCAGCTTTATTACTTATGCAATTTTTTTTAATCGTCTTTTGTATTCACTTCTTAAAATAAACAATTTCGGAAATTTTTATATACTTTTTATCAGAACGGATATTCCGAAGAAAATAGTTCCGGATAATCGAGGTTACTGAAACTCAATAGGCTTCTTCTCATTATTACATACTATGTAAATACCAAATTTCAAGTCTCTATCTCAATTTGTTCGGGAGGTAGAGCGTTTAGAAACACACAGACAGACGGACTGCAATTTGTTTCTCTAAAAATATGTTTTTCGGAATATCCAGTGTCTGAAACATGTAAATCCGTAAAATTTATTTTTCGATTTTTAAAACGATTACAAGACTTACCCTATACTACGTATGATTGGTAAGTTATATGTTTTTTAAATTGATAATACATCATACAAATTAAGATACATATTAAACAGAATTAAAAACTTAATCTTTCATTGTTCAACATTTTTATTAAAAATTAGATATTATTTCAACTCATACATAGGCATTGTATTACGAAATTATTTAATCGTTCTTAATGATCCAGACATCTTTATCGCCGAAATTGAAATTATAGATATAAAGTTATGCAAATTAACTGTCTTTTTTAAAAATGCAAAACTTCTTTCGATTTGCAATAAATTATTAGTATTGTTTATGAGTTTTAAATTCACCTCTTTATAAGCTTTAGAATAAACAAAACCACCCTTAGACTTAAATGTTTACTGATTTTCTTTCAAGCATTGATAAGATGCTCTTTCATTCATTGTTTTCCAATACACGTATTTATCCCACTAAGGATAAATGATCTTACCCCAAAAGGAGAAAGATCAGAAAGCAACTAGTAAAACTACACCTGTAAATGGTAGTGACAGTTTAGTTTTGGAAGATAAACCTTTTATAAATATACTGCGCACAATAAAATTTAAAAAAAAAATCAGTAACGTTAAATGTGTTCATGTTTAAGCAATTCGAAATCTCGCAAAATTTAAAAGAAAAAATTTGTAAAATATACTTTCTAACACAGAAACTACGCAAAGCAGGTATTTAGATACAGCTTCGTCTCCATGACAAGAACTATGTATTACAATAATTACTTGCTTGGAGCTAGTGGGTTGCTCGAATCGAGCCGAAACAGAATTATCCGATTCAATCCGACTATACTGGTTTCCTTATTTTTAACTATGATAAGCTCGGTAATTTTAATCTTTACACTATACTTTAATATATTAATAAAACTGAAATATATTTTCACAAAATTGTAGTAAAACGCAATTTTATTAATTACAACTGACAACTTTAATAGGAAAATTGTTTAAAATTTAAAAAGGGACACTATTCAGAATTTGTCACGATGTCATTTTGAATTCTTAAATATGTATAACATGACAAATTGCGTAATGAAATGTTAAATTTTAAAAAAAGGTCGCATATTTTTGGAATTTTCTCATTTTTCCGAACGTGGGAGTAAGCAAATAAAAAGCTTTGAAAAATATTGTGATGCTGATAGTATTTTATGATGCTTCAAATTTAATTATATACACTGCTTAAAACAATTAAGGGAGCACATGATTTTAACGAAATTACGCAAATATTTACACCGATAAGTAACTTAAATTCAAACATCCATATTTTAAAGCGTAGCAGAAAACAGAAAAATAAAACTTTATTTGCAAATCAAAGTTTATGACATCAAAATCCAGAAAAAAGGAGATAAGCGCAGAAATCGAGATTTCACCGAGACGTCTGTTTCACTGTCTCATTCGTGAAATTCAATTGTACAACTTTTGTTTTGAGAAAAAGGTGACTTGAAAATGTCACAGCAAAGTGATTTACCGGAATCATTGGCTTGGCGTTTTAGATGGAGACTTGAATCCGTGCAAACACAGCGAAGTGTCGTGGACGCTGTTAGAGTCGCAAGAAATGTCATTGCAAGGCTGTGGAATTGATACCAAGAAAAATGAAATGTTAGACGTCTACCAAGGTAAGGTCAACACGTGCTACCACAGCAACTGATGACCGAAATATTCTGTTAACAGCTAGTCGAAACAGAACAGGCAATGCTACTCAGCTGCAAAGAAAGTATCTCATGGCAACAGGATGAAGGGTGTCCAGCCAAACAGTCCGAAATAGGCTTCATCAGGGTGGTCTCTATGCACGTACGCCAATGATCTGTATTCCGTTGACCTCAAGCCCCTGTGCGGCCCAAAGAAGGTGGGCTGCTAAACTTCTAGATCGGAGGCAAACGTGATTGGAGCCAAGTTCATTTTACAGACGAGTCCCGATTCAATTTAGAGGGACATTCGATGTGTTTTGGTGTGGAGGGTAAGGGACATTCAAAATAACCCCACATTCGTTCGTGAAATATTACATTACAGACGAGGTGGATTCATGGTATGGTATGGAATCAGCATAGGTGGACGTACATACCTGCATATCATTCGGAATGACACTCTGATTCCCGAAAGGTATGCAGACGAGATGCTGAGACCCCATGTCGTACCTTACGCTGCAGCCATGGGGATTACTTTGTTTTCATACATGATAATGCCAGACCGCATACAGCTCGTCTGGTGGAGAACATGCTTGAAGCTGAAACAATACAGCGTATGGAATGGTCAGAATGCTCATCTGACATGAATCTGATCGCGCATGTTTGGAACACACTCGGTCGACGCATTGCAGCGATACCAAGGCCTTCGTTTAATAGCCGCGACTTGGAGATTGCTATTCCTGAAGAGTGGTACAGCATTTCTCAAAATCTTAGCTATAACCTCATCGCATCAGTGGAAAAAAGGTGAGCAGGAGTCTTATCTGTTCGAGGGGACTACACGCCATGTTAAAAATATTGCATTATTTCTAAACAATGTTTTTTTTTGTAAATTTACATGTAACCAAAATGTTGCCCTAAACCATCTTTTCATGTTATTTCCATCGTTTCCAAAAATTAAAGCTCCCTTCTAATTATTTTGCGTCTTTTTCTCTGTATTGTGCATTGACACACGTGTACTATTCATTTTATGACCATGCATGGCTGTCTAGAAGGGTTCTCTTCATTTCTTTGCTTTCTCCCCTAATTTTTTTGAGCAGTGTATTTAAAAATAATAAAGCTACAAATATGTTAAATTTTACAAATAAAATAAATGTTTCATTTATAAACAGGATGACTAGACACTGTTATACTTTTACACAGGGTTAATACGTTTAAAACATTTTTTATAAGTGTTGTTTTAAAACGTTGCACAGTGTTTCGTGTTGTACAAGCTTGGTGAACAAAAGTCATATTTATATTTTCAAGTATTGATTATTAGTCGTCACAAACAGCTATTCTAAGGTCACGATTTCATATTATGTTTTGTGTTTACAAAGACACAGTGATTATACGTAGGAATTGTAAGGCAAGTAATAAGGAAAGTGTAATTTCATAACAAACTAGACGTTATTTCGAACCACTGTCCATAAAGTCGGAGTTTTCAATGATGTATTTTTTTTAATGAAGTTGATTACAGTATTGTTTAATATTAACTTAAAACTTAATAAAATTATCATAATAACGTGAAAGGAGGTCCTGAAAAAAAAAGTTAATTTGTCTAAGTTTTACAATTTTGATGTTCTGTAACGTTTTGTATCCACGTGTATCCGGGCTAAATTTTTTAAATGTCTTAGCTGGAACATTTATAATTATAATGTAATTATAGTGTAATAAGTATAATTCTGTATATTTTTTAGTCAGCACAATAAATACCTTATTTTATTTATTTCGGAAAATCGATTTCGAAGATTTTGTTTTTCAAAGAATAGCTAAAACACCTAAAATATGAAATAAACTTGAAAATTCTCAACTTTATTTGAAATAAATTTCATCTGTGTGGTGTTACTGATGAATTACTCAGAGAAATAAAGACAGATACACTTAAAAAATATTATATTTGACAAATGGCTGGCTGCTGGAAAGTCGAAGCAGCATTTCTTGATGATAAATGAAGTTGGTTAGATTTTCAAAACATATAATTTCGTGTATACATTTCCAAACCATAGCCATAATTGTCTAACAAGGCTACATGTACAG
Source organism: Maratus michaelseni (assembly GCA_963931845.1). Classification (NCBI taxonomy): domain Eukaryota; kingdom Metazoa; phylum Arthropoda; class Arachnida; order Araneae; family Salticidae; genus Maratus; species Maratus michaelseni. Next base: position 94,054,242 of record OZ007594.1, on the reverse strand, counting down.
GAAGACCGCAAAAATAATTTGAAGATTCGTCGTTTAAGACGAAAAACGTGGAGTACTAGATCTCGTTCAGTCTCGGTGTGTAGCGGAATCAATGACCGCTGCAGAAATAGCTGCGCATTCAACCGGTCATAGGAACATTACAAAAGTAATTAGAAAAATAATGAAGAGTTCCGAAAAAAAGGCATGTTAAAGAAAATATGTCTCGTGGTTATTTCTAGAGAGTAAACTAGTGATGGCATGTTAGTTTATTATGTTGACTCTAAATCAACAACGAATTCATATAATTAGGCTAGAAAATGAACTATGAAGGCAGGCGAGTTTCCGTCTTATTAGAGTGTAGATATGTCACGTAAAATCTTGTTATACTAGTGGAGAACACATTATACTGACCGAAAATCGGACTGAAATTAGCCTGCAAGCAATATTGGATAAAACCGTTGAGCGTTTAATACATGTTCAGCTCAAAGTCAACACTAAATACAATTTATCATTAACCCTTGTGAGTAAATGAGGATGTGAGGAAAGTTCTTGTCACAGTACCGATAAACAGAAATTTGAAAACAGCACACATGATACAGGCGTGTTTCTTTTCCTATTGACATTTGTTCCCATTAAATTACTTGACGACCTCAATATTAATTGGCAAAACCCTCCGATATCGTCTACGATGTTTTATCGCCCAATAATTTTTTTTTTGTATTACCTACATGATTTTTTTTTTACCTTTAAGAATAACCAACACTAATGTTCTTTAATTTTAATTAAAGATGATTGAAATTCACAAAATGTTGCTTAATTGAATCAACACTCCTTTAAAATACTCGAAAATAATTTCATCCACCTAGCTTGTGTAAGACGAATGACTGTGGGTTGTATTTAAAAAAAAAATTAAGTATGTTTAGTAATTCTTAATAAAGCTACGAGAGGAGGGTGCTAAAAAACTCTAGTACCCATCATATATCAGGTAGAACTCAATATTGGACACAATAGAATTTTATTTGAACAATTGACAATTATTTTTAACACTAGAACGGTGGTAGGAGTCATTTTGACCCCTGAGCACTTTTGTCCGTTGATTACTTTTGTTTGGGTTGGAAGAAATTTTTTGACTTTTGATAAATAGATAACTAGTATATATAAAAAAAATTCAGCATTCTAAATTTGTTAGTTTTTGAAATATTGGAACAATATTGAATATATATATATATATATATATATATATATATATATATATATATATATATATAGATAGATAGATAGATAGATAGATAGATAGATATGAAATATTGATGAAAAGAATATTAATGTATAAATTGTGTTTTATTACTTACCCATCATACGTAGTATAGGGTAAGTCTTGTAATCGTTTTGAAAATCGAAATTTTTTTTTTGACGGATTTACACGTTTCAGACACTGGAGATTCCAAAAAACATATTTTTAGAAAAAAAAATTTGCCGTCCGTCTGTGTGTCTGTGTGTGTGTCTGTGTGTCTGTAAACGCTCTATCTCCCAAACAAATTGAGATAGAGACTTGCAATTTGGTATGTACTTAGTATGTAATAATGGGAAGAAGCCTATTTCATTTCAATAACCTCGATTAACCGGAACATTTTTTTTCGGACTCTCGAAATATTCGTTCTGATGAAAGGTATATAAAAACTTTCGAAATTGCTTATTTTAAGTAGTAAATATAAAAAACAATAAAAAAACATAAATTTTGCATAAAACATGAAGTCGATCGGATAATGAGTTGCCGAGATATTTGTAATCCTATTTTCCACACTCTTCGATTTTTCATGACCCTGTATTTCATCCAAATTTCACTTCAAAGATATATTTTAATTGGAAATTTGACGCTTAATCAGATGCAATAAACCGCTAGTTAATAGGAGTATTATTTTTGGAGTTATAAGGAAAAACCTCTTTCAAACAATTCAGTAATCGAGCCTTTTTATGACTTCATCAAGCCACGATTTTATTTGAATTGCAATGCATTTTATAAGTAGTTTACACATTTTTATTTTAATATTTTACATTATACATATACATGATGGGTAAGTATTACGGTGGCCCCCAACGACTAGTTTTAGTTAGCATTAGTTTTAATTTGTGAAACCAATCAATTTTTATTATCAAATTAATGAGCTATTTGAGTAGTTATAGTATAATCTAACTGATTGCCCTATAGGCGTTGCATTTACAGTACTTTAAAAATTCAATAAATTATCAAGTAATATTAAATATCATTTAAATATAAATTTTGAAATACACGTAAATTACATATTTTTTCCAATATATTTTCATTTAAATTTGTTATATCGTTGTTATTTCAGTAGTTTCATCGAGGGGTTTCATCGAATGTCCTACTTGGAATTTTAACTCAGCATACCAAACATTACTGTGTACTTACGGTGCATGACCTAAGAGTAATTTAACGTAATACCACCGTCAAACAGATGTTATGATTTCAAGTAATGCGTGTACAAAGTATTTGAATAGAAATGCTAATAATCGAAAACGATTTTTAAATTTCGAAATGGTCCTGTAAAACATTAACGCGTAATAGGACATTTATATTTAAAATCATGTCAAATGATGTTACTGCTGTCAATGCTGTTATTGTTACATTTATTTTAGAATAAATACGACAATATTTAGTTATTTGTTTACCTCAAAATCGATAACGAATACTTCATCAAATCACGAATTTTAATGTTCAGTTAATGATAAAGTCTGTAACATAAACTGCTGAACTTTGAGGTTAAGAATAACTTAAAATTTTAATAATCTTACAGCAGAAAAATTACGCAGAAACATGAAATTAATATTATGAATTACATAATACTTTTATTCTGTATTTGTGTATATTCAAAATCTAGTAATCTGTCTGCACTTCAGCTACAGATAATTCGAAAAGTTAAAATATTAAAAGCAGATAATTCGAAAAGTTAAAATATTAAAAGCAGAGTGCTTATTTCTCGACAGTCACTAAATAATTCAATGCATTCGCGGTTCTATAAACTTAAATTTTAAAGTTACTGGATAGGACTGCTGACAGTATGTATCAAACAAGATGCAGCCGATTAATAAAAAAATAAACAAGAAAGTAAAATCATGCATCAAGCATTGATTATGAAACATTTTACAACACTTCCAGAATACTTTAACAAACCTTCACTGTTTCATAAGGTAAATAAGATACCTAAGTAAGCATTTTCGAAAACGCAAAACACCTTTGAATTTCCAGATTTCAGCAATGGCAGACCATAGGCAGAAAAGTACTCCAACTCTTTTGTGCAGCCCTGTATATAACATATAGCTTTGTATATATTATATATAGTATGCTACAATCAAGTAAGAAAACACATAATACACTTGAAATTTCACATTCAGCAGTTTCTAGTCAGTAGACAGAAATATATTTGAATTCTTTTGTACAGATCCGTATATTATCTTAAGATGTTTATACACGCCACATATTAAGCTAAAGTTTAACCCAGGCAAAAACATGCTGTAAACTACTGAAATCACACTCCCAGAAATTATCAAAACATAAGCGGACCATGTAGGATTTCTTTGCGTGACCCTGTATATGATTTTATTTATATTTAATAAACCACTCTTAGCATACCAAATATATTTCAAGTTCAAAATGCATTATTCGATTAAAAAAAACACCTTTCAGCAATTTACGCAGATACAGAGTAATGCTGGCGATTTTTTTTGTGTAACTCTGTATATGATCATCTATAGCTTTTATAAATGCCACATCGTATGCAAAAATTTATTTAAACGCATACCTAACTGATAGTGCACTTCCAGCAATTATAGCTTATAAACAATTCTTTGGATACATAACTGTATCAGAAATCACTTGTATATATGTCCCTGTAAATGAACGATAAATGCTATTCACATCATATTATACAACAGGTATCTTGTAGTAAACCTCAGTAATGTATATCATTTTCGTTATATTTGAAATAGTGTAACGTAATTAAAATATACGCTGCAAACAGTTTTTTTCTGTAGACCATTATGTAAACGAAAACTTTTGTGTAGCCCTGTATATGATACATGATTTATACTCCACATTCTACAGAAAGCACGTTTCAGTACACTTCACAAATTGATATGAATTTCATAATATTTGTAATAGTGTAACTTGATTAAAATGCATTTTCCCCATTGACCATAATAATATAAGGGACTTTTTTTGAGTTACCTTGTTAACTAATTATAAGTGCTACACGTACCATATACGATAGCAAGCATCTTGTAGTGCACTTCAGTGATGTATATCAATTTCAATATTTTTGAAATACTGTAACATCATTAAAAACAACCGCAGAGGATTTTTCCCAATGCATCATAAACTAAAGGCATTCTTTTGAGTGACCCTGTAAAAGAAGTATAAGTGCTATATACTTCATTTTCAATATCGAACATTTCATTACATATATGAATAACATATATTCATTTCAGGGTAATCCGAGTATATTTATGTGAGTTCGAGCACGGAGAGATGACCAGACAGACAGACAGACGGCCTGATAAACCAAATTCATAAACATTTTTCAACTATGTTTGAAAGTGTTAAAAAATTAACTACATATAATTTTGTCACTTAAGAGAAGAAATAAAAAGGAGCGCAGCCAATCAATCCGGAATTAAGTCTTCATTAAGCATAAATGATTAAAAAACTTTGAAATAATCTTCACACTTCATGTTTAAAAATCTTTTGATTTGAGATTTGCAATATGAACGCCTAATTTCGCCATATTTGCATTCTTCGGTAAATTGTACCTTCGGATAACAAACGGGAGGTCTTTCGGTCAAATAGTTTCAGAATTATGCCGATGTAAAATTTGAAACTCTTAATTTTAAATTCATTTTAATAGTTGCATAAGAAACTGCAATGCGAATAGTGTTTAGTATGGTCGACATCAAATTGAAATTTACACTTTATGGTAGACACACGGTAGACAAAATGTTAAAATTTAACATTACATAGTTTTATTATGAAAATGGTACTTAAATTAGCTTCTTTTATTCACCTAAAAGGAGTAACATCATGGTTATATATAATCATTTAAGACAATAATGCAATATATTTTGAAAAAAAAAATAGTATATATATTTTCTTTTACTTATTGGCAGTGGACTGACTTATTGAGTGAATGGAATGGCAAAAAGGTTTATGAGGCACTCGATGCACGGAAAGCTAGATGAGAAAACTAAAAACAAATAAATGATGAAAATATGACAAATTTATTAATTTTATGCGGTTAAGTGTTTGGAAGTAAAATGAATTATCTGCAATAAAAACAAGAAAGAAAAATCAGGCGTCAAGTAGAGATTATGAAACACTTTCCAACACTTCCAAAATACTGTAAACAAAAGTTTACTGTTTAATAAGGTAAAATAACGTATTTCAACAAATAATTTAGTAAACGAATAACACAGTTGAAAACTCAATTTCTGCAATTAAAGCCCACAGTCGATAAGACAGTGATGTAACTGTGGCAGAGAAGAGAACCATCTGTCATCGCAAAATTTAAGTTGCATTCTTCGTCTTATTTAAGGACAGAATTTTTGAGTTTCATTAAGCAGAAGAATACTATTAAAATTTAGTGGTGACAGCCTCCCAAATGCTGCGTCACTGTTCCACCATTGATAATATATTGAAATTCCTAGGGTATATTCCTAGTTGGCGGGTATATATAGATTTTTTATTGTCCGCATGTTTTTCTAAAACTTAATTCATCTATTAAACGCAAATCATATTTAAATAATTTTTCAGCATTTACTGCCCATATATGGTGACAACCCCCCGCCCCCCTCCCGGCCCGTCCTTCAAGGTTTTTTCTCTAACTCTGCTCCGTTTCCATATCTCAGCAACTATCTTTCCGATTTCAACGCAAGTGATTTCAAACATTATAATTAATTTAATAGTCACCCTTTATAACATTAAACTAAATTTATGAGTAGCGGTTACCACTATTTACGAATAACAGTTCAAGCCAAATTTGTAATTAAATTCAAAGCTTAAGGAAACGAACGAATTTTGCAAGATGCACAGTGATTCTCCTAATTAGTCATTTGCTGAAGGGCACTTGAATATTCCCCGCCCCCGGGACCTCCTTCAAGGTTTTTTCCCTAACTATGCTCCGTTTCCATATCTCAGCAACTATCTTTCCGATTTCAACGCAAGTGATTCCAAACATTATAATTAACTCAATAGTCACTCTTTATAACATTAAACTAAATTTATGAGTAGCGGTTACCACTATTTCCGAATACTTGGGTAAGCCAAATTTGTAATTAAGTTCCTAGCTTAAGCAAACAAACGAATTTCGAAAGATGCATAGTGCTCATCTTAATTAGTCATTTGCTGAAGGGTACTTGAACAACCTTCCCCACCGGCCCCTCCTTCAAGGTTTTTATCTAACTATGCCCCGTTTCTATATATCAGCAACTATCTTTCCGATTTCAACGCAAGTGATTCCAAACATTATATTTAACTTAATATTCACCCTTTATAACATTAAATTAAATTTATGAGTAGTGGTTACCACTATTTACAAATAAGAGTTTAAGCCAACTTTGTAATTAAGTTTCTAACTTAACAAAACGAACGAATTTTTATGCATGCATAGTGGGCCTCCTAATTAGTCATTTTCTGAAGGACACTCGAACATCCCCTTCCCTCGGCACCTCACTCAAGGTTATTTTCTCTAACTGTGCCTTATTGCAATAACTGGGCTAATAATGTTCCAATCTTCTCGAAACCAGCTCAATTTTGTAGTGCGCCTACTATACAGTAACATAGGCAGCGGGGACCTGTCTCAGAAGTTCGTTCGGAAAGAGGTTTGTTTAGAGCAGAATGCTCCCCTGGCGGTGGTAGGGGGAAATAAAAGATTTTCTAGAGCGTACGAGCATGCCGGGTATACGGTTCCGAAGCCATCGTAGACCGTGGCCAGAGTTCAGTTTTTTAAGAGATTTAAGTGTATTACAACGGCTCGGGCAACGCCTCACGGTGGACGATTTGCTGATTCTAGCTGGCCAAAAGTCGATTTTTCAAAGTTTATCCAACTGGAATTTTTTTTTTACCACATGTACCTTATATGTGCAGGTGGTGGGCACTGCAGATGTTTTTGATATAAATGCAACCGTACTGCCAGTAGGTGAGTATGAAGTTGGCGTTTATTAGAGGAGAATAAATCGATGATTTCTAGTATATTGTTTTAATATGTGAATGTTGAAGAAATTGAAAGAAATTGTACATTATGAGTGCTTTAGAACAAGGCATGTACTTTATTTTTTTTAATTTATAAGCATATTTTTTTCTTTTGTCAATAGTTATTTCACATTTAATGTTTTTAATGACTTTATATATTTTTAATAAATTTCATTTTGAAAATTCAAAAAGTTATATGATAAAGCTAGATAAATCTCAACTTTTAATTTTTGTAAATAGTTTAGAGTCTTAGATATTGGATAAACGTTTACTTGTCTGCTTCTATCTGCTTCCGTAGATTTTAAAGTTGTTTTTATCATACGAAGTCTAAAGTTATTATTATATTTTTTAATCTAAGAACACTTTTCTTTTTACCAGGGTCATCAGAATGTAAACCAATCACACGAATAAGCTTTTATAATATTATACAGCAGCAACAAGCTTCCACATTTAACGAAAAAATCGAATTGGCTTAATATGTTTTGTTGACAAATGAAAATTATAACGAAGTACAAATGAAAGTTTTCAAGCAGGAAATGATTATACAGAAGACCCAGTTTAGACAAAAGTGGACTGCTGTACATAGAGCACATGAGAAATTTCTGAAAAAATATGAAACTTGGCTGCAAAGCAGTTTTGAAATACCTCGTTCAATGAGTACTCGTAACTTACTGTGGAAAGCCAGAATGAAGAACTATTAGATGGTGAATTGTCAGAAAATTTCTACACAATTTTCTTATTCCTTTGTATACATAATAATATGTATTACTCTTTAATATTTATTTTGTATCCCAATTTCTAGTAAATTATTATAAAAAATTACATTTATAATTTGGTATCATATAATAAATATAATTATATCGCTTAAATCTTAATAATATTATAAAAGTTCATAAATATTGTCCTTTTTAGTTATCAAGTAAAAGATTAACTCATTCATTACATGTTTTAAAGCTTTAAATAATTTAAATATTTAACTGAATGGTACATCATAGTAATATAATAAAAAAATTCACATCATTGTGGCTAGTGGTCAGGGTAAAATACAGTAAAAAAAGTGATAAACACCAGTATATTCTCATAGAAAAATTCATGTCAATTATTCGATCAAATAATTAACATGAATTTTTCTATAAAAATATATCGGTGTTCATAACTTTTTTTGACCGTATTTTTCTCTGACCACTAGCCACCCTGCACATCTAATGTACTACATTAATAATTTTTAATTAAATATAATGATTTCTTATTAATCTACCGTTTAAAATTTCATATATTTTCTTTAAATCAGCCTAATATATCGTTTATATAAACGAAAAATAGATTTCATCAAATAGAAGTTGAAAAATAATTTTGGCCAGCTGGAATCGGCAAATCTCTCACCGTGCGCCGGGCGGGTCAGCTAGTATATAATAATGTAACATAATTATTTTTTGCATACCTTTAATAAATAAATTCTATGCATTCCATACTTTTTAGTAAGTACATTTTAGTGGACTGTGCAATTTCATTTTATTTTTGAAATAGTGTAACAATTTAAAAATACACTGCAAATGATTTTCACCCATTCTACATAATGACACGTTATTATTTTGGGAAAACCTGTAATTAAACGATAAATGCCATGTAATCTACATTCTACAGAACGAATGTTGTATTGCACCTTAATAATATATATACATTTAAATTTGTTTGAAGTAGAATAACTTTATGAAAATACAAGCCAAATGATTTTTCCCGTAGACCATAATGTAACGTTAAATCCAAAGTATGAAGATTTTTTTCAAATCTTTTTTAAAGATTAAGTTTAAAGAAAACACAAATCTGCCTTGACTGGCTATTTTCTTTTATTGCTGCGTCTAGTTAGTGATAAAATTGTATGGGAGTGGGTTGCGTTTGTAACGTTTCTTTATTGACAGCACCTAGTTAGCCGTTAATACTGTCAGCGGTCCGATTCAGTAACTTTAAAGTCACCAATTCATTGGCTGGTCTAGTGCTTGTCTATGAGTAAGCACTATGTGTCTATTATTTTACATATTTTAACCATCCGTCGCAGACGGATAGATTACAAGAACATATGTTAAAATCCACAGAAACAAACACAAACGACAGTTAAATTTATTTTATTAATTTTATGTTGCTTGTTCATTTTTCCGGTGTTAAATGTTTTACTTGAAAAAATTTTTAATTATTTTTAACCTCAAAGTTTCAGAGGCTTATGTTAGATTCATTATCATTAACTGTCCACTAGGCCGGCCCGGCAGCATGGTTGGTAGCGGAGGTGACGGTTTGGGTTCGAATCTTCGTAATGCATGGATGTCATCAGGTGTGTGTATTCAGTGCTGTCTACTTCCTGGTGTCTATCCCGTCCTTGTCAAGAAAAATATTTATGTAATTTGTCAACATCTTGTATGTGTTTCTGTGAATTCTTTCTTATTTCTGTGTATTTCTTTCGTTTGTACACGAGCTATATTCCATGCATATTCCATTTTCAATAGGGTATGCCCTATTCTAAACCTTACTAACATATACAAAGCTCATGATAATACAAGTATATTTACGCTAGTTAGAACAAGGGCAGACGGTCAGATAGACCGACACGACGGCCAGAGTGACAGACAGTCACACTGAAGTCATAAACACGTGTCAACTATGTTGGAACGTGTCCAAAAAGAACATTCAATACAAAATTTACATTTTTTAGAAAATTTTAAAATTAGCAGATAAAGACTCTGTTCATTACTATTAAGCATATTATTACATTATTATATTTTTACTTATTATTAAACTTAAAAATTTATTAATATTATATTTAATCAGTAAGTTTTGATGTTTCACAGAAAAGCATATAAAATTTTAATTTTATATATTATTTAAATGGAGTCCAGTACAAAGACCACATAATGCAACGAATGTTACGGTTGTATCGAAACCTTTACGGAAGTTAGACCAATTAGAATTTAGATCTATGAATATTTCATGTTCAGTGATTCTGTGTCCAAGTACAGTACGCTCTTAGAAAAACAGAATATCCCTCAACCTTACTAAATCCCTGTAAATCATCGTAAAAATATATAGCTTCCACCAACGGATTAGCAATAATGTATATTATTTAATGCTATTCTTAAATTATGCTTCGAGACTCGTTAACATATTGAAATTCTAACAAACGTAAAAAATTTTAATACTAACGCTTTATTTTGATGTATGAACTAGGCATACTTGAATTCTTCAGTAAAAGTTATTACCGGAAACAAAATGCGAAATCATCTGATCATCTCGTTCAGGAATAAACCAATTGTAAAATTTTGAACGCCTTTCACTTATATCCTTTCTGTAAAAAGAGTAGTTTTTTAAGTATAGCTCAAAAATATGTTGGTGGAATGAGTTTAACTCTTGGATTTCACCTCTAGCTTCTAGAAATGTTTTCTAGGTAAACGTTTGCACATTACAATACATTTTGTTAAATGTCATTAAATATATATCTATGAAATCATTAGTCAAAAAATTATGTATTGTAATATATAAAAAAAAATAACAGAGTTAGATTTCTAGAAGCTAACATATGCGAATATATACAGCTCATTTCGCCAAGCAGTTTTTTGATTACCAACGATTAAAGACTACCAACATTGCAGTTTGCTATCCAGCTATTAAAAGATATTTGACATTAGGAGTTCCAAATTTACGCCTGCATCTTTCCTAAACTACTTGACCGATTGGGTCCCTGTTTGTTAACGTAAAGTACAATGTTTGAAGTATCCTGATGTCAAAATTAAGCGTTTATGTAACATTTTTAATCCAAAGTATGAAGATTTTTTAAAATCTTCATACTTTTAACCTTTTTTTTAACGGTTAAGTTTAAAGAAGACACAAATCTGGCTTGAATGGTTATTTTATTTTTTCCCTGCGTCTATTTAGTGATAAAATTGTATGTGGAGGGGGGGGGGGTGTGCCGTTTGTTACGTTTCTTCATCGACAGTATCTAGGCCAAAACGTATACATGTTAAGCGTTGCAACTTAATACTAGGACAGATCCGCAAAATTGAAACAACTGCGCTACCTTGTGGACGGAGGGGGAAATGCCAATGCGCGCGCTTTTAGGATGACGTCATTAGGTATGACACAAAATCTACCATCTGCGCATCTTCTGAGCATATTTTGCGAATCTGTACTTAGTCAGAGAAGTTGCGTATCTTGTTCAGTAGATTTATTTCCAAATATTTTCGATACAGTTTGTTTTGATAGAGATATCTATATTTTACAAAAGAAAACATTCAAAATACCATATTAGTTTCGGGAAAAAGGGAATTAATGCTTTGTATCACTAATTCCTTTTCACCCGAAGTTAATATGATATCGTGAATGTTTTTTTTTAAATATACATAACTGTATATATAAAAAAAACTATGTCGAAAATATTTGGAAATAAATCTACTAAACAAGATACGCAGCTTCCCTGACTGAGTACAGATTCGCAAAATATGTTCACAAAATGTAATTATACTTTCCAGCAGTAAAAATTACTAGCGGAACCGTGCGAGGATTTCGCACTGTAATCTAATATTTTTTTGGCGTTCTCTAATATTTTTTAGATGCAAGTTTAAACTTCAAAAGAAAAATCAAGAATAAAAGTATCTGCAAAAAGCATTAGTCAATCCAGAGTATCATCTCATTTATTCCATGAAAGTTACAGTAAAAACTGATCGATGACAGCAAAAGGCACGCGTTCACAACAACAGTTTCAATCTGTTTAAAATAATAAAGCAATGTGAAACGCATTTTAGTGTTTACGAACTATTTTATGTTTCCTGTTAAAAAAGAAAATAATAATAATAATAATAATAAATAAGTATTACGTACACAAGAATTTATCGTAGTCAGCTAATACAATACACAAAAAATCGCACAGGTTGCGACCAAGGGCTTTGTGGATTTCTGAATTTTGCACATTTTCAGATCATTTGCTTTGTTTAGATTTTAAGTACTTACCGGATTTATTGACGACCAGCAATTAATCGCCAGGTTTGGCTCAGTTTATCGAGAAACAAAACGCATTCACAAAATTATAACCAAAAGAAAATAAATAAATGTTTTGGTAATTTTATGTCCGCAAATCTTGCAAATAGTATTTTTTTTTCTTTCGCTAATAGCAGTTTTATGGTTTGAGTGAGTGTACAAATTAGAAACAATGATTTGATGTTCCAATAAAATGTTTTAGTTTCTGTTATTATTTATTATTGAAAAAAATCGTATTTTAAATATGAGTGAAAAGTGCAGGTGTTTTAAAAGGATGTATTATTTAAATTTTCGAAATGAATGCAATACAAACGCTGGCGATGGGGACAACATTTAGCGATTTATCAACTGCGCTCGGTTAACATAAGAGGCTACTTCACTCATACGAAAACACACCCTTGCTAATGTTAATCCTAAGGGACAGTTTTTATTAAGATACTTTCGGAACCGGTTTCGAAAGTGAAAGTATCCTCATTAAAATAACTGCAACCAAAATTGAAAAAATGAAAAACGGCCTGCATTCCTGCATAGAGATCGATCTAAGCTATCAAAGCAAAAGAAAAAAAAATCGCATAAAAATATTGAAATGCAAACGAGATATAAAATAATTGTCCCATAGGATTAACATTAGCGAGCGGGTGCTTTCGCGTGAGTGAAGTAGCCTCTTAAAAGTACCCTTTTTTTACACTATTTTATTTACCTTAACATGATATATATATATATATGTTACGGTCAATATGATTAATCCGGTCATTATTAATAATAACCGGTTTTTATTAATAATGACCGGGTAAATCATATTGACCGTAACATATATATATGTAAATGGGGAATTTTGTAATTCATTTAAAACTATGCTAGAATCCTAAAAATTATGTACACAGATATGTTTTCGGTGACAGTAAAACAGTTTGATATTTTTGTAACTTAATTATAAATTTCTAAATTAATTTTATGGAATTTTTGTTTTCCGGGCGCAGGTGATAAGTCACCAGAAATTGTATACGACTGTTACAACTGTATACTGTGTTCAACAATGGAGATAATTATGTATCAAACCACTATCTCTAAAATATGCCAGTGGTTGTGAGATTGCAACAATGAAATTTTTAAACACTAAAAAGTAGATAAATAAAATATTACATGTTACAAAATAAAATACAATATAAAGAAAATAGAAAAAGTGATTAAAAGAAAAAATGTAATATATTTTGAAAAAAAAAACGCTTTATTTTTCATTCATGATAAATAACTTTATTATATTCAAAACAAAGTTTATTGGTATTATTAAAAATTGACTATAAATATATATGTTCATGTGAGGCATGTGGAATCAATATAACAGCTTTAAAAACAAATTTGTAATATTATTTGCTATACCTGATTATTGGCCATTTGAAAAATAAATTACAACTTTTCTATAAGTAAGAAATTGGATTTTTGGGAATAAGTTAAAAAGTGTTTTTTTTTTAAATACATTTTCATTAAAGTTCCATTAATATAATAGTTCCATTAATATAACTAATATATACTTAAAAATTTATTAATATTATATTTAATCAGTAGGTTCTGTTGTTTCACAGAAAAGCATATAAAATTTTAATTTTATATATTATTTACATGTAAAAAGTAGTCCAATACAAAGACCACATAATGCAACGAATGTTACGGTTGTATCGAAACCTTTACGGAAGTTAGGTATAAATACCACAGTATTTATTTAGGTATGGTGCCGTATCTTGGCGTATATCAGAAACAATAGATATAGCAGAAGTACCACATAAATAGATTCTCAAAAATTAAGTTGCAGGAATAAATATACATTTTTTAAACAATGGTTAACAGCTGAAACATTTATGCCTAATTTTTTTTCTAATTTTATCAAATAGTAAAACATAATGTCAACGATTTAATACTAACATTATGAAATAAAACTGAATACACTTTTAAAAGTACTTCCAACAAATTATATTTTATTTAAATAATAAAATATATCCCAAAATAATCTTGAAGAACAAATAAAAAATAAGACAACATTCGAAATGTTGCCTAGTTTTTTTTTTTTTTCTAATTTCATCAGATATTGAAACAGAATGTCAAAGATTTAATACTAACATTATGAAATAACACTGGATATATTTTAAAAGTACTTCCAACAAATTATATTTTATTTAAATAATAAAATATATCCTAAAACAATCTTGAAGAACAAATAAAAAATAAGACAACAGTCGAAATGTTTTGCGAATGAAATAATCGTTTGCTTTTAGTTTTGCCCATGCGCAGTTATTTCATAGATATTACAACAATTATTGAACCTCTAGTAGTCCCCCCTCCTTCCGCTACGTGGCGTACGACCTTCATTGATGTGACCTCGGCGGACACCGCTGCCATATATCTTGGAACGCTTGACTTGTATACGTTTTGATCTAGGCTCATAAATACTGTCAGCGGCTCGATCCAGTAACTTTGAAATTGAAGTCTTGCTTAGTCGCCAATTCATTGGCTGAACTAGTGCTTGTCTATCAGTAAGCACTTTGCATCTACTATCTTTCATATCCTAACCATCCGTCGCACTGTGGGAGATTTGTCAAATCTGGCTGGACAAAAGTCGATTTCATAAAGTACAACACAGGTGCGAATGGATTGATGCATGTTGCAGCTGAATCATTGGAGAATCACGTGACACCCTTTTTATCTCACTTAAGCGAACAATGGCTTCCTGTTATCAGTTGAAACTAAGGCGTTGCGTAGAGTGCATCGGCTTCAGATCATTGTTCAGTTTGACTTTCCATTTTTGAATGTGAATAACTATATTTCTGGAAATATTTAAAATCTAATTGTTATGGATAGTGACGAGGCAGGTATGTATTCATATCTTTTTAATATTTGAATTGAGAAAAAAATAGTTTTAGTAGTTGCAAGAGTAATATAAAATAATGCATATTTTTCCATTATTTTCTTTACATGTTTCCCACTTCACGAAGGGTTTAGTTATATTTCCCGACATTTCCCGGCAATGTTTCTTATTGTAACAATAAATATAGGCCTTTGACTTTGTGTTTCTGTTTAAAGTAGCTCCGGAATCGTCCGGTTTTTAAAATGAAGGCACTATAAACATTGCTCTTTCAAATTTCGAAGTAAGCATTCGAAAATAGTATGTATTGAGTTTTAATTCATATTTTCAATATGAATTCTAAAATGAAAACAATTATTATAGGTAATGACAAAGCAATCCCATATTATTATTGTTCAGCCATTTTGATTGAATAAAAGTTATATAAATTAAAAAAAATTGCTTTAAAACATTATTAAAAATGTTATTCATTCCAGTTTAACTTCTTTTAAGCACTTTTCAAAAAACTGAAGTAATTTATGGCTCGTTATTAACAGTTATTTGTCTAAAAATAAATCGAGACAATTTTGCTTATGATTTTATTAAAAGTTAGCAAAAACTTGCGTGATTTCTTTAAAAATAATGGATTGAATTCATTTTATCTATCCATATTGCATACATCTGTTATGCATTATTTTTTGTTTATATTTTGTATTTTCTTTCTCTAGGAGCTTCGAACGTCAAAGTAATGATTCGAAGAGAATTTTTAACATTATGCAACAACCTAATTTACCAAATATACATGACAGATTAAACTTTCTGGAAAATTATCTTCTTAACAGGGATACTTTTGATGACGATGAAATTAAAACACAACACAATTTCTCCCGATTTAAATGTGAGTTGAAAAGCAAATGGATCGCATATAAACCAGATATATTTGTGAAAAATAATAAGGAATGGCTTGAAGGTACAATAGAAATTCCAAGGAAAATAAATCGCCCAGGGAGGCCAGCAAAAGGTTTCAACGAATCAAGTGATAGGTCAAAGGGAAGAAAGTCTGAAAACTTAAGGTGCTCGACAGATGTGGATGTACTTACACATGCCACTCAGGTAAAGTTAGAAACCTCTGGAAAGAGAGATGCTGATTGTTTGAAAATTTGTTGCATTTAGCGTACAAACTGCCCATAAAAAAGTGGAGATTGACTACAGACGAAGAAAATGCTATCGCTAAAGAAAGAAAATTGACCATTCATGAAAATTTCAAAACAAAATTGGGTTCACTTGTAGATGTACCTAAGGCTGGATATGGTAACACTAACGATGGAAATACAAGCAGGAGGTTTTTTGCTGACCCCTCTGTAGCATCTGAAATTACAGGCATTGACAAAAATTTAATGTACCGTTTTAAAGTTATTCTTGAAACCATATCCAGTGGCTACAAAATTCACCTAGACAAGTTTAAGGAATATACAGAGAAGACAGCTGAACTCTACATCCAATTATATAAATGGTACCCAATGTCACCCATAATGCACAATATATTAATACATGGCCCCACTGTAATTGAGAAAGCTATACTACCAATAGCTCAACTGTCTGAAGAAGCAGCCGAAGCACGGAACAAATATTTTCGCTCTTTTCGTCAAAATTTAGCACGAAAATTTTCAAGAATTTCTTGTAACTGTGATGTTATCAACAGATTGCTTTTGAGTTCAGATCCAGTGTTAACTGGAATGAGACCCAGGATAAGGAAAAAATCAAAATCATTTCTTAAAGAAACCTTAGAAATGTTACTGCCCATGGAATCTTCTGGAGCTCCTGATGAAGAGGATTCTGATTATGAAGAAACAGATGACGACTCTGAATTATCATCTGATTAAGAAACTTTACCTTATAGGTGATTTATTAACTACTTGTCCGTATTGTTAATAAAATTAATGTTTATAATTTATTCAATTATATTTTTATTTTATTCGATGTTTTATCATAATTATCATTTATTTTATAATACTAATTTTGTAGAATAAAAACCAGTATGAAGTTCCAAAACATCATTTATTTTTAAGTTATAAAGCAATTTTTATTACAAAAAGTTAATTTATTTACCAACTAATACATTTAAATTAGTTTAAAACAATAAAATAATTTTGGCCGCCCAGATTCGTCAAATCTCCCACTGTGCGTCGCAGACGAACAGGCAGATTACGAGAACATATCTATGAAGAGGGAAGAACCGCAAACGCTCATTAAATTTATATTATCAATTTTATGTTGCTTCTTTATTTTTACGGAAAAAAAAAATACTTGAAATTTTTTAAAATTATTCTTAACTTCTTCAATGTTCACGTGTTTATGTTACATCCATTATCAATAGCAGTCCATTAGAATTTGTAATTTGATGCGGTTTCGTTATTGATTTTGAGATCGATCAACAGTTGCTTATTGATTTAATACAATTTAAGAAATGAATGTCCTATAACTCATCAATTTTTTGACAGGGCCATTTCCGTAATTTGAACATCATTGTCATTCGAATAAACTGTACATTAATGGAAAGCATAACTTATCGTTGACGGTGACGAACACTAAATTACTGTTATATCATATATCGTAGTAGACAGTCATGTTTAGTGTGCTGAGTTTAAATTACAAGTATTGGCACTTTTAAGGATATTAGAAGTTTTTATGTGTTTTTAGAAAATAATTATTTTTAGCTTATTTTCACTCTTATAAGTAATATGCGTTTAGAGCTCAGAATGCAGTTTTCCCAAGAGCATCTACTAGTACTATACTTATGCTACCTCATTTTTGTATGCACTGAAACATAGCATATACTATCTTAACTCATATTCTTAATCAATTCTTCATGTTGAATTGAATGCTTTTTAATTTTATCCGTAAATCTAATTCAATTGTTTAACTTAATCCTGAATTTACTGTTCATCTAAGAAAGCAAAGAAAATGTTCTTTAAGTAATAAGTTGTATTAAATACAAGCAAAAATTCAGCAGCTTTCGTAGAAATCAAAAGTTACTCTGTTCGCATCTTCAATGAAAACTCCGTTAAAACGGCCACTTGAAAATGTTCTCCAGTTATCAAACATAGGATAACAGAATTAGTTAATTTCTTTCGCAGGGTAATTTATACTGAAAACTTAAGTCAAATTTTAGATTTCCTTGAAAAAATCCGTGGAAAACTACTATTATGTTTTAACAATGTTTATTTCTACCGTTCGTAAAACAGTCTAAAAGCGGAGATAACAATATTGCTGTGATTTTGAGTCTTTCATGTTGGAGGTTCATTTTGTGAAAGTTTTCTCATGTTCACGGATTGAGAAAAATGTACCATGGAATTACTAAAAATTCTTATTTAAGGAGTAAGAAGTCTTGGACGCCCAGAAATGTAGGAATTTATCCGGAATAAAAAAAAAAAAAAAATCCAATTAGTCTAATTTATTATAAGTTTACATTAAAGTAAGAAAAGTTTTTTAATTTCATGTTTTAAAAATTGGTGGCTTGTTAACTGATGGACGGAAGGAGAAATTCTAAAAGATAGTTACGTTTTAGCATTATTGGCAAATCCAGCCACCTCACTGGTCATTTAAACGTGTCCATTTCAGTCAGCAATCCCTTGGCAGTAGGGAAAACGTCGCCAACTCGTTTGTCTATTTCTGTGATTAGAAAAACGAAGAGAAAAAAAATAAGTTGGCAATTTTGAAGCGAATGTTATCTTCAGCTTTCATTTAAAATAAACCATTGAAAATAACTTAAGATAGTTTGATGACATTTTATAAAACGAGAGTGGAACGGTTTAGATTTTAAGCTGTATAAATATTTTAAAATGATTAAAGTACTTTTTCAGAAAATGGAAATTTAAATAAACGTTGTATGTTTTTAAATAAATTTCAAACATAAAGAATAAACATTACAAAAAATATTGTATAAAAACTTTTGTATATCTATAGTTGATATTTTTTTCTTATCTATGCTACGCTGTCCTTTTAAAATAAAGTTTAATGTTACGCAATATATATATATATATACAGGGTCATTCATAATTCCCTCCGGGGTTTCGAAACGTTATAGTAAAAAAACGAAGACGAATATGAAAAAAAGAAACATATGAAATTATTCCGAAACTATTCAAGTTTTACTTACATACATTACAGGTGTTCTATGTGTGAACCCTTGGTCACACGGCATACATCCATGCGATAGTCCAGTTCCTGCCATACTCCGTTTCTTTAAATCTGAATCAGTGGTGTCAGTTCAACGGGCCTTTCGTAATAAATATCGAAAACACGGACCAACTGACAAAACAATTCATGTGTGGTACCGGAAATTTAAAGAAACGGAGTATGGCAGGAACTGGACTATCGCATGGATGTATCCCGTGTGACCAAGGGTTCACACATAGAACACCTGTAATGTATGTAAGTAAAACTTGAATAGTTTCGGAATAATTTCATATGTTTCTTTTTTTCATATTCGTCTTCGTTTTTTTACTATAACGTTTCGAAACCCCGGAGGGAATTACGAATGACCCTGTATATATATATATATATATATATATATATATATATATATATATATATATATATATATATATATATATATATACAGGGTGTATCAGAAATGCTTCAACAAACTTAGAGGGATGATAGTACTCATGAAGACGAACAAAAAATGCAATGGAACATGGGGTCGCAAATGACGTTTAACCCTTTCAGGGGCAGTAATATGTTTATGAAACCACTTAGTTTTAATTTCAAAAAGCCACAATGGCACCAGAATTTTGCTAAAATCTTTTCCATTAACTATGTATCTGAAATATAACCCTTTTTGTTATTTACAAACAAATTTTTTGTAAATTCCGGTACCAGTCATTTATTTCAACATATTAGTACTAAAAGTACTTTGCCCCTGAAAGGCTTAAAGGATGAAAATCGAGAAAATGCGTCTGGAAATGGACAAACTGAGACAAGAAAGAAATACTCCAGAAAATTATTTATTGCACAGACTAGGTACAACACAGCTCGTGATGTCCAGAGAAAACAAATATTTTACAACAATTGTTCAAAGCGTCGACCGCGGACATTATTACACATAGCGTGTCCGCCAGTCGTTGCTCCGTAGATGTACTCTGTGTAATAATGTCCGCGGTCGACAATTTGAACACTTGTTGTAAAATATTTGTTTTTTCTGGACATCACGAGCTGTGTTGTACCTATTCTGCGCATTAAATAACTTTCTGGAGTGTTTCTTTCTTGTCTCAGTTTGTCCATTTCCAGACGCATTTTCTCGATTTTCATCCTTTAAGCCTTTCAGGGGCAAAGTACTTTTAGTACTAAAATGTTGAAATAAATTACTGTCACCAGAATTTACAAAAAAATTATTTATAAATAAAAAAAGGCTATATTTCACATACATATTAAATGGAAAAGATTTTAGAAAATTTCTGGTGCCAAAACTGGCCAGTGCTTACTAAGATGTCACCTCTATTAAATATATTGCTCTTTTCGATAGAGTGTAAAAAATAAAAAAATTGTACTTAGGAAATTTGATTGCAATTTAAATTTATATCGAAATTACTTTATAAAGCCTATTAAATCAATTATTATTTAAAATTTATCTTTACTTTTGACGTCTAAAGCAAATGCAATGGATTAAAAAATATATAAAAATGTAAATTTTCACAGCTTATTTCTAAGAATACAAAACTCTCTCATATAAAAAAAGAATATTATAGCATCATTAGAAGTTCATTTTTCAGCCATATAAATTATAAAGGTTTTGAAATGTCTTTATTTAAATTATTTTCTTCCTATATCATTTGCGGTAAAGTTGGAAACATCTGCTAGCTGTTATTTTGTTGTGTTTAAACAATACTGCGCGCGCATATTGAAGGCAGACGATTTTTTCTCATTCGAAGTTAGGATAGGATTAGCGTGTATTGCGTTCTTTTGTGTTTGTAGATTTATACTGTGTAAGTAAATTAACGTTTTAAAGTGAACAATCTCCATTTTAAAGTAAACCATCCATTTTAACATCTCCCTGTGTCTAGCCGGGTGCGTTCATAAGGCCTGGGTGATATTTGATTTCTTAGATCTATGAACACACCTCTCTGCTGGAATAATTTGAAAATTATTGTAGTGGATGTACAGTCTAATTTTTCAATGAAAGGGAAGCAGATAAGGAGCATTCAACAGTAACACCTTTACCTATAGATCAGCAGGTAACTTTTAATGTCTTCGCAGTTTTGTTAATAGTGCATGTTTAGTACTAGTACATTTAATATTGCATTATTTATAAGTTAAGATGTTTAAATTTTCTTTTAAAAATCATTTGTATTAAATTTTATCTTTAATGTTTTAAATTTTTTTAAATAGACTATTTGGAAAAAAGCTTAAAGTATTTACTAACAATATGTATTCTAAATGTAAAGTGTTATGTAAAAGGAGGAATTTATTTAATGTTTTGCGTTTCTTAGTTCAATTTTCATAGTTATTCATTATAATTAAAAACATTGCAATTTTTAAAACTATTAATATTTGATTTGCAATTTAATAATTTCGTTGCTAGTGTAGGTTTCCAGAAATAATTTTCCGGTTTATTTGAAAAAAAAAATTGACATTTTAATGCGTTGAATAATTTATTTGTCGAGATATGTCAATGTTAGATGCACAAAAATAATAAATATTGATGAAACGATAAAATAACTGTTTAGTTAAGGTAATTTTTTCAGCTGTGTTATCGAATGTTTTTACTGTAAAAATTGATATTTAAGTTCTGCATTTAGTATTCTATCAAAAACTATAAATAAAATAATTTGTAAAGAAAAAAAATATATAATTTTTTTTTGGCATTTATGATCTTAAGTTCTATATTTCATTTACAACGAAAACTGTTTTACTGCTTGATACAATGGTTATTATTTAATAATATCGCACAATAGGTATATCTATTATTTAAATTGATTCCTAATATAAATTTTTCAGAATGCTTATTTGAAAATGTATACTTATATTTTCTTTAAAGTTGTTCTCAAATCCAAAATAGCTAATTTCTGGCATATTTCTGAATTCATTTTTATTCGTAAATACATGAAATTGGCAGGTGTTCTTATTCAGAAAAGGGTAGATGTGCCAGTAATGGACCGCCTTCCAGTAATGAGACACCTTCAATGTTTTTGGTTTATAAAAAAATAACCAATAAAAATTCAGCTTTATTTATTTCATTAATATGCTATCTTTAAATTCTAGTTTTAAATGCAATCATAATATCAATTATCTATTACTTTTTGTGAGGTGTCCATTACTGGAGTTTAGGGTGTTTTGATTTATTTCTGTTATTTACAATTAAATTTAGATTCACATTGGGAAATGTGACTATGAGCATGGTTAAATATTGTTGGTAAAGTAATATAATATTAAAAAATGTTGAATATAACAATTATAACTATTAATTAAAAAATAATTGTTAAAGAAATTCCTTAAGGGTGTCCATTACTGGCACATCTACCCTATATATAATTGAATGGCGTTATCCAGTTTTTGGTAACGGCAGATGATGTTTCAGAAAACACTATCAAAGTCGGTGTTTTGAACCAAATTTCCGACGCGCAGCGTCAGAAACGGGTACAACGTGACCGACATTGATCTTAAGTATTACATTTATCTAAAAATGGAAAACGCTATTCATTCCAAATAGCTTTAATAATCAGGCATGCAAGTGCCATGCGTTTAAAAGTCTGTTCATAAATGTGTCAGAAAGTTTCGTGTTAACCAGTTTCTCAATCAGATGCAAAGTTTTAATTTGAATACGAGTTGCATCAATAAAAATGATTGCCGATCCAATCCTTATCGTCGATCTTATCCGTATTTGATGAAATCTTGTTATCCGAATCTATGCGAAATCATTTATCAGGTTCTGTCGGGGGTTCTGTCAGCCATATAAATTCAGGTTCTGTTGTGGGCTTACAGATTTTTTGTTGTTGTTGTTGTTGGGTTAGGGTAAGAATACGGGTTGAATCAAAATATAGTTTCAGTCAACCATCATTCATGTTCAAGTTGACATTCAATCATGTTCAAGAAGTATATAACCGGATTCGTGTATGACTCTAGATCCGAGCTGACATCAGAAATTGTATCGTAACACAATTTCTGATAAAATCTGCTTAATCGGTCGTATGCAAGATTCTATTCCAAACAAGACTTACAGTAAAAACATTATACCCGACTCCCCGCATAGCATGCATGGTCACAGTGACGTCATCGTGACGTCACAGTGAGTCACGTACGTCACGTCACATCTGTGACCAAAATACAACCACTCAGTGATATCACATTGTGACCAAAATGTGAATTATTTGGAAACCTTAAAAAAATTGCAAGAACACTACAAAATATGTTATTCAATGTAAAAGAATATGTTTCTGACAATTTTTTTAATTTTTGTGACGTTACTGCAAATCACAAACACTACGTCACCTGTGTTATCAAAATACCCCCATGTTGTGAAGTCACAGTTTTACCAAAATGTGAATTTTTAATATATTTTAAAATGATGAGAAATATATATTATTCAGGAATGCTTTAATGCACTTAAAGGGTCTGATTCTGACTGATTTTTATGATCCCTGGAAAATTAACCTACATTGATTAATTTATTTACTGACCTACAGGAAAATGCTTTATAAATAGGTAAATTTCAATCAATATGCAATTATAAATTATAATACAAACATAATGCGGCATGTACTCCATGAACAATTTTTTTTTAAATTAAGGAAGTTTCTCAGTTGCTTTTTATATTAATTAACAACTTTTGTAAAACTGAGAGCAACAATCTATATTATGGAGCGCAAGCTATCCAAGAGTAACAATGACGTCATGTTAACAGCGGCAACAACTGAACAGTAAATTTCGCTTTTACAGTGATTTTTTTAACTTCTAAATATTGCACAATTTCAATTTTTAACCATCGAATAGGAAAAAAAATGCTCTTTCAAATGCAATATGTTTCAAAACTGTACCTCAATTTACTGTTATTTGTGGTTTTAAAAATAATTTTAAATCTTCTTTTTTAAAATCTTTCTATTGCGTGCATTCCGATTAAAACATATTAAAACAGTTCCATTTCAATAACAATTGTTACAATAATAATTTCCCGAATTTCAGAGTTGGTTTCCGACTAATATTCAACATCAAAATTAAAAATTTCATTTAAAAAAACATAAATTCATATTTTTTAAAACACAAATTTAATAGACATGAAATCATGTTACTTCTGCTGAAACTATTAGAATAATAGTAATAATAATAATAATAAGTGTATTGGGCGATATCTTCGACTATTAATTCCTGACATGCGGCTAATACGAAAGTATCGGTAATGAATTTATTAGAATTTTCAATTAATATTTACACACACACACACACACACACACACACACACATATATATATATATATGTCTGCTATATTCTATAAACAGAGTAACCCAGGTTTTTTCCCCTAGTTTTATCAATTGTAAATTACACTTAATACCGGAAATGGCTGAAAATAATATACAGATGGGGTAATTAAAGATTTGTTTGTGTGAGGGGAGGTGGGTTGTGAAAAACAGATGCTTTATTATAATAAAATCACTGGTATACTTCCGATAATAATTGTTTTTTCTTTAGTGTTTAAGTAGATTGAGTACCTCTTCCAATATATATTTTGCTGTTTGTTTCATACTTTGTAAATAAATTTAACATTTTCCGAATATAAAATGAAATTAAAAAAAAATTATGCAAAATGTATGATTTAAATAATTATTCACGTCTTCGTTTTTCATTTACCACAAATTTCTTGAAAAAAATATTGTTCATTTGCAAGCTGTTTCTTCTACAGGACATTAATAAAGAAAAAAGGAAATTTTAATGCCCCCCCCCAACCTTTTACTTTTTTAGGATCACATTTTGCAATTATTACGCTCTATGCAAATTTTACTTTTTTAATGATTTTGCATTCTTGTCCATTAAAATATTTTTTATGTACTTTAAAAATTTAAACAATGTTTTATTTGATACGCCATGAATATTGATATTTTTTTACAACTTACAAAAAAAAAAAAAAAAAACTATACAAGTATTATTATTGTGAAACTAATCGTAAAAAAAAACGTAAAATGCTGATAAAAAATAAATCTTCAAATAAGAAATTTTAATTGGAGAGACTATAAAAAAAAAAACATTCTGCCTTTTTAACCTTCTACTCTAACATCAACTATATAAGAAGAAAAAAAAAAGAAAAAAGATCATCTGCCTTGCTATTAAATGCGCGCAGATGTTTTAAACGTTTTTCAAAACTATCGTCTGCTTTTTTAACCTCAGAATAAGAGACGCACAATAGTGTATTTAATCTTTGGATGTCAGTTCGTTGGACAATACGCATGTTATGAGCGTGTATAATTTCTACGTATTTAAAATTAAAAACCTGCACAGGATTCCGCAAATACAATTTTTATACGAATTTTCTTTCCATGAAAAGTACAATTCCTTTGCGTGGTTAAATTTGCTTTCCGCCAATGTTATTGTACTTCATTTGGAGGAATTTTGCCTTCTCAAGAAATTTTCGCTATTTTTACGTCAAAATAGAATATTGAAGATCACAAAGAAAAAGAGGTATGGAAAAATATTATTTTCCCTGTTAGCTTTGCATTAAGTTATATCGTTTTCAGTTACTTTCATGTAGTATTTTACAAAAGTTAAATACTTCGTTTAACATTTATCAGTTTAATAAAGTTTATTAAATTTAATGTTTATTTTGTTAAAATAAGTAACAATATGTCAACGATTTTAATCAGATAATTACTTTCACTAAATTCATTTCCTGAGTCATTTTATAGTTATAAATTTCAAAACATCTGTACACTATTATAACAGAATTATTATTAAAGGGAAATGTTCTTTATAATTATCACCTAATCCTGTAAAAAAAATAATAATAATAAACCAATGTGTAGTTCCATTTTATGTTGTTATCTGAATTTATATATTTTTTCACATTAAAAACTGGTTAAATATTTGAAACTATGTTTGTAATTTATTATTTTATTGGGTTATGTAACTATGATTATCTACATTTCAAATGGACTTTCTAACATCATAGTAAATATTTTTCAAACCGATGTTGTTGAGTCACAAAGGGTTAAAATATAGTTATAAAATAAAGGTTCCATGTATGATAACGTATTTTGATCTATAAGTTAAATTTTTGGTTTTCTCTTTCAAAAATAGCAACTTTTATGAAATATTTTTCAAAAATCTTTCTTAATAAATTGAAACATACAGTTATTTTTCTTTTCAATATGATTTAAAACCTGGACCCCGATGTGAATATTATGGGAGAATACATTGTTCGAACATTTTCACTAGTTACATATATAAGATACTGTTTAAAAACTATTGAAATAGTTTATAAAAAATACCCTTTAAAATTTCAAGGCTTAAAAACCTTATCACAGTCAAAATATCGATTATTTTATTATTATCTCAAATTAACGATCTAAACTTTTTATACACGTGGTTTAAAATGTCAAAACTGTATTTTTAATACATACACGATTGCCATTCAAGTGTTTTTCACTCATGAAAACTATATAAATGACTTTTTCTCAATATTGATTTTTTGTTCATTCTTATATTTTTTAAGTTCTTTATTTCCTTTAGTATTTCAGTTTATTATTTTTTATACATATTCTTTATTATGTATGTAATAAAACCTTGCATGGAATTAGTATTACAGATTTTTTTGTTTTCTATATATGAAATCACATGAAGAAGAGTTAAATTCCATAGTTCCTCACAATATAGAATAATAATAAATTTATATAAAATCTAATATTAATTGAAATAAAAATCCATGCACAGTGTTCTATAACATATTTTAGTAATTGTAAAAAAATATAATAATAATAATAATAAGTAAAGTAAATAAATTTAAAAAATGTCAATACTTGTAAAAATAGCAGGTATTTAAATCATTAATTTATTTTAATTTTGTTAAACATTTTAAATAAATGTATAGTTTTTTTTTCGAAATGTGCTTTTAACTGACTATTAAAATATACTGCAATAACAATTTTTATCAAAATTCTTAAATTTAAAAATAATATTGAAAAGTAACGTTTCCCATTTATAGCAAAATCACATTGTACTTATTTGCTTTATTTAAAAACATTTCTCTAAAATTTTTAAATACCGAGCTGAAAATGCAAAAAATGTTGCATTTATATTATAGAACAACAGAATTTTAATACATTTCGCCACTTTTATATAATAAATTTGAAAATCTGCAAATCCACCTTTTTCTATTTAATGTGTAACCAATGGTAATGATTTGGGTTCGTTTGAAATCGGGTTGTCTCACTCGATTTCAGGATTTTAATAAAATCGTCTCAAAATCGCGTTACCCGACCTGATAGGGTATTCATATAAGAATCGGAGCCCAAGCAAAACTTTAACTAAATAGACAGAATAAAATAAAATAAATAATTTAAAACCCCGACTTAAGTCCTGCATCGGGTTGGTTATTCCGATTTTACCCGCACCCGACATGGCGTTCAGCTTGAGCCGAGTAAGAATAGCGATAATTGTTGTTGTTGTTGTTGTTGTTATTCTGTTTGGTGTAAATTGATTGTAATTTTTTTTCGGCTTCGGGTTGATTTCGGGTTGAGATTTTATTATTGCAGCTCGGGTTTGGATTAATCTGAAAAACTAGAATAAAATAATAACTTGATCTAAAGAAAAAATAGAATATTCTTTCAAACCTGTAGAAAAAAAAAGAAAAGAAAAGAAAGAGAATAAAAATAAATAAAAATAAATAACCGATCCGTAATTTTCCTCATCGAATATGGGTAAAATATGGTCACTCGACCCGATGAAGAATCGTCACAATTGTCACAAACCTGCAGCCAAAAAAATATATATATATCTGAACTTTACGAGTCGGATTCGGGTAAAATCTGGTCACCCAATCCGATGCAGAATCGTCACAAATGTCACAAACGTCTAGCAAAAAAAATGTCGATCCGAACAATCCCGATCGGATTCGAGGAAAATTTGGTCACCCTATCCGATGCAGATTCGTCACACTTTTCACATTGAAGTCGCACGGTGACTTCACAAAGTAGTCACATTGTGAGGTCACAGAAAGCCTTGAAAACGGCCATAACGACTTCACATTTAGGTCACAGTGAATTCACATCGACGTCACGTGACGTCACGACGACGGTCACAAAGTAACAGTGTGACTTAACATTGACGTCGCCGTGACGTCACCATGCCTTACGGGTCGGGTCAGATCGGGTTCACGAAAATCAGGTCACAGGACAACTAATCGAAATCTATTCTGTAGCCAAACAAATCCAAAAAGATCGATCCGAAGTTTCTGGATTGGATTCGGGTAAAATCTGGTCACCCGACCCGGTGCAGTGTCGTCACAAACGTCACAAACTTGAACCATAAAAAAATTTGATCCGAACAATCCGTATAGGATTCGGGTAGAATCTGGTCACCCTATCCGATGCAGATTCGTCACATTTTTCACATTTAAGTCGCACGGTGACTTCACAAAGTAGTCACATTGTGAGGTCACAGAAAGCCTTGAAAACGGCCATAACGACCTCGCATTTAGTTCACAATGACTTCACATCGACGTCACTTGACGTCACGACGACGGTCACAAAGTCACAGTGTGACTTCACAGTGACGTCGCCATGACGTCACCATGCCTTACGGGTAAGTGGTTTCCTAAACATACCACTGCCCCTGAAAGGGTTAAACGTCATTTGCGACCCCATGTTCCATTGCATTTTTTGTTCATCTTCATGAGTACTATCATCTCTAAGTTTGTTGAAGCATTTCAGATACACCCTGTATATATATATATATATATATATATAATGGGATTTTAAAAAATAGTATTTATGCAGATGTAATCCATTAAAGCCTTATACTAATTTTTTCTAATCTACTTCATATAAATAATGCTCTTAACCATCTCATAATATCGCAGATTTTCTTATTATGAATCTGCTGGTTATTTCGCATACGCGTACAGTTTTGAAAATTATTGGTGAGGCTCATTCTTTTTTAAACAAATATGTGTATGTGAATGTAAAAAAGATCGATTGCCAATTCAATGTTGCCTTTTTTAACTGTCTTTTAAAGAAATTAAACATAACAGTATATTGATAAATAATCACAAGTTAAATAAAACATTAAGACACTATAAAAATTCGAATGTACAGACACGTTTATAAAATGATACTCGCTGATATTCGCGAATTATTTATAATAAAATGACAATGAATGTTAACTTTAAATAACGACTTTTTTTTTTTTTGGTGGAATATGGATTGTGTTTTTCTATTTTAATTTGTTATATAAAAAATTCAAACATTGAACATTTTATTTTAATTAAAAAAATAGAACATAAAGTGAAAAAGTTTTTCTAATGCCGTTTATCCTTATAACAAAAGAAAAATAGGAAAAAAATGGAACATTTAAAAATTCTATAAAATACTAGAAAGTTAAAAAAAGAACAAAAAAAACTACACTTTTTTATATTAAAAGGAAAAAAATAAAAAAGAGTTCATCTTAGGAGTTATTGGTGGGGCTAGAGCCCCACGAACCCATACAACTCTACGTCTATTGGTATTTCTATAAAGGCTGTATTTTCCGAATAACCTTAGTATACATAGGCGTACGCAGGAGTGTGCAGAGGAAAGCTACGCCATGCCCCATCTCTAAATCTTTCAATAAGGTAACAATTTAAAGAAAAAGTACATAGAATACAAATATCAAAAAGCGCATGTAATTGTGATTGAACATGTTTTTCTGCTTATTGCACATGATTGCGATAGGTTTTACATTCTTTTATTTAATTTAACTTGGTTTATGTATCTAAAGATGGAATTTTGAAATCGATTTTTCATACACTATCTGATAGAATAGAATTATAAAAAATATGTACACACGTGTGTTTCGAATGACAATACAACATTTTAATATTTTTAGAACTCAATTACAAATTAATCTTAAGGCATTTTAATGTGAGCAGGGCAAAGCTGTTAAATTGCCAAATATTATTTATACAATTGTAAACAAGTTTCAACAACGATGGAGGTTAAGGTTATGTGCCAAACCATGTTGTCTAAAACATGCAAACTGGCTGTGAAAATGCACCAATGAAATATTTAAGCACTAAAAAGTAAAATATAAATAAAAAATAAAGAGCGTAATTAAGAAATATATATGCTCTTATCGAATAATAGTTTACAAATTTATTGAATTATGATTATACGTTGTGAGAACAATTTAGAAATCCTGAATAGATAATTTAAATAATCCTTTTTCTCTTTACTGCTACCATATGTTAAAACAAGAAACAGAGCAAAAATTATAATTCTTAATAAATTCACTAGTTCACGCTTTCTACCAAGTATAAATAAAAGCGGTGGATTTTCGATAATCTGGGCCCACATCAATTTAATACATTGTAATAGAAATTTTTTGGAACAACATGATTTGCAGTCAGAAAATTATTCATGATTTTTACAATAATCATTCAATGCTTATAAAAAAGTGTTTAAGAAAAAACTTTTTATACTTTCATATTTATTTTATTGGGGAGAGAATCTTATATAATTTTAGCTACAATGCCTTTCTTTAAAATAACTTACATGATAATTAATTCATTTCACAATTAATTTGGGGGAGGGACGCTCGTCCCTTACCTATTTTTATCGATAAAATTAGGCAGTAATTTTTAAAACATTAATGATGTATTTTTCTTACAAAATTTTCCCTTTACCCTTTTTCTGGTGTTGAAGGTAGACAATTTTCATTCCTTCCCCCCCCCCTCCCAATAGCATTTTTTGTACTATTTACACTGATATTTAACGCGAATTTATAATATTTAATATATTTTTATTCTATCTTAAAGTCTAGAAAAAGTCCTCTCTGATGATACTTATTAACATTTTCTAGGTTAATTAGGTTAACTTCTATGTTGCCTTAAATTAGATTACCTTTTATGAAAAAACAGAACCATGATTTAATATTAAATTTATTAAAATAAAATAATATATTAAAACTTCAATTCATGTTAAACAATTATAAAAAGCTTCAGTTAATCAAAATGCACAAAATGCACAAAAAAAATCTTTTAAAATAATTTGCAGTTGTTTGCTGTGGTGGAGTAATAATAATCAACAGTATGAATAGCGGCCATACTAATTAACATTTATTATTAGTCATGTTTTTTTTTTTTTTCTTACATTTAAGAGAGGAAAATCGGACACAGATGTAGCATTCAAACATTTTTTTTTTTTTTACTTCATCTACATTAAGAGACGTCATTAAAACGAAACTGAAAGAATGAACTATATTTGTAAGCTGTATAATTTTCGAAAATTTCCTAGACATATAGGAGTGCGCCAAATCTAAAACGCCAAGTATACTTGGCGTTGCTATACCAACAGCGTCTATGGCACGTGACTGATAACAGCGAATGAGAACTCAGTTCAAGCCAATAAGGCTAAAACGTGACTATCTTTTAGAATTTCGCGGGCGAGAGCGCTTCGAAACAAAAAAGGTCAAGTTGTGAACAGGATGATTCAGCGTAAAAATAACCCAAAACAAAGAGACAAAATATGCATTTTTTGTAGTCCAAAAGATAGTAAAATAGGCTTCTGAAGCTCAAAAATTGCCCTTTCGCTTTCAAAACCTATTTCTAACTAATAAAATATGCTTTTCGTGTGTACAAATATACTTTAAGCGATAATTCTTTCTTTTTTTACATTATTATATGTTTACATTAAAGTACAATTATTCGTTTTCGAAGTTTAAAACCTGTCAAATTGTTACTCCTTACTTCATTCTATTCTGAACGTGAAATAACCAGGGTTTCGAAATGCATAACTACCAACTTTAATATATTTTTTCCTTTAATTAAAATTTTATAGAAATATTTGCCTTATTTGATCACAAATTTCGTCGATTAAATAAGACAAAATTTACTATTAAATTTTAGTGTTAAGAAAAAAAGCGTAAAAAATTAGCAGCTATGCAATTTGTTTATTTCTTGAATACAAAACATTTGTTGAATATAAAACAATAATTTTGCTTTTAGCTTTTTCTTTTAAATTTCTTAGAAACCTATTTAGAAGGTTGTTTCTGTTGCAAAAGTTGTAAATACTTACAACCATGATTATTCTTCGTAAGTACTAGTTTTCACCAAACGAAGCATTTGGGAGTCCTGAATAACTTATTTAGAAAACAAAATATTTTCACCAATTATGTCAGTGGACTAAGCCATAATTTTCAGGGTTAAGTTCAACCCTTTAAGTTTGCGATATTCTCATAAATGTAAAACAAACCGCTGTTACTGTCGTTTTTACATTATTTTTCTCTGTTTTATTTGCCTTCCAAAATCGCTTGCCAATATCCGAAGTTCGCGTGCCTACTGGTAAACAAGCCATATCGCATACGCTTTCACTCACCAATTAAAAAAAAAGCACCCTGTGTTCCAAGATAATTTTATAAATAAATTTTAACTCATTAAACTTTGTTTGCGCAAAATTTTTCATTATAAAATTTATTTAGTCTGTTGCATGTTACTATGATGTCGACAGCAAACACAATTAGTATTTCATTGACATGTACTCTAATAAACTGATTTATTATATTTATTTAATAAGAATTTATAGTGCTTAACGTAGTACAGATTATTGAGTTCCAGATAAGCATCTTCAATAATAATATTGTAAGGGATTACCGTAATAGATTTTGGAAAACCACATGTTTTAATAGATCCTGGACATAGAAATAGCACAGTTAATACGTAAATGCTCCCTAACTGTAAACTGATAAAACGGCTTATTTTATAACACATGTTTTGTTGTTATTTAATAAAAACACTTTTAATCCTGAATTAATATTCAGTTTAATATAAGGTAATTCGTACTGTAAAGAAGCTCATAATTATATTCATATAATGTTACTAAGCTTGTACTTTACTTAAAACATACAGAACATAAATACAAAATCCCCAAAGTGTTGGTTTAAATGGCTTAGTTTGTATTCCATTACATTTTTAGTAAATTAACTTGAAGATGTACAGAATTAAAATTATTAGAGTATCATTATTTTTGTAGTGAGGACATTTTTAACATCTATCAAATATTGCATTATATTTCCCGAAAATTGTAGCACTTAAAAAGAAATTGTATCAAAATAATTTATTTGACAAATGATATTGTTTTTCTATATAATAATTTATTTGAAACAATCAATATTATAATCATTTTTGCTTTAATAAAAAAATAAAATAAAATAAAATAAAACATGGTTTCATATGTATATGGATACCAAAATTTATGAAATGCTTTGCTATTTCAAATAAGATTGCCTTTAAAATCTTTTATTCTTTTAAATATTTAAAATTCTACTGTATCTGATTCATTAAAGTTGTACCCAACTGCATCTTATTCTTTGTGATACGTTATTACTATACATAATAATCATTATTAAATTAATTCTCAGCTGTAATAATAAGAATAAATAGGTATTTAGCATTTTGCAGTAGAAAATGAATTAACAGAAAATCATACTTTGCATTTACAGAAATTACAGCTTTTCTTAACTTAGGGTACTCTCAGTTTGTCACAAGAAAATTACCATTGTGGAGGTCTGTTTTTGCTGTCAAAAAGGGTAAATAATGTAAATAAATATCTTTATTGTCAGCAAATTTTACATAAAAAATAAGAAATCGCATGAATGTCTACAAAATCATAAAAATTTATTTAGCATGGATTAGAAATTTTCTTTCTCGTTAGATTCACAAAATGTTTAATGGTTCGCATCCAAATTAAAAAAAAAAACACCCTATGTTCCAAGTTAATTTTATAAATAAATTTTAACTCATCATTAAACTCTCAATTGTTTGCAGGTGTGATTTTGTTAGAACAAACATCTTTCATTATAACATTTATTTAGTCTATTGCATGTTACCATGATATTGACAGCGAACGCAATTCTTATTTCATTCACATGTACTGTAACAAACAGATTTATTATCATAATTTAATATGCATTTATAGTGCTTAACGTAGTACAGATTATTGAGTTCCAGATAAGTATCTTCAATAATAATATTGCATGGGATTACCGTAATAATGGGCAATCAGCTGAATTTGATTGTTCAATTATATAACATGTTGTTAGATTATATATGATTGTTATATTTTGATAAACTAACCGCAAAATTATATTTACAATAATATTATATTATTTTGTGTGCATTACATTTAGTTAGTAATTAAATTTATTTTGCCAAATTCTTTTGAAAAACATCTATTTTATAAATGAGAGCATTGATCAGTCCGGAAAGAAAATACATTTGTAATTAAAACGAGTGCATAACCTGCTCAAATATAAGTACAGTATATTTCGCCTTATGATTAATTCCGCCATGCGCTTCGGCGCATAACGCGCACCTACAATTTGAGACTATATTTTTTTTTATATTTATGTATATTCACCGTATTACGCGCGCTCCCTTTTTTGAAGTAACCCTCATGTGATAAGTAGCAATAAGGGTATATTATAAAATACCTTTAAAAAGTAAAAACTATTACGAACGTAAATCTATTAGCAAATTCAAAGCAAGAGCATACAATACTGCAAAGACTATTTCTCTATTGAATCCTCAGAAAGTATTTTAACCCTTTCGGCACTGGCGGTCACATATGTGCTCCTTACTTTTAAAATGCATTAAACTATAAATAACGTCTTGCAGATAAGTAAAAACCTCATAATCACATATGTGCATTCTATATTTTGACTTTTTAGTGGACAAGTGCGCCATCTAGTTTTGAAATAGTAAAAAAACAAGGAAAGTTGACAAAAGTTTTAATTTTTTTGGACTTTAAGAAAAAAGTCAGAGCCGAAAGCGTTAAATGTATATAGAACTTGCTATGTCTTCTTTTCATGTTCATTACTTTGGCAATCTCAGTTCTTAATTTTTAATCTTTCTGTTTGAACGCTTAAAATCTTCTGACCATCCTCGTTAATTTTTGCAAAATATGTGCAATAAATTACAAAATTGTGTAATTTTAATACCAAAACTTCATGTGTGAACTTTATAAACTCAGCATTGCATCAGAAATATAAATGTCATTGTAAAGTTTTTTTGAAATATCCTTTCCAAGGATTTAAATGTATGCTTGTTGCTCGTCGTCATTTGCCTACAACAAATAATCCATACAAGTTAGAAGCTGGTTTACAACTGGACAATTCGTTTAAGTGCTTCTTGAAAGTTTTATCACAATTGATTTAGGGTGATGGATATCTTTATCCGGACAGTCGAACCCAACTATCTTAATATCAAGATGAGTCTCCCAGTCTTAGCAATGATGCAACCGAATGCCATTGTTTGACCGCATCTGTCTTCTCTGGATATTGAAAGTGATTAGGTCATTCTGAAGTATTGCTTAAGTAATAAACATTATCTGAGATTATAAATGTCATAGTAAAGTTTTTTTGAAAGACCCTTTCCCAGGATTTAAATGTATGTTTATTGCTTTTGACGTCATTTGCCTAGAACCGAGGCTAACGAAAAAGAAAGGCTACCGCGGTGCTTTACGCATATAATTTTTTACAGACTGCGGGAGTCACGTGATGCTCGAATGCACCAATGCATGCGTACGAAAAGAGTATCACGTCACTCTAGCGGTCTGTGAAAAATGATAAGTGGAATGCACCGTGGTAGCCTGTCTTTTTCGTTAGCCTCGCCTAGAACAAAGAACCCATACAAGTTAGAAGCAGGTTTACAACTGGACAATTAGTTTAAGTACTCCTTGAAAGTTTTGTGACAATTGATTTAGGGTGATGGATATCTGTGTCCGGACAGTCGAACCCAACTATCCTAATATCAAGATGAGTCTCCTAGTCTTAGCAATGATGCAACCAAATGCCATTGTTTGACCGCACCTGTCATATCTGGATATTGAACGTTATTAGGTTTTTCTTAAAAAGAAAAAAGAGTAGTCAAGAAGAGTTATTTTGTGAGTAGGTATATTAAATGTTAAATAAGGTTATAATTACTATTTCTAAATTTAATTTTAATTTTCCTAAAAGTTTTACTTACGAAAACAATGGATATAAATTGTATTTAAAAATAAAAAGTAGTAAAAATATTTATAAGTAAAAAGTATAATTTCGTGTTCAAGACAACTTTAATTAAAGAATTTTAACTAATAATAATCTGACTACATCTGTGTGATTTTCTGTACCATTAAAAATATGTTTCATCACATCGCAGGCGTGTATTACATTATAAAAAGTGTCCGAAATCGCAGAATAATTATTTCGTAATAATTATGTCGTCTAATATTCTTCCTACCTTATTTTATTAAATAATTAAATCACTTAATGGGACAGCGCTTATCAAATTTGAGATAAACATCTTTAATAATAATATTGTTAGAGATTATCTTAACAGATTTACAACGGACAATCAGGGCAAGTTGATTGTTCCATTAGCTAATATAATGCTAGATAATAATTGTTACCCTTTGTTGCTCCAAGAAGTAAATATGTACTTATATCATCGCTGTATTACACTTTATTCATCATGTTTAGTGAATTGAGTTATTTATTGAAAATAATAGAACTGCTGTAATCTCAAAGTTTATTGTTAGTGCGAAAGAAAAGATCTTGACGAATGTATAAATGGAAATATCTTTGAACTATTAAATATATCACACTGACATTAGATAACAATCTTCGTACTATATATAAATGTAATATAATTGGATTTTTTCTTTTTCATTCCAGAACATATAAATTCTATTAAAAATATTTTATAATTTGTATACAAGAATAATATTCTCTGCAGCTTAATACTGGGTGATACAGATTTGGAAATACTACTTTCATACAATTATTCGACGAATCATCAAAGTAATTGGTAAAATTGTTCCTCAATACTGTTATAAAATATGAAGTCTCTATTTCTCTGGCAATTGAACAAAAATATAAATCCAGTTTCATGAGATTTATATTTGATATTTTGACTCAGCAAGAATTTTAATAAGATATGATCACGTTTTATTTCATTTGGCGATTAACCACTTAATAGTTTCGTTTTTTAAAACAATATACTAAAAATAGCGACTACACCATCACCTTTTCTATACTAAAATATTTGCTTCATATAATTAAAAAAAGTTTGCGGATTAAGAAAACGAAGATTGCAGTTAAAAATTAGTGGCATCCAAGAGCTTGTACAAACCAAAGCAATCAAACTCTTCTCGCCCGAGCGGCGTGACGTTCCGACAAAACTGTTAAATGGTTCAAGTGATACATAATATGCTATAGAAATGCTTTTTTTACATTATGACATATTGTTCCTTATTTAGATGAAATGAATAAAGCTTAAAAAATAAATTCTTTCTGGTCCGAATTTTTCTTTTTAACTTTGGAAGAAAATTTAAAGTGGCTATCAAAATCATAAAAGTTGAGGCTTACTGAAATTTAACGAATACGTCACTTACTAAAATCTAACTAAAATAGTTATTTTGCGTATTATTAATAGGAGGAAATTTTTTAAGATGATTGGAGAAGTTTGTATTACAGAAACATATAAACTTTCTGACATATTTTCTTTTAATCTTAAAATATTTGTACAAAAAATTAATCCCTATTTTAAATTAAAAGTGTGAAATATATTATACATCCATTTTAAATATATATTATGTGGGGTCTGGCTGCCTTCAAACGCAATACCGATGTAGAAGGAGAGGCATTTGATGGTATTATATATGTAGATAATACATAATATATGGAGCTCCTGGAATGAATTTTGGACATGTACTTTATGTTACATGGATGTCAAGTCTACCAATTTATCCTGATGGTTTCCGTGATGGTTTTAAGAAACATCTATTGTTATTGTAAGGAAAATATGTCATCGATAATGATATCATAATCCTCTTTATATCTCTCTGTTTACGATAATGAAAGAGACATGATTTCAACCATTATGAATAAATTTCATTAAAAACATTTAAAATTAAAAAATAAATACGAAAATAGATTTTTTTAAAGTAGCTATAGCGGGATCATCTACAAATAAACAGGTTTCCGTTATGAAAAAAAAAAAACCTGGAGTGACGGCATTGGCTTTTCGTACACTTTACAGAATTCTTCAAAAGTGACGGACAAAATATGCAACATAATATATGAAATGTAATCTACTAAAATACCACTATTATAGAGCTAATCTTTGGCAATCGTATTCGTATCCAAAGTTGTCGTCCAACATGAGCAATTCTGGCAACAATTAGTTTCAAGTGTATGAGAATTACAATCCTTTTTTTGACAAAGAAGGCTGCGCTGTACTATATTTTAGCATATTTTCTACAAGCATTTCACTTGAGTTTTTTAAATAAAGATGTTTTTAGGGTTTCGTTCATCTCACGAAACCCTATTACTCCCGCTCCGTTGTCTGTCCGTCACAGAGCCATTCTCAAAAACTATATAACTTACAGAGTTGAAACTTTGTGTATATAGCGGAATACCAGCTATAAAGAGCTCAAAATATTAAAAGTTGAAAAATTCGTATTATTTTAATAAATATAGATAAAAAAAACCAAAATTCTAACGGCCTTTTCGTATTAAATTTAAACAGTTTTCGTTATAGCAGATGCCAAAAATTAAAAATCCACGATGAATTTCTTTCCTCAATAATTAATTTTCTATCAGACGATTATCACGTGAAAAATGAAAATGAAATAAAAAGTTTCACCAATTGAAAAAAAGATAAATATGAAATAAAATTGATTGACGTCATAGTGGTAATAAAACGGAAAATGTCTAAGATTTCTCAATAATACAAGGAGTATGAATATGTGTATGTACACAAAGCAGATTAATATCACGTCATTAGAGAGTTAAAAAGAAAATATGACGTCATATTGGAAGTTTAACGAATTTTTCTGCTGTTTGAGAATAATATAAAGCGAGTATCAATATGAGTAATAGAGAATAGTAAATATATGAGTTTGAGAAACATATTGAATCGTGATAAAAATCCGATTATGGAAATATTCGCATATTTTAACATTTTGAAGGTGTACAATTTGTTTAATTTTGAAATTATTTTTTTTTAATATCGCATTTAGTCCGCATGACGGATATTATTATGACAGAATATAATAGCGGGCTGGTTTAGACATACGAAAAAAAGAAAAAATAGACCGGTAAATTTTTACTTTAGAAAAAACATGATTTTTTTAAAAATGAAATTTATTTGGATTTATTAAAGAAAGGATAAAGTGTTTTGAAAGGAATATTAAACGAAACCCTTTGTGCGATCTTCGATCACACTTACCCATTGTTTACCGTGTACTTCTTGTATATTATTTTATTTTATCTTATTGGCCGTTTCTTTAATCATTTTA
Organism: Maratus michaelseni; assembly: GCA_963931845.1. NCBI lineage: Eukaryota > Metazoa > Arthropoda > Arachnida > Araneae > Salticidae > Maratus > Maratus michaelseni. The sequence goes on along the minus strand of OZ007594.1, from coordinate 94,014,631 downwards.
TTTTTTTTTTGCTAAATGAAATTTATATGAATTTATTAAAGAAAGGATAAAGTGTTTTGAAGGGAATATTAAACGAAACCCTTTGAGCAATCTTTGTTCACACTTACCCACTTGTTTTCTTTATTCTTCAACAAAACTAATATACATAAATTTCCATACGTTTTGTATTTAATTAAATCTTTTTTATTCTTACGAAACAAAGTTAAAAATATTTTATTCTAAGTTTGGAAAAAAAGGATTTTACTAAATTAAGTCACGTTCTGGTAAAATGAAATTGTTTAATCGACATAAAGTGAACGTGAGCAATTTAAAATAATTTAATTGAGGATTAAGAGAAAAAATTTATCAGTTATTGTCACAGAATGCTTGAAAAATGGTCAAAAAAATGTTCAGATAAAAACCAGTTGCTCGATTTGTACGAAAATGTATACAGTTTCTGCGATAGTCGCCTGTAACATGTCACCAAACGAGAGCTCAATCGAAAAAATAGTTTGCGAACAATCGTGTTCTCTCATATACATACATAGCGACATCATCGAAAAAGCACCAAAAATAATGAGATGTGGTGATTTGAAAACATGAAGAAATTCTAATATACATGCACACACACACACACACATACATATAGATTAGATTTAAAAATAGAGACACAGACTCAAAGAACGTTAAAACATAAAAGTATATCAATATCTCTATAATCATGTTTTTATCATGATTACAATTCTTTCCTTATACTATATATGTACGGCAAGTAAAAATTCATCAAAATAATGAAAACAGAACTTTACATACATCAAAAGAAATGTTTGTAAATCTTACTCATGTGTTGCGAAATATTTCTAATTTCGCCATTCACTATATTAATATACACCCGTTTCAACATGGTTTATTTCATTAATTCTCTTGCTTCCTTAAACGGCAGCAAGATTATGAGAATTTTGCTTAGATATTGCATTTAGGAGTCATTAAAGGTATTAATATTTATATTTTGTATAAAATTATTCCGTACGTTTTTCCCGGTGTCATAATATTTTTGCCTGAAATACTGTCTTACTTCTAAAATTCTAAAATAGATTTGACAAATATCTTAAATATCAATAATGAATTAGCTTTTTATGACATCGGCAGATTTTTTAACAATTTCCAACATAGTTGAAAAGTATTTATGAATTCGGTTTTCTGCATGTCTGTCTGTACGTGCCCCAAATCACGTAACTATATCAGGATTATCATGCAATTAATATATGTTATTGAGGTTTACTGTGGCTTGTTCGGTATTTAAAATGAAGTGTGTAGTACTTATAGTTTTTTTTTTACAGGACACTCAAAATAATTCTTTTACGTTACGCTCTATGTGGAAAAATCATTTGCAGATTATTTTACTGATGTTACACAATTTCAAACATATTAAAATTGATATGTATCACTCAGGTACTCTATAAGAGGCTTACTATACAATATGATATGCATAACACGTAGCGTTCCTTTACAGGGATATTCAAAAGAATTCCGATACATTACGGTCTATGTAGAAAAATCGTTTGTGGTTTATTTTAATAATATTTCACTATTTCAAATATATTGAAATTGATATATATATATATATATATATATATATATATATATATATATATATATATATATCACAACGGTACATTACAATACAATATTGTGTGTACAGAATTCATAGTTCATTTACAGGGACACACACAAAAAATACGGTACTGTCTGTTAACAATAATTGCTGGAAGTGCGTTTTCAGTTGCTGAACGAGTTTTTTTTATAACTCAATTTTTGGTCTATTACTTGGTGTGTATAAATTGTATCTATCATATACAGGGCAGCAGAAAAGTTCTCGAGTACATTTCCGTTTACTGACTCACTGCTGGTAATTCCTAAAATTGCGTTTTAAATATGTTATGCGTTATCCAAATTGTTTACTTAGATATCATGTTTCATCTTATTAGATGGTAAAGATATGCAAAAGCAGGGGTGCAAAAATCTAGGCGCCAATGGGCCGATTCCAACCACAATTTTTAATATTCTTCTCCTTATAAGAATACTGATAAAATTTAGGCGAAGTATACTAATAAAATTTGACGAAGAATACTAATAAAATTTAGTGGTGGGAATCAGCCTATTGGCGCCTAGATTTTTGCACACTTGTGCAAAAGTATTTTGGAAGTGTTGGAAAGAGTTACATAATCTAGGCTTGACGCATGATTTTTCGTTCTTGCCTTAGTTGTGATATTTGTTCATACTGCATTTTTGATATATTCTACTGGGAATAAGTTTTAAAAAAGTGAAAAACGATCCAGGGAAACTGAAAAGTAAAAATTTACTAAACTTTCCATGTTTTTGTCATGATTACAATATTTTCCTTAAACACTAATAACACTGGTAACACTAAATTGAAGAATAAAACACTATATGTGTAAGGAAATTGATAGTTTTTCAAATTCATTCACTAGAAAACCTACTGCAACTGACAAAAAAAGAAAAAAATGCTTGTGTGTTAAATATTTTTCTACGTACATATTTATTTAAGGCCGATAAATTAAATCAGTGTATTAAACAAAATTCAAGGGAGATACGTCCAATTTATGAACATGGTAAATTAATTTAAATTATTAAACTAAACAATATTCCAATCATTCACTCCTAAAACGACATTTTCAAAACTGAGCAAAAAATACTCAAATCTGAGTATGTCGCATAGTCAAAACGGCTCCGATTCAAAATGACTCAAGTTTGAAACATGTATAGACTCATTTGTGAAAACATGCACACACTCAAGAATAAAACATGATGTGCTCATATTTGAGTATGTCCAGTCCATGTTTCAAAAATGAGTATGAATTGATTTCTATGTGCTCATTTTTGTGTATTTCCATGTTTCAAAAATGAGTTTGAACTGATTCTAATCATTTTTTGTGTAAGTCCATATTTTAAAAATGAATATGAACTGACCTCTATGTACTCAGTTTTGAGTGTGTATATGTTTCAATACTCTGAGTATTTCTGGTATTTCTGAAATGAAAACATTGCATCTTCATATTTCAAATAACAAGATTCAATCCAAAATGAAAACATCGATTTACTCAGATTTGAAAGAGTTATTATTCTCAGTGCATACATTACAGAAAATTGCAACAAACCATGCAATTAGTATTCGTTTAATTATTTCTATATACAGTATCCCTACTAAAGTCCCTTGCCACCCTCTTAACTTCGGAACGGCTGCTGCTATATTCATAAAAGTAGTGTCTAGGTATAGTAAAATAGCCATGCGCTGCTCAATGAAACCGCCTACGGCGCCACCTGGTGGAATACTGCGGAGTTAGAATTCCTATCTCGAAAACGAAATGAGATATAGAAAAAAAGTTATTTACAAAGTTGTAGAGCATCATCGATTTAGCACGAAAAGACACCTTGTGGACATTAATGCGAAGAATAGAACGGTTAAAACGTGCATTTGGTTTTTTGCGATTTCCTATACTGTGACGTGACAAAACGATCTTAGAAAATTAAAAACAACTAGTTATAATATATCTTTATTTTAGGTGTTCAAACTTCTCACCGTCAGCTTCAATGCATATTTGGATCCTTGTTTGAATTTCACGTTGCACACGTTGGAGCATAGATTGTGACACGTTGCCACAAGCGTCCGTGATGCGTTGTTTGAGGTTCTGCAATGTTTGTGGAGGGGTCGCATACACCTGCTGTTTCATAACTGGTTGTTTCTTCCTTTCTAAAATCGTTTTGTCACGTCACAGTGTAGGAAATCACGAAAAAACAAATGCGCGTTTTAATCTTTCTATTCTTCACATTAATGTCCACAAGGTGTTTTTTTTGTACTAAATCGATGATGCTCTACAACTTTGTAAATGGCTTTTTTTTCTCTATCTCTTTCCGTTTTCGAGATAGGAATACTAACTCCGCAATTCTCCACCAGGTGGCGCCATAGGTGGTTTCATTCAGTAGCGCATGGCTACTTTACAATTCCTAGACACCACTTTTATAAATATAGCAGCAACCGTTCTGAAGTTAAGAGGGTAGCAAGGGACTTTAGTGGGCATACTGTATATAAATCTTTTATACAATATACATAAATGTTTTATACAAAACAATTTTTTTACTCATATAGGGCAAGAAATGATATTTTTTTACATATTTCAAAATTGCGCATGTACGCTTATATTCTACCGTAAATTTTGCGAAGTGTAAACTACATAAAATTGAAGTACAAATTTCATTGTAGATATTTAAGACAATAAAAAAATCAATTCTCTCGGATAAAATATTTCCAACTTAATTTTCTAAATTCCACCATACTTATTGCAACATGATTTTCATAATTTTCTCAGAAAACTACGTTCGAAATCTTACATTTAAAAAATTATAATAAAATAATTATTTGTACACTGTTAAAAATTTGCAGCAAACTGTCCAGTCATTTGACCGTTTTTATAGAAAATGGTGACATAACCGTAATTTAATGCTATTCTGACCATATTATTGCCCATATTATGGTCATAATAGAGTTAAATTGCAATTATTTAACCGTTTTCTATAAAAACGGTCAAATGACTGGACAGTTTGCTGCAAATTTTTAACAGTGTATGTTGGTTTCATTTCCCATACTGTGTGTTTTATATTTCACGTATTGAATAAATAGAGGGTGCGTCATAAATTCGTGCGAACTTAAATAAAATTAGTCGGATGTGCCAATCCCAAAACTTTCTCACACTGGTTTCTCATACACTAAAAAGAATCAGCACCAATTTATATCAAGGTCTTACTGCAGTTAAAATTTTATTAAATTCCGCGCGTTAGTTTTTGAGATATGACTGTTGCTAAAATCGTGTAAATCCTGCAAAATGTAGCATAACAGCGCCACCTGTTGAGAGATTTAGACCAAAATCTAATCAACAACAACGTATGTCAACGAATAATTGAGTCTGAAGATTGATGAAAATCCGTGCATTTGTTCTTGAGATATAGTTATCGTGATAATAATGTAAAAAGTTGCATAGCAGCGCCACCTGTTGGGCTATTTACACCAAAATGCAAGTAGCATCTACTTATGTCAAGGTCTAACAGAAACTGAATTTTAATGAAATACCGTGCATTAGTTCTTGAGATATAGCTATCGTAAAAATCATGAAAAAGTGGTATAGCAGCGCCACATGTTGGGATATCTACACCAAAACGTAATAAGTGTCTATTTATATCAAGGTCTAACTTAATCTGAAGTTTAATGAAAAAATGTGCATTAGTTCTTGAGATAGAGCTATTGCGGAAATCGCGAAAAATGCAGCAAAGCAGCGCCACCTGTTTGGCGATTTTCACCAAAACTAATCAGAACCAATTTATATCAGGGACTAACTGAATATAAAGTTTTATTAAATTTCGTGCATTAGTTCTTGAGATAGAGCGCCCACAAAGTTTTGTCACATATGGACAGACAGACAGACAGACAAAGTCACAGACTTACAGACAGACATTTTCTAAAAACAGTCAAATCGTGTTCAGGACCTTCTGAAACGTATAAATCCGTCGAAAACCGGAAGTCGAAATTTTTCATGAATACAATACTTTCTTCTTGTAAAGATAGAAGAAAGTAAATTTTCATAATAAAAGAAGTAATGCACAGAACAAATCTCGGTTTGCGTGAAGATGATCAGAAGGAAATTGGATTTTTTCCCATGTATAAAAAAAAATTATTTAAAATGTAACCGAAAGAGGGCTCTCACACGTTATACTGAGACGTTTTATGCAAATCAGGCTAACAATGAAACACCTACCTGGAAATGGATTCGACATTCAATGTTGGCAGCATGCTATCCTTACCAGATCGAGCGTTAATTGTTAAACGTTTCTACATGAATGATGACGCCACAACTATTGCATTGAGAAAGTTTCCCACGGAGAAAGGACTGAAGGCGCAAAAAGCCCTATTTCATTGAATGGGATACTGAATTTAGTGCGACGTTTTCAGGAAACGGGGAGTGTGGAGGATCGTTCACGAAGTGTTTGCCTGATTTCCATAAAACCATATGAAGTATGAGCGCCCTCTTTCGGTTACTTTTGGAATTAGTTTTTTTATACATGGAAAAAAATTTAATGTCCCTCTGATAATATTCGGGCAAACCAAAATTTGTTTACGTGAATTACTTCTTTTATTGTGAATTTTTTATGTTTGCACGAATTTGGGACGGTCGCTGCATTTACTTAAACGAAAAAATCTCGGATCGAAAATTGGAAGAAAGATGCAGATGCAGTAATTTTTTACCTAATTTCAAAAATATAGTCTACATTTCAGGTATTACTTTACCTTCTACAGGTGACTGTTAGGTAGCTTTCAACACAAAAAAGTATAAAGCTACCTATTGCAGCCGTTCGGAGGAAAGCAGTTCCGGAAAATTTCGATATATTTTCACCGATCATGACCCCCAGACCCCAAAACCACCCTCCGTTCAAATGTTGATTTATATATATAGGTATATCCATATATATATATATATATATATATATATATATATATATGATCTATGTCATACGATAACGCTCGTATTTATAAATCGATTTTGATGAAACTAATTGTGTGTATTAAGGTCACCGATGTCTCGACCGAGTTCGTTGGCCAGCTTGGTCCGCCATTTTGTTTCAAGATGGCGGCCATTTAAAAATTTAAAACTAAAATAAATATACAAAAAAGTAAAAAATTCAAATTTATTTTTTACGTGTTAGGCCTTGAAACAAGGATTCCAGAGCATATTTTGGTTTATCTCTATCTTAAAAAGTGGCTGAGATAGAGCAGTTTGAAATTATAGGGTGGCTGACATTTTGAACAGCACATTAACGTGATTACTCGCAAATTATTTTCTTTCATTGTTGTAATAATTTTCCCAATCATACGCATAAAATTATATATTCATATCCGTTAGCGCCACAATTGGCGACATTGGCGACAACATTGGCAAAATGTGTGACATTTGGCGAAATATCGCCAAATTTAGCGACCAAAATAAGTTTTTATAAATGAAGCCAATTTGACTATTGCTCATTAATTTGGCGAAATTCTTATTCAAATTCAGCATTAACGAATCTTTTGTAAACGTTTCTTCGCATTTTAACTGGCTGTTTTCGTGTAACATTAGCTAAAATTTTCAAACGAAGATATAGGAAAGCTACCTTTTCCTCCCGGTACAGGCCGGAAGGACGTTTTTAATTTTCGATTGCAAAAACAATTGAGTTGTAATCCGTTCCCTTTTACTCGATTTGTTCGATAATCGGAGAAAATATTTGATCATGTTAAAGAAATATTTTTAGTTTAGATAAGTATGTATTTTTATGCTACTCTGAGGTAAATCTGTTAGAAATATTTTAGCTAACATGAATTAGGCGTGAGAACGGTTTACCTCCTATGTTTGGTTTCTAACTTAATCATATTTCTTCAAAACATCTCGTAGAAATAAATAAGAATGACCTAACCGTTTGGTAGCTTCGTCACCTCAATATCAGTGTAATCCATTATGAAAGAACGTTGTTTGTCATTGTGTGAATATCATTTTTCTCGTATATCCAATGAGAAAAGAAATTATATGCTTTTACTATATAGATGACCACTGCTGTAAAAAACTATATATTCCGTAGTGGCGTAGTGGTGCACTATGTAGAGATATTCATCTTCACACATTAAAGAATAAGACAGAGATTTAATATAAAATAAAATGAGAAGGACATTTTACACCCTCTTAGACGGGAGTTTGAGCAAGGAGTGAGGCAAAAAACATATATACGAATTATACACGTCCTTTGCTCGAAAAGTAGGTTACATTTAAAGGTTATATACGTTATAAACATCATTATCTAAATGGACAATTTTGCATCATTAAAGTCAAATCAAGTGTTCAAAAAATACAGAAAGTCTCATTAAAAAAGTCAAGCTAAACAGTCTTTATAAGTGTCCATCGTTGCTCAGCACAAATGTTCTGCAGATGGCGAACGAAATAAACAGTCTTTCCTAATAGGCAATAAATTTGCATCACTACTGTCAGTTATCCGGTCCAATGTAAGTTCTATGAAATGTAACTTTTTTTTTTTTTTGGTTGAACACTTATCGTAATTAGGAAGCTTACTTGCGTATCACGTGCAACAAAGGTGAAATCGTATATATCAGTAACATTAAATATTTAAAAGAAATGATTTAAAATTATGTATGTATGACTTTATGCGTCAGACTTAGGAGAAAACTTATTTAACTTTAATGTTGTATGAAAATGAGTAAACAGAAAAATCACTCCCGAGTATTTATTAACGGACCACTTGGGAGCTGTGTTAATGTGTGACAAAATATTAAAAATTCTGTGGGAGTTGATTTCATATTCAATCGCAATCGTGGTCATCGTGCATCTACTATATCTTGCGTTAATATAACAAACGAATACAAAAATATATTGTCACAATATCAGGGGTACCATTGATGACTTTTGTGATAAACATTATTCGAAAACAGTTATTTGTGTGGTAGATTTATCTTGCAAATGTTGTAGAAATTAACCATAAATATTTTTGAGTAAGAATAATGGTAAGGATTAGGCAGCAGTAGCAGATCTGAGGTATTAAGAGTTTTTGAAAAGTAAATTTTTTTAGGAAAAAACTCGAATATGATCATGCTTTTTTTTTTTTAATTTATTTATTTATTTTTTTTTTTTTTTTTTAGAGCAGAATGTTTTTGAGAAAGTCTTCTTTCACTCACAAGAGAAACAAATTTGTCGATGACGGATTTTACAACGGAATATTTAAAAAGAAAATGTTTCTGTCATACATTACTGTATAATGTAAACATTATTGAACTTCTTGTGTGGTTAATATAGGGTTTTCAGACGATCCGGTTTGAAATACCAGTATTTTCGAAGATAACTTATCGGGGTAGATTCCTGCAACATTTGCAGTATAAATAATCTTCGGAGATTTAAGAAAAATCCAAAAAGAAAATTTTTGTAGTATTTCAAAAACGGATTATTTGGGTTATATGTCAAAATATTAAAATAAAATATGCAAAATTCTTTGTGGGACAATTTCTTATGCTACCGCACAGGAAGTTATCCTGCGTCAGTTATATCATGCATTAATATAACAAAGAAATACCAGAATATATCATCCCACTATCAGGAGTGCCACTGGCGACTATTTTTGCCAACGTTATTTGAAAAGCTTTTTGTGCAAAAATAGTACAGTGTTGTTAGTCTCCAGTGACAGATCTGAGATCTGAGATATTTTTAACAGTCTATTTTTTATTAGAAAACTCTAATATGTTTCCTCTTGTAAGATGGAGAGTGCAAAAATGAGTAAACAATGTATTTGAGCAACATATGTAATTATTCTTAAGTTTTTTATTTTTTTAAACGTTTTTTGCACTTGCCATTTTTTTTTAACCATTGGGAAAATGGTTGTTGCTTTCGGTCCAGAATGGACCAAATGATGTTCGCATTTTACTATTTTAACCGTTTTTAACGAAATTCTGTAACTTTTAAGAAATTCCTTTGAATAGGCAATAGAAATCCTTAAAATCGTTACAAAAATGTTAAAGTTACAAAAAGGATAGATGCAAATTATCAGCTATGAAAAATAAATTAGAAATTTGGTACTTTTGTGTTATAGCGGCCCCCAAGGATGAAATATTTTTGTTTCTGTTTTCATTAATATATTGTAAATTTGGTATTTTCGTGTTATAGCCTATTAATTTCGTGTATTTATAGTATATATTTCGTGTAATAAAATGCAATCTTATCATTGGAATATTATAAATAACATTAGACTTTACGAACATTTTATCTCAAAAACATATGCATAAAATCTGAGTACTTCCTGTTGGCGTTTTTTTTTTCAAATTTCTTTGCGAAATTCTGGCTTAAGAAAGTGAGATTAGTTGTGAAATTATATAAACAACTATAGAAGCAAAACATATGAACAATTATGCTTGTCTATGTATGTATTAAAAAGGTTGTGTCTGGTTACATGTATTACGCAAATTACTTCTGTTTGTAAATAATAACAGATAAATTGTTTCGGTATTTTAAATAAATTTAATTAAAAAAAATTCTTCTGTGCATGGAACAATGAATAGTATGCCAGAAAATACATGTGAAAAATTTACTTCTCTTGCCAAAACCAATATCTCTATAAAGGAAAACTACCAAAATTAGAGTATATCCAATACCAATAACAAAAGAAATAAGAAAATACGAACTACAGTGACAAGTATAAAAACTGTCTACAGTATAAAAACTCAAAAACTTATTTTATTCCTTCAAATAATAATAAAGTGTCGCTGCAAAAATTAAACTATATATCCATCCTCATACAGAATGGATGCCGTCTTTCAGACAACCAAATATAGGCATCTAGCACAAAGAATGTTTAGTTCCATTGGTTCTTCAGTGACGAGTCGACATTTTGTATTGAAAGAAATTCTCGACGAGTATTCATGTTGCGAGACCGTTGGCGCACGGTATGATTCCAGCAACATACATAAAATTGACTATTTGGGTGGTTGTGGAATCCTTTTTTGGAGAAAGAGTCTTTCAACATTCGAACACCACAACACGTCATCGATGCGGATAATGTGACCGGACAATGATAAGGTTATGATGTCCATGAATCTCACATAATATGTTTCCAGGCCAGTATAGATTTCATTTTATGGACAAACATGCAAAGCCACTAGTTGATGATAATTTCGAGACAGAGAGAGGATATTCGACATCTTGGTTTCACCGCAATATCATTGGACCTTAATCCGGTTGAGCATATTAGTGATGTACTAAGAAGAGGCGAGTTCCTACAAAGATCTACCAGGAATTAAAATTAGTGGTTAAATATGTGTTGTTGCTACAAGATGTGATCAACAACCTGATTAACAGTATAAGGTAACTTGTACTATCTGTGTAGCTGTGGAGGGAGGGTACAGTTCTAAAAGCGACCAGTTCAGAATGTATGATGAGATGTTTCCTTACTTTATATCTAGTGTATGTATTACAGACGACCGGTAGCTCAGTGTTTAACACACTACAGGATAATCTACAGGTCGAAATGTCGCCTCCAAATTTCGGCAACGTTTACGCAACTTTTCATATTTTCATCGTCTATAAAATGTGTACCAAGCGGGCTCAATGAACCAAAACCTATGGTACTCGAGACGGGTTGACTACTTGACCGTAAGAAATACCATCAAGCGCTACACGCCCATTGTCAGTAAAGGATAATTAGACAAAGATTTTGAAGACCTTACGTGGATTGTAGTGATAGATCTCAATTTTTAAGCATTATTTTTACTTTATTTTAATCTTGTTATGCAATCATATGATGTCGCTTAATATGAGACACGTTTGTATCCAATTTCATTTTTGAAGTGAAAACTTCTTTAGGCGCGTTGGGCATTTTTTGAGATGGGAAAAAACCATTGAATTCGCGGCACCGTTACCGTTACCGTCACCGACATCAAATTAAATTATGTTGCCAAGTCATACAATGAAGCGAAAGTATCAAAAGGAAATAGTTCACGTGCGGAAAACGAAATGATTGGTATTATGAATAAAAATAATTCAGAAAATTATTTCAAGATAAATTTAGCACGCGCGGTGAAAACAGATAAAAGTGACTCAACTCGCGAGACCAAATCAAAAGATGAAAGTGAAATAACAAAACACGGAAAATATTATAATTTAACGAGCACGAGAAAAAAAAATAGACAGGAGTAATATAAAAAGTAAAAATTAAAATAAGGAAATATTTCACGAAAGTTTTAAGAAACGTGGTTACTGATACGGAAATGAAGTGAAATCATTTTATAGAAAAGAAAAGTTTGTTGATAGAAATTATAGATACCGCAAACAATACGCGCAGTATGAAGATAGAAAAAAAGCATAATGTTCACGAATACCATAAACAAGACAGGCAGCAAAGAAGTCATAATTTTTGGAGTGATAGGAAGCAGGAACCCTATTTTGCAGATAATGAAACTACATCTCATGGAAGAAATAATGAATGTATTGAGAGTTGTTAAAATTGTGGATGAAAATTCATAAGTTTCATTGGTATTCATTTCAAAGAATACCAATTAATTAAATTTCATATTTTATGTATTTGTAAATTTACGTTTTAAGCAACAGATTGCAATTTTTGTATGTAAAATAATATGCATTATTTTTCATGTACAATAGTGCATTAAATGAAAATTGTAATATAATTTTTGTAGTAGTAGTTTATAATAATGAATAAAAAAAAACACTTCATTTAAAAGTATTTCCTGCACAATAAAACATTTCCTGACGATTCAAAAAATACACACGTAATTGTTCAAGTTTTCACTTCTGTCGGCACTCCCGGAGTGCCATTTTTTATATATTCATTTCTTTTAAGTTAGCTAAAATAAAACTGTTTTTAGCTTTAAAAGACGATCGTAATAAAATAGTTAAGTTTTCTATAAAACAAATTCAGCTATAAATTTAGCCTAATATAAATAAGAACAAATTGCAAATCTGCATTTCAGAATATTTCATCTGAACACATACGAATAAAAAGCAGTGTTGAATAGGAACAGAGCAATAAGTAAGAAATTGCGAATAATAATAAACTATATAAATTCCCAAGGAACTCATTGCATTCTTTCAAAATGCTATGAAGTATTGTAGGCAAAATGAAACAAAAAATTCATAGTTTGAGTTTTGTACATATGTTCTGTAACATATCAAACATAGTTTTTTTTTATTTTAAACAAATCATATTACATATGTATAGCACATTTTAGATAGTATTATTATCTGATAACATGCCACAAAACTATTTAAAAGTCATTGAAATGTATACGGCTACACAATTTAGAATTTTACAAGTGCAAGCATAGATTTTCATTTCTATATATTCAAAGAAATGGATATTTCAAAAGTGATATATGTTTTTATTTACGACTTTGAGAACGTAAAAAAAAAAGCTTTATTGGTAACCGAACAAATTTCATGTTATTTATAAATTGAATCTCATATCGGTTTTATTCACAATGTTAGAAAATAAAACATAACATAAAATCACACAATATATTTCGACAATAGAACACTGCCCCAATATCGAAATGCTTATATATACAGTATTTAATCTAACTATAAATATACAAACGAAAACCCATATTAAAACTAACAAGAAAGAAACATCATACGTCAAGCAAAGATTATGAAAAACTTTCTAACACAATTAACATAGTGTAATGAAATTTCATCTATAATAAAATGAAAGAAGTTTTTCTGTGTATCCTATTTGCACCTCGAATCCCGATTTTGGAATTTTTGAGTATATATATATTTTTATTTAATGTTTTATCTTTAGCATGTTTTGTGACCAGGCTCGCAACCAACCAATGAGATCTCTTCTTCCACCGGGACTCCGCTATTATTATTTTCACAGAGATAAAAATGGCGAACTAGGCACTTTTCGGTCTCTTTCGAAAAACTTCGAAATAATCGCTCTATCGACACGAAAATTTGCAAACAGTGGTAAAAAAAAATCGCAAATTAAAAAAAAAACAAAATTAAAAAATCCAACAATTAGAAACGATGATATTAATTATTATTTCATTAATCAAAAATAAATATTTTCGAAGTCGACAGAACAGGGGGTTTTCACTGAGCGAGCGAGTCCAGTGTTTCCAGAACAAGCTATGCTAGAATTAAAAAGCAGCAATTTTAACTCAGCCATTTTAAGGTATATACACATTTTAAATTGTATATAAGGTACGGATTTGAAAGTAGGTTTATAGACGCAAAATGACACACTTATTAAGATTTTTTTAAAAGTCGAAAAAAATCCACCGGTAAGATTTATTTTATAAAAATCCTAATTTTTTATAGAAAAAGGAAAAAAATAGCTATTTGACAACGGACGAGATTAATAAACAACAATTTTATTTAACAAAATTTGTTATATTAGCGGCCATGGGGAGGAGTCGGAGGGCGACTTTTTATTAAATATCGCAAATATTGTACTTGACCGCGCACGAAAGGATTACCAGAGGAACAATTTCGTGTAGCAATTTTTAGACTGTTTTCGGTTTCCGTACTATTTTCTGATGGGACCGTATTTCTGCCGGGTGGATCAGCTAGTTGTTTAATAAAGCAGACCTGCCAAGTCTCGGGCTTTTTGGATACCAGTAATTTAGTACAGAATGTGTTGTCTTATTTATTCGGAGCATTTTGCGATTTAAAAGAACAACATTTTCTCAAAAATATTACTGGTGTTAAAAAATCCGGAGACTTGGCAACTCTGATAAAGTAAAATATGATATCTAAGTGAACAATTTGGAAAACACATAACAAGTTTGAAAATTGAATTTCAGTAAATACCATTGATAGTCAGCAAAATGTTAGAATACTTTTGGAAACAATGTATATGACACAGAGATATGTATATATACAGAGTGTCCATAAAAGAACTCCGAGGTTTAAAAAAATCATATCGGTCAGTTAATTAACGTTAATTAACGGTCAGTTAACTTAGAAGAAATTAGTAGCTCATCAAATTTTATCCACACCAGTTTCAGTTTGTTTTTTTCAACACTATGTAGAAACTTCATCACATTAGCTTTACATCTGGCATGTTACATTGTCTTCATCACATTACACATGCCATCGGCACTTTTCATGAAACTCAGCGAAAGCCAATACATTACACATATCAAATACGCCTGACGAAGCGGAACTTGACAAATACTAACTTCGAAACACGCACGCATTTGCTGAATCACACGAAATTTTATACTATACGAAAATAGCACCAGACAACAAGCTGACCCACTGCCCTCCCTCCCTTTTATCGAAGTAATCTGATACCTGTTATCTGATAAATCGGAAACAAAATGGCATTCTAAAGAAAGAAAATGGCCGCCATCTTGGACGTCTGACGTCATCAATTACGTCATCTGGACGTCTTGCGCAATCATTTACGTCATATTCTGGTCGTTTCAAAGGTCACTTGGACGTTGGACGTCTTCCAATAAGGTAATACTAATCTTAGTGGAAGACAACGTCCAGACTCGCAAGCTGTTTTACGCATGTATGAATATTCTGCTTACACAGGTTTTTCTTGTTTTTAAGCATCATGCAAATAAAAAAGCCTGAAAATAATTATATTAAAATAATCTGAAAATTAATTAACGGAAAATTAAAACAATTAACATAATTTTACATTTGAAAGTGCTAATGCACGCATTTATTGAAAATTATAATCACATGTCTTGCTTGAAATGTTTACAAAAATTAGGCTTTTTTCATGAAAAAAAAAAACAGGTTGAAAACAAGAAAGAACTCGACAGCTGTTTCGGACTAGAAGCATCAGCGGCACTTTTTCCGGACAGGCTGGAAATCGTCATCAGAACAGCAGGCCGCATCGGCGTTCGAACTCGAAACCTCACTTTCACAAATAACACTGCAGGGAACAACACCGCTACTGGACACGGAACGCATAACACTTGCGCTGGCTTGTCATCAATTACGTCATCTGGACGTCTTGCGCAATCATTTACGTCATATTCTGGACGTTTCAAATGTCACTTGGACGTTGGACGTCTTCCACTAAGGTAATACTAATCTTAGTTGAAGACAACTTCCAGACTCGCAAGCTGTTTTACGCATGTACAATATACATTTTTATAATACAATATACATTTTTTATTGTTAAGAATAATAATTTTAACATTAAAATTAATTATTATTTGATTTTTGTGTATTTTTTTTTAAATTGAACTTCAAAAAAGTGACACATGTAAAGTAATTTCAAAGTGCAAAAGCACGGATTTATTAAAAAAATCAAAGTTAAATATACACGACATGTACATTTTTACACATATTTGTATCCTTTAAATGTACAATCAACATAACATGTAACATACATATTAAATTGTACAGGCAAGTCATCTGAAATTTGAGCAATTTGCTCTTTATCATCTTTAGTAAACAGGTCACGTAGACTTCCAAACCATGTGTTGGGAGCTCTGAAATTGCCTTGGCCACAACATTCCGTTAAAAAATCACCGATATTCTTATCCGTTGATACATTTTTAACGGCTTCACAGTCAAGATAACGACGCACTAAACGAGGTACGGTGTAACGAAAAACTTTTCTTTTTTTCGAAGAAACAACAACAGTTTTTGCATGGGGATCACTAGCAAGTCTGTCACCACTAGGTACGGCATGATCAGAACTGCTAATTACAGGGGCATATTTGTTATCCAAATCCCAAGTGATGTAAAAGGGAGTTCCGTCAAAACCCTGTATTAATCCAATTGGATAATGAAAGGTTTCTGTCCTCATTTTGTAACTTCCAGTAAGGGTCCAATTCAAACATTCAATGTAAACACTGTAGGCAAATCCGTTAAACTTAACGTAGCGATATCTACTCAAATTGTTTCGGAAAAACGAATTCTTGCAAGCACTAGGAAGCACAGGGCTCGTAAACTTCAAAACATTAGTATTTTCCCAGGACTGGGGACTTTTAAAACTGTACTTCAACTTCAAAATGTCACAGTCTTGCACGTTAACACGAACACAGTTCACTCGACGCACATGCGAATTATACAAACTACCATTGCAGGCAATATTGGAAATTATGACGTATGGAAGCTATTTGGAAAAGCGTTAATAAGTGTCGAATAATTCGATATAATATATATATATATATAGACTCTTAAATTACTAACGCAAAATTCCATATAGTGTGACACATGAGCCAAAATGGAACTCAAATAAGTATTTTGTTGTAAAAATCTGCAAATAATGTCATCTAGTTATAAATAAGACACTTATTTTTATCCTGCAGTCAATTTATTCACTACTAGAGAGCTATGTGAATATATTAAATGAGGAAGAAACTTTTGAGAATACAAAAAGTGCCAGTTTGAAGCAACAATCTTATTTCTAAAATTAAGGATGTGTTTCTCTAATCTATTTGTAATGCAATCATCCCAATTTTTTTCTTAAAGTTATACTAGTAGAAATTGGTTTAAAGATGATTTAGGGTTTATAGTTATTTCATTTACCTTAATGGGGGTGCCATATATTAGTTCCTAGAATTTCATTTCACCAGTCTCAGACAGAGGTGTTTAGTTGTTGGTTGTATTAAAGAAAGTTCAAATCTGTTATTTGAACTGTTTAAAAATGCATAATAATAAATTAAATTGATCTTGTAGTAAACGCAATTGAAATTTAAGTTGTTTTACCAGCGTCTAACACCAGATGTCAGTTACTGGTTCATAAATGTCAGTTAGTGGATATCTGCATTACTAATAATGCAGTACTAAATATTACTATATATTCTACATTACTACTAATGCAGAACAGCTTGCTAAATCCCACTTTTTATAATAAATAATAATATATTTTGTTTAAATTAATAAAGAATATATTTTTTAAATCATTTTAATCTTTTAAAATAAAGTGTCAGTCACTTGTTCACTTTGTGTCAGTTATTGGCGAATCAAAATATGGATGGTGTCAGTTACTGGAGTTTTTGACCCTATTATAAATGAAATTAATTTTTGATAATAAAATATATATATATATTTTTTAATTTTGCAGACAATATTTTTAAAAATGTATCCCTTTTATCCTTTCAAAAACAAAGGTAAGTATAAAATAAATTTAAATTTTTGTAATAGTGATTTGAACAAGGAATTATCCTTAAATTGGGGATATCCTTACCGGGGGTTTCACGCTATAATAGTTAAATATTTTAGAATTTATTTCCTAATAAATAAATCCTTTACAATAAAAAAAAACATTAACAAGTTGACTTTTAGAATACTATTTGTTTAAAAAAGTATTTGTGTAAGGTTAGTTTGGCTGAAAATCAAATTCAATAGATACCTAAAAGAGTCTGACGGAATGTGCGACAACTAACAAATCAATGAGAATAAGGTATTTTAATCGTTAAAAACACTGTTAGTATTTTTAACATGGTTAATTACATAAAAAAGAAGCTCTTGTGCAGTAAATAGTAGGCATGCTTATAAATTACGTTTTTTCAGTTTAGAAATAAATATGTGAGTTTTTTATATTTATATTTTTTTAAATGTTCATTATAGAAATATTATTGACGAAGCAGAATATAATAAACTAATAAAACAATATCAATTTTGAAAGAAGTCATAAAAAATAATTTTCTTTAAATAATCTATTATAAACATTCGTTTAATGAAAATTGTACAATTTCTAAATTTTAAAAGAGAGTGTGATAAAAATGTCGGTATATATATATATTTTTCAAATAAAAGAATAAAAATCAACTACATTTTAATAAGTGCTTATAATAAGTATTTTTCTCACTAACAGTTTTATCAGAATGCAGGATTTTTATAACAATAAAAAGTTTACAATTCAAAAATTCCCCGATAAAAGACGCTAACGCGAACGTAGTGTGCGAACGTCTTAGCTAGTAAAACATGATCTATCATAGCTAATACTCGCTATCTCCATAACTTGTCCTACTCACCAAATTCATGGAACCACTTAGTAGTAATTGTTTTAACCTTTTCCGGCACAGTGGTCCCACTGCGGGCACACCTAATTTTAATTCCAAACTTGCAGGTCGCACCAATAATATTTTAATAAAAATTGTTTCTACAATTAAATCTTAAAATATGGAGGTCTTATTTTTTTTTTAAATCATCGGTAAATTCCGGTGTCAGTCAGTAATTTCTCCTTTTACGAACAGACTTTGTCTGTGCCAGAAAGGGTTAATAATCAACGATATTTGAATACTTTCGGAAAATGCATTCTCGTCAGCTAAACCTGTCGACGACTTTTTGACCTAAAACAATTTTTGCCGTGCAAAACAACATCGTATCTTTTCATTCTGTTAGTGTAAAAAACATTTTCTTATAATACATTGTTCTTTTTTATTAATGACTAAACTTATAGAGACTCTCTGTCCCTGTGTACTTTATTTTAATTAACAACAAATATTATTGCTTCACAAAACATATGAGCTGATTTTTACACAAATATCCAGTAATCTAAGTATTTTTCGAAAATTTACCCCTTATAGCTGCAACATATCTACTTGATTTTGTCTAATATTTGAACAATGTAAACAAGAGAATTCACTCATGTTTCTTTCAGTAAAACTCTTCATATTTACCTGATAATGAAAGATACAAAAGTATGAGGATTCCCATTTGTAGTTAATAGAAACTGCCATAAGAGATATTAATAAATACAAATGACATTCTCCATTAGAAATATTAAGTACGATATATAGGGTGAAACCCCCAGTTATTGACACCTAACCAGTAACTGACACTTGAGCAGAAATCTAACTCAAATAACCCTTTTCTTCTAAAATTCTGCAAAGTAATTTCATCTAGTGGTAACTTATTTATCTTAACTGCTGTTATAACTTTTTTTTCAGCTATTGGTTTTTCAAAAAAGGGATGGTGTCAGTTACTGGAGATATTGATCACATTTATGACAAAAAATTATTTTTAATAATAAAATATATATATTTTTTTAATTTTGCGGACAATATTTTTTTAATATATCCCTACTATCCTTTCAAAAACAAAGGTAAGTATAAAATAAATTTAATTTTTTGTAATAGTGATTTGAACAAGGAATTATCCTTAAAGTGGGGATATCCTTACTGGGGGTTTCACGCTATAACAGTTAAGTATTTTAGCATTTATTTCCTAATAAATAAATCCTTTACAATAAAAAAAAAGCATTAACAAGTTGACTTTTAGATTACTTTTTGTTTAAAAAAAGTATTTGTGTAAGGTTAGTTTGTCTGAAAATCAAATTTAATACATACCTAAAAGAGCCTGACGGAATGTGCGACAACTAATAAATCAATGAGAATAAGGTATTTTAATCGTTAAAAACACTGTTAGTATTTTTAACATGGTTAATTACATAAAAAATAAGCTCCTGTGCAGTAAATAGTAGGCATGCTTATAAATTACGTTTTTTCAGTTTAGAAATAAATATGTGAGCTTTTAATATTTATATATTTTTTAAATGCTCATTATAGAAATACTATTGACGAAGAAGAATATAATAAACTAATAAAACAATATCAATTTCGAAAGAAGTCATAAAAAATAATTTTCTTTAAATAATCTATTATAAACATTCGTTTAATGAAAATTGTACATCTTCTAAATTTTACAATAGAGTGTGATAAAAATGTCGGTATATATATATATTTTCTAATAAAAGAAGAAAAATCAACTGCATTTTAATATAATAAGTATTTTTCTCACTAACAGCTTTATCAGAATGCAGGATTTTTATAACAATAAAAAGTTTACAATTCAAAAATTCACCGATAAAAGCTGCTAACGCGAACGTAGTGTGCTAACGTCTTAGCTAGTAAAACATGATCTATCATAGGTAATACCCGCTATCTCCATAACTTGTCCTACTCACCAAATTCATGATTCAGCCACAGAAAGGAACCACTTAGTAGTAATTGTTTTAATAATCAACGATATTTGTATACTTTCGAAAAATGCATTCTCGTCAGCTAAACCTGTCGACGACTTTTCCACCTAAAACAATTTTTGCCGTGCAAAACAACATCGTATCTTTTCATTCTGTTAGTGTAAAAAACATTTTCTTATAATACATTGTTCTTTTTTATTAATGACTAAACTTATAGAGACTCTCTGTCCCTGTGTACTTTATTTTAATTAACAACAAAATATTATTGCTTCACAAAACATATGAGCTGATTTTTACACAAATATCCAGTAATCTATGTATTTTTCGAAAATTTACCCCTTATAGCTGCAACATATCTACTTGATTTTGTCTAATATTTGAACAATGTATACAAGATAATTGACTTATGTTTCTTAGAGTAAAACTCTTCATATTTACCTGATAATGAAAGGTACAAAAGTATGAGGATTCCCATTTGTAGTTAATAGAAACTGGCATAAGAGATATTAATAAATACAAATGACATTTTCCATTAGAAATATTAAATACGATATATAGGGTGAAACCCCCAGTTATTGACACCTAACCAGTAACTGATACATCAGCAGAAATCTAACTCTAATAAGCATTTTCAGTAAAATTCTGCAAAGTAATGTTATCTAGTGGTAACTTATTTCTCTTAGTTTTTATAACTTATTTTTCAGTTATTGGTTTTTCAAAAAAGGTTATGGTGTCAGTTACTGCAGATGTTGACAAAAATTAATTTTTAGTAATAAAAATTATAATTTTTCAAAATTTTGTCAACAATAATTTGTATTTTTACTATACTTTCAAAAACAAATATAAATATAAAATAGATTTCAAATATTTTAATACTGATTTGAACAAGAAAAAATCCTTAAAGTTTCAGTTACTGGGGTTTTTACCCATATAGATTTAATACCGATTTATTAGGTTGTTCGGAAAATAATGGTAGATTTAAAAGTGAGAAAAGTAAAACAATATGTGTTATTGTAAACAACATTTTTTATTCATAATAGGCCGCATAAGAATCTAATCGATACTCCAGAGCCTCATACCAATCAGAGAGAATTTTGGCATTTTTAGATGCAATGAAATTTGAAAAGGCATTTTTTTGCCTCTTAACAATTTCTGAATGTTTTCTTGCATTTCTATTATTGATCAGATTCATAAACATATTTATATCAGTAGGCGGTAAGTTGGGCGGTAAGTTGGGCTTCGAAGAAAGAATAATCCTTTGAGTATTTGTGAGTCACATATACGTCCTAGCGGACTTCTTTAAAATTCTATTCGGACCATTTTCTGAGAAATAATCTCTGACTTACACTTATACTAGGATATTTTAAGATAAATCTACCACAAAAATAAATTGTAAATTCTGGTACGATAGAATAGAAAAATATTCGGCAGTCAGGACCCGTAATCAAAGGGTTAATACATGAGCAGAAAATTACTTAAAAATTCAAGTAGACGCTTCTTTTATTGTCTTATTTATTCATTCGGTACCCATGTTTCGGGCATCTTAAGTTTTTTTTTCAACTACTCTATGTGTTCGGAAATAGTTGATACACCAAACTGATCGACGAATTTCCTCATAGTGAGTCCGTAAGTATAGGATTTGCATCCATATTTCCTCACAAGTCGTTATCAAGAGCGCAATACCGCCCTCGATCCTTCTCATCGTGAAAACGTCTTGCCAAAGCGAAATTATGAAAAACACCCATTTATGTGGCAATGAGATGCTTGCACCATAAGATGCTTGCTACCTTGCCCCAATCCTTGACTAAATTTTGGAAGGTTTGGACCGCATTTTGACCCAAATATTACTCGTGCTGCAACTCTTACATAATTCGTTTTTGTTAACATAGTTTTTGGATAAAGCGATTAATTATTGCTGTATCTTTTCCAACAATGTCATATGATAAACACATTGAGTTAGCTGACGCCACATATGATTAGTGCGGTAATTGGATTTATCAACACACTTTTGAAAGACATGAAAAACAGCGCTGTAGAAATTCCCCTATTATTTATCAATAAATCTTTTTTGATAGAAATATTAAATACGACATGTAACAGAAAGGAATACGAATCATTTATTAGAAAAATGTTCCCAAGTCATATTAGTATTAATGAAATACTAGTTACTACGTTTTCTTCATACACACCATCGTATGGGGGTAGTGTCATAAAACATGCGTCTTCGGCAGCACTAGTGTCAATGTCCTCTTTGTGAATTTATGTGTATAACTATAATTTTGTCACTCATTCAAAACTATGGGTTCAAAATATGCCTATAATTTTGCCCATTTAAGAAAAGTCCAATTTTTCATAAATGTTCTCTCGAAGCTGTTTTTAAATTTTTAAATAATATTTAAGATAAAATTTGCCTTGTTTACATGTGTCATATTTTTTAGTAATATTGCGTCTGTTTTATAACGGCCCTCTTCTGCGTGCTATTAATGGCGTATTGGACAGGTGATTGGATTTAAAATATTTAAATTTCAAAACTTATAATATGTTCTTTTTACATCTACAAGATAATTTCATATTAAATGAAAGACCCTCTTCAGCTTTGTATTTAACTTTTTTCGAGTATCCCGTACCTTTTGTAGAAAGAGGACTTTAAGAAGAGGACATCCGCAATTTATCTCTAGGTGACGCTGTAAGCAGTCTCATCGAGAAGAGTCATTTTACTTAGACACTACGTTCATCACCATGTCTATCACTGTTATGTAGTTAATAGGTGTATATAAGGTACCCTGTATAAGACGAAATTCATGTCAGAGATAAATTAACTATTTAACAAATCCACACGTCTCCACAAACATCTGAAAGCATAATTAGAAAACTATAAATGATTGAAGAGTTCTTCTTCACAGAATATTCATTCAGAATTGAATATTTTTATGGTGCATGAAATATGTTTAGTAATTGTGATGGGTTAACTCATACACAAATCTGCAAGATTCCGAAAAAAAGAATACATCATTGGAAAACTTAACGAAATAACAAATAAATCGTTAAAAAGTTCTGTTTATAATTAAAAATCAAATGAGTATTGTCATGATATAAAAGATGGGGTATCAATTATGCAGATGAATATATAAAAAGTTTCGAAAGGTATTAGAAACATCCATGACCGGTCTTAAAGCGGTAAATGTTTAATGATTATTTTCATGATACACATTAATGAATTCGAGCATTATATATTCCATTAATACAAATAGAAAACTTATTTTACACTTCAAAATAGTAACAATGTTAAAAGAAAAAAAAAAACTGGGATTTTGTTGCTAAACATGGAATTGACTATTGGATTTTATTAAGATTATGTGAATAAATTTAGTTATGTTGGTTTTTAGAAAGCATAAGAAATAATCAATCCTTAAATGAAATGGAATAATAGTGTCTATTTAAATTTATTGTAGAAACAAAATACAACAAAATCCTTGTCAATCAGTATCAGATTTATTGTAAAATGTTTCTTCCTGAAAAAAAAGAAGCAAATAATGTTTCTTAAAATGAAAATCCGAATAACACATTTTATATACCTAAACAAGTTTTGAGCTAAATTTAGGATACTACTATGAATTTAAAATGTATCACGTTCGTTTTGCGATAAACATGTTTTCTATATATTTTCTCTTTATATTCAATTCATCTTTTGTAACAGGAAACTATATTTTGGAAAGGCAAAATTATTTCTAACATATTTTTTTGCAAATGAATGTATGGAACGGGCAGTTAGACGTATTTTCAAATTGCGTTTCTTTTGTTCTGTGAAGGTATTGCTGCACCGTAAACAAAAATCATTTCTCATTTCTTTTTATTTTGTGAAAAGTTGAATTTTATGTTTTCTAGATGGAGAACAATTTAATAAATACGCTAGCATGCTATTTATACATATTTTTTCTATAAATCTTACCTGAAAACGTAAAAGGTTTAGGAGTTTCTCAGCTCTTTTTTACTTCTACAAATACGATCACATAAATGCGCTACCGCGCTTATTATTTTTTCAAATATTAGTTGAAATCGGAGAAAGTTTATGAATTCACCCAGTTTCTCAGCTCTTTTTTTACTTTTACAAATATTATTACAGAATGGAAAATAAATACATTTTATTTAAGAAACAAAGCTTTAGTTATTATTTCTGTTAATTACTTAACTTTCTTAAATTCTGTTTTGGAACTCGTTATTCATTAGTCATTTTTAATTGGCAAATGTTTTGTTTTAGAGTAATGCCTGAAAATTAAATTTAATGTCCATGAAAAACCTGTCCTAAATCTGAAAAAAAAATCGTGCACTTGAAATTAGACATGAGGCCGAAAAAAGAATTTCTATGGACTCAAGTGCAATGAAAACACGTTAACTTCAACCTGAAAGCAACCCAAACAAGACACCTAAAACAGGCATAAGATTAAACCTAACCAGAAATCGAAAGGAAGGAATGTTAATATTTTAAAAATATACGAAAATCATTCGTATAGTAATTTCCATAACTGTGTTAAAAAAAAACAGAGGATATGCTCAGAGATGAATATTTAGGAATTATTTAAACACACATTACTTTATTTTTCATTTATTCATTTAGCACAGGGCTGTCCAACCTGGTGCCCGCTATTCACCAGAAAATTCTTACAGAAATATTTGCCTTATGTAATCGGAGATATTCGAAGATTGAATCAAGCAAATATTTCTGTAAGAATTTTCTGGTGAATAGCGGGCGCCAGTTTGGACAGCCCTGATTTAGCACATTAAGACGTTTTTCTTAAAAGGATATGAGTATTTATAAGCCAGCATGAAAGAAGGTGCACGCCTGTTAGTTTAGCCATGATGTTATGCAACTGTCCTTGTCATCGTCATAAAAACGTTAGCCAACAAATACCTCTTCAAGTACAAAAAATGAAAGTCATATTTAAGCTTAGATGGGACGCGATCTCTTAGCGTCGTTATGCACGTTCATTCTGCATCCTTTGATAATTTGAACCCATTGTATAAATTTCCCATCATTCATACCTCTATCAACGCACTCTACACAAATTTGTCAGTCAATTTCTTTTCGTCACACATTCATCGCACTAGAATAGCGAATTTTTTCAAATATCGATATATCTTATCTTTCCATTTTGACGTGATTTACTAGAATCCCTGTCCTGCCGAATTATAGCGAGACTGAAATCCTGACAAACACAAAAAGTTGTGGAGGTATCTGTTAGAGTGTTAAGAATTATCATTTTAATGGTGTGAAATTGATTCCAAGAAACGGCAAATGTTAAGCGTCGCGTCGGGTAGGCAATGTAAGCCAGGGCTACCACAGAAACTGATGAAAAGTATCTGATGTTAACAGTTTATCGAAATAGAACACACAGTGCTACACAGCTGCAAAGACAGTTTCATTTGGCAACAGGACGGAAGGCGTAAAGCAAAACTGTCCGAAATAAGTTTCAACATTCTGACTTCTATACATGGTGTGTATATCTTTGTCCTTAAGATACCGTGCTGCCTAAAGACGTTAGGCTGCTGAACATCGAGATTGGACGCAACATGAATGGAGTCAAGTGCTTTTCACTGTCGAGTTCCGATCCAATCTAGAATATGACCTTCGACGTTTTCTGGTATGGAGAGAAAGGACACTAGAAATAACACCAGGTTCTTACAGGAAGGATCACCATAGGTGGACGTACGGACCTGCATATTATCCTGAATGGCACTTTGACAGTCAATAGATAAGAAAATCGGATGCTCAAAAATCATGCCTTATCTTACGCTGCAGTCATTGTTGATTACTGTCTTTAATTGCAAGATAATATAAGACCTGATACAGCTCGACTTAGCATAATTGAAATGTGAGCATAATTGAAATGGGAAAAATACAGCATATGGAATGACCAGTTTGTTCTCCTAACGTACATCCCACCGATCATGTCTGGGTCACACACGGAGTGTTTTTGACATCATTTCAAAGACTTAAAGTGGGTGAGCGGATCCGCACTTAAAAATGTTCTAACCCTGCCTAGATATAATTCTTAACCATTAAGAGCTTATTGAATACATAGTTTCAAATTCTGGAATTATATAATTTTGTTTTTTCGGAATTATGCTGCGTTAATTCTTGATTTTCTTTAAATATATATCCATATATATATGTATATAATGAGATAGAGAAAAGACTGAGAAATACTGGACTGTATAATAAGTTTTATGTTTGATGCTTTCTAATAAAAACATTAAAATAATGAGAAATTTACAAAGTACTGAAGAAACAAAAATGTAATTTTTCTATTTAAATAACTACATCTTTTTTTTTCTATAAACAATAAAACAAACCGTTTTGTTACATCTAAAAGGTAACTCTTTTATTTTGCTAAGTCTTATTTAAGATTTTCCTGTTCTGTTAATGTTTTAAAATTTTCTTAAACATTCATGAGAATCCTTATTCTAAAGTTTCCATATAAATAATTTAAACAATGTTTCAGTGAAAGAAAAATATTTTTAATTGGATTTGTTTTATGTTGCTTTTCGTAAAAGTACAGATTAGCAAAAATAAACTAAAAAAAGTTACCTTTTAAGAACACAAGAATCCCAAGTATCAAAACCATTTTAAAGAACAATTACAATTTTTCTAATTACAGAAGAGGGATAAAAATGCCTAGAGATTTATTTCATAAGAACAAGCAACTTTTAGAAAAAATGTCTGCTACATTTTTTTTTAAAAACAAGAACGAAAAATCATGCTTCAAGCTTACATTATAAATCACTTTCTAGACATTTAGAATACTGTTACATAACTTCAGCGTTTAACAAAATGAAATATGATGTCTATCTGAGCAAACAAGGTCACGGTCAAACCAGACGGTGAGACCTACCTTTCGGCTTAAGCTAAACTAGTCCCTCCCAGAAGGTTTGTTTACAAAGCCTTACAAGATAATTATTAAAGTTGAGAGAAAACAATAAAGATAAAATAATACTAATATTTCACTTATTGAATGATAAACAATTAATAAATACGTTAATGTCAAAGAATTTAATCATAGATTAAATAGTAGCATCGAGTGTATAAAAAGACTTATTTGGGGAAAAACTTGAATAATTAGATAGGAGTATTTACAGTAAACAGTTAACACAATTTAAGTACAGAAATGTACTAGTACTAAGAATATTCGGGAATAACATAAGTGATTGTATAGGAATATGTACATGTAGTGAAAATAATAAACACAAAAAAATACCACCTGAAACTTACAGTACTGTAACCGAAATGTTCTGTGTATCCCTGTAAATGAACGATTAATACTATGAACATCACTTTCTTTAGTTACCATACTTGAGTACACCTCAGTGATATGTATTAATTTAAATATGTTTTAAATACTGTAGCATCATTAAAATACACTGCAAACATTTTTTCGTAATAGAACGCAATGTAAAGGAATTCTTTTGAGTGTTTCTGTATATCACACATGTCAAACTCATTTGCCACCGATGACCAAATTACTCATTGTATACAAAGCCGCGGGCCGCATTACAAAATAAATAAATAAATAGATAAATAAAGCAAATTAATATTTTTAGCATCGCACATTAAGAAGTCCTATTTAATTGTAATTCTGCATTAGTATAATTTATGGAGTTATTTATGTTACATTACTTACCATTGCATTATTATTTTTTTTTTAATTTGTTTGACTTGATTAAAAACTTATTGCAATATAATTTGATAACGTCAAACATGTATATATTAGCTTGTTTAAGAGGAAAGTTATCAATTGCCAATGGCATAGTTTTTCTTCTTTTTCGAATACATCTTGTGGTAGCATAAGTTAAATTTTCTAAAGTTCGATGCACTTGCATACTTCTTCTGATGCCTCGATCTACACTGATGTCCAAAATTGAGGGGCAGTGACCAATATTCCTACAGATTATGTTTCATCAAAACACTTACTTAACACAAAAATAAAACCTTCAATTCATTTCATAGATCTTACGCATGTTGATTTTTAAAACTTCAAGTCATTTCATACATCTTGAGATTGTTTATAATATTTTATGATCATATTTGCAGCATTATTCGGAACAAGAAACAATTTATTAGTACACTGATGTCCAAAAATTAAGAGGCGGTGACCGATTTTTTCGATTTTAGACGTTTTGTCGAATATTTACTGATATTCTTTACGAATAAAAGGTCGGATCTTTATGCAATTTTGCCAGAATATACACTGTTGTCTCGTCGAATATCTACCGAAACTCGTGACGAAATGCCTGAAATGCCATTGAACTTCGAGAATGTAAAGAACATGTTTCACTGCATAATTTTCAGTGAATATTTAGTCGCAAAGACACTTAGGGGATGGAAACTATATGTTTAATAATAAAAAAATATTTGCGATCACCGAAGTAACAAAAAAAATATATTCAAAATGGTTTGTTACCGTATCTTGTGACTATGTAGGTCCTGTTCCACGTGTGTGTGCATTTGTGCAAGCATAGCAGGCATATTCATGAAGGTGTTAACGTTTCTGTGTAAAATTAAAACGTTTTATTTGCAGCCTACAGAGTTTTCAATCAAATTTAACACCACCATGCGAAAACTTGACAAAGTACAGTAGAAATAGTATATTGCAATTAAAAGATTAATAAATTGAACACTGGGTGAGATATGGTATTTGTATGAAATAAATTTTAACTGCGCATGCGCGAACTACACCAAAGATATTTTGTCATGATTTGGTAGTCAATTCTATAGAGCAACTCAAATATCCAAATCCCTCCAGCCAAATGTCGTGAAAACTTTGAAAGATGTCGACATTACAATGAGTTGATCGTAAAAGTGGTGGAAAATCCCTTATAATAGACTGCAACTCACTATATCGCTTCTATCTTTCTGAATTTTCACGATATTTGAATGTTTATATAAGTTGCTCTGTATAGAATTGACTACCGAATCATGAAAAAAAAAAATATTTGGTATAGTTCGCGCATGCGCAGTTAAAATATATTTAATATAAATACCCATATCTCATCAAGTAATCATTATTTTCATCTTTTAATTATTTATGCTATTTCTACTGTTTTTATCAAGTTTTCAGAAAGCAGTATTAAATTCGGTTGAAAACTCTGCTATAAACATGCTATAAACATGCTATAAACATGCTATAAACAAAAATTTTGAATTTTTCACAGAAACGTTACCATAATCAAAAATATGCGTTCTATTCTTACACAAATGCACACAAGCCAGGTCCTGCATAGTCATTTTCTACAGTAAAGGACCATTTTGAGCATTTTTCGTTTCTTGGGAGAATGCAAATATTATTTTACTATTAAATTTAGTACCGCCCCTCTAATTGTCCTAAATCTTCACTGACAAATATTAAGTCAAACATGTACTTTACATCCACAAAGTTCAAGGGCATTTTGTGAAAAATTCCAGTAAATATTCGATAAAATATCTGAAATCGAAAGTATCCTGTCACTGTCCCTTAATTTTTGGGCATCAGTGTACATTCTTTGCAAACTCCAATAGACCGAGTCGCGGCGACAAATAAGACTACTTCATCGAGTTACGGAATGAAATAATGATGTAGGACAAGATTATTAGGAGTTGATTAAGGAATGAGGGGTCTGCTTCGTCATATCTTGGTACGATATAAGCAGCAGTTTGCGCCAACTGGTCATTTTGGCGGTAATATCATGTCATCAAGTTACGAGATGAAATTTGTGACAAATTAAAGTTTAAATATAGTATTTAAAAAATATTTTGATCTGCCTGGGCATATGCTGGTAGGACCCCCCCCCCCCCCGGCAGACTAAGATTTATGACAGAAAAACACGTCGTTTAGTACAAGTGAGACACAATAAACATAATATTTTACATTACATTGTCATATATTATTAAGCCATCGACTTCCAAGATGAACTAATGGTAAAGTAAAGGTATAGTAACAGTACGTGGAAGAATAAATTATCTGACTCGGCATATCTTGGTAAAATGCGAGAAGAACGGCCGCCAATTCGTCATTTTGGCAGTACTATCACGTCATCGAGTTACAGCCGGAAATTTTAGCACATTAAAATTAACGATTAGTACAATACAAATATTTCAGTCTGCCTCTAAAGCCACATCAATGTTGCCATATTGTGTAATTTTTTTAAATAAAAATATCTACTAATTGTTTTACTAGTAATATTATTTTTATTTAATAACGGAATGCCTGTCCTTATATAAAGCAAAGATTATTATTCTGAAATAGCTCTAGATATCTTAAATAAAATATTTGTAGAAGTTGACAACGCTACAGCCATGGTTAATGCAAGTGTGTTTGTCAAAAATGTATTTCCTGCATCAAACACGAGTTGAATCAATCAGAGGAAAAATTCCAAATGCTTAGCGGGCCACACATAACTTATCAGCGAGAAAAATGTGACTTTCTAGCTACGTGTTTGACATGCCTGATCTAAATAATATTAGTTTTAAAAATTATTTTATTAGATAATAATTATACAGAAAATATCTGCAAAAAGAGATATTTTCAACAAAAAAAGAAATATAAAACTCGGACCACCACTAAAAAGTTATGGTTGGATATACAAAAAACAAAAAAATATAGAAACGAATAACATTATTCATTAGAAATGAGTTTAAAATAAATAAAGGTAAAAAAAGGTAAACTGCAAAGTTGCATGTAATTGAGTAAGAGCCTTCAACATTCGAACAACAAGACAAGAGAACTTCAACATTAATTTCAAACTATGAAGCAACCTAACACGAGTAAGTGAGCATTCTCTTTTTTATTTCTGGATCTCTAACTTGCCGAAAGGTCACAGTTAGGTACCTTGATTGCAGAGAATACGAATCTTGAGTCACAAATTTTGTATAAATTTTTTTTTATGTAACAAATT
Source organism: Maratus michaelseni (assembly GCA_963931845.1). Taxonomy (NCBI): domain Eukaryota; kingdom Metazoa; phylum Arthropoda; class Arachnida; order Araneae; family Salticidae; genus Maratus; species Maratus michaelseni. The sequence continues at coordinate 93,983,212 of OZ007594.1, read as the reverse complement.
ATGTTACATTTTTCCTGGTATGTATTTTTGAAAACATTTTTCATTACAAAAAAAGTCCAAGTATTTTATATTAGCAAAACCTTCGATATTAACATACTTAAAACTACATCTACAATTTATTAAAATAAATATGTCTTTTGTTTTATTCATCTAAGAAAATTCTAAAAAAAATATATAAATTTGTTTAAGCGTTGGATTTAAAACTACATCTTTACATATTAATGTACAAATTATAAATTGTAAAAAATGAAAATAATTCACATATTTATTAAGCAGAATTTACATAAGAAATTAATCTGAATTTAATTATTGCACGTGTTGTTGTTGAAATATGCAAAGGTACATTTCGATGCCTATTAACATTAGGGGTGGATTATACTACTGCACTTAATTTAAATATTACTAATAAAGTCACATTTTGATGAAACATATTGAAAAAATCGTTTACAAATACGTTTATACATAACAAATTAAACTCGTTTTACAGCAGTTTCACCCCTTGGATGCTTCAAAAGAAAAAATAAATAAATGTGTAATTAATTACAAGAAGCGCAGTAGCGTCTGTTTATCATGCTACAGGTCACCAGCTCAATCTCGGGTTGCTGACTGGGCAAGGTTCACTCAATCTTTTAACCTTTCGGGATTGATAAAATGAGTACCAGGCTTACTTGGGAACTAAACAATCTGCGTTAGACTGACCACCATGTCGGGACAAATGCTTCATAGCACCTCAGGGCCCATGGTAAATAAAAAAACAGGACTGGGCCCTGTAGGCCAGAATCCTTGCTGGAATGTACCGCTGCAGGTTGCTTTTTTTAGTTATTCTTTATGAGCCCTAATTCTATATACTATGAATAAGCTTTCAATTTATTGGGCTGCGCGAAATGTTTAAATTTAGCTATAAAACTTGAGACGTCCCACGAGAATCGATACATTTGAGAACCTTGATACAAGTTCACTTTTATGTTGAACAAATGTCGTTAATGCTTGTAAAATCTTTTCTCCAAAGTAAGTAAAACAACATCTTTACATATTTATGTACAAATTATAAATTGTAAAAAATTAAAATATTCCCCATATTTATTAAGCAGAATTTACATAAGACATTAACTTTAATTTAAGTATTTAATCACGGAAATCGTTATTTACAAATATTTCTTTTCCTGTAAATATTTTATGCTGTTATCTCATCTTGTCATTCAACGTAAAAATATTCTGTGAAGAAGTGATCAACTCTTGAGAATTTAAAATGAATGTTTAAATGGATAATGTTTTATTGATGAAAAGTTATCTAGAATTATTGCTAATAATATTTTACTCTATTTTATTTTTTAGAAAGAATTTAGATGAGTGTTGTTACTTATTTCTCCAATTTTATACTCTATTAAATTATTCATTGTGTTCCGCTACGAGCTTGATTTATTTGGCACTTAAGTATAGGACATAAGGGTACATTGACGGAAGGAATTCATAAAATATTCATTATGATTCATTGTGACATTCTTCATTAAAATATTTTGAAGTTTTAAAATAAATGTCTTCTGTTTTTTCATCTAAGAAAACTCTAAAAACAAGATAAATTTATTTAAGCGTTGGACTAAATTTTTTCTAAGCTTGTTATCAGATTTGCTATTGCAATTTTTTTTTCTAAACTTGCTATCAGATTTGCTATTCCAAAATAGAATCATCGCTTCAAAAAATTTCTCCTGTGCGGTCTAACCGTGAATACACTGGGGATAAAAACGTAAAAAAGGAATATATTACTGGCAATCGGTTTGACAGTAAAATTTAATTTTTGTAAGGAATGTTCTTTAATGTGTTAAAATAAAAGTAAATACCAGAGTCTTATTGAAAATCACAATATTTATATTTTAGAACACATTCAGGAAATCACTTACAAGGGGAACATTTTTATGAAAATATACGTAAATTGTACTGGTAAAGAAAGGCTTTTAATTTAATTTATATTGATTTTTCGAATTGTGTCGAAATGTTAACCATTGAATTCATATAGAAAAGCTAGAAAAATACACAAAATTTCGTTCACGAACGACCACTTTTAGACTGTAAATTATTCGTTTTTTTTTCTCCCTCAGATTTGTTTTACTATCTGAAAGTAATTCCATACATGCCCCCATATTATTTATTGCTTTTTAGTTCTTATTTAATGTATCTAGGAACATGTTTTATATAATCCTGAAAGGATTAAAAACCAAACTTTTTTTTTGTTTTAACTGGTTAACATATTGTAAAGTGTTCTTGCATCTGGTATATCTTATGAAGAATATCTAACATTTTTTAAATAATCAAATATACCAGAATTACGTAAAAAAAAGAAAACATAGACCTTGGGCCAGATAAACTGACAGGTTACAATCTAATGTTATGTACTTTTTTAATAGTACTTTCGAAATTGCCTTTAAATATAAATTATTCTGAACTAATAAATTTTAGACTAACAGTTTTGTTTCGTGTTATATTTATATATCATAACAGTTATTATTCAAAAGTGTCAATAAGGTTTAGAATATGATCCAAGCAAGAAACAAGAAAGTAAACTCATGCGTCAAGCATTGATTAAGAATCACTTTCCAACACTTCCAGAATAAGTTACAAAACGTCACCGTTTAGCAAGGTAAAGAAGGTAAACCGTCTGCAGGTAAACAATTTAGAAACATAAAAAACGTTTAAAAAAGTATTACACATCTGAAAACTAAATTTCAGCATCTACCGTACATAGCTGGAAAGGTACTTTAATTTGTTTGCGAAGGACTGTATATGATCTATGGATTTGTATATATTCTAGAAGTATACTAAAATTTAGTTTATTTAGAAAATGCATTACACAGTTGAGATTTCGTTTTCAGCAATTTTTGGCTATAGACGAACATGTACTCAACTTCTTTTGTATAGATCTGTATTTTATCTACAGATTTTTATACACGCCACATATTAAGCCAAAATTTAATTAAAACAGAAAATGTTGAAAACTGGTAAAATCACACTTGAAGAAATTACAACCTGCAGATTACAATGAATCCAGTTCTTTGCCTAGTACTCTCTATATAACTTTCTTTATCTTCTACTAACATCTCTTAGTATACTAAATTTACTCCATGATGAAAATGAATAACTCAATTAAAAACCATCTTTACGCAATTCACTTACCTACTCAGTAATGATTACCAATTATTTTGACTAGCGTATGATCTACACATTTTCTACACACCACGTAATATGCAAAAATGTAGTCAAACTTAAAAACGCATTTATCGTTGATAGATTAAGCCATTATCGCTAATTGTTAGTACCTGTATCCGTGAAGATTTTTATGCCCCTATAAATTAACTATAAATTCTACGCACTTCATATTCTACAAAAAGCATGTTATAATACAGCTTAGAAATTAATATAAATTTCATTATGTATGTAGTAGCGTAACATCATTGAAATTAACCGCAAACGATTTTTGCATACTCTGTAAATCTTTATACACTTTTCAGAACACTTTTTAGAACACTTATTTTGTCACCTTTTTTAGAAGTCTTTGAAGCGTACTTTTTGCAACAGTTTTAGAATACTTCTGAAACCACTACTTTTGTCCAGCACACTTTCTTATATTATATACTATATATAACTATATATATATATATATATATATATATATATATATACATATATATATATGATGACAATATTTCTTTGTGAAGATGACATCAAAATGTTAAAGAAGTAATCTATGTTGTCGATCACAAAAATTGCGAAAGGAGAGGAATGAAAGACCAGAATTCAGTGAAGTAGGTCGGAAGTCCATCTTTACATTTTTTAAAAGTATTTATTGCAGTTGGCAGGTTCTGAAACTTACATATACAGGCATATGTCAACTAACCCGAGAGTAGTTTATGAGGATTACACATTCAGGACACCGAACAGAGAGAGACTGCAGAAAAAATTCTTCTTAAACATTTTACAATTTTTATTTATTTATTTTTTTGGCGTGTGGTTTGTCTGTTTTACCGCCAATGCTTTGTGAATTTGGCGAAAGTCATGCAAATGAATAAAGTATTTTGGTGAATAAAATGAGTTATCTGAAAAGGTGGACGTCCCGGGAACATGGTGTCAGAACATAGGTGAAAACCATTTTTGAATTAAAAGCTGTATTCGATTTTTTTACATTTAATATATATATTGTTTTAGATTGCTTTTTAACGACACCAAAAAGCATTTTTATATGAAAAATATCAATAATGTATTTCAAATTTAGTTTTGGAATTTTTTAAAGCGATTCATTCGTTATTACCCACTGTAGTTAGTAGCCGAAGAAATCGCAAAAAAATTCGCTACTTACAACACTTTTTTTATAATTTGAGTGGTTTAATCGGGTAGTTCGATTACATGTCCGTAAATTTGTGTTTTATTTATATTATTTCATATATTTAATGATGAAATTTTAACTTCCTCATGGAATATTATACGGAAACAGATGCAAAACTTTATAAAGTAACTAAACATATTATGTCTGAATCAGAATTTTAAAATAAAAAACATTTAAAATCAGATAGTTAATAATAATAATAATAAAAATGTTTTCTATTGCTGGTTATAACCATTATGATCTCGTACAAAGCTTGAAAAGTCTACTGTAAATATTTTATTATACGATACTATTGTGTTGTTTTTTAAATTTTATTGAATGTCTGATTTTAAATGTATTTTTAGTTTTAAAATGCTGAACTAGTTATATTGTTTTAAGTACAAACAGGTTAATGTATCTTAATTAGACGACACGCGACAGAGATCGATTAAAAAGAAAAGCATGCTGGGAAATTTTTTTAAAAACCCTACAAAGTCAGGAAACTGAGATACGGTTTTCAAACAAATTGTATTTGAAAAAATATTTCTTCGTCTATTCGACGGTGTACAAATTGAAATTGTGCGATGATTAGAAGTTTAAAAACTTACAAAAAAAAAAAAGATAAATTTATTGGTGATGTGTTGCTAACCTTAAATATGACATCAGAGTAAATTACCAACATGTTTTTGCTTTATACTATACATGTATATCGGGCTATATTTTTTTTCCTTTTCTCGGCTTTGCAACGTATCTAGATTCTAAAATTCTTGGAGAAACTAATAAACCAAGACCAAGTGTTTTAATACATTTATCTTATGAGAGATTCTAAAGGGTAAGTCAAAATGAATATAGCGGTTACAAACGGCTATAACTATTTAATGGAATGGAATTTATCGATAATATTAACACAGAATGTAGACAGAACTTCAAAATTTTGTATACATACGTCATAGATGTTCTATGTAACTTCCTTTGGTCACATGGACAACATCTAGGTGATAGTCCATTTCACGCCATACATTCTGAAGTATTTGTTCAATCACCGACGCAAGCGCATTACAAATGCGTACTTTGAGTTCTTCAATTATTTTGGGCATGGGAGGCACATACATCCTATCTTTCACATAACCCCATAGAAAAAAATCGCAGGGTGTCAAGTCTGGAGATCTCGGTGGCCAAGAGCAGAAGACATCGTCGGCTCCACTTCGACCGATCTATGAAGTTATGTGAAAGACATACTTGCCTCCCATGGCCATAACAATCGAAGAACTCAAAGTACGCATTTGTAATACGCTTGCGTCGGTGACTGAAGAAATACTTCAGAATGTATGGCGTGAAATGAAGTACCGCCTAGATGTTGTCCGTGTGACCAGGAGAAGTCACATAGAACATCTATGACGTATGTATACAAAATTTTGAAGTTCCGTCCAAATTCTGTGTTAATCTTATCGATAAATTATTTTCCATTAAATAGTTATAGCCGTTTGTAATCGCTATATTGATTTTGACTTACCCTGTGCAACTGATAGATGAATTTAGAATAATTACTAATATAAAAACAATTCCAACCGTTTTTAAGATATATCGGAAAAGAAAAAAAGGGTATGCTAGGGAGCTTAAGGAACAATTTTTCATAAAAAAATATTGCTAACATTATTTTCTCTTGGTTATAGTTCATCTTTGCTAATTAGCCAAATTCCTGAGATTAGACAAAAGACATGGGTGAACTTGTTTATACATATACACGATAAAAAGGGTAAAATGTTTCTTATTCTACGAAAATATTGAATAACTATATATAATAAACTATAAACTAACCTCTTCCGAATTCTCCATGATTCCGAAAGGCATTCTTTATCATTAGAAACCATAAAATGTACCGTATTTTAGAGATATAAAAAATCATTTATAAAATCAAAGATTCTTTTGCTGCCACTAATTTTAGGAGACGTTTACGTAAAGTTAATATAATATATTATACAGTTTTCTCAAACCGGAAAGTAGATTTTTAGCATATAACTAATTCTCAATTAAACATTTTCAGCTGAGTAAAGGAATTTATAGATACAAAAGAAAAAAATAATGTCAAACAAAATGCTGTTAATTTATCATGTTTGTTTGTAAAAAAAAATATTGAGCATGATGATGTTGACTTGAGAATCGATAGCATTAAAAAAACTCTTCCAGTTTGAGAAAACTGATTAATGCACTATCAAAACTACTTACAAATATTCCCGAAAATCAGGGGCAGCAAAAAAGACTTTGTCTTTAAAAATGCTTCTTTAATTCTTGAAAATATACACTCTAAAAACAACATTTAAAAACTGAGTAAAAAATATTCAAATTTGAGTATGTCGCATAGTCAAAATGATGATACTCAGTTGCAAAAATAGTAGCTCTTGGCAACACGACGAAAGGTGTCTAGCCAAACAGTGCGAAATATGCTTCACCAGGGTGGTCTCTATGCACGTAGGCCAATGATCTGTATTCCGTTGATCACAAGCTACTGTGCGGCTCGAAGAAGTTGGACTGCTGAACATCAAGATTGAAGGCAACGGATTGGAGTCAAATGCTACTTCCCTATTCAGTCTGGAGTGTGACACTCGACGTGTTTTTGTATGTGTGGAAAGGGGCACTCGAAATAACCTCACATTTGTTCGTGAAAGATCACATTATGACAAGGTGGGTTGATACACTGTGAAAAATTTGCAGCAAACTGTCCAGTCATTTGACCGTTTTTGTAGAAAATAGTTACATAACCGTAATTTAAACTCTATTCTGACCATAAAGGGAGCAATAATACGGTCAGAATATAGTTAAATTACAATTATATAACCGTTTTCTACAAAAACGGTCAAATGACTGGACAGTTTGTTGCAAATTTTTAACAGTTTGGTATGAGCTGGAATCAGCATAGGTGGACGTACGGACCTGCATATCATTTGGAATGACACTTTGTAGGCCTAAAGGTATACAGACGAGAAACTGAGACCTCATGTCATACCTTATGCTTCACTCATGGTGATTCCTTTATTTTCATGCATGATAATGCCTGACCGGATACAGCTTGTCTGTTGGAGAACAGGGTTGAAACTGAAACAATACAGCGTATTTAATTGCCAGCATGCTTTCCTGACCTGAATCAGATCGAGCATGTTTGGGACACACTCGGGCGATGCATTGCAGCAAGACGAAAGCTTTCGTTTATTGTCTGGAACAAGGAGACTGCAATTCTTGAAGATTGGAACAGTATTCCTCAAAGCCTTGTTGATAACCTCATCACTTCCATGGAAAACAGGTGTGCAGCAGTCTTAGATGTTAGAGGGGTCCACACGCAGTATTAAACAACTTGCATCATTACTAAACAATACTTTTTTTGTAATTTACATGTAATCAAATTGTTGCCCTAAGCCATCTTTTCATGTTCTTTCCATCCTTTCAAAGGATTAAAGCTCCCTTACAATTTTTTTGCGTCTTATTTTCTGTATTGTGCATTGATACACGTGTACTCTCCATTTTATACCCATGCATGGCTGTTTCGCAAGGTTTTCTTCTTTTATTTGCTTGCTCCCCTAATTTTTTTGAGCAGTGTACGGTCAATATGATTAATACGGACATTATTAATAATAGCCGGTTATTATTAGTAATATACATACTCATTCCTGAAAACACGCACATACTCAAGAATGAAACATTATGTGCTCATATTTGAGTATGTCCATGTTTTAAAAATGAGTATGAATTGACATCTAAGTGCTCATTATTGAGTATTTACATGTTTCAAAAATGAGTTTGGACTGACTCTAATAATTTTTGAGTATGACCATGTTTCAAAAATGAGTATGAACTGACCTCTATGTGCTCAGTTTTGAGTATGTCCATGTTTCAATATTCTGAGCATTTCTGGTATTGCAGAATTGAAAGCATTTTGTCGTCATGTTTGACACAAAATGAAAACATCGATATACTCAGATTTGGAAATGTCACATTTGTAAACTTCTGAGATATATCAATTTGAAAGTTAGATCAAATACTCAAATAGAAATATATAACATAAAGTATTTTTGCCGATTTCTTAGTAGCATTTGAGATATTCTGAATAACAGTATGGCTTTACTTTAATGATATTACTATTACGTCCTTTCTAAATTAGTTGCCATTAATTAGTCTAATATGTTGCCACCTTTTCGGTAGGTTTTCACGTCCCTTGAGTTCTGGTAGAGCAAGTACGGGTCGGGAAAACACGATTTAAGGCATAGGAGCTGGCACCCTTTAATGTGTCCAGCCGCGAAGTTCTTGGGGGACCCCGGCTCGTTCCCAAGTGTAGGTGGATTTATAAGAGGGTGCGAACCACCACAATCGCAACGGCCTATGTCGTTATTCACTTGGCTTGTATGGAAGTGATGCGCAGGTGGCGGTGCTCCCTCCGGTCGTAGAGCATACAGGTAAACCCTCCTGGTCGTGCGCATTATAAGCCCCTCAGGACTTGTGTGCGACGGTTGATGTGCCTGACGAGCGCCACTCAGTTTTACCTTGACATTAAAACAGATAATATGTAGGATATTATAATTACAATAATAAGTAACAGATTATATTGTCAGATTTATTATACCAAATATGTGTCTTTGCACTTTGTTGCCCCGATCCCCTCAATTCAAGTATTATATACCGGGTGTCCGAAAAAGGTTGGACTGATTTGAAAGAATCACAACTCTAAAAATAATTGAGTAAATGCAATTATTTTCTTTTCAAAGTACTCGTCAAAATCCAAGATTTGTTAGATGTAGCTGTTTTAAAGTCGTCACATTCAGACGATGCGCAGAATTGATGATATGTAAATGCAAATCTCACCACACATTCGCAATTTCTTCGATGATTCCGGAGTGGAAAGCGTATAAGTCTAAAACTATTGGAGTTATGGGGAAAATGTCGATTAGAAAGTTCTTCAGCATCTTCAATTTAGTAGGAAAGGATCCACTATGTACACTATTGTATGTAAGTATTTTCATATACTTCACTTCAAAGTCAATTTCCCTTTTATTTATGATTTCTGCAACATAATAGCATATGGCTCCTTTCCTTTTCCCACACACTTTGACTAATACAAAATCTCCAATATTAATATAAACGCTTTCTCTTTCTTCCATATCATCGTAGTATCCACCTCATAGGAGTATTTTTAAATTCAAAGACAAAAGTTGCACAAAATTTATTAATAGAATTAAGAACATTGCACACATGTAATAAAGAAAGTTTAAACTTTAAATTAATGCAATGATATTCATTATTCGATGATATTTTATTCCTCAAATGCAAGAAAGTAAAATTTACCTGATTTTTGCAACAGTGATAGTAAAAACAAAAATGGCTGTAACTTACCTACAAAATGAAATGTGCCTGGGACTAGTTTACACAGTGTTGCCATACAGGTTAACTAAATGATGCATACATTTCTAATTGTTGAGAATTCGAATGGTAGGAAAAATGCCTTTTGTCCCGCTGTGCCCCCCTTTCCCCGACTTTGAAAAACAAATAATTGCATCTACTCAATTATTTTTGGAGTTATGATTCTTTCAAATCAGTCCAACCCTTTTCGGACACCCGATATATATATATACCCTCATTAATTTTAATAATTTTATATTATCAGATCATCTTATAAAGTTTGAAGCTTTCGATTATAGTACTTTTTTCTAAGATAAATTTCTATTTACTCTAACGTTAAGAAAAATGAAAAAAAAAAAAAAAACTTCCAAAATATAAGACCTTTCCTTAAATTAATCTTTCATTACTCAACCTGTCATTTAGTAGTGAAAGATTTTAAATGTCATCGTGTCAAGTCACGTCAAACTGTTGCTTTTTAAATTTTAAACGATTTTTCTTTTGACGCTAAAAGAGTGACATTTATAAAATTGCCTTTTGAACACTTTTCTGAAACTCACTTTAAATTTTAGGAATGCATATTTATGCATCATAAAAATTAAAAGTACTTTGCTTAATAAATGCAATGAAATATTGATGGAAATATGTATAGTATTTGTTAAAATATATTTTTTTCAGTTCATTATTTACATAAAAATAAATATTAGTCTTTTTTTACAAACTGTAGCGAACGTTTAATAATATTTTAAAGCATATAATGATAAATATTTAAATCTCTATTTGCAAACATTAAATATGGATGCTATTAAGAATAAACTGTATTAAAAATTTATAATGATTTTGTTCATAATTTACGGTGAATTAATATTCTATTATTTTCAGCTATGGATGTAACTTAGAAGTACTTTTTTTAATGTTATATGTCTTTCTGTTCAACTACTTTCGTCGAAATATTATTCTATTAAATTAAACATTATTTTAAGATTTAAACAGTATTTTAAAATACAACATAAAGATAAAAAACAAATGATACCAAAAGTTAAATATGGATGTAATTTAAGATTATATCTATACACGTATAATAATTCCTTTTATTTATTTATTTATTTTTACTTTAAAATCATTTATATTTTGCTTTTATTTATTTTTTATTTTAAAATTATTTATCTTTTCCTTTTATTTTAATTATCTTGAATTTTGTAAAATATATCTTTTACATCATAATACGGGAGAAGAAAATTATGATTAAAAGCATTTTACTTCATATACAAAAAAAAAAAAAAAAAAAAAAAAAAAATGTAATATTATCATTCAGTTTATAATTTTCAATCATAATTCTTTTGTTCGCTATTGTCATCGGCATATTGCTGAATTACTAACTTATTTATGTGAATCTGTATTCTACGTATATTAGAGATTTAAAAATAAATAAAACTTCTTGAAATGAGAAAAGTCCTTCCGGCCTGTACCGGGAGTAAAAGGTAGCTTAGATATTCCATGTTTTTTAAAAAATCAACTCATTTTACACAAACAGCCAAGGCTAAAATGCTTGGAACCCGATTATAAAAGATTCAATACTCGTTTCCATTAATACTGAATTTGGATGAAAATTTCAGCATGAGAGTTACAGCATAACAGAAATCAGATTGTTTCAAAATATCAACCAAACTAGAATTTCAAACTGCCATATCTCAACCATTTTTTCAGATAAATCCAAAACATAAAATGCTGCGGAATCCGTGTATCACGATCTAACACTTAACGGGCACATTTTTTTTTATTATTTATAATTTTTTATAGATATTATTAATTATTTTTTAATTAAAAACATTAACTGGACGCCATTTTGAAACAAGGTGGCGCATGAAGAACCTTCGAGTTCGATCCAACGGACTCGTTCGATACCTTGGTATGTCCTGTACACATGATCAATAACATTCTTATAGGTTCATAAATACGTGTGTTATAGCATAACAAATATCAGATTGTTTCAAAATGCCAGCCATCCTAGAATTTCAAAATGCCATATCGCAGCCATTTTTTCTGATAAAACTAAAACAAACAATGTTCCGGATTCCATGTATCACGAAATAATTTTTTCAATTTATAATTATTTTGAGCATCCTTTTGAATTTGTAAAAAATTTAATTTTTAAATTGGCCACCATTTTGAAACAAGATGGCGGATGAAGCTAGCCAACGAACTCGGTCGAGACCTTGGTATGTTCTAAAGACATACTTAGTCACATCCAATTCTGTTCTTAAATAAGAGAGTTACAGCATGAGAAATGTCAGACACCCCCCCCTCCACACACACACATATATATATATATAACTCAACATTTGAACGGAAGGGTGGTTTTGGTGTCTGGGGGTCATGATCGGTGAAACTATTCCGAAGTTTTTCGGACATTCCTTCGGTCATCTGCAATAGGTAGCCTTTTACTTTTTGTAATGACAGCTACCTAATATAGATGAATATTTTGATAAAATAATTAACAGAAAGATTCTATTTGATGGTTAAGTAAATAAATCTTCTACTTTAAACAAGTACTTGTATGAAAATGTTTAAAAACCAGCTTCAAGATGTTAATAATAGCAATAATGTTAATATTTTTAAGAGCACATAAAATACTTCACTTGAAAAGATGAATTTAAATTTAGAATAAAGAAAGAATTTAAACAATCTCGCTTATTGAATCTTTAAGTCAAATTTTTTCTTCCCTTTTTCTTTTTTTTTTTATATGTGATCTCAAAATTAATTTTTGAATGTAGTAAAATATGTAACACATTTCTTTGAGATGTTATTAAGTACATTTAAAAATTGAAATATGCTATAATGACCATCAATTACTTTACTTGAAAATGATTCCAAAGATATAAAGAGATTTAGTTTAAAAAAGTGTATTAAATATTATATGAGGTCTATAAGGCATCATTATTTTAAATTCCGTTTATGGGGGTATATTTTACATCCTACAAAAAAATATTTGAAATGAGATATAAACAACAGTAATTGAAAAGAGATTAAATTATTCTCTCAGTAACTCTATTTATCCCACTTTGTTACGTTTGTAGAGATAAAAATACCATTTAATGTTCCTTTGCTATAATGTCTCAGTTTAAATTGTTGCATGTTATCACTTATTAATCTTTTTCAAGCATGTTTTCTCTAAGGAGTTATTTTCTCAGACTAGAAATGAGTTTTTATGTATAATTTAAAAGTAATTTTGCCGAATTTTAGTGAAGCAAATATTTGTCATTCTTAAAGACAGAATGATGTTTGGGTTATACAGTGGCTCTGGATACTTTTTAAAAATTAATTTAATTTAATCTAATGTAAACAAATTAAACGAAATATATTTAGACTGCAACATGTTTAAATTCATTTCATATGTGAGAAAGTCTTGAAAACTGTTTACATGCTTGAATAAAGTGTTTCAAAATATTTTATTCCGCTTTACAGATGAAATACTGGATAATATTTGAATATATTTCTTTACGTGTTTAATAGTCCTTAGAAATGCCACCGTAAAAATTTCCAATTAGTATCATTTATTATATGGAAAAGTATACTTCATATGTTTTAGGTATAGTTTCAAAATTCTAAAGTAATATTTTTCTTTTACTAATTTCGTTAGGCGTATCAAATTAAATATTTAAATATATTCATTTTGATTTACTGAAATAAATATCTTGTTCCAATAGGTAACATTTATTAAGTTAAAAGTATCTGACTCGTAATTGAACTAAAGATCAAATCAAATATTATACCTGAAAGCAGATGCTCCAAAAATTTTACCCTGGTGTAACTATAAATCGCAATTCATACTTTCAGCTTACATTCGGCAACAGAGCAATGTGAGAATTTAAAATTTCATCATTATATTAATAAAATGGTACTTGGATTATATGATTTTATTCACATTCAAAAAAGTAGTAAGATGATGGCCATATAATAATATGCACATATTGTAATAGATACAATTTCGGAAAAAAACTATCTGCTGGGAAGTTCTAGACAAGTTATATAAATTAACCAGGTTACTACCTGAAGTAAAACTACCTGACATGTGCATTCGGGTAAAAGAGTAAAACCCCTTTTATTATCAGATTTTTGTACACTTCAGGCATTCATTCAATAATTTTTAAAATGATGATCGTACGTCTACCTAGCTGAGAGGATTTTTCGATGATATATTTCAGTCATAACTTACTATACAAAGATTTACTTTGGTGATTTAGGCAGACATAGACTGCATAAATTATACAAAATACAACTTACATAATGTCTTCAAGATAGTGCAGCCAAGAAAGTACAAATTTTCATAATTATTTAACTTCAACACTTTACAATAAAAAAATTGAGAATTTGTAGATTATTCCCTTATTTAAAGCTCATATTTTTTTATTGTATTAATTTAAGTTATTGATAATTAAATTTATATTTTGGGGTCTAGTAACTTTAGATCCATATACGTTAACCAAAATTACCAGACCCCTAAAATATGAATCCGGAAAAATTCTTTTTTCAGTCATTTGTGGTGTAATTTTTTTCGTTCAAAAGCAATGAATGAGTATTTATAGTATTATTTTAAATGTATAAAAATAATGAATCTAAGTAATCAAAAGTTAAGTGAAATTCATTGCAAGAAAGAGGAAAAAACATTTCACACAAAGTTTGCGTTTTTTTTAAAAAAAAAAATTATGTCAGCAGATACATTCACATACATCTTAACCTCCGGCTGATGTTTTTAAATATAAAAACATACTTCAAAAGAGAAGTATATTTAATGAATGAAATTAAGTAGATTTCAAATGGCAACCGCATAGAAGCAAGACAGACGTAATTAAATATATATTCTAGTTTAAAATATATGTATAATTTCTTTTAAAAAAGCCGGAGTTTACCGTATGCTTATACAAAATGATAGGAACGGCAAAAAAAGAATGCAATCAGATTACGCTTGTTATACAGTTACGCAAATATTTGTATTAAAATTAAATACATGATATAAATGATATATTCCACTTTATTAAGGAAATCGTTTAAAAACATTGTATATATATTTTTTAATCTATTTTAAAATATGTATTTTGTTAAATTTACTTTCGAGCAAAATGATAAGAACTCAGAAAATGCTTAGAAATCGCGGCTCGCGATTTGTGAGTATTTTCGCATATAATTTAACAAAGCATTTACTAAAAAACGTTCTGAGCGAATTCGTATCACTCGCAAAACATTTTACCAACGGGGAGAGGAAAAATGTTTTCTGTCTTAGAAAGAGGTCAAATTCTAACCTATAACAACATCGGAATGTCACTTCAAAGAATTGCTCATAAAATTACACGTCCAAAGACAGTTATTTTTAATTTCTTACCGTATACAACTAACTACTTATGGCACCGCAAAATGTACAGGAAGGCGATAATTCTTTCAAAACTATCCGAAATTTGGATTGTTAGCGCGGTCTCAAGCAAAAGATTGGCACGGACGGAAGTTGGAAGCCAGATAAATTTGTCAGGATCAGTATGAACTTTAGGAAAGTGATGAAAAGGTCGGGAATCTTTAAATATGTAAAACCACGTTGGTATCCGCATTCTACATCTGGCCATAAAAAAGCACGCATTCAGTCTGCAGAGAAATATCTGAAGCAACAAACGAATTAGATTAAAATTATTTTCATTGATCAAAAGAAGTTTAATTTCCATGGTTCGGATGGTATTCATTCATACTGGAATAATCTTCGAAAGGAAAAAGATGTATTTCCCACGAGTCAATAAGGTGGATGTTCCTGAAGATTTTGCGAGGCATTTTCCTCATAATGTAAGCATAGAATTGCTTTTTTAGAAGGGCTACAAAATAGACATACCAATATTCACATGTAATAACTCAATTTGTTGAACCAAGATGAAAAATTGCAGTCCTTAACTATATTTTTCTACAAGAAAGTACCATAATTCATTCTACAAAATGCACAAAGAAGTGGTTTGAAAATAATAAGATACCCACACTTGATTTTTCAGCCAATAGTCCAGATCTAAATCCCATAGAGAACGCTTGGGGGTATTATAGGATGCAATATCTATCAAAACAATAGTCAAAAGTTCCGGTATAACTCGAAAAAAGAATTAAAATCTGCCATTTGTGACGCATTGTGTGTTTTGTCCCTTGACAAGTTCAAAACCTTATACACTCAATGTCACAAAGCTGTATTGAAATTATTAAACGCAAACAAAGCACATTTTACATCTAATATTTCTGTAATTTAGAAATATCTGTTCCGTTCTTTTAATTGTACTCTTACTACAGAGAAGCACCTCATGCTCGCCACATCCGAAGACCTAGGCGATTCCTCCCTCTCTAGGATTTGATAATCGGAAGATGTGGTACAGTAATGGGTCGTGGGAGTGTTCAGCTTTGGCCTAGGACCCGGCTTCCCTTATGGGATCCCGGCTACGAAGCTGTTGTTCACTTCTGCGTTCCACCCAAGTGTGTTGTGGTGGTGTCCTCTAGTTTGGGCTCCACCGTATCGCAGCGACCTCTGTCGTCAATTCATTTGGGAAAGGGTAACGAAATACAGGTAGGCTCACGCCCCCGCTTCTCCCCCGGCCAAAGAGCACCACCCTGGAGGGTCCGGGTAAAGCGGCCTTTCTTGGTCGTGACCTCGTGTGGGCTACCGAAAGCCCGGAATCGGCGGTGAAGTACGACTATCTTCGGCAGCTGTAGCTTGTCATATCACTTCAAAATGCAATTTATTATAGTGTAACGGTAACACTTCCTTTACACTATTTTCTTTATGTTTATATTACCTAGTAAGTTTGATAAAATCAATTTATAATTTTTATATGCGGATTAAGCTAATTATATTTATTAATTAGTCAATTAAATGATGATTCCTATCAAATTGCACCCGGCACAGTGGCGGAATAATAAATGACTCTTAGGTTATAGACAGTCATATTTATTATGCTGGCTTCAAATTCCAAGGAAGGTATATTTAACCTCTTCTGCACTGAGTACCCAAATAGGGGCTGCAATTTTTTTCCTCATAAAAATTAAACTGTTTTATTATATTTTTTCCCATTTGGACTTCAATTTCATATATCTGAACGCTTTTGTTTTAACACGAATCTTGTAAATGGCAGTACCAATGCTGATTTTTTTTTTTCATAAAATAATTGTTATTTTCACCCGAGTTTACAAAATGTCTTCAAGATAGTGCAGCCACGTTCTGCCACCAAGCGGCAATACTTAAGAACATTTCAAGAATGCCCCCCCCCCCCCCCCCAGAACGCACAATTCATCGGTCGGCGTTAAGGCGCGTTGTGTGAATAAATATTTGTTAGTGTCTTTAGAAAGTTTCAGGAGGTATTTCTTCAATATTTTTTATTCATTATTGGAAGCAATATTTTTATAATGACATTAAGCATAACGTATACCGAAATACGAACAGTTAATAACGTAACACTCGTTTTTTATCTCCCGAGTCACACAATTAAACGTAGAGCAATTTATTCCCGAACCGGTGGTGATGGGTTATATGGAATACCAATATCTCATAATACTCCATGGCTATGGAGGCGTAAAGACAGATCCTTATCTTTATGATTTATGTAATTCTGTAGTATATTAGGTGACTACCCAAGTCGAAATTCATGCTGGTATTTGTTTGCTGGACTAGCATTAAACGCTGTACCGCAGCAATCAACCTCACAAACTACCAGAAATATTTGCTGCATCCACCAGAATTACCAGCAAGTCATGGTATGTTTACTTTACTATATACAAGCATAATATGCTTGTATATAGCTTGTCATTCTATTGCTGCATAAGCTAGCTATATAGCATTTGATGCTGGCTAGGATTATAAAGCATATAATAGCATGAAAATTTAGCAGACAAAGCAATACACTAGCAGTCCTACAATAACCAGCTTTTTTTTGTTGCCGGTACTACCATAAATTTTGATCTGGGTACCTATAAACTATATTTTGATCATACTATATGACTATATTCGTCATACTCATGAAGAATTTTTAATAGTTTGTTTTCAGTAAAATTACTAATTTTTCTAGAGAAATTGAAAGAATCAAAAGTACGAAAATAAACTTATATTTTGATTTCCAAGAGATAAAAGTTTGTTTTTCTGTAGTCTTGTATGCAAGCAATAATAATTAAAAAAACAGAAAAAAATCAGTTAATTTTGAATATTACACACTGAAATACAACTATACAAATATATAGTTTGCAGAAAACTTTTGAAAATAATAAAGTTTAAATACTTAGTTTTAAGTAAAGTTTCTCCTTTTCCTAGAGTAACTGGAAAAATCAAAATAAGAAAAATTGCCTATGGTTCGTATTCCTGGACATAACAGTTTTATTCCCTAGTTTTCTATGCAGGCAATCAAAATATAGCAAAAAGGAATGACTTTGAATATTGATACCATTAAATCTCTCTTGATACCATTAAATCCGTTTTTTTGTCAAATTTTGTTCGTTTTTATCCCCTTATTCTCTATTTCCCGATTATCTGACAATACCCTCAAAATACGTTCATCATTATTATTATTATTTGTTTGCAAGTGATGATATTTTGAAAAATAATTTCTGTCTATAACAACAAATCGCAGGTAGTTGAAGTTCGTAATTGTATTCAGTTTTCGAATTTTAAACAATATCGAGATGTTGTATTACCCCAATTGTAAATAGTATTCCATAATAGCCGAGGTACTTCTAGTTATATTACAGGTTGTAATACTCAATATTAATTCATATTTCTATATGTTTGCCATAATAAATGTATTAAATCTATATACATGTTATAAAATAGAATGACAAAATAATGTAGTTTGAAATATTTAGTGTTGTTTTCTTAAATTTAACACATCATATTTCTCGAAAAAAAAAACAAGCAAAGACAATATAAACATTTTTCTTTAATATGATGAAGAAAAAGTTACATAATACCATTATTTACTTGTACGATATTTTATTCAATGTACCCCGATTACAGGTATTCTTTTCATAATCTTTGAAATAGCTTATTAAAATAAAAAAGATGTATCTTATGCAGGAAATTGCTTTAAGCTTAAATTCATGATTTTTCGTTGCTTGTTTGTTTTATCCCATGAGCAAATATTTTACAAAATGTTTCCTCTTAGCAACATACTGAGAATAACTTTGAATATTTATGCCGGCGGGCTCAAGAGAAAATAGTAATGCTTGGCGAAAATACACTTTTTTTTAAACAGAGTAAATATTTCCAATTCAGTCAATTCATATTTAATGCTGAATTTTTCAAAATAAATATTTTTTTGTAAACAAAAATGCTTATATGTAATATCAAACTGTTTTCATGTAAATATTTGAAAAGAAAATTGGAAAATAGGAAAATGAAATGCGCACAATTCGTAACACTTTAATTAAATATTGTACTTCATAGCTGCCAACTTTTATGCTTTTTTGTTAGCACTAAAATTAAATAGAAATTTTTCCTTATGTAATCACACGATTTTGTCGATTTAATAAGATAAAATTTACTATAAAATTTTAGTGATAGAGAACAGGCGTAAAAGTTCGCAGCTACTTTTATAAATAAATAAATTTATTATTTTATATTTCAGAAAACAAATTTTATATTCTTATTCCTATCGTAGAAAAAAAGAACCAAATCAAAGTCATTGATGCTAGTTTGCTTCTTTTTCAGGCATACAAGAAAACATAAATAACAATTTTGCATAAAACAAGAACGAAAAATCATGCATGAAGTATGGATTATGAAACACTTTCCATCACATCCAGAAAACTGTTACGAAATTTGATTGACAAATAAACTCTTATACAGGATGTTTCAGAAAGAATCTCCCGCTTGGAAATGCGTATATTATGAAAAATATTGAACATATTACACTGCTAATCATAAAGTTTTTTTACAGAAAAAATATTCATCATCAAACACGAGAAACAAAAAATTATGGCATTCAAAATAACGTTAAGATATCCAAAATACGTACTTGTACTTTCAGTAGAAAATATATAAACATTCTAACCATATTTTATTTATTACAAAACTAGTCGCCATACCACATGTATTTTATCACTTAAAAAAATAAGTGCTAGTATTTCTTGTTAAAAAAATATATATATGTTACTTTTTAATTTATAGAGCCTTACACATTGATTTTACATCGTAAAATATGATTTGCAGTACATCGTAAAATATGATTTACAGTACTCCATACATTTGAAGTACTCCTTAAAAAATAACCGGAGAAATTATAGTCTGCGCAAACGGATATTTCGGCACAATTCTTATTACTTTCTGCTACATGTACAAGCAGAAAGTATTGGATTAATGAAAATTTTCGACTTCCGAATACGGTTTTCGATGAATATATGTTTTATAAGACCCTGAACACGATTTGACTGTTTTTAGAAGACGTCTGTCATGAGTCTGATTGTAAGTATGTCTGTCACTCTGTATGTCTTTGTGTGTGACACAAATGTTGCGGACGCTCTATCTCAAGACCTAATGAGCGGAATATAATCAAACATCAGATTCCGTTAGACCATAACATACCTTGGTGATTGTTAGGTTTTGGTGTAAATCTCTCAACAGGTGGCGCAGCTATGCTGCTTTTTTCAGAGTTCCGCGATAGCTCTATACCAGGGACTGATGCACGGAATTTCACCAAACTTTATATTCTGTTAGACCTTGATATAAATCGATCCGTATTACGTGTGGGTGGACCGTCCAACCTATGTCGCTGTTATGCTCCGTTTTTTACGATATCCATGATAGCTATATCTCAACAACGAACATGTTGTCATTTAATTTGGGTTAAATACGATTTGATTTATAATGTAGAAAGTTTTAAGAAGGCAAAAAATAGTTTTTCATTGCTTAAAAAAACAACATATTTGATAATATTACATTAAAATGAAACACTTTAAATATTAAGAAACGCTGTAATTTAAAATTTTAATCCAGAGAGAGCTCATTTTATTTTATGTAAATATTATTTTATTTTAATAATATAAATAAATTGGTAAAATTTATCAATAAAATTTATTTTTAGCAAAAATATTCCATTTAACATAAAAATATAAAGCGACCGATAAGACATGTTTAAATAAAAAGTAGAAAAAATCTATACTAATAAAAGAAAGTTTCGCTCTGTGCGTGTGTGTGTGTGTGTGTGTGTGTCTGTTGGCGATGGCTAGCAAATTCTAGCCTGCAAGTTCTAACCTTCTCCTGGTGCACCTGAACCTCAGATTTTTAATATTTTGAAAATTAGAGTAGTTATTAATTAAAAACTAATCAAAGATCGCAAATAAAAAATCTGTCTTCCGAGAAAATCTTGCACAGGCCCAGAAAGCATTTATTCATTCTTCTGTTAAAAGGTGAAACAAAGCGTGGGTGATTTCATTTCTTTATAGGTTTTTCTAAATTCGCCATGGGCGAACAGCTAAAAATACGGAAAAACCGTCTACATATTCTAAAAGAACATATTTTTACGTCTCGAACGATCTGTTTGGTTTGAAAAAAAAAATTACATTTAACCCTATCAAAAGAAATAATAAAAAAACAATGATCGAATTCATGTTTTTTATTTTTTCCTGTTTTCCGAACCTTGCATCCAACGGAATACAAAAGATACGGAAAACGAAGGTCGCCAAATTAAAGATCTAAGTTTGCCCTTTTCAAAGCTACTATTGGTTTTTAAAAATATGAAAATTAACCCTTCAGAAAAGTATATTTTCTGTATGCCGTTTTGCAATTTTTGCGATTTTGGCAATTTTTAAAAATATGCATCGGCGATTCAGAGAAAGGTACGAAAAACTAAAAATACCAAACAATATTTACATTTATTCCTTTTTCGATTTCTGCATTTGTTTTTGAAAAATACGAATATTAACGTTTAAAATAAAATTCGTGCGCAGAACTTTCTTTTGCAAATTCCTATTTTCTGTGATATATAAAATCAGGCATCAGCTCTCTAAATTAACTAAACAAAAAACAAACACACCTAAAGACATCTACGTTCTATCGGGCTTAGACAGATACCTTTAGTTTTAAAAAAATCACGTTAACCCTTTCGTTTTTACCGTAAGTCAATTTCGCTTTTTTAACTGTTTCTCCTATCTTTAAAAATCCGAATTGGTGTTTATAAACAAGATACGAAAAACTAAAAATACCGCGCCTAATCTATATCCTTTTGTTTTTTTAAATCTGGTATCCGTTTTGAAAAATTGTAATTTTAACTCTCCGAAAAAAATTCTTTCCAAAACTCACTCACGCGATATTCGTTTTTCGATCCAGGTTTAAAAATCAGCATAAACTCGGGAAATACGAGTACGGAAAAAAAGTAGACTCCAGATCAGAGACACGTTCATTTTCTTCAAAACGCATGGTTGGGTTTTAAAAAATATCTACATTAACCCTTTAGAAACCGATCGATTAAGTAACCCACTTTTGCGATTTCCGCTATTTTGGCAATGTTTACCCTTGGTTAAATTTCAATTCTACTAGGAAATTTGGTTGAGTCGAGTGTTCTGAAAAGGCCTCTTCCAGAACAGACTGCGCCCCTGGCGGTGGAAAGTGGAACTATAGCAGTATATCTGGTTTTATGGACCCAATTACGACGGGGTTGACTCAAGTTTCGTATAGAACAGATTATTAATATTTCAGGCCCGGGCGACGCCGGGCGGGTTAGCTAGTCTGAAATAAAATAAAGGCGTGGGATTCGAGACCGTATAGTGCACACTCAAGCTCAACTCTCTATTCGGCGACCAAACGCACTTCAAAGCTCTATTAAAACAGTATATTTAAGCTAAGTCGTGGTCCGAACATGGTAGGGGAATCAGAATTGTGTTGTAAACTAAAATATATGCGGCTTACGGAAATTTCGCCAGTCGTGCGAATCCGGATGAACTTGGCTGAGGAGTACTCATTTTCAAATTACGCGAACGGTTGCGCTTGTTTATAAATTGGCATTTTAGCATTACCTCAGATAACTAATGACAGAATAGGTACTTCCGAACGAACATTCAGCTACCGTTATTGCAAATTTTATTTCATTAAATAGTAACCATTAAATAAATAACATTGCTTTCGAAATTCTGTCTGTTAATTTTTTGCGACCTCAAAGCACCGGCATTCTGGCTTGACAAATGACGGTTACACAGGTAGTAATAAACCATTCATGTTTTGTTGTTTAAAGGCTGCCTACTGAAGCCTTTATCCATATATTTTTTTACGTTAAAAAGAAAGACATATATCCCATATCATTTTATATCGGGGTCGCTAATTCAACGGAATAATTGGAGACTCTCCGCCAGTTAATATGGCATTTTTGACGCTTAAAATTACCATGAATTCCTACTCGTGATTTTATAGTAATATATATGTATTGTTACTTCCTGCCACATATTTATTTTAAACCAACAAATTACAATAATGTGTTACACACATTACATAGCAATGTAAAAAAAAGGAATAAAAAAACATGCATGAAATGTATTAAAATTCTAAATTATTTTAAGTTCACTGCCTCATTTCAGTCTTTTATTGATATATAACTATGGTCGTACAAATACATTTTATTATTTTTTTTCAAATTTAGAAACAATATCATTTAAACTTTTTTAAATTTATGGTTAATATATATCGCTTGTCACCTCGTGATGTAATTTATTGTTTCTATAAGTATCTTCGTAGAGTATTGTGCAATTTTCTTGTACACATAATGTTTTATGAACTATCTCATAATTAAAATAGTGAAAAAATACAGCATTTTAAAAATAAATAAAATTTAATACATTCTTAAAAAAAAAAAAATAAATGATTTATAGAATGTGTCTTTCTTTGTGCTCAATTGTGAAATTTCTCTTCAACAGAAATATGTTTTCTGATGTGAGTTATATATGAGTGTATAAGTATAAAGAATCACTGTACACTCTCAGAAAAAACTGTAAATTTATGAGCATTTGCCCTTCAATTTTCACGGGCAACAGCCTTATTTGCTGAAAAACGGTCTGATCCACTAAATAAACGGTCTTATCCCTTAGATACTTAGAAAATTAAGAGCAATTCACATATTTTTACAGTTCTAGCCCATATGTCAGCAAAAATACGGTACGACCCCATACATTGTCCTCCGCTAGGGTGTAACCCTTCATTTTACTCGTGTTTCGAAAATTTTAACCCGCCAAAACAGCGATTCTGTGATGATTATCTAACGTGCTACGTGCTACGGAACAGTAAGTAAAGTGTTATTGTGTTTTAAAGTGCATTATAATGCTGTATTACTTTGCCCCGTAAAATTACGGGCTGCACAAAATGATGGGCATGGACATTTTTTTAACGGGGTATGACTGGAATCTCTGCTGCAGTAATCTTACTCCAATTTTTTTAACAGTGTAAAAGCGCAGAGTTTCACATTGTTATAACCATATACTCCCTAAGTAATTAGAAAAATTGCTATCTCAGATTGCTGTCCAGTGTTCTTACAGAAATACGCGCAAAAAGAAAAAAAACACCGGAATACAGAATTATTTCTTCTAAAATAATTTAATAAATAAAATTATGTTTATCTTAAAAGCAAAAGAGAAAATACAGCCAAATATTCGAAACTAGACTTCAAGTAAGTGATAGACGAATTTGAAAGACACTATCAAATAATAAATGCACACCCGAAATCAAAGAAAGACTCAATTTTAAAGAAATTCTATGCCGAAATACGTACGCAATTTACGAAAGTGGACTGTATTGAAAACATTGTTGCCAATTTATCGGTTTATTTTATTCAAAATATCGATCAGGTTTTCCATTCATTATCGTCTAGAAGACATATCATCATAAAGGGTGTTTCACAAAGGACCCCTAACTTTAAAAATCAATAACCCGGAAACAGTGATAGATAGAAACATGAAACCAGTGGTATGTTTATTAAAAAAAAGTAAGAATCTTATACGTAAATCTCAAAATTTAGTTAAAAATAGCACCAATAGATGGCTCTGAGAGCGTTAAGAATCCTTCTAAAGAGAGTTCAGAAGCATAGAAAGACTAGCCGTCGAAGATTTGGCCATTGAAATCTGACCTCTATTAGCGTATAGTGAAAATAATTCCGAAAGTTATGTATACCGTGGTGGAACGTGTGTTTATTGTGTCGGAGTACCACCGATTAAATCAGAGTCCTACAGCCACAAGGAGGAGTTTTCAAACGCCATTTCAAGTCGCAAAATGACCAGATGGGAAAACAAACCGTGAGCTTTTCAAAAAAGTTCAACAGACAGGTAACGTGTCCGATGCGAATTATTTTCCCTATACGCTAATAGCGGTCAGATTTCAATGGCAAAGTCTCCGACGGCTAATCTTTCTATGCTTCTGAACTCTCTTTAAAAGGATTCTTAACGCTCTCAGCGCCATCTATCGGTGCTATTTTTAACTAAATTTTGAGATTTATGTATAAGATTCTTACGATTTTTTTAATAAACATACCACTGGTTTCATGCTTCTATCTATCACCGTTTCCGGGTTATTGATTTTTAAAGTTAGGGGTCCTTTGTGAAACACCCTGTACATTCAATGACTGGATAGAGCAAAAATTACAATTAAAAATAATAGTAGATATTTTGAGTAAACAATCCAACTCTGTTCGTAAACGATCATGAAATATTGGGGATACATAGTGAAGAAATACACTCTGGAGCGATAAATTAAAAATAACGTTTTCTTTGTTTATTCGTAGAAATCTGCGATTATATCTGTGATTAAATAAAGCAAATATATCTGATTTAAAATCGCGATGACAAACACATCTTACAGTCTAATACACGATGAAATGACCCTACCGTGGTAGGATTAGTGTTAAGGCAGTAAAAATTTTCTTTTCCTGATTAAACATTTCCAAAATCATTATCTCAACCTTATTCTTTGGAAAATATGTTCAAAATCTTTAATTTCGAAAATGGATATAAGATAATTATTTATATATTATTTTCATTTTCCGTAATAAGTGTTAAAAATTCCACATATTTATTGTAAAAATACTTTCCTAATAATTTATCAGACGAAATTTGAAGAATCAAGCAAATTCATTATATGTTTAATTAAATTTAAAATATAATCTGTCCTTCATATTATTTGATATGCTTGAGAAAACTTAGCTATAATTGAATTTTAAAACACCTAAGCTGTAATCCATGCTTTTTTATTTGATTTGTTTGATAATCGGAGAAAATAATTAAGCAATTTAAAGAATGATCTTTGGATTGTATATCTATGTTTTTTTATACTGGACTGATGAGAATCCGTATAAAACAGTAACATTAAGTATTTAAAAGAAATGTGTTTAAATTAAACAAATATTAATTTTTATGCTACACTCATCAGAAAGCATACATAACAATAATGTTGCTTGAAAAATGTGTATTTCCCATACGTAATCGGAAGATGAAATTTCGGTAATTTAAAATCCTATATATTAAAGCAACAAGCTAAAAATTTCAGTTCAAATTCCATGTTTTTGTGCATGCGTGCGATTAAATCTAAAACCTGTTTAGCTTTAAGGTACATTTGAACAGCGATTTCCGCCCCGTTCCCAGGTACTAACCCGTTAAGCTGCCGGGCAGGTAGGGGCCTGTTTAGCGGTAGAAAAAAAAAGGTACATTTTAACGTGATCAGCGTAGTTGAGTAGTCTAAGGCGTTAGTTTAAGCTTTCACTCTCTGCAAAGAAAGTGGGTTCTAGTCCCGCTTCCGACAGAATAATTTCTGCTTTACTTTTGGCTGTAATTAATTTCAATTACTGTCACATTTTCAGGAAAAGAAGTTACGTATAGCATTTGTATTTTTTATTTGAATGCTTTTGCATTAATTAAAGTTTAACAACCAACAATATTTTTTACAAATTAAATCGATATTTAAAATATAATATAAATAAAAAATATTTGTATTAAAAGTATTTAAATAAAAAAAAATTGCCTTCATAATACTAGGAAAAACTTTTGGAACAGATGTGTTACACTCACGCACCGACGTTTGTCGATTTTTTGATTGGTACTATTTCCAAGCCCGCGGCAAATCAATAACTTAATATAATAGTCAGGTTACCATTAAAGGAAAATTTCGCCAAAATTTGACGGCTTTTTTTTTTCCTTTTTATAACCGATTAAAATAAAAATAAAAAGGTGCGTTAGTGTAAGACATCATAGCCAAACTTTTAGTTTATAGTTTATGACACATTAAAACAAAATATAAAGATAATTAAAATCATAATTTGAAAAAAAACAAATACTTCTTAATCTAGGTAAATATATTATAACCACGAACAGAAATGTGCAATAATAATTTCCGAGTTACCCGCGATTCCGAAAACTCGTTTTTTTTTTCATTAGAACCCTGATGAGAAACCAATATATTTTCAAAATTTAAGAAACACTTATGAAAACAAGTTTCTTTTGCTGCCTCTGACATTTGGAAATTTTTCTGAATAGCTTTTATAGTGTGTTAATCAAGTTTCTCAACTCGGAATAGAAGATTTTTAGATACTATTAATTCTAAAGTAAATATTTTCATATTCAAGAAGCATGTTTTACAGACAAACATAAAAAATTAATAGCGTTCACATTAACAAAAAATATATACATTATTTTTTTACTCTTACGTGGATAAATTCAAATACGATATGTTTCATTTATATTAATAATTTCAAATATTAAAATGTGTAAATGAGAATTGATAGCACCCTATCAACTCATATTCTGGATTGAGAAGACTGATTAATGAACTACAAAACTACTCGGAAACGTTTCCGAAAATTAATTGCAGCAAAAGGAATTTGTTTTTATAAATGCTTCTTTAAACCACAAAAATATATTGGTTTCAGATGTTTCTAAATATAAAGAACGCTTTTCGGTTTCGCGGTAACTCTAAATGTGTTATTGAATATTTTCATTCGTAGTTATATAATATTTTAGTAGACTAAGAAACATGTGTAATTTCGTTATAGTGAATAATTTTACTAAAGTGTGTGTGGTCAGAATTTAACCAACTAGTACATGACGTTATATACCTGATGCATACAATAAATCTACATATTTACACATGTTTCGCAAATTTCACAAATCGAGCATTATTCTACGTCAGTAGTAATTAATAAATTCATCAAATAACACCAGTTATTCAACATACCGGTATGCAAATTCTTCTTTTTTTTATCGCTACGGACGCTATAAGCGGCCTGATACAATAGCGCACAGACGTTTTAGCTTGCTTAGACACAAGTTCTATTAAAATAGCTGACAGCGATCAAAATAAAGAATCTGAGAAAAGACTTTAGTGTATATCCTAAATTTAGTTAAAACAGGATGATTGAACTTTGTGCCGTTATATTACGAAATAAATAGACAACGGGAAAGTAACACAAATGTAAATATACGTGTCAAAAAGTGCAGGCAGATTTTTCGAATCTTCTAAAGCTTCATCATCAGTGCGAAGGTTGACCAGAGGTAAGTGTTTAAAACATGGATGTATGGAAGCGACGCAGCTAGCGACCAAACACGAAATCACTGTAAAAAAAATTTCCTGAAAAAAACGGAAATTGTACTGGCAATCGAGACGCCAGTACTATTTCCGCTTTTTAACGGAAAAAAAATCCGTAAATTCCAGGAAATTTTCCGTGATTTCTGAAATATCCGTTTTTAAATTTCCGTTTTATGACAGATATCTTCCGTATTTTTTTTAATTTTTTATAATGTTAAAATAAAAATTATAGGGCAAAAAAAAAATCTCAAGAACAACCTTGTAAAGGACAGATATTTTGCTTTTTTTTTCTCATTTCTGAGTGAATTTTGTGTAAATAACCAACCCTTCCCTCAGTGAGATTCGAACCCACAAACTTTCGCTTACTGAACTGGAGGTCCCGACCCCTACGCCATGATTAGATGTTCGCCTTTTTCAAGCGTTGCTACTTATTGCAGCCGCTTTTTTATGATGCAAAAACTGGAAGGTGCCATGGATTTTTTTTTTTCAGTTACAGTGTTTTCAATATTTTCTTTTCATATTTTTCAATATTTTCTTTTCATATTTTTCAATATTTTCATATTTTTCAATATTTTCTTTTCATATTTTTCAATATTTTCTTTTCATATTTTTCCATATTTTATTTTCATATTTTTCAATATTTTATTTTCATATTTTTCAGTATTTTGTTTATTATTTGATGCTTTATAACAGATAAATTTTAACTTATTATGTATCATATGCGTAAAACATTGTATTAAGAGTCATTGTATGATTGCATCCTTTTGTAATGGTACAACATTTTCTTTTTTTGAACATATACTTTTTAAAATTATTTGTCTGATGATCTATTTATCAATTTCAATAAAAATAATATTTAGCTGACGGAGACGTATTTATTACATGCTATTAAAATAACCTTTCGTTATCTCTTATTTTAAAAAAACTTACGTAAATAAACAATTTTATAATACATTAAATTATTATATTTGAGCTATGCTGAGAACATTTGTGTACGGTTCTGTCAAACTGAATAGTTTTAATAATATTAAAACAAAATATTGATTCTTAAAGACAATTTCGAAATTAATGATCTTGTGATAGGTAAGATTTAAATTTGGACTTTCTTTTGATTTAATTTAAATTAATTTAGTTTACTTTATAAAATTATAAGCAAAAGAAATAAATTATAAAGTTAATAAAATTATAAACTTCATTTTTTTTAAAGTAAAGAAAAAATATTAACTATTTTTATAAATTTAAGGAAAAAATTATAAACGCTGTAAAATTATAATTTATAAAATAATAAATAAGCTAAATCAGTTTAGTTTAATACAATTTACATAGCTATAACTTGCAGAGATATTGTGTTATGAAAACTTTAAATAACCCAATATTGCCTCACGTTAGAAAAGTTAAAATAAATTAAAAAAAAAATTGTGAAACAAAAAGTTTTAATTTTGAAACACTATCAATAAAAAATAAAAAAACAGATTTTAAAAAAAAATTCTGTAACTTATAAAAACAAAATCAATTTCTAAGTATTTCATTAAAAATATATAAATATTACTATTATTTTCACAAAAAATTACTGTCCAGACACGGCCCGGTTAGAATGGGCCAGCATGTCGAGCCGGGTCAGGCCTGTATCCTTGAAGAACTCTAGTAAATACAACAATCTTAACCCTAGAATGCTACCCTTTGAAAATCTTACGGGAATGATAACTATTCGTCTCCCAGACGAAATGTGGGTAGTCGTGCTTAAAATCAATTTTAAAAGCTAATTAGAATAAATGTATACTACTAGCAGGTGACTTTATCAATATCGATCTACAAGTACGCAAGAAAACATGATTTATTTGTTTTCAAAAAAATCTTTACACATATTACGTGATGTTTGCTTTGGAACATGTTAGACAAAAGTTGCACATCATTCTGTGCAAATTGTAAGGGCAAAATGCAGAATTTTTCTTTTTGTTACATTCAGACTGTTCGAATTTTTGAATGTTCATATCCAATTTCAAAAGTTCACTTATATTTGTCCTTGTTGATTGGGGCAATGTTGATACGTTGATATGCTTCTTCATCCATGGAACAAGAAGATCTTCACTTAGCTTTATCGCAAACTTTTTTTGGATAATGCTTTTTCGGATTTTTGAGCTATGTTATGCACATATATAACATGTGCATTAAATAAACCGATATTTATCATACCATAAAACACACAAAGAGGCCATTGGCGTGTTTTCCTACTACATAACATGTTATTACATATCTGACCCAATGTGTCTACGGGTCCTTTTGTGGAGTTATAAAATTCTATTATTATATTTCGAGCTGCTGAACTTGTACTTCTTAATTGAGGAACATATGGCCATTTTGACGTATCTTTACCACTGAGCTGAATTTTGTCTGGATAAATTATAGGCGTCATATGATTCAAACATTTTCGAAATTTTTCCCAACCATTTCCTTTTATTTTATACACTGCGGTTTTAAATTTTAGTTTCGTAATTTGACTTCATATTTTCATCCTCCTGGGTTTATTTTTCAAGCATTGTTTTTCCTTCATCTTTATTGTCAAAGGATAAATCACAATTTTCATCTCTATTGCTGTCTGTGATTTCGTCACTTTCAACTTCAATTAAATCTTCATTTTCTGATTTATTTGATTTATTCCCAGAAATAGAATTTTCTTGATTACCTAGTTCTTTTAATAGTTTCCAGATAGCCCCAGGTCCACCCCAAACATTTTCTCTCAGAAAACATTTTGATATGTCACGGCAGACAGGAAAAAAAACTAAGTCAGATTCTCAAATGCAAACGCTACTGCTAACCATTCGTCTGCGAGATGAATATTGTTCTGAAAATACCTTGTGCACATATATTTCTGGAAAAAGGATTATCCTTAAGTGTAGTATCCAAGGCCAAATTAAGGTACTGAGTGGCATGACCCATTTCCTTTTTTGGTGGATGCAGGTCAAAGTTATTTGTTATGAGCTTCGTCCAGGAAACGAATGGGTAGCATTCTAGGGTTAATTTTCATTTCAAAAAAGGCGATTTCTGTACGCAATCGCAAACCTCTAAAAGTTATTTACGGAAATTGCACTGTTTTGGAAGAAATACGGACATTGCACTGTTTTGAAAGAAATGCGGGCAAAATACATTAAATTAACGGAAAACTTTCTGCATATTTAAGGATTTGAAATCTCCTTTACGGAACTAATGTCATTTACGGAAATTATACTGTTGTTTTGGAAAAATGAAACTTCTCCGTGAAATTTTACGGAAAATCTCTTGTATTTTCACGGATTTTTTTTACAGTGATGGTGGTAAGTGTTGAGAAACAAACAGTGGAGTCAAGATCTCCCGCGTGACTGAGGAGACCAATGAGCAGCGCTTAGCCAGTCTGGAAGAGCTGAAGCAGGAAAGAAAAAGTAAGGGGGGAAGACAGTGAATTAAAGAAATGGGAGCCACACATTAGAAAAATTCGATGTACTGGACGTATCATTGATCAAGCTGTTAGAATTCTTCCATAAATGATAAGCTTCCCACAAATCAAGATCATAAATTGATAAACATTTTTGAATTATTGAACCTTCGGAAAAGTTAAAATTGTGATTGTTAGACCAACAATAGTTGGTAACTGCAGAGTGTTTAAAGTCACCAATTTTAACATTGGTTTTATGGTGTTCTAAGTGGACTTTAAAAGATCGCTTTGTTTGACTTATAAACATTTTATCTAACTTGCAAGATACCTTGTAAGTCCCTCAATCTGAAATCCTGTCTATTGTATGTTTGAAATTTGTAAATTTAGTTTTGTTAAATGGAGTATACATTTCTTTGAAATCGAATTTTATCAAAATTTTGGATATTTGATGGCTAATTTTCGGAAAATATGTAAGTATAATTTAGTTCTCATTTCGAACAATATTACTGTTGGAATGACTACGTTTAATGAGTTAATTGTGGATTGAATCGACAATTTCAACTAGATATCATTGATCAATGGCAATGAATTTAATGTATTCTAATGGTCCTTTGAGTAAACTCTCAGAAGAATAAATACTTGAGGCATGGTGATCAAAGTATGAAAAGCAGTCAACTTCTGGTTAGAATGACCTAATGAATGACGATATGGGGTAAAGAAAATGCGAGTGGTTTACGATAAAGAGTGTGTTATTGCGTTATTTTTGCGATAAACTATAATATCAAGGTTGAGTACTCCATTGTTCTTTTCAAAGTTAGAGATAAACTGTATATACTCATCTATGGAATGCATAACAGAGCGGATATCAGGAATTTCTACATTACTATAATTCAGTAATGCAAAACAATCATCTATATAGCGGGTGTAAAATGGAAAAATTCACTTATTGAATAGGTTTGATTCGAACTCATGCATGTAAATATCACTGAAAATAGAGCTGAGGGTGGAGCCCATACAAAACCACCAGTCGTGCGATAAAAATCACTTTTAAATATGAACGTGTTTTGCAAACAAATGCCAGTAAGGTACATTAGCTCATCAATTTCAAATCAAAATTCCTTCTGCTGCCATTGATTTTTGGAAATCTTTACGAGCAGTTTTTACATTGCTTTATTCAGTTTTCTCAAACCGGAATATCGTTTTTTCGGATGCTATTTCTTCTCAATGAAACATTACCAGCTGCATAATTGGAGTTATACGAGTAAATGTAATAAAAAATATTAATTTCAATGTTAATGTTAATGCTGTTGATTTATGATATTGATCTGTAAAGCGTGTCTGTTGAACATGAAAATGTGTACTTGAGAATTGATAGTATCCGAAAACCTATATTCCGGCTTTGACACACTATAAAAGCTACTCAAGCATTTTCGAAAATCAGTGACTGCAAAAGAAACTTTTTATAAATGCTTCTTTAAATCTCGAAATTATGTTGTAAATTATGTTGATGCTCGAGGTTCCTAAAGATAAAGAACGATTTTCGAAATCGTAGGTCTCTAGAAAGTGGTTATTGTATATTTTCTTTCATGATTATATTATCTTTTCCTAGATTAAGAAACATCTGTCCTTTTTTTTACAGTGAATCTCAACCCTCTCGTTAATGCGAGTGTATATATTATTTCGGGTTTTTAAAATAGAAGCATAGTAACTGGGAAAAGGTGCATTATATATCTTCCTCTACAGTGCTACACAGAGTCATCTCACTATATTATATGCGAAAACAACTGTACACATGATTTTTGTAATTAAGAAATTTGGTATTACCCCTGATGATGTTATCACAGAAAAAGGCAATCATATATATATTTAGCAAGATGTATCTGGTATTCACACGCTCCCACTGTGTATTAATGCAATAATTAATATAGAAATATTCATATGTTACATTTAAATAATATTTTTTAATTTCAATAATATATTTCAGTGATTTAGAACTGTGATGGTGCAGGCACAAACAAACAAGTACCCACTAGCACAGACTCCTTTTTTTATGTACGTTTGAACAATAATGTTGCTTCTTCCCGATTAAATATATCAAATATTGTACTTTTTATTTATGCAATCAAGTCATCAATCAAACATCAGCATACTATTTAAACCTAAAATAATTCTACCTTGTTTAACCGTTTCTCCCTTTAAACCTTATACCGCATATACCTCTAGATTCTTAATGTCCCGGCCAAAGATATAATGAAACTGTGTTTAATGATTCTTATCAAATATAACACGAAAGTTGCAACACTATTCAAACCGTGCGAATTTAGACTTACGAACTCGTTTCTATTCTACAAAAGATAACAGGAAATTAATAAAAGAAACAAAATAGCGACAATGAATTATGTGGAAATGATAACGAAATCGAAGAGAAACCACAACACCCAAATTCCAAGACACTTTAACTGCAATTTGTGTCGGCACAATAATTTTTATAAATTTAAATTGAATAAATCAAAAGAGACTTCTTACTGTTAATAAATTTAGGAAATAAAATAAAATAAATGAAACTAAGAATAAACCAAAGAAGATTCGAGATGTAGCGCACAAAAGGATTTCTAAACGAGTCTTCATCTGAAGAAAACGTGGCACACGCTACTTACATCTTCGACGTGGCCTTGTACGTCTTCGACACAGGACAGTAGTATGAAAGTTTGAAGTCTATAAACCTTGTGTGACTTCTTAGTGCAATTTTGGCTGAGGCTTCTTTTTATAGATGGTAGTGCAAATCAACACACAGCGTAATTTGTCCATGGTGTTCGAATTCGTCGTATTCTGTGGACCACAAAGTAGTCGTGGATTAATCCGATTGAGAATGTTTGTGAGGCAAGTTGTTCCAGGCAGAACCATGGTAAGAAGTGAACCCCTTACAAGCATCCAAAAGGGATTAAAATTTACGGATTTAGATTAACGCTCGTTTTTTTATATATATGCTGTCATCAATAACTGCATTAATCAAGCTGTATAAGGGCTTTTTACGATAACTATATATATGCACGGAATAACAACACTCCAAATTAGCCGGCCTGTTGTCGAGATATATGATGCATGATGTTATGGCTGATTTTTTAAATCTTCTATATACATAATTTGTTTTAAATTTAGCTTAATTTTGTTATGCTGGTATGTAATGTAAATGAAGAGGGAGCATTTTTGTAACAAATTTCGTGCTTTTATAGTAATTTGATTATAAGTTACGTAAAAAAAAAAAAAAAAAAAAAAAAACAAGCCTGTTCATACAAATTTGCAAAAGTACTACTACTACTACTAATAAATAAATAAATAAAACATATTCAAAGTGTTTTCAAAGAAAAAATCGTAAATATAGAATGCTATAAGTACCATCAATCTGCGAATCTGTTTTTCAGAATATTTCATCAGAACACATACGAATAAAATCCACAGAACAGTATGTCTAGTAGAAGAACAAATAAGAAATAGCGAATAATAATTCAAATATATAAAGTCCTGGGAAACCCATTTCATTCTTTCAGAACGTTATAAAGTATCGCAGCAAAAATTGGACAATATATACACAGATTGAATTACCAATATCCTAGTAAAATTTATATACTGTGATTTATCACACATAACTTTATCCTACACAAAAGCATTTTGTCTACATATAGTCTCATTTTAGATAGCAAATATTCTCATCTGATAACATGCCAGAAAACCTATTTAAAAGTTATTGAAATATATATATATAGTTACACAATTTAGATTCTTGTAAGTGCGAAGTGTTAGATTTTTACATTGGAGGTAATGTATGCTTCAAAAGTGATATATTTCCTTGTTTAATACTTTTCGAATGTAATAAAAAGAAGCTTTATCGCTCGCCGAAAAAAAATTCATGTTATTTATTGAAGCTTATATCAGTTTAATTCACAATGTTAAAAATAAAACATAAAATCGAATCATACATTGTATTGCCTGATCAGAAGTATTGTTTGAATGTCGAACTCCTCATACATACAATATTAAACATAGAAATAGATATAAAAATGAAAACCGTTATTAAAACTAAACAAGTCGGTAGGTGTGATCGAATATCGCACAAAGGGTTTCGTTTAATATTCCTTTCAAAACACTTTATCCATTCTTTAATAAATCCAAAAAAATTACATTTAGCAAAAAAAAAAAAAAATCATGTTTTTTATAAAGTAAAAATTTACCGGTCTATTTTTTCGTTTTTTCGAATTTTTAAACCAGCCCGATAGGGGGCGAAGCCCGCTATTATACTCTGTCATAGTAATATCTGTCATGTGGACTAAATGCGATATTTAAAAAAAAACCTAAATTAAACATGTTGTACATCTTTAAAATGTCAAAATATGCGAATATCTACATAATCGGGTTTTAATCATGATTCAATACGTTCCTCAAACTCATATTTTTACTATTCTCTATTACTCATATTGATACTCGCTTTGTATTATTCTCAAACATTTGAGAAATCCGTTAAACTTCCGATATGACGTCAGATTAATTTTCTTTTTAATTCCCTAATGACGTGATATTAATCTGCTTTCTGTACATACACATACTCATACTCCTTGTATTATTGAGAAATTTTTGAAATTTTCCGTTTTATTACCAATATGCGTCAATCATTTTTATTTCATATTAATCTTTTTTTCAATTGGTGAAACTTTTTATTTCATTTTCATTTTTCACGTGGAAATCGTCAATAGAAAATTAATTACTGTAGAAAGAATTTTATTGTGAATTTTTAATTGTTGGCAACTGCTACATAGGCGTAACCAGCTTATTACGTGGGGGGGGGCAAATTTTCCTTTGAAACAGATAACGGAACTGAAAACAGACACATACATTCATGTGAGTGCGTATGTGTGTGTGTATACCTGAATGAACAAACCAGCAGTATAATAATTATGAACCCAATAATAATAATGGGATAATAAATGTCACAATAAATAAAAAAGTTAAAGTATTATAGTCAGGTTTTGTGGCAAAACCTCACTATAAACTCAGATACAGTGCCGTAATAAAGGTATTGCTGCTAGTGTTTCTTAACCAGGTACCACGTCGGATAGGCGTAACATTGATGGTTTAAGATGTACCAGTAATGGACACCCTTAAGGAATTTTTTTTAATTATTTTTTAATTGATAGTTATAATTATTATATTCCACTTTTTTGTAATATTACAGTAATCTATCAACATTATTTAATCAATCTCATAGTCTCATTTCCCAATGTGAATCAAAATTTAATTGTAAATAACAGAAATGTATCAAAACACCCAAAATTCCCGTAATGGACACCCTACAAAAAATAATTAGATAATTGTTTTATGATAGTATTTAGGTTCAGAACTTAATGAAAGCATATTGATATTACATTAAAGTATTTATAAATGTAAAATTTAGTTTCACAGTAATTAAGTTTGGGGACATTTTTTATTGCCTCATTTTATCTAATCTTCACTCATATCAACGTCCGACTGATGTGCTGTACAATTATGGCGTTCAAATGCCAAATCTTCAATTTTCTCATCACTTTCTGATAATCGAAAGGATTCAATATGCGATTTACCCACTTCTTTGAATGACCTTTGCTTATAATATTACAAAAAAAGGTACATTTAAAAAAGATTAAAAAACACAATCTAAAAATTTTTAAATTTTAAAAATGTTATTATTATTATTTTTAATCATCAACTTGCATATCAAATGAAACCTTGTGAAATTCTCTTTAAAATGAGTGGTCAAACAACTCCCTACGCCTAATAGAATATGAGAAAATCAAAATTAAAAACGTTTATACAAGTCAAAAAATGACGATTTTTCGAAATTTAAAAAATTGTTTGTAAATCTAATGAAAAAAAAAATTAAAGATATATTCTCATTTATATCATCAGAGAGAATGATTCCTGACAGAATCATTATAATCTGAAATGGTCAGGCTGAATATTGAAACTTTTTGGTTGATTTGACATAGAATGACCCTATTTATTTTTAAAAAAGTACTTATTGCGTTCTACTAAGTAAAATTTTAATTTGATTAATTAGCTTTTCAGTTAAATAAAAAGATTGTATGCACTACTGAAATTACACTTTTAGTATTGGCCAGATGGGGTGTCTATTATTAGAAAGAGACTAATTAAGCATTCCAGTAATGGACACCTGTTTTAAAATCTTAACAATAAATGAAATTTTGTAAAAGACCATTGATATATGAAAGTCAATGTTTTATATTACTATCCAAACAAAAGCATGCAATTTTTGCAAGAAAATAAGGAAGATACAAATTAATTAAGTAAAGGGAGCTCTTAGCATGTTCATTAAGATTTTCATAGAAAAACAGTAGAACTGGGAAACATTATTTTCTGCTTCCTGATTGGTTTTATTAAGAGTGTCAGCAATAACCCAGATTATAAAACATACAAGGGGGAGTTATGAAAAAATAAATAAAAGCAAAATTTTTATTGGTTATTTTTTTATAATCCAAAAACATCCGTGGGTGTCCATTACTGGAAGGGCGTTCATTGCTGGCACATCTACCCTACTTAAATTTTAAATATAGCTAACATTCGTTTTAAAAATTAAATTTTATTATTTTTTAAATTTACATTCGGAAAGGATTCGAATATGTAGATTTTTTTTAAATAATAATGAAACATACTTATAAATAACATATACATATTTATACCAGACCACCTTAATTCATAAATCCAAAACAAATCCAAAGGGAAACTTTCTGACATATTTTTTAATTCTTTTTTGTTGGAAAATGCATTGACAAATTCTTTAATTCTTTTTTGTTCGAAAATGCATGAAACTGGCAGGTGTTGTTATTCAGAAATGTTGTAATCGAAAGACGTTTTCCATTGATTTGCTAAACGCCATTTTCAGAAAATACTGTCAAAGTTGGTGTTTGTTTTGAATCAAATTTCCGGACGTGACAGCGAGAGAAAGGAGAAAAACCTACCGTCACATGACTAAAGTCACTTATAACTCGATAAGTATTTTATTTATATAAAAAAATGGAAACGTAATTCTATTCCAAATTGCTTCAATAGACAGGATTGCCAACTTTGTGCCTTTACGTTTAAAAATAAGTCATAAAATGTGTCAGAAAGTTTCGCATTTGTTGAGCAGGGAATTTGACAACAGCTTTAAGATAGTATACACTATTCTTACTTTCTTTGGTGACTGTGGCTTCTGAAGATTTGACGCCATGTTAGACAATTATTTTATGTTTTAAAACATCCTCAATTGTCTTGCACTTTTTTGCAGATTTTTCCAACTTTGTTTTCTCTTTTCAGGTCGTCCCATGTTTTTTTTTAAATACGTATGATAAAATGTGAAGTATATTTATAAATTAAATATAACTTTCATTTGGCCTATTTCGGAATGATACAAGCACAGGAGAATGAAGAACTAAAACAGAACAAAACAACAGAATTTTCACGCGTCTTTTTTTTTTTTTTTTTTTTTTTTTACTTAAAAATAAAAAAATAATTACGCATAGCTTTCATATGGAAATGGAAATGCTTCTGTTTTCCGCAAATACTCTCAGTAAAAAAAAAAAGTCTATTGTCAGTGTGAACATCTAATGCGACTGACACCTTGCAAACGTTACCAAAAGGACGCGACGCGCCAGTAGTGTCTGGCGCCTGCGTACGGAATATTTCACACATTAAACTATTTTACTTTATAAAATATTACTGAATGAGCACAAATGTAATGCGAAAAATATTAAATATCAGTTATTGTATCATGATACTTGAGAAAGGAGTGATAATATATGAAAAATTAAAATAATATCTATTTTTTTTTTGGTAACCTTGCTTTCAAATTAATTTTTTTATGAATTTTTATTATTTAAATTCGATTTAGAAATTCTGCGTGTGCGGGGGGGGGGGGGGGGTGCCCGGGCACCCAGGGCACTCCCCTCCTGGTTACGCCTATGTGCTATAACAAAAATAGTTTAAATTTAATAAGAAAAGGCTGTTAGAATTTTGGTTTTTTATCTCTATTTATTAAAATAATACGATTTTTTCAAATTTCAATATTTTGAGCGTCATAGCAAGTATTCAGTTATATATACACAAAGTTTCCACTCTGTAAGTTATATAGGTTCTGAGAACGGCTCTGTGACAGACAGAAAACGGAGCGGGAGTAATAGGGTTACGTGAGATGAACGAAACCCTAAAAATAAATTTATGATACAAAGATTAACTTAAATATGTTTCAGTGACTAAATTGTTTTTGAACAAATCCATTAAACGAACTTACAACCTTTGTAAGCTATTAAGCGAATCATCAATAATTTCCGAATAATTCCATATCGATTCCAATATAGATTATTAAATATCTAACACAATGTACTTTAATCGATATTAATTTTACCATTTATTACATGATAATTCATTTGAAACTTTTGAAGATTTATTAAAATTAGATTCTTATAAAATATTTGTTTAATAAAATATCTATGAAATGTTAATTTGATAGACAATGAAAATCAATTGATAAACATCCTTAAAACGTTTAATGCAATATTGCAAATTTCAACTAAAAATCAATGTCAATTAAGTGTTTCACCTGTTAAAAATACTTTATCGAAATAAAATACGTAAGAGGGTTAATTACTTGAAATATATAAATGAAAGATTGTATGGTAAATTTAACATATATTTATAAAATCAATTTTAAGATTTCGGATATGCTCATCACAGAAATACGATAGAGTATCAGGAATATAGCAAAGAAAATACTATCAAATTTGAGATAATGCATTAAGACATAGTTTTCCTTAAATAATCTAATAAACTGTCGTTTAAAGGAAAGGGTATCATTTACAAATTGTACTATAAGGTATGAAAAACTCCGTATGCATTTATAAAAAATTATAAAAGAAGAAAAAATAATAATACGGAAGTACTTTTTGCACTAGAAGCATTTTCAGCATGCGTGGTTCTTTTGATTAAAAAAGATTGTAATTCACAAATTGGCTGATAGAAGGCGCTAACGCGAATGTAGTTGACCAGTATTTATAACAAAGCAATATCTGTTATATGTAACACCCACGAAATAACTTGTACTGTACACCAAAATGACGATTTAGCCGAATAAAGGATCCATCTAGTAGTCAGCTAGTTTTGCAGCTTCCGGATAATACAATCGTGTTAGCGACATTTATCGGTGATATTTTAACCTCTAACAAGTGTTGCGGTGGTAAACATGCTTTTTCTCCTGGCAATGATTTTATCGCAAAGCCCACTTTCGTATCATAATTTGTTCTCATTTTTATGAAATTTTAAATTAATACGTGTTTTCTGACCATCTGTATAAATATATTTTTAAATAATATCAAACGATATTATTACTTTCAAAATTAATTAACAGCATTTTTCACAAATATTCTTTTTTCGAAATATTTCATTTAATTCTATTTTAATATATTACCATTCATTACTGTAATATCACTGCTTGATTTTATCTAATATTTGAATAACAAAAAGCATAAAAAGAAATTGACTTATATTGCTTACAATAAAACTACTCATATTTCTCACATTGGTAACGAAAGATAGAAAACTATAAAGATTACCATTCTTTGTTAATAGAATATGACATGAATGTGGATATTTAGTAATATAAATGACATTTTCTCATAGAAATATTAAATAGGATATGCAACAGAAAAGAATACCGATTATGTATTATAAGAATTCTCACAATTTGTATCAGAATTAATGGGAAACTGTTGATTTATGTTTTTCTTGAGATATGGAAGGTACAGTTAAAGTCTCCAACTATGTGCCTGCAGCGCATTGCACCAAACGAGCGTTTCTGTTTTGCCCTCATTGTGTTTACATATTTATGTGTCACGGTTTTGGACTCATAGAAAACAGGAAAACCTTAAAAACAGCACATTATTAGATGACTATCTTGAATTCTAGATTTTTCTGACAGGTAATATATTAAATAAAACTACATAATAAAACAAATTTTAAATGATGTTTTTTTTTTCTTACTGCATTATGAATAATCGTTATCTTGGTTCACGATAGTTTTTATAGAATTGTACTGTAGTATCTCCAATTATTTTTCATGTTAGAATTTGTGATTTTTCACATTTTCCATAAATATATATATACAGTGAAATCTGTGTATAACGATAATTTATATAACGATAAACCTGTCTACAACGATATTTTCCTTTGGTCCCAGCGAAATTCCTATTTATTCAATGTATTTTTAACCTGTGTACAGCGACAATCAATTTTTAGCTACACCTGTTTACAACGATATTTTTTTCTCTTTCGAAAGCTGAAGGTTCTCGATATAATCAAATTTTTTCTTGGAAAACGACACCCCATCATCCGGAATGTAAAATAACAAAAGTCTGTGCTTATCTCCTTGTCCAAGTTTTCTTCATTTTGACCTCTTTGTAGAAGGGATTAGGGGATGTTGGGGAGGGGGTGTAATTTTGCTGCGTGTAATGAGCTTAAGTCATTACAGCTGATCATTGTCAAACTTGTTTTACTAGATAAGGAATCGGGAGGGATGTTACCTATTTCTTCGAATTCGACTAGTCACTGTCGAATCTTTTCATTCCTAGGTTAGACACCCCTCACTTCCGATTGACCACTTTTTCGTTGCATTTCATTTTTATGTGCTCGTATCTTTCATTGTAAGTTCGTATTTTTCATTATTCGTTTTAAGTGATGGCTCAGCGTAAAGCATTGTCATATGAAGAAATGTTACAAATCAGTTCGGATATTGATCAAGGAATGAAACAAGTTGATGCTGCTAAAAAGTATGGGATTTCACAGTCAACGATAGCTACTTTTTTAAAAAAAACAAAAATATATTGTTGATGCTGTGGAAAAAGTAAAGTGGACAGCAAACGAAAAAGATTTAAAGGTGCCGTAAATGATGATGTTGACAAAGCTCTCCTAAGATGGTTCATCGAGATTAGAAACCAAAACGTGCCCATTAGTGGACCTATGATTTCTGAAAAAGCAAGAACATTCGCCTCTACGCTAAGCAACAATGATTTCAAAGCCAGCAATGGATGGCTTACTTCCTTTCGTGAACGTCGCGGAATTGTTTTTAAAACTATTGCGGGAGAAGAAAAGTCAGCTTATGTTGAGGCTGCATTATCCTGGAAACAGTGAGAAAAAGAGAAAATTGAATTTTTTTTCCAGATGATGTGTACAATGCTGATGAAACTGGTTTGTTCTATCAGCTAATGGCAGATAAAACAATGTCCTTTAAAGGAGACAGATGTAAAGGTGGGAAGAAATCAAAGCAAAGGCTGTCAATCCTGCTGTGTTCAAACAGTACTGGAACAGACAAATTGAAGCCTTTAGTGAGGTGCTTTAAAAATGTAAAGAGTTTACCAGTTCACTACACGGCAAATAAGAGGGCCTGGATGACGGAGGAAATCTTCAACAACTGTCTGCTTGATGTTGATAAAGAAATGAAAAATAAAAAGTCCTTCCGGCCTGTACCGGGAGGTAAAGGTAGCTTTCCTATATCTTCGTTTAAAAATTTTAGCTAATGTTACACGAAAACAGCAAGTTAAAATGCAAAGAAACGTTTACAAAAGATTCGTTAATACTGAATTTGAATAATAAATTCGCCAAATTATTGAGCAATAGCCAAATTGGCTTCATTTATGAAGACTTATTTTGGTCGCCAAATTTGGCGATATTTCCCTAAATGTCGCCAATTTTGGCGAGAATTTGGCGCTAACGGATATGAATGTATAGTTTTATGCGTATGATTGAGAAA
Organism: Maratus michaelseni; assembly: GCA_963931845.1. NCBI lineage: Eukaryota > Metazoa > Arthropoda > Arachnida > Araneae > Salticidae > Maratus > Maratus michaelseni. The sequence continues at coordinate 93,939,693 of OZ007594.1, read as the reverse complement.
ATTATTACAACAATGAAAGAAAATAATTTGCGAGTAATCGCGTTAATGTGCTGTTTTGTTTCAAAATGTGAGCCACCCTAGAATTTCAAACTGCTCTGTCTCAGCCATTTTTTAAGATAGAGGTAAACCAAAAAATGCTCTGGAATCCTTGTATCAAGGCCTAACACGTAATTAAAAAATAAATTTGAATTTTTAACTTTTTTGTGTATTTATTTTTGTTTTAAATTTTTAAATGGCCGCCATCTTGAAACAAAATGGCGGACCAAGCTGGCCAACGAACTCGGTCGAGACACTGGTGAGCTTAATACACACAATTAGTTTCATCAAAATTGATTTATAAATACGAGCGTTATCGTATGACATAGGTCAGATATATATATATATATATATATATATGTGTGGATATATATATATATATATAAATCAACATTTGAACGGAGGGTGGTTTTGGGGTCTGGGTGTCATGATCGGTGAAAATATATGAAAATTTTCCGGAACTGCTTTCCTCCGAACGGCTGCAATAGGTAGCTTTATACTTTTTTGTATTGAAAGCTACCTAAAAGAAGAATGTTGCTCTCATAGGTGATAACTGTACACCTCACAACAATCCCCCACGTTTGAAAAATATAAAAGTGTTTTACTTTCCACCAAATTGCACGTCGATCCTGCAACCTTTAGATTTAGGCATTATCAATTGTTTCAAGGGATATTATCGAAAAAGATTAGTTCAGAACGTTGTTTATTATCTGGATAACAATCTCCCAAACCCATATGCAGTTGATGTAAAAAATGATTGTGATTGGGTCTCCGGAAGTTGGAATTCGATAACAGCATCTACAATCTAAAATTTTTGGAAGAAAGCTTCATTTTTTGAAGAAAAGGCCAATATTGACTTTACTGAAATCGTTAAGGAAGAAGAAGAATGTGAGGAGAGTTTATCCACAGCTGTTAGAGCTTTCCAAAGCTCAGAAAACCTACCTTTTACATTGAATGCTGAACAATTTTTAAACTTATACAATGATGTGCACGTGTTCAGCGGTGCAAGCGATGAAGATATTTTAGCAGAATTAATTGCCGGTGATCAGAGTGATGAAGAAGAAGCAGTTGACTGTTCACAAAACAAAACTCAAATTTCTTCTGAGGATGCTATATCCTTAATTAGCACTCTTCAGGATTTTGTTGCAACAGTACCAAATGTTTCGGACGTGTGAAGTGTGTTGCGTATTGGCGTTGCCGGGATTCGATCCAGGGATCTCATGAACAGGAGGCGAGAGCGCTAGCGTCAAGCAAAAGGCCAAGCCAGTTACTTTCAGCTAGTAACTCGCTTTATACTGATCAAGTGAGATGAGATCGCTACACACTACATCCCCAGTGAGAAAGACGTTATTTTGACGAGCGATGCGCATGCGTGAATGATGCTGTCATGTTGCCGTGCGCAGGTATGAAGTGCGGCGTGAGCGACAGGCTTTGTCGATGCTGGGGATGATTATTTAGTGCTGCCATCTGTTGGATATGAGAAGAGATGATTGTGGTTGTTGGAGAAGGTTGATTGCGTGCTCTGTCCGGGTTGCCAATGCAGTGTGTTGCGTATTGCCGTTGCCGGGATTCAATCCAGGGATCTCATGAACAAGAGGCGAGAGCGCTAGCGTCAAGCAAAAGTTCAAGCCAGTTACTTTCAGCTAGTAACTCGCTTTATACTGATCAATTGAGATGAGATCGCTACACGTGAATCTGAACTCGTTAGACAGGTTGAAACATATGTGCATGCAGATGTCATTTGCATCAAAAAGCTTTTTGTTAATTAAGCTTACTTTTGTTTGCTTGCTAGTAAGCAAACCAAAATTAACAGATTTCTTTTCTAAATAATTTCTGTTTCTGCAATTTTCTTACAAAATAAACTTATGTTTGTATCTTTTATGTATCTTTTTAATTTGTTTACTTATTACATTTACTTATTACTTATTTAAGTTTAAAAATATAATTTTATATATTCAATCTGTCTATAACGATAACCTGTCTATAATCTATCTTATCTGGGTCCCTACAGTATCGTTATAGACAGGTTTCACTGTATATGTATTATATTCAATATTTTTATATATAATATTTATATATTCAATAATTAAAAATGGGGAATTCAGTATGTATATACATTTGCAGCCTACTTACAAAAATACTGGGTGTTTCAAAGTATCTCATACAAAGGATATGGTTTTTAATGATATATAAAAAGAAATTCAGTTAGATGAATTTACCCATGAAGAAATCTGCAAAACTGCTCAATTATTTCAAAGCTTAGATGTAAAAAAGTAAAGTAATTGAAGAGTTAAAATGTTTACTAAGTATTTTCATAAAACATAAGAATAAGTTCTGTTACTGCCATCTATTAAGAGCCTACACTAGACGTGGCAAGAAACGTTTAAGCTAATGTTAATCCTATTGAAGCGTTCTTTTCAAAAATTTCGCTCGCATTTTAATAGTTTTAAAGGATTTTGTTTTATTTGCATAGGATACCTGAAGTTCATATCTGTTGCTGTGCATTTGCACTCTTTCGATTTAAGTTACAGTTTTTTTATATGCGGATAATTTCAATTTTGGAGCCTGTTGGAACCTGTTCTAAAAGTGAAACTATCCTTTTATACAAAATGGCAGTCAACATCGAAAATTTACAAACGTAGAACAATAGATATCAATCTCAAGTATCCTATGAAAAAAAAATCATTCAAAAATATTAAAATGCGAGAGAGAAATCTGTATAGATTTCTCCCATTAACGTTCGAGTTTCTTCACGTGACTCGTGTAGGCTCGTAACTCATAAGCAAAACTGCAAGTTTCTTGAAAAATAGCAACAAGAAAGATAAATAATAATTATAATTAAAACCCTAATATCCACAGTTTTTTTTATATTATACAAGAAGTACTTCAGTGACTGGGATGGATTAACTACAAATATGTGAGAGCATAACTAGGAAACTGAAAATAATTCAAGTGTTAAAACGTTTACTGAATATATTCGTGACATGTAGTCATAAAGTTCAGTTATTGTGATGTGTTAACTGATAAACAAATTCGCAGATTTCAGGAAAAAATAGAATAATTGATTGGAAAATTATATAAAACAATAACAACTAAAATTTAAAATCTTTACTTCACAACTAAACCTGTAAAATATTAAATGGACATTTTCCTGATTCATAAGAAGGAATTTAATTATTTAGGTGGATGAATTATAAACAAATCTAAAAAATTCCAGAAACATGTGTGACTGCTAAACAACAACAACAAAGAAGGTACAGCGTTAACATATTTACTGATATTTTTCATGATAAAAAAGAAGGAATTTGCATATTCATTTCGATTAACACATGTACGTTTAAAAAGAGTAGCAATATTAAAAGAACAGAAATTCTGTTCATTAACATGGAACTTAGAATTTGTACATAATTTAGATTATGGGTCCCCAAACTTTCACGCTCGAGTGCTACTTAAAAAGTCATTGAAGTGTGGGACAGCATAGGTCAGTTAAATAGCCCAGACAAGAAATGCATGCACGCATACATTGATTTTCATTTAAAGGTGGACTGATTTCTATCAGCGCCGAGGAATTGAAAAAAAATCTTACTTTCTTCTAGATTCATAAAAAAAAACATTTTATTTATATTCGCACGTAATATTAAATTTTGTTATCAGCAATTCTGTACAATTAGCTTATATAGTAGTCCTACTGATACTAATAGTAATAACAATAATACAGATGATGAAAACTTATCCGGTCTTTATCAGCCCCTTAAAAGAGCTGAAAATGCTAGCAACACTACCGTAATTTCCGGCGTATAATCCGCGGATCAAACAATTTGGTGTCAACCCAGAAATTGTATTCAATAATTGAAGGCAAATATTTACAGCGATCTGGGAAGTAACACATTATAAAATAATATTTCTGGGTCCAAACATGATTGTTTCATCTGCGGATTATACGCCAGAAATTACGGTATATTTAACACAATACCATTTGTTTACATGGTACAATTACTGTAAAAGGGGTACCTTCTCCAACACATTAATTCTATCTCAATTCATTGTATTAAAATGATACTGATTCCTACCAATTGCTAATAATGTGCGATATTAAATGCTATCTATGGTTTGAGGTATAGGGGCCACCTACATATTGAAAATTGAACTAACTTTTTTATTATTAAATAGTAACACCCAATTTTGAGCCGTATTGAGTTTCTCAAATCAAATCAATACGGAAGCGAATATAGATTAAGTATTTTTTGTGATTTTATCATTGTTGTCATTTTTAACTCCACAACAAAGAAACTCATCCAGTTTTGCAAATAAATAATTTTTAGGTGATCGTTCGATTAGCCTGATCTGACCCAATGGAAGTGTCTAGTTCAGACTGATAAGAGTAGTCCGTAGTCCGGCTATATCATATGTAAAAAAGCCAAAATTGTTCCCAATGTGGCAAAGAATAATTCTCTATTCAATATTCTGCAAACGTCTTTAGATTTTCTAAGACTCCTCTAAACACTCTAAAAACGACATTTTCACAATTGAACAAAAAATAATCAAATCTGAGTATGTAGCATAGTCAAAATGGCTCCCAATCAAAATTATTCAAGTTTGAAACATGGGTATACACATTTCTGAAAACATGCACACACTGAAGAATAAAACATCATGTACTCATGTTTGAATATGTTCATGTTTCAAAAATGAGTATGAACTGACTTCTATGTGATCATTTTTGAGTATTGCCATGTTTCGAAAATGAGCTTGAACTGATTGGAATCATTTTTGAGCATGTCCATGTTTCCAAAATTGAGTATGAACTGACCTCTATGAGCTCAGTTTTGAGTAAGTCCATGTTTCAATTTTCTGAGTATTTGTGGTATTTCAGAATTGAAAGGATTGGGTCGTCCATATTTGAAACAAAAAGTTTCATAACAAAATGAAAACATCGATTTACTCAGATTTGAAAGTGTCATTTTTTTCAGAGAAGTCTTTATTCGATTCCGCGAAAAACGTTCGCATTTTTCGAAATGAAATGGAGTGCCACTAAAGTGCTCTGGGCAAGCCACCAATCCGCAATAATTATCACTCGGGTATTGGGTGGAAGGCTACTAATTTACATTATATTAATATATTTTGTCATGTTGGTTTTTAGAAAGCATAAAAAATAATCTTTCATTAATTTAAACAAAATGTTACTACATCTTTTTATTATTATTTCAGAAATACATTTAGCAAAAGATCATTGTTTAACAGTAGCAAATATATAACAAAATGCTTGTTTCTGAAGAAAAGTAGCAAATGATGTTTCTTAAAATGGAGATACATGTAACCCATTTTATATTCCTAAATAAGTTTTGGATTTAAAGAAATTTCTACTGAATTTAAAATGTATCACATTCTTTTTGTTATAAACATGATTTCTATAGTCTCCATTTTTGCTCAATTCATCTTTTGAAAAAATTATATTTTGAAAATGTTAAATTATTCTAATCCTTTTTCTCGCAAATGCATGTATTGCACGGGCATTTAAATATATTTTCAAATTTCATTTTTTTCTTTCGTGAATGAATTTCCAGCACTATAAACTAAAAGCACTTCTTATTTTTTTTTTTCATTTATTGCAAGATTGGATTTAGTGTTTTTATTATATGGTGCATATTTTAATAAATGCACTAGCGCAATTTATGTATCATTTTTAAAAATCCTAAAATGGAAGCGAAAAATTATGAAGAATTCACCTAAAATAAACGAATAGAATTTGCAAAAAGTTTTTCAATTCTCGTCCTTTTCTACAAATGCTATCACGAAATGCAAAGAAAATACATTTTATTTAACAAATAAAGTTCTTTTTTAATTTATTATTTTCTGAAATTCTGTTTTTGAACTCGTTATTCATTAATCATTTTCAATTCAAGGGCATATGAAAAGGAAATGCGCACGTGGCTGAAGCCCATGTCAGTAAATAAAGACAATTTTGTAAGTCACATGAGATGTTCCAAAGACTATTATTGTCTGTATTAAATATCTTAATCAGTTCTGAAAAAAGCACTTATATATAAAAAAATACATAATTATTGATAATATTTCTAACAATTAAATCTGAAGTACAATAAAGGGTCTCAACGTCAGCTCGGCAGACAAGTCAAATTTTTATTTTAACCCATTAAGGACCGAATTACTTTTCTCAATAAATTACAAATATTGCGATTCATAACACTTTTATATTATAGCAACCTAAGTGTTACTTTATCATGGTGTTTCTTGCATTAAATAAAGTTAATATTTACCTGGTGTTACCTTAAAACCTGGTGTAAGAAACATAAAGTTGCGAAAACGCAATGTCAGTCTTTAATGGGTTAAGCTTATTTTATCTGATATGTTTAACGCTCAGAACGCTGTTTGCTTTTTTTCGCATTAGTGTTGCTTCAAAAAATATTTTATGCAGTTTCAGAAAATTTAATTATGCGACGGAAAATGCGATTACATGAGGAATGCTCAATCCGGCTCAGTCGCATGATGTCTGACTATTTGATATTTGTAAATCTCTACCATTGTTAGTATATTGAAACTTGTATCTAAACTATTTAATCATGTTGATATCTTTATGATGACATTCACACTTAATCTAAACAATTAATTATATCTAATAATATTTTTATTTATTATTCATAGTCGCAATTGTTCGATTTATTTGAAACTGACTACTTGACCCCCTTTCATAATTTCTGAATTTCTGAATTTCTAAGCTACTGTTTCAAATATCACAATAGTTTGCACCTCATCATACAGGAGTCATGCCCGAAAAAGACATTTGACTGTAAACAGAAACCTGATCGACAGTACAATTTTAGTCGACTCGAAATCTGACATGAGGCCGGCAAAGTCATTTTCGTCGACTCACAACTCGAACTAAACCTCGTATATGTCAACCCGAACCTGATCCAAAACAGACTTACACCTGAATCAGATGTACACCTGAACCTACTTGGATACCGAATGATAAGAAAATTAATATGTTAGTTCAGCTATATGAAGGTTATTCGAAATGTACCACAGCTTTGTTAAAAGAAAGGACTAAAATTCGCGCAGAGATTTATATTTATTAATTGTTGAAACACATCACATTATTTTTCTAAATAATAATTCAATATATTAAAGCCTTTTCCGTAACGAGATGCAAGCATTTTTATGTCGCCATCAACAGAGGTGGCCCGCTGTGAGGTTAACCATGATGTCATATATTTTTCACCTCATCATTTTCATCAAAGTCCCAAGACACCTACGAACTTCTTCAAGTACAACAAAATGTAAAAGTTATAAATTATAGAGTTGTCGAGCCACTGCTGGCTTCATCATGCATATATCTTCTGCATGAATTGATAATTCAAACCCATACCCTATCCATTCCATCACTCATAACTGTATCACGGTACACCTCACAGATTTGTCTATGTATTTTTGTCCGTCACATTTTCGTTGTATTTAAAAAGTTGACTTATGGAGCAAATTTCTCAATTTGCGGGAACTTCTATAGTACTTAACACTATTCGTACACGATTACATGCATCAGTTTTTCACCACATAAACTGTATTGTTATGACACAGTCTTTAGTCATTGAGGATGCAGTTGATCACGTACAGAGTAGGGCCATCTCTCGGACGCGGGAAATGTAAAGTTACGAATCTTTCTCTCCAAAAACCCCTCGTACAAAATAGTTATATTAATATACATATTATATACAGTAAACTTGGTCTAAGGTGGAATCGATCGCTACCGAGAAAACTTTCCATCGTAGGCAGCAGTGATGAATTTAGGGGTGTCCCGAATGAGAAATCCCACCTCCTGAGCATCAAAATGCCCTCCTCCTGGGAAATGTAACATTTTGTGTTTGGTAATGGACAAAAAGAGCCAATTCTTCCCCGGAACATTATACTGCCATCCACCCCCCCCCCCCCTCGGAGCTGCAAAAATCCCTCCGGATGAAATATATCTGAATTCAATACTAGTAGGCAGTATTCTATGTCTATGGCTTCGCCAGCACTTGAATTGTTTTCCGAGATAGACAGATTTCCGTATTATACAGTGTCCGTCTTACACTGTTTACTATACTGTTACATACGATATATATATAAGGAGCGTTCAAATGAAAAAAGGGGACTTTTGTCGATAGATGGCATGGCATTACGGGTTTTACTGAAGGATAATGCTAGTCCACATGCGGCCATTCAGACTCTCGACGCGCTGGCAAAATTTCGGTGTGAGGTCTTGAAACATCATCCATACAGCACCGATATATCCCCATGTGACTCCCATATTTTCTACCCCTTAAAAAAGTCGCAGAAATGTCAACGATTCACACGTGACAAGGAAGTGCTAGACATCGGAGAAAACTGGATCCATCAGCAACCATGGAGTTCTACACTGAAGTCATCGATTCTCTTCCTACGCGCTGGGATATTTAGTTGAAATGTTACAGATGAAATGTAATTATAATGTTCTGTAATTAAATTATTCTGAAATTAAATATGCTTTAAATATAACCGTAGTGCCCTTTCCATTTGAACGTCCCATATATATCATTCATAGTTTGCATCTAAAATAACAGTTTGGATAATTTTTTGCAGGGATGAATTCAGGGTTGGTTTGACTGACACGAAATTTCCATCAGGAATATTTGAGATTTTATCTCTAGTAATGGTCAAGAAGTGCACATATCCTTATAAATTCCGTAACATCCGCCTCTCCCATCCCGGTTACTGCAGGATACAATTATCGGAGAAAACAATTATATTCCATCTTTTTTTTTTAAAGCTGGTATAAATTAAACTAATAGCAAGAATTAAAACGCAGCCCGTTTCCAGATGACATCGGTTTAACCAAATCCACATTTAAAAAAAAGATTAAGAATACCTTACACACAATAAACAATTAGAGCCCCAAGGACTCGATAGAGATTCTAGTTTGCTTGACTTGTTTATGAAATGTTCTTGATCTAAAATTATTTCATTCTTCCAGTTACAAAACTGGACCCTTCAAAGATAAAATACAACGTCACATAAACTGTCAAGTGTACCTTGTAAGGCATGCGAGCATTAGTTCCCTTGACCCCATAATTATACCTCTACGACCATAAGTTTTTAATAAAATCAAATGTAAAATTGATGGTAAACTGATTAATATATCGCTGACTTAAAATAAGATATTTTACAGTTTTTCAAATCGAATTAATTCCTATTTAGTTTGTAGTAAAATACATTTTACGATTTGTTATTTAAAAAAAAAATCTTTTAGATTACTTTCGCTTATTACAGTTAAATACCTCCTATCTATTGGTGTTTTCTTAAATCAAAAAACATATTTCAATCAGAAGTTTGCCTTAATGATTGAAAACTACTACATAGAAGGAAGGTAACATGTTATTTATTTTTTCGTTAAAAATGTATATCTGATTTTAAAAAACTGGCAGGTTGGCCTCTATAGATTGCTCTTATTAAATTGTATAAAGCGTAGTAAATCTGCTTCATTAAACTATCATCTAATTAATAGTACATTTATGTTTTGAAATTTTGATAAAAGTAATTTTCTGAACCATTTAACTTATCTACTGTTAATTAATATTCCTCATCCGTAAATGCAGATTCAGCAAATTTGAATAACGCTTGGATAAAAGATTATTCTGATAAACACTGTGTGTATGCAAGTTGAATCTCTTGGATATCAATTATATCTTATCAATCTATAATATGAATTTCGAGAACGATTAATTTATAAAACTAGGGTAAATGGTAGATAAATATTGATCGAATATATAAACCATTTTCACGTTTTCAAACTGAGCTAAAATGTTGTCGTTAAATTTATTTGAAAAAAAAAATATCTCAACAAACTGCACTTTGTAACTTAAAACAAGTTGGAAATTGTACGTCAAACGTGACAAATGAGGTGCGTTCGTACTATAACTTGTTTTATAAATATTGCGATCTTGGTGCAATAGCTGTTACACTCTTATGCAAATATGCAGGAATACAAAATTTATTGTATGTGTAAATTTTCATATTATATATATAAATTTTATTTTAAGAAATTAAGTTTCAATACACTTTTACAAAAAATTAAATACAATTCTGTTACATTAAAAGTATACTATGCACAAATATCCAATACAAGACAATGTGAAAAAATCATCCTTACTATTTCACTGAATCTTATTTCACTTATGTCCGTCTGTTATTATGATATAATTAACTTCCGTAGTAAAATAAGTACCTTTTAAGTTGGCAACAATTTATCTTTTTTGGCATTTACTGAATGTACCAATGGAAACTTAAGTCTAGCTTTGAAAATTCCAGAACTTGAAATCCATATTTAGACTCTTTTTCCATTTAATATCTATTTCTCCGGAAACATCTATCCTAAAACCTGTCAGTAGTAGTGCGCCTTACTCCATTCGTTGAAAGTAGTTCAGATGATACACCTCTTCCCTCCTTTTGGACAATCTTCGTATTTGTGTCTACCAGCACATATTGGGCAGTACTGACTCTGCGTGCACTAGTGCGCCACGTGGTCAAAGTCTTCTGTTTTATATGCGGACAGACGGACGGACAAGACGACGACTATATGTGATACGTATTTATATAATTACAAACGAACCTAAAAAATAGTGGTGTACGTTCTAAAGGATATAGAACATACAAATGTGAAAGGGATTGTATCCATCTTATAGTAACTCTGCCGTAATTAATCGTATAAGATGTTACTAGTTCCAATGGATTTGTCATAACGTATTTTATAATTACTGCTATGATTAAAATTTGCTTAGAGGCCCGCCTACATATAGAAATTTGGACGCAGTTTAAAATTTTAACATCGTATTTGAATATGTTGGTTAATTTGAACTTGGAATATCGAAAGGAAAGGAACCAAATTTTGTCAAGTAGCGTCAGATTTAGGCAGGTTTAAAGCTTGGAACTCCTAATAGTCTTTTTCTTTCCCATACTCGTTTTTAGGTGCACTCGTAATTATGTAAGTATGTAGCACCTATTGTCGTCATCTGGTCCGTCCGTCTGTCCGTCTATCTGTTTGTCCGTCTGTCGGCATATAACAGCGCAAAAACTACCCAACCGCACTCTCAAAAATGAATACTCAAATTTCAAGAAATTTCCTTCGTTTTTGACGAAACGCTTTCTTGAAATATGCTCCGAGTAAACGTTTCGTCAAATCGAGTAAATTTGCATCCTCAAAATTACGAAGAAAGTGGTTTCGTCAAATTGATTCTTTGAAAGTTCCAAAAAAAAATGTTTGGTGGCTCCATCTGTCGGAGCTTTTAGAAGCTTTTTTAATTGACTTGGGGCAAAATTACACCGTCCTTCGGTGAGGGTCGAACGCGCGACTTTTAGCTTGACAGACCAGCGTCTTACCTCTCAGCTAGCGGGACTTCGAAATTGCTTGATTTTAAAAGTATTTACGAGATGTTGATGTGTGTTTATATTTTTAGAAAGCAGATTGTATTTTTATCGGTGTTGTTATAACTTCTGCATGTTTTAATTAATAAGGCTAGATTATTATTATGGTTAATAAATAATTAGAAAATGGCTTGATTAATATAATGAAAGAAATCTTGTGTGGATAAATATACTAAAAATACCAACGTTTGACACACAATAACATCGTGTAATAAACAGACGCACGTTTCATGAGTATCATGGACTCACTTCCTCAGTGTAAATAAACCTAAACCCTATTGTATACCCCCAAAGACATGAAAATGAATCTAAAAACCCAAATGAAAAATAACAACACACCGAGAAACTCCTCCAATCTGAGTAAGTCGGTTGGTTGGTTGTAGAGGATTCACTATGACAAAGTAACTCAACCCAGAAAGGTGAGATGTACGGTACACTTGAAAAATCATTAACCAGGGAGTTACCAAATTTATGAATATAAATTGCCTCAAAGAAGTCTAAATCTAATGGAGTGTTACATTTCTTAATAATAGTGGCTGAGTCGAAGTTAAAATTATGTCCCTCACTCCAACAGTGACAGGCAATAGAGGACTTTTGTAATTCTTTTTTCTTAATGTAATTTCTGTGTTCATTGAGTCTGAAACGGAGTTGTCGTTTAGTCTGTCCTATATAGGACAAACCACATTGACATTGGATATTGTAAATGCCAATCAATTTTATTCTATATCAGATGGTTTAGCGATGGGTAATCCTTTAAGTCCTTTCCTAGCAGATTTGTATATGCATTATTTTGAGGATAAATTATTTAATTTTATAAATTTTCCATTTTATTGAAGATATGTTGATGATTCTTTTGCACTCTTGGACCTGTCTATTTCATCCATTGATAACGTCTTAACTATTCTAAACTCAATAGATCCTGTTATTCAGTTTACATATGAAGTTGAAGTTGAAAATAAATTGTCCTTTCTTGATGTGTTAGTCACACGTCAGCCTAATACATTTGATACCTGTGTATACCGGAAACCTTTTGCAGTCTCACTCCCTCCGCATTTTAATTCGTGTCACCCCCCCTTCTCAGAAAGCCTCGGCTTTTCATTTCTTTATTAATAGAGCAATTTCCATTTGTTCTGATAATGTTTCCCTTGGTACAGAATTGAATTATATTAGATCTGTTGCTATTAATCGTGGTTTTAGTTTGACTTATATCAACCGTTTAATTTTTCGTTGTCTAAATAAAAATAGTAATCTTGTTCCTTCTGATGTCCCAGAATCTTTTTCTAACCTCATTATTTTACCATTTCACAATAGCATTAGCTATAAAATAGCTAATATTTTAAGGCAATATGATTTTAAGGTTGTTTTTAAGCCAGTTAATAAACTAAATTTTTCACAGTTAAAGGATAAAATTTCACATCAAAACTTTTGGGGCATTTACAATATCCAATGTCAATGTGGTTTGTCCTATATAGGACAGACTAAACGACAACTCCGTTTCAGACTCAATGAACACAGAAATTACATTAAGAAAAAAGAATTACAAAAGTCCTCTATTGCCTGTCACTGTTGGAGTGAGGGACATAATTTTAACTTCGACTCAGCCACTATTATTAAGAAATGTAACACTCCATTAGATTTAGACTTCTTTGAGGCAGTTTATATTCATAAATTTGGTAACTCCCTGGTTAATGATTTTTCAAGTGTACCGTACATCTCACCTTTCTGGGTTGAGTTACTTTGTCATAGTGAATCCTCTACAACCAACCAACCGACTTAATCAGATTGGAGGAGTTTCTCGGTGTGTTGTTGTTTTTCATTTGGGTTTTTAGATTCATTTTCATGTCTTTGGGGGGATACAATAGGGTTTAGGTTTATTTACACTGAGGAAGTGAGTCCATGATACTCATGAAACGTGCGTCTGTTTATTACACGATGTTATTGTGTGTCAAACGTTGGTATTTTTAGTTGATTAATATAATTTATTAGAGAAATTTCCTTTGTTCAATGAATATGCTCTAGTTAATTTGTTGATCAGAAATAATTAATTTTGAAGTGCATATTTTGGAGGCGAGTTCATCAATTTCAGCGGATAAGATTACTGTTTATAGAGGGGAAAGGTCAGTTATACGTATTTTAAATTTGATTGTTATATGAATATATTTCTTAAATAAAAAAAGCACCTAATATTGTGATTTTTTATTTATTATTATTATTATTATTATTTATTATTATTGTTATTATTATTATTATTTTTTTTTACCATTGGGAAAATGTACAGCTTTCGGTCGAAAATGGACCAAATGATGTTCGCATTTTACTATTTTAACCGTTTTTAACGAAATTTTGTAACTTTAGATGATTTTTCTAAGCGTTTTTAACGAAATTCTGTAACTTCAGAAAAATTTATCTTTGAATCGGCAATATGAATGCTTAAATTCATTACAAAAAGGATAGACGCAAATTATCAGATATAAAAAATAAAGTAGAAATTTGGTACATTCGTGTTATAGCGGCCCCCAAGGATGAAATATTTTTGTTTCTGTTTTCATTAATTATATCTTAAATTTAATACTTTCGTGTAATTTTTTTATTTATTTATTTATTTTTTGAACGATTTTGTAACAAAAATAATCTGGCCGGGAATGCGGAAACATTTTTGTAAAATATTTGAGATTTTCCATTGCATTAAAAATCATTTAATTTTGAGACGAAATGATTGTCAAAAATGACGAAATATAGCTTAAGAATTGCGGAATCGTCAAAAGTGAGAGTTTTATTTTTGACAGCGAGGAAACAGTTTCGTCAAGATATTTGAGGATTCGCGTTTCGTCAAAAACCACGTGACTCAGTGACGAAATGATTGTCAAAAATAAGGAAATGAGGCCTGAGGATTGCGGAATCGTCAAAATTGAGTGTTTTATTTTTGAGAGTGCGAAGGATTTGAAATGTACTATATATAATCGATGCAACATTTTGTCAAGTCATTTAAAACTTTATGAAAATCGAATCAAAACTTAAAAAGATATTAATAAAAATATTTATTAAGTAATTTGATTTTTTTACAAAATCAGTATTTCCTTATTATAGAAGCTTCCGAGAATTAGTCGTAAACCGACCGAGATATATTACCAAGTTATCTGACATGTATGACGTTATAGTTATATATGACGTACATGACATTTTATAACCTCTATGACTAAGCTATAGTCATAATCTTCATTCTATTAAATCCTTTCATATCTAATTAATTCAAAGATATTACATGATAAATAATGATTCTAGGCTGCTGTGGTGATTAAGTCATATTTACGATGGAGTCATATTATTTCCGTATTACTGAATTTAAAAACCGAATTTGTATACTATGATTGTTTAATTATATCAATGAGTATAATCTTCCGACAGTTTTTTGGATAGATGGTTCCGGAGAAATAGATATTAAATTGAAAAACAGTCTAAATATTAATTTGAAGTTCTGAAATTTTCAAAGGTAGGCTTAAATTTCGCATTGGAATTTTCAATAAATGTCAACAAAAGATAAAATATTGGCAAATCAAAATGTACTTTTATTATGGAAATTATTCATATCATAATAACATACGATATAATTCATTTCACTGAAATAATAACAGTACGAACGTACCTCATTTATCACAATTGACGTACAATTTGCAACTTGTTAATCGTTTCAAAATACATTGCGGTGCGTATTTTTTAAAGCATAACTCAAAAACTGCTTGTAGGTTTGAATTTTAAATTTGGTTCACATATATGAAGCTACTTTAAATTAATATTCGAAATATATATAAATTGTAACATATGAACATTTAATACTAATCGATTTCTAGAAGCTTCATATATGCGAACCCAAATCCTACAGCTCCTTCCTCCAAATAACTTTTGAGTTATGATTAAAAAACGCGCCGCAATGCAATCTGTTTTGCCAACTTTAAAAATGAATTAAACATTAGAAGTTAATATGCTTTAAACCCCCATAATTTCTAAACTACAAGGTGCGGAAAAAATTTTGAATGTCTCAATCAACAATGCTGTCAAGATGAGATCTTGCAGAAAGTGCTCAAGCCTTTTGCTC
This sequence comes from Maratus michaelseni, assembly GCA_963931845.1. Classification (NCBI taxonomy): domain Eukaryota; kingdom Metazoa; phylum Arthropoda; class Arachnida; order Araneae; family Salticidae; genus Maratus; species Maratus michaelseni. The sequence goes on along the minus strand of OZ007594.1, from coordinate 93,924,113 downwards.
AAAAACACTTTTCTGAATGAAATTGAGTGAATTTCCAATTCAGTTTTCAGCAGGACTGAAACTGAAGGTAATTTAATAACACTGACAACGGATATGAATCACTTTTCAATGCCAGACTGGATGTCGTCCAGATGGCTTAAATGGTAAAACACTTGGTGCGCTATATCAGGGTATCTGGGTTCTTTCCCCGGTCTAGATACATTTTTCACTCTGTTGGTTATGCGTTGTTTAGCAAAGTGACAAATAATTCACATCGTTTGTCAGTGTTACGAAATTGAGTGTTTCAGCAAGACTCTACACCAGCCCACCTCGCGCGCAAGTCTCTTGACTGGCTTAATGCGAAAATATTGACTTCATTTCTCCCGATGATTGGCTCGACATGAATTCAATGGATTTTACCATTTCGGGAATTTTGAAGGCAAAAGTATTGGCTAATTCCCATCAAAGTTTGGATGGTCTGAATGTAAAATGAATTACGGAATGGACCAATCTTTCTGATGATATACTTTGTGCCGCAGTCAGTGGTGTCTTAAAACGGCTGAGGGCCTGCATCAAATCAAAAGGCGGATACTCTGAGATCTAATCTGCTTTTCCATTATTCACATGTCAAATTTAATATATTTATTAATAAATTGTTGACATTTAGTTTTTTCTCGAATATAATGGATTTTATGCGCACACTGAGAAAAATGACACTTTCAAATTTGAGTAAATCGATGTTTTCATTTTATTATGAAATTTGTTGTTTCAAATATGACGACACAATGCTTTTAATTCTGAAATACCAGAAATATTCAGAATATTGAGACATGGACATACTCAAAACTGAACAGATAGAGGTCAGTTCATATTCATTTTTGAAACATGGACATACTCAAAAATGATTAGAATCAGTTCAAACTCATATTTGGAACATGAAAATACTCAAAAACGAGCACATAGAAGTCAGTTTATACTCATTTTTGAAACATGTACATACTCAAATATGAGCCACATGATATTTTATTATTGAGTGTGTGCATGTGTTTAAAAATGAGTATATACATGTTTCAAACATGAGTAAATTTGATTCGGAGCCATTTTGACTATGTGACATACTCAGAGTTGAGTATTTTTTGCTAAGTTTTGAAAATGTCGTTCTCAGAATGCACTCATGACTTTTTCCGCACCCTGTACTTGACCGAAAGACCGTATGTGGTATCCGAAAGTCACATTGACCGAAGATTCCAAGTTAGATGTTAAAATTAGTTATTGGTATTGAATGTTTTAAAGTTTTCTTACAATTTCTATATGTAGACGAACCAAAGAAGCAAAATTGAAGTTTAGCAATCATTAATAGACATTACTAATAGATTTGCATCAGTAACATTTTTATACGATGATTTTCGGCATTTAGTAGAACGTTATGCTTCTATTTCATAAATGCACTTACAGTTAGGTTTTATTATTATTATTATTATTATCATTATTAATGGAAAACCATTTCAGATTTTAAGATACATAAATGTGCTATATGTAGTGGAGATATAAAATGTTCCACTTGATAAATCACATACTATTAATCGGTATTTGAATTTCGGGATCAGTAAATTTTGAAAACTATTATGAAATATAGAACAAAAAACGATAGAATATAGAAACAATTTCCACATTTTCAAACTTAGTTAATATGTTGTCGTTAATTATGCTTTTGTTAATAAATTAAGTGTAACTTCTATATGGGTAATTTAAATGCATGTGTTAATTTAAAATAATGAAGTACATTTTAAAGGAAACTAAACGTATAGTCTTTCTATTTATTCTTTTAATAATGGATACTCATTTGAGTATGTTAGATAAATAAAGCTGCTGTTACTTGTGTGGATATAAGTGGTAACCTCTTGAAACATACCATGTTATATCAATCGATAGGATGAATTTCAGGAACAGTAAATCTTGAAAACATGTATGAATTATAAAACGAATATGATGTAATATATAAAATATTTTTACAGTTCCAAACTTAGCTAATATGATGTCGATAATTGCTCTTGAATGTAACATATTGTTATGAATTTTGTATATATCTGTAAATATTCCATTTGTTTAAATTTATTTTATTTTGTTATTGTGAAAATTGCAGTATTATTAATGTATTTCCTATTGAGCATCATGTAACTCAATGCTAAAGGCCTCAGGTGGTTTGCAAGGAAAACAACCTTACAGCATCGGTTTTTATTATGAGTTCTATTGGAAAATCGCCAAGGAATGGATTTATCGCCAAGTTGGCGATGGTTTTGGCGACTTATTTTTGTCGCCAAATTTGGCGATATATCGCCAAATGTTGCCAAGTTGGCGACGGATTTGGCGACATTTTGTGCTACCCCCCTTATACATTTACATTGGGATCCTTTCACGTTTGGAGTACTCTATCGAGAGTTGAAGGACCTTCTGGTAATTTCTAGCATTAGAAGGCTCTGGAATAATCTGGAAAGATCTCTGAATCCTATATAAGGACCTCCATCAGTTCGGTTGAGTTAGTTGTCTGTCAACTGCGATTGAATTCATACGAGAGGCTTTGCATTGAGAACTGTGTTTCTCGGATCGATTTTGTCATTGATACGTCGTATTGAACGCATTGTTTCTGTGTGAAATTTTGCTGCGCTTTTATTGGATTTGAAGATTACTGAATATCTTGTAATTTTCAGAAGATATTTGTGATCGTATTGCACTGTTTATAGTGAATAAAGCCTTTTTATTGTTCTTATATATTGGCATCAGTCCTTTCGAACCCCGAGCTCACAACATTTGGTGTCAGGAGTGGGGTTGAATGCCGATTACCAGAGCAATGGAGGCGCAACTGACTAAATTATTGGAGAAATTAGGAGAGATGGATGAGAAAATGACTGCGAATCAGGCTGAAATGAAGAAGGAAATGTCAGCGATGGATGAGAAAATGACTGCACACCAGGCTGAAATGAAGGAAATGTCGGAAGAAATGAAGAAGGAAATGTCAGCGATAGACGAGAAAATGACTGCCAACCTTGGCGACTTAAAAAACGAAATGAAGAAGGATATGTCAACCAACCTTGGAGAGTTGAAAGACTTAATAGAGGATAAAATAACATCTTTAAATGACAGAATTGACGGCGTGGAAAACAAAGTTGAAGGAAGATTTCAACAAATAGAAGGAAAAGTAGAAGAAATTCAAAGGACAGCCAATACCGTAGAAGAAAGAGTAGAAGAAAAAGTTCAAAAGATCGCCGAGACCGTTGAAGAAAGAATAGAAGAAAAAGTTCAAAAGATCGCCAAGACCGTCGAAGAAAGGATTGAGAGTGTAGAAAAGGAGTTGGAAAATGTGAAGAAACAAAAGATAACTGCCGAAAACTATCCCGAAGATGTCAAGTATCAAGCTATGCTTCCTCGGGCCTCTATTAAACTCTCGACCTATGATGGAAAATCCTCATTGCCAGTTTTTAAGACACAATTTGGGATCGTAGCGGACGCCAATGGATGGGATTCCCAGACAAAGGCTTGCCAGTTAGCTGCTTCTCTACGTGCTGATGCTGCCGACGTCCTACAGACTTTGCCTGCAAATGAACCGCTGGATTTTGAAACGCTCGTCAGTGCCTTAGAATTACGCTTTGGCGAGAAATGCATGAAGGAATATAGCAGACTCCAGCTCAAATCTCGACAGCAGAAATCCACTGAATCCCTGCAAGAGCTTGCTACGGATGTCGAGAGACTTTCACATCTTGCTTATCCTGACTGTCCGACTGAAATTAGAGAAAGCTTGGCTCTGCAGCATTTCATCGATGGTGTGCGTGAATTTGAGATCCAGAAACAACTCCGGATTGCAGATCTCAGTGACTTAAAAGGGGCTTTAGTTTATGCCCTGAAATTCGAGGCAGCCCAGCAAGCTACAAGGAAAGATAGGCACTTTGTGCGAGTAGCCAACATGCCTGAGACGTCGGATAGAGCTGTGGAGTGCTTACAGCAGCAGATGAATGACATAATGAGAAAGTTGAACTCCTTAATGGCCAACAAACCTTACAGGAAGATTAAGTGCTGGAAATGCGGTGGAGAAGGCCATATCCCAATCGACTGCCCAAGACGACCCAACACCGAAGGTAATAGCTCACCCGCTAACGCAGGAGCAGGAAAATTGATTAATGGCCATCTTGCGGGGCGGAGGTTTCCAGATCTTAAGAAGCCTCATTTTCAAGTATGTGAAATTTCTGCAAGAAGTTGCGGCGAGAACGGAGTTTTTCTAGTCGGAAGTGTGAATGATTTGCCCTGTAATATGATCATCGATACAGGAGCCAATGTGACCATCATTCGGAAAGATCTAGCTCAGCGGCTGAAAGAAAAACTCTCCTGGACCCCGCCACGTGTTATCCTTCAAAGTGTGACCGGAGATAAGATCGACATATCTGGAAGAATGACACTGAAAATAAAGTTTGTGAACGCCGCTTACCATCATACAGTCTATGTGGCCGATATTTCAGACCCTTTCATACTCGGACTGGACTTTTTAAAAGAGCATGGATTTACACTGGACTTTAAGAAGAATGAGTTACTCTCTGCTCAAGAAGATGTCACTATTTTCAAACTTGGAAATGAGTCCGGGTCTATTCAACGGATCACAGCCAAGGCAGATGTTATCATCCCTCCTCGGACCGAAATGATGATACCTGGATTAACTGGAAACGAAAGAATTTTCCAGTATGGCTTGACTGGATATCCTGAGAAGAGCCCAAAAGGAGTGCTAATAGCATCAGCGCTGGTAGATCTGTCGAGAGATGTCATACCTGTGAGAATTGCGAACGTAAGTGAAAAATCTAGAATTATCCAGAAGGGTGAAGTGCTTGCAACCTGTGCTCCAGTCACCTGTGTTTGCAAAGACCCGAGCTTGACGTTATCGGAGCCGCCTACAAGTTCAACACCTGTAATTGGACGAAATGAAAATTTATCTCCTGAACAGAGACATGCCGCAGAAAGACTGTTCCAGGAATTTAAGGATGTGTTTTCACAAAACGAGAGTGATATAGGGCGCACTTCACTGACACGTCATAGAATTGATACTGCCAACCATCCACCGATTAAACAGCATCCAAGATGCTTGCCGTTCGCAAAACAAGAAGAGGTTTCTAAGCTCTTACGAGAGATGCAGGATAGTGACATCATCGAACCGTCATCAAGTCCGTGGGCCTCTCCCATCGTGTTGGTCCGAAAGAAAGATGGCTCCACAAGATTTTGTGTGGATTATCGTAAACTTAACGATATCACGAAGAAGGACAGCTATCCTCTACCAAGAATAGACGACACGCTAGATACTCTTTCAGGACATAAATGGTTTTCCACACTGGATTTGAAGAGTGGATATTGGCAAGGAGAGATCCATCCTGATGACAAAGAGAAGACCGCATTTACTACTGGACAAGGACTTTGGCAATTCAAAGTTATGCCGTTCGGGCTCTGCAATGCTCCAGCAACGTTCGAGCGCCTCATGGAGACAGTGTTAAAAGGTCTGACTTTTGAAGCTTGTCTCATCTACCTAGATGACGTCATCATTGGTGGCCGCACGTTTGAAGAACATCTTGGAAATATTCGAAAAGTGTTAACGAAGCTAAGAGCGGCGAATTTAAAGCTGAACCCTCTGAAATGCAAGTTCTTCCAACGCGAAGTAAATTATTTAGGACACATCATCTCAGCTGAAGGTGTTCGAACAGATCCTGAAAAAGTGTCTACAGTAAAGGACTGGAAGCGTCCGGAAAACGTCCATCAGTTGCGAAGCTTTCTGGGACTATGCACTTATTACAGAAAGTTTGTACAGGGGTTCTCCAACATCGCAAGACCCTTGCATAGGCTCACTGAATGCAAGCAGAAGTTTTTATGGACACAAGAATGCGAGAATTCTTTCCAGCGGCTGAAAGAAGCTCTCACATCCTCTCCAGTCCTTACCTATCCGCACCCCGAGAAACAGTTCATTGTGGACACGGATGCCAGTCATGAAAGTGTCGGCGCTGTACTTTCCCAAGAAATAGATGGCCAAGAACGAGTCGTAGCATACTGGAGCAAATGTTTATCGAAACCAGAGCGGAATTATTGCGTCACTCGTAAGGAGTTATTAGCTATAGTGAAAGCCATAGAACACTTCCATCACTATCTCTATGGCAGGAAATTTCTCCTTCGTACTGATCACGCATCCCTAACATGGCTGATGAATTTTAAGAACCCAGAGGGCCAAGTAGCCAGATGGATACAACGGCTCCAGGAATACGACTTTGACATCAGGCATCGCAAAGGCTCATCGCATGGAAACGCCGATGCCCTATCAAGAAGACCGTGTCCCGAGAGCTGTCGCTATTGTTCCAGAGCGGAGAGCAAGTATAATCCCGAATATGTCATACGGCAGACGAAGACTTCACTATTGACGCCACCAGATCCCTGGAGTGATGAGAAGATTCGAGGAGATCAAATGGCAGACTCTGAGATCAAACCGATCTTGGAGTTATTAGAATCTTCTAGCACGAAGCCCAGTTGGAAAGACATCTCGACTTACAGTCCTACGACGAAGCAATATTGGGCTCTTTGGAACTCTCTCCACGTCAGGAATGGTGTCCTGTTCCGAAAATTCGAATCGGAAGATGGGAAGACATCTCGGTGGCAGTTGGTACTTCCTCGATCCCGAATCCCAGAGGTCCTCAAGGAATTACATGGCAGTCCCACTGGTGGCCATTTTGGAGTCATGAAAACTTTACACAGAGTCCGAGAGCGCTTCTTCTGGGGAAAAGCGAGAGCTGACGTCGAACAATGGTGCAAATCTTGCGATGCATGTGCAGCTCGGAAAGGACCAAAGAAACGTAGCCGAGGAAGACTACATCTCTACAATGTAGGAGCACCTTTTGAACGCATCGCCCTTGATATCCTAGGTCCTCTGCCAAGAAGTGCTGATGGCAACAAATACCTCCTTGTTGTCATGGACTATTTCACAAAATGGCCTGAAGTTTATGCCATCCCTGATCAAGAAGCTTCTACGGTTGCGGATGCCTTGGTACACCAGTGGATATCAAGGTATGGAGTCCCCCTTCAAATGCATTCTGACCAGGGGAGAAATTTCATCTCTGCTGTGATTGAGGGTCTCTGTCAACTTCTCGGAATGGACAAAACTAGGACGACGCCTTTACATCCACAATCGGATGGCATGGTTGAGAGATGTAATCGTACCATCCTCAACAATCTCTCACTGCTAGTCTCAAGAAATCAACAAGACTGGGACCAAAAACTTCCCTTGTTTCTTCTCGCCTATCGCAGCGCCGTCCATGAAACAACCGGCTATTCCCCGTCTCAGATGCTTTTCGGTCGTGATCTTCGTCTACCTTGTGATCTGATTTTTGGTCGCCCTCCAGATGCGCCTTCATCGCCAGAGGGATACGTGCAGAATCTCCAGGCACGATTTGAAGACGTCCACAACTTGGCTCGAGAGCGGATCAATATACAGACGGAGAAGATGAAGACTAGGTACGACACGAAAGCCACGGGACATCAATTCAAAGAAGGTGACAAGGTTTGGTTTTATAATCCGACAAGACGTAAAGGACTTTCTCCCAAACTGCAATCGCACTGGGACGGTCCTTATACAGTCCTAAACAGACTGAACGATGTCGTAATTCGGATCCGAAAGTCACCAAATTCGAAGCCTAGAGTCGTTCATTACGACAGGCTAGCTCCATACTATGGCCATAGTACATAGTTCCCATAGTACTTAGTTCATTGATTGTAAATAGTGTAATGTAAATAATGTAAATTAGTATGACCATGGTCTTGTATATAAATTAATGTAATTATTTATTTTGCTTAGCATTATCATTATTATTGTTATTATTATTTAAATACTTGTATGTAATAATGTCTATGCTTTTATTTTATTTTATTTTTAAATAAGTGTATATTTTGTATAATTCAGCATTATGAATGTGTTTTGAATAGTATAGCATTTGTTGGTAACGAGTTTGCTTTCGATCAAAGGTTGAACTGCCCGGGACGTGCAGTCCTTGAGAGGGGGGCAATGTTATGAATTTTGTATATATCTGTAAATATTCCATTTGTTTAAATTTATTTTATTTTGTTATTGTGAAAATTGCAGTATTATTAATGTATTTCCTATTGAGCATCATGTAACTCAATGCTAAAGGCCTCAGGTGGTTTGCAAGGAAAACAACCTTACAGCATCGGTTTTTATTATGAGTTCTATTGGAAAATCGCCAAGGAATGGATTTATCGCCAAGTTGGCGATGGTTTTGGCGACTTATTTTTGTCGCCAAATTTGGCGATATATCGCCAAATGTTGCCAAGTTGGCGACGGATTTGGCGACTTTTTGTGCTACCCCCCTTATACATTTACATTGGGATCCTTTCACGTTTGGAGTACTCTATCGAGAGTTGAAGGACCTTCTGGTAATTTCTAGCATTAGAAGGCTCTGGAATAATCTGGAAAGATCTCTGAATCCTATATAAGGACCTCCATCAGTTCGGTTGAGTTAGTTGTCTGTCAACTGCGATTGAATTCATACGAGAGGCTTTGCATTGAGAACTGTGTTTCTCGGATCGATTTTGTCATTGATACGTCGTATTGAACGCATTGTTCCTGTGTGAAATTTTGCTGCGCTTTTATTGGATTTGAAGATTACTGAATATCTTCTAATTTTCAGAAGATATTTGTGATCGTATTGCACTGTTTATAGTGAATAAAGCCTTTTTATTGTTCTTATATATTGGCATCAGTCCTTTCGAACACCGAGCTCACAACAATATGTCTACAATCTAGAAGGAGTGCAGCTCAAAATGTAAAAATAAAGATGTTGTATATTTTAAAAGAAATGAAACATACTAACATTTCCTTGTATTTATTTCTTTAAATGTAAGTTTTTCGAGTTGGATACATTAATATCAGTAATAAGAAAACGCATTAAGTCTATACAGGGCGTCCAAAATATATTGAAACGCGTTCAATATTTTACCTGTTGGGGATATGGAGTCAATGTAAATTGAAAACATTTTCAAAATAAAATAGGAATTAAGATTTTAATAATGAAAACGTCCTGCCACAAATTTGAAAAAATTACACTGTTTAAAGGTTTATAGGGTCTACCCCCCCCCCTCTACACCTTCCTAGACAAAACATGGTCAAGTAAAAAAAATAGCGTTGCAGCCAAGGACACCCAAGAAGCTAATCAGGTGGATCTCCGCTATGAGGAGATTAGGCGAATTTCGCCCCGCGGCCAGGTATACAAACTCGTTAAGCTGGGCATAATGCCCGGCAGGTAGGGGCCTGGTCTGCGGTTTAATAATAATAATAATAATAATAATACTAAAACAGTAAAAATTTCATTCTTCAACGGCTAAAGTCACTCAGTTATGATGTTGTGAAATTTATCATACATTGAAGCTTTCAGCACAAAAACAGAAAACGCATTTTCAACGCGTTATTTCATCTCTATTTATATTTAGAGGAAGGATGAATGCAGATACGTTTAAGTAGTTTATGCTTTAATATATATGAAATTCTAAGTCATGCGGTTAATTACAGAAGTTACGCAAAACTTTTGAAAAACTTTTAACAATTAAATGCAAATAGTTTTGAAAGTTAAATTCTTTTCTCCTTTTGATTTCTTGGTATTTTTTGTAAATTATGTCGAAGGTTTCATGCATATAATTTTTCCAACGAAAAGTTTCCGGATTAAAATAGTTAACTTAGTTTACATTTGAATTAAAAGGGAGTTTAAACATAATAGTATGTACTATATAGTTCGGAATAGAAGCATATAAATCGAGCAAATAGGAATGTGTAATTTCGAAGTAAAAATAATTTTCAGAGTGTTTCATATAAGAGTAACAAACTATCGCTGTAAATTAAGCATAACATACCTTATTTATTTATGTATTTATTTTTTAAGAAAAGAAAAAAAGAAAACGTTTATATCTTAATAAATTAACTTTTTGGAAAATATGCGTGAAACCTGTCTTTATTTGAACAACACATTAAGTAACAATCTATAATCAGTGAAGTAAATTCTAAATCCAATATTTTACGAGAACTTATTTTACAAAACTTAAAAACTAGTCGTTGGGGGCCACCGTAATACTTACCCATCATGGATATGCATAATGTAAAATATTAAAATAAAAAAATGTGTAAACTACTTATCAAATGCATTGCAATTCGAATAAAATCGAGGCTTGATGACGTCACAAACTTTAAAAGCTCGATTACTGAATTGCTTGAAAGAAACATCCTTATAACTTCAAAAATAATAATCCTATTAACTAGCGGTATATTGCATCTGATTAAGCGTCAAATTTCCATTTAAAATATATCTTTGAAGTGAAATTTTGGATGAAATACAGGGTCATGAAAAATCGAAGAGTGTGGTAAATAGGATTCCAAATATCTCGGCAACTCATTATCCGATCGACTTCATACTTTATGCAAAATTTATGTTTTTTTAATTGTCTTTTATATTCATTTCTTAAAATAACCAATTTCGAAAATTTTTACATACCTTTTATCAGAACGAATATTTCGAGAGTCCGAAAAAAATAGTTCCGGTTAATCGAGGTTTTGAAATGAAACAGGCTTCTTCCCATTATTACATACTAAGTACATACCAAATTGCAAGTCTCTATCTCAATTTGTTCTGGAGATAGAGCGTTTACAGACACACAGACACACAGACGGACGGCAAATATTTTTTTCTAAAAATATGTTTTTCGGAATCTCCAGTGTCTGAAACGTGTAAATCCGTCAAAAAAATTTTCGATTTTCAAAACGATTACAAGACTTACCCTATACTACGTATGATGGGTAAGTAATATGTGATGGAAAATGTATTAGTATAATCAAACCCTTCTCCGAATAGAATTTTTGGAACATACCGGTTTTCCATAAATTTGGAAACGTTAAAAAAAAAATATATATATATATATATATCAATGGATTGGGGTTTATGGGTGCAAAATATCACCTGACAGTGCTATTTTAGTTTAACACAATGAAAGGGGAACAAAATTCATCGATAGATTCATCTATATTAGTTCGCATGTTTAGCAGATATTGATTTGCATTTGAGAAATTACACAGTGTTTACCACAACAAGCAAATGTATTCTGCAATTCTAGTGACACTAAATGTAGAATGACTGGAGATTGGCGCGCCAGGAATTTCGAGAAATCTACCATTTTAGTTCCAATTTCAGTATTCGCCGCCATTGCGCTGTGAAATTTTTTTTAATACGTAATTGTTCATACAGCTTAAAATACAATGAAAATTACATCACAGTACTATACATTCAGCGCACTTGAACTTTATTTTACTTTTAAACTATTTTGAAAATATAAATGTAGTTTCTCTTAGATTTTCATGTAAAATAAATTCCACCAAAAAGTAAATAACTTTATTATTTTTCCCGCAATATCCTTAGTTTTCTATACAGAACCAAAAAACAGTAATTAGCTATTAAGTAAGCTAAGTAGTAAGTATATCTAACTAAGTAAATTAGCTATTTTCAAATTGAAAATTAAAAAAATAAATAAGGATTGAGCAATGAGCGTACAGTATGTTTTTCCTCCAAAAATGAATGTTATATATGCTTAGTTTAACTTCTGCACTTAGAAGTTTCTTATTTTATCTTCTAAATTAACTTCCAGATACTGCAGTGTCTTTAAAAAATCTAAATATACAGATCTGATAATTATAGTATTAGAATGACTAGTTCTGTTGAATTAAAATTTTAAAATTATAACAATTAAATAGGTCTCTGCTGTTAAGAGAAAAGAGACAGAAATATGACGGCTGGTTAATGTGAATTTTATGCATAAATGAATATTTAATAGTTAAACATTCCGTAATTTACTTATTTATTCAAAACATTATTACTTTTTTAAAAATATATATAAAGTAAGCGATTTTTTTTTATTTATTAATTTAAATACATAAAGAATTGATAATTCAATTAAAATTATTCGATTAATAATTTTAATGTATATTGTTAAGAGAGGATAAAAAGCTCAATACAAAAAGCATGAATTCTATAGAGTACACTTTGTGTATTTCTCTCTTACTATTTGAGAGTATTAAAAATATTTATCCTCTTTCAAGACATTCGTCTACTTTCGATACGACTCGAAATAACACTCTAGTTAATCTAAATAAAAATAATGCATTTCATAGAATTATTATTCAATAAAGTGAAAGTACATGTAAATTATATGTTTTGGATGTATTTCTGAAGCGATATAAAAGGATTTTTCCATGATTTTTAATATATCGGAATGTGCCAAACGCTGGTGAAATTTGTTTGCGTTATGGTGATCCGTCGAAATTGGGACTAAGACATTTGGCGGACATTTCGCCCATGTCCAATCTCTCTACTTTACTGATGAGTACAGCGTCATCTACCGACAGAAATTGAAACTACTTTTATTTATTATTTTTTTTCTGCAAAATAAATCATATTATCCATATCGCACATTGAGATATTTTTAATCAACTTTTATAAAATGAACCTGGAAATAAATGACATTTTATTAAAGAACTTTGAAAATAGAAAATTTATGTATACAGCCATGGGAAATTCCATATACATATATATTTTAAATAATGAACTAAATAACTAATTATTAAATTACTGCAATATCTCGGAATCTTGCGTTTTTCAATATAATTAATACAGTACTAGGAGAAATAATGTTAAAAATTTGTATATGCAAATAGAAAAGAGTTATTAATCGAATGCAGTAAAATATATGCAGGCTGTTATTTTTTATAACTTTTTCAAAAGAAATTCATCATTAATATTGCATAGTGAAAAAATATAAAACATTCTAAATTTAAGTATTTTTTTTAGTCTTTCGAAGTAAAACACACATATAAAAGATCAGCATTACAGGATTAATATGTAAAGAACCCTTAACCCTTTAACGGGCGGGGTTCACAAAAAAGGACACCTAATTTTAATTCCAAAACTGACAAACGGCACGAAGAATATTTAATTGAAATTTTCTTTTTATTAAGTACCGGAAATAAGCAAGTTTCTATTATCTAATGAATTCGTTTGCAATTTCTGGTGTCAGTCCATTATTTCATCATTTTACAAACAGACTTACTCCGCGCCGGAAAGGGTTAAAAAGTGTTTTCTTCTCACTTTTTTCCCCACATCGGAACATTTAATATTACAACCAATAGTTTTCATTGTCTAAACGCTTTAAAATTTTTATGAGTTATAAATATAATTTTACCGAAGCCTGTGAATAATGTTCTTGCCAAAATATTGATATTTATTTAGTTGTAAAACACATTGTTTTTCTTCTACTTTTTTTCCACATCCTGCCGGAATTTTTTTTTTTTTAATTTCCGAACTGATTATTTTATTCATAAATGTAATTATATCTAAAACAAAATTGTACTGGAACAACTGCTGAAAGTTTTATTTGAGGTATTAAAATTTTAAACCAAATGAGCAATAAAAAGTTTACAGTATTAGTGTAATTATGCAATTACAGTAATACCACTAATTATATGCAATTATTAGTGTACGCAATGTTAGCGTTATGGAATTTTTTTTATCAAACTAATTATCCCCCCTCCCACACACACACACCGAGAAATCTCAAAGTTTATGAACCAAATTCGTACTCGATCATTAGATGAAAAGTTACTATATCGTATTAAAATTTCGGAGCGATTGTATAAAATTGACTTATTTTTTCAATCAAAAATTGCATAATGATAATCCTGTGGGCAAAGGCACGAAAAAAAAAGAAATTCTCCAAAAGTGAATTTTTAAAGCTGAATTTGTATGATTCTGGATTTTTATGATGACTCGTTAAGCGTGTGAATTCGTATTTTGATTAAAAATAACACAGACAGACCGTTAAGCATTAAAAAAAATACAGACATAAACATTTTTGAAATGGTTAATATTGATATTTTGGTATTTTAGTTATTTGGTATCTTGATGAAAAGTAATGACACGAATTTTTAATTATAGGAGAAATCGTGAAAATGATATACGAAAACGAGCGTTTTTGAAATGTTTAATATTACACATTATAAAACCAAAATCTTTATCGCAAACTAACATAAACGTAGATGTGGTTTGGTGCCTTTGGTTTGTTGGTATTTTCACTTAAGAAACCGATGCACAATTTTAAAAATTGCAGAAAAAAAGATTCGAAAAAGTGAGTTTTGCAAGAGATTGTTTTAAGCGTTAATATTCGTATTTTTTAAACAAATTACGAATTTCGAAATGTGAATGAATGTAGATACGGTCTAGTATTTTCATTTATTTCTTACCTTGATCACAAACGTTGATACAGATTTTTAAAGATTGCGAAAGTCGCAAAAATCGCGAAACACTGTAAGGGAGTTAATTTTTTCAAATGGTAAAAATTAATGTTTGTAAAAAATAAAGTATGGTCTTTAATTACGGTTTTACCGTGTTTTGGTTTGTTCGGCGAATGAAAAGTATATAAAACGGGACAGAAACATACATTCCAGGTTTCGTAAATAAATTTTTTGGAAAGGGTTAGTTAATATTAATATTTTTTCGAACAGATTTCGTTGTTTAAAACATAAAAGTACAAAACTTAAGCAATATGTCATTCATTTTTGGTATTTCTATGGTTCGGTCGTAGCGCGTTATAGAATCAGCAAATTAAAAAAAGTCGTACTCACACTTTGCTTCGTTTCTGCATAGCCGCTTCCGAAAACTGGGAACTGAACATGCACTGGCGCGTTTACCAGACTTTTACGTATGGTAGATTATCCTTGCCATACACACACTATACACATACACACACACACACAGACAGACAAACGTCTTTGTATTAGTATACATATTTTCAAGCTATTGGTGCTATCATATTTTTTTATTTGATTATTTTCGGAAGAATTAGTGTAATGAATTCGCTTTTTTCTCTTGAATGTACTTTCAATTGTAACTGATTAATTTAGGAAATACACTGCCAGTATTGGAAACAATAATTCTTAAATATCAATGTCATTTAGGCATACAATAATAGCTCCTTATAAAAAATTATATTTTTAATCTCTTCGTCATTTTCTCCCAGTTTATGCGAAATTTTATGTTGAAGAAACATCTCATAAGTTTAAATTAATTTAAAGTAAAATAAAAAATGAGATTATTTTTTTAATTTAAAATTACATTCTTTTTTTTTTATAAAAAAAAAATAATAATTATAAAATATCTTTCAATAGTGGGTTTTGCTAAAATTAGATTTCAACTTCTTTAATTAATTTTTTCATTTAGACTACAAAGAAATATGAAGTTTTCAAATCAAAAAATATAATGTCAAGTGAAACAAAGAAATGGTATTTAATTAAAACTTATATATCCATACACTCAGTAAAAATTTCTCGTAAAAAATAAGAAATATATACAGTGGCTCAAATTGAAACTCGGATACATAGATTTTCATATTTTATAACTCAATGTTCAACATAAAAAAATAATTTTACTAAAATGTAAAATAGCCTTCATAAAGTAAAGTTTGGATAGATTTTGATTCATCATAAGCAGAAAAAAAAATATTAATCACAAGTATGTTTTTTTTCTGTTTTTTTTTAAGTATAAATAAAGCGAGAAAGCTAGTCTCAATAGAAGTCACACAGCTTACAATTTCGTGTTTTTTTTTTTTTTTTTTTCTTTTAAAAGGCAAAATTTTTCAAATTTTTCCTATCCTCCAAGCTGTCAGTATCGAGATATTGTTGTAATATGCTCCTTGTTAAGTAAATTGTGTTTTTATGATTAAAAATGAGAAGGCAATCTGGAAAAACTTCCCACAGTGGGGTCGTTTTAACGATCTACGTGGACAATATTATTTTCTTGAAGTTTAATTAGGTTTTGCTGGTTTTTCAAATGTATCACTAATAAAACACTCAAACAGTGATAAATATTTGGTTTATTTAATCATATATATTATTATTATTTATATTGTTATTTTTATTTATATTATTATTATTTATATTGTTATTTTTATTTATATTATTATTATTTATATTGTTATTTTTATTTATATTATTATTATTTATAATATTATTTATTTATTTTATAATATTGTATTGTCGTTGAAACTATACATATATTAAAAGTTTCAGCTCAATCGGATAATTATAAAGTGATTTAAAATTGACTTGCAAGATTTGAACTAAAGGTACATACATACACTTCGCATATAGAATCAGCAAATTAAAAAAAGTCGTACTCACACTTTGCTTCGTCTCTGCATAGCCGCTTCCGAAAACTGGGAACTGAACATGCACTGGCGCGTTTACCAGACTTTTACGTATGGTAGATTATCCTTGCCATACACACACTATACACACACACACACACAGACAGACAAACGACTTTGTATTAGTATACATATTTTCAAGCTATTGGTGCTATCATATTTTTTTATTTGATTATTTTCGGAAGAATTAGTGTAATGAATTCGCTTTTTTCTCTTGAGTGTACTTTCAATTGTAACTGATTAATTTAGGAAATACACTGCCAGTATTGGAAACAATAATTCTTAAATATCAATGTCATTTAGGCATACAATAATAGCTCCTTATAAAAAATTATATTTTTAATCTCTTCGTCATTTTCTCCCAGTTTATGCGAAATTTTATGTTGAAGAAACATCTCATAAGTTTAAATTAATTTAAAGTAAAATAAACAAGAACGAAAAATCATGCGTCAAGCATAGATTATGTAACACTTTCCAACGCTTCCAAAATAATTTTACAAATCATACCGTTTAATAAGTTAAAAGATAACATCTAAGTAATCCGAATACTTTTATTCAGCCCTGTATAGGATCTATAGATTTGTATATATACTACATAAGATGTTAAATTTTAGTTCAGTTAGGAAACGCGTAGCAAAATTTTAAAATTCTCCGTCTGGAGTTAAATAATACGGAAATGTGTTCGCGAACTTTTGTGCTTCCCTGTATAGGATCTACAGAATTTATACACACCACATAATAGACAAAAAGCGACTTAAATTAAAATCGCGATCTGTAACTTAAAACGCACTTCCAGGCATTATTGTTAACTTACAGTAGAGAATTCTTTTGTGTGTCCCTGTAAATGAACGATGACTGCTGTACACACACTATTCTGTAGTAAGCCTCTTGAAATACACCTTAGTGATATATATAAATTTCAATGCGTTTGAAATAGGGAAACATTATTTAAATAAACCGCAGACGATTTTTCTCCATAGACGTAATGTAACAGAATTCTTTTGACTGTCCCTGTAAAGTAACTATAAGTGCTATGCACACCCTATTCCATATTAAGCTTCTTCTAATGCACCTTAGTGATATATATATAAATTTCAATGCGTTTAAAATAGTGAAACATTATTTAAATAAACCGTCAATGATTTTTCCCCATAGACCGCAATGTAACGGAATTCTTTTGAGTGTCCCTGTAAAAAAACTATAAGTGCTACACACTTCCGTTGAAATAGGGAACATGCTATAGATAACAACTATAACATATAAAAATTGCAGAGCAATCCGAGCATATTTACGGGAGTTAGAGCACGGACAGGCGGCAGACGGCCATACGGCCAGACAAACCGAAGTCATAAACACTTTTCAACTAGGTTGGAAAGTGTTAAAAATGAGATTGTTTTTTTAATTTAAAATTACATTCTTTTTTTTATAAAAAAATAATAATAATTATAAAATATCTTTCAATAGTGGGTTTTGCTAAAATTAGATTTCAACTTCTTTAATTAATTTTTTCATTTAGACTACAAAGAAATATGAAGTTTTCAAATCGAAAAATATAATGTCAAGTGAAACAAAGAAATGGTATTTAATTAAAACTTATATATCCATACACTCAGTAAAAATTTCTCGTAAAAAATAAGAAATATATACAGTGGCTCAAATTGAAACTCGGATACATAGATTTTTATATTTTATAACTCAATTTTCAACATAAAAAAATAATTTTACTAAAATGTAAAATAGCCTTCATAAAGTAAAGTTTGGATAGATTTTGATTCATCATAAGCAGAAAAAAAATATTAATCACAAGTATGTTTTTTTCTGTTTTTTTTTTAAAGTATAAATAAAGCGAGAAAGCTAGTCTCAATAGAAGTCACACAGCTTACAATTTCGTGTTTTTTTTCTTTTAAAAGGCAAAAATTTTAAATTTTTTCCTATCCTCCAAGCTGTCAGTATCGAGATATTGTTGTAATATGCTCCTTGTTCAGTAAATTGTGTTTTTATGATTAAAAATGAGAAGGCAATCTGGAAAAACTTCCCACAGTGGGGTCGTTTTAACGATCTACGTGGACAATATTATTTTCTTGAAGTTTAATTAGGTTTTGCTGGTTTTTCAAATGTATCACTAATAAAACACTCAAACAGTGATAAATATATGGTTTATTTAATCATATATATTATTATTATTTATATTGTTATTTTTATTTATATTATTATTATTTATATTGTTATTTTTATTTATATTATTATTATTTATATTATTATTTATTTATTTTATAATATTGTATTGTCGTTGAAACTACACATGTATTAAAAGTTTCAGCTCAATCCGATAATTATAAAGTGATTTAAAATTGACTTGCAAGATTTGAACTAAAGGTACATACATACACTTTAAGTTAATATAACATAATGGTTTGCACACTTTTGTAGGAGTTTTCTTAATTTTCCAATACTTTAGAAATGGCACTTTTATTTTTAAAAAGTCCTTCCGGCCTGTACCGGTAGGAAAAGGTAGCTTTTCTATATCTTTGTTTTAAAATTTTAGCTAATGTTACTCAAAACAGTAAGCAAAATGCAAAGAACCCGATTACAGAAGATTCGTTTATACTGAATTTGAATAAGAAATTTGCTAAATTAGTCAACTACAGCCAAGTTGGCTTCATTTATGAAAACTTATTGTTGGTCGCCACATTTTGCGAGAATTTAGCGCTAACGGATATGAATATATAGTTTTATGCGTACGATTGGGAAAATGATTACAAGAATGAAAGTTAATAATTTGCGAGAAATCGCGTTCAGTAAAACTCATAAATTAATCGTTGTTTTAGGTAGCTTTCATTACAAAAAAGTATAAAGCTACCTATTGCACTGTTCGGAGGAAAGCAATTCCGGAAAATGTCGATATATTTTCACCGATCATGACCCCCAGACCCCAAAACCACTCTCCGTTCAAATGTTGATATATATATATATATATATATATCTGATCTATGTCATACGATAACTCTCGTATTTATAAAATAATTTGGATGAAACTAATTGTGTGTATTGAGCTCACCAATGCCTCGACCGAGTTCGTTGGCCAGCTTCGTCCAAAAACTTCGTACAAAAAATTTTAAAACTAAAATAAATATACAAAAAAGTAAAAAATTCAAATTAATTTTTTAATTAAGTGTTAGGCCTTGATACAAGGAAATCCAGAGCATTTTTTTTTGTTTTACCTCTATTTTAAAAAATGGCTGAGATAGAGCAGTTTGAAATTCTAGGGTGGCTGACATTTTGAACCAAGACAGCACATTACAAAAAAAACAACGATTAACTTATGAGTTGTAGTGAACGTGATTTCTCGCAAATTATTTTCTTTCATTGTTGTAATCATTTTCTCAATCATACGCATAAAACTATATATTCATATCCGTTAGCGCCAAATTATCGCCAAACTTGGCGACACTTGGCGAAATATCGCCTAATTTGGCGACCAAAATAAGTCTTTATAAATGAAGCCAACTTGGCTATAACTCAATAATTTGGCGAATTTCTTATTCAAATTCAGTATTAGCGAACATTTTGTAAACGGTTTCTTTGCATTTTAGCTTGCTGTTTTCGAGTAACATTAGCTAAAATTTTAAAACGAAGATATAGGAAAGCTACCTTTTCCTCCCGGTACAGGCCGGAAGGACTTTTTTTAAATGTGCTGTCTTGCTTCTTTTTAAGATAGAGGTAAAACAAAAAATTCTCCGGAATCCTTGTATAAAGGCCTAAAACTTAAGCAAGAAAAAAATTTGAATTTTTAACTTTTTTCTATATTTATTTTAGTTTTAAATCTTTCAGTGGCCGCCATTTTGAAACAAGATGGCGGACCAAGCTGGCCGACGAAATCAGTCGAGACATTGATAAGCTTAATACACACAGTTAGTTTCCTCAAAATTTATTTATAAATACGGGTGTTATCGTATGACATAGATCAGATATATATATATATATATATATATATATATATATTTATAAATAAACATTTGAATGGAGAGTGGTTATGGGGTCTGCGGGTCGTGATCGGTGAAAATATACCAAAATTTTCCGGAATTGCTTTCCTCCGAACGGCTGCAATAGGTAGCTTTATACTTTTTTGTATTGAAAGCTACCTAAAAATGGTTATTGTTTAATATGCTTAATACTGTGTTTAAAGTCTACATAAAATTTGTAAACAAGATGTCGCTTATTTCCAAACAACAATACGTTAAATATTGTGAAAAATATGTGACATATATCCAGTAAATTTGTGTTTTCAAATAAAATAGAATAATCACGACATACTTTGGAACTTACAATAAACTAGTGCAAACGTTGAAACTCCCTTAAACCAACTGACTTCTAGTTGATTGACGCATAGGATGTTTTCGATAAAACTCGTACGGATCTCGACAAAAGAGACATTCAGCTACTAGTATACGCAGTCTTGTTAAATTTCGAGATAATCGAAAAAATGAATTTTGTCCACCTAGTTCATCCAAACGGCCCACTGTGCGACCTTGAAAATTCGTGAGCTTATAATAAAGTATTTTAAAAATGAGTTGCCAGTAAGAGATAGAGCAAAAATATTAAATCAAAGTCATTCATCCATACGTGATGCAAAATAGTGATTTAAAACAAGAAATATCATCGAAAATGAAATTAAACGAAGCAAACGAAAGATTTTTCATATTCTGAAGAGCGCTCAGTCGTACGATAAAACTCCAATATTAGGTGCTTCCAAATCAGCCCTAGGAGCAGAAAATATCGTTGAAAAATAGCTAATCCAGAAACTATAAGATATTTTGTTCAAAGAAAAATATATTTCAATGGACGAGTTCCTATGAAAGAAACGTTTGTTAGTAAGACTAATCGTTTGAAAAGATTGAAAACTACAAACTTCAAAACCTTTTCATTTTGGAAGACAGTTGAAAGTAGATTTGATTTTTTTTTGTTCTGATGGGCAAACATGTCTGTAGAAGGCCAAATGAATAGTAAAAAAAACTTCCAACATGGTGGTGGATCGATTAAATATGAGAATCAATGTCAGACACTGGAGCAGGTACTCTTCATCTCATTGAAGGAATAATAGACAAATGTATTTATAAATTCCGGAAGAAAATGTTAAAGATATTTCTATAAAATTAGGTATTGGGGGTTGTTTTCATTTTTATCAAGACAATGATTCGAATAAAAAAACTTTAAATGTCCATCTGTGGTTGCTTTATAATCGCCCTATGCTATAGATACACTTCATCAATCTCTAGATTTAAAATTTATCGGCGTATTTCCCAGGAAAAATATAAAAAATCATACCACATCCTACACAAAAACTTCAGACAAAGCTTTAAAAGAAGAATGTTCAAAAATTACACTTTATTATTGCAAAAAATTAGTCCGTTCAAACCGGAAAAGATTGAAAGCTATTATAGTAAAAAAGGGTCAATTAATTTCAATCAATTTGAATAATAGTTTTGACAACTGACAGATTAAAGGAGATTTAAAATTTGAAAAAAAAAAAGAAAAAAAAAGAGAGAAAAACTGCAAAATTGTAAGCTGTCAGAGCTCTATTTTGAGATTATTTGTCATCGTTTGTTAAATTTTATTTTTTTAAACTTAATGCAAAAAAGATTTTGCCTTAATGTTTTCTAGATTTATATGCACTCTAAATGGTTAAAAATAAATAATTTATAATTTTGTTTAAATTCGTTTATTTTTATTATATACTACGTCAGAATGCATATAAAATCAAGTGTCCGAGTTTTACTTTGAGCTACTGTATATTTTTTTTCATATCATGATACGTTATATTGAAACTTTAACGATTAAAAATGTTGTATTCACATATAAACATTCAACTACACAGTTAAAACAAAACCCTTAAATTAAAAAATTAATATTTGTTAACAATAACTTAACTCAAAAATTTACCTTGTCATTGCATTTCGATCAATTTTGATAGGAAAAAATCGTCTAAGAATTTAAAATTGTATTATTTATCACCATTAGTGCTATTGGATATTTTTATGTATTTAGTATTAATTATAAATATATGTATATATATATATATATATATATATATATATATATATATATATATAACATACTTATTTATGTTTTCTGTTATTTCGAATTTTTATCTGTTTTATAAACACAATACTCATTAATGTAGTGAAACGTTAAAATTAATTAACCATAAATAGGAAATGTATATTTCATTTTCATCGATACTACTGAATGCACTTTTAATATAAATAGAAAATATTTACTTTTGTCCCAGGTAATTTGCATTATAAGAACATTATTATTTTATAATGACATCGTAGCTTTTAATAAATCATAACCATCTTATTAAACAAAATGTTCTAGAACAAACTTCACAAACAGATTGTTTCATAAATAAATGAGGTATTGGAAAATGTAATTAATTTTATCTATAAGAGGAAAGTGCTCAATTAACGTGATAATGGGACAAAATATGCGTAATATATTTGTGATATCGCTGTCTTTTTTAAATAAATAAGGTAGAAAAAGCAAACATATTTCGTATTAGTTGCTGTTTTCAATTAATAAAGTATTTTCTTTCGAGAAATATTGTACGAACAAAGGATTTGAGTATTTGTTAATTTTACTTTTAATAAAACATATATATAACATATTTAACGGGGTCGAAAACAGTTGCGAAATCACATGTCAAACAACTGATACTGATGTATATTTTTCGCGGGAACAACTGAACTGATTTCAAGATGTTTTTCATATTAGCTTTGGTAGTAGCTATGTTATAATTTAATCTTCTGGCAACACAATATTAATAAAAAATGCAACAAAAGTATATTATGTTTAATTTTTATTTCTTGCCAAATGACCAATTTATAGCTTAGCTACTGGAAAAACTGTTACAATAAAACTACTAACATCACTTTATTAGTTCCTGAGAAAAGGGGCATTAATATCAGATGTTATACTTGGGATTTTGCAACTTTTGTCACCTCCTTAACAAACATAATTTGCGTGCAAAAAAAAAAAAAAAAAAAAAAAAAAAAAAAAAAAACTAAATTTTATTATTAATGAAAAAGAGCAATATATTTATTATTGTTATTATTATTTCATAATAATTTTACATAGACTAAAATCCGTCGCATCATTTAAATTCATCACCCTTCTAAATGTTTGTTGTTATCGTTTGGGAGGCTAGTGCACTTTTAATGATAGTATATTAAAAGACACAATCTGTTTAATCAATAGACATAATTTCATGTTTATATGTAAAACGATTTTAAAGATAAAAATATCTGAAACTTCGAATGTTTTTATTGATTTTCATCGCGTTTAAAAGGCACAAGGACGCTTAATAGTAAGCGTCAAAAAACTAGTACCTATATTTTGGAGGCCAGTGTAGATTTTACCAAGAAATACGACAAACCGTCTTTCCTTCATAAAACATTCGTTTTCTATGACAAAACTGTGATTTAAAAAAAATTACTCCATCATGATGAAATCTTGAAACAGCGTATGTTTAGTTTACAGTTCTGATTTAAAAATTCCTTCTCTTTTTTTTAGAGAAACATGTATTCGTTTACGAATTAAAATTATTTCACGAAGGTGTCAGAGAATAGCGGAGTTAGATTTGAAAACAGGCGAGAAAAACGGGAAAAATCCCCATTTTCCCTTTCTTCTATCTTTACAAGAAGAACGTATTGAATTCATGAAAAATTTCGACATCCGGTATTCAACGGGTTTATACAATTTAGAAGGTCCTGAACACGATTTGACTGTTTTTAGAAAATGTCTGTCTGTGAGTCTGTGACTTTGTCTGTCTGTCTGTCTGTATGAATGAAACAAAAATTTAGAGAAACAAAAATTTAACCTATCTCAAGAACTAATGCACAAAATTTAACAAAACTTTATATTCAATAAGTCCCTGATAAAAATTTAGTGCTGATTAGTTTTTGGTGAAAATCGAATAATTAGTGAATAAGCGCTGCTATGTTGCATTTTTCGCGATTTCCGCAATAGCTCTATCTCAAGAACTAATGCACTTATTTTCATCAAACTATTTTCATCAATGATTCAGTTAGACCTTCACATAAATAGACGCTGATTACCTTTTGGTGTAGATATCCCAATAGGTGGCGCTGCTATACCACTTTTTTCATGATTTTTACGATAGCTATATCCCAAGAACTTATGCACTTATTTTCATAAAACTTCAGATTCTGCTAGATCATGACATAGATGCTTCTTACGTTTTGATGTAAATAGCCCAACAAGTGGCGCTGCTAAAATAATTTCATCATTATTATCACGATAACTATATCTCAAGAACTAATACGCGGATTTTCATCAAATTTCAGATTCTGTTACACGTTGACATACGTTGTTGTTGATTATGTTTTGATCTATATCTCTCAACAGGGGGCGCTGCCATGCTACAATTTGCAAGATTTACACGAATTTAGCAATAGTCATGTCTCAAGAAGTAATGCACGGAATTTAATAAAATTTTAGATTCAGTTAGAACTTGATATAAATTGGTACTCATTATTTTTAGTGCATGCGAAACGTGTGTGAGATAGAAGAAAGTTATGGGATTGACACATGCGAGTAGTTTGTTTTCTTTTCATGAATGAATGACATTTTTAGACACAACATTTTTAATCATTTTTTTTCTCAGGTGGCAACATTTAATTTCAACGATCGAGACAAACACAGATTCGTATCAGAAAATGCTAAAAATGTATTTGAATAAAAGTTCATATTTTTTGCACGAAATAAACATAGATTGTTTTAAATGAAATATGAATAAATGTAGTTTGTTCTAAATGAAAATTTCTGCGCAAGTATACAAAATATATCTCTCAAAAATAGAGCCTAGTGCTTCTTTTGGATCAAAAATCAATCATTTTTTGGAGAGAAACACGGTATTATAAGTAATATTACAAAATATTAACTTTTGTCATGCCATCAAGCTCTGAATATTGTACTGAGCGGTATTTTTTCAATTACTATCCATCGCAAACAGGTAGCATCAAAAAACACATCTATCCATGCAATCTACCTACTTCCAATTCTATACTATTTCCCCTGATTCCACGTACTGTTAATAAATTATTTCTTTTAATATTACACACGCTGTTCGTCTTTGAAGACAGCATGATTTACATGATTCAAAATAATATTTATTTCTGAAACAAATCTTTTGACATTGAATTTAATACAAAAATAAATTCACACATTTTTTTCCGGTGTGTATTAGTTGACTATTAAAATGAATTTATTAAAACATTTTTTCTAGTTAATATGTGATCGATTTTTACAAAAAAGAGTAAAGTAAACTAGGTAGAAATGAGTATATTATTGTAAAAATCGGAAAATCTTGATAATTATGATAAACTGTTATCAATATTCATTCAGTTTGTTTCTGCAGATTTGTCGCACAAATCTGTAAAGTACTACCTAAATGGAAATGTATAAATATATCTAATTAAAGTTTAGGCAGAGGTTTCTTGTTTAGAAACTTTAAAGTGTAATTAATTTCTTAATTCAGATTAATTTAAGTTCCGACTGATTCCGCAAAGTTGCATAACAAGCTAGAAAATAAATTTGGATAGAGGTTCAAAATGTTGATAAATGATATCATCCTTGATAAAAATAATGAATGCGAAATGTGTTGTATTTTCAGTGCAAGCTAGGGTTTCAATATTTTGTTCACAGTAAATTTTACTTTAAGAAAATTGTGCAGACTGAAAACTTTCTATTTATCATCAAAATTATCATTCCACCACTAACATATTTTCCCATCAATGTCAGCATTTTTAAGTATAAATTATATATTTGTTCTCATAAATTATTAGTGGCTTCTTGGTCGCAAATGTGCCCGTATGCTTGTGCTTGATAACTAATGCATTAATAACTCATCCCAATTTTTTTTTATAATTCTTACCTCAATCTAAGCAATTTATAAAAAAAAAAATCATGCGACTTCAAATTTTTCAAACTGACTGAAAATGTATTAAAAATATTAAAAATATTAAAAATAAATGATCAACGCACAATAGCATAAATAAAAAATATATATAATGGCAAACAGCTGTTTCGAAGCCCCTAAAGCTCCATCATCAGTGCCAAATTTAAATGGTTAAAAACCGATTCAAACGTTTAAGCCATGTAAATATGCTTGCGTCTCTGCACACGACCAAGATTGAATGGCGGTGCGTTTTTCAAAAACGTTTTTTGAAAAACTCACATTTTAAACTCACATAACATTTTGAAATTGTTATATCCCCTTAAATGAAAATCAAACTCACTCCACCCTAGGCATTTATTATTTTATTATTTTATAATAATAGGAAACTGCAAATTAAAATTATACACCTGAATTTATTTTCACGTAATTATAATATTGAACTCAAAGCACAAAAAGTATAGCAATTAAGATGACTTATTAAAACGAATTTGTTGATAATAATATTCCTACAGATTTCCGAAAATTTTATAAAGCATCAAATTATTAAATTTTTAATCATTTTTCAATAAAAGTGTGCTATGGGTAATTATTCTTACTTATTGAACAATTTTTTTAATTACACTCATTTATAGTTTTTTTTTGTATTGTTCACCAGAAAAGTGTTGTATATCATAGATGCAAAAGCTTTATTTCAGTTATAGAGATTATCTAATAATAATGTCTATATGGTAATTAAAATCATCTGTCGAATAAAGGTTTTCTATACATTTTTACTTGTCTTTAATTTTTACTTTATCTTTTAATATCGTAGTTTTTTAATGCATTATGGATTTAATATAAATGTATTTCAATTACTTTAAGAGCGCACATTTCAAACAAATATTACTTGTAATATAAAGTTTATTATTATCCAATAAAAGTAAAAGCATGCAATTCCAAAATCTTTAATGTCCTTTCTATCAATATCTGTGCCTCCAATATTGATATCAATTTATCGAGAGTTCTTAATTTTTGGAACTAAACCATTTAATTTTTTTTCTTGGTGCATTATATAAAATGGTAAATTATTTTATGTATATTTAGATGACAAAAATTATTACAGTTATCAATCAATTTATTTCAATACGCACAGCATTCATGTAACGTTCATGAGTAAAAATATTTCATTAAAATGAAGTTAACTCAAGTGTTATCATGTGTTTTTAGTAAACTGTTTAAGTCATAAATCATTTTGGGTAGATATTATTATATATGCTGTTATATGCCACTGAAAACAAATGATTAGTGTGTTATTAACAATGAATTGTTTTGTAACAGTGTTGTTATTTATTAAACTTCCATTCAACACGTATACAGTGTTGACACGTATACAGTGTGACAGTACACAGTGTGTTCAATATTATGGATTTTTTCCCATGTCTGTACTTAAACTCTAACCTTATGAGTGAACTACATACCATTTAAAATACATTTTCTAAACATAACTAAAAAATTTCCGGTTTGATTCAAGTAAAACAAAAACATATGAATCCAGATATCGATTTTATAAAATTATATATTATTGTGTCTTGTTTCTTTGTAATACTTATTTTATTTCATTTATTAATTAAAATTTCTAGTTTAAAGTATGTTTATTGGACTTAAAAAAACTGGAATGTTGGCTGGTGTACCTAAAGATTCAAAATACCACTTCAGTACTTCTAATTATCACATAATACTGTAAAGTCGCAATTTTGATCAAGATGTCTGCGACATAGCACGACTTTTTTTATTCCCTAATTCCGAAGTACCATAATTTCCTCTTGTTCGTAAAAAAAGCAGTTTATGTGCCACTAACAAGCAAGAATTTTGGATGTTATTAAAAAACGGTATCCAAAATCAGCATAGATAATCTTTTTAACATAAAATAAATTTAGCTCGCTGCTAGAAAGGTCATGAAAAAATCGAAGAGTGTGGGAAATAGGATTACAGATATCTCGGTAACTAATTATCCGATCGACTTCATGCATTATGCAAAATTTATGTTTTTTATTGTCTTTTATATTCATTCATAAAATAAACAATTTCGAAAATTTTATATACCTTTTATCAGAACGAATATTTCGAGAGTCCGAAAAAATAGTTACGGGTAATCGAGGTTACTGAAATTCAATAGGCTTCTTCCCATTATTACATACTAAATGCATACCAAATTTCAAGTCTCTATCTCAATTTGTTCGGGAGATAGAGCTTTTAGACACACAGACATACGGATGGCAATTTTTTTTTGTCTAAAAATATGTTTTTCGGAATCTCCAGTGTCTGAAACTTGTAAATCCGTCAAAAAAAAAAAATCGGTTTTCAAAATGATTACAAGACTTACACTATACTACGTATGATGGGTAAGTAAAATGGTGTCACTATACGGTACTTGTAAGACTTACGCATGCCAGTTAGTAGAGTAATATTGTATCATAATTGTACAGATGTCTAATGTTTGAGTGGCTTCGGTAGGCTTCAGGTGGCTTCAGATATCTCGGTAACTCATTATCCGATCGACTTCATTCTTCATGCAGAATTTATGTTTTTTTTATTGTCTTTTATATTTACTTCTTAAAATAAACGATTTCGAACATTTTTATATACCTTTTATCAGAAAAAAGATTTCGAGAGGCCGAAAAAATAGTTCCGGATAATCGAGGTTACTGAAATTCAAGAAGCTTCTTCCCATTATTACATACTCAGAAAATACCAGTCTCTATCTCAATTTGTTCGGGAGATAGAGCGTTTACAGACACACAGACACACAGACAGACGGACGACAATTTTATTTTCTAAAAATATGTTTTTCGGAATCACCAGTGTCTGAAACGTGAAAATCCGTCAAATTTTTTTTTTCGATTTTCAAAACGATTACAAGATTTACCCTATACTACATATAATGGGTAAGTAAAAAAGAAAGGTCTATAATATGTATTCAAAAGATAAGTAAACAACACCTTGTTTTTTTTAATCTTTATTCTATGTTAATATTACATATTATATATTAATATTACATAATAAGCAATAATAAATAAGCGATATAAAACATGAAATGGTATAATATTGAACCATAAACTTCTATAGCTTGAATTACTAACTGGTAAAATGGATGATCCAAACATTGGTAAAATATGGAAGATAACTTTTGTATAATAATGCATCAAAAAGTTGTCTACATTTATTTTTTAAAAACAAAGGATTAACAGATAGTGACCCCCCCTCCATTTAAAGAGGAATGTAGTACTACGAATACCCAAGTTGAACCAGTATTCGAACCTGATATCTCCTAGCATATACCATACCCAACGTTCTAAACAATAGAACAGCGGATGAGGTATCAGCGCTCTCTAATGCAGCCTATTGATAGTGTATATGATTTTTTTTCCTGATTGGTTTGTTTCGTGGGCCGATTCTCAGCGCGAGGGATATAGGCAGCAGGGCCTCTGGGGGACGGGGTCTTTCTAAATGAGCTAAAAGCGTACTTATGGAAGCAACGCTTTGGTAAAGGAAATCATGGAAAACTCAGAACGGTTAGGCCGATGATCGCGACATGGGTTCGAAACCAGCACTGATCGTCTACCAGCTTTCTGATCACAGCCTCTCAATCGTGGTGAGGGGTTTTGATTGGCTGTGGAATAATTTCAATGTTTGCCGAAAGCAAAACCTTATTTTCGAGATTGAACCATAAACAAATAACGCAGTTCATATAATTATGTTACACCATTGAATGTTTTAATTAATTTTATGCAATTTTTGGTCATTTCTTTTGTATAGAAACAAGAGGGTGCGAAAATACTGAACTTTACAAAAAAGAAAAAAACTTTTAATAACATTACTTTATGGAAATATAAATGAAAGAAAAAAGTATCATTTCATAATATATATATATATATATATATGTTTTTATAAGAAAGTATGTATTATGAAATAAAAAATATAATTTCACCAATTATTAGATGGCGTTGTAAATTTGTCTAAAAACTATCATTTTTTTAAATAGTCAAAATATAAAAAACATTATTTAGTGACAAAGTACTGAAAAATGGTTATGAATCAATGAATAAAGCAAATGCGTTAAATTTGTATTGTTCTTTAAGATCATGTCTCTTCTCTGGGTTATCGGGGTATAGTAGGGATAGTGTAAGTATAAATTATATTTTCATTTTATAAAACCAAACATTATTTTATAATAACTTTTTAAGTTGTACCTTTTGTTTATAGCTTCTCATTGTTTCAATGTTTAAATGCTTTCAGTTTTTAAACTGTAAGGTGATTGGGGAATATGGACAAATACTTGAATCTAACCTATTTGTTATTTTCCAGAGATGCCTCGCACGTGCGTAAAGAGAACACGCATGAGATTTGAAGGGTATCACCTCAATGAGAATGTAGATAATGTCAAGAAATGTTTATGAATATATGATGCAGCAATCAGAGTATGCTACGTATCTTAAATTTAGCCATAGTAAATGTTCGTAAATAAACTTCTAAAAATGTCTTCCTTATTTCTTAACCTAACTATTATTACCTATAAAGTGGCAATTTAAGTAAAGAATTTCTCTGTTATTACTCATTATCAAGCAGGGCGGTCGCTCTGCCAAGCCAAGCTTAAAAAAAGGCCTCACAAACAGCGCCAAGAACTGGACTAATAACCGCTACTGCTTACTTACAGAAAGCAACTTCGAAATGTTAAATCGACAAAACATGCCAGATTAAAATATCAGATATCAAATAAACCAAGCCTCGCAGAGAAAAAAACGAAAACTAGAAGAATCTAATGAAGAATTTCTTCAATTAAGACCAAACTCATCTTCATAAGTGATTTATAAACAGAGATATAGATTTAAAAAAAAAAAAAACGTCGAGTTACTTAAAATAGTCACTTTTTTCTTCTCAAACTTTTTTTTTCAAACAACCTACAGACCTTAATATTGGGCAGAATAAAAAAAGGATTACATTTTTGGACAAGTAATTACGTAATCTAAGTGCATTTATAAAATTCAGTGTAAAAAAATATTATTTTTTATCCTTAATTAGCAAAAAACTGTTAATTAACTTGGCGATTAAAAAATTATGCCAAAACAGAGATACAACACGCCAACGACCATGTACCATCTGTATTATAAAGCACAAATCAGTTACAAGTTATAACAACATCTTCTGAAGATATTTAAAAAAAATAAAACTTCATAATTATAAGAACACGCATTTTATCAGACAGTTAAATATGACTGCAAACTGTGGCAGTAATACATGAATGCATGAATAAGTATGAGAAATTGCCAGTCATGGATATCGATCTGGGTGGATCAGTCGCAGAGCGTCAGCACGGAACGCATAAGGTCCCAGGTTCGAGTCCTGGCCCAGGTCAATTTTCCACTCATGTTTGTTTAGTGTATTTAATTGTCTGATAAAATGCGTGTTCTTATAATCTTGTAAAATAAAGTTATCAGACGTAGTGTTTATGCTTTAAAAAATATTTTAAATATATAATTTACGTTTTTAGAAAGATGTTTAAAAATAAATTAGTTTTTGAGGGAAGATGTACCTTCTAAAATGTATACATTAAGCGTTATCGGCATTTAAAATTTCTTTCCAAACGTAAGCAAAATTTTTGAAATGAATTAAATGTGATTCATTTATTTCTAAAATAATAATAATAATAATAATAAAAACACTGTAAAGGACAGGCATTTCGTTCGCAGAAATACCTTTCACGTCATTTTCCTATAAATTAATGAAATCCAGTTGTTAAATTATTTTTGTTTTAGAACTGAAATTTCCATTTAAATTTATTGTAACAGTACAATGTTTAATTGAATAAAATAATGTAAATCTAAGAAATTCCTAAGAAATTCCAAACATGCACGGGGCAACGCAAATATATATATATATATATATATATATATATATGTATTCAAAAAATAAATGAATAGATAAATAAATAAATAAATATCAGCTTTCAGAAATTCTAAAAATTGTACATATATATTAATTACAAGTTAAAGGAGGGTTTAATTCTATATTATTCTATATATAATAGTAATTTCAGCAAATATATTAAATTCCAATGCGATCTGTTTTAAACTTTAAGATAATTTAAGAATACTTTTATTTAATTAAACTTTAAGAAAATTTATAAAAAAGAATGGCGCGTCACATTTCGGGGAAGGGATGGGGAGGGGCGTGAACAAAATTAGGAAGTATAATAAGGCTATCTGTTTAAAGCTTTACGATATTTTATAACACATAACATAAATTTTAAAAATAAAGCCGTGTCAAAAATTATAGGGAGGGGCGGAGCGCGTTTTGCCTACACAAGGGGGTGGGGACACGTTTTAGCGAGTATTAATAATTTTAACGATATCCTAAATTTTAACGATATCCGTCATGTCACATATCGTTACAAAGGGATGTGACCACTTATTCATGTTATGCACCACAGGTGTCACCCCCACATTTTGCGCCCCTCCACCTCGACACTACTCATGTGATATATTGTTCAAAAGGCCTGAGACCGCTTATTCAATTATGTATCTTCGGGGTCCATCCTCCCCTTTCACCCCCCCCCCAAAGGGGGCACTTTTCTAAATTTTGCCGACACCTCTCATGTGATCTGTCGTTGGAAAGGTCTGTGAACGCTTAATCATATTATGCAGGTGAGGGGGTATTTTCTAAATTTTGCACATACCCCTCATGTGATACATCGTTGGAAAGGTCTGTGACCACATAATCCTATTATGCATCTCCGATGTTCATCTCCCCCACTTTGTCCCCCAAACGCGATTAGCTTTCACCACCAGGGGGCGCTTTTCTACCTCTGTTTCTATGCGTCGGATCACGACGGGGTATGGCTCATTCGACTCGACATCGATAGAGCTTTCCGATTTTATTTCATTTTTTCACCACCAGGGGGCACATTCCTATCTCTGGTTCTATGGGCTGAATCCCGACGAGGTATAGCTCATTCGACTCGACGTCTATAGCCTTAACGATTTCAGTGCCCGATGTTCATATAGAGCAGATTGCGCTCTCTGGTGGTGGAAGATGGAACTTGAGCGTGCGCAGCACGACTGCTATACAGTGCCGAAGGCAGCGGGGACCCGTCTCGGAGGTTCGTTTGGTTAGAGGTTTATATTATTCGATGTGCAAATTATGGGAGTATCCGGTGCCGAAGGCAGCGGGGAACCAGGTCGGAGGTTCGTTCGGTTCGAGGTTTTACAAGATTCGAGGCCCCGATGTAAATTAGGGGCCGCTAGCGGGCGAAGCCAGCTAGTGCTAATAATAAAACAGCGTGATATCACGTTTGATTTCAAATGCAGCGCTGACACTCTATGTACGTTTTCCGTTTTTATTCATTTCATGGATAAGTCAGTGATATTTTTTAACGGAGGATAACAAGTAATTTAACAAGCCACATTTAGTATCTTGTTTTTAAGAGTGTAATTAGTTTAATTGAAAAATCTACTGGTATTTCTAGTTAACCCTTTAACCTCTTCTCGAAGAGCGTCCTTTACGGAATTTTTAATCTTTTACCACCGGTTTTTTAAAAGAGAAATTTTCTGCTAATTGAATCGCAGAAATGCTGCCATTAAATAAGGCAAAGCTTACACTAAAAAATAACTGATGGGAATAAGCGAAGATTCTGAACATCTTATGCGTGTCGCTCGTCCCCAAGGGCTTAAACAATGACTGAAAATAAAATGTAATTTTAAATTATTTCTCATGTTTAGATTATTTAAATTATGTTTAATCTATTTAAAAAAAAGAAATGATATCTACAAAAACAACTTTTCAAAAATAAAAAAAGGCAAGCTTAAAAAAAAAAGTTGTGGCTAAAAAATGGTGTGATATCAAATTTCCAAGCTATTATATTAGTTAACTTTTTCCATTAAATAAGTTATCATATATATTAGTCGAGTGCCTACGTATATGTTAATATAAATCATTTTCTCCTGTACTAAATACATTCTAAAAAGTTTCTGAAAATTCAATTTTTTTCAAATATTGCATGTTTGGCTTTTCGGCCATCTTTCCATATTTCTAAGGTCCCAAATGTCTAAAGTAAAAGCGTAATATGTTTGCAATGTAATATGTTTATAACAATTTTGAACTTCAGATTTTAACTACGGACAGATAAATTAGATAAGACTGATATTTTGAGAAATTAATTTTTACTAGTTTGAAATTATTAATTATTAATTAAAAATAAATCATAAGATGAATCTTTAAGATAAGTCATCATTATCTTAACCCTTTTTATCCTGACGGTACTTATAAGTACCACTTTAATAAAACACCTATATATTCGTAATGTGACCGTTTTTCGTAACGGTATTCACAATGGCACAAAGAGTGTATTTCTGACAGCAGGCAGGAGATGGCACATATCCTGTTTCTTTGCATTGTAGGGATTTTACATTTGCCACGCTAAATTCGAAATCCATTTTGCAATAGAATTGACATGCATGTCGTTCTTCATTTCAGTAATTTTAGTGGTTTATTACCGGTTATTTAGTACTATTATTTTCTATTGTTTTCTATTCTCTACAGGGGAACATTTCCTATATTTTATTTGAAGTTTACTATTTGAAATTTACTATTTTATTTTATATCATAGGGTAAAAATTTTATGGTGGTTACAGTTTCATAATTAACCACTAAAACACTAAAAAATTATTTTCCTCTTTCCTGTGTTTATTCTGCACCAAAACTTATCCAATGATGCAAAAATACAATTAAAAAGTAGCTGGAAAATTAATTCAGGATATAAAGGGTTAAGACACAATTTTCAGAGAATTCAAGTCTATAAATGAAACGCTTAAAATATTTGCTTAAATAACGATTTTGAACTTCGGATTTTAACTACGGATTTGGGTGCTTAGAATTTTGTGAATAATATGCAAAGATGGCCGCCAAGCCCATCATGCATAAGTTGAAAAAAAAATTGAATTTTCAGAAACTCGTTAGGATGTACCGTAATTTCCGGCCTATAATCCGCAGCTCAAAGAGTCGTTTTTCGACCCAGAAATTTTATTCAATAATTGTAGTTAAATATTTACAGCGATCTTTTAAGTTACATTTTATAAAATAATATTTCTGAGTCGAAAAACGACTCTTTGAGCTGCGGATTATACGCCGGAAATTACGGTATTTAGTACAGGAGAAAATGATTTATATTAACATATACGTAGGCACTCGAATAATATATATAACTTATTTAATGGAAAAAAGTTAAATAACTAATATCACAATTATTTTATTTTATTTTATTTTATTTTATTTTATTTTATTTTATTTATTTATTTTTTTTAATTTTTTTTTTTACTTTTGAAAAGTTGTTTTTGTAGATACAGTAATTTCCCAACCAATGGGATTATTTGAGTAGAGTTAAATTTTATTTTTGGGGGGAGTAATAAAATAAGCAATAAATGAAACACTTACCAGGAGGCACTTTATTCTATGAAAAATACATTGTTAAAATTAAATGAAAAAAAATAAAGAAATCCGTCCTTTGTAATATCGGTAAGATTTTAAAATTCGAAGATGCAATTTTTATACCCAAACTACTCCGAAAGGGGAATACTATAAGTGTTTAGAATCATTATGTTTAACTAAATAATTTGTTTATTTTCTAAGGAATAAAGCATTTGAATCCACAAACATTTTTCTCATTCTATTCGATACTATAACCAGTTTTCTACATAAAGTACAACAGTTTGATTTTTTATGTCTGTGGTAAATTTTTCTTTAGGCAATTTATACAAACATAATTTTTTAAATGTAGATATTATACAATAAATTTTGACAAAAAACATGACACGTGAGCAAAAAGAGAATAGGAAAAGTATTTTCTCTGACATCATGCAGCAATTTACTACAGTTACTGAACTGATAGAAAAATTCATCTCATGTTACGAAACATGGATTTTTCAGTACGATCGACACATCGCCAAGGCGCAAAAAGCTCGAATGAGCAAGTCGAAACTGAAGTTCATGCTCATATTTTTTACCGATATTTAGTATATTACCATAATTGAGTAGCTAACTCAGGACCAAACAATAAACCGGAAGTACTACATTTCGAGAAAAACCAAGCTGACAGGAAGATTGAAGAATAAAAGCCCAGACCTGGAAAATAACCATTTATGGATTCTGCAGGAAGACAACGTGCTAGCTCTCCCCGTGAAATAGTACTTACCAGACAAGAACATTACTGTTCTCGAGCAACCACCGTATGCACTAGATCGCGTTTCATGCGACTTCTTCATGTCTCTAAAAGTGAAATGTGCTTTATAGGGTACACATTTTCAGTCTGTAGAAAAGGACAAGGCAAAACAACAGACGCTAAAGAGGGTGACACTTGATGGTCTTCAGCACTGCTTTGAGCAATGGAAAGCATGTATGCAGCGGTATAGATAGGGAAATGTAGTATGTTGAAGGGGATATAAAGCTGTTTATAATCAGTTTTCAATAAATCCTAATTTTCAGACGAGTCCCGTTATTTAATTGTCACGCCTCGTTCACTAGATTTCCAATTTTCTGACATTCAAGGAGACATAGTCAGAAAATCGAAATTGTTGGACACGGTTAAGGCAATTTTAGAAACGTTTAGTAACCATTAGTTCATTTTCAGAAACATTTAGAAACTGTTACGCGATTTGCAGTGCATTTTTCCAACCGTAACAAATATTAAACCATTGTAGAGTTAGAGTCCCAATATCCAACAGAAGCGTTAAAAGTTGAGATATAAGTGGCGTCGGTTAAACGAGTTTTTTGTATAACAGAATGTCAGGTAATCGTAAATGTATTGAATTAAAAATGTATTCGATTAAAACATAAAATTAAAGGGTTTCATAATATTAAATGGAAAAGAACTCATTGTTAACCTTTTAATTTTTATGCAGATAAAATCTATAACTTAAATAGGAAACAATACTATTAAAAAAATGTGTTATGTATATTAACAGATGAAAAACTAATATTTTAATTAAAAAAACTTTTTCTTAGTTAAAAATATACAGTTGAAATATGTAAAAGTAGGTTTTCTATTTTTTTCTTAAATGTTATTTATTTATTTATTTATTTATTGTGTGTTTAGGATTATGGTATAAGGAAGCACGTTATATATATCAGGCAGGTTAAAATTATTTTTAATAAACTTCAGGTGGAAAAGGAAACTTTTATAAATTTCATAATAAAAACCACCTTGAATTTAAATATCTTAAAAAAAAAAAAGATGCTACAAATTCAAACGCTAATTTCTTTTACTAAAACTTTAAGAAGTAGAATAAACCTAG
The DNA here is from genome assembly GCA_963931845.1 of Maratus michaelseni. Taxonomy (NCBI): domain Eukaryota; kingdom Metazoa; phylum Arthropoda; class Arachnida; order Araneae; family Salticidae; genus Maratus; species Maratus michaelseni. The sequence goes on along the minus strand of OZ007594.1, from coordinate 93,886,517 downwards.
ATAAAGATTTTAACTTTAAAGTGCATTTTTATTTTTTTACGCATTTTGGAAATTGAATTTTACGCTACTTTTTAGTACCTTGATTATAAATTGCGGAGTAAGTGGGAATTTTTTGTATGGAAACGGTATAAAATAAAAGTATTTTATAATATTTACTAGCTGGAAATAAAAATAAACGATAAAACTTTTTCTTTGTATTTCTTTATATATATCCTTAATTATAATTACTTGCGTTGTTGGAAAGACAACAGATGTCAACATAGTTTAGTAAATTAGTTTCATAGTTGCAGTCTTGTATCGATATATATAATAGTAATCTTATTCTTATTTAATCACAGAATTTCAGGCATCAAATAAGACGGAAATTACTACTAAAAGTAGTGGTACGCGCCTTGTCAGCTATGCAAATAATTAAAGAAAACATCTCGGCATCAGTTGCACGTGTTTTGCCACAAGAAAACGATATATCATGTACCTCTGAAAAATCAATTTACTTCATTTTTTTTTATTCGCTTACTTTTAAAATTTTATTATTCAGTAATACATTACATAAAATTGCATTCAACATTTTGCGCAAGAACAAAAGTTACGGAAAAAAGAACTTCAGATCACGCCTAAAAGAATAGTTAATGTTTATTGTCATTTAACTCAAAACTTTTATTTTGTAGCATCCAGAATATCTTGAAATTTTAACAGCATGTATAGCAAATGAATGTGCTTGGAATAACGTAGAGCATTCGCCCTTTGGTAAATATTAGTTGTACGATTATTCGTTAATTAAAATTAAAATCATTGGGCTAAGTGCAAATATTCATCTTACGTCATTCATGCAGTACTAATATCAGACTCAATGGAGCGCAATGTTACATAATAGGCGCCATTTAAAATATAAATAGATGTTAAAAGTATAAAGAAAAAATTCCTTTCTCCCTGAAGATGTTTGCGGTGCCTGCCGAAAGTGCTTGGAGGATTTTTTAATATCTATTTATATTTTAAATGTATCCTTTTAAGTAACATTGAGTATTTTACGCTTATTTGTCTTTTTAAATGTTGTCCGAATTTGCCATGTTTATTAAATATTAACACATTATATTACTAATACTAATTTTGTTTATATAAATAGATAATTTTATTTAAGTAATAATTTTCTAAGTAGGCAAAAATAGCCAATAAGACTGAATTATATCAGTGTTATGCTCAGCTCAATGCGTCAAATATACATCTACTTAGGACTTTAAATTGATAAAAAAAAGAAAAATCATACGTGAAGCGTAGATTATAAAACATTTTGCAACAAATTAAGAATACTGTAACAAAAATTCACCGATTAGGAAGGGAAGGATGAAGTCTAAGTATACAAGAAATGACCAAGGATGACCGCCCTGGGAACCTAGCTTTCGCTTTAGAGTAAAAGTGCAATGCCGGCATGAAGTGTGTAGCACTTATAGTTTTTTTACAGGGACAGTCAAAAATATTTCGTTACATTGCAGTCAATGGGGAATAATCGTTTCAAGTCCATTTTAATAATGTTACGCCATTTGAAAAATGATGGAATTGATATATAATTATGAAGCGCATTAAAACATGCTTTTTGTAGAATATGGAGTGCAAAGCATTAATTGTTCATTTACAGGGTCAAACAAAAGAATTCTGTTACACATGGTTCTATGGGGAAAAATCGTTTGCAGTGTAATTTAGTGAAATTTCACTACTTCAAACATAATTAAAATTATATGCATTACTGAGGTGCACTATAAATTGCTCTGTTTAAAGTGTGGTGTGCATTGTGTTTATTTACAGGGACACACAAAAGATATCGATTACAGTACATGTACGATAGTTACAGTCTGTGTGATGAGTGCGTTTTTAAATTTAAATAATTTTTTTCATAGTACATGTGTATTTATAAGCTCAGTTCCCGCATAGCATGCACAGTCACAGAGACGTCATTGTGACGTCACTGTGAGTCACGTACGTCACGTCACATCTGTGACCAAAATGACACCACTTTGTAACGTCACACTGTGATCAAAATGTGAACGTCTTGAAGATCTAAAGAAAACTTAAAATAAACTTTAGAACATCTTATGGCATGAAGAAAATTACTTTTTGACAGCTTTAAAAATTTTTGTGACGTTGCAATGACGTCACTGCAAGTCACATAAGTCACGTAAAACCTATGACCAAAATGCCAACACTCTGTGACTTCACGGTGTGATCGGAGAGAGAATTTGGAAAAAAACTCATAAAATATAGAATTGAATTATGTCATGTACCTAAATCATTAATAAAAACATTGTCACACATTATTTAAATATATTGTATTTCCAAAATAAAATAATAAATAAATATTTGTCTACATATATGAGGTAGATATTTTTTTACAATTTTCATTGCCATTTTCATGAAATTTAACAAAATATACTATATAATACACAGGTAAAAATCCTTAAATAGAAATTTAGTAACGTAGGAAAGTTTTGGCGGAAAGTAATTCAGAAATAGATCTCCAATTCTAATAAAACTGTTAGCGATTTAGAGATTTGTTAGCATTTTAAATACAAACATTTAATTTTTTTTCCTACCACCGCATAGAACTCATTTGCTAATTTTGTGATACTAAAAATATTTTAAAAATCTCCAATCTCTTATTATTTTGAGGGGCCACTCAACCCAATCATCAGCTTTCTGTTTAAAAAGTGAGGACACCATTTTTGCGAGTTCGACATCGGGGGTGCTCGGGGTGACCGTTGAACGCGTTCAAGATTTTTCTTGTACTGAATATTTAAGGTGGTTCTCAACTGACCTGCTCCACAACGCGAAGCTTTCTGACATAATTTCTGACTCATTTTTAAACGCAAAGGCATAAAATGGGCAGGACTGACTATGGAAGCAATTTGGAATCGAAATGAGTTTTCCATTTTTTGATAAATATATTACTTATCGAGTTATAAGCAATTCGTGTCACGTGACGACTGGTTTTTCTCTTTTCTTTCCCTGTTACGTCGGGTCTTTGGTTCAAAACGCTGACTTTGACATTCTTTTCTGAAAGATCTTCTGATTTTACTAAAAAATGGAAAACGTCTTTCAATTACAGAGTTTCTGAATAAAAACAAAAGCTAATTTCATGCGTTTCCGAACAAAAACGAATTAAAAATATGTCATAAAGTATATGTCATTCCTATAGCAATTTATTCCAAAACTGGTCAGTGCTTAATAAGATATCACCTCTGTTAAATATATTGCTCTTTTCAATAGAGTGTAAAAAATGAAAAAATCGTATTTAGGAAATCTGATTGCAGAATAGTATTTATATTTATGTCGTAATTATTTTATAAAGACTATTAAATCCATTTTTATTTAAAATTTATGTTTACTTTGGACGCCTAAAACAAATGCAACTGATTAAAAAATATATAAAAATTTAAATTTTCACAGCTTATTTCCAAGAATACTAAACTCTCTCATATAAAAACAGAATATTATAGTTTTATTAGAAGTTATTTGTCAGCCATATAAACTATAATGCATTTGAAATGTCTTTATTTAACTGTTTTCTTTCTATTCTTTTTCTGGAAACACCTGCTAGATGTTACTTTGTGGTAAACATTACTGCTCAGATCGTGATCGCAGATGTTGAGGGCAGACGATTAATTTCATCGGCGGATTAGAGTGTGTGGTGTTCTTTTAGTTTGTGGAAGTATATTGTGGAATTTATACCGTTAAAGTAAATTAACGTTTTAAAGTGAATCATCCATTTTAACCTATCCTTATGTCTAGCTGGGTGCGTTATTAAGGTCTGCGTGCGATATTTGATATCTCAGATCTATGAACACACCTAAGCTGGACACTTTGAAAATTAAAGCAGTGGATTTGAGTCTCCTTTTCAATGAAAAGGAAGCAGTCAACGACCATTAAAACTTAATCCCTAGAACTGGTGGTTTTACTTATAGATTAGCAGGTAACATTTAATGTCTTCGCAGTTTTGTTAATAGTGCATATTTAGTAATGGTACATTAATAGTGCATTATTTAAATGTTAAGATGTTTAAATCTAATTTTTTTTTAATCACTTGTATAAAATTTTATCTTTAATGTTTTAAATCGTTTTAAATAGAGAGTTTCGAAAAAAGCTTAAAGTATTTACTAACAATATATATTCTAAATGTAAAGTGTTATCTATAACGAGGAATGTATTTATATTTTGCGTTTTTCAGTTCAGTTTTCATAGTTATTCATTGTAATTAAAAACATTGCAATTTTTAAAACTATTAATATTTGATTTACAATTTGAAAATTTCTTAGCTTGTGGAAGTTTTGAGAAATAATTTTCTGGTATATTTGAAATAATTCCGACAATTTAACTCATTACAAATTTAGTTGTCAAGATATGTCAATATTAGGTGCAAACAAGTTGGAAATTGTACGTCAAACGTTACAAACGAGGTGCGTTCGTACGCACGTTTTAGAATTAAATTCATGATATCCCGTGCGTAGAACGGGTTAAACAGCGAGTTAAGTATATATTTTATGACACTGTTCATACAAATATCTTAACTAGTTATATAAATATTCAGATATATATGTATCAGCTAGTTATATAAATATTCAGATCTTGATGATTTTTAATTCTGTGAAATGAATTATATCGTCTGCAGATTAATTTCTGTCATAAAATAAGTATCTCGGTCGCTTGACGATTAAACTTCGGAAGCTCCTATAACAAAAAAGCACCGATTTAAAAAAAAAAAATTCAAATTTCTTAATAAATATTTTTATTAATATCTCCTAAAGTTTTCATTCGATTTTAATAAAATTTGAAATGTCTCGACAAAATTCTGCAAAGATAATATATTTTAAATTGCAAATCATTTGGTTGGGTAGTTTTTGCGTTGTTATATGCGGACAGACAGACAGACGGACAGACAGACAGACGGACGGACAGACGGACGGACCAAACGACGACTATAGGTGCTACGTATTTATATAATTACGAACGCACCTAAAAAATAATGAATATTGATGAAACAATAAAACAGCTATTCAGTTAAGGTAAATTTTCCAGTTATGTTATCGAATTTTTTCTATAGTAAAAATTGATATTTAAGCTCTGCATTTAGTATTCTATCAAAAACTATAAATAAAATAATTTGTAAAGAAAAAGAAATATTTTTTTTTCTTTGCGTTTATGATCCGAAGTTTTAAATTTCATTTGCTTCGAAAAATGTTTTATTGCTTGATACAATGTTTATTATTTAATAATATCGCACAATAGGTAGATCTATTATTTAAATGGATTCCTAATATAAATTTTTCACAATGCTTATTTAAAAATCTATACTTTTATTTTCATTAAATTTGTAATCAAATCCAAAATAACTAATTTCTGAATTCATTTTTATTCGGAAACACATGAAATTGGCAGGTGTTCTTATTCAGAATATATGTAATAGAATGGCATTTTCCATTTTTGACAAAAGATGTTTCAGAAAACACTATCAAAGTCTGTGTTTTGAACCCAATTTCCGATGCGCAGCGTCAGAAACGGAAAAAAGTGACCAAAATTGCTCTTAAGCATTTCATTTATCTAAAAATGGAAAACGCTATTCATTCCAAATCGCTTTAATAATCAGGCATGCAAGTGCCAAGCGTTTAAAAATTTGTTCATAAATGTGTCAAAAAGTTTCGTGATACTGAACGAGGGGAAATATGGCAAATTTACACATTTAAAAACTTCAGTACTTAAAAGCAAAATAGCATAGTTTTAATTATTGTCAACATTTTTGGTGGTTACATAAAACAAATGGAAGTCGAAGTTATTTTTAAAAGTGGTTATTTGCACAATAGAATTTCATATTATTAAAATATTTAATTTTATTATAATTTTTAATGGATTCATCTATTATTTTTATATTAGTATGCGTTTTGTACATTTATAATTTTCTTGTTTAACGGCTACATTAGCCGGTTTCCCAATCAGATGCAAAGTTTTAATTTGAATACGAGTTGCATAAAAAAAATGATTTCCGATCCAATCCTTATCGTCGATCTTATCCGTATTTGGTGAAATCTTGTTATCCGAATCTATGCGAAATCATTTATCAGGTTCGGTCGGGTTGTGGGCCTACAGAATTTTTGTTGTTGTTGTTGTTGGGTTAGGGTAAGATTACGGGTTGAATGTAAATATAGTTTCAGTCAAACATCATTCATGTTCAAGTAGACATTCAATCATGTTCAAGAAGTATATAACCGGATTCGTGCATGACTCTAGATCCGAGCCGACATCAGAAATTGTATCGTAACACAATTTCTGATAAAATCTGGTTACTTGGTCGTATGCAAGATTCTATTCTGAACAAGACTTACAGTAAAAACATTATACCCGACTCGGGTCAGATCGGGTTCACGAAAATCAGGTCACACGACAACTAATCCAAATCTATTCTGTAGCCAAACAAATCCAAAAAGATCGATCCGAAGTTTCTGGATTGTATTCGGGTAAAATCTGGTCACCCGACCCGGTGCAGTGTCGTCACAAACGTCACAAACTTGAACCATAAAAAAATTTTGATCCGAACAATCCGTATAGGATTCGGGTAAAATCTGGTCACCCTATCCGATGCAGATTCGTCACATTTTTCACATTGAAGTCGCACGGTGACTTCACAAAGTAGTCACATTGTGAGGTCACAGAAAGCCTTGAAAACGGCCATAACGACCTCGCATTTACGTCACAGTGACTTCACAAAGTCACAGTGTGACTTCACAGTGACGTCGCCGTGATGTCACCATGCCTTACGGGTTGTTCATATACAGCGCAAGCGAATCCGCAAGTATTACAGACTATGGGATAGAAGTGCTTAACGGTAGTCTTTAATTGCGTTACGTATTTTCCTGCTGAACTATATTTAGTAGACTAATAGAAGTTTGTAAAATATAAATTCATATACAGGGCTACGCAAAGAAAAAGATACATTGTCGTTTACGGTTGGTAATTGCTGCGAGTGAGTCTTAAGTTGCATTTTTGCTTAATAGGTGGTATGTACAAAAGTCTTCAGATAATATACAGGGCTGTACAAAAGATTTCGAGTGCATTTTCATCGATTGGCGAAAATTGCTAAATGTGAATATTCTAACAGAACTAAATTTTATCATGCCATCTATCCACATCTATTGATCATATACAGAGCTGCATAAAATAATTCGACTACTTTTTTGACACTGGAAGGTAATTTCGAAAACTGTATTTTTCAATGTTGTAAATGTTTTCTAAACTGTTTACTTACATATCTTCTTTCACCTTATTTAACGCTAAAGTTTCGTTACAGTTTTCTGGCTGTGTTGGAAAGTGTTTCATAATCTATGCTCGAAGCATGATTTTTCGTTCTTGTTTTTTATCTTTTGTGTCTGCAAGTATGTGAAGTAATTTGTTTTTGATAAAATCAAAAGTTACTGGCCGATTTTTTCTATTTTTAGAAAAAAATTAATCAGCATATGAATTTGCGTGTATATACAAATTTTAAAATCAGTATCTTATATAGTGTAAAAAAAATTATAGAGCCCGAAAACTCTGTACTTCTCCATTTCCTTTTGCGGTTTGTTTCAGTTTGAGTGTGAAAATGATAGCCTTCAAAAAAAAAAAAAAAAAAAAAAAAAAAAAAAAAAAAAAAAAAAAAATGTGTCTTTGCAAGATAAAATAATTTTATTTGAAAAGGAAAGTTAATTATCTGTTAATTAATATCTAGAGAAATTACAGATGGATTTTTTTTTTTAAATTTTGGTATTTCGGAATTGGAATTTCTTTCTATTTAGAACTGGAAATTTTTGTGTTGATGGACCTAAAATTTTTTGTTATATTGACGTGTTTTGTAAAAGCGTACTTAAAAGTGAGTTTGGATGTGGAAAAGTGAGTAAGCCAATTTTTTTTTTTTTTACTCACAGACCCCTTTTTGCGGTTTTGATATTTCTTGTGCAACATTTTAAGAAAAATATTGCATTTTAGAAGCGATGTTTAATGAGTTTTTAATTAATATTTCAAAATATTAAAATTCTTATTTGCAGATGCATCAGGACAGTTTTTTAACTCACCTAAAATTCAGACTTCTAGGTGCGCTAGATTTTCCTAGCCTCCGCACAGACACACACACAGAGCGAAACTTTCTTTTATTAGCATATATATTGTATTGAAATAGAATGTACATGGTGGTAATATATGGGAATAGTTCTGTCTTTTAGAAAACTGTAGTTTTATATACTGTCTAACGTAATATGTTGTTGCTACTCTAGATTATGATTATTTTACATTTAACTGTTTTAAGTTTATACTCTAAAGGAAAGATGTCTGGTTTGTGCTTTTAAATAAAAATTAAGAAAAGTAAAACGTGTTTTGAACTTTTATTCAGCTGGTAATATGATATTTTCCACTAAGTTTCACTCTGCTCTGGTTCGTGTTTAAGATTCTTAACATCGCCTGTTATTTATTTTTCGTTTTACATTTATGTCTTAAAATTAATTACAACGTTTTCTTTAACTTGTTTTTAAAAAGGTGACATTTTTACAAGAAAAAAAAATAATAGTGACAAAAACACATGTTACTTTTTCTCTATAAATAAGTTTAAGAAAATTTGCCTGTCAAGTATATTCAGATTTAGGAAGACTAAGGAAGTTGATTTTGAAAAATCTTAATATTTTTATTTTTGAAAAATAACTTTTTTTATTCATAAAAAGGGATGTATGACAATGTTGGGATAACCTATTACGATTAAGCTTGTATCGATAAAAACTTGACGTAAAATTAAATATGATGATGAAATTCACTTGCTTTTTATTCTGCATATATATATTTTATTTCCTAATTAACGTTGCATTTTTATTTTTTGGAAAAATATATAGAATTGCTTTTTTCACGATAAATTTATTTCGAAAACATATTAAAAATTAAAAAGGCAAAACAGGAAAAGGAAATCACTTTAAATAATGTATTGCCGAACTCTTGATTTACGTATTTTAGGCTACATTCAAATGTCGATTTACGGATAAAGAAAAGTTAACGTGCAAATATCCCCTAACATTAAGCAATAGATATTTTAAAATCTATTCATAAACTATTACATGATAGATGTTAGTAATAATTTATAGATGTCCATAACATCGACTGTAAAAGTTCTATATGTTAAATATGTAAAATGTGAAATATTGCTTTTTTATTTATTATAGAGGATATTTTTATCTTACACTAATATATAGGATAACCTCTAACATAGAAAGTTTCTATAATACGAAATTATTCCTAAAAATGAACGCAATTGTGACACTTTAGTACGAAGATTAGAATTCATTATACGATGTATTTTTGAAAAGTAAAGATACATCTTAGACAGCAGGAAAAAAAGTTTTAATCTGCACGTTGGCAACACATATTATAAACTTGAACATTTGACCTTTCGCTCTCAGTCATTCGTTATTTGTACGGCGAGTCTGTTTCGTGTAGCACGTTTTTATAATGGTTACGGTAATTTAGAATACCGCCAAATGTGAAGTACGTTCCGTCATACGTTTTCTTCATGCAAAAAGTGCGCATCCAGTGGATATTCACAAATATTATTTTCATCCATGGGAACATTATGAATCGACAAAATGTAAAGAAATGGTGATGTGCTTTCTCTTGTGGTGGGACCAATCTTCATGAAGAACCCAGAACAGTTAGGACATCTGTGATCTCTGATCTTGCACCCAGCGACTACCACATATTCCTTTACCTGAAAGAACATATTGCAGAGAAAAACTTCCACGATGATGATAAAATCAAAATCGAAGTTGAAATTTGATTACCCACAAGTGGCGATAAGCTTCTATGTGGGATACAAAAGCTTGTGCCCAGTCTTAACAAACGCTTGGAGAATGACGGCATCTATGTCGAAAAATAAGGCATACACCAGTAAGTAATTTTTAATGGACATTTTATCAATTAAAAGGTTTTTGAATGAGCATGCGCCATCATTGTATCTTTAATTTTCAGAAACCCCTCATATTTTGGAGATTTCAAGAAGCACTTATAAAAACAAAGTTTTTGATTTGCTACCACAGATTTTCGGAAACGTTTCCGACTAATTTTTGTACTCTTACTAAGTTTTAGCTAACAGGAAAATTACTTTTAGGAATCTATGAATTCTGAATTAAATATTTCCAGCTGTGTAACTGGATTTATGCACGCAAGAGTAATAAAATAATGTTAATGTTGTAGATTTGTCAGGTTTTTCTGTAAAACATGTCTGTTGAACATTGAAATATTTATTTAAGAAATGAAAGCATTCGAAAAACGTATATTCGGATATATTTCTGAAAATCAGTGTCAGCAAAAGAAACATTGTTTTTATAAATGCTTCATTCAAACTCGAAAATATATAATGTTTTGAGGTTTCCAAAGATAATTCTAAATTTTAATAAACTAAATTAATACATTCGTGCTTTTTTTTTTGTGGCGGGGGAAGAAGGATGAAGAAATATCGCATTTAATCGTCTATAATGCGCATTTTTTTCAACAACAGAGGGGCGCAGTATATCTACAAAATATTTCGGAAATGATATGATACCACAAATACTAAATAACTGCACGCAACACGTAAAAGTGTGACATTTTTAATAACCAATATGATGCAGGGACCGTATAAAATTTCATTAATAGTAACTTTTTAAAAATTAATGGCACAACAATTTCATCAACGAAATCATAATCCCTACCTCATATTGAACATTTTTACAACTTACATTGTACGTTCAACAGGTAAAATAATCAAGCGTGTTTCAAACTTTTAAGGACACCTCGTACATCTTATAAAATAAAAAATAAAACTTGTGTTATAACCACGAGCAGGGAAGACCGAGCTACGCTCGGTCAAATTTAAATTTGAGTTCAATTATCATGACCCATGACCAAAATGACCCAATAATTGAATTTTCTCGAACATGTGACTTAGCCCAACAGTATTCTCGTGCCCGAAAACCATAGGATGCAAAATTTAGTGTAAATAGTCTGAGCCATTTTTAAGATAAAATAGCTTGACCCATAATGACCCATGACCAAAATGGCCCACTAATCGAAATTTCTCGAACATGTGACCTAGCCTAATAGTCTTCTTGTTCCCTAAACCTGTAGGGTTCTAAATTTATTTCAAATCCTCTGAACCGTTTTTAAGATAAAATAGCTTGACCCATAATGACCCACTAATTGAATTTTCTCGAACATGTGACCTAGCCCAACAGTCTTCTCGTGCTCGAAAACCATTGGATGCAAAATTTAGTGTAAATTGAGCCACTTTTTAGATCTTGACCCACAATGACCCAGAAATGACCCACTAATCGAATTTTCTCGAACATGTGACCTAGCCCAATGATTTTCGCGTGCCCGGAAATCGTAGGATACAAAATTTAATCAATATCGTTTGAGCCGTTTTTTAAATAAAATTAATTTGACCCGCTTGACCCAAAAATGACCCACTAATCGAAAGTTCTCGAATATGTGACCCAGCCCAATAGTCTTCTTGTGCCCGAAAATAGTCGGATACAAAATTTCGTCAAAATCGTTTGAACCGTTTTTTAGATACAATTAGCTAGACCATGGCCCAAAAGGACCCAAAATGACCCACTAATCGAATTTTCTCGAACATGTGACCTAGCCCAATGGTTTTCTGGTGCCCCAAAACGGTAGGACACAAAAATTCGTCAAAATTGTTAGAGCCGTTTTTAAGATAAATTTTACATATATATATATATATATATATATATATAACCACACACAAGATTTGCTCGTATTAGAATATATGATATACAGCTTGGAGCATTAATAAAATATGGTTAAAAGGCAGCTTTTTAAAATAATTTTTTTTATATTGTTCTCATCAAATATACCGGATTCGTTAAATTTCTATTACCACGTTAAAAATTAATTAGAAAAGAACAAATATTTAACGAAAATTGGGCTTTCCAGAAATAGGACAATGGAAAAAATCCAAAAGTCAGCGATAGAAGGCGTTGGCAGTCAGTCTAGGAAATAAATTTATGCAATTCCGGCGATGAACAAATCCCCGCGAATTCTTCATTTGTTGCCGCCAGCATGCTAAAATTACAAGATACAGAATTGTTTATTGAACTTTTTACATGAATAGGAGATGAGAATGCAAAGCCCTACGAAGACTTTAGACCGGGAAAGGACTTTTAAACTCGGGGGATACTGAAATTCTGATATGGACGTTGTCCTGTTATTTCATCCTGATAATTGAATTTTATTACAAGCTTCCTTTCACATATCTGCTTCATATTTCCCTCTATCGATGACGTTTGTACCTACAATTTAAAAAAAATCGCTATCTTTCTTAATTAATTCGTTCAAAACCGTATTTTTTTTATTATTATTTGTTCTTTTAATTTTCGTGTAACCTGTAACGAAGTTTTGATGCGCCCCATACAAATTTTTACATTAATATATAGTTCTTAAATCTCATAGAAAGATATATTTTAACAATATTTTATAGAAACCGGAATAAATATAATAGTAATTTTATATTTAAAATGGGTAGATCTCTAATTAATATTGTATAATTTTAACGGTCACTTCAATCATGTTATCAAGCTGTATCAGAAACGGCTTGAAAATCATAAAAATATAATAAAAATAAAATAAAATGTTGATAAACATTCGTGCTCTATATTCAACGCAAATAGGAAAGCTTTTGTTGTTAAATATTCAGTGATTGGTGTAAAGTTCATTGCTTCAACATAAATATAATTTTAACCCTTTCAAAGGCGACTAATTAATTTTATTCCCTTACTGCTAAACTTGCACCATAATATTTGTTTAAAAATTGTTTTTATAATGTAAGTGAAGAAAAGCACTTATTTATTCATTAACCAGTTCGCTCGTAATATCTGCTGGCAGTCAATCATTTAAACATTTCACCAATAGAATTTCCTTTACTTCTGAAATGGTTATGATGAATATAAGCCATTTGCATCTAATAACGTTAATTTTTATAATCAGTTGTTCTGTTCCCAATGTACATTACCTTACCCCTCAGCATAAGCGATGGAAGAAGGGGGGGGGGAGGTAACTAATTTAATATTAGTAATAACGGAAAACAGAAAACTAAAGGATAAAATTAAAACACATCGACAAAATTTCTCAAAAAAAAATTATTGGTAAATAGACTGATATTTCTTTATAATCAGATTTTTAAAATTTACGTGAGATTTATTTTGAGATAGCAGTGACATAATGACATAAGAGAAAACAAAGTGATAAAGCCATAACATAACCAGGGCTGTAGTTGGTATCTGAACGTGCACCAGCCCAGCTACCCGCCCGGGGTTGTTTTTTTTTTATAAAAACCTGGGTTTTTTACAACCATAAGGTTTGTAGTGGTTAGCTGTCCGGGTATCCACCCAGCTACCCGCCTAGGCTGGGGTTTTTACAACCCTGAAAATAACTACTGAATTGTGATTGTTTCGATGACGAAACCTCAACAATCAAATGCCCAGACTGCATTTATTTAAGTGAGTAACCATTGCCGAAAACAAATTGAAATGTTTTTTGCAATAAGAAACGGCGAAGTTCTTGTAAAAGTACTATTAGACCGTCTATCCGAGCTCTTAATTACAGAAAAACGAGTGAATGAAGTGCTCTGTACAGACTGTCGCTTTCCACATGGGAGAGAAATAGAAGAAAGTGAAGTAGTTGCCTCCACAGTAGAGAGACAAATATTTCAGACCCCGGCCGCAACACCCGCTACCGAGTCGAACAAGGGGATGCAAATGTGTGAACCTGTGTTAACCAGTATACATACGGTTACGAAACACTCCTATGTCAATCTCCATCCTTAACGATATGACTAGTAAGTGCCCGCTCACTTGATCTATAGCCAGTAGCAGATTGATGCAAACGGGACCAACATGCACCTCCCGTCTACCTGAAGCAGAGGCAGGGCTACACTAGATACCGGGCTTGCTCATTCATTATCATGACGTCAGAAAAGGTGGCTGCACGCGACGAAAGACATACTGCGATGGGCGCAAAGCGATGGGCGCAAAGCGATGGGCGCAAAGCGATGGGCGCGTCGCTTTGTACCAATCGCTGGTCGCGGTCAGCCACTATTTGTGACGTTTTGAGAGTGAATGAGCAAGCCCGGTATCTGGTGTTGCCTTGGCAGAGGCCAAAGCGGTGTATTTATTTCCCTCAACTGCTTGGTTCCCCTTTCCAGTGACACTGGTCGCTACGCATGACAATCACGTGGGTGGTTTCGAATTCTACATAAGTCGATATAGACAGGATGATATCGGCTTATGCAGAATTGCCCTCAACTCGACAGAGGAAACCACTACGAGAATGAAAAAAAAGATAAAATTATAGACAAGAGATAATAGTAAAAAAATTAAAAAGACAAACATAGCTCAGGTACCCTATAGAAGGAATTGCCTGAGGGAATAATATAATCAGTAACATATACACTATGATTTAACGATAAAATTATTTTAATGGAATTCTTTGATTTAAAATATTACTTTTCGCGTTGTTGCTTCATGTGTTTTTGTAGAATAAAGTTTTCCCTTTTAAAAAACAATGTATATTTTTCCTATTAAAATAAATATCTTAATAATGCAATCGGTGTCATACACATTATAATGTAACGGTACATATGTTTTTTAATTGAATTCTTCGATTTTAAATATTATATTCTGTGTTTTTGCTTTATGCATTTTTGTACAATAAAGCCTTTAAAAAAATATTTTGATTTCATATTAAAATAAACCTCTTTTATAATGTAATCGGTAACATATACAATATAATGTAACGATAAAATATTGTAGTATTTGATTTCTTCGATACCGATACATTACTTCCCGTGTTCTTTTCCCATGCATTTTTGTAGAATAAAGCCTACATTTTAAGAATACAAAGCTCTTTCTTCTTATTAAAATAAATCTTCTAATAATATAAATTGTACAAATGATTTCTCTCAAATGAGACTTTTTGTTCAATAATGGAAGTTGAAATTGATTGCGGGAGGACTAAAACAGAAAGCATGTTTAAAGTTTAAATCACTCTTCGGATAATAGATTACTTTCTCATGTACTTAAATTAGATACGAAAGATCTCCTTCCTTATTCTCAAATGATGTACTTAGATACATGATAAATCTCTGAATTCAAAATGATATCCTTGATTGTGGCAAATCAATTTTTATTTTGCCTTTGTTTAATGCATATAAGAAATTGGCTCATCTTTAAAACAGTAATTCTGAAAGTTTTTACAGTATTAAAAGCAAACTAATAAAGGGTTTCAAATTTCTTTTACGTTTTAACCCAAGAACTCAAAATTAGGACGAATTTGCACCGACCAACGTTTCAAATGTTGGCGTTTTTGTTTTCGAAAACATGCTTTCATTTATTTACCTTTTTCATTAACAAAATTAATTTTTTTATAAAAAATAAATATCCCAGTTCGATTTCTCATTACATTTCGTATAGGAATCATATGTTGCATTTCATTATCACTATATTATATGCACTATATTATATCAACAAAATTATATGCAATTGAAGTTGTGGAATCCCAAAACGCAGACTAGTGAGCGGCTGCTGAACCAAAGTGTGGAGTACACGTGTTGATTATCGTAATTAATGCAACAGCATCCAATCATATAGCATTTTGAACATATTTGAGATTATTCTGTAAGACAAGAACTTTATTGGCAAAATAAGTGATAAATGGTATTAAATGTTTCTTTCTAAAACAAATATCCTATTATAGCCAGTGGTGTAGTCGAGGGGGGACGCGGGGGGACGGCGTCCCCTCACTTTTTTATTTTATGTCGAGCGTCCCCTTACTTTTTATTTTCAAGGGGGACGCTAGAGACGCGAGAGGACGCCATCTTTTCAAACTTACTAATTTTTTTTTTTTTAATTATGAGCACACCAATAAATCAACAATTTTAAGAAATAAGGCATTGATTTTTAATACTTTTCAACAACATGGAAAGTGTTTACGGTGGCAGATCGCTTGTCTGTCTCCATCTGTTCGCATTCTACTTGTAACTTCCAAAAGTTTGCTTGAATTTCGACAAAATTTTATGTATATTTTTTCAATGTAGCCTTATCACTATTGTGAATTATGTGTATAGCATCAGTATTTCGTTTACGAGTGATCAAAAAAGAGTTCTTTCATATTACTGTTTACTGGGCGGAGATTGTTTGAAATACACATAAATGAAGTAATGCCATATGGTATTGAAATTCGTTACAACATATTACCTATCAAAAATAGCATTTATCGTTCGTTTACAGGGACGTTAAAAAGTATTTCGAAACACCATGAGCTATTAACAGTAATTGTTTGCAATGCATATGGAAAACGGTGCACGAAACATTTATAGTTATTTTACAAGGCCAAAGAATCCGGACACATTGTCAGACGTGGGTTCAGTTGCTCGAAACGTGTTTTCGATTATATTTTGTATTTTTCAGCTGAAGAAAATATTTATTTGCTAAGTGATACGTAAATGATATTCGCATACAGGGCCACACAAAAATAATCCAAATACACTACCGTCATGACCGGATGTTTCTTTAAATGCGTTTTGCAGCTGGTTTAAATTTTAGTGCGTTATGTGATGAGCATATGATCATTAATTTCTATACATGACCACTCAAAATAATTCGAATGAATACGTTACCATTTATAGATAATTATTCCTTGGTATGTGTTTAAACTGAACGAAATTATATTTTCGATAAAAAAAACCCCGCTAGACATGGTTTTCCTTCACACATTGTTGCACCAAATTAATTTTACAAACATTTGTGTGTAATGAAAATATAATATATATTGGCAGGTATACAGTGTCTCTGTGTATTATAAAAGTTGAAACGCACTTTAATTTGTTAACTGCTGGAGATAAGTAGATAACGTAAATTATAAAAAAGTTTAAAATAAAGTAAACAAAAAATAATATTGAAATAATATTGTCAATGAAATAATTATCTTGTTAATTTTCAAACATTTATACAATAACTCTTTATGCGGCTCTTCTATTCAAAATTTGTCAGTCAGAAATTCTTTCCTTTTTGCTGCAATAAAATCATTAAAAATCTGCATATATTTAAAATTAAATTTAAAAAATGAAGGAAGAAAGCTGACTTATAAAACCTTTTCGAACCATTTAAATATTACTTTATCAGTGAAAATGGTCCTGTGCACATATTGGCGATAGCATTTTTAGAACAAAATTAAATATTAAAGAAAAAGAAAAAAAAAATGCATCGCAAGTGTATCTACATAAAAAGTTGCACGGGCAGAAATCATGTAAAGAGACAGTGTAGTTTTAAAAGAAGTTCACTTTTTTACCCGCTTTCTTTTATCTTACATTTCTGTATCTATGTGACAGTCAAATGTCAAATCGTGTGATTCATTTTTCACCCACTTCCTGTTGACGTAGAGCTTTGAAATTTGGAATGTATATATATGTATACCTGAGGAAAATACATGAATTGGACATTATTTTTTTAAAAATTAGATCAGTGGGTGTGGGGGGGGGGGGTCAGTCAACGTTGGAACAAAAATGGCATTTACCCCCATAGAAATAACATTACGATTGTTTAATTGAAAAAAATAGCTCCATTGTTTCAAAATTCATCCATTTTCACCACATTGCTGCCCGCATCAGTATGACATCATTGAGCGACGCGCACATTTGTGCTTTATAATATAAGTTGACTTTTTGTGTTGATTTTAATGAAAATATGTTTTTTTTTATATTTAATTTATTTTTATTAACGTTAAAAGTAATTTTATTAGGAAAGTGTTTCTTAAATAAGTCATCTGGCACAAGCATAAGTATTATTTGCCATAGAAACTCTACTTCAAAATTATATCTTTAAAAAATTTCCGCTCAATTCTTTAAACTCTTTTATAGAATGACATGGATTCAAATCAGTTTATAACTAGGTAGACTTTTATATCGCTATTAATAGTGTGGTAACATTCACTGAGACGATTCCCACATTAAAATTTCAATTCATCGTAGAGAATATTTACGAGTTAAATAACTTCTATGTCAAATTTGAAGTTTCTAGTACTGATAGTTTCAGAAGAATAACGACTTTTATTTCAGCATTTAAAATTTCGAATATTTTAAAAGCCATTCTTCGTGAGCATCTGCATGTTTAATAGCTACCAGATAAATCGTGATGAAACGAGTTTAGAAGATTTACTTAACAATCAGGGCTCCCAAATGGTCCGCTTTTTGAATACCAATATTTTCTTAGAAAAATTTTATTTTTAGATTTTTCTTGTAAATTTTGTAGAAACAACCTTTGGAAGTAAATTTTTGCAGAAAAGTTTTAGAAACCTACTAAGAAATTTTCTGTTAAAAAATATTGGTATTCAGTTTGTGAACCATTTGAGAGCCCTGGACAATTCATCCTTTTAAAATGTAAATTAAAAAAAAATAATAATAAATAAGATTTTACGAGCATGTAAGTCCTGAAAGTATATGTGTGCCAAGTTTTAAGTCAGTTACTCTTGCTCAAATATTTCCACACAAATCATGATGAAACCAATATTTTTGAACGTCTTTCTCCATTTCATCCCGTAAAAATTCAATACTTACAGATTAGAAGTAACCTAGTAACTGATTTAAAGAGTTACTAATTCTACAAAAATCTTGATAAAACGCGATTTTCAGAAATTTTCTTTATAAGGATACTGGTCTATTTCACCCCTTTCAAATTCGTATTGGGATGTTCGGAAAGTTCCTTTCATTTGGGAAAACTAATTCGTACCGGAAAATTCTGCCCGTCAATTGACATTAGGTATTGAAATTAATGTCTAATAATTAAATGATAGAATTTTCCGGTACGAATTGGTTTTCCCAAACAGAAGAAACTTTCCGAACAACCCAATATTTTTACACGCTGTTCAAAATTTTGTATAGAGTTTGGGCAGTGGCATGTACACTATATGGCCATTAATGACTGGCAACTTTCAATTTTAGACATTTTGTCGAATATTTAAAAATATACTTGTCAGATTCTTCTGGAATTTTAGGATCCAAAAGAACAGGTTTGACTTCATATTTATCATTGTTGATTTGATAAGGAGGACAAATAGGGGACAAAAAAAAATTAAAGAAAAAATTATACTTGTGATCACTCTGTAAAATAAAATGCACCAAATGATCTATCGCTACAGAATATACATAGGCAGACGTTGTACAATATGTGTATTCATTTGTGTAAGAATAGCATGTATGGTAATAGAAATATAACGATTTTTTTTTTAATTAAAAAAATTCTTGCATGTTTTTTGCTCATAACATACAGGGTTTTAAACCAAAGTTAACGCAAGTTTCAGAAAAATTGACAAAATGTAGTAGAAACAATATAGTGTAATTGGAATATAAATATATTAAATATTTAAGGAAATATGGGCAGTTGTATAAAATAATTTTTATCTGCGCATGCGCGAACGATAACAAGGAACTTTTTGCATAATTTAATAGTCAACTCTATGGAGCAACTTATTAAAAAAAATCAGTCAAATATCGTAAAAATTCAAAGAGATATCGGCATTAGAGAGAGATGTTTTTTAGTTTCTCACTAAAACTCGTTAAATGATAAGGGATTTTCCACAAATTGTCATTTTTAGGTGCGTTCGTAATTATATAAATACGTAGCACCTATACTCGTCGTTTGGTCCGTCCGTCTGTCTGTCTGTCCGCATATAACAACGCAAAAACTACCCAACCAAATGGTTTGCAATTTAAAATATATTATCTTTGCAGAATTTTGTCGAGACATTTCAAATTTTATTAAAATCGAATTAAAACTTTAGGAGATATTAATAAAAATATTTATTAAGAAATTTGAATTTTTTTTTTTAAATCGGTGCTTTTTTGTTATAGGAGCTTCCGAAGTTTAATCGTCAAGCGACCGAGATACTTATTTTAGGACACAAATGAATCTGCAGACGATATAATTCATTTCACAGAATTAAAAATCATCAAGATCTGAATATTTATATAACTAGCTGATACATATATATCTGAATATTTATATAACTAGTTAAGATATTTGTATGAACAGTGTCATAAAATATATACTTAACTAGCTGTTTAACCCGTTCTACGCACGGGATATCATGAATTTAATTCTAAAACGTGCGTACGAACGCACCTCGTTTGTAACGTTTGACGTACAATTTCCAACTTGTTTATTTTATACTATTTTTCCAATTTTTAATGATACATTAGTTCTCTTTGAAAAACTACCCTAACGAGCTTATTCGAACAAAGAAATAATTAAAAAATCAAAGGATCCATTCCAAAAGTATTCTAACTTGGTGCAATAAAGTTTTGGAAGGCGAACTAAAGAATCAATAAAAAATGAAATCTATGCTAATATTATAAAGGAGTAAAGATTGTTTGTTTGTTTGTTTGTAGGGGGTAATCTCTGGAACTACCGAAACGATTTCAAAAGTGATGGTGGCAAATTGATGGTGACAACCCCTGCTCCAACATAGGCTATATTTTATGTCGGTGCCACTAACCCCAGGGGGTGCAGGAGCAAAAAACGTTCTAAAATTGCGATTTTGTAGCTATCAAACTGGCTATCAAGCCCTGAGAGCTTGCCAGCCGGTTCTGTATGTATGTATGTACGTACGTAATGCGATAACTCTTCATAGAAATATCCGTTTTCCTTCAAATTTTGTTTATAGGTTCACTGTGTTAAGGTGCTTCCCTGATTAGTTTTCGGGATTGATTGGTTAAGTATAAAGGGGGGGAACAAGGGGCTAATTCCCTCCCCCCTTAATTTATATAAATGGGTTTTTCATGCAGAATTATTCCGTTTTCCTTCAAATTTTGTTTATAGGTTCACTGAGTTAAGGCGCTTCCCTGATTAGTTTTCGGAATTGATTAGTTAAGTATAAAGGGGGGGGATAATCCCCCCTTAATTTATATAAATGGGTTTTTCATGCAGAATTATTATGTTTTCCTTCAAATTTTGTTTATAGGTTCATTGAGTTAAGGCGCTTCCCTGATTAGTTTTCGGGATTGATTAGTTAAGTATAAAGGGGGGGGGATCGGGGGGCTAATCCCCCCCTTAATTTATATAAATGGGTTTTTCATGCAGAATTATTCCGTTTTCCTTCAAATTTTGTTTATAGGTTCATTGGGTTAAGACGCTTCCCTGATTACTTTTCGGGATTGATTGGTTAAGTATAAAGGGGGGAACGGGGGGATAATCCCCCCCTTATTTTATATAAATGGGTTTTTCATGCAGAATTATCCCATTTCCTTCAAATTTTGTTTATAGGTTCACTGTGTTAAGGCGTTTCCCTGATTAGTTTTCGGGATTTATTGGTTAAGTATAAAGGAGGGAACGGGGGGCATATCCCCCCTTAATTTATATAAATGGGTTTTTCATGCAGAATTATTCTATTTGCTTCAAAATTTGTTTATAGGTTCATTGGGTTAAGACGCTTCCCTGATTAGTTTTCGGGATTGATTGATTAAGTATAAAGGGGGGGAACGGGGGGCTAATACCCCCCTTAATTTATATAAATGGGTTTTTCATGCAGAATTATCCCATTTCCTTCAAATTTTATTGATAGGTTCACTGTGTTAAGGCGCATCCCTGATTAGTTTTCGGGATTGATTGGTTAAGTATAAAGGGGGGAACGGAAGGCTAATACCCCCTTATTTTATATAAATGGGTTTTTCATGCAGAATTATTCCGTTTTCCTTCAAATTTTGTTTATAGGTTCACTGTGTTAAGGCGCTTCCCTGATTAGTTTTTCGGGATTGATTGGTTAAGTATAAAGGGGGGGAACGGGGGGATAATCCCCCCTTAATTTATATAAATGCAGAATTATCCCATTTCCTTCAAATTTTATTTATAGGTTCACTGTGTTAAGGCGCATCCCTGATTAGTTTTCGGGATTGATTGGTTAAGTATAAAGGGGGGGAACGGAGGGGGCTAATCCCGCCTTAATTTATATAAATGGGTTTTTCATGCAGAATTATCCGATTTTCTTCAAATTTTGTATATATATTCATTGTAATTAGAGATTTACCTGATTAGTTTAAGGGGTTCATTAGTTAACTATGAGGGGGGTAACGGATGACCCCCCCCTTAATATATTGTTTATTTCTTTATTTTTCGATGGGCTTATTTCAAATTCTTTGAAATAAGAGTATAATATACAATTAGTGTGAATAGCCTGTGAACTCAATGCCCTCAGTTTAACTGGGCATTTTAATTTTTATTTTTTATACTGAAGGAGCTAGAAATTTGAAATTTGTCATTGTAGTTACTTATAAGATGTAAATGCTCTCTAAGAACAAAATAAAAAAGAAATTGAAATTTAAAAGGGTGAAATGAGCGAAAAGCGTTCTAAAAACAGTCTAAATTACAAATCTCTAGAACTACAGAACCGATTTCAAAAGTAATGGTGGCAAATTGATGGGGACAATCCCTACTCCAACATAGGCTATATTTTATGTCGGTGCCACTAACATCAATGGGGTCCAGGATCGAAAAATGTTCGAAAATTGCGACTTTTTTATACTGAAGGGGCAAGAAATTTGAAATTTAGCATTGTAGTTACTTATAAGATGTAAATGCTCTCTAAGAATAAAATTTAAAAAAATCGAAATTTAAATGGGTGAAATGAGCGAAAAGCATTCTGAAGTCATTCTAAATTACAATTTCTATGGAATCTCTGGAACCATGGAACCGATTTCAAAAGTGATGTTGGCAAATTGGTGGTGACAATCCCTGCTCCAACAGCCTCTTTAATAAAAAGCTATGCGTTGCTGACGACTGGGTTTTTCGCTAATTGTTGCACCAGATTAATCTCGGAAAATGAAACATTTGAAGTTACTGAAAAAAAATGATAGCTCAAAAAGTATTTGTCAGAAAATTGTTAGACAAACTGCGTTTGAAAGGTAAAAAATTGTATTTTTCTTGATATAAATTTCAAATCTAATGATTATGCCGTTTTTCAAATATTGAATTTCAAAAATTACCAAATTTTCCAATGGAGTACCATAGCGAAACCTTCATGCGTAAAAAGATAATGATAAGGGCGACGTGTCCTGACGTGTATAGTGGCTATAGCACGAGTCACAAATTATAGTAGCCTTATTATTCTGTTAAAATATAAAAGTTATTTATGAAATGTCAATATTTTGTTTGATTAAAGGTTCGTTAAAAGAAATTGACCAGCGTAGCGGGCGTAGCTTGCTAGTATAGTATAAAAATTAAACATGACAATTTGTGGACAATCCCTTATCATTTAGCGAACTAAAAAACAGCTCACTCTAACACCGATATCTCTCTGAATTTTTACGATATTTGACTGATTTTTTGTAACAAATTGCTCCATAGAGTTGACTATTAAATTATGCAAAAAGTTCCTTTTTATCGTTCGCGCATGCGCAGATAAAAAATATTTTATACAACTGCCTATATTTCCTTAAATATTTAATATATTTACATTTCAATTCAACTATATTGTTTTTACTATATTTTGTCAATTTTTCTGAAACTGGCGTTAAATTTGGTTAAAAACCCTGTATGTTATAAGCAAAAAACATGCAAGAATTTTTTTTAATTTTTAAAAAAAATTGCTATATCTCTATTAATATACGTGCTATTCTTACACAAATGAATACACATATTGTACAATGTCTGCCTATGTATATTCTGTAGCGATAGATCATTTCGTGCATTTTATTTTACAGGGTGATCCCAAGTATTATTTTTTTTCTTTAATTTTTTTTGGCCCCCTAATCATACTCCTTATCAAATCGACGTTGATAAATATGAAGTCAAACCTGTTCTTTTTAATTCTAAAATTCCAGAAGAATCTGACAAGTACATTTTTAACTATTCCACAAAATGTCTAAAATTGAAAGTTGCCGGTCATTAATGGCCATATAGTGTATAATCCAGAATGTTAAATAATCTTTTCATCATATATAACATACCTGCGAAATTTAATCTCAGCCGAAAACACCGTTTAAATGCTACCCTGCTCAGACACAAACACATATTGACTCATTGCAAAATCACCAAACACAGACTTTGGGAATCTTAACGAAAATACCAACTCGCACACATGCATACGCACATACATAGAGAATTGTTACAGAAATAGGAAAAGCGGACTCAGGGAACCTATAAAAGTAAAGATATAAATTTCATAGTCTTTTTTCTTGTCATGATTACAATATTTTCCTTACATTATACGTGGCCGTAATGCAATAATTTTCAATGCTCTTAGTATACAATAGTTATTCTATGACTATCTCAAAAATAAACAATGTCTAACAAAAGTCTCGTTGCGTGGATTAGTGTTATTAAATTACGAATTCTATTTCAAATACGTATTTTCACACATGAAATAAGGTTAACAATATTTTAATTTATGGGAAGCTATGAACGACCAACAGATAAAAAACTTTAATCAATTTAATTTAAATAAATTTTAATTTAAAATTTAAAATTTAATTTTTCAATTACTTTTCTCTGCAATTCAAAATGAAAAGCAAGATTCATAATCAAGTTTGCCCTATGGTGATACAGATACAGACCCTAATGATCGAGACTATGAGCGTCCCCCCACTTTTTTCCCCAGGACTACACCACTGATTATAGCCCAGTAAATTTAGACAAAAAAGGGGGTCGATAGCTAAGAAATTCATATTGAGCTAAAATTTTCAGGATTAGCTCCTGGATATGTATAGAATGGATCCTAAAAAGTCTCAAAAAATTCGATGTCGGCTTCCATCCAAAATGGCGGAACAACTGTGGTCGCCAAATAATTGCGCCTTGTTGGATGTTTCTCTGCATATTTACGTCAAAAGTGAATATTTTTTGCTTCTAAGGAAACCAATGCAGTCACCAAGTATGCTAATTTGAATATGAGCTTAAGTTTATAAAATAAATTAATTATAAATGTACGGTAATACGATTTATTTAAACTGAAATTATTTAAAAAAATAAAAATCGTTTTTTCCTTTGGAGTTTTCACCTACATTTTGATGACAATACCAAAAGCAAAATTCGAGATGTTGCAGCCGACAAATGCTAGCCGTATTGAAGATCTTCAAGACAACAACTGTATTAAACAGTTGATCAACTCTACTGAAACAGCTGCAGAAAGCAGAGACTTTTCTAGAACTGGCAAGCTGTGGTTACAGTACATGGAACAGATTACACTTATTCTTTTCTATATTCAAGCAGATCGAGTTGGGAACTGGGAATTGCATTTGTATAGCATTAAATCCATGATACCTTACTTTCATGCAGCAGGCCACATTTTTTATGCCAAATGTGCCCATTTATATATTCAGCAAATGGAAGAATTGATGGAGAAAATGGAAAGCAATGAATTTAAAACAATTGTTGATGGTTATTTTACTATTCGCAGAAAAGACAGAGCATGGAGTGGAGTTGCACCAGACATGATAATAGAGCAGAGTATTATGAAATCCATAAAAGTAGCAGGAGGCTTAACACATGGCCGAGGAATGGAAGATTCTACTTTGTCCAGATGGATTGCTTCTTGCCCAATGAACATGAAAGTATCGGAAGTATTAGAAGATTTTTGTGAAAAAACTTATGTATGCTCAGAACAACACGTTAAATTTCGGCCTTTCAGACAATCAAGAGATTATTCTGATTTGAATAAGCTATCCGAATGGCTACTGCTTCACAATCCTTTCGATAATCAATGTCCTAAACATTTGTTGATAAATATAGCTAGTGGATTGGTTGCTGATGATAAAACAAACTGTGACAATCAAAGAAAGTTGGTGAAAATTTACTGTTTTCAATCATAGGATGTTCATTTGGGGAAATTAAACTTCAACGGAAAAAGAGAGTTATACCAATATCGGCAATAAATAACACATTGATAATAAGGAAGTCAATTGTGATATTCAATCCTCTACATTTGTTTACCAGGATTGCTGCTCTACTCAAGTCAAATGAAAATCTATGGGATTACTTCAAATACGAATTGGCTCCTCAACCTTCCTCCCTCTTTGATGAAGTTTAAATGAGGAAAAATGTTAAATCACCTTTAGCTGCTATCATTGAAACAATTGAGCCTTGTGTTGAACCTCCACCAACTTGCTCGTTTATTGTAGATGGAGGATTTCTTTTGCATGCATTGGTTTGGATTGAGTCCGACACCTACAGAGATATATGCCTCAAATATGTTAGATTTGTCCAGAAACACTTCTCTCCATGTGAAGCAGTTGTTTTTGATGGGCCCACTTGTGCCTTATCAACTAAAAGTGTGGAGAGGCAAAGCAGGTTGATATCGAAAATGTCTGCAACTATTGCTTTTGACGAAAACATGGTGGTCACAGCCAAACAAGCTGTTTTTTTTTTACGGAACTCAGAGAACAAGGTTAGGCTTATTCGAATGGTCATGGGCTACTTCCAGGCCGAAGGAATAACTGCCCTACAGGCGGTTGATGATGTTGATGCACTAATCTGTACAACAGCAATTTATTCAAGTAAGACCAATTCTAGATTAGTCACAGTAGTTGGTACTGACACAGATCTGCTTACCATTCTCATTGCACGAGGTAACCCAGGAAAACCACTCTTCTTTCTACGACCTCACGAACAAAAATGCTATAACATATTTAAAATTCAAAAATCACTTGGCCTAATGAAGGATTCCATTCTCTTCCTACATGAAGCAACTGGATGTGATACCACATCAGCAATTTTTAGGAAGGGGTTATCCTCAGCTTTTAAATTGATAAAGAAAAACCATGAGCTGCTTTCTTTGACTTCCTTATTCAACAGTCCTCAACTTAAACACAGAAAGGTAATTGAAATTGGGGAGATATTCATGAAAAACCGTTTTGGGGGAGAGAAAGTTGACTCCCTAGATGAGCTGAGATATATCTGTTACAATAAAGAAGTAACAAAAATCTCTCATCAAAATTTAACCTGGCCGTTCTTCCACAAACAAGGGCAGCAACTTCGCAGCATTCACTTCGGGTTTATCTTAAAGTCCAACAGTAGCTGGGAAACAACCTAGATCCTACTGAATGGGGATGGTTTATGAAAGAAGGCAGATTAAACCCATTACCTTCAACACTTTCCGCAGCGCCCGAAGATGTTCTGCAGCGTATCTCTGGTGATTGCAAAATAACTGTGATGAAAGATGTCAGTGCAAGACGGCAGCTCGCCATTGTTCTAGGTTTTGTACCTCTTGCTTAGGAGAAACATGCACAAATTCAGTTCGTCCTATTAACGGATTTGAAGACGACGATAACGGTTAGGACGTTGAATGAGTGTCATTCTGGTAATTTTGTTTTAAGTTTATTTACCACAAGATTATTAGTTTATTTATTACAAGCATTACTATAATGTTTTATTGTACTTTTACTTTGGATTTAAATTTTTGTGCCTTGTAATAAATAATTTAAACTTGTTCTAACTTTCTTTCTTTTTTTTTCCATCACAGTCCTATGACAAACATTTCTATATAGAAAAATGGAATATCTGTCATTTTTTAAAACAAAATTTTAAAAATAATCCTCACAAATAGGATTATAAACATATAGATGACTTGTCAATAGTTTCTTAAGTACGAGGCAAAACAGGCTAAGGGCAATGGAATTCTATTAATTTGACGACAAATAAATGAATGTACAACTCATTAGTAGCTTTTATTTTGATAAAAACTAGGTACAGGGCTCGACTAATTGACTGAGACCTGGGCAGGCATCTCTTTGCTGGACCCTTACACCTTAAGGTTCTTTTACAAGACCATTAAAAAACCTCAACAGAGAGGGTTTTTTTAGCAATTTTATTGTTTTTTTTTAATTTTTGAGGCCTTTTCTGGCACGGGGGCTCGGGGCACATGCCTCGTGTACCCCTGCTTTAGTCAGGCCCTATGTATACATTAAAACAGGATGTAAGTAGAGGTCACAGAATTTTTCAGAAGTAAAAAATCATTGATATATGACTTAGAAATGGAAAAAAAAAAACATTGGAAGATGCAAAAAGGTCTTAGCGGCCATCTTTGATCGGCCATTTTGGATAGAAGCACACATGAGAACTTCTGAGACTTTTAAGGTTTTTTTTTTTTTACTTGTCATAAAGAGCTAATTCTGAATTTTTCAGCTCATTATGAATGACTTAGCTACAAACCCTAAATTTACTGGGCTAATTAATGTATTCATCGGAAATAATACTTCAAAAAAGAAGATTTAATGTTCAATAATAAAAATAGAAATTGGTTGCATGGGGACTAAAAGAGAAAACATGTCTAAAGTTTAAATCATTCTTCAATGACTTGATTGTTTTTTCATGTATTTAGTTTCGATGTAAATAAATGCTCATGCGATGTTTTTAGAGAAATTATACCATAAAAAAATATTTTAAAAATATTATCCTTGACTTTTTTCAATCAATTTTAATTTTTTCGTTGTTTAATACATGTATTGAAATGTTCTAGCTGTATTTATGGAAGACTTAGTCACGTTAAACGTAATCTCATAAAGAAGTAATCAACGTTAAAGTTATTTTTTAAGTTTGAAATAATATAGTGAAGACTACCGTTGAACGGCAGTATCAAATTAAATTATATATATAGTTCATGATATGCAAAGTTATTTTATGAAGCAGAACATTCATCGTATTTGGAAATAAAGACAATAAACTAAATTAGTATACATGTAATATAACTTTATAGTTACTGGACAGCAAAGATGCATCTCAATTTCACTATATAGATGTTCATTTTACACATGTTGTACAATACGCAGTGAAAGCCACTCAAACATCAGACATCTGTACAATTATGATACAATATGGCCCTACTGACTGGTATGCGTAAGTCGTACACGTACCCGTATAGTGACACCATTTTTAGTTCGCAATCATCATTTTTTGATTCGAATCTAACATCCCCCTTCGTAATTAAACGAAACACTGTTTTACTGTATCCGCTACGTCTTCGATCTGGTTGACTATCATGTTACTTTGGGGTAGCATTCTTCTTCTAATTCGACATCATCGTTGTTAACAGTCTTCGCCTGTACATACTTATATATAGTATAAAGCAATTTTTATTTTCAAGTGTACCTGTTACACTATCACGCGAAAACTATGATTGGTCAGATTTTACAGTATTCTCATTTGCAATTTAACCTGTTATATTTTTGTTATACCCAGATATCGTGTGTGTCCTTTCATACCTATCATACGCATTGTATTGACTATCAGTCTGAGTCGTTTCTTCATTTTATACTGCCCTTTCATGATTTACTTATCTGTTATATGGTAATTGATTATCATGACGCTGATACATTATTCTATCACATTCATTTTCTAAAACCCACCTAATTCCCAATAATTTTATATTTTTTCCGTCAATGCATTTCTCTTCCTTTCCGTAGTTTTGAACAAAAGCAAATTTATGAAGATTATATTTGAGGAAGAGTTTC
Source organism: Maratus michaelseni (assembly GCA_963931845.1). Classification (NCBI taxonomy): domain Eukaryota; kingdom Metazoa; phylum Arthropoda; class Arachnida; order Araneae; family Salticidae; genus Maratus; species Maratus michaelseni. Next base: position 93,856,984 of record OZ007594.1, on the reverse strand, counting down.
TGTATCATTGCTTTTGATAGTAATATCAAGTGAAGGTCAAAATTCGCGAAGGAATCGGCACGCGATCGCCCAACGTCAATATACCCTTTACCCAGACACACTTGACCATCGTCCAGACGTAAAATTGAGACGCTACCGGTAAAATGTAAAAGCCAGGTACGATAAGTTTAATATCTCTAAAAGTGAGAAAGGTTGAAACTGGGCCCTGCAGAATTCAGACGACCGCTGCGGCTTCGTACTTAATGTTTGTGCTTGAAGTAATATTCCAAACTTTAATTCTACTGGAGTCTTACCTGTCACAGAATTGTGGGCAGAATAGTTTTACAAAAAAAAATCGTAAAAATGACAATGTTATTTCACTTTTTTTTTCAAATTTTCACAGTTTGTACATAGCTTTTTGCTTAGTCGTTACACAGTGGGTTGTAAGGTTGAATAAGTGTATCTTTAATACCATTTGAATTAAGAAAATCTAGAAATCCATGGTTTGTAAATGATGATCTATTGTCACTGACCAATCCTACGGATAATCTAATTGTAACAAAAAAAATATCCGTAGTATTTTTACTTTCTTCTATCTTTACAAGAAGAAAGTATTGGATTCATGAAAATTTTCGACTTCCGGTTTTCAACGGATTTATACGTTTTAGAAGGTCCTGAACACGATTTGACTATTTTTAGAAAATGTCTGTCTGTGACTCTGTCTGTGACTCTGTCTGTATGTGACAAAAATTTTGTGGGCGCTCTATCTCAAGAACTAATGCTCGGAATTTAATAAAACTTTAGATTCCGTTAGTCCCTGATATAAGTTGGTGCTGATTAGTTTTTGGTAAAAATCACCCGATAGGTGGCGCTGCTAAACAGCATTTTTTGCGATTTCCGCAATAGCTCTATCTCAAGAACTAATGCTCGGAATTTAATAAAACTTTAGATTCAGTTAGACCCTGATATAAGTTGGTGCTGATTAGTTTTTGGTAAAATTCGCCCAGAAGGTGCCGCTGCTATGCAGCATTTTGTAGTATTTACACGATTTTAGCGATAGTCCTATCTCAAGAAATATTGCATGGAATTTATTAAAACTTGAGTTTCAGTTAGACCTTGATATAAATTGGTGCTGATTCTTTTTAGTGTATGCGGAACCTGTGTGAGATAGACGAAAGTTTTGGGATTGACACATCCGACTAGTTTATAGTTAACTTTGTATCAGTATTGTTATCACCTGTATCTCTAGTCATTTAGTATAATAATCCAAAAATTATTTACCTTCATAAAGAAGAGTATAATCTGCATGTAGACTTTTCTGAATCCCGCTTCAATGGTTATCTCTAGCAAAATTTTAGCTTATAAAATTTTCATTTATTCAATTTCTCCATTCGTATTAGGCCACTAGAGTATAACTTAGGATTTAGCTTACATGCTAAATATACCCCCGATTTACCGAATGTAGAACACTTAACATACATTCGCTACCTACATCTGATATATTTACTCTATGTCCTCATAATAAACAATTTTGGATTAATTATTTTGTTTTTCCGTTCGTTTTAGGTCATGTATACGATAAGTTACCGTGCCTACCGCATGAGTATCGTTTTTCGAAGTCCTTTCCTGCTTTCAACTGTAAAACCGTGATTTTTCAATAAATATACCCACAATAAAAAAATCCATTTTCTATTTTAATATACGAATAATAAATTAATATGAATCGATTTTTATAAACATTTCTCATGCCTTCCGAAAATTCCCGATACAGCCCTAAGTTTTAAGGAATCAAAGAGGTGTACCACTCAGTTAAACCATTACAAATGATACATGTGATTTTTTGTTCAATAATGAAAGTTAAAATTGATTGAATGTGGACTAAAACAGAAAGCATGTCTAACGCTTTTGTTATTCTCTGAAGAATTGATTGTTTTCTCATGAACTTAATTTAGATACAAAATACTTATTTTCTGATGCTCATGCGATGTATACTGTGATTATCTGTTAACGCTTTGAACGGCTATGGTATATTTTTTCATGCAACTTAATTTTATTTAAGATTTATACAAGAATTTTGAAACAAATGTTTACTATATCTGGTGAAAAAATCTGAAATCTGAATCGTCCCTATTTCCCTATAAGCATTTTTGTATTTCCTAATCTGAATTCAGAATTCCTTCAAAGTTTAAAAAACTCTAATTTAAAAATGTTACATTTGACTGCTGATAATCATTTTCAATTTTTTCTTTTTTTAATGCACATAAGAAAGACTTATTTTACAAATAGTTTTACTGAAAGTGTTTGTCACGCTATAAAAGCAAAGTAATAGAGCAGTAATCAAAAATATTTTTTTTCAGAATCATTCTGAAATTTTTTTCTATAAAGCAATATAAGTTTATATAATTTTTTAAACATATCGTAAATAAATCTATGATATAGATAATTTAATTGAAAAAAAATGCAAGACATTGTTATGTAATTAATAATAAAATTAAGAATACTTTCAATTGATATTTATCAACTATGATAAGACAGATTTAAATTGTTTTGAAAAGACATTAGACACAAAATTGCATAAAAATCAAGTAGTATAATAATCGATTGTAGTATAATTTTGCAACTTGGTGAACAAATTGGCATTAACAGTATTTCTTAGGTAATTTTCATTTTAATGTTATTATAACCTAGCATTTTGAACTAGTATATTTTAGAATAACCTGTTATTAAAAAATTGGTTTATCATATAACTAAGACATCTGAAACATCCTTAACTAAAATCTCAATATAACATAAACTACATTCACATTAAATTTAAATGGAGCTTGCATTTGAGAATTATATTGACAAGGGGACCGCCAAACATGATGCGCACAGATTTTGATGATTTTAAAGTATGTTGTAGGGATCATACCCCTAACTATTCAGGTCAAAGGTTTCCTTCAAATGGGCTTTAGTTTTCGAGAAATTTCGGGTTAAAGTTCAGCATGCATTTCAAATACCCATTAGTTCGTAATCTCGCACAAGGTCTCCGTGGTGCAGAGGTAGCGTCCGCGATTTGAGAGCCGGGGATGAGGGTTCTGTCCTCTCATGTGACTTTTACCTTTTTTAACAAATTTTATATATTTGTCGCGTTATAAGTTTTATGCAGAATTATGAATTCTGCATCTTTGAACTTTTTGATATTTTCCTAATAAATTCCATTTACATTTTCGGATATTTCGTGAAAATTTACAATTTTTTTTCTTTTTTTGTTCAGTTTTGAAATTAATATTTCTATTGACGAAATTCCAAACTAATTAATTCCAACAACATGTATTGAATGGAGTAATAAAATATTAAAACAATAACGCTTATATCCAAGTTTTAACCAGTTATATATATTTTTTTTTATGTTATTTAAATACATTTAACTGTAAAGTCCAAACTCAACATCATTTTTGATTTGCACTAATAAAAAATAATATATTAATTTTTTTTTCAGTCTAACAAGTCGATGCCATGCAGAAAAATTCAACTAGAAATGAAAAATCGTTTGTAAATTACATATATATAAAAAATATCTGAAACAAAAAATCGTCTGCAATGATTTTTACGGCAATATCAGAATAGATAAAATTTTCTTTTTATCCACTTAGTTTAGCTTCCTTTGCAGACTATTATCACGTTTGAAATATTTTTTTTTTCCAATTTAATGCATTTTTTAATATAGTTATCACAATTTAAGTATTTAAAGAATATATAATATGCTAATTTATACATTCTTCCAATATTGTTAGAACAATTATTTAAAGGCGATTTTTAATGCGGAATTTGTTTAGAATGTTTTTGCGATAGGTATCACACAATTAGTTCCATATTTAATAAACTAAAAATCTCGATGTCGGTGATGATAAATATTTTAGTATTTCAGCAGTTAAAATATTTCAATTTATTTTAAACAAATCAAATATTAAAACGATATATTATTTTGTTAATTTTTTCTTAATCATTTAAATTTTTTAAAATAGAAAATGCAAATAAAAGAAATGCATTATTTCATAAATACGATAAATAAATAAGTAAATATACATAAATGTAAACAATAATCATTTTAAAAAGACGAGATATCAAGACATAAATTAATTTGGATTTTCGTCAAAAGAAATATTAGAATAAAAATTGGGCAAAAACTATAAATTTTCACGAAATATTCGAAAATGTAAATGGAATTTATTAGAAAAATATCAAAAAGTTCAAAGATGCAGAATTCATAATTCTGCATAAAACTTATAACGCGACAAATATATAAAATTTGTTAAAAAAGGTAAAAGTCACGCAAGAGGACAGAACCCCTATCTCAGGCACTCAAATCGCGCACGCTACCTCTGCACCACGGAGACCTTGCCGAAGATCGCGAAGTAATGGTTATTTGAAATGCATGCTGAACTTTAACCCGAAATTTCTCGAAAATTAAAGCCTTTGACCTGAACAGTTAAGGTTATGATCTCTACAACATACTTTAAAATCATCAAAATCTGTGCGCATCATGTTTGGCGGTCCCCTTGTGAGAACTGATAATGACATTTATTTTTAAATAATCTTCTGTAAGTTCAGATAATCAAATGCTAATATTCTCATACTTTTTACGCAAAGTAAAATATTATTTTTAACCTAATAAAACAAGCATGTGTATTTAATTTAAATTTAATGTAAATTTAAACTAGTAGTCTAGTTTTCTTTAAATCTCTCTTTGTCAATTTGACAGACAAGAGTTCCATTTATATCATATCAAATGACATTCCTCAGATGAATATGCAATTTCAAGATTAATATTCAAGTATAATTAGCACATGACATTATTAGATATAATTAGAAATGACAGTATTTTTATTAAATCTTCAACAGTGGTTTTATACCAAATTTCGAACTATTTATTATTATTATTATTATTATTATATGAGAGTCCAAATTTAAATCTCATATAAACCATCGGTTTAAATTATTTTAACCATTCAATTGACCATAATTTCTATTACTTCAAAATCTCATACAAATACTAACAACAGTACATAATAATAATAATAATAACAATGATTAGAAGTAAGAATTTCGTTACACTGTTATTTTAAAACATACTTTTAATAGATAATTTGTTAAACATTAGGAAAAATTAAAAAATATGTCATGAATTGAAATAGTAAAGTGAATTGTAATATATTTACATAGCAATATCTTTATCATGTGTTAATAATTCACGATTCACAATATTAAAATAAGTTTTTTTTTAATTTCTGAGATTTCATTAAATTTAACTCCTGACATCATTTACATCACTGAAATTTTCAGGTCTTTTTTTCGTAAAAATTCGAAAATGTACCAACATTTTTTGAATGATTTTGCAATTAATTGCCATACAAATATTATTAAAGTTTCGATTTCTATTATATGAGAACAGAAAATATTTACGGTATATAGTAAACTTATGAATAATGTATATTTAAGTACATCATAAATTTGAACAATTTTTAAGATTTAAATTCATATACTGATTTACTAACACATGTTTCATCATATTAATTTTACGTATCTAAGTTTCTTGAAATTTTGCCAAAGTTTGTTGAAAGAGAAAGTTAGATTTTAAACTATAAGGAGTTTCTTTAAAGATTTATAAATTAGATAGGGTATGAAGCATATTTATTATAAATAATGCAAGTAACATGTCAGTTATGTCTCACCTTAGTTGACGTAAATGGAGGAATATTTTTAACTTGTGTGACATATCAATATAACAAAGTACCAGCGGGGAGGACCGAGCTAAGCTCGGTTAAAATTAGCTTTATCTTCAACACGACATAATAATGAATTCTCACTGTATTATCGCTATAAAGCATTTTATTTTATAACAGTATTATTTACAGAAAAATGTAATATTAAAACTAGTTACTACATGTTTCTAAATTTTACATAACTTACATATTTACAACGAAAGGGCATCCTTCCAAACTATATTTTTAGTTCGTCGCACACGTTCTTTTGGTAGGAAGACGGTTAGAGTTGAACGTTTTCTACACATTAGAAAACAACGTACAGAAGTTCGTGCATAAAGAACTATGTACTCTAATTGATTGAATCATGTATCTCGGCTACTATTGTAAATTTCTAGAAAATTGCTTCAGATTCTGAAATCCAAATGTCACAAAAATTTGGTGAAAATTCACAAAATTGGCAACATTATTATATTCTGCGCCAAGCATATGTTTTGGCATTGGTAATCCTTAGTTTTTTCTCCGCCAGATCTCGCCAATGCTGCCAACTTTTCGCCACATTTCTCGAAAACTTTGCGATTTTGTTTACTTTCAACTGTTTAACAACTTTAAAAACTGTCTCAACCTCCATTTCTAATGAAATGCAGTAACCTGTAGTGAACCCAAAATGACCAACTAATAGAATTTTCCGAACATGTGACGTAGCCCAATGGTGTTCTCGTAACCCAAAACGGTAGGATACAAAATTTAGTCAAAATAGTTAGAGCCGTTTTCATGTAAAAATAGATTAACCCTGGTCCAGAGTAACCCCAAATTGACCCACTAATCAAATTTTCTCGAACATGAGAATTAGCTCAATGGTCTTCTCATGCTCGAAAACGGTAGTGAAAAAAAAATTAGTCAAAATCGTTTCAACTGTTTTTTTTTTTTTTTTTTTTTTTTTTTTTTTTTTTTTTTAACATAAATAAATTTGACTCTGACCCGCAGTGAATAAGAAAGTCAAATTAAAATGTAAAATTTATTTAAAAATTTTATATAAAAAAAATGAAGAGAGTGATGTGATGATAAATGTATACTTAAAATCATTCAATGAAAATATAACACAACGTCTAAAAGAAATAAACACAAGTTTTCACAATTAAAATATATACAAACTTTAAACTAACCAGTTGGTAAAATGTCCAAAGTCTCTAGCAGAAATATATTTAACTTAAACAATAGATCACCAAAAGAAACATAGTTAAAATCACGTAGGTTGGAATACCTCAAAAACAGTATTATCATCATTTGAGTCAGAACTGTTATTCTCTGATTCCATAGCTTCCTCTGCATAGTGCAGCAGCTGTTTGGAATCCTTTGTAGTAAGAGGCGATGTATCAAAACAAGGTTTCTTGTTTTTTTTTCCTTCACAATTTCTTTTGTTGCGGAAATTTTCTGTTATGAAATCGGGGAAATAGTAAAACGGAAGTTTTGTGATGAAACGGAGTATTGACGGTAATGTTTCTGCCAGTACATTTTCCATTTTTCACGGATTTTATTTTTACAGTGTTGTGTTTCGATTAATGCGATAATATAGCGTACCAATTAACGAAATTCATTGAGGGAAACATGTAATTTTTTTTTACATATTGTAAAAATTTGACTATTTTTAAACTTCGATATTCATATTATTTAAGCGGTTTTATTTTATTTATTTTATGCCAAATATTCTCTGCGTAAAATATATGCATTGCTACTATAACAATACTAATATTTCCCATAACATAATAAAGATAAGCGTGAAAATTTCATAAAAATCAAATAAACGTAACTTTTACTGTCATTCATAAATCTAATCATCAATTTTCCAGCGTGCATAAACGACATTATCTGCATTATTAATATAATAAATACTCTGGAAATTATCCATCTGTGTAAAATAAACATTGTCTGCTGAGTGTAGTTAAACTTGTATACAAATATTTAAATACTTATATAATGTAAACATTTGCTCACACGTTCTGAAAACATGAATAAACTAAACATTTCAGATTAAATTTCAAATGTAAAATAACTTGTTTCGGAGTGAATAAAATTTTCTAGTGTATTTTATTTTATTGTAATTTATTTTTATGCTTTAATTTTCTTAACATAAAACATATTGTTATGGAAAGTTTAATTTCTAAATTATATTTAAAAATACAAACAAATACATTTATAATTGTATTTTAAATGTTATAGCTATATTTTTAATTTTACAGTTAAATCTTATACAGTATAGTAAATCTTTAGTAAAGAAATATTAGTTATAATAGGTTTTGTACTGATAAAATTTAGTAACCATACTGTAATAAACTGTAGGAATATATTTAATATTATAGATTTTTAGTTAAAATAAATAAATTGCAAATATCATAATAGAATTACGTTTCAAATTATTTTTATTAAAAAAAAAAAACATAATAGCTTTATTAGCTAAATTTAATTAGAATTTTTTAATAAATTTTAAATAAACTTTATTTAACTAAAGTTTTATTTTACTGCAATTAAAAGTAATTTTATATTAAATTTCATTTTTAATGTTTGAAAATTTATAGTTACGTTTTAAGTTTCTAGATACATATATTGTAAATATAGCTATTTTCTTCCTACTTGTACAATTTGCTTATTTATTTATAAAAATAAAAACACCAACTTTCTTAAATTTTAAGACAAATGTATAACTTCTTAATCACCATGGTGTTATCCATGGTGTTATTCATAATAATGACATTTTATGCATTAGTACTTTTGAGAGTAAGTTGTAAAAAAGGAAGATGATGTTTAGCTGAGCAGTTAGATAAGTAGAGTTTATATGAGCAGTATTTTAACTCCTGAATTTTTATTTAAGATCTACCGAATCAGTTCGCATTTAAAATTGTTTTTAGCAATGTATGCTCTAAATAAGAAGATTGTATGAAATTTGAATGTATTTTCGTTTTTATTTGTGTTTTATAGTACCAGACACTACAATGTACACTGTTAACAATAAATATGTAATTTCACGGTTAAAGTCCTAGCAGCAAAGTTGCCGGACTTTTTACGTTCCGTTAGTAAATTTTCCGTTTTGAGAGATAAAAGAAGGAAAAACTCCGTTTGAAGAAGCGGTAACTTTCCGTTAGGCACTCAGAAGTACTTCCTTCACATCACGGAAATATTCCTGGCAGCGCTGCCAGGAAGGAAAAATTTCCTTTATGAATAACCTCGGTTTTAAAAAATTACATTTCTTTTTTTTTTTTGCTGCCATCTGTCGACTATTACGGGAGTATTTATTATTTGATATGTATCAAAAATTTTTTCTGACTGACCTTGGGCTCGAAACACGGACGTCAGAGCCTTGAGTCAAGTGTTTTACCTGCATTACCACTGGGCACTTGCTATAATAAGAGTTTGAAACGATAATACGGGATTTCTTCATATGGCGGTTTGGCACTTAAACAATTTGGGGTTTAGAAACCTGGTATTTTTGAAGTTATTGCGGGGAGATTTCGTTATGAGATGATGGTTGAGGTTTTAAAACTTTAGTATTAAAAGAGGACAAAAACATGAATTATATATATTCTTAATTTGATTGTTAGATGTATAATAGGAATGTTCAGGTCTCCGAAATGGTCCGCCAACTGAATACAAAAATTTGTAACAGAAAATTTATGGTTTCTACAACATTTCCGCAAACATTTACCTCGGAAGGTGGTTTCGACAAAATTTGCAAGAAAAATCTAAAAATTGAATTTTTTAAAGAAAATACCGGTATTTAAAAAGCAGACCATTTGGGAGCCCAGTATATTATATTTTGAATTACATTCGATAAAAAGTTTTTGCTTTTTTGAGAAAATCGATTTTTTAAAAATGTGTTCTTTTAGAATATATTTTCAGTGCGAATGTTTTTTATAACTTAAATCTTTCTGAAATTATCTCAACGGACATTTGGACTTTCGTCCGAGGTGTCAGTCATATTTTGAAGTTATCTATATTACTGATATTGCTAATTAAAGTTTTATTTTATGAGTGAAGTATTTTGAGGATTGACTTTCTTTCTGTATAAGGCAAATTAAAGCAGAGTTTTCTCAAATCCCTTCCCTTTAAAGTTTTGAAATAAAGATTGTTTGATTTTACTTAAACTTGTGCTCTATTCGACTTAGCTAGCATTGACCATCACGAACACCAGTGCCATGTCTGTTACCACACTATTAAACTTTTACAGCAAACTGTCCATTCTTTTGGCCGTTTTTATAGAAAACGGTTACATAACAGTAATTTAACTCTATTCCGACCATATTATCGTTAATATAATGGTTATAATAGAGTTACGTTATTGTTATGTGGCCGTTTTTATAAAAAACGGTATAATGACTGGACAGTTTGCTGCAAATATTTAACAGTGCACGATAAATAATTAGGTTAAGCCAGGTCATTTAGGGACCAAGTCTCATAATATGCCTTCTGAAGACTTCCTCTTTTAAAAAAATTCTAAACTATCTCCATTTAGAACAAATTTTGTTTGTTCAAGATACAATTTTAATATATATTGTTCAGGAAGAATGACAAATATTTAAAACACAAATTCATAAAAAATAAATAAATGATTTTTTTATGCATAAAAAGGTAGATATTTTAAATTTTTCAAATTTCCTATTTTTTATGAAATTTAAATTAATCATTATTTAAATTGAAATTTAAACTGATCGTCAGATTTGAACTTATTGTTTTTCAGAAATGATATAGAACTATGGAAAAATGTTTAACTGAAAAATAAACATGGATTCAACTAAAAATATTTCTATGAAATTTAAATTAATAAATGAACATTATATTTTAACTAACTTCTTTTTGTATATTATATACGAATTGAAAATTCTATGTTAATATTTTGAAATGGATTTGAATACACTATTAAAATTTTGTAGCAAACTGTCCAGTCATACGACCATTTTTATAAAAAAACTGTTACATAACAGTAATTTAACCTTTCTGGCCATATTATTGGACCATAAAAGGGTTAGAATAGAGTAAAGTTACGGTTATGTGGCCGTTTTTATAAAAATGGTGGAATGACTGGAGAGTCTGCTGCAAATATTTTACAGTCTACGATAAATAATTAGGGTAAGCCAGGTCATTTATGGACCAAGTCTTAGACAATGACTTTTGAAGACTTCCCCTTTTATAAAAAAAATCTAAAATATCTTTGGTTACATATTCTAAGGTAATAAAATTCAATCGTTTCCTCATATTACTTTACCTTATTAAAAAAAATGCTAAAACAATAAAATATAAATTAGTATCCAACTACCCCGAAGGTAATTAAAAGGTAATAATTAAGTCTTACATCAGAAACTTCGTGACAGTGCACGCGAATTTGTTTTTCAAATACGTGTTAGAAACGATACCAAAAGTAACGTATTGAAGCTGTTATTACTGATATGTTTTTTAGCTGAGTTACAAGAAACTGAATTTTGTTTTGAAATAAATTTCGCTTTTGGGGAAAATTTAAAGAACAAAAGCACCTTTTTGACTTTAAATATAGAAGCAAAGGTAAACAAATTCATAAGAAATGAGCCATTCATGAGAAATGGCCAAATTTAACCATTCTGGCCATATTATTGGACCATAAAAGGGTTAGATTAGAGTAAAGTTACGGTTATGTGGACGTTTTTATAAAAACGGTGGAATGACTGGAGAGTTTGCTGCAAATATTTTACAGTCTACGATAAATAATTACGGTAAGCCAGGTCATTTATGGACCAAGTCTTAGACATTGCCTTTTGAAGACTTCCCCTTTTTTTAAAATTCTAAAATACCTTTGGTTACATATTATAAGGTAATAAAATTCAATCATTTCCTCATTTTACTTTACCTATTTTTTAAAAAAATGCTAAAACAATAAAATGTAATTTAGTATCCAAATACCCTGAAGGTCATTAATAAGGAATAATTAGGCTCCGGAAATAATTAGGTCCTACATCAGAAACTTCGTGACAATGCACGCGAATTTGTTTTTCAAATACGTGTTAGAAACGATACCAAAAGTAACGTATTGAAGCTGCTAATACTGATATGGTTTTTAGCTGAGTTACAAGAAACTGAATTTTGTTTTGAAATAAATTTCGCTTTTGGGAAAATTTAAAGAGCAAAGGCACCTTTTTGACTTTAACTATAGAAGCAAAGGTATACCAATTCATAAGAAATGAGCATATAATCATACTAAATGGCAACAGGTGCCGCTTAAAAGACTATTGAAGGAAGGGAAATAGGTTCGAAGAAATAAATCTGTATCAGTATTTGACATTGATGAGACTTTTGATCAACAATTTTGGAATGATGGTTAAATCTTAGAAAAAGTTTGTAAGATATATTAGCTAAATACTGACGTTATGAAATACATTTAGGGAGATTCTATTGTAATTTAGTCACTCACAAAATATTTCATTATTAAAAAGCACAAGCGAACGTTTGCTGAAAAAGCTGATGCGATTTCAGATTCGATTCTTGTGATGCATGTTTTTAGGTATATCAACAAGCGGTGGATAATGTTCCATAGACACTTTCAAATAATAAAAACGTTACGGGCAAGCAGGAGTTTCTCTTTACTCATCAGAGTATTAAGACTAGTCGTTGGGGGATACAGTAATACATCATGGATATTTATACTATAAAATATTAAAATAAAACATGTGTAAACTATTTATAAAATGCATTGCAATTCGAATAAAATAGTGGCTTGATAACGTCATAAATTTTAAATGCTCTATTACCCCAAAATTGATAATCATATTAACTAACGGTTTATTGCGTCGGATTAAGCGTCTCATTTCCATTTAAAATATATCTTCGAATTGTAATTTCAATGAAGTACAGGGTCAGGAAAAATCGGAGAGTGCGGCAAATAGTTTTACAAATATCTCGGCAACACATTATCCGATCGACTTTATTTTTTATGGAAAATTTATGTTTTCTTATTGTCTTTTATATTCACTGTTTAAAATAAACAATTTCGAAAATTTTCATATACCATTTATCAGAACGAATATTTCGAGAGTCCGAAAAAAAATAGTTCCGGATAATCAAGGTTACTGAAATTCATTAAGCTTCTTCCCATTATTACATACTTAGTACACACCAAAGTTTAAGTCTCTATCTCAATTTGTTCGGGAAATAGAGAGTTTACAGACTCACACACACACACACACACACACCACCCCCCCTCCCCCCCACACACACATACACACACACACAGACGGACGGTAATTTTTTTTCTAAAAATATGTTTTTCGGAATCTCCGGTGTCTGAAACGTGTAAATCCGTCAAATTTTTTTTTCGATTTTCAAAACAATTTGAAGACTTACTCTATAACTATGTATGATGTGTACGTAACAAAAATGTAAAAAAAAAGAAATAGCATCAATAGATAACGCATTTATCTATCCCTACGTGTATTTCTAGTTGTCCTTAAACAAGATGCTACCGTTATATATTAAAAAAACAATAGTGCTCAATTCCCTCGCGTTTCCCAGATCTGCTTATCATAATATTTTCAACAACATACAGTAAACTGAAAAATTGATTTGAAATTGCAATTATTTGATTAAATTAGATATTTTCAAAGAAAAGTAAAAACACAAACCTATAGTTAATTTTACAGTATACGTACTTTAAGGGTTTACTTAAAAATAATTGAGACCTTAACAAATCTAATTTCATTCCCGAGTATTAATGCTCTGTTTAACGATTTTTTAAACGTTAGATACCAATTATTATTTAAGTTATTACATTCAAATTCATTCCTAGAGTCATATAATGTATAATAACAGATTTAATCAATCTCATTAGGATAATTTCAGGAAATCGGAGTGATTTAAAGGGATGGTGGACATTTACGATGAGCAAAAGAAAAAACCCAATTTAAAAAAAAGCCAATAAATTAAATGTTTGATTATTCTTTTATTCTACAAATTATCTGGACTCACTTTAAAATAGATTAAGAGTAATTTAAATCAGATCAAGTTTAATTAGTTTAAACCCAATTCAAAATCTCACCATTAAAAATTATAGTGCCACATGAGGACTATTCTTCTTCTAACCCCTTTTTAATTTATCAAGTACATTGTAACAATTATACGGGTTGGGTCAAGCCACCATTTAATTGCAGAAACAGATCACTGAATTGGCGTCTTATCACGTAAGGTGGCGAGTGAATTTAGTTATTTAATTACATGCAAATGTATAAGAGTAAATAGTTAAGACGTTTAATAGTGTCATACATTAAAAAAGTAAAAGTTTTACATGTAATTAAGCCTTTGTGTACTGCTGTAATTTATTAATTTCTAAGTCTTTTGCACGTCATTTTTAAATTTTAGAAATTCAAAAAGTTTTAAGTGGCCGTCACTTTAAAACAAAATGGCGGATGAAATTGGACAACCAACTCGGCCAAGAGAGCTTCACATATCCTGCACACATGTTCAATCACATTAAAATCGGTTCATAAATACGCGAGTTACAGCATAACAAAAATCAGGTTGTTTCAAAATGTCAGCTAACCTAGAATTTCAAACTGCTATATCTCAACCATTTTTTAAGATAAAGCCAAAACCAAAAATGTTCCGGAATCCTAGTATCACGATCTAACACTTAACGAAAACAATTTTTACATTTATAATTTTTTTGTCCATCCTTTTGAATAGTTAGAAACTGAATTTTTTTAAAGTGCCAAATTGAAACAAGATGGAGAATGAAGCTGACCAACGAACTCGGTCGAGACCTTATTATGTCCTATACACATATTTAGTCACATTCAAATCGGTACATAAGAGAGCGTTGAAAATATACCAAAATTTTACGGAACTGCTTTCTTCCGGACGGCTGCGATAGATAGCTTTTTACTTTTCGTATTGGACGCTACATGAAAGCCGTAACTAAAAAAAAAAATCATTTTTTTTAAACAAAATATTCATTAAATATTGCAAAATGGTTTCGGTAAAATTCAACGCACCGCCGTCCAAGCATAAAAAAATAGAATTTTCACACAAATATATATTTTAGAAGAGGATTGTCTAATACATTTGAGCAAATATACTATTTTGCACTGATGACAGTCCACTGAACGCTACGGAAGCGGGGTGCGATATTTTATGAATTAGTTAGTGCTCTAAACAATGTTTTATTTGCATATGTATTACAGCGACAAGTCTCATTTCAGTTTTCATACAAGATCAAAGTCAAACCAGGCGGGGTGAAAGACAATTTTGACTTTAAATACAGAAGCAAAGGTATACAAATTCATAAGAAATTAGCATATAATCATACTAAATGCCAACGGGTGCCTCTTAAAATAATACTGATAGAAGGGAAAGAAGTTCACAGAAATAAATCTGTATCGGTATTTGATATTGGTGATATTTTTGATCAACACTTTTGGAGAATGATGGATAATAGACCGGGAGGCGACAGCACAGGCAATCACCTCATAGAGTTCACGGCTGAAATTCCAGAAATAGTTAAAACTTGACTCGCATATTAAAACGCAATTGGTCTGCCAAGTCATATCTTGATGGAAAACAACCGAAAACCCGATTTTAGCGGTTGGCTCGTAGGTTTACCATTGTGTTTTCCTGCTCTCAGTCCTCCATGTTTTCATACATTTGGGTGCAGGAAAACACAATGATAAACCTACGAGTCAACCGCTAAAATCGGGTTTTCGGTTGTTTTCCACCAAGATATGACTTGGCAGACCAATTGCGTTTTAATATGCGAATCGAGTTTTAACTATTTCTGGAATTTCAGCCGTGAACTCGATGAGGTGGATGCCTGTGCTGCCGCCTCCCGGTCTATAAATCTTGGAAAAATTTCGTATGATATATTAGCTAAATCTTTGATGTTTTCAAATACCTTGTATGGAGATTCTATTGCAATTTAGTCCCTCGCAATATATTTCATTATAAAAATGCTCAAGCAAACGTTTGATGAAATGCTGATGCGATTTCAGAAATGATAATTTTTAATAAAGACTAAAAATGTTTAAAATCTCATTTTAGAATTCTGAAAAAAAAAATCAAACACATAACAACAGAATCCACTTTTCGATTTTCCAAACTAATATAAACAAATAAAAAAAAAATAACATGCAACATACAGATTGTAAATGAAGTGTTTTGAATGAACCACTGTTCGATTTTCCAAAATAATATAAACAAATAAAAAAAATAACATGCAACATACAGATTATAAATGAAGTGTTTTGAATGAAAGTCATACGAAATAAATGACTTACATCTCCATCTCATTTTATGCAAGAAAAAAAAATTGTTATATCCAGTTTCCAAAAATGGGGTTCAATTTAATCCACAAATCCACAAAGTGCAAAAGTAAGGTTATTTGATTTTAGGCTATATTTTCTGTGCTACTAAAATAACATCTCATTAAAAAGAAAGCATAGTATTTAATTTCTGATTATTATTACTTTATAATTTTTGAACGAATGGACCAAATTTAACTAAAAGCGATACAGCAAACTCTGTGTACCTCTCCAACATACTTACTTCACTACAAGATAATTGGACGCTTTCTGAGGCATTTATCGCGGAACAGACATACAGAAACCAAAAACTTTTCGGATCTGAACAGTAAGCCGCAACTGACGTATCGCTAATTAAATATTTACTAGTTAAAATGTATGTTAAGGTAAATTAATATTTTGTTGTTGCAATCTTAGAGAGAAAGATTTTTTATTTAAACTAGAAGAGCCGTCACCACCGCCACCTATAAATTCATTTGGAACTTACCGTTATCACTTTAGCTTATGAAATAGTGACCTATTATAATTTCTATAGAACTAGATTATAATCATATTTGTCTTAAATATTATTGTATATAAATATGTAAGGATATTCGTGTAAAATGTTTGTATTGTTACTAATATTTTACATTATAGTTTAATTTATAAAAAGTTTTTTTTTAACACCAGAAAAAAAAATTATGCATGTTAATATTTATATGAATAAAAATCTGAGATTTTTACATATAATTGTTTTAATAATAAATGTAATTTGACTGTAGGCGATGCGGGGGAAAGCATGTTTGTAGAGCAAGTATCTGAAACATTATTCCTACAGTTTATCTTGGTTGCGTCTAAAAAAGTTTACGAAGAATAATCAAAATATACTGGTTAATCTAAAGTCTTTATTAATCTCATAAACATGAGATTGAGAATCGTAGAAACAAAATTATATTGTGCCTTACACAGAAAAAAAAAGTACTTAAAACATGTCGTTTTCAGTTGCAGAGAGCTCTGTTCTTTACAATGAAAATCCCAGTTTAAATAAAAGTCCATTGAACTGTTGCCATTCACAAAAGAAACTAATAGATGAATCCAGACCGACAGATCTTCCCTTTTATAAACTAATCCGATTCAGCAATTAGGAAAATTCACATCGAAAAGCATAATCATCAAAGTGGGGCGTCGAAAATTCGAAAGTCCACTGTCATGTGATGTTAGAGTGCTTTTTATTTCTCAGATCCAGTAGGTCGAGCTGGCGAGAATTGTCCACAGCTGAAGCAGCTAGAGTGACTGCATGAATGGGTTGCCACTGGTACTCAGATCTAGAGTAGGTTAAGCGTATGAGAGATTGTCCACAGCAGCAGCAGCTAGAGAACCCTAGACAAATGGGTCGCCACATAATGAAGATTTCATACAAAATCTTTACTAAAAATATTAATTGAAAATGTAATTTAAAAATGCATTATCTCTTAATTAAACAACATATTTTTAATAAACATTACAATTAAGAATGCCAGGAATTGTCCCAGTACAATAAAATGTGAAAATAAAATAATTTCGACGAAATCATTGTATCATTTTTTTACTTTACAAATGAAAACATTAGTTTTCCTTGAATATAACGGCATTTTCTGCGGTGAAAACATTCTCTTCATCTGAAATTAATTTCCGTAACTTGAAAAAAGTACGATTATCGGGTATTTAAACATAGAGTTTTTTGGTGCTTTCTTTTTTGTTTATATTAAATACCATGTAAATATTGTAATGTAACAAAGAAACATTGTATTACAACTGAATTTTAAAACGCAGTATTTAATATTACAACAAAAACACATGTATAAGCGTATTTTATTTCAAATTTTGCAATAATAATTTTAAAAAGAAAACATTTTATAGCATAAAAAATTCTTTACTCCAAAGGGTAATAGGCATACAAATAATAAAATATTTGTTATCATAATAAAATTTTAAAAGTTTTTCATGTCACGTTTTAGTAAATAAAAGATGAAAATTTCTTTTACAGGAAATTTTATAATCTTTGTGGAATAAAATGTGCCTCAATTAATTTAACAATTTGAAACTTTCTAAAACTTTTACAGACACCTCTTTCTCTAAGAGATCTTAAGTCAACGGGCATATTCTCTCATATTAATCAGAATAGAAGGGAATCCAATTTAAAACATAAATAGCCACTCTCTTGGTTACAAAATGTAATGAAAAGGGAGCGATAAGATTGATTATTTTTTTAATAATTTTTAAATTTACGTAAAGTTAATACTATCACTCACTCTTTTTATACTTTCGTATAAATGTCATATAAGTTTTGCAGCTTGCTGGAATAAAAAAAAATGAAAATTACATCATAATTAAATTCTTTAAATCAGATTTCGTATAAAAATAAGCACGTATAAATCTATCATATTTATTATTATTTTTAACAAAACATACACTCTGCCTCTACATACTCTGCCAGAATACGCTAAAATACGCTAATTTAAAGTATTTTTAAACGCAAGCGTAATCAAGTGTTTTTAACGCTCGGTCTTTTTGCCGCTGCACAGTGGGGTGTTTTGAAGATCTAGGTGGACAAAATTATTACATTGTTGTTTTATTATGTTTTGCTGGTTTTTCGAAGGTATCGCTAATAAAATACTATAATAGTGATAAATATTTTGTTTATTTAATTATTTATATTATTATTATTTATATTATTATTATTATTGGTATTATCATTATTTATATTATTATTTATTTATATTATAATATTGTATTGTCATGGACACTACACATGTATTGAAAGGTTCAGTTCAATCGGATAATGAAAAGGGCTTTAAAATTCACTTGCAAGATTTGAACTAAACATACATACATACACTTCAAGTTAATGTAACTTAATGGTTTGCAAACTTTTGCAGGAGTTTTCTTAAGTTTCAAATACTTAAAGGAATGACACTTTTATTTTAAAAAATGCATATTGCTTAATAATGCTTAATACTGAGATAAAGTTTGTAAAGAAGATGATGCTCATTTTCTAACAGCAATAGGTTAAATCTTGTAACAAACATATGACATATGTCCAGTAAACTCGTGTTTTCAAATAAAACAGAATAGTCACGAAGTGCTTTCAAATTTACAGGAAATTATTGCAATCGTTGAAACTCGCTCAAACCAACTGCCTTCTTTACGGTCATAGTTAATCGACACCTCAGATTTTTTCGACAAAACTTGTATGGATTTCGACAAAAGAGACATTCAGCTATCAGTATACATGGTCTTGTTGAATTCTGAGAAGATCGGAAAAATGAATTTTGTCTACCTAGATCATCAAAATGCCCCACTATGCCGGTTCTTAATAGCGGAACAAAGGAAAAAACAAACAAAAAAATTCGGCTATTACTTTTCAATGAAGGTATAATGTTGCAATTTACTGAAATTAGTCAGTTTTCTTCAGGAGCTTTCAAATATTTTAAAAAGGGTGAAAATGAACTGTCACTAGTGATTACGTACTAATTCTACCTTTCGTACTACCTTTCGACTAATTCTCGTGAAAATATACTTGAAACATGTGGGTAAGTGTGATCGAAGATCTCACAAAGGGTTTCGTTTAATATTTCCGCTCTTATAGTCTGTCATACTAATATATCTGGCATGTGGACTCAATGCGATATTAAAAAAATCGATTTCAAAATTAAACATGTTGTATAGAGACCTTCAAAATGTTAAAATATGCCAATATTTTCATAATCGGGTTTTTATCATGTTCAATACGGTCCTCAAACTCATATGACGTTATAATCACTTGCTGACGTCATATCTACTTGCTTTCTCTGTTACTCATATTGATACTCTTTTGTATTGTTCTCAAACGTTTGAAAAACTCCGTTAAACTTCCAATATGACGTCACATTAATTTTCTTTCTAATTCTTTAATGACATCATATTAACCTGCTTTCTGTACTCACACATACTCATACTCCTTGTATTATTGAGAAATGTTTGAAAATTTCCGTTTTATTACAATTATGATGTCATATTGATATTTTTTCAATTCGTGAAACTTTTTATTTAATTTTCATTTCTCACGTGGAAACCTTTCAATATAAAATTAATTATTGTAGAATGAATGTTATTGTGGATTTTTAATAGTTGGCAATTGTTGTAACGAAAAATGTTTAAATCTAATAGGAAAAGGCTGATAGATTTTTGATTTTTTATCTCTATATATTAAAGTAATACGATTTTTTTCCAATTTTAATAGAGCTTCATAGTAGGTATTTAGCTATAAGTACACAAATTTTCATGCCTGTAAGTTATATAGTTTTTGAGAACTGGCTCTGTGACAGACAGACAACGAAGCGGGACTAATAGGGTTTCGTGATATGAACGAAACCCTAAAAAAGACAAAGCATTTATTTCTTACACTTTCGGAATGTCTGACATTTCATAAATGTTCTCTTAAAGTTTCTTATACAATCTTTAGACTCATAAAGGAGATAGCGATTTTTGCTGCACAACGCAAAAGTGAGGGTGTACTTATGTCAAAATTTTCAACACAATTTTCTCGGAGCAACGATCTTTATTTAGGTTCCAGATATACCTTATTAACAAATGAACCAATTTAGCTGATTTAATAAAAATGTTATAATTTTCCCTTACCCTTGACTGTTTGTTTTTTAATTTGAAATTCGTTCAATTTTTATAATTAACACAATATGGAAATTTTCCTTGAAACCGATGCATTTAAATCATTAGTCCACAATTTTGATAAAAATAAAAATAATAAAAAAAATCTTTAAAAAGAGACAATCGTATACAGAGTGTCCACTATCAACGGTGTCCAACAGCTAATTCTTAAACCGTTAGTCATAGACATGTGGTTCCAATTACAGAAATGGTTTAAATCATGTAAATATGTGTTTTAAAAGCGATTAGGGTCAATAAAAACATACATTAAAAAGTTGCGAAACATAATTCTTTTACACCGTTCATCGGTCCTATAAGTTTTATTTAGTCAAAAAACCCTATAACACTATGAAGTAAGAGAAAAAAAATTCCCATTCTTCGCCTATTAAAACTGGCCATGTAAAACCTTAATTGTTTAAAAGTGAAGCATATATGTTGCTGCAAACTAGGAGTCATTCACAAATTTACTAGCAATATAAATAATCATCGGATATATAAAAAGTAATAGTTGGGAGTAAAATAAACATTACGATATAAATTTTAAATCTATTTTCATTCTGACATATTAAAAAAAATTATACAACTTGTACTAAAAACATAAAAAAAAAACTAATCGGATGTCCCAATCCCAAAACTTTCTTCTATCTCACACAGATTTCGCATACACTAAAACGAATCAGCACCAATTTATATCAAGGTATAACTGAATCTAAAGTTTTCTTAAATTCCGGGCATTAGTTCTTGAGATATGACTATTGCTAAAATCGTGTGAATCCTGCAAAATGCAGCACAGCAGCTCCACCTGTTGGGAGATTTAGACCAAAGCATAATCAACAACAACTTATGTCAACATCTAGCTGAATCTGAAGTTTGATGAAAATTCGTGCATAGTTCTTCAGATATAGTTATCGTGATAATAATGAAAAAAGTAGCATAGCAGTGCCACCTGTTGGGCAATTTGCACCAAAACGTAAGCAGCATCTATTTATTTCAAGGTCTAACAGAATCTGAAGTTTGACGAAATTCCGTGCATTAGTTCTCGAGATATAGCTATCGTAAAAATCGTGAAAAAGTGGTATAGCAGCGCCGACTGTTGGGCAATTTACACCAAAACGTAAGCAGCATCTATTTATGTCAAGGTCTAACAGGATCTGAACTTTGAAAAAAATTCCGCGCATTAGTTCTTCAGATATAGCTATCGTAAAAATCGAGCAAAAAGGGGTATAGCAACGCCACCTGTTGAGATATCTACACCAGAACGTAATCAGTGACTTATACTCTCAGCTCGCTTATAAAAAAACTGCAACAAAAATCGAAAAAGTAAAAACTAACAACGTTGGAGATCGACCTCAGCTATCCTATGCAAAGAAAGCATTTAAAAATATTAAAATGCGAGCGAGAAATCGCGCTAGAACCTTCCCATGGACTTAACATTAGCTTGAGCGTTTCTTCCCGTGACTAGTGTAGGCTCTTAACAAAAGAAATATTTTTAAATACTTGAAGCAGTTAAAAACAACATGGAATTATTAGGTTTTCAATTAAGTTTAGTCTCTTCCTATAAGAAAATTTCAAAATATGTCAGTTTTTCGCAACAGAAAACGCACGTGACCCCTTAACACTGTAATAGACCAGGAGGCGGCAGCACCGACAATCACCTCATCGAGTTCACGGCTGAAATTCTAGAATTAGTTTAAACTCGATTCGCATATTAACACGCAATCGGTCTGCCAAGTCATATCTTGGTGGAAAACACCTGAAAACCCGATTTTAGCGGTTGACTCGTAGATTTACCATTGTGTTTTCCTGCACCCAAAAATATGATAACATGGAGAACTGAGTGCAGGAAAACACAATGGTAAACCTACGAGTCAACCGCTAAAATCGAGTTTTCAGGTGTTTTCCACCAAGATATGACTTGGCAGACCGATTGCGTGTTAATATGCGAATCGAGTTTTAACTAATTCTAGAATTTTAACCGTGAACTCGATGAGGTGATTGTTTGTGCTGCCGCCTCCCGGTCTATAAACATCAACGGCACGGCTCGTCGAAAATGACCCCAAAAATATCTCTTAAAAGCAGAGGGAAATAACTTGGGATTCTCTGTGATTTTAAGCTAAAACAAACTTTTGCCTTTCCCCATAATTTTTTCCTTATAGGGATTTTCGTAGATTTATTGAAAATATTTTCATTTTTGTATTAATGATTAATTCAAACTAGGTACGTATAACATTTTTTTTAATTTAATGAGATTATTTAAATACAACAATATACTTTAAAATAACTTTTCGAATTTTTTTTCGTTTTTAGTAACGAAACATGTGTTTGTGCTGAACTAGGGATTTTCCCTGATCAATTACTTCAGCTTGGTTAACGGTGTGAACATAAGACGTAAGGTTCGTTGATCGGCATTTCTTTGAGAATCAAACTCGTAAAAATATGGATATAAATATCTGGTAAGATGATTCCAAACGTTGTTGTAATTATTTTATATGAATTGGCAAAATCTATTTATACTCATGGACGGATTTAAGTAAAAGCTGAATGTTCCTTACCCCAAGCGCTTTTGTGTAAAAAGAGTCATATAAAATTGTTTATATTGATTAATTATGCGTTACTGTTTACATCAACAAAGGCGTTCAAAAAATGTTATAGGACATTTCATACTGAATCTTACCCTAATTGTACTAATAGTATCATTTAACCTAAACTTTCTGAAAATTATTATAAAATGATCATTTAGCTCAATAAATATTACATCCATAATATATCTTAAAGCATTAGACTAATATAAAGTATCCAAAGTTTGTTCGATTAATCTAATTAGACATCCGTGTGAAATTTTTGCTTTAAGTTATCTTTAAAAATAATACTCCTACTCTAACAAAAACTATTTTTTTTTCATATTCATTTGTTTTTATTTATAAAGAATGAGAAGGTGCAAAATATATGCATGCAAATAAATATAAACATAAACATCCAATAAGTCAAAAAAATCTGAACAAAGGATATAGATGGATAAGTTAGGAAAAATGTACGTTATCCTGTTTTTTAGATGTTTCTATATTAGTACAATTTAGGATTTATATGCATTGCTTGTCTGATTGACTTTTGTTTAAAGTATGTATTTGTGTCGAACAAGTTCAGAAACATGTGTTTATTTAGCATAGTTTAATGTATTTCAAGTATGTCAATTATTTGTTTTCGAAATGAAGCTCTGTTAAGACTACCGAAGATTTTTCGTATGCAAATATGTGAGAAACAAACTAAAACTTAGGGGGGGAGGGAGGATTCAGAGACACTTGAACACGGAAATGACATAATTGTCATAAATATCATTTTCAAATTTCTTGCCATTTGGTCGATGAACCTAATATCTATTATAGATTCATAAACTCATCTGAAGCAATTTTGGTTTATATCGACTGAAACATAATTTGAGGTACTCAATGTAAAATATTTTTGTTTTCTTGTTTAAATTATAAGATGTGCATAATATATTCTTTAATTATTATCTAACCGTTTGTTGTTCCATTCCTTATCAGTAGTTTTATCTGATATTTTCCTTTATATTTTATAAATTTTATAAATTTTAAAATATATTTTATTACTTTTTTTTTGCTGACTTTCATCGAATTCGTCATATCTTCCTATCACCTGGTTCAAGTCTCCAGCACACGAGGAAAATTTGAGCCATTTTAAAACTTTCAAATAAACAAGGGCAGCACTTATGTGTATTAATTTGGAAAAGCTTGTATTTTGGTACCAAGTATCCCCAATTTCTTTACATACTCATGCAATTTCTCTATATTGATTACAAAAGAAAATATAGTCAGTTTAAACTGGTTCAACCATCCGGTCTCTCACTATGTAAAAACGACCGTATTATTCTCTTCATATAAAAAGAAAATGGAATTGATACATTTGAAATACATTATACTTGGCTAGATAAACCTACATTTCTGATCTTGCATGACATATTTAACTCTTTAATCTGTAAGATACAGTGACTTATTCTTCTAATTGCAAATAAGTTCGTTTGAGAACGCTCTCCCCATCTATCTGCCTAACGCACAGTAGGTTGAACATCAGTTAAAGAAAGTGACGTGTTACAAAGTGTTAATGCGTGTTACACCATGTAACACGCAGATAGACAGCAATAACGTAAGTTTTTCAGGATAGTAATAGTGTTAAACAATCTTCACAAACGTTAGAAGCAGTAAATTTGGATCCTAAATTATGTTGAAGTAATGAAAATACCTTGGTGCAAAAAATATCTGGAGACTGATGCGTCAATGCACATCTAACCATTTCCTTTTCTATTATTGTTGTCTGAATTATATCTTCTCTCCATCAACGTTTTCGCAAAAAAGAAATCAATAACTTCAGTTTGTTTTAGGATAGTGATATTGTTAAACAATCTTCAAATAAAAGTTATTGAGGCAGTAAAGGATCAGGGTCCATAAGCTGTGTTTTTGGTCCATGAAATAGACCAAAACTCGATTTTGTTATACTGACTTAATAATTTCACTTTTTAATATTAGGTTTATCCTGTAAGATTTCAACAATAGTTTTTTTTTTAGATTTATGACTTACACAAGCTCGTAGTTTTTGATGAAAAATACGCAATTTCTCCTAATTTTACCTCAATTATTGATATGAGCGCAAAATATGTACAATATATGTAAAAATAATTGTCGCAAAGCTGCGATCACAGTAAAATATTAAAAAATATTAAATTGAGGTAAATTTAGGAGAAATTGTATTTTTTATCAAAAACTAAAAACAATATGAACTTTGAACTTGTGTAAGTTATATAAAAACGAACAAAATGCAAAAAAAAATTGTTGAAATCGAACAGGATAAACCTTCTAATATTAAAAAGTGAAATAATTAAGTCAGTGTAACTAAATCGAATTTCAGTCTTAGTTCATGGGCCAAAAACACGGCTTACGGACTCTGATCCTTTTGGATTCTACGTTTGCTCTATCCGGAGACTGTGTGATCAATTTTCCACCTGCAATGTGATAATTTTAAAATACATTAAAAGAAATATTTTTAGAAAATGCATCTCCTAGCATTATCGAATCCAACCTTTACTCGTTAACTGCTGTGACAAATTCTTGCATACCTACTGTGAACAGTCTGAGATCGCTTGATCGAAAGAAAAATGAAGGCTCAATCAACTCATAAGACACAATTTCTGTACAAAAATTTATGTACAGGACTATTATACTTAAAATTAACCTATTCGGAAATCTCTGGCGATAGTATGAGGACTACAAACAAAACGAAATTTCACTTGTATCTACACTTTAACCCATTTCCGTCCAAAGGTGCGTAAACGCACCATTTCAATAAATATTTTTTTATTAACACTGTGACGTATATTTTTCACTAATTTTATGTTTCTGCTATTTTTAAGGGTTCTGTAGACATCTATAAAATATTAGTAATTCAATTGAAGTAATCACTTTCTGTTGAGAAATTTTCAAAATACGCTGTTTCTTTACTTTAAACGGTTATTGACAAATTCGACTTTTTGAAAATGTATAATTATTCCACTTGAGATTAATCATATGTTTTTATAATGGAGTAAAGTTGCATCTGTAAATAAAATAAAAATAAAACGAATGCCATAAAAAACTTATTTTTTTTTTATTTAAATTTGCTGGTAAATTATTAATAATAAATTAATAATGGTAACGTCAAATTAAATAAAATATTTTTCTTGCACGAAACATTTTTGGTGTCTTAATGAATGTAATTTAAGCAAATTTCAATGCAAAAAATACCACATTTTATAAAATTTCTATGCTTGGCCTAAAATGGGTTAAACTGGAAATTGCAGGTTAAAACTGTGAATATTGAAAAAAGCAGCTGTCTGCTTGATCGCTAACAACAGTTAACCCTCCATTATACGCGCTTCTTTTTATCACGCGATGACTCGCGGGGGTGTTCTAAACACCCTAAATGTGTTATTACAATATTTAAGTTGTAAAGAATTATAATAATTTGTACCGATTAAAGTAGCCTATTTCCCTAAAAAATAGATTGTATTTTATCTCTTTATATATTTGTGGGCTTAACTATATATTCGATTATATCATCTCATATAACTAGATTGGAAATTTCTACAGCCGTTTTAAAAGACTTAGTACCGTTTATAACACCTGGTAATTGAGTAACTGTGTTCGAAGAAAGAGTACGTATAGCAGTTGTACCTATTTTCTAGGACCATTTTGGGATTTTATCCATTCCGAAGAATAATGGCGAGACCGTCTGTATTTCAGCATAAATATCTTGTTCCAATATTTCTTCGGATTCTCGTTCTGATTTTTTGAGATATGATCGGATCCACAAAATGTTAGTCATCCTCCAGAAAGTTATCAATTGTACTTGTTGCCTCATCATCTTGAGAATCTGATGAAAGCAATGCCAAAAAGATTCCGCAAACCATATTGTTCTATTTCCCATGGAGATTTAGACATTTTCTAGAAAGAGGCCAAAAATCGTTGTAAAAGTCTTAGAGTAATTTTTTTTTAAGTTATTCATATATAAAATAGTTTCTATCAATAAAATTAAAACGTTAATATGTTATCTTAAATTTTTTTTTCAAATAAAAAATATACCGTGACTATTCACAGGGTGTGATGCGAAAAATATTTACTTCCTCTCTTCAAGAGAAACTGTAGAATGAACATAGGTTGTCAATAGGCGTAGCATCTAGAAATAGGCAGCTATTAAAAGTATTTGACTTTGACCTTGAGTAGTTCCGTACTTGTGCTTAAGTTTTTACTGATGAGGTGGTCGGAACACCGCGCGTGAGTAAAGGTGGATTAATAGTTAGATACTTCTACAGAAATTCTTGCATAGTTAATGTGACAGTTTCTGAGACTACTTAATTGAAAGAGGAATAAAACGGTAGATTAGCTTATCGGACACTGCTTCTTTACCAACAGTCATATACAGAATTATTGTAATAAATATTCACGTATTCAGAAGTCTAAATAGATAGTAAAAGTGTTCAAACCTAAACAAAATTTCACTAGTGGCGGTAGTTAAACTAAAAGATAAATTGAACGGTGAACATTGAAAATTTCAGCGGTCGGTGAGACATCTTGCATATACTCCAAATCCGGTTAAAATGATATACACTCATAAAAATTTTTAGAAACAATTGCGAAATCGCATTTAAAACATGTGACATAGATGTTATTTCATGATTATAACTCCGGCGAGTTTATTAATATATATTTTTTAAATTTTGGCTGTAAATAAACTATAAATTGATCTTTAGGTAAGAAATAAAATAATTGATTTCGTACACAAAACAAATAGCATGTTAAACAACTTACTATATTCTAATCGTTTTCACTAGAACTACAGAAAAGATTTAAATTAAACATAATTTTGGCAACAGCTAAATTATAAATTTATCGTTCGGCGAGAAATATTTTAGAAAATGCATCAGAATTTTCCATTATACTTCTCTTTTTATGCCATATCTGAATCTATTTTGTTTAACTTTTGTCTCGCCCTATTAAGATATTCCAGTCGATAAGAAAGAAGAAATATATTCTAGATTAAACAAGCTTGAAAACTTGAGCAAAATAGATTAAGTGCTTAATCTGTCTACAACATTTGCCTTCAGAAAATTTTTGTATCAGTAAATCAAGGCAATAAATGAAATAATTGCAGAAAACTGCGTTGCAGTTTATACATTGATTTATCACTGTATATTAGTAACAAATGCAAGGTAATGCACTTCTTCCGGATTACTGGAAATAAGCAATATTAACTGTTAACTGCTGTTAGCGATTTCACAGACCGTTGTTTTTTTAATTTTCCACAGTTTTGAATTCCACTTAAATTTTGTTCCGTATGGAGCCCTGGTACAATCATCTATGTAGATTTCAGATTAGATGAACTTAGGTTTTATTTAAAAAAAAAAAAAAAAACTGTAGTTAATGTTTAGTACATAAACTATATCCTAAAAGTTAATCGTTTTTTTATCTTCAATGAAGCGGTCTCAGATTACAATTGTAACAGTAATTAAAGTGTAACCTAAATTAGCTTAGCTAAATCTATATTATAAAGGTCAAAAGTGTCCGTGAGTAACGCTGACGTCATTTTGCGAATGACACTTGACGATAAAATTTGGGTTTTGCGATTTTTGCTAATGCAATTTTTTTTAATTTCTAAACATCGCACATTTTAAATTTTCACACCGTTATATAGGGGACATCTACATTCAAATGCAATTTGTTTGAAAAATGCATCGCAATTTACTTATTTATTATAGCATTTAAATTAAATTTAAAGCATGATTTTTTTAAAAATATTATCTCAATCGCTTGCAGACGATTACAAAATATTAATTCGTTTACACTTTAAACAATATAAAAATTCAGCATCTGTTTCCAACCAAAATTCCATAATGGAATTAAAACGTCAATAAGCAATAAATAAAATAATATAAATAAAACACAAATTTAACAGACATGTAACTGAAATAAACACTTAAAACCGCTGAAATTACCAAAAAAAAAAAAAACTGCTTAAGATAACGAATTGTTTAGCGATTTCTTCGGCTATTAACATCTGGTACGAGGCGAATACGAAATTACTTTTAACGAATTTAAAAATTATATTTGAATATACATATAATTGAAATTTTGCATATAAAAATGCTCTTTGGTGTTTTTCAGGGCAATTAATAAATGTAAAAAATCATTTAGAGTTAAAAATAAGTGTCAGAGCAATGAATAAAATCAAAAGCTTGCCAAATGTATCATATATACTTATTAGACTAGCACTTAACAATTAAATTCAGTTAATTATAATATGCACACTGTCAAAATGCTGTTTTTTTTAGTTTAACAGATAGCATGTAGTTTGGTTGTATTTTTGTGCTACTGATATATATGTCATAGGGTAATTAAGAAATTCGTTTGTTTGCAAACAATCTGATTAATTAGAGAATCATGTCATTTTCCAATCGCTCTATTTTCCAATGTTATGGAAATAAGCAGCTTCAGGCTAATTAGTAAGTTTGCAATTACTTGCCAATCAGGTTGATTTCTTTTCAGGCTCATTTCAAAGAGCTTATTAAGTAGAAAATGGCCAACTGCATAGCCATAAAGCCTGGTTTTTTAAAGACTTAGTGATTTAAATTTAAAGAAGTAAATGTTTACGAAAACTTCAGTATAATAAATAGAGGGAACTTAAAATGTTTATATAAATATCTAAGAAAACTATCATATTGATAGATTTTTATTTACTAATGAGTGTCTAAGATTAGTGGACACTTTATTTTTATATTATAACTATATTTTGTGAAAAAACCGTATACATAATTATTAATAAAATCTGCAGATGAGGTAGTTTTTTTCAGCTTTCCAAGCGTTATGTAGTAAAGATGGGTTCTTGAATAAAACTAATTATAGAAAATTTATAATAGTACTTTATTAACAGATTTGATTTGTGATATATATATATATATATATATATATATATATATATATATATATATATGTATGTGTGTGTGTGTGTTCTATTTTGTTTAAACAATCCGCATGGATGTATCATTAAAGTCCACAGATGAAACAGATGTTTATTGTTTATTCAGCAATTACGTAGAGAAGATGGGTTGCTAATTGAAAATGATAAAACATTTTAGAAAATGCTATACTTTTAAGATTTTATTTATGCATTTAGTTGATAATTAAAATTAATATAATTTTGTACACTTGCCTTATGTTAAGATGTACAAGAAAATCTGTAAACGAGGCATATTGATAATATATTTTCATAGCATTATGTATAGATGTTATATTGTTAAACGAAAAGAATATATATAACTGCCTTATCAATAGATTTTTTACGCACTTTATTAATAATTAATACTTTTTAGTTCGCAATTTATCCCCCTTTAGATGTGTAAATAAAATTGCAGATGAGGTTAATGTTGAATGTCTTTCTGAAAAAATTTCTAGTCTAGTCAGGTCTAATAATATGAGTACATCCTTCAGGCCACAGAATGTTTTAAAAGAATTGCTTTGTAAGTTTAAACCTAGAATCCCTCCCCTACTTTAAACCGGCGCGGTCTACAGTATCCCTTGTGGGGTCTGTGACTCTGTCTATATTGGTGAAACGGCCGTACTTGCGCCATTCGTCTTGCCGAACATAAACGTGCCTATAAATCAGGTAGCCTTCAATCAAAACTAGTACAGCATTCTTTGGATACACTGTTGAAAATCTTCAGCTTTTGCTGCAGACACACTCCACCACTTTTAGAGAAAACAGTTACTTTACTATATTATAGATCATTTTCATTGGTCAAAATAGATATATTCTATAAAAGCCTTGGAGTGACTATGTAGCAAAAACTGAAGATTTTTTACAGTGTACAAATCATATTCCGTATTTGGCAACTATCGCAGTAATCAGATCCAGCTGCAATAATGTTAAGAGTAGAGTATTTCTTGAGGGTTGGTTCACTCGTAAACAGACTTCGCCAATTAATGAATCTTGTGCTGTTCCACCTGAATACACGATCTTGCTGTAATGGAAGTTCATCAAAATTTTTTCAAGTTTTAACTGGTTAACTTTATTAACTGAAAACATGGTTGAAAATTCTCCGGTCAGCGTACGTAATTGCACTGCTGAGGGGCTAGATTATAGCCTGAAACGTTTGCAGTATTTTTAATGTTTTTAGTGTATTTTATGTAAATTTTATGTCTGATTAAATGTGATATTTTATTTAAGAGGTTAATGTTTTCAATTTAGAAACTTTTAGTAATGTTTCTTCATTACATTTCAGAAATGCAATCTGCCCATTTCAAAGATTATAGTTAATTTCTATCCTATGTAGTGATATGAAAATGTTAGTACTTTAAAATAGTACGCTGTGCTTTACATATAAATTATAACTTTTCATTTTTTTTCCAGTGGTAAACAGAATGCATCTTTAAACACTTGTAAAAACGATAAATATATAAATGATATATTAGAAAAATGTTGAATTAACTAATAAGTTAGTTAATGATTTAACTAATGATTTAATTTAAAAACATATGAATAATTTATATCTTAAAATACCTCTTCGAATAGTTTTCAAAATTAATAATGAGCCCCACCAGTGGCTGAGAGGTTCTGCTCTCGAAGCTGGTAGTCGGGAGGTGCTGGGTTCAAACCCCTGTCGCGCTGGTCGACCTAACCGTTCGGAGTTTTCCGTGGTTTTCTTCGAACCTTGCGTAAATACGGGTTAGGATCCCTTAAAAAGACCCCCACGGAGGGCACTCCACCCTAGGGCCTATATCCCTCGTGTTGATAATTGGCCATTATAAATCAACCCAACCCAACCCAAAATTAATAATGCAATTTTAAGAAAGTCTATATTTTAAAGTTTACAAGACAGGGATAGTAGTGTTTAAAATTCATAATAAACAGTAAGAAGAAAAATTAAAAAAATATAAAGTTTCAATATTTTTAAACTGATAAAGTTATTTCCGGAAAGTTAGAATTCTAAAGTATTCAAACAGAAATAGTAATCGTTAACTCATAATAAATAACGGTATTAAGAGTAATTTAAAAAATAAGTTCGAATATATTTTTTTAAATATTAAGTTATACTGTTACCTATATATTTTTATCATAGTAGCAGGGGTTTTAAACCTTTTTTTTACTATCACTTGCTCATTTCAATATTTTAAGCATCTTTCAAGGCACATCTGTCCCCCATAAGAAGAGTGGAGTATTCGCATACACGTGTTTTGTAATAACGTGTTTGTAGTAACGTGTTTGTATAAAATAAACTTTGTAATTCCACCATAGGTTAAAGATAGAAATACTAATGAACTTCTATCTTTAACAAAATGAGTCCCGAATGCTTTCATCATAGATTTTATTTTAAGAAATAAATGTTTAGACAAAAACTTTTTTTTTTTATCGAAACCAATACATGGTATTCATGTATGAAATGTATACAGGGTGTTTGTGAACTGCCTTTAGAAAAATTAGACGACGGCCACTATCGAGAAGAACAACCTAAGTATATGATACCAGGACGTAATCCAGTAAATAATTCAGGCTATCTCTCTCTAAGCCGAACTCTATATGCTGTTAATAACTTTACCAATAATTGAGGTATTGTAACGATATTTTTCAAGACCTACTTTGCTTGCTGAGATGATACTATGACAACCATTTATATATTGAGAAAAGAAAGTTAGATGCTCCATAATTCGGCTTATCTTAAAGTACATATTGTGCATTCCTTGTACAACCATGGTTAGGGATCTGGCTACTAAACAAAAACTGCCGGGTTCGAATTCCAAATTCGCTGTGGATGGTTGTAGTTGGCCGTACTACCCTTTAAAAGGACGTTCCAGTCTGTTTAACCCTCATTTCCAAAAGATTACCATAGCAACCGCAATCAACCAACCAACATATTGTTTAGCTCATTGCATTACAGTACTATTCGAGCAATTGTCCCGCAGTGGCGCGGACGGTAATGCTCGGCTCTCGTAAGATCGCCGAAAGCCAAACAGCATCGACCACGGTCACTGGTTGGGAGGGTGCATCGTCTATCCTCTCTCGTCTGCCTCTGCTGTGGGACCGTGTACGTTAATGGGAGCTGGTGCACGTTAAATCTGTTCGTGGCTCCAAAAGTACTCCAAGTTCTATATAAGCGCTACCTCTGGGGGGGGGAATCCAGGTGCAGATCTCTCATCTGGAATTGGTTCAAAATTAGGAGACCAGCTCTAGAAGTCCAACCTCTCTTGAGGCTCTGGCCCCCCTTCTTTCAGAGAAGTGCCTTGGCACTTTCTCTGTCACGCCAACAACAACATTCGAGCAATTCCCATTATGTCATGGCATTTCACACACTGTTTAAAATTCCGCTAAAAACAGATTCATTAGCATTAAATTTTACTACCGAAAATGTGGATTCAGCTTTGAGTCAGAGAGACCTGTATGCTTAATTGAATAGGTTTGTTATGGCCCTGATTAACTGTACATAAATTGTACATAAGTGCTATCTACCATCTTATTTTAGAAAGGTAGTTTATGAATACCCTATAACACTATGTGCAGTTTTCCACACAAAAAAATTATATACATTATTTTTCTTTTAGGTTTAAATATACTGTTCTTCTGATATTTTATACCGCATGTAGTGTGCATTGCAATGTGACGACGATTTGTGGTCAGAAAGAAATTTGCGGTTCATACTTGGATGTAGCTATAGACATGATTTCAAAGGCAAAATATAACATCCCTAGATGTAAGACGTTATTTTTTACTTATTTTCTATTAATCAATGTATATTTCAGAATAAATTTATAAAAGAAAACAAATAAGTATATTTTACTACTTGGTTGTTCAATCTTAAAGCTTTCCCGAGCCGCATTTGTGGGTAAAATCTTTTTTTGGAGCCGCACATATACTGTACTAGTAATAACAGTTGGTAAGCAAAAAATGTTAAATAATGTAACATGTAATAAAAATGCATGAATGTCTTAGAAAATTGTAGACTTCTTTTCTTTTAGAATGGTTTTAAAAATTCAGCATATGGACCAGAATATAAAGACTTGTGATAACTTTTATGAATGTGATTATCCAATACTCTTGTGTCTACAACCGATTTTAACACTATTCTTCCAATTTTCAGATACTAGTGACTTAAAATAAGCAAATATCAAAGAGACTTTTAGATATAACAAACCCGATCACCTAGATATAAATACTTCATCAATTGCCAAGTTGTTCAAATAAAAAGTGTAAAGAGTAATGTTTTTATATATAATCTATATTCCGGCTATACTCAAGCCTTTAAGACAGTTTTCTAAACTTGCACAATCTAAAATTTAATGACTTGAAGCGCCATCATTCACGTTTTTCACGCTCTCTCTGATTATTCATGTTATTTTATTTTTAATTTTGTTTGTTTCCATACCCGTAACCATGGAGAAACTGCCCATAAATTTGGCTAGTTGCATGATACTGTATCATTAAATATTGATTTTCTATGCATTACAAGCTTATAATGGATTGGATTATTTTGCTGTCATTAAAATTTATTTGGATAGCTTCTTGATAAAATCATCTTAAAAGTAGCCAGTAAAAAACTTTTTTACTGTTTTTATGGTTATCACCTTTTAGCAGTTAATGAAGTACAGGAGGCTTTAAAGGTTTAATTATATTCTCTCTGAGCTGTCTGACGAACTGCAAATCTTTATCGAAAATATTGAAATCACAAGTTTTGCATGTTTAAATCTAAACTGATTTGATAAAATATCTTTGTCTTATATGTGTCTGCTAACTTACCGGGCGCACTCATTTTGTCACAGATTGCCATAATGTTATCTGCCATTAGTTACAATACTAGTAAGTGCATTGAAACCATTATTGAACGTCATGGCTTCCCTTGGGCATTAAATCTATCTATACTCGCATAATCTTGTACTAATATATTCAAAATATGCGCTGTGAAAATCACACTTTCAAATAACTACATTAAAATCTCAATTTAAGGATATTTTCTCTAGACGCACGAGGACCGTTGGTTGGACAGACCTGTTTTTTTTAAAACTGTCTATAATTATGAAAAAATATCAAATTTTAATTATCTTTAAAGCATCATTGGAATAAATTTTTTATAGCTTCTAGCCATAATTTGTATGTGTATGTATTGAATACGATAGTTTCTTTATTTAGTTTTCTTTATCTAGTAGTTATTTTTAATAGCATCAATAAAGTTATGTGTGTTCTATGTCTATTTCTGACTTTTCATAAAACTAATTTAATAGTGCCAAAATAATATTGTTGAGATACATAGTCTTTTTAAATTACTCGTAGAATCGTTCGTATTATTTATCACAGTGTAATATTTAGGAAGGATACAAATGTAACTCTTGAATAATTTTGATTTTTGGACAACTTTTATATGAAAGTGTGTATTACTCAGGATTTTCTAACAAACTGCGCATCCCTATAACTGATCTAATTATGACTAAAAATGTGTTAGTTTCTCTCACCGTAAGCAATGGTTAAAAGAAAAAAAAATATTTGTTAAAGTTAAACGTGCCTTTTTAATAAGCGCTAGATTTCGCTTAAATTGCGTAATATATTTACCTACAATCTTTACGTGTTCACAGATAATATTTTACGACAGAACATATTTTTTTTATTATTACAGCTAAAAAAGACTATTTTTCATAAATAAATCTGAAAACATAAGCAATACTTTCAACTTTATTTTTAAATGTAAACTTTTACAAAATTTGTTACTTTCAATTCAGTTTTATTCTCGTCCTTAAATTTCGAAACAATTATTTTTTAAAGATGTATAGTCATATGCCATCCTAGACACTTAATATTATCTTCTCAACAAAGTTAAAAATTACATTGTTTTAAATATATTAATATAGAGCATAGAATATTAATTTTTGTAACTTTCGTTATTTTTTAGTTATGTTAAAAATTTGAATAGATATATTCATTCAAAAACGTTTTATGCTATACGAGGGCAATTTGATGAGTTCTCGGCCTAACCCAGAAATGGAACAAGTATCACCAAATGACAATGTTGTTTGTAAAGTATGATCCTTTAGATGACATGCCGACAAGTTTCAGACGCGTGAGTTTATAGGTTTATTGCTGGGCGATAAAGTAAACAAGTTTTGACATTTTCGAAAAATGGAAAAAAAATGAAGTTCGACCTGTTAAGATATTTAACCCCACGAACGTACAAAAAGAGTGTCTATCTTAAAGGATTCTTGTCATTTATATTCGACGATAAAAAAGTGGGCTGCTGAATTTAAACATGGTAGGAAATCAATTCACGATGATGAAGGCTCAGGACGCCCAAAAAACGAAAAAATCGTCTCAAAAATTCACAATGCCATATTGAATGACAACAGATTGAAGATAAGCGATCTTGCTGACATTGCAAACATCTCGATAAACAGTCTCCACCGCATTTTGCTCTTGTTTTGTATATGAAAAAGCTTTCCGCTCGATGCGTGCCGCGCTTGTTGAACGTCGACCAAAAACGCCAAAGAATGAACATTTCTCAAGAGTCTTCTGAAATGTATTGTGTTGCAAGTTGAAAAATAAAGTGAAATATTGTCAAATCTTGTATTTTCTTTTTCTGGTCGGGAACTTTCCGGACCATCCTCGCACAGGGTTGCACTCAGGAATTCGCACACAAGAGTGTATCTTAAATATATTGAGTTGGAGGGGGACTACATTGAAAAGTATGAAATTATGTCAAAAATCTTGTTTTCACTGTCAGGCCGAGAACTTATCAAACCATTCTCGTATTTTGAAAATTGTTTTTAAACGTATAATGTGTCGATATCTATAGCATAGTAACAAAATAAGATATCTTTTATCTTACCCAAATGGTACGGTATTAGAGATAGCGTCAAAAAGAAATTGAACACTCATTTTTCATATATTGTAGGCTAATAATATAAAGTAATAAGATAGAACTAATTAGTTTTACAATAACAGTTAATTCTTTATAAATATCCATCAAAATAATACAAGAGATTTTCCTTAATCATAAAAATACTTCCTTTAAACGTATAAACATAGATTAAACATCAGAATGTCTCTCCTTAAAATTTCTTTCTATTTCTATCAATTCACCAGTAATCTTATATAATTTTAAAATAAGTTAATTTCAATGTATTAATCTTATTTATACGTAGTTCTTTCATTTTCTTTTTTGTGAAATTTTAGGGATTTCGATATGAGAGCACATTTTATAGAAAAAAAAAACAAATTTCAATGAAACCGCAAAGTTATTATGCAAAATAGGTGAAATTATAAAAAAAAGCGTCATTATACAGTAAATATTATTAAAGAATACATTAAATACAATTAGCGGATACAAAAACCGAAACAACTGACTAATATGTACCTGAAACTTGTGGTAAGAAAGTTTAAGGAAAATTCAAGCTTCAAGTACTGTCAAAACTTCTCACTGTATTAAGTCTGGAGAGACAGTGAGTAGAGGTAAATAAAAATAGTTCTTTACAAACATGGCTTATCTAGTAGGTTTATTTCGTCAAAAATTACAAGTATCCAAAGAAAAAAAAACAAGTTGGAAATTGTACGTCAAACGTTACAAACGAGGTGCGTTCG
The DNA here is from genome assembly GCA_963931845.1 of Maratus michaelseni. Lineage (NCBI taxonomy): Eukaryota > Metazoa > Arthropoda > Arachnida > Araneae > Salticidae > Maratus > Maratus michaelseni. Next base: position 93,819,135 of record OZ007594.1, on the reverse strand, counting down.
TACGCACGTTTTAGAATTAAATTCATGATATACCGTGCGTAGAACGGGTTAAACAGCTAGTTAAGTATATATTTTATGACACTGTTCATACAAATATCTTAACTAGTTATATAAATATTCAGATATATATGTATCAGCTAGTTATATAAATATTCAGATCTTGATGATTTTTAATTCTGTGAAATGAATTATATCGTCTGCAGATTAATTTCTGTCATAAAATAAGTATCTCGGTTGCTTGACGATTAAACTTCGGAAGCTCCTATAACAAAAAAGCACCGATTTAAAAAAAAATTCAAATTTCTTAATAAATATTTTTATTAATATCTCCTAAAGTTTTGATTCGATTTTAATCAAATTTGAAATGTCTCGACAAAATTCTGCAAAGATAATATATTTTAAATTGCAAACCATTTGGTTGGGTAGTTTTTGCGTTGTTATATGCGGACAGACACAGATGGACGGACAGACGGACGGACCAAACGAGGACTATAGGTGCTACGTATTTATATAATTACGAACGCACCTAAAAAGCGTCTGAGATTCGACAGAAAACTCCAAAGTAATGATTTAAATTTTCGAAAAAAAATTCTCTTCAGTCATGGAAGCAATTTTGCAATATTATGTACAAAAAAATCTGCAATACATATGACAATAACAAAAATAAAAATTTAGTGAAAGGTGTGTAATTCAGACTATGGTGGCTCGATTAGGATCTCGAGATGCAAGCCGAAATCGAAATTTCATGGCTTCAAAAGGTATAAAGTGGATTGCTTAACCAATTTGAAAGAGAACGTTGTCACAAGCAATGCAAAGTTGGACTTTTCAGTAACTTTATGTTTATACAAGACAACAATCTTAAAATAATAAAGATAAATATCTATAACAAAGAACACATAAGCTTTTGTACCGTCCACGACAGTCACTAGACATTGTCCATTTAAATTTTTTTGGCACATATCGAAAAGGATTTTCCACAGAAGAGTTTCAAACAAAAATCTGAAAAATGAAAATTGGAAAAATGGTCTAAAATGTCACAAAAAAACTATAAAAATAGAAGCTTAAAGGAATTGTTGCAATGTAAATGGAACCAGACCATATATCGAACAGTATAAATTACAGTTAATACTTGTTATCCGCATTTACCGTTTACTTTATGTTTAAAACGTGTTAATCCCTTACTAAGAAACTACTCATTTTTAACACTTTCCAACCTAGTTGAAAAGTAATTGACTTCAGTTTGTCTGCAATATGGCCGTCTGCCGTCTGTCCGTGCTCTAACTCCCGTAAATATGCTCGGATTGCCCTGCAATTTTTATATGTTATTGTCGTTATTTATAGCACGTTCCCTATTTCAACTGAAGTGTGTAGCACTTATAGTTTTTTTTTATAGAGACACTCAAAAGAATTCTGTTACATGACGGTCTATGGGGAAAAATCATTTGCGGTTTATTTTAATGATGTTACACAATTGCAAACACATTGTAATTGATATATATCACTAACATGTATTACAAGAAGTTTAATATGGAATAGGGTGTGGATAGCACTTATAGTTAATTTACAGGGACAGTCAAAAGAATTCAATTCCATTACATTACGTCTATGGAGAAAAATCATCTGCGGTTTATTTAAATGTTTCGCTATTTTAAACGCATTGAAATTTATATATATCACTAAGGTGCATTACAAGAGGCTTACTACAGAATACTGTGTGTATAGCAGTCATCGTTCATTTACAGGGACACACAAAAGAATTCTCTACTGTCTGTTAACAATAATTCCTGGAAGTGCGTTTTAAGTTACTGAACGCGATTTTAAATTTAACTCACTTTTTGTTTATTACGTGGTGTGTATAAATTTTGTAGATCATATACAAGGAAATACAAAAGTTCACGAACACATTTCCGTTTATTGACAGAAACTCCAGAAGTAGAATTTTAAACTGCGCTACGCGTTTCTTAACTGAACTAAAATTTAGCATCGTATGTAGTATATATACAAATCTATAGATCATATACAGGGCTGAATAAAAGAATAAAAGTATTCGGATATTTTTCCGAATATTGTATACGTTGGAAATTCCTGAAATTAAGTTTTTAATTATGTTATGCGTTTTTCAAATTGTTTACTTAGATGTTATCTCTCAGCTTATTTAAACGGTATGATTTGTAAAATTATTTTGGAAGCGTTGGAAAGTGTTACATAACCTATGCTTGACGCATGATTTTTCGTTCTTGTTGCATTTATACTTTTTTACCGAAACTCCATAAATTATAATGTAAGAATTTAATGCGAGAATGATGGGTTTTTTTTTTTTTTACGCTCGCGGTGTGTGATTTAGTCCGAGTGAGGAAGTACGAAATAAAATAAGTCGATCTGGATGCTTGAAACATGACTTTTACTTTGCCGAGTTCGATAATGTAAAAAGAAAATAAATATATGTAAATTACAACTTATATTAAATTATAACACCCTCTAAGAATATATTTCTTTTAAATGCTAAAAGGTGTAAATTAACAACATAATATACAGTAAAATAACTTTTATTGGATTGTTGACATGTTTCGGCTCTCTGTCATTATAAAAAATAAGTGAGAATATTCAATAATTGCAAGGTCTTTGAAGTTATTATTTGAAATGCTATCATTTAAATTTCATATACTTCTTAAAAATTACGCGCGTTATCTTTTATTTTTACTTGGTTGTTTATTTTCATATTTGTAACCATGGAGCAACTCCAGTCACAATTTCGGTAAGTCAATTTCGACATCGTTACATATTGTATTTTTGCGTGTTTTTTAAATTTAATTTAATTGCAGAAAAAGGAGCATTTAGCTGATATTACGTATAACGGAAAAACCACAGCTCTGGCAAAATTATATCAAGCAGAAACCATCCAAATAAATTTCAATGAAAGTAAAATAATTTCCCCTTCATTATATACTATCCATCCTTAATAAGCGAAACCATAGAGATACTAACTCAAAAAAAATACAATATGTAACGAAGCGGCATATTTTAACTTATCGAAATTGTGGCTCGAATTACTCCATGGTTACAAATATGAAAATAAACAACTAAGTAACAATAAAAGATAACGTGCGTAATATTTAAAAAGTACATGAAAATTAAATAACATTTCAAATAACTTCAAAGATCGTGCAATTATAGAACATTCTCATTTGTTTTTGAAAATGGCTCGGAATGAGCCGAAACCTGTCAACAATCCAGTAAATTATTTTACAGTATACTGTTGTTAATTTACACCTTTTTTAGCATTTTTAAAAGAAATATAAATTAAAACTTATAATAACTGATATACATGTGTATAATCACTATTAAAGATTGGTGCAAAATTGGTAAAGATATGCTCAAATTATTACACTATTCATATTCTTTTTATTAATTGGTGTCTTGCTTAATTTTTACATTTTGAAATTCATATTTGGAATTAGTTTATTTCATTATGTTGTGTTATTTGTTTGGAAATAACTGCATGAGAAAGTTATTTGAATTCTTGTTCTGCATTTGTATTTTTTACCATTATTTTTTTTAAACAAGAATCTTTTTATTTAGGTGACAAATGCCCAGTAAATATTACAAATCTTCCAAATCAAATGCAGAAAGCCGTCGACTGCGCTGATGTTCTTCAAATGGGCCACAATAAGTCTGGTGTTTATGAAATATGGCCCATAAACAGAATAACTGAAGGCAAATCACTTCACGTGTATTGTGATATGGACACACGTGGAGGCGGATGGATAGTAAATATTCTTTATTTCTTTAAACGTTTGCATTAGGAGAAATATTATAAACAAAATATTAGTCTTTTTAAAAAAGTGGATACACAACATAGACTCAGGACGAACATATAAATTAAGGCTCTTGCCACAACACCTATTTGCTTCGACGAGATAACCTGTTAAAAAAAGCGTTAGTTTTATAGCAACATATTTCAAAGATTAGCTTCGCGCTAGATAAGTTTCATGAGTGACGACATCGACATTTTGATCTGTTCAAAATTTCGAATTTGTTTTCGTTTAAAATATTCCTGTATACACAACGAAAATTTAACTAGTATTCGATATGTAAAGTGAAAGGCGGGTTTTGGAGCTACAGAAGTAGATCCCTGTAACTCTTTCGGATGACAGGTTGAAAGAAAGTGGCTCTCCGGCCCCATTTCCTGTCAGCTTCCGTATGAGGGACTTCCCTTTTTCTAGCTCTTGGAAGATGGCGTACACTATTTTTCTAAATTAAAACAGTAACGAACAAAATGCAACGAAAACATTAAATGTATTTTTTTCCAAAACCGCATTTACAGTCCCAACAGTGGCCGAGAAGTTTTGCTCTCAACTGGTAGACGGGAGGTGCTGGGTTCGAACACAATTGCGCCCGTCTACCTAATCGTTCGGAGTTTTCCGTGGTTTTCTTCGAATCTTTCGTTAATAAGGATTAGGTTCCCTTAGAAAGACCCCCATGGAGGGCACGTCCCCTTAGGGCCTATATCCCTCGTGCAGATAATCTGCCATCACCAACCAGCGAAACCAACCAACCAAAACTTTTTGTCTGATTATTCATATTGCTATTCTCTAACTTTAAGTAACACAACTTCTCATCGAAAAATTACATTTTACTTTGCATCGATGCCATTTAATTAAAAATATATAATTTTTTTTAAAAATGGCTAATATTTTACTATATTTTCGACTAAAAAATGCAATTTTTTTTGTATTGTACTATGTCAAGTCTATGATGTGTTAATCATACCCACCGCTTAATCCACTATTTTTCAAACTCTTCCATCCATTTGCTGTCAAGCCGCCATTTTTTTAATATAAAAACTACAAAAACCATTTTTTACTGTAATAAGTGTAAATTGTTTTTTTAAAGACACCTGATCATAAAAATAAAATAACCAAAAATGCCTTACACTTCAGGAAGTCAAAGCAATGTTGCCCTTTTACAGCAGGCTTTACAGTATCGCCTGTACGTTTTTAAAATAATCTCCTCAAATCAAAATTTATTCTCAGTATGTGGTTTCATCCGGGTTATTTATTCCGATATAAGCTGGAGTCGATATAAGCTAGTGTATTTCACGACAGTAAAATATTCATGTCCAAAATTTAAGCAAAGAATTTTTTTTTTTTTAAATAAAATATATGAAATTGAAACTTTCACAGATCGTGGAGTAAAATAATGTAGGCAAATGCGATGAAAACAAGTAAATGATTAAATGACGTAGATAAACACAAATTTAGAATTTTGGATGTCATAAGAGTTCATTGGTGGTGACCTGGTAATACAAAACATGACGATCTCAGGACCAGATTCCAAACTCCACATCGATTCTAAGACTAGGTTTACCTATAACAATACCCATTTAAAAATAAAACATACTCTTAGATTGTAAAGGTTTAAAAAGTAAATAGAAAAACACCTGATTTCGATATGCACACATGTTCACAACGCATATTGTTTTCGATTATCTTCATAATTTATAAATTTTAAAATTAATATTCAAAAACATATGTAACGTATAAAAACTTTAAAATAAATCTATATCTAGAAGCTTTATATATGCGAATGCAAAATTACAGCTCAATCTGCCATATAACTTTTGAGTTAAACCTAAACTTCATTATTTCAGTTCATTTTAACTAGAACTATTAAGAGAAATTTAACGTTATGAGTTCTAACTTCTGCGTAATTCCTAAACTATGTCAACAAATGACTTCCTGTTTGGCATTGGAAGGTAAAATTTACAAAAAAAAAAAAATCCAAAAGCGATGACAAATGTAGGTGTTTGTGTTAAATATTTCAAAGTTTGTTACAATTTCAATATGAAAAGGTGGGTTTAAAATATACCAATTTTTTTTTAATAAATTGAAAGGACGTTCAGCTGTAAAGCTGATGGCTATTGTCGTTTTTCTCACTGATAATTTGATGATTAAAATGAATGTATTTTTTTTTTTTTACACCAACTGTACATTGCGCATGGATACATGGATTTTTTTTCTCCCTAATATTTACGTTTGTTTCTTAACTTTTTAACTCTCTTGTATTGCGAAGTAACAGAAATTAATCGTTTCGGCATTAGAATGATCAAATTATCTGTTTGTTTTTTAAAACATGACATCTAGCCAGAGGCGTAGCGTCAAGGGGGGCACGGATCACTTTACTACCAGTATTATTATATACTATATTTGGCCTTATTTAATTCATAAAGTTCAAAGATTAAATAAGGCTAAATGTAGTATATAATTGTACTGGTAGTAAAATGATCGTGCCCCCCTGACGCTACGCCACTGCATCTAGCCCTACTTTACTATTAGTTTTAAGGAAATATTTATGCGAATTCAGTACGCATTTACCTTCAAGAGAGCATGGATGTAGGTCAATGTTGATCAAATTTCAGATTTGCAGCATTCGCAAACTCGCAGGACTATAATTCGGGCAGATTTAGTTTTTAACTACTTTATTTACTGTTAGCAAACATATATACTGGGTAAATTATGAAAGCTCACATTTTTAAATTGTTTAAATCTAGGAAATATAATTTGGTAGTTTCCTTGGTTTTCAATTCCCGAAATTTTAAATTAATATCACATGTAAAAGAAAGGCAGGCTACATTTAAGTGTTACTTTTTACGTTAGATATATTTTTTAACCATTTTTATTTCGAAATTACCATATGTGAAGGCTACGACATTTCATAAACATAATATGGACAGATGATTCCCACGTGTAACCTTAATTCTTATTTATTAGTACTAGTAGTAACCATAGAAATGTAAATATCTTTGACTAAAATACATTTTTATATTACTGTAAAGCTATAATTTGAGAAATTATGTGTATTAATACTTATGTTTTGTTTAGGTGATTCAAAGAAGAGGTGATTTCCAGAGATCAAAAGATTACTTTTACCAAAATTGGAAAAATTATAAAGAGGGATTTGGTGACATGGAGAAAGACTTTTGGCTTGGTAAAAATAATCCCATTATTTACTCTTGTTTCATGAAAATAATCCTAATACTATGACAGGAAGAGCATAAGATTAAAAAATGATATAGTCTATGAAATTTCATAATTTCTATCCAAGTTGTAAGAGTTAAATCATACGGTAATTTGTAAGCAATAAAGTACCGTTTGCTCGTAAATGTGTTTTCCAATACACATCTAAAAATCTGGGTGCACATTATATACGGATCATTTACAACAATTTTATGAAACTTATGCTTTCTGAGCCATTGTATAGATTAGCTACATGCTGTAGTGAGAATAGTATGACATAGTTGCCAACCTCCCGATTTTTGAATACCAGTAAAATCATACAAAAATTTTCGCTTTATTAAATAGCAGAAATTGCACGATTACATAAAACAAATATTTTTTCATAAAAATACTGGTACGAAAAAAATCGGGAGGTTGGCAACTAAGGTATGAGTATAGAAGTGGTATTTAAAATAAGTTTAAATAATTTTACTTTATTATGCTGTCGTTTGTGTATTATGAACAAATAAGATTTTTACTGACCTCTGCATTTACTGGCAAATTGACATAAAAAGGGGGTAGATTTTAACAATATCTTAAATTATATTAACTTAACCTCAAATTTATCGAATATAAATGCATTTTGAATTTTTATAATATAATGGTTACAAAAGTGAAAAAACCCACACACTGAAAATTCTCTACATACATTTCACAACATATCAAAGCCACCCCATTTATCAGCAGTATTGCTATTAAGTCGGCATTGACGCAGTCTGTATTTTCATAAATCATTTCATCTTCCCTTCCATTTACCTTGTTTCAAATTCTAATCCATTTGACACTGTGACTTCTACGTTTACAGTACCCACAAGTATTCGATCGTACTTTAAATATATATTTGCATTTTCAGCCGTTTTATTGGTATAGTGCGCTCTTTTTTTTAGTTCCTTCATATTGAAAACAGGCTGTGTACTATGCACAGGGACGCATTATCCAAGACTAAATACGGTAATTAAATTGGACGCAATTTAGTTTCGTTATATAATTAATAGACAGTCGCATGAAATCAGAAAAATTAGTAGTTTACAATATAAGAACACACACATTATCAAACAATTAAATACACTAAACCAACATAAGTCGAAAATTGACCTGGGACCTTCAGCGTACCGTGCTGATGCTCTGCCACTAAGCCACCCAGATCAATATCCTAGCCCGGAAATTTTCCACATTTATCCATGTTGGAAACAGTCAGCAGTTTTGCAGCTCCAAATGACAGTAATACGATGAATAACTATTCATCGGTCCGTAATTAATTGTATATAAAAGCATAAACACCATAAACGTCTTATTACTTTATTAACGTATACACTTTATAACGTAGTGTTTATGCATAATCCTTATATATTATTTCTCCTGTCAACATCCCTTTTACTCAGAAAATATGAAACGCAGAACAACGAATGAGATGCCATATGAAAGGTTTTAGAACAGGCTTCTGACATAGCCCACTTAACAATTCGTTAAAACATGTTTTTGATTAAAATTTGCTGAAATTAAAAAAATTAAATCGGCATTGTTTTCATGAAAGAAATGAAAGGTTTTCCTGAAATTATTGTTGCCAAAAAAAATAAAATACCACATTATATGATGCTCATAGCAATTATTATAAAAAACACCGCACGGGTTTATTTTATACTTATGATTAAAAAGCGAAATTGAAATTGAAATGTTTAGATTTATATTTCTAAGTCCCATGGTTTTCCCGAAGCGGATGACGTCATCCTCTAATGCAGTCAAAATACGATTGTTAATTTTTTTTCTCGCGCGTGCCTTTAGCAATCTTGGATCCGTTTTTACTCTAACTTTGATGGAATAAATTAGATGATATTCTGGCTTGACTAATAAACTGAATGTTGTTTGCAAATATTTTTATCCTTGCTTTTTCTTTAGAAGTTTAAACCTGCATCTAATACATATTACATATTGATAAAAAATGATACTTCTCTATTATCCCGTCGACCACTTTTCATAACAAAAAACTATCGCCAAATAAACGGGAGAATGTTGCCATTGGAATATCAAAAAATAAATAAATAAATAAAATATAAGAATTTAGGGACACAATTGAATTATTTTAATTAATAAAATAACTACTAAATCAGTGAAACATTATGAAAAATACACGCAAATACGAATGTAAAACCACTAGATGACGTAACAAACACGCATAATGATTCTGACATCAAGTAAATGGGACTGCATTTTTGGCGTTTAATCTTACAATTTGGCGGTAGTTTTTTTTTATGAAAAGTGGTCGACGGGATAATAGAGAAGTACCTAAAAAATATTAGATTTCAGTGCGAAATCTTCGCACGGGCCCTCTGGTAGACAATTAATTGCGAACCGATGAATAACTATTCATCGTATTATTGTCATCTAACGCTGCAAAACTGCTGGCCGGTGACTGTTTTCAACATGGATAAATGTGGGAAATTGCAGGGCTAGGATATCTATCTGGTTGGCTTAGTGGCAGAGGATCAGCACGCAACGCTGAAGGTCCCAGGTTCGAGTCCTGGCCCAGGTAAATTTTTCACTCATGTTGCTTTAGTGTATTTGTCTTATAATATGTGTGTTCTCTTATATTGTAAAATAAAGTAAGCAAACGTAGTTTTTATACTTTTAATATAAAATTACTAGTTGTTTGAAGACGGCCTTTGGCAGAGTCACTGTAATTTGAAGTATTTCATCCTTCGATTAATTAAACATTTGCTTCAAAATGATTTTGACTAATTTTATTTACGGAATGGCCATAAAAATATCTTATCAGATAGACAGATATATATGAATTTATGAGAGTTTATGGTTTTTGTTAATAAACATAAATACAGAAAAATACCACATAAATATACAAATTACCAAAAAAAAAGTTTAACGGAAATATTGTTTTATTTGATTCTTTATATGATATGGTTGAAGGAAATAATGAAGAAAGAAGTAATGCTCTGTGCATGTTATTTGAGAGAGGGGTAATTTCAATATACGAGGTAGGGTCAAAAAGTTCCCGGAATAGGTCAATTACAAATTATTAAAAAATAGAACAATAATTTTACCTTATTGGTCTTATAAGTACTTTCATCCTGCATCCACACATTTCTTCCAGCGTTCATATAACTGTTCAAAACACTCCTTGAATCCATTTCTTGAGACGTCCTTGAGCAGCTTTGTCGCATTTTCGATCATCTCATCTGAATCCATAAAACTGTGTCCCTTCAATTTCATTTTCAGCCGTGGAAACAGGTAAAAATCCGCTGGTGCTAGGAGAGTTAGGAGGGTGTTCCAGAGTGGTAACACTGTGTCTGGCAAGGTAATTTTTCACAATCAGAGCGCGATGTGGTGGAGCATTGTTGTGTGAAAAAAATCATTTGTTGCCCATTTTTCAGTTCGTTTTCGTCTGATTGCATCTCGTATTCTTTAGGGATCTCCAGGTAAAGTTCTTTATTGACAGTTTGGCTTTCAGGAACAAATTCGTCGTGAATGACGCCCTCATATTCGAAAAACACCTCCAACATAACTTTCCCTCTGCTTTTGTCTAAGCGAAATTTTTCCTTCGTTTGTGATGTTTTTGCTGACCTTTACTAAAACGCTTATGCCATCGTTTCCGTATGCTTTTTTGAGCATCTCTAGTGTTTCAGAAGGCGATTTCTCGAACAAAACGCAGAATTTGATGTTTGCACGCTGCTCTAAAGACTACATTTCAAATTCCGACAAATGAAAAATTCGCTTTGTCAGAAATGATGTGCAGCTAACGTCAGCAGTACCGGAAATGAATTCCAGATGCCTGTGTGTTTTCCTTATCAGTGCTGTCAACCTCCAAAAAAGATATTTCCCCTCCAACGAACATCTGCGTGAATGTAGGCGACCATTCCAGGAATTTATTGACTCTACCTCGTAAATGCTTTTAATAACTAACCGAAAATAGAAAATCCTTAGATGATATTTTAAACAAATGTATTCAATGAATAAGTATTCATGTAGAATTCTAAATTATCAAAAATATAGAGACTGGGTAAATAGATGCATTTAAAGAAAAATAATACACATAAAATATATATATTTGAGTTGAGTTTAATACCTACAGATATGAATTTACATAAACAATATTCTCTTTTTATAGGTAATGACAATATATTTGCTATAACAAATCAGAAACTATATTCAGTGAGTTTTGACTTGAAAGATATCGCACACCATAAAAGACTTGCCCTTTATGACAAGTTTTGGATCAATGACGAAAGCAACAAGTACACTCTTCATATTTCGGATTACAGTGGAGATGCAGGTACTGTTGAAAATAGTGACATTTAAAACTTTTTAGTACTTCTTTATTCAAATGATAATTAACCACTTAACAATTTTATCCGAACAAGAAGTTTGCTTGTTTAGTTTCCAAAAGCTTTAGGATACCACTAAATTTTAACTGCAAACTTAATTTTGTTAATTGACAGGCATTTTACAATTGTTTGAGGCAATGAGGAAAATAGTTTAGTACGAAAAAAGTGGTGTATCGTCATTATTTTTAGTTTAATGTGTCAAAAAAGCGACTGCTATTGGGTTAAATTTTGGGGTATTTCAAATGCATATTTTACACATCGGGTATGATTTTTTAAACAATTGTTAAATGAATTGCTTTTTTTCAAGTCATCACAAAATATTTTTACAACACTTGAATAAGTTTAAGTCTATATTACTTATTTTCTATAAACAAAAGAATAACGAATTTAATGGTTTTTATAAGTAACCACTTTTAAAATATTAATACATGCCACATTAAAAAAAAAAAAAAAAGATTAACGTTAATAACATGCAGGATTTAATGTTTTGCGTAATTCAAGAATATCAATGCCATTATTTCGATATATACATACTTGCCAGCTATATAGTATGTGAAAAAAAAAAGATGTATAAATTAAATTTCCTGGTTTAAAACGTGTTAATCTCAAATTAATTAGTCTTAAATTAAACCATATTTTAGGGAAGAATAATCATCTTCCGGACATTAGCAAGTATGTGTATCTTCAAGGTGCCAAAATATATTAAATAAAAATAAAAATACGATGTTTCTTTTTTAATTTGTTTATCCGCCATGGAAAAACATAACGTATGTGAGTTTATAAGAAACTATCTTTTCTATATATAAATTCAATTCTGATTTTAAAATAACAAAATCCGATGAAATAAGAGCAGCATTACAGAGCTATAATTTAATGTCCGTAACAAATATACTACAATTGAAAAATAGTGAATTATTTTAAAAGAATCAACATATGCTTATATGTTGAAATTATTAATGTTAAATGCTGTATTTAAACCACGATTAAGAAACGTGGCTATTTATTAGTAAACTTGAGTAAAGATATTTGTGAAAGAATGTGTATGTTTTACGTTATTAAAAATGTGACGCATTGTAAGCACATATTTTCATTTTCAGGTGATTCAATGACATCTTTGCACAACGATCAAAAGTTTTCGACAAAAGATCAAGATAATGACAATCACAGGGGTCAAAACTGCGCCGCATCATACAAAGGTGGATGGTGGTACAATGCGTGTCATCAGTCGAATTTAAATGGCCTGTATCATAAAGGAAAGCATGAAAGCTTTGCTGATGGAGTGCACTGGTATACTTGGAAAGGAGACAGGGAATCGCTGGAATGGACCGAAATAAAAATTAGACCAAAAAATTTAGTCTTCAGGCATCAGAAATTACATTTGTGAAGAATATCATGGGAGTGAGAAAGTTTCATTAAATGACTTATTTATAATACCTGTTACTCAGTCTCTGAATGTCACTTTTCAAAATATTGCATTATTTTTTAAAGATCTACATTATTGTTACGCATTAAATGCATTATGCATGCACATATGCCTATAAAAGTCGCGAACCATTTTATACGCCTAGATTTATATTTATTTAAAATACGTAAAATATTTTGTTGCGTTAAAAATAAAATAGTTTTTGTTTGTAGAACTTTGCCGCAGTTGAAGAATTTAAATCTTGGGTGATCTGCATTAAAAGTTGAATGTCGAAAATTGAATCATTGAGATCAGGCAGTATCTTTTTAAATATTGTTCTTGTTAGTTTTAATTGTATTCTGATCTTTTGTTAATACTTTTATAATAAAATTTGTCATTTTATCAGAGGAAGATTTATTTCACAAAACAAAGCTGTTCCTGTTCACAAATCTCTCCATACATTTTTAGTTTTTAATTATAAATTTATAAGAAAATGAAAATATTGAAATATTTTTATTATAGTGCATTTGCGAATTTATCAAACTCACGTTTAATTGCCGCTTTAAAACTATTTTTCTCTCTGATAAATCTTTTCCAGACGTCCTGATTGTTATATAGCCTTTTTATACTACTCCACAAAAACTTTTTTTTATATTCCACGAAGTCTGTTTAATCGAATACACGTATCCTTTAAGAACAACATTTATGATTGAAAAAAAATTCTTTTTGGTGAATAGTGGTTTCAATACTCTCGCAAAACGTAGTCGCTGAATTTATTGAATATATAAAATGCTTAACATTAGTTTAAAACCTTGACGTCTAGACTTTTGGACTTTTATTTTAATTTCACGAAAAATAGGGATTTACAATTTTAGTAAAGTATAGGTATACAATGACAATGTAGCTTCCGTATAATACTGAATAAACATACAACGGAGTGTAATAATACTGAAGCAACATACATTTTGTGTTCATTTCAAGTTTAACCTAATTATAGCAAATTAAGTCAAGTGTAGTAAACATAACAATTCTAAGTTTAAAATTAATCTCACGAGTGATATTTCAATGGCGCTTTCTTTAAATAGTTTAAATTGCGTACATACAAAAATATATAAAAATCTACGAAAATTTGTATTTAAAATTAACAAAAACTGACAACTGAGTTATCGCTATTTGGTGATGAATTTTGTTAATTTCTGATATATTCTTATCCAGATCGGAATTTTACAAAATACATTTTGTAATAAGTATTAATTAATTCGTATGCAAAAATTTACTACAAAAGTATGAAAATTTCGAACTAGTAAATACCGTATTTTCTAATTCCCTCGCCTTTTTCGAAAAAAAAATACTTTGAATCTGAAATTTTATTTAATGAATAAAGTGGAATAGATTTCAAATGGCTATCGCATAGAAGCAGGACATTTTTAATGAAATACATTTTATTGTTCAAAGTATATGTTTTTAATTTTTAAAAGCTGAAAGTTGGGACCTATATAACATGAAAATAACTTAGAAAGCTAATGTAGAACTTTCCCCAGCCATATTCAAATGTTAGGAATTATATTAATTCTAGCATACTTGTTAAGGAATGAATGCATAACACCGACAAGGTTTTTTAACTACTTGACTAACACAGATAATATATTCTAAATCAATTTTAAATGCAGATTTTTATATTATGATAAAACGTATGTATAAACCAGTAGCGGCCGGTCAGGGGATGCTTCAACATTTTACTAACACCATTTTCTTATACTAAACTTTGTCTTAGTTAAAAGGAGAATATTTTACAATTAAATAAGGTTAAGATTATCATACGAAATTAATGGTAATTAAGTGATAAAGCGTATCCTGACGAGCCGCTACTGGTAAAAATTTATTTTATTGGAAATGTTTTAACAATAGAAAGCACCTTATTTTATAGTTCAATAAAACTTCACACCAAAAGGGGAATACAATATTTGTTATCGCAGTAAAATTTTAACTTTCATATCACGTTTTAGTCCATAGTGGATAAAAATTTCCTTTGCAAGATATTTTCAAATCTTTTGTGGAATAAAACATGCCTCGTTTATTTTAGAAGTCTGAACTTTCTAAACAAAATTTCACATTTTTCTCTAAGGGATCATATTCTAAACCAACAATCATTTTTTTATGACGTAAGAAAACTCAATTTTAAACAAAAAATGTTACTTAATTGGCTATATAATCTGTTAACAAGTTGAAAATTGTACGTCAAACGTGACAAATGAGGTACGTTCGTACTATAGCTAGTTCTATAAATATTCAGATCTTGATGATTTTTTAATTCTGTGAAATGAATTATATCGTCTACAGATTAATTTCTGTAATAAAAGAAGTATCTCGGTCGCTTGACGATTAAACCTCAGAAGCGCCTATAACAAAACAGCATAGATTTTGAAAAATTCAAATTTCTTAATAAATGTTTTTATTAATATCTTCTAAAGTTTGATTCGATTTTCATAAAATTTGAAATGTCTCGACAAAATTCTGCGAACAAAATATATCGTAAATTTCAAACCATTCGGTTGGGTGGTTTTTGTGTTATATGCGGACGGACAGAAGGACCGACCAGATGACGACAGTAGGTGCTACCTATTTATATAATTACAAACGCACCTAAAAAGTAACGTACTGCAATGATTAATTTTATGGAGCTTCCAAAAAATGTTATTTTGTAATGTAAGCTGATATTCATTACCAATTGTCTAATTTCCTTATTAAATATGCACAGTTTCTATACAGGGGATACTATACAGAGTTTCATCTCAAAGTTATCATTCTGCAATGAAATATTTCTTGTATATGTAATCTGTACACAATCCACTTATTGAGTTGCAAGTATGCGGTTTCGTATTCCAATATGAATCCTTACTGTTGTTCTTATATTTGACAATAATGAAGATATTTTGATAAAATTTTAAACAGGCATGTATTGCATTTTAAAATAAAAGTTACGTTATTACAATTAAGTCATTTCTATTCAGACAGTGTTGAAATGAACACTCCTCAATTCGAAAGATAGCTCACAATGCATACTATGACACTGACTAAATTACTGCGCAATTATAGCATTTCCTTTGTCAGGTATTTTAAATATTGTTACAATTTCGAACAAACATCCTGGGGTTCAATGTATTGCGACGTGTATTTCTGACTGGTTAAATGACCAGAAATTGGTTTACCTGTATAAAATTGTTCATTGTATTGTGCCTACCATTCATGAGAACTTGTAAGTGAGCTTATTCTGACGTTTTTTAAAATATTTCTAAATTGTTAAAATCCAGATACATTTTTGCCTTAAAAAAGACGGATATTTTTAAATGAACAGAATTTAATTTACTGATATCATAACTTTCCTCATAATTTTTTCTTTCCTTTAACCCCTTGAAAGGCACCGGTATATTATATATACCACTTAATTTTAATCCCAAAATGTCAGAATGGCAACAGATTTTTAAAACCAAATTTTGAATTTATAAAGTACATGAGAAGCTTTTAGTTATTTTAAAATAATTTTTTTCGTGAATCCTGGTGTCAATCTAATCATTTCAATATTTTAGCTACAAGAGTGCTTTGCCCCTGAAGGAGTTAAAATTAGTGCTCCCTGCGCGATACGTATTTCAGTTATACGTTTAACCGATTTACGTATATACGTATAATACGTATATTTGAAGTACGTATACATCAAATTATACGTTTAAACGTATCTGTATAAGTATAAGCGTATACCGGTTAAACGTATAATTCAAGTGTACGTATATTTCAAATATACGTAGTTACTTTTAATGTGAATGACGTCATCAGTCTTACCTCAATGAAGGGAGGAAAAGCTGGAAATCGCGGCATTACAGTAGCAATCTGCATAATATGTTTCATATATAAGTTCTTGTTATTTTTCCCTACAAATATTTTAATTAATTTGTTACTTCTAATTTTTATTGAATTAAGAGATAAAATGTTATATAAATTTGCTAGAGCAATTTAAATTGTTTTATATTTCTTAAATTTCCCATTATGGTTGTTATATGCCATTGTGAATGCAGGTATCTAGAGGGTGTTTCTCAATGCCTCTGATCCACAGACCAGCAGGAGAAAAAACATCTTTTTTTACACAATGAATGAAAGCCGTTTATACGTTTAACCACTGGGGTAAGAACCGTATATAAGTTGTACCGTATACACTGTTTCGTATAATACGTATAACCGCCTTGGCCGTATCATACGTCTCCCAAATGAGTACCCCGTATAATACGTATTATACGTATACTCATATAAACGTTTAATAGGGAGCACTAGTTAAAATACTAAAGGAAATGTCAATGAAGTCAGAACTTTTCCTCTCGAAGCTCCATGAGCGTTGAAATTGTTGATGCTCGCCGACTAATTAATAACCAGTTTTCTTGCAACATTTTGCGATTTGAATAAGATTTAAAGTACGATTTATTCGATATTTCGAATTAACAGGCTGGTACTATACGGGTATCAGCTAGTACTATACGGGTTTAAAATTGATATTTTATAGGGACGTATTACAGGAATAATTGAATCGTTAATTTCAGAAACTACATAACTGACAAAAAAATTAAAATAAAATTAATTTTGTTTTGAGTGTAGAAACTCAATATAAAAACGCTCTATTTTCCGTTTTTTTGTATACATAAATTATTCTTTTGGTGCAGAAACCACATAAATATTTAGTCAGTTTTGCGTCAACAAAACTTGGAAGTTTCCCATATAAAATGTTTTTGAAATAAAACGACCTCAACGCTGAGTTTTTCTGAATATTTAATTTTAAAAGAACTCTAGCACTTTCAATGTATATTATCTGAGTTGTACAATATCTTATGAATACTGCAGATTTGTCCAAACCCTGAAAAAAAAAATTAAATCTCATTTCTGAACTCTAACTGATCCCTCTCACATATTCGTTAATGTTATAAAACTACTTTGAAAACATTTCTAAGCCAAAATATTTCAATGTAGCAATTACTTTTATGCCACTTCACAAGGCGATGTATTAGGGCGTCAGTCGGAGAAACATTTTGGCGTCATGGGTAAACAAATCAATTTTTACTTTCTTCTATCTTTACAAGAAGAAAGTATTGGATTCAAGAAAATTTTCGACTTCCGGTTTTCGGCGGATTTATACGTTTTAGAAGGTATTGAACACGATTTGACCATTGCATGTGACAAAATTTTTGTGGGCACTCTATCTCAAGAACTAATGCACGAAATTTAATAAAACTTTATATTAAGTTATTCCTTGATATAGATTGGTGCTGATTAGTTTTGGGTAAAAATCAACCGACAGGTGGCGCTGCTATGCTGCATTTTTCGCGATTTCCGCAATAGCTCTATCTCAAGAACTAATGCATTTATTTCCATGAAACTTCAGGTTCAGTTAGAGCTTGACAGAAATAGACGCTGATTATGTTTTGGTGTAAATATCCCAACAGGTGGCGCTGCTATAATACTTTTTTCTTGATTTTTACGATAGATATATCTCAAGAACTAATGCACAGATTTTCATCAAACTTTAGATTCAGTTAGATGTTGACATAAGGTATTGTTGATTAGGTTTTGGTCTAAATCTACCAACAGGCGGCGCTGCTATGCTGCAATTTACAGGATTCATACGATTTTAGCAATAGTCATAATTCAAAAACGAATGCACGGTATTCAATCAAACTTTAGATTCAGTTAGGCCTTGATATAAAATGGTGCTGATTCTTTTTAGTGTATGCGAAATCTGTGTGAGATAAAAAAAGTTTTGGGAGTGGCACATCCGACTAGTTTTAAAATGGTTTCATTGAATTACACAATTAGATTTACATGCTTTAAAATTTCACCTAGTCATTTCAAGGTTAATGTAAAAACTTATTAATTTATTTTAGTTTTTAACATCTGAATAATAAATTTTTTCAAGTAAAAATGCTTACCCTGTTAAGCACTACACATATATTTCCATATATCTATACTCATATTATAAAGGAGTAAAGATTGTTTTTTTGTTTGTTTGTAGGGGGTAATCTCTGGAACTACCGATCCGATATCAAAAGTGATGGTGGCAAATTGATGGTGACAACCCCTACTCCAACATAGGCTATATTTTATGTCGGTGCGACTAATCCCAGGGGGGTGCAGGAGCGAAAAACGTTCTAAAATTGCTATCTTTTCTATACTGAAGGATCTAGAAATTTGAAATTTGGCGTTATAGTTACTTATAAGATGCAAATGCTCTCTAAGAACAAAAAAAGAAAAATCGAAATTTAAAACGGTGACATGAGAGAAAAGCGTTCTAAAAACATTCTAAATTACAATTGCTATGGAATCTCTGTACCTACCTGATTTCAAAATTAATGGTGACAACCCCTGCTCCAACATAGGCTATATTTTATGTCGGTTCCACTAACCTCAGGGGGGTGCAGGAGCGAAAAACTTTCTAAAATTGCAATTTTTTTATACTGAAGGAGCTAGAAATTTGAAATTTGGCATTGTAGTTACTTATAAGATGTAAATGCTCTTTAAGAACAAATTTTTTAAAAAAATTGAAATTTAAAAGGGCGAAAATAAGCGAAAAGTGTTCTAAAATCATTCTAATTTACAATTTGTATGGAATCTCTGGAACTACAAAACCGATTTCAAAAGTGATGGTGGCAAATTGGTGGTGACAATCCCTGCTCCTACAGCCTCTTTAATAAAAAACTATACGTTGCTGACGACTGGGTTTTTCGCTAATTGTTGCCACAGATTAATCTCGGAAAATGAAACATTTGAAGTTACTGAAAAAAAAATAATAGCTCGAAAAGTATTTGTCAGAAAATTGTTAGGCAAACTGTGTTTGAAAGGTAAAAAATTGTATTTTTCTTGACATAAATTTCAAATCTAATGATTATGCCATTTTTGAAATATTGAATTTGAAAAATTACCAAATTTCACAATGGAGTACCATAGCAAAACCTTCATGCGTAAAAAAGATAATAAGGGCGACGTGTCCTGTCGTGTATATTGGCTATAGCACGAGTCACAAATTATAGTAGCCTTATTATCCTGTTAAAATATAACAGTGAATTATGAAACGTCAATATTTTGTTTGATTAAAAGTTCCTTATCAGAAATTGACCAGCGTAGCGGGCGTAGCTTGCTAGTAAAATAATAATTTATTAATTTCAATGTAATCTCGTTGTTCCACACGATTTTAGAAAAAGTTCTTTTATCTTCCGATTATTAGAAAAAGTACCAGTCAAAGACATAAAAAATTACATTTCCAACATTAACAAAAACATTTTTTCAGAATATTACTGCAACCAAAGTTTGGCCTTTTCTTAATAAAATGTGTGCAAGTCTTAGAAATTTTTTTCTTGAAATTAAGTAGAAGGGTGCAGCATTGTACGTATTTCTTTTTGTTTACTTTTTAAATGCGTATAATATAAAAAAATAAGCTAACCCAGATAAACTAACCCAAATTTTATATGCAGAATTTGATATTGTAATAAAACGCATTCATAAACCAGTAGCGGCTCGTCAGAGGGGTCTGCAAAATTTTACAACCACCATTTTCTTGTACTAATCTTTGTCTCATTTAACTGTTGAATATTCTACAATTAAATAAGGGTAAGATTACCTTACGGTATTAATGGTAGTAAAGTGATACAGCATAACCTGACCAACCGTTACTGGTAAAATTTTATTTTATTTGAAGTCTTTCAACAATAGAAAGTACCTTATTTTATAGCTCAATAAAAACTTTACTCCAAAGGGGAATAAAATATTTGTTATCGCAGTAAAATTTTAAAATTTTCATATCATGTGTTAGTCAATATAGGATAACAATTTATTTTGTAATATATTTCAAAATCTTTTTGGAATAAAAGATGGCATATTTATTTTAAAAGTTGAAACTTTGTAAAAAAAAATCTTTTTTTCCTAAGGGATCATATTCTAAGCCAACAATCAAATTCTTTTAAATTTTTCCCGGTATAAGAAAACTTAATTTTAAACATAAAATGTCACTGAATCTACTATATAACATGTTTAATTTTATAGATGATTAATTTTATGGCGATGATTAATTTTATGGATCTTCTAAAAAACTTATTTTGTAATATAAGTTGATATTCATTACTAATTGTCAAATTTCCTTATTAAATATTACTACATGGTTTCTATACAGGCATTACTAGACAGGGTTTCATCTCAGAGTTATTACTCTGCATTGAACAATTTCTGTATACGTAATCTCTACACAATTGCAAATTTGCGGTATCTGATTCCCATTCGAATCCTTACTTTTCTTCATACTTTTAACAACAAAGTAGATATTTTAATGGCATTTTAAACAGGCATATCTTCTTAACATAGTATAAAACAAAGTCGCTTTTTCTGTCCCTATATCCCTATGTACGCTTAAATCTTTAAAACTACGCAACGGATTTTGATGCGGTTTTTTTAATAGATAGAGTGATTCAAGAGGAAGGTTTATATGTATAGTAACATCCATTAAATAGTGGAGAAATACTGTTATTTTTGAGGTTTAAGTCGCTTTTTCTGTCCCTATATCCCTATGTACGCTTAAATCTTTAAAACTACGCAACGGATTTTGATGCGGTTTTTTTAATAGATAGAGTGATTCAAGAGGAAGGTTTATATGTACATCCATTAAATAGTGGAGAAATACTGTTATTTTTGAGGTTTTTAATGTGATGTCGTAAATAATTAAATTTTTTCCGCTTATACATTGCAAACGCAGGCTGAACCCTACAAGATTTATCAAAATAATGTACTAATTATTGTACACATTAAAAAGGTCTACAGAAAACACAAAGAGATGAAGGTTTTCAAGGTTAACCCGAAGCAAAGCGAGGGAGGGCCGCTAGTTCATTAAAAAAATTACATTACTCCAAAAAAGTGTCATCTTTATTCAGACAATGTTGGAATAGACACTCCTCATTTCGAAAATTAGCTCACAATGCATGCAGCTCATACTGACTAAAATACTGCTCAATTAGAACATTTCTTTTGTCAAGTATTTTAAATATTGTTACAACTTTGATCACAAATACGGGGTTGGAATGGATTGAGACGCCACGAGCATTTCTGACTGATTAAATTGGTTACCTGTATAAAATTTTTCATTTTAGTGTGTATACCATGAATTAGAATTTTATTGTGAAGCTCTTTATAATAATTTTCAATTCTTATGATTCAGATACATTTTTGCCTTAAACAAGAACGAAAAATCATGCGTCAAGCATAGATTATATAACACTTTCCAATGCTTGCAAAATAATTTTACAAATCATTACCGTTTAATAAACTGAAAGATAACATCTTAGTAAACAATTTGGAAAACTCATAACATATTTAGAAACGTAATTTCAGGAATTTCCCACATCTATTTCCAACATATACAATATTCGGAAAAATATCCGAATACTTTTATTCAGCCCTGTATATGATCATATTTGTATATATATATATTACATAGGATGCTAAATTTTAGTTTAGTTAGGAAATGCGTAGCACAGTTTAAAATTCTCCTTCTGGAGTTTCTGTCAATAAACGGAAATGTGTTCGCGAACTTTTGTGCTGCCCTGTATAGGATCTACAGAATTTATACACACCAAGTAATAGACAAAAAGTGAGTTAAATTTAAAATCGCGTTCAGCAACTTAAAACGCACTTCTAGGAATTATTGTTAACAGACAGTAGAGAATTCTTTTGTGTGTCCCTGTAAATGAACGATGACTGCTATGCACACAATATTCTGTAGTAAGCCTCTTGTAATGCACCTTAGTGATATATATAAATTTCAATGCGTTTAAAATAGTGAAGCATTATTTAATTAAACCGCAAACGATTTTTCTCCATAGACATAATGTAACGGAATTATTTTGACAGTCCGTGTAAAGTAACTATAAGTGCTATGCACACCCTAGTCCATATTAAGCTTCTTGTAATGCACCTTAGTGATATATATCAATTACAATGTGTTTGAGATTGTGTAACATCAGTAAAATAAACCGCAAATGATTTTTCCCCATAGAGCGTAATGTAACGGAATTCTTTTGAGTTTCCCTGTAAAAAAACTATAAGTGCTACCCACTTCAGTTGAAATACGAAACATGCTATAGATAACGACAGTAACATATAAAAATTGCAGGGCAATCCGAGAATATTTACGTGAGTTAGAGTACGGCAGACGGCCAGACAAACCGAAGTCATAAACACTTTTCAACTATGTTGGAAAGTGTTAAAAATGGTTATCAAGTCAGAACAGTTCCTCAACGAACGAAGCTGAATGAGCATTTAAAATTTTCATTGCTCGTGGACTAATTTATATACCAGTTATCTATAAAAAATTCTCGATTTCAATAAGTTTTGAAGAAGTAAGATTTATCCAACATTTCGAATTAATCGATCTGGCACTGTACGGGTTTTATTGTATATGTTATTACAATTAAAAATTAATGTTTTAGAATAAAATATTGCAGGAATAATTGAATCGTTAATTTCAGAGACTGCATAACTGACAACAAAATTTAAATAAAGTTAATTTTCTCAAAGTTCAGAAACTCAATAAAATAACGCTCTGCAATCCTTTATTGTCTCCATGAAGTAATCGTTTGTTGCAGAAACCTCATAAATATTTAGTCAGTTTTACATAATTGCATCAAAACTTTAAATTTTCCACTTAGAGAGTTTCTGAAATAAATCGACCTAAACGCCAATTTTTGCTAAATATTTAATTTTAGAATAACTCTAGCACGTTGAATGTTTTTTTTTTTTATGTCTGAGTTTTAGCATATTTTATGAATGCTGCAGATTTGAAGAACGCCTAAAACACAGAAGAAAAAAATCTCATTTTGATTCGGGGTCTCTGACATCCCACATATTCGTTAATGTTATAAAACTGCTTTGAAAGCATTCCTCAGCCAAAATATTTAAGTGGAACAATTAACTTTATGCCTTTTCAGAAGGGTGTAAATATTTGTCGGAGAAAGATTTTGACGTCACAGGTAAACATATAATATATTTTTTACAATGGGTTCATTGAATTAGTCTCATTGAATTTCATGCTTTAAAATTTCACCTAGTCATTTGAAGGTTAATCTAGAAATTTATTAATTCATTTTTGTTTTTAACATCTCAATAATAAGAATAAAATTATTCAAGTAAAAATGCTTACCCTGTTAAGAACTGCAAATATGTTTCCATATATAAAATAATCTTATATATTAAAACGAAAATGGATTTTCGTCAAATTCACTTTTCACACGGAATGGCGCATTTGCGCATGCGTAAAATTAAATATAGAACCTAACCAGTTTTAGAGTACACTTGATCGAGAAAGGGGTGATCGAGTAGTATAAGGCGTGGTACTTTTCTGTTTCGGTCATCGTGTGGTTTCTAAACCCACTCCGGACTGAATTATTTTTCTTGGCAATAATTCGTTTTAATAATGCCATATTTAATTCAAAAGAAAAGTTATATAATTTGTATTTTTTATATTAGAAAGCTTTATAATTAAGTAAAATTTAACACCCAAGAATATTTTGTTTTAATTACTAAATTTATATTAAAAGTATTTAAAACTAAAAGATCGTGCATGTAATTATCGATTAAATAAATTGAAGTCTACAAATTTTATTATATTTGGTATGACCATTATCAAGATGTCATATATATATATAATAAAATAATTATGTGATTATGTTTCGTAAAAAAGGAAAAATAAAAGGAGAATTCCTATTCGTAATATTTTGACAGCTGCTACTGATGATGCTCCAGCAATGAAGAGGCATAAGGGTTTCATAGCGCATTCAAAAGAAACAACAAATTTAATCGCTGTACATTGTATTATTCATACTCAACATTTTGTTTCAAAAAATCTTTGTGAACGCCTGCATGCGTCGCTGTATAACGTTATTAGAGCAGTCAATAAAATTAGAAGCAATTCATTGCATGACAGATTATTTATCCAACTTTTTAGTGAAAATTATGAAGATTACAATCTCTTGCTGGTACACACAGAAGTTCGTTGGTTTTCAAAGAGTATTCGTCTGAATCGTTTTTACTACTTTCCAACCTAGTTGAAAAGTGTATATAAATTCGGTTTGTCTGACTTCCGTCTGTCTGTTGGTGCTCTAACTCGCGTAAATATACTCGGATTGCCATGAAATTGATATATGATATTGAAGTTTACTATAGAATGTTTATATTGAAAATGAAGTGCGTAGCATTTATAATTCATTTACAGGGACTTTCAAAATAATTCTGTTGCTTTACGGCGTATGGGTTAAAATCGTTTGCTGTGTATTTTAAGGATGTTACACTATTCCAAACAAATCGAAATTGATATATATATCACTGAGCTGCCCCACAAGATACTTACTATAGGATATGGTGTAGCATTCATCATTCATTTACAGAAACATAAAAAATAATTCGGTTACAGTACCACCTATGAACAAGAATTGCTGGAAGTGCGTTTTCAGTTGTCGTAAGCGTTTTAAAATTTAACTAATTTTTTACGTATTGGGTATAAATTCTATAGATCATACGAAGGCGGAACAAAAGGTTTCGAATACATATAGTTTCATTTTTAGAAATTTATGAATAGGAATTTTTAATTGTGCTACGCGTTTCCTTACTAAACTAAATTTTATCATACTATGTAGTATATATACAAATGTATAGATCATATACAGGGCTACACAAAACAATTCGGATTTGTCCGATTATTGAATGGTAATTGCTGAAATTGCGTTTTCAAATTTATTACGCGTTTTCCAAATTGTTAGTGTTTTGAAAGTGTTGGAAAGTGTTTCATAATCTATGCTTGACGCATAATTTTTCGTTTTTGTTTCAAGCTATTTGACTCAGTACTGGACTTACCGAAAACCTATGCAAAAACCTGATTACATCCAAAAATTGCATAGCTTATTTAATAGCTTTGTGTAGAATATTTAATGTAGTCAATTTACCATTGCAAGATGAGTCAAAATCAATTAAAACAAAAAAGAGTCATAACTACTTTTGTATGAAAACTTCTGTTCAAACGAAATCTAAGTAGATGTGAATACAGCCACTTTCCCACATTTTCAGCAGTCTCTGCAAAACAGAAAGATTTACTAACTTACTGCCAACACTTGGACGTTCCTGATGCTGATTTTAAGGAGCGAGTCCAGGAGATTTTAAACATGAATATACCGAGATAGGTTTTAGATCCTTTCGCAAATGCAGATACTGCAGGAACATCAAATTTAGAAGAGGAACTCGTAGAAATCAGAATTAAAAGTAAAATTTTGAAATTGATACCAGCTCTCTACCCTGAATTGTGGGAAAGAGTATAGAAATTTTTAATTGCTTTTCCTTCATTGTATTTGGTTTGCGTGGGTTCAGTGCAGTAGCTAATTTACTGTTTAAGAAGAGGAACAGACTGCACATCACAAACGTGGTAATTTGTGAATGATGTTAACGAAATTGACAGTAGACATTAACAAATTGTTAAAATTCCACCAATCGCAACCATATCATTAATTTTGTTTTTACTTCTTATTAATGTAGTGTTTATTTTAAAAGTTTTGAAAAAACAATTTTTTACTGCATTTGATGGTTGTTTTAATTAATTTCTACTTTGTGATTCTTGGTAATAGATAGGTAGACAGATAAAATAGGCATAGAGAATATGCAACAATATTCTAATGTTTGGCACTATTACGGATGAGAGGGCGTTTAAAAAAATTTTCTGTAAAAATAGAAGTGGTCCAAAAAAGGTTGGGAACCAATGGTTTAACTGAATATGAATTTTGATTAAATTCCGTCCATTAGTTATCGAAATATAGCATTCACAAAATTTTTGTCGCATACAGACAGTTAAACATTTTCGAAAAAACAGTCAAATCTTTCAGAACCTCTCAACACGTATAAAATCGTCGAAATCCAGATAAATAACAGCATATAAACCGAAAAATGTCACAAATCGATCTTAACTCTTATCCCGGTCCGGACCTGGGTCTGCAATAGGTATCCCGGCCTAATACCTGCAATAGGTATTTAGATATAGGTATCCCGGATATCGTGAAAAACTCATCGTAGCAGCGTCACATTTTGTTTGATATATACCAAGACCCAATCAGAATCTATTTATGGAAATGTGATGTTTGAAGAACACCATGCATTAGTTTTTGAGATATAGCGAGATATAGCTATCGTGGAAATCGTGAAAAACACAGCATAGCAACACTACCCTTTGCTCGATATACACACAAACATAATCAGAGTTTATTTATTTCAAGGTCTAAAAGAATATGAAATTTTATGGATACCGGTGCATTAGTTTTTGAGATATAGCTATCGCGGGAATCGTGATAACCATAGCATAGAAACACTACTTGTTGGGTAGTGTTTCTGCATCCAATTTTATTTAGAATCTATTTATGTCAAGGTCTTACAGAATATGAAGTTTGATGAAATTCCGCGCATTAGTTCTTGCGATATATATCATAGAAATCGTAAACAAAGGCAGCATAACAGCGCCACGTATGAGGTAGTATACACCAAAACTTAACCAGAACCTATTTAAGTCAAGGTCTCACGGGACGATCATCCATCAAGTTTCACGAGATTCCGTGCAGGTCTTGCGATATAGCTTTCATAGAAATCGTGAAAACTTTCTTTTTTTTTTTTTCTTTTTTTTTTGTGACAAACATTTTTTGAGACAAATATATCACAGACTTTTCCGCTATAGACACATTTTCTTCCGGAACTATCATTGAGTGCAATTTATCTTCACTGCATTGACAATATAACTTGAAATCGATCTAAAGACATTTGGATTCAATTTTATAAACACAATAAATTAAATACACATTATATAAAATTATTTTGAGAACATTAAGATTTATCCATTTGCTGTTTTTCCACGACTGAGAAACAATGGATTAACTTTTATATATTTCGTTTTATTAGTTGGAGTGTCGACAAGAACGGGGTTTTCAGAAACAGTGATGAAACACTTGTATAATACAATCATAATAGGATATCTAAATTAACAGAAACCTTGTAAAAATATATTTCTTGAAAACTAAATTATTCATGAAATCAAAATATATATTTCGTGCAGGACAACTGAATTTTAAAATTTGCCAGTAGTTAAAAGTTAACGATCATTGTATTTATTGTCCTGCATTTGAAAATATTTTATTTTTTAGATTAGTGTTAAGGGGACCGTGGACCTTTATTTGATCAAAAGTCGACATTTGTTTTCGTATGTATTATTATTATTCAGTTTGTATTGTGCCATTTGAGAAACACTGCATACAGCTGCGAGGATTTTCCGCAAATTTACAAGCGTTTGAATTTTGTACACAATCCCTTTTTCGGTGCCTTAGAAAACTTTATACCTGTTTTTTTAATACAGATTTTACACGTTTTATATATTTTTGAAATGCTCCATGCCGCTTAATATTTGTTCAAAATTCATGAAATTGATAACTAAGAATTCTGATACTGTTTATAAAGAAACTGTGTATGTATTTTGCAACTAGACTTCATTAAGATAATTAAATTTGATTTATAACTTATTAAAATGATAAATTTTGATGAAAATCGGATTGGAATTCAGAAAAAAATCTCTCAAAAATTAACTATAAAATAAGTTTTACACAGATTTTTTTGTAATATAATTTTAAGTGATCCAAATGCCAAATCGAGGAAATATTTTTAAAATTAAAAAAACAAAGAGCAATTTAAAATTTGGTTTATAATTTTTTTTTAAAATCTTAAAATTATATTAAGATTAGAAATTTTTTGTAAGGTATTCTATATAATTATGGTGAAATATATATATGCACATAATTTTATATATCTATGATGATAAATAAAAAAAATCAGTTATAACGTCCACCGTCCCCTTAAGCAATTTAAAATTGATTCTATGATTTATTTTGTTCCATTTTATTTAAGAGTACTCTGTAACCTTCACTTTGCGGAAAATTATGAAAATTTAAATTTTTTCGATTTTTCGATTAAAATGAAATTAGACGTGCCTAGTGTATTTTGGTGAAATTACGTAAATATCCGATGACTATAAATATGTGAAAAAAGGCATTTTACTTCATCCGTTTCCCTTTAAATATATCAGAGTTTTAATCTATAAATTCGTTTTCTCAGTTCGAGATTGGTTTTTCTTTTTTAATTTTATTACCTTTAAATTGCTTTTACTTCAACAGATGTGTAAGAAATGACTGTAAGAAATGACACATCTTTTATTTTTTTACATTATCGAAAACGTATATTCAATAGAATTTGGAATGGATTTTTCAAGGAATACATTTTTTTGTAATGTAATGATGAATAAATTCTTGTTTTTCACTCAATTTTAGCGTATATACCGACGATCAATTTTTATTTCTCATAAGCTGATTGGTTTATAGAAAAATCAATCTTTAAACTTGTGAAAAGCTTGTGAATATATGAAGAAAAAGTGTAAAAATATTAAAAGTGAAAAAGTTTTAAAGTTTTTAAATTTAATTAAATATTTTATGTATTTTATATATATTTCAAAATCTAGCCATAATACAATTATTATTATTATTATTATTATTATTATTATTTTTTGTTGAAAAACATTTTGTTTAACAATTTTATTTTGTGATATGTATAGGAAATCCAAAAAATAGGAAAAAAAAACAGTATAATTTCAATGGCTACCGAGAAGACATGAATTGCTAATCGAAATGAATAAATTAAATAAATGTTCTTAAATTTAGTTTGAAGACAGTCTTTACGATTTTTCCCATTTCTAAGTTTTCACGCCTGACAAAACTTGCAGTGTCTTTTGTTTATTTATTTTTATTAGTTGAAGAGCAGTCAAGCACAAGGCTAACAGAAAAAGCAATGAAATTCTTGTGTAACTTTCCATAAACATTAAAATGCTATTTTGATTCTTACAAAAGTTCAAATAAAAGTTTTTCAATTTTCATTTGATAGAAATTTTTTAAATCCTTTTACTGGAAAAATGGTTGTGTTATTCGCTAACATAAATCCTCTTTTTAAAATCATTCCAAACTTTTCAAAATCTTTTCAAATTTCATTTTAAACATTTAGCTTCTTTATTGGAAATAAGTTTAAAGCCAAACCACAGATACAAAAACTTGATTGAAATAAAAGGATTTTGTTGAAGTCGTATCCAATATTTGTTACAAAGATTTCCATGTTGTAGTACACAAGAAATATATATGAATAACATGTAAGTTTGAAATTTGTGCTCTTTCAATGTAGCTTTTCAATAGAAATCTTTCGATAGAACGTGGCTTATTTTATGTTCTTTACTTTCCTTAGAATAGGAAGTTTGTTTGAAACTGGAATGCAAGACAGTCTGCAATATAATCCTTTAAGAAATAATAAAGTTTATATTACCTATTAACTTAACTTCCATAGTTTACATTAGTTTGTGTTTCTCATAAGGTAAAGCTAGGATAGTCTGTGCACAATTCAAAAGAATAGCAATAAAAAATCAAAATATTAATTTTTTGCTAAACTATGCATGAATACTTTTTACTTCATTTGTTTTTCATGCATTTCCATTGCTATTTTGTTGTTATGTTGCAATTTAGTAGAACAGTTGTAATAAAACCAAGAAAGTTATTCTGCGCAATCTGTCCTTACAGGGTTGGTGTGATTGCGCATATGGGTAGTAGAGATTGTTACTAATAATAACTACAATTAAATTGTTAACAATAATAATTACACTTAAATGACATTGCTGTAAGGTTTTTGTGAACAAATTTTATTGTATTGGGAGTGAATA
The DNA here is from genome assembly GCA_963931845.1 of Maratus michaelseni. Lineage (NCBI taxonomy): Eukaryota > Metazoa > Arthropoda > Arachnida > Araneae > Salticidae > Maratus > Maratus michaelseni. Next base: position 93,788,499 of record OZ007594.1, on the reverse strand, counting down.
TTTCAACCTAATGCTTAAAGAATCAGAAAAAGGAAATAATTTTAAAAACGATTTAAAAAAAATTAATTAAAGGGGAAAAAATTACATAATCAGAAAAAGCAAGTCCAGTTAAGATTAAAAAATAAAATTATGTAACTTAATAACATGTTTAACTTAAAATTAGTCTATTTTCATTTTTCATTTATGCAAATTTACCAATAAGCTGCGTAATCTCTCCTAGCATTTAAACTAATGGGAACAATGCGCCATCTCTCTTAAGTAGCATATGCGCAAACTCTCCACTTTCAGTAGGAGAGATTGCGCAGCCTTTTATTTAAACATGGCCGCTACTAAAACGAACCGTTGATGTTCACATTGTTAGTCTAGATTAGTAGCTTATGAGAAATCGTTTAAGTTTAAAATATTTTATACTATTGACATTGTATAGAAATTCTGATTAATAGCTTTGAAAATTTAAGCACTTACATTGGGAAAACAAAACAAAATAGGAATACTTTATCTTAGACGCTCAAAGCAATCAACGTGCACTTTCAAGTAGACACTCCACTACTGTTGTTGTAAAACTACCTGGAGTCGCTGCGCTCTCACTCTACTCGTTCCCCCCGAACCTCTATTTGCGCAATCTCTCCGACCGCGCCACATCTCCTGGCTTTACCTTATCATTAAAAGGTAAAAACAGGTTGCATACAGTTCTATCACAAAGTTTTAACAGAACTTTCCTCCTTATTTTATCTCAGAAAAAGTTAAAAATTATACGTTTAAAAGAGGTAGTTACAAATTATTCGATTGAAATATAGTATAGGGATTTTTTTAAATCTGAAATAGCGGTGTCAAACTAATTGGAAATTCCAAAGACTTTACTCATCTTGTAATAAATGACAATTTTATTTATAAAACATCTATTATCACTATCCAGATGGGCCATACTGTCTACAGCTTTTATTCATTGCAATAATACATTTAAAATTATATAATTAAAATGTATTTGAGAAGATTTTGAAAATGGTATTTGTAATAGGGGATAAAAGAACAAATTTGAAAAGTAATACATGTTTAGGAATTGTCCACTGAAAGATATAAACTTTCACATACAGAAGCCATCAGAATATATCATAATATAATATCAGAATATGTCGCAAATTTAAAGAAAAACTTGATTTTCAGAGATTTTGTTCTCGCAAATGGTACCAAAATTAAAATTGAATTTTTACTATTAGTTTTTATAATTTTTCTTCCTGCATGTGTATTTTTATAATTATGAAAACTGTTGCGTTTGTAACAGAAAACACACTGTCTGTAAACAATACGTCATTACTCGTGCAAAAAATTTAAGCGAGCCCGCTGAAAAGTTAAAACAAAATTACTTCAATAAAATATATTTTTAACGTATCAGTGCAATGAGTCAAATCCCGAAGATCATAAATTCTTCATTTGTAGTCCAAGAGCTACAAAGATTTTGCATCATATTTTCAAGGGATTCGCGAAGGTGTCATGTTCACTGTAATTTTTTTAAACTTTTCTAGAACGTCTTTTGTGTTAAATCAAAGAAACTAAGAATAATTTAAAATTTAGAATTATTGTCAAAACAATATATTATTATTAAATTATATATTAAAATTTTTGAAGATGAAATATCTATACACCGTGAAAGCATTTCGTTTCGGACATGTTTCCGTCTTATCTGGTATATATATATGTGTGTCTTTTGACGTGACCGTAAATATTTTTTGTTTAACCCATTTGCATTAAAGACTCATATATATGCGATCCCTTCAGATATTTCTTTATTATTCAGAAATTCAGTATAATTACCGGAAACTTTGAAATAAGAAATTCACTTTATGTAATCGCGAAATGTCTGTCATTTAGTAATTTAATTTATAATCTAAGTATAGGTCAATAAAAAGTGCCTTTGTTTATAATTCTGTGGCTTTTTGCGCCACCTTTTTGTTTAACTACTGCTTTTCCATCACCAGTTAAACTTTTACTTTACTTAATTTTATATTTTGTGCATTTTTTTAGACCAAATTTTAAATTCCTATATTTTATTCGGCTATCTTTAAAACTTCTCATTTTATTCTGCATATATTCCTAGTGGGGGGAACCTACCAGTATCGACCAATGGGAAATTACTTGACTTCTTTCAAAGACATTTTCTCTGTATAGTAACTACTAAATAACTAAATTTCTACTTTTTTTTTCTCTTTACGGCTACACACACTAGAAAGATTGCTCACGTCTACAGTGGACGCAAATTTGTGTTCAACTGGGAAGATCCTGGCACACATGCTGCAAACATAATTAGCACCTAAAATTCATAAAGATACAACTAAATGTAAGGTAAAGCTAGGATAGTCTGCGCACAATTCAAAAGAATAGCAAAAAAAAAATCTAAATATTATTTTTTCGCTAAACTATCCATGAATAATTTTTTCTTCATTTGTTTTTTATGCATTTCCATTGCTATTTTGTTGTTATGTTGCAATTTAATAGAACAGTTGTAATAAAACTAAGAAAGTTATTTTGCGCAATCTCTCCTTACAGGGTTGGTGTGATTGCGCACATGGGTAGGAGAGATTGTTACTAATAATAACTACAATTAAATTGTTAACAATAATAATTACATTTAAATGACATTGCTGTAAGGTTTTTGTGAACAAATTTTATTGTATTGGGAGTGAATATTTCAACCTAATGCTTAAAGAATCAGGAAAATGAAATAATTTAAAAACGATTAAAAAATTTTAATTAAAGGGAAAAAATTTAAAGAATCAGAAAAGGCAAGTCCAGATAAGATTGCAAAATAAAATTATGTAACTTAATCTCACGTTTAACTTAAAATACGTCCATTTTCATTTTTCATTTTTTTAATGCAAATTTACCAATAAGCTGCGCAATCTCTCCTAGCATAGAAACTAATGAAAACAATGCGCCATCTCTCCTAAGTAGCAGATGCGCAAACTCGCCAATTTCGGTAGGAGAGATTGCGTGACCTTTTATTTAAACATGGCCGCTACTAAAACGAACCGTTGATGTTCACATTGTTAGTCTAGATTAGTAGCTTATGGGAAATCGTTTAAGTTTAAAATATTTTGTACTATTGACATAGTATAGAAATTCTGATGATTAGCTATGAAAATTCAAGCACTTACTTTGGGGAAACAAAACAAAATAGCAATATTTTATCTTAGACGCTCAAAGCAATCAACGTGCACTTTCAAGTAGACACTCCACTAGTGTTGTTGCACAACTACCTGCAGTCACTGCGCTCTCACTCTACTCCTTCCGCCCGAACCTCTATCTGCGCAATCTCTCTGACTGCGTCATCTCTCCTGGCTTTACCTTAAATATATTGCTTGAAGGTGCGTGAAAACATACATAAAACATTTAAAAGCACATTAAAGTCCCTTTAAAAAATTCCAAAACGTTTTCAACCGAACTACTCGGTAATCATCAGTGAAAAACTAATTGTTGAGTTGAGTTGTTGTCTCTTCGCGGTATCTTGCTTGCCCGAAATAAACTATTTTACTTCAAGGGTTTGGAATATAAAGTGGGATGTGAAAGGTTATCAATGATGTATTAATTAATTCCAGACTGCGTGGATATCATATGATAATACATCGTCACAGACTATTTCTTTTTTAGATATTACTTCTAGAGACTCTCTTATGATAGCTTCCAGGTGATTATTTGTGCGGAATATAATTTTGGATCCATTGAAATCTACTTTTATAGGTTCAGTTTTTTAAAAGGACTTTAATGTGATTTTAAATGTTTTATGTATGTTTTTACGCACCTTCAAGCAATATATTTACATTTATTTGTATCTTTATAAATTTTAGTTATTAAACAAGGTGAATTTGCACTGAAATTTTAACTTTTTATTGATAATTAGCACCTGTTTAGTTGTCATTTAGTAAAGGGGAAAATTATAACTCAGAATGTCTGGTGAGAATTCGGGATTCCTAAATAAAAAAGAATTTCCTGAAATGCAAGTCGGATGCAAATGAGTTGACATGAATATGATTTGCACAGGTTATAAAGTGTATTTTTATTAGTGTATGTATCATGCCTGCAACATTCTGAAAAATTTTTAGTTTAAATATTTGGCGTCTGCGGAAATTGAGAGAATTCGAAAAGGTGTCCTTGGTAACTATGAATTTAAGAACCCCTTTATGTACATATATAAAGGATTCTACCAGCCGGGCTGAATGCCTAACTTGGCAGGTTACTACCTGGCCTCGGGGTGAAATTCACTTGATCTCCGTATGGCAGTGATCCCCCGGAGAAGAACCTTGCCCACATTGCAACAGTACTCTTTAGTGGCTTGCTTCAGTTTTCTTTGTTTGTCGGTTCATGGTTTTTGTTTAACTTTGTTGGTTTAGCAAATTTAAGAAAAAATTAAATTTCAGAAGTGCAAAGGAAAAAGTATTCGGATGTGTCAATCCCAAAACTTTCTTCTATCTCACACAGGTTTCGCATACACTAAAAAAAATCAGCACCAATTTATATCAAGGTCTAACTGAATCTAAAGTTTTATTAAATTCCGTGCATTATTTCTTGAGATAGGACTATCGCTAAAATCGCGTAAATCCTGCAAAATGCTGCATAGCTTCGCCACCTACTGGGCGATTTTTACCAAAAACTAATCAGCACCAATTTATATCAGAGACTAACTGAATATAAAGTTTTATTAAATTCCGAGCATTAGTTCTTGAAATAGAGCTTTTGCGGAAATCGCGAAAAATGCTGCATAGCAGCGCCACCTGCTGGGCGATTTTTACCAAAAACTAATCGACACCAATTTATATCAGCGACTAACTGAATATAAAGTTTTATTAAATCCCGAGCATTAGTTCTTGAGATAGAGTGCCCACAATTTTTTTTTTGTCACATACAAACAAACAGACAGACAGACAGACAGAGTCACAGACAGACAGACAGAGTCACAGACAGACATTTTCTAAAGACAGTCAAATCATGTTCAGGACCTTCTAAAACCTATAAATCCGTCAAAAACTGGAAGTCGAAAATTTTCGTCTGCTATTAAGATATGATTAATTTCTGTAATAAAGAAAAGTACATTTTAAGTTGGCAACATTTTATATTTTGTTGACATTTGCTGTAAATTCCAATAGGAACTCAAGCCTAGCTTTGAAAATTTCAGAACTTAATCCATATTTAGACTCTTTTTCTATTTAATATCTATTTCTCCCTAAACATCTATCCAAAAAACTATCGATAGATTATATGATTGCTATACTTAAACAATTTTAATATACAAATTCAATTTTCAAATTCAGTTATACGGAAATAATATGATTCCATTTAAAATATCATGTAATTACCATGGCAACATAGATTCATTACCTATCACGGGATATCAATGAATTAATTACGCATTATAGAATTTAATAGAAGGGAGAAAACTTTTAATAATATATTTTTGAGTTTTGATTCGATTTTCATAAAATTTGAAATTTTGCGCTGTTATATGCGGACAGACGGACAAGCGGATATAATTACGAACGCGCCTAACAATGGGTTAATGCATGGGTTAGTATACTTTTGCTAATTAATAATCTAAACTTATGATTAATAAACTTATTATTGAACACTCTGGGTCATTAATATTAAAATGACTCTTTTAAAAGGAAGGGTTAGTGTGTGAGGTACATCTTAAATCAAATAAAATATTACACAACGGATTAAACAACTTATATACAAACAGACTTGCATACTAACAAATTTACACACATTCCTACTTTCTTTTTTCCCTCTAAAATATGAAAAAAAAAACACAATACATATACACTATGTTGAATTTGTGCTAAGAGGCATAAAGAGTATTACTTAAGTAAGTTAGAGGCTAATCAATAACAATAATCAATAGAATTAAGGAAGTTGAATCTGCAATATTAGTGTTTCGAAACAAATATCGAAAATTTTTCTTTGATATTTCAAAGAACAATTTCTTAAAAAATAAAATATAGCTATGATGGATCACTCTGATATCAAAATAAGGATATCTGCATTATGATTGTTTAAAGGTGGAATGCAAGGCAATCTGCTATATAATTTTTAAATCTCCATTACTCACGACAGGTTTTCTGATCACCCCATGAGTAAAAACTTGTGCACAAGTACGGAAATACTCACTATCAAAGTCAAATACTTTCAGTAGCTGCACCTAACCATAGATTAATATACAAGATAGGACGCTATCATAGGGCGTAATGGTAACGCGATGACGAACGCAGAGCCTGTAGTGACAAGGGGGAAGAAACGTCTCATAGGCGGAATATTTCTCATTTTGCAGGTCTATCTGATTATGATCTTTCTTTTTTCTTAAATGCTGCATGTTTACATTTTCAACTTTGTAGGATTGTGGATCATTCGGGACTACAGCCGTGCATATATAGGTCTCAACCCCCCCCCCCCCTTTCAAAGTTCAAAGTTCAAACTTTGTAGGAAAAGCGAAAAGCGAAAGTTTTAAAATTTCGATTTGTATGCAGACATGATTCTTCATTACATAATTTAATATATTTAGCCATATTAAAAAAGCTCTTAAAAGAACTGTTGTTTCAAGTCTTTTAAAAGAAACTTAACACAGCCGCCAATTTGAAGAGAAAAGTCAGCCTCGAAGCGAAAACAATAGATATTTAAAGCATAGAGCATAAACAGATTTCATATACATGGGAAAATTTTGGAAGCTTATTAGTTTTACCCCCTTGTCACTAGTGACGCTATTATTGCTGCCGTTACAGATTTTGCTGTAACTGCCCTATCTTGCATGTTAATCTATGCACCTAACTAGATGCTACGCCTACTGACAACATATCTTCATTCTACAATTTTTCTTGAATGAGGGAGGACGTAAAAATATTCAGCTGGGGTGCTCACAACACCCCACGAGTAATCACGTAATATATTTTTTTTTCATATAAAAAAATAAGATAAGGTATATTAACGTTTTATTTTATTTTAAAGTTAGAAACAATTCTGTTTATAAATAAATTTAGGGTTTTTTAATTTATTTTGAGCCTTTTACAACGATTTTTGGCCTTTTCTCTAGAAAATGTCGTAATTTCCATGGGAAATAGAGCGACAGCGTTTGCGGAATATTTTGGGCATTAGTTTCATCAGATTCTGAAGATGATAAGGCAACAATTATAGTTGATAACTTTCTGGAGGATGATGAAAATTTTGTGGAACGTTCTGATCATAACTCAAAATCAGAACGAGAATTTGAAGAAATATTGGAACAAGATATTTATGCAAAAAAGCAGACGGTCTCTCCATATTGCTTCAGAAAGGATAAAATCACGAAATGGTACAAAGAAATAGGTACAACTGCCATATGTATTCGTTCTTTGAACATAGCTACTCATTTACCGGGTGGTATAAAATCTGTTAAGTCTTGTATAACGCCTGTTGAATTTTACAAACAATTTATATCAAATGATATAATAGAAGACATAGTTAAGCACACAAATATATAAAGAGGTAAAATATATATATATATATATATTGAGAAATAAGTTGCTTTAATAAGTAGCAAATTTCAAGATTATTATAATACATTACAGCTTAAAAATTGTGATAAAATCTTTGGGGTGTTTAGAACATACCGGCGAGTGACCGCGTGAACTATAGGAGCGCCAGTAATAGAGATTTAAAAAAATAACGGCTATTAAATAATGTATTTTTTTTCTAATACAGGGGAAATATTTACGAAAATTTAATGTAACACATAAATACCTATGTCAGCAGGAATTTTTCTTATCATCAGAATATACTTTTATTAACTTAGAATAATCAGTACCGTATATTATCCGTTTCCTGAAGATACGACTGTGCCGATAATACCAATTACAGTAACCCTTATTTTTTGTTTACCATCATTCGATAAATTTATTATACTTTATTTATTTTTTATAAATTATTTATTCATTCTAGCTTATAGTTTATTTTTTATTATGGTTTATGTATTTTTTTTTTTACAATTTTTAACATTTTTAACAATTTTGTGTATTTAATAATGTTAAATTACTGTTTTGAACGTAAGTGTCAACGATAAACGAGATTGGCATTTGACAACTTTTTTTGGAGATTTGTCTTCTGGGATAATATGTAATTACGAATAATATTTTGAATAGGGTTTGGTTTTGAATCGTCGGGTCTTATAGTTAGTAGATACAATTAGTTGAACCCTTTATGCGCCTACGGTACAGTGTAAAAAATTACGAATGTTTCTGAAACTACGAAAATATAATATAATGACAAATACATTTATAATATAAAGTCATCCTTGTTAACCATGATTCTGAAGAGTGTTTCTTTATCTTTAGAAACTTCAGACATCAATGGCATTTCGAGATTTAAAGATTCATTTAGAAAAACAAAATTTTTCTAGCTGCCCGTAATTTTCCGAAACGTTTACGAGTAGCTTTTAAAGTGTATTAATCAGTTTTCTAAGCCCGGAATATAGTTTTTTCCGATGCTATCCATTCTGAAGTAAACATTTTCATGTTCAACGAATATGTTTAAAAGACAAACATGCAAAATTAACAGCGTTAACAGCTGCATTAAAAATAAGATTATTTATTCACTCTTTCATGTATAAATTAACTTATGCAGCTGAAAACGTTTACTTGAGAGTGGATGACATTCGATAAATAGGTATTCCAGGCTGAGGAAACTGTTTAATACACTATAAAAACTATTCGGAAACGTTTCTGAAAAACACGGGCAGCTAGAGAAATTTTGTTTTTACACATAATTCTTTAAATTTTGTAAATGTATTGGTTTCTGGGGATTCAAAAGACAATGAAACACGCTTTTCAGAATTTCGAGTAGCTCAGATGATTATGTTATATTTTTGTTCGTGGTTATAGTATATTTTCATAAAATAAGAAACACTGGTCATTTTTTACAGTGTACTTTAACGTACCATTAAAATGAACTTGTTATAAAATTCATTTAACTCATCTATTGTCAGTAATACAGGCTAGCATGAGTTCTAGACATTTTACTTTATCATGTTCCAAAAGTCTTATTCGCTGTAGAAAGCAAAGTATATTTTTAAATAAATATTTTCTTTTTTCCAGTTGTAACTGCTCATATTTTTTTATTCTGAAAGAAATTCAGTAGAAAGTTTCAGATCTGAGAAATTTCCATGTTTATATGTAAGGCCATTCATTACTTTTGTACATTTCCTAATTCTATAAAATGCTAAAAACAATATACTGAAGAAATTAATGAATAGTGTTTTAAATATTATACAAAATCCCTGTAAATAAAGATTTAGTTAATTATATTTTATTAAGAGAAAACTTTCTAAAATTTATTTAATGATTGCAGAAATCTACTAATATATCTTCAAATATTCAGAAAAAATGCTTTGGAAGGCGAAATTTTCATTAATTCATAATTTGGTACATAAAGGGTAAACCAGTTTTAACAGATATTTAAGTAGAGAAGTAGAACTTTGCCATGTTGTACAATTAAAAAAATATAAATAAAAATCGGATTTTTAAGTTTTGTCCTCCAATTTAAAAATAATAAGAATTTGCAAAAATAAAACGTCGATATTTTAAACGGTTTAAGCGTGAGAAGCTACACCAATTCAATGGAATGTGTCCCTAGAAAAACCCGTTTAAAGTTTTTGATCAGCTCTTTTGTCAGGCCTGACACCGGACTGTTAAACTGATTGCAACGCCTTAAATATTAGTTGGATTAAAAAACGGTTTTTGGGGAATAATGTATACATATTGGGTATTCAAAAATTGGAAATTTTTTCCGAGAGAACTTCGCTTAAATAAATGTCTTCCTCCACATATTTTGAAGACAATTACGCACGATGTTCCCAACATGCTTTATGTCATGAAATTTAGAATTATAGAACGTTTTGCAGAGCTCCAAAATTGTGATCAGTTATCGAAGATTAAATGTTATCAGCACATGTTTGGAAACTAACACTGAAAAGGTTACGAATATAATATAATTTATTTAGTTATTTATTTATTTTTTTATAAAGCATTATTATTTATTAAAAAACTTAAGACGATTCATTATAAAAAAATAACATGAATAGACAAAATTATTTAATATGAAACACTTGCCTTGTTATAATGCTGTTGAATTTATATTAAAAAAAAAATTATTTTCAATAACTTCAAAAGTAAGAAACTTACAAGCTAAATTGGTTTGAATAAGTCCTTCGTAATAGACATGAAACGACTCTTTGTAATGGTTTTAGTAGTTCTTGTAAATTTTTAAGATGCATATTTTTTATTTATCATATGCTGTTATCAAAAAACGTTAAGTGTTTTATCTCTACAATCTCTTTAAAGAAGACAAATATTTTAACGAAAATTTCAAAGAAAATGTTTCACATTAAAGAAAGTATTTTTTAATGTTAGCAATTATCTTTTAAAATATCACTGAATATGTTTAACCTATTTGATTATATAGGTTTCTTTTTACTTCTTGAGATTCAGAAATGGATGAAAAAAAAGAGGAAATAAAAATTGCATGTTAAATAACTGCGAAGTAAGAAAATTTTAACTTTAAAATAAAGGCGAAATTTAAATAGAGAAAAAAAATTAACGAGTGTAATAGGCAAATAACTTGTGTACTTCAAAATGATATCGAAGAAATAATTAAACTTCCTTATTAATATTTTTATAATACTAAAAGAGCCATAAAATGAAAAAGTGGCTTCCAAATTACTATCTATCAATATCTTTTAAATAAATTGTTAAATTTTTAAAAAAACCGATTTGTTAAACGCTATTTTTTAAATTATTTATTTAAACGGTAAAAATGTCTTACAAATATAAAAAAGAAGTGCATGCATATTTTATTGTTTAATGAAGCGTTCATTTAATTTTTCCATACGAGTATAATTGATAGATGCATAAATGTGATTTTAAATCGTTATAAACATTTACGGAATGCAACGCAATTACATTAACAATTTCCAAATTGCATTTTAGATGACACATAGTATGGCCAACTCTTTAATAAATAAGCTGAGAATAAGTACCTTTCATTTAGACATGTATGGAATTTCTAAACCAAGTTTACTAATATTTGCAATGACTAAAATAGTCTAATGTAATTTAATATTGGTCTAAATAAATGTAATTGAGCTCTCCCTATTACAAGATTGTATTTTAATACGAGAAACGGTCATTTTATGTAACTAATATGGTTAGAAACTAAATGGATTTAATGGGCTTTTCATGTTAGAAATAATACATATTAAATTTAAATTATTTCTATCTTCGACAATTAGTAATTTCACTCGTTTTAATGTTATTTCAATAAGTGCAGAATAGTTTGTATGTTTTAATAGTTCTTGGACAAACACTGTTATGGATTGATAATTTGGTTATTTTTCGAAATTGAGTAAAAAAGTACTTATTAGTCATTTACATGATTATCACTTCCATTAATTGATATATTGCGGTTATTAAAATATGAAACATGGAATCATACTATTTCATAAACGAGGGTTATTTTAAAATAAGGTCCGTTTGTGAATGAGTGTGGGAATGACTGGAAATCGCCGCAGTGCGCATGCGTCTATACTTCCAGCATGCTTTGCGCGCGTTAATGTTTCAGAAAATGGATAAGCCCGCCCAGGCTGTGAGATGCGATCTGTAATTCGAATCTTGTGTGCAAGAAACTTGACAGAAGTGGAAATTCACGTCCAGATTTGTGAAGTCAACGGTGATAAAGCTATGAGTGATAGTAAAGTTCGAAAGTCGGTGAGGATCTTCAAGGACGGGTTGGTTAATGTGCATGATGATTTTTTTTAATACCCAAAATGTTAGGTTAACCTAAATTTTCTTTCCTAATTTCGTGCTCATATACCTTTGTATTCCTGCATCTTAGAAATTTCTTAAAACATAATTCCGATTAAAAAAAAATCTTATACAGCCAATTTAGATTGATTTTATTAAACGGAAAATTACGTGAAAGTCCGCTTATAGAGTTAACGGAATGCATTAATATTAATTGAGAGAAACCTGTAATTATTTAGAAGGTAGAAGAATATACTTCCATTTAAACTTTTGAATCCCACAATAGCCGAATTCATCCCAATGCTACGAGACCCGTAATAGCCGTTTATAGCTGAAAGGATTTTCCTGTGCTGTCAAGGAGTGGTCTCTCTCAGTGATGGATGGGATATGGTGTTGGCATTTCTGAACAGTACATTAAGAAAAACAAGAATTGTTTCAATAACTGGAGCAATGTTCATAATGATAAACAGAGGGCCGTAACAACTGTCGAAATTAGAATAAACGGATAAAGCAGTAATGTCTTTTCCACTACTTATCTACCAAAAAAGGCAGGGGGTAGTGAGAATGTTGGGCTATTTTATTGGGATTCTAAGGTTATACACTTTTTCAAAAGCTTGGGATTTGAAGAGTTAAGACAGAATTCCATTATGGATATGTAATTCAAAATTGCATGCCCTTTTTTATGTTATCAAAATCGAAGAAATGGATTCTAGCCTTTTATGATATCTGTTTTTCTTTTTTGGAAAAAGAAAAATTTATTTCACAGAACATTTACTTAAAAAAAATTATGTTTCTTAAAGCTTCGATAGAAGTCAGCTTACGCAATCCTCTCGAGATTGCTGTATTTCTCATTTCAGATATGCACGACCCGAGGAATTGCGACTTAAAATAAAAGTTTAAAAAAATCTATTTGGTGAGTCTGAGCAAGTAAAAGCGCGTGTGCAGTTTGAATAAATACTATATCATTAAAATAAATATGGAAATAGAATGTTTTTTTCTTTTACTTCAGGCTCGTTCAATAATAAATTAATTAAATAAGTAACTTTTTAGTTAACCATTTCTCATCTCTGAAGATTTGGTTCATGATGTGGACAAAAAAATTCGAAAGAAATGACGAAATCACGAATTAGAATTACTGATTGATAAATAAAAAATGTATCTATCTAAAAAAATTGTTAAAGATTTCATTTCTAAAATTCATTGGCCGATTCTTGAATAATATCACAACAAATAATGTAGTAAAACCTTCGAAAGTGGAACCGCTTAAGAACAGAAAATAATGTACTTTTAGGCAAGTTTCCGTCCTAGAAGGTATAGATATAAAGTATAAGTTCCAATAGATTAGTGCGGTTAATTAATTCCGCGTTACTACCTCAATAATTTAAACATACATTGAATGAGAAACACTGCAATAGATCGACAGCCAAATAATTTTTCAAAAACCCAAAATGCATGAACACATAATGCAATAATATACTACGAGTTTGTGTTTGATTTTTAATTGCTAGAAATTTAGGTTAATTTTAATGTTTTGTTAACTATCTAATTTTCATCAATTGTCATTAACATAAACGTGAAGCTAATTTAATAAACGACAAACAAGAAACATTAAAAGTCAATTTTAAGTTTTAGTTTTGCGTTGCTACAGTTTGTCAGGTTAATTATATTAGCTTACTTAGTATAAGGTTATTTTTTAAAAATATGTATAATTTGATTTTAAAATTATTATAATAGATTTTGACTAATTTAAATATGCACACATTTTTACTTTTTTAATCATGAACGTAACAATTTACAACTACATATTTTGTTAAAAACAAGTGTTCATATGTTAGTGTCTGTAAATTTACTATTTATTGTCCATTTTACCTATTTTCATTCAGACATTATTTAAAAATGCATGGTCCTCTGCCTAGGGGGAGCTCTTCAACCAGCAGTCGTATATATAGCAGACATGCAGAGGATTGAAGATCACAACTGATTATGCTCTAGCTAGGGCGAAAGCGTTTTTGTGGAGGGGTGAAGATTTTTTATTCGAAACTGTTTTTACATTTTTTAAATGGGGGACGTTTTTAGTGAATATTTTTTACTATGTTTTTTAAATAATGTCTGAATGAAAATTGGTAAAATGGACAATAAATAGTACATATTTTGTTTTCTTCTTTTTGGAATGCACCTTGCAGTAACAAAAATTTTATTTTCTAAGCCCCTGTGCACTTGCATACTTCTACTGATCTGTGGATCTATGCGTATCAAATGCAGTTTGAAGTATTATAATTTTTGAAAAAAAGTCTTCGAATTTTTTTATTGCTACATTTTTTGCAATTCACGTTTTCAACAATTCGAAGCTATCTGATTAGAAAAGGAAGAAGAAATAGAAAAATCACTCATTTTGCACACTTATAGAAAATTCCCCAGCACTGATGTGGCAGCACGTAAAAAGGTTTTACCGCACTATTGGAATATAGCCGTCTAAGCAAGTTTACCGCACTATCGGAATATAGCCGTCTGAGCAAGTTTACCGCACTATCGGAATATAGCCGTCAGAGCGCCTAAACGTTTTCGTACTTTTTTTTTCTTACTACTCAAAATGTTATGTTAACCTAAAATTTCTTTCCTAATTTCGTGCTCATGTACCTTTTGTATTCCTGCATCTTAGAAATTTCTTAAAACATTATTCCGATTAAAAGAAATTCGTATACAGCCAATTTAGATTGATTTCAGAAAACGGAAAATTACGTGAAAGTCCGCTTTTAGAGTTAACGGAAAGCATTATTACTAATTGAGTGAAACCTGTAATTGTTTAGAAGGTAGAAGAAAATATTTCCGTTTTACCTTTTGATTCCCACAATAGTCGAATTTATCCTAATGCTACGAGACCCGTAATAGCCGTCTAGAATTGAAATATTTTCCTTCCCCTTAAGTGGGTTGGTGTCCTGTCAAGGGGTGGTCTCTCTCAGTGATGGATGGGATATGGTGTTGGCCTTTCTGGACAGTACATTAAGAAAAACAAGAATTTTTTCAATAGCTGTAGCAATGTTCTTAATAATAAACAGAGGGGCGTAACAACTGTCGAAATTTAAATAAAGGGATAAAGTAGTGGGGTCTTTTCCACTACTTGTCTACCAAAAAAAGGGGAGGAAAAAGTGAGAATGTTGGGCTATTTTATTGGAATTCTAAGGTAATACACTTTTTCAAAAGCTTGGGATTTGAAGAGTATGTAGAAGTTTGAAGAGTTCCATTATGGATATGTAATTCAGAATTGCATGCCCTTTTTTATGTAATCAAAATCTAAGAAATGGATTCTAGTCTTTCATGATATCTGTTTTTCTTTTTTAAAAAAAGAAAAATTTATTTCACAGAACATTTACTTAAAAAAAAATTATTTTTCTTAAAGCTTCGATAGAAGTCAGCTTACGCAATCCTCTCGAGATTGCTGTATTTCTCATTTCAGATATGCACGACCCGAGGAATTGCGACTTAAAATAAAAGTTTTAAAAAATCTATTTGGTGAGTCTAAGCAAGTACAGGCGAGTTTGCAGTTTGAATATATATATCATTAAAATAAATATGGAAATAGAATGTTTTTTATTTTACTGTAGGTTCATTCAATAATAAACTAATTAAATAAGTAACTTTTTAGTAGAATTTTTATTTACCGTATTGTGTAAAACAACCGAAATTTTATATATATGTGCAGTAAACTGAAATACATAAAAATAACCTTTTATTTCATTTTATTTTAAACTTCAAAGAGATAAAGATGATGAACCACATTGTAAACAAAAAAGAAAATACTTATGTGGGTAGTATATCTATTCCATAACAGAAAAAAAAAAAACATATATGTATAAAATACTGGCAGTAACTTGTGTATATATAGAATATTAAATTATAAAAGGATTTAGATTAAATAATATTAAATTAATTAAATAAGTAACAATTTAGTAGAATTTATATATATAACATTAAATTATAAAATGAATTAGATTAATTAATAATAAATGAATTAAATATGTAGCGTTTTAGTAGAATTTTCAATGAATTAGATTAAATTAACGAATTTAATGAATTAGATTAAATAATAAGTAAATAATTAAATAAGTAGCATTTTAGAAGAATTTGAATTTACCCTAATGGTGTAAAAGAACCTAAATTATATATAACTACGTTCAATAAACTGAAATAGATAAAATTATCATTTTATTACTTCATTTTTGAAAAGACTTCAAACAGACAAAGATGATGAACCACATTGTAAAAAAAAATACTTATGTGGGTAATATATCTTATTCAAAGTAGAAAAAAACATATACATAAACTACTGGCAGTAATTTTTTAATATATAACATTATTTTATAAAATGAATTAGATTAAATAAGAAAAATATATTTTCGAAAAATCAATTAAATCTTGAATTTCCAAATTTTGCAAAAAAAGATTACAAATGTAAGCATGGTTATTCGCATTGGTTAATAAAAAATGAGAAATTTAAAAGCTAAATGTTTTCCCATAAGTACATTTTAATGGCTTTTTAACTGAATTTTTAAGCGATTTTATATTTTCTGTAACATTATTAAAGAATCCAAAAATCATTATTGATTTATGGTATTCAGTTAAATATGAAGTTAACTATCACTAATTATTTGTTCATACCACAATCCTTTATGAAAAAAGAATATTTCAAGTATTTTTTCTTTCTTTTTTTTCTTTCTTTCTTTTTTAATAAAATAAATACTTTCTACAAATGGTATATTTTTCTTGTATTGCAAGTAATTTTTTAACTATGAAATTTTATTAAAAGTGTTTGAATCATCGTGATACTTTAAAATATTACTTTTTATATACCTTAAGACAAAAGCAAAGAATAATAAATAAATTCTGGTGATATATGAACAGTTGTGAAAAAAAAAGTTTACCCAACTAATTATTCCGCAGCTTATCGTATAAAAACGTGACCCAACCGATTGATAAGTTATAAAGTCTTCTAATTAGTGCTATATTTAGTTTTATTTAATGAGTCGTCTACCTATAGAAATTGTAACAAAATTTAATTTTTTTAAATACTAGCATCTATTGTTCGCATCATATTTGGATTTAAATTCTGCCTTTGGATACCAAAAAGAAAATTGTTTGGTCAAGTAGTTTAGGAAATCTGCAAGCAGGGCCTGTTTACGGAATAGGTCCATGAAGCCTGAGCTTACCGACTGAAATTCAAAGGGGGCCCCAAATTTACTTTTCAAAACTAATTTTTAGGGAAAAAAAATCAGTCAGGGTAAAAAATGGATTTTTTTCCCATAATAATAGCTACTAAATTTCCCTGAGACTAATACTGATACATTTATACTTTTTTTTTCTGTTGATATAAATGACATAAAAACAGTCAAATGCAACTTATTTTCATTTTTCTTATGTTTTATATTTTAATTTCAAATGTTTAAGACTGTAATATGCTAAAAATAACAATTAATTTTTTTTATAATTATATTTTGTTTATACTCATAAAGTGTAGATATATTATGTAAAACACGGAGAATAGTTTATTTAAATAAAGGGGGAAAGTAATTAGCATTCAAGTGATATCAAATTCTGTTTATAAAATAAAAGCAAAATTGTGTTGCAGCTAAGCATAAATGAATGTCAAACATTTTTTGTCCCTGAAATGTTCTTACCAGTAGCAAATCCTGCAATTTTCAAAGCATAAAATATATTTTAAAGTTCAGATATTAGCACCTGTTACATATTTGTAAATTCATTTACAAAATTAATTTATGTATAATTATGTATATAATAAAAAATTTTTTTATATATGTGTATAGGCAGTTAGTTTTAGTTTATTATTAAAAGTGTTGTTTAGTTGAAATTTTGATGGTAAAATTTCAAATTGTTGAAGCATAACTGGTAGAGTAAAAGGGGGGGGGGTTGTGACGTCAGGCTTCCCCTACTTCTAAGTCTTAAACGGGGCCTGTCTGCAAGTTTAAAATTTTGATCTCGTAGTTCATATTTAATCGTTACAAAACAAATTACAATGCAGGTTTTCTAAAGCATAGGCTGAAACCCCCAGTTATTGACACCTAACCAGTAACTAACACTTGAGCAAACATCTAACGCAAATAAGCATTTTGTTGTAAAATTCTGCAAAGTGGTATCATCCAGTGGTAAATGAGACACTTATTGTTATTTTGGAGTCAATTCATTCACCTCTAGAGGGTCAAGAACATATTAAATGAGGAAGGAGCTTTTGAGATTCCAAAAAGTGCCATTTTGAAGAAACCATTTTATTTTTTAAATTAAGGATGTGATTTGTAATGCAACCATCCTAAATTTTTTCTTAAAGTTATACTTGTAGAAATTAGTTTAAAGATCCATATGCTATATTAGGGTCATTATTTAGGGTTTATATTTATTTAATTAAGCTTAATGGGGAGGGTGGGGTGCCAGTTATTGGTTTCTGAAATTTCATTTTACCAGTTTCTGACAGAGGTGTTAGTAATAGGTTATATTAAAGAAATTTCAAATCTATTATTTGAACTGTTTTAAAATGCATATTAATAAATTAAATGTATCCTGTAGTAAACACCATTAAAATTTAAGTTATTTTACCGGTGTCTAATAACAAATGTCAGTTATTGGACATCTGCACTACTAATAATGCTGTATTAAATATTACTCCTATATACTCTTACTATATACTGTGCATCACTAATAATGCAGTACAGCTTATTAAGTCCCACTTTTTATAAAAAATATTAATGTATTTTGATTTTATAGTAAAGTAAAAAAAAAAATTAAAGTATTTTAAATTTTAAAATAAAGTACCAGTCACTGGTTCACGTTTTGTCAGTTATTGGTGTTCTAAAATAAGGATGGTGTCAGTTCCTGGAGTTTTTGTCCATATTTATGAATAAAATTAATTTTTAGTAATAAAATTTATAATTTTTCAAAATTTTATCAACAATATTTTTTTAATATAACTTTACTATCCTTTCAAAAGCAAAGGAAAGTACAAAACAGATTTAAACTTTTTTAATAGTGATTTGAAGAAAAAATCCTTAAAGTATCAGTTACTGGGGGTTTCACCCTAGTTCAAACCAACTTGGCGGAATAAGTTTTAAATATAGAATAGCAATACTGAAGCTTCTGGAAATCAATTTCTGTTACAGAATTATAGGGCAATTCATATTTTTATATATTTGTTAATGTAAATATATATTTCTGTTTATTAACTTTAAATATATATAAATTGTAACTTAGAATTTCTTTTAACCGAAATCGATATCTAGAAGTTGCATATATGCTAATTCACAATTACAGCTCATTTTGCCAAATGGGTTTTGTGTTAAGCTGAAAACTAGTCTTTGGGGGCCACTTTAATATTTACCCATCATAAATATGCATAATATAAAATATGAAAGTAAAACACGTGTAAACTATTATTTATAAAATGCATTGCAATTCCAATAAAACCCTGGCTGGATGACGTCATAAACTTTAAATCGAGGCTAACGAAAAAGACAGGCTACCGCGGTGCATTCCACTTATCTTTTTTTACAGACCGCTAGAGTGACGTAATGCTCTTTTCGTACACCAGCATTGGTGCATTCGAGCATCACGTGACTCCCACGGTCTGTAAAAAAAGATATGCGTAAAGCACCGCGGTAGCCTTTCTTTTTCGTTAGCTTCGCTTTAAATACTCTGTCACTGAATTGCGTAAAAAAACATTCTTATAACTCTAAAAATGATAATCATGTTAACTCGTATTTATTATTTTTGCGTCGGATTAAGCGTCTCATTTCCAATTAAAATATATCTTTGAATTGAAAATTGAATGAAATACAGGGTCATGAAAAATAGAAGAGTGTGGGAAATATAATTACAAATATCTCGACAACTAATTATCCGATCGACTTCATTCTTTATGCAAAATTTATGTTTTTTTTATTGTCTTTTATATTCACCCCTTAAAATAAACAATTTCGAAAAATTTTATGTACCTTTTAAAAAAACGAATATTTCGAGAGTCCAAAAATAAATAGTTCCGGATAATCGAGGTTACTGAAATTCAATAAGCTTCTTCCCATTATTACACACTAAGTGCATACCAAATTTCAAGTCTCTATCTCACTTTGTTTGGGTGATAGAGCGTTTACAGACACACACACAGAGACGGACGGGGGGCAATTTTTTTTTCTAAAAATATTTTTTTCAGAATCTGCAATGTCTGAAACATGTAAATCCGGCATTTTTTTTTCGATTTTTAAAACGATTACAAGACCCTATACTACATAAGATGGGTAAGTAAAAGTTGCCCGCACTGCAATCTGTTCGCATAAAATTTAACATTCGGAGTGTCAAACCTTTCCTTCTTGAGCTCGAATGACTTCTCTTTAAGTATACAAAGGTAATATTTACCGGATAATCCATGTTAATTTCAAAATGCGGTGTTAGTATTGAAAATTTAAACTTTTTTTTTTCGATTTCTGTAAGTAGATGACCCTCTAATAAAAAAAAAAGTTTAGCATTTATTAGTAGATTTTGGTACTATGATTGACGGCGGAGTTAGTAGAGGAATATACTTGTTTTTCCCACGACTGTACACAAATTATGACGAATATTTTAGTAAGGCAATGATAAATCGATTGAAAAAGGGGTTGTCATTCATCTAGACGACAGATTTTCCAGCTCATGGTGCACTTGAATACATCGTTAAACTCCACATAATTGGGTTTTTTCCTTTTCTTCTTTCTTTTCTTTTCTTTCTCTTTTTTGAAGTAACATATGCATATTATCACAGATTATATTAAACAACAGATTGTTACAACCATTGTCGAATTTCGTGCTTGCTGCCTTCTGTCATTAATCAATTCTGTTACATTATTTATCTTATATAAGTTTGCTTCAAGACATGCACGGTATGCTTAGCATTTAAAATTGCATTCCTCGTGTGATTCATAGAAATTTTGTGAAGCGTATACGGTTGAATATATATTTTAAATTTCGGTACATCTCATTTGAATGTTGCAACATTTCTTCAACATGCATTTTATAAAATTAACACATTTTTACTTTTTAAAAGGTCCACTTGTATATTCTATTTTAACCTTTTGCTTTACAGAGTAATATTTTCTCTCATATTGAAAGCGCCGCAACCGTCTCGTGCATTAAACTTCATTGCCTAACCGGACCCGCTGTTCTATGTCTTAATAAATTTAGCTTTTAATTTTTTTCCGGTGGGACCTTCCGTGACCGGGTCTATTTTTCCAGGTACATTTGAAGGAAAGTGCCGCCTGTTCTGTGAGTAATACGTATAAATTTTATCTTGAGAATATTATCACGTTTTTCTCGTATACTTATTAAAATTAATTTAATCCTCATAATGTCTTTAATCAAGCCGGAGCATTGTATTATGTGAAGTAGTTGCTAGAGCTGAAAATATTATTTTAGATGAATGTGGATGCAGGTTTATTACATAAAGCAAGTTGGTCCATGGACGTAAATAAACGATGCGTTGTTGCATAATCCATAGGGTTTCCCGTACCTGGAAATGTCAAGTCGAGAAACAGTGAAGAAAATATATTCCACGAAAAAAAAATACTATTTTTTTTCAACGACAGAGATAGTTTAAAGAGAGGTGGTATCCCGTTTGCAACTAAAAGTTAGGTGATTTCGGCAGATTCAGAGGTGATCTGATTACATTTCCATATCTGGTACATTGCCAAGATAAATTTTAAATCGAGCCAAGACGCTGAGTTTTTATTTTTTTCTTTCTTTTCTTTTCTTTCTCCTTGTTTTTGTTGTAATAAATGCATATTATCACAGATGTCAAACAAAGTATTGTTACATCCATTGTTGAATTTCGTGCTTGCTGCCTTCGACCATTTCTCATTTCTGTTACATTATTTTTTTCCTATATAAGTTTGCTGCAAGACATGCACGATATGCTTAGCATTTAAGCATGCTCAGCATTTAAATTTGCACTCCACATGTAATTCATAGAAATTTTGTGAAGCGTATGCGGTTCAATATATACTTTAAAATTTCTGTACAGTACATCTCATTTGAATGTTGTAAAATTTCTTCAACATGCATTTTATCAAATTAACGCCTTTTTACTTTTTAAAAGGTCCAATTGTACATTCTATTTTAACCTTTTACTTTACAGAGCAATATTTTCTCTCTTATTGAAGCCGCCGCAGGCGTCTTGTGCATTAAACTTCATTGCCTTACCGGACACGCTGGTCGATGTCCTAAACTTAATGAGTTTAGCTTTCAATTTTCCCAGCCGTTGGGAAGACAGCAATGCAAATTTCAAACGGCAGACATGTCGAGGGAATGCCAGAAATGATAACTTATCAAAATGACAGAAATAAAAAAGCAACCCGACAAACATCGGCAAAATTGCAGTGTTGCAATGGGAATGCAGTTTTTGATATCCACAAATTGTATACCTTTAATATTTAATTCAGGAACCAGCAGATGGATATTTATATAGATATGTTTTTTGTTATTTTCTAAACAAAGCATAAATGATAATTGTAATATCTACTCCCAGCAGTGAAAACCGCAAATAGCAAATTGCAAGCTTTAAAATGAATACAGAAAGATATATTTAATCTGTTTAAAATTAACATTAATATAAAAGAAAAGCTTTTTGAATAAATGCACAAACAAAGAATTATTTTAGAAAATAATTTAGTCCATAATATTTTAATATTTAAAAAAGGAAAAATATTAATTTTTTGCGTAAAATAATCTTAAGAATATATGAGCAATGCCATAAATGGTTATGTAATAAATGTTCCTGCATTTCGAAATTTTTAATGTTTTTTTTTGTCTTTTAGACCAATGGTTTCCAAAGGGGGCCGTACGCCCCACACGGGGTCAATTTGGAAATTTTTGGTGGCAATTCCAGATTTATTACTAAACCATTCCTTGTCACTTTATGTTTATCTTTTTCTGGATAACTAATGTTCTACGCTAAAAATGAATGTAACATCAGCAGACTTTTTAAAAGTAAAAAAAAAAAAGTTTTTTATTCAATTTTCAAAATTTTTCCATTAAAATTAAAAATAATAATAATTAACCGGAATAATTGTATAACACTCTTGGACTTCTAATTATATTTAATATCATTTGGATACTAAATGATCAGTATACCTTGCTAGTGGCCCAAATAACACTCTTTTAATGAAATTATAACATTTTATATTTAAAAGTTTTAAACATTTCCGGTTACTATTGTATTTTAGATTTTTTTCCAAAACTTTTTCGACTAGCATTTATTGGATAAGACCTGTATTTTCATTCGCTCTGCAATATGTCAGTGACATATGAAGAAATTTTTACTCATGTCTACTTAAAACTGATAAATATTAGAATCCAGAAAGGCTTCTTGTATATTGTGTCATTCATAAAGATATCTTATTGTCCAAAAATTCACCATCTGTTCCTAATGAAATGCTTAAGTCAAAAATAAAATGTATGAATACTTTCAAGTTTAAAGCAAAAGTGTGAGAGTCTCTTCAAGAAATATGGTGAAAATTGAAAAGGAGACCATAAAACACTCTGTTTTCACATTGAGTTAAATTGGCAAAACACAACTCTTGTGTGACATGTGTGAGGATGTATGACTTCATTGCATTTATAGAATTATGTTCAAAGAATATTTGAGAAATTATTTTACCTGTTTGGTAAGATAACAAATTGTGAAATGACTTGTCATTGTTAATGTTCTTTCAATCTTCGTCCATGCGAATAATAAAATTTCATTTTCTTACATAAGAATTATATGTTACATAGGAACGGCGATGGGGTAGGGGGGGGGATCAGAGCTTTTCAGTTGGTTCGGTGGGGCGCGGCCAAAAAAGGTTGGGAACCACTGTATAAACATTATAAGCAAATCACTTTCAATATATTGTTTGAAAAATAACATAATTAGCATCATTAAATGATTTTCGCTCTTATAATTTAATCATTTTAGAGTTTTATTTATTTTTAAAATCCACGCGTAAATATATTTTTCAATTGAAAAGTGTTTGGATACATTATTTGAGAATTTTAAAAAACTAGCAACGTGAAATAAAAACGGCTATTCAAATCTACAAATTAAACCTCTATTCGGATAAGGAAATGTTCAAACAAAAAATGGAAAAAACCCTAAAAAATTTGACAAATTTAATAAATAATTGAACATTGCACAACACCATCAAATCAAGTATATGTTTGCAAAAGATTGTTAATTTGCTATGAATAGTTTTTTAGTCTATAAAACTTATTTAACTGAACTATCTTGCCCAATTTCAATTTTAAAACACGCTTTAAAAAGGTCTTCGATTTAAAAACTGTCTACTTCAACGTGTTTATCATATTTCTTTGTATAAATCTCCCAGTTTTCATGTTTGTATAGACAGTGTTTTTGCAGTATAACCTGTAAAAAGTAATCAAAAACTTGAGTTATGATAAAACATACTCTTTGTATCTATATTCACCTTGTACTACAAATACTAATTAAAAAACAACATAAATGTCCTAAAACATATACATATCATTTCATAAAATATTTTACTGTAGGTATTTTGACTCCATATACAAAACTGTATTTTACATATACAACCGAGTGCTTTCGAGCAATTCTTTGCTCATCATCAGGGTTGCAAAACAAACGTAAGTACACAAATGGATAAAGGTAATGTAAAACGGTCACAATAAATTAGGGATCGTGAATATACGTTTATAAACGTTTAAACGTATACTTAGTTAAGCCTTTTTTCCATATTATTCCTATCCAAAATCGTTACCGGTTACAATACGTTTTATACGTATTATACGTATATTCGCGTGCACTACAATAAATTCAATTTATGCAGCAATAGCATTCGTTACTTATTTTAGAATTGAGAGAAATTGTAGAATAACCGTATACAATATTCATATTAAATATTATAAATTACGAAGAATACAATTCTATCAATTAATCCGCTGTATCAGGATATGTTACAGAGGCGAGAAATTCTCCAGACAACTTGAATATTATCGTCAAAGCATGGAATGTTCCTTCGTACACAGTGTACATCAGTGCTCCCTAACGTACATATTTGGATCACCACTTCAAATATTGGCCAGGAATTTGTGGTCACTTCGGAAATTGACCGGCCAAAGCCCGAAATTTTTGTTATTCGGGCTTTGGCCAAAATTCTTGTCCAAATAGTGAAAAGGCCAAAATTCCGGCTTTGGCCGTAACATTTATATTATATACACTTTTTTCCTGAACCTGTGCCCGAAGCCTATTGAGCTCATATATATACGAGCTCATCTTTTATCAATGTGCATTATTTTTAACTTTTCTGGGAACACTTTCAGGAAATCTGCAAATTGGTGAATTCTTATCAATTTCCTTTGATTTTTTTTACATATAAAATTTTACCAACAAAGCTTCTCTTATATCTAAATATAAGAATTTTATTCTTTCATATACCAACAAATTTCAAAAGATTGACATTTATACTGACAATTGAAATAGTGGTAATATATTTTTGAACTTCAATAAATAAAGCTTTATATTGCAGATCTTAAACATTTTATGAGATTAACTTTTCTGACTTCTTGAATAGAATAGAGTATAATATATATAAAATCATCCTTTTCAGACCATTTGCTTCTCTCATTTTCAATTATTATTGGTGATGTATCTTTTCGGCTCCAAATTGAATTTAAATTGATTGTCCGAAACTTGAAATCGAAAGCATGTTCGGAGTATTTATCAATCATGGACAATTAACTATTTTCTCCATTTCGCAGATAGAAATTGAATGAATTTTTCTCATAGCTTTCGAAATGTTTTCTAATAATCATTGAAAACTGAAGTTTTGATTTTAAAATATCACACTGTGAAGTATTTTAAATCTAATATGCTTTTTTAGCTGATGAGAAAACAGTTTATTTTAGTAAAAATAACAGCTTATTCAAGAATTAATTAACAAACAGTTTGCCTAAATATAAATACTGCTAAAGTTTACATATCAATTTACGTAATATATAAAATGTCTAAAGACTGACATTTATATTCAAATACTGGTATTATAGTTTTAAAATTCAGTTCAATTAAATTTATATTGCAGATTTCAAAACTGTTGATGAGAGTAAATTTTCTTACTTACGATCAGACTATATCATAATTACAATATCACATTTCAGTTTCATCCATTACATCTAGAAGTATCAAGTAGTATTTCTTGTTTTAAATGATTATTGGTGACGTATATTTAAATAGTATAAATTGATTGCTCGAAACATAAAATCAAATGCATGTTCTATACATTTATAAATCATGGAAAATTAGTTGCTTTCTCTCTTGTTGCTTTCTCTCTTTTCTCAGATAGACAGCGAATTAATTTTTTATTATTATTTACCTCGTCCAAACAAAAGAAATAGGCTATACAGTTTACTTTTCCTATTCATCCCTAACTTTGGAACAGAATAGGCGTAATTTGATATACAGGGTGATTCCAAATTCATAGTACAAACTTTACGTGTTGGTAAAAGACACTGTAACAAACAATTTTTGTATAGTAAGCAGGGTTGGAAATTCATTTATATAGTCATAAATGATCTCACTCCAATCCGAATTCGTGTTTTCGCTCATAGCTTCAATAGTAGTGAAGATATTTTAAAGAAATCCTTACAATATGCTGAAAATTCATACAAAAATGAGTCTGTTGTAAATTTTGTTAAAATATCTTTACTACTGTTAAAGTTACGAGCGATAATCCAACATCGGATTCAAGTGAGACGCTCTATAATTTGACTAAATAAATGGATTTTTGAATCTGGTTTCCTATACAATAAATGATTTTTTCAGTAGGTACAGGACACTGTAAAAAAACATTTATTGTATAGAAAACTAGGGTCAAAAATTAAGTTGTTTAGTCAAAATTACAGGGCATCTGACGCCACGTCGAAATTGCTTTTTCGTTCATAACTTTACCAGTAGTGAAAATATTTTAACAAAATTCGCAACAGACTTACCTTTGAAGCATATTATAAGGATTTCGTTAAAATATCTTCATTACTGTTAAAGTTATGAACGAAAACGCGACTTCGAATTGGAGTGAGACATCCTGTATTTTTTACTATATAAATGGATTTCCGACCTTTCTTTACAATACAAAAATTGTTCGTCACAGTGTCCTGAACAAACCCTTAAGGCTTGTACTATTAATTTGGAATCACCCTGCATTTATATATTTGTTAAACAGTGATGATTTCTTTAGTGGTCAATTTTATTAGGATCTAAAATTGTAAGAATGATTTTCTGTCTGTTTTATTATGTTTATTTTCATTATAGTATCTATGCTCGTTCTGTTTATTATAGCACATAACTTCGCTCTGGTGGTGGTATCGATTTCATTAGCATCTACAATTATATGTATGATTTTCGGTCTGTTTTCTTCTTTTTATTGACAGTATAGCCTCTATGATTGTTTTTGAGATTACAACATCTCAGTTCTTTCTGGTGGTTGTACCGATTTCAGTAGGATCCATAGTTGTATGTTTGGGGTTTTTTGTCTTTTTTATTGACACTACGGCAATTAAGCTTCATAAACATTGATAAATCGTCACAAAATTAGAAAATGTTGTTAAGATGTTTTTAAAATGTTTTTAAAATGGTCGTTATATAACGTGCGTAAACTTTTTATAGGAACATGCCCAAAGTTTTAATATGGTTTATTATATGCTATATTTTAATATAAATGTCACTCTTTTTCAACCTCGTCTGTCCATTGCGCGTCAAAATTTTTTATTGGCAAAAAGGGTATTTAATGCAACTGCGAATAACAATAAATCGTTTTGCCACAACAAACTCTTTTGTACTAAACTACTCTCACTAAAATATGCCACCTGGCACGCAATATGTAATTATCAGGGCAATATGGCAAAAACGATTCCCTAAAATCTATTTTTTTTAATATACTTTGTTTGTGATTGCCTAAGAAATGTTTTCTAAGACTCCTAGCACGATAAGTTTCTTGGTTTCAAATTATCATACGATGAGGTAATTATACTGTAACATATTTTTAACTGACATAAAAAACATTTCCTTATAAAAACATCTTTATTAAGAATTAATTGTATTAGTCTGGCGTTGTTCATCAAGGGTAATATTTATTAGTATTATAATAGGATTTCATGGCGTAATTTTTCACGTTGATATGAATATTGTATTTTTTTTAATGACAACATATAGATTTTTATTATAATACATATGCATATATGCATAATCTAGCGTAATCTCTGGGTAGTACAATCTATTTTCACACACATGAGAACATGGATTTTTCTTTTGAAAGAAATGTTTCGGGGAACACTCAGTTTGACTCAAAAAAATCACCATTTTGGCGAGTATGTTTTCTGATTTTGAGTAATTTATGTTAAAAGTATTTTTAAAATATGAATTTCATCAAAATTTGTCAAAATAAAAATTAATCACTTTATTACAATTTATCAAAACACTTATTAAACTAATTCAAATTTATTACAAATTATCAAAACATGTGTAAAGAATAATATAAACTATTCTAATACTCAACAATTTAGTAGAAATTACAGTATGAAAATAATTTTATGCATGTTTTAATATTTCATCCTAGAGGTCCGCACGGGCCAAGGCCGGGCTCCGGCCAATTTACATTCACGACTCTCGGGCTGGGCCTGGGACTTATTTTTTCTGAATGCTTAGGCCGGGCCGAGACGGGACTGGACGTCCTTCTTCATTAGAGGTCTGAAGAAGCCAAAATATTCAGGCCCTGTGTCGATCTATCCCGTATGAATCTGCCTGGCGTACCCTGGTCCGTGCAAAAATCTCTAAGTTTCGCACGGCCCAATATTTTTTGCAAAAAATGAATATCTTTTTAAATCGCCATTATGCTAAAATTAAAAATTAAAATTTATTATTTTAAATAATAGTACATATATTTCTAGGCAATAAAATTAAAGTACTGTATAACCTGCCTATGGCGGAATCCTGTCTTAAACGGTAAATTAGTTGGACCTTGCAAAATGAATGTAACAATACATGCGAACAGAATAAAATGCATTTACAACAGACAATGTACCTGCTAAGAATAAAACTTGTCTATAACGGATTTTTCCTCTCCTATGCGATTCCGTTCCATGGAATATGAATTAAAGATATTAATGATAACTGAAATATTTACATACAAGTATAAATTCTATAAATATAGAAAAAAATAAATATTGCATCCCAGGGCACTTTTTAAAAATTGAAGATTATAAGCATGGAAAAAAAAAAGCTAAGATTTTTTTTGTCAGATCTCCTCCTACAAGACCATACCCATTACAAGATAATAAACCATATCGACGTAAAAATCCATGTTTTGTAGAATTTCAGTCGGATCGATACGGCCTGGGCCCGGTCGATATTTTAGCTTTATACTGGGCAGGGGTGGGCCAAAGATTTTTTTCTGTACGGGCCGGGCAGGGCTCGAGCCGAATATTTAATATTATATCAAGCCACGCTGAAATTTTTTTGTCTACGTTTCGGTTCGAGTCCGGGCTTAGAAATTTCTACCCGTGCAGACCTCTATTTCATCTTACCGTGAAGGAAATAAACTAAATTAAATCATTTCGTCAAATAAATCATATTTATTTTAAAATATCAACTAACTATATAATGCATTTATTGTTGTGTTATTATAGTTATTATTGTTGTGTTATATACTATTAGACATGGTAATGATAACTTCATAATACACCAGATGAAACATTTCAGAAACATCATTGTACTAATTTTATTTTTAATTATTTTTATAATTAATTATTTTTATTTATAATAATTATCTATTTATTATTAATTATTATTATTAAACCGCAGACCAGAATCAGTGGCAGCAAAAGAAACTTTGTTTTATAAATTATTTTTTAAATGTCGAAAATATATTGGTTTCTGAGATTTATAAAGATAAATAACGCTTTTCGATCTCGTTAGTAACTCGGACGCAGTTATTGTATATTTTCATTCGTGGTTATATTCTATTTTGGTAGATTAAGAAATATTTGTCTTTTTTATAGTGTGAAGAGAGGGAAATATTAGATCGTAGGTAAACCTTTGAACACTTTGGTGAAAGGCGATTTATGTTAGTAACTGAAGATTTTATATATTTAAAGTTAAATGCTAAAATTCTATTCAATCTCGAAGATCAGAAAAACTACTTTCCAATACTTATGGTTTAATAACTGAAATAATGTTAATAATTTTAATTATTTAAAAATTAAATGTTTGTAAGTTATTCTGAGACGATTTAGTACCTCCTGTTTAGTACCTCCCTCATTTTATGCATATTTAAATGACAAAATTCTAATTAATCTTGAGCATATAAAAGATTACTTTATAATATTTATGTTTTAATAACTCAAATAATTTTAATAATTTTAATAATGTTAATTATTTAAAAAATAAATGTTTGTTATTCATTCTGAGAGGATTTAGTTCCTCCTGGTAACATTTTAAGCATATAATAGCAAGCAATGAAAATTACAACAAAAGGTTTTCCTTAAAATTTCTCGAAATTTAATTTGTGTTGCATTACCATATCTTTCACTCAGATCTTCAAATATGTTTGTAGTAAAATGATCGAGTAGAAGACTTCTCCATATTTAGGTGATTTTTTTAATTATATATATTGCAAACTGACTCATAAACACATTAAATAAGAGTGGCTTCCACGAGGGAAGAAAATAAACTGTTAGGTCGCGAATGACTAATTAATTCAAAGTAAACTAGTAGAATTCACGCCTTTTATCAATAAAACACATCTCACACTGTTATTGCCTTGGATTATAACCAGAGTTTCCATAGAAAAACACTTTTCTATTATCGAAGAAATTTTATCGTTTCTTCTACTATAATACACTGAAAGAGCATCCACCACTCACACTTGATATCGTAGAACACTTTCACCAATATAATTATAACAAGTTATACTTCCAAACTAGATTACATTGGATCTTATAATGTTCATTTCGAATATTCACTTCACTACAGCACGTAATTTTTAAGAAGACAAATGTCGCAGAAATCTGAGCTCCATGACTTATGTCAAGCGTTAAATACCAAAAGGCGTATGATTACTTACGTCAATGTAGATGCGTAAAATAGCCAATCCTTGAAGCAAGGAGGAGCTATATTTTAAGGGCGGCGGAAAAATTAAAGTGCTGCGGTCTTTACGAAAAAGGGCACGAATTAGAATTTTAGAATAAAATAAGAAAAAGAAAATGTTACAAAACAGATAATTTAAACATAATAAAAAAGCGACATTCTAAAATTTGAGAAATAAAAGGGGGTTTGAAGAAAAATGATTACGGGAAAAGATTTTTAAAAAGATTTTCAAAGGAAAAGAAAATATTAAAATACGCATTTTAAATAGAAAATAAATGAAATGAATGTAATATTGTTTAAGATTAGGAAATAATTTAATGAACTAGGGTTCTAGAATAAAATTAGAGGAGAATTTTTTTATGAAATAAATTTAATGAAGCGCAGAAATTTAATTTTTGTAATATATGTATTGCAGATTGAATCATAAACACATTAATTACGAATGACCTCATCAAATGAAGAGTGAGGTCGTGAATGACTAATTAATTAAAAGTAAACTAGTACAACTGACGTCTTTTATCAGTAAAACAGACCTCGCATTTTTATTGCAGAGTGATTAACTGGGAGACTAATAAAGACTAGCATTTGCGTCTAAAATTAATTACATGCTAAATCGAAATTTTTCAATCACGTACATAATGAACGGATGAAATTAAAGTCTGTTTAACTCTAAGCTATGTTTTTCTACATTGGAGTGTTACACTGAGTAATTATCTAAAAGATCATAGAAAATTAGCCTCCCTAATAAAATATAATGAATTGTTGAAGGCTGGTTGGTACTTAACTGCATAATAAACTTGTGAAGATCAAGTATCTTTTCATCAACTAAATTGCAGAGTGCAATCCATTTAGTTGAAATTATTGTTGGTTAATCTTTATTCCTCTATTTGTAGATAGTTGATTAATTAGGTCAAAGGAAATGCACAGTTTGGCGTTAATCACGTGCCTTTGTTAATTTCCTGTTTAAGTTAAATAAAATTATACTCTTTCTAATATTTTAATTTCATTTCTTATTGAAAATAGCTACTTTAAGTTACGTATTGAACACTCTCTTTCATGTTCTTTTAGCCATTTGAGATTAGAGATTTTCTGCAATGAGAAGACGAAAGAAAATTTTGAATTTATTTTTCTGTTTGAATATTGGTTATATATGAACTTTCCTGTTTTACAATAAGCGTTAAAAAATAAAAGTAAAAATATAATTGAAGTACAGTAGAATAAAAACAGAACAAAAAATTTATTTTTTCTGTAATTTAAAAAGTCTTTTCTAAAGATACTTTTTTCCAACTAGACAGAAACAAGTCTTTAACCCATTCAGGACCATGAGGGCATATATGCACCCTCAAAAAGGGCATACAGAATTTGTTTTAGGCACCAGTAAAAAATTAAAGTAATATTTACTTTCTCTAATTAGGGCATTTTTGTGATAGTTTAAGTAAAGGTAGCTTTCTAAAAAAAAGTGGTGCCAACCAAATAAAATTTGTGTAAATGTCGCTGGTCCCGAAGGGGTTAAACTGAGTCGGAAGAGTAGGTTGCTTTCTTTATTTTTAAATTTTCGAGTACTTACATCTGACTTAATACAAATTGAACAACTTGTTATCGTCTTTCCTTCTAAGTTTGTTATTTTTGCGAGAACGATAATTTGCAGACAAATTAAAAATTTGGTTTAGTAAATTTAATTGAATGGATATGAAGCAGTTATTTCAAAAATGTTAAATTTAAACTTATTAACTTGATATCGTCTCTCCTTCTAAGTTCGTTATTTTTGCGAGAAAGATATTTTGCAGATAAATTAAAAATTTGGTTTAGTAAATTTAATTGAATGGATATGAAGCAAATATTAAAAAAAAAATTAAGAACATATCGTTTGAACATAGTTTTAATATAGCTTATAATATATTTCCGACGCTCAAATCAGGTTCTAACCCAAATAATTCTATGAATTCCAAAGAAAGATCTTGTTTGCTCCTCCACACAAGCTATAATTGCTACATACTAATTTAAAACTATTATAAAAGAAAACTTTAAAATCAATATATTCTACCATTTAAGTTCGAATTGGTTCAGTATTTCGGACGTAATCGTGATGATACCTATTTCAAGTATTTTGTTTCTGTGTGTCTCTTTAAACTAACTATAACAGATAATTACTTAATTA
Source organism: Maratus michaelseni (assembly GCA_963931845.1). Taxonomy (NCBI): domain Eukaryota; kingdom Metazoa; phylum Arthropoda; class Arachnida; order Araneae; family Salticidae; genus Maratus; species Maratus michaelseni. The sequence goes on along the minus strand of OZ007594.1, from coordinate 93,755,354 downwards.
ACCAACTCATCCAAGATAACTTTAATATGAATATATTTACTCGTTAGGTTCAAATGAGTTCTGAAGTTCGAACGTTATCGTGATGATATCGATGTGAAGTGATTACTTAATTAACGAACTCATCCAATATACTTGCAAGATCAATAGATCGAATCGGTTTAGTATTTTGGACGTTATCGTGATGGCAAATTTTTCTTTTTCTTTCTTTCTTTCTTTCTTTTTCTTTCTTTCTTTCTTTTTCTTTCTTTTTTTTATTTGAGTGTTCCTTTAAACGAACTATGAGATTTATACATTGGCTGTTTTTCGAAATTTTGGCCATCTTTTGGAGGGAAAAGTTGTTAACCGATCTAGCCAAATTTTTCACAGTTAATTATGTAGGAATGATAGACCGTTTCTAGATGGCCGTTTCTAGATGGCCGTTTCTAGATGGCCGTTTCTAGATGGCCGTTTCTGATGGCCGTTTCTAGAAAACAATTGTCCTTTTTCCTAATTTTTATAGATTTCAGTAAAAAATGGCTGTTTTAGGCAGTTTTTCGTAATTTTGGCCAAAATTTTCGTAATTTTCTTGAAGAGGCAAAATTTATTAATCGATATGGTTAATTTTTATTACATTTAATTATGATGGACTGGTAGACCATTTGTCCGATATTAAAAAATAATTGTTCTTTTTCCTAATTTTTACTATACTTAGTAAAAAATGACTGTTTTTCGAAACTTTGGCTGTCTTGTGGAGGCAAAATATATTAAACAATGAAAATAAAATTTTGCCCACTTACTATTGACGGGATAATGAAACTTCCCCGCACTATTAGAAGTCCATAATCCAAAATTCGATTTTTTCGGTCCGGACTAATCTACATACTTCATTAACAAACTCATTCAAGACACCGGCATGATCAATGATGTTCCATTCAGTTTCGAATTGGTTATTTTGGAAGTTATCTCGATAACAAGTTTTGAATTTTTCTCGTTTGTGTATCTCTGTATACGAGCTAAATGAGCTAGATTATTTTTTAATGAACTCATCCAAAATATTGCCAAAATCAATACATTGTCCCAACATATTTCAAATTGGTCCAGTATTTGACATTATCACAATGTCATAAAGGCAAATTTTGTCTCTTTTTTTGTTTTTGTGTGTCCCTGTAAACGAACTATAGGAGCTACCTGCTTGATTAATTAACTCATTTAAGAAACGTGCGAAATCAATTTACTGCTTTAATTAGGTTCTATTTGGTTCGCCATTTCGGATTTTATCGTGATGACAAGATTTGGATTATATCGTGATGACAAGATTTGGATTATATCGTGATGACAAGATTTGGATTATATCGTGATGACAAGATTTGGATTATATATAAAGAGAGATAGATAAACATATATGAGGGGGTTAGAACTGACAGTGGAGTAAGTCAAAATTTTGGAAAATCTAGATAACCATATTTTCATTGAACACATATTAATTTATGTTCAGTGCAGCAGACAAATAAGCCATAGTTGATTTAGGAAGTCGCTAAAGGGCAAAACAAGTTGGACCACTTAATGCAATGGCAAATACGACAAGTTTCACAAAACACTTCATTTCTCAAATTACTAAATATTGACTTACCCCACTCTCATTCTAACCCTCTCATAAGAAGTGATTGCAAAAGAAGTGAACCTAAAACATTTATCTTATTTTTATCATAAGAAACTAGAAAGTGTCTTAAAATATGTTTAGCGAAATATTTCTTTTTTATTATATTGCTTCATGCTTCATCAAAGACAACAAAATTCTGATTAAAAAAAAATATATATTGCTTTGAAAAGAAATTTTTGTTCTAACAATGGACCTACGAACTTATTTTTCTAGTTTTTCATGTAATTTAATATCCAATTTAAAATTAGTAAACTGTTTATCACATTTGTGGAATCCTTGTTTACTGAAAGAAGCACATTTGGTAACATATGGTGTTATCATTACTATGTTCTGCACTTGTGTTTTTTTTTTTTTTTTTTTTTTTTCATAATCCATGAAAACAGAAATTTTCTATAATTCATATCTGATAGGTGGGTGCATAGCGTTAACAATATTTCTTTTGATAGATATAATTATATTAATGAAATTTTAAGATTTATTTAAGAATGCATGGTCAATTTACGGGGCAATTCAGATGTAGTGTGACAGCATGTTTAGTTTTAATAATAAAACACCATTAAAAAATGTTAGATATGAAAACCACTGGATTATTATACATATGAAAGTGGATAGAATTTTTTATTGCAGTTCGAATTACATAAAATATAAGAAATAAATTTATGTGTAAAATTCTGCGACAAATCCTAAAAGTACATTAGAACGATCAAATGGAATTCACATTACAGTAATTGCAGTAAATAAATCAAAAATCGGTTAGTTGATAATGTAAAATACAGTAATTCGGTCAATGACACGGCGTACATTGTCCGTTATATTATGAAATGTGGAGTGTCTACTTCTCCCCTGTTTGGACGCAGATGGTATCATTTATTTTACTTCTATTTATAGAATTATATTTCACAAAAAGGAACTTAAGTCTGTTGCGAAGTTTGTCAACTGTTTACATGTTCAATATGTTCCATGTTGAAGGACTAAAAATTTTATTTTTTTAATATTATTTTTTTAAGTATATTTTAAACATGGTAACACCATCTTTAAATAATTTTTTTTTGGAAAATCATCAATTTTAAAACTTCAAATTGTCAATTTTTTCTTTTTCATATTTAAAATATATATATAGAATTCTAATTTAAACAAAAAGGAAACACCTGAAAATATTCAAATTAGAACCCGGTCAAATTGAAACTGAAATTGTGTATTTTACTGGTGATTTATTTTTAATTTTGCAGGTGTTTTATCCAAAGCTATATTTTCGTTACTTGCACTCGATGTAAAGATAATTTTTTTGTAGTTAGCTTATTTATTTTTCATCTGTATGTATACATTTATAGTACCTAAAATATCTGCGTTATTTTCTGTTAAATAAACGATGTAAATGTTATTTTATGTGATTAGTTTAATTTTATTATTAATTTACTTTTTTTAGTTTAATTAATTAATTAATTTTATGTTTTTTAGTTTAATTTCCTTATTAGTTTAATTTAATTTATTATTTTTTATTAGTATATTTTTATTTTTAGTTTAATATTCGTATTAGTTTAATTTAATTTATTCTTTTTTTTTAGTACATTTTTAGGTTTTAGTTTCATTTTTTCTTATTAGTTTATTTTTATTATTCTTATTAGTTTATTTATTTTATTTATTTATTTATTTTAATTAGTTTAATATGTTTTTAAATATAATATATATTAACGATTTACGTATAAAATCTTCTAAAACTTTTTTTTTTTTTTATATAAGCTAAAAAAAATAATTTACTTATTTTAATGAAAACTAAAAAGTGAAATATAAAATTTACTCTATGTGGTTGTAAACAGTTGTATTAAAATTTTCTTTATCGAATACAAGTTTAATATTTTCAGGATATTTTATTAATGTTATTCATTGATGTTAAAAATAATAATGTAGCATATTAATTAGTGTTTAAAGTTTTCATTCTGAAAAAAAAAATGGTTTTAATTGAATAAATCTGAAGATAAACTGTGACACGTGAGATGTTATGAATAAATGTTCGTCGGCGCCATGTCAAACTATTGAATATGAAAAACGCATTTTTCTGTACTTTTAAAACTGAGCCGATTGTCACCACTAAATTTTAATAGTATTCTTCAGCAGTATTACCAGTTTCGCCTCCTCTTTTATTTAGAAATTTCAAATCCATACCAGAAATTTCAGATAGAAATGTTTAGAGCACCTAAAGTAATTTTTTTCTCAAGATATCCGGTATAAGTTCAACATCTCTGAATGAAAAAAAACCCACCAAATTAGCAACCCTCTTCTTCACAAAAAATTTATTTCCTAAAGAAAATTTGTCCTAAAGAAAAAAATATATATATAAATTTAAGTAGAAAATTCAAAATTAGAAAAGTTTTATTTTAAAAATATCTGAGCAAAAGTCATGATATTAAATGATCTGATAAAGGATTATCGTCTGTTATTTACAAAATTTATAATCAAATTAAACATTGCGGCCTTAGAATTTGTAGCCCAGCAACTGAAAATAAAACACTAATAAAATAAAAATAAAAATAAAACCAACTTCAAGGATTTGTATTTACTTTCATTTTTCTGTGTCAATGTTTTACTTTTATCCATTTTTTTTTTTTTTTTTTTTTTTTTTTTTAGAATTCAGTATGTCTCGGGTTATACCCGACATATAACCAAAACACTTAATTCAATTTAAACCGATTCAATTCAGACAAAAATATTTCATTGAATCGAAACCCGAAATTTATTTGTTTTAAATGCACTTATAGAAAAAGTAATCAATAATGATATATATATATATATAGGTTCATTTATGTACTGTCGATTTTCGTGTGATTTAATAGTTATTATCATCAAAAATCTTTATTATTATATATATATATATAGCATTTCATGACTTCGCTAGAATATTTGAAGCTTTGGTTACGTTGAAGTGGTTATGAGTCGTGATAAACTCTAAGCTGTTACGCACTGTCATATCAATATAATTTATTATTCGTGGTGTGGTCACAATCAGAGCATACACAAGTAGCCATTGTAGCGAGTTTAAAATGCAGTAGATATCTTAAACCTTGAGATTTTCTATAGGCACACAATAATCATAATCATTTACGAAGAAGTATATTTATTTAGCAGTTTATTCCATCACTATAAAGAACTCCCAAGCCCTGTGATATTTTATTAAATCCAATCATTTGATATCTGCTACATTATATTATCAAATAATGAATAGAGAAAAGTTAACTTCAAAGGAAATTTAGCACATTTCACTCCTTCGCTGATGTCTACATTATTCACATCCCAGAAATGAACAGAAAATAACAATTTCTAAGCTAGTGTAATCGTATTTAAAACCTTGGGTGCGAAGGTATCAAAATAGGTAAAAAAGGAAGAAAAGCTACAAAGAGTGTGCGAAAAAAATCTTTTTAGAAAATTCTAGGAAACTGTGGAATTCTGGAGATAAAACCTTACGATACAATTAAAGGGTAAAATTTAAAAAAAGAATTTTGAAGAGGAGAAAACAATATTGCTGGCACAAAGCCAAAATCAATAAAGACGTGTAGAAAAATAATAGATTTTTGAAGGGAAAAAAGAGAAAGAGATTATAGTATTTCAAGACGGAGTAAAAATATAAAATGGAATAGAATTTAGAAAAAACTTTTGATAAGTTAAAAGTTTTAAAATACCTAACAAACATACACACGCATATATATGCTGAATTATATTCAAATATAAAAATATTTTTTTTCTTTTTCGTCTGAAAAATATTCTGGGCATTTGTTTGCAAAAGTGGGTTATCAAACCTGAAAGGCGATTATCAAAACCCAATCCATTTTTTTTTTTACTTAGCGCCATCCTGAAGCGAACGAGAAAAAAAAGTGGGTAGGTGTGATCGAAGATACCACAAATAGTTTCGTTTAATGTTCCTTTCAAAACCCTTTATCCTTTAATTAACCCCTTCGGCCCTGACGTCCAATGAATAGGACATATCTTTTATTGAGTATTATTTTGTCTTAAACATTATTTTTATTAATTCCAGCACCTAATAGTGATAGTATGAATCTCTACATTTCCTATTATGTCTTCACCTATGTTTAGCATTTAGTAATAATAATAATAATAATAATTTTCATAATTATTAGCAAGCCGTTGGCATTTCTTTTTATTAAAACATACGTTTCACTCTTTAAATTAAAATTTGGGAATACTTTTCCGAATTGGTAATTTGTGATAAAAGATAAAAAATATTACTAAATTTTTATGATTGTTTAATTTAGTTGTAATACGACATTTTCCAAACGTCTTCAAAAATTCTTCCTTAGACTATTGTTATATGAAAAACACACAAAATAACTATATTTGTGAGGTTTTGGTAAAGAACTTATTCGTTAACTTTCATTAAACCCTAACTTCTGTGATTCCGATAGCTATTTTTAATTTTGTTAGCATAACAGTAATTTTTTCCCAAAATTGAAAAAAAAAATGAGGGCCGAAGGGGTTAATATAACCAAATCATTACTTTTTGATTATTAATTTCCTATGATTTATCAATAAGAACATAAATGGCAGCACCGTTAAATTTAAAAATAAAAGTATAACAAGAGGAAGCTATTTTTTAATCAAATTAAAAATAGTCGAGAACTGCTTTTCAGATAATTGTAACAACAAAAAGAATTTAAAGACTCAAATTAAAGTTCAGTTTTAAACTCTGGTAAAATCGCAGGAATGGTCTGATATCATTAAATTTTTTCATTAATTAAAATAATATAAGTTTTTTTTTTTTTCAAAATTGTATGACTTGTCGTGTGACAGGAAGTATTCCGCTATAACTATGCAAAATTTCAAGTCTATAACTTATAGTTTCCGAGTACGAACACTGTCACAGACAGATAAACACACAGATGAGTGAGACAAATAGGATTTCGTCAGATGAACAAAACCCGAAAATCATATTTCGATTCTTCCAGTCCTCTTGGTTGTCACATCATCAAGATAGGTTTTTCCCCCAATTGTTGAATTGGCATTGGATCAAGGTAGGCTGAAAAGCAGCCGAGAACGGTGGAGTACAACGGCTTATCTTCCTCTTTGACTGAGTGCCAATGCAACTCGAACAGGGATAGGGATAAGTAGATTTCGAGATAAGTAGAATTATGTTGTAAAATGTTGTACATTGTAAAATTTTACACTACATGATCTACTCTTTGAAAAAAAAATGATTTTCCTGCTTTAGAGGTAAAGTTTTAATTCAAAAAATGTTTCTAATGTTATTTTCCACAATATGATAGATAACCTATTTACTTCAAAATAGATTTTATTTATTTTTTTAAATACGAAATTTAAATTTTTATATGTCGATAGGTATATCAGATATAAGAAGGTAACTTTCTCCATTCTCAAGCAAGTGAAAAGACTAAAAATTCAATTTTTGTATGACCAAAACATCAAGTTAGGATACATTCAATTTTTGTATGCCCAAAACATCAAGTTATGGTACTTTCAATTTTTGTATGACCAAAACATCAAGTTATGATACTTTTAATTTTGTGAATTTTCGGCGTTTTGTTACACACGCAACGCGTTTTTAGTAACATAAACGCTGAAACTACATAAAAATCAAAATGTGGCAACTTGGAAAAACAAATACAGAAATTTTATTGTTTTAACAGAGTATGGGACAAGATTTTTAAATATAGACATAATTTCTAAATATATAGGACACATTGACTGTCTAAAAATTTAATAACTTATCAAAAAACAAACTATTTTGACGCAAATGGATTTTGTTTAAATTCATAAAATGTATTTCAGGTAAAATAGGTTTTAATCATGTAATTAATAATTATATATAATACAAATAAATATTTTTATAATTTTTCAGCATGTAAATTTACAGGCTCCTTTGTTTTGTGTACTCTTTACTTTTAATCTCGTAGAAATAACTTAAATCAAATTTCGAAAATTAAAATTCATAATATAAAGTGCAAAAGTATGCATACTAACTTGTAATTCTGTTTTATCTTTTGAAAAATAACTGCGTACCTCACTTACTTCAACTGAAGGGGAAAAAAACATTCAATTTTCGATATTAATTTTTCCCCTTGTGTCATAAGAAAATATAAAGTACGAAAGCAAGTTAGCAAATTCTTTCTATGTCGGTTAAACAATATTTTTTGTATAAAATAAAAGACATACTTTCCCCAGGATAAAGGAATTTCGACATTTCTGAAATGTATTTTTAGTAATGGATTACCAGCTAAAGGTTTTCTACAACTTTGGAAAAGGCTTTCATCATAAGTTCAAAAACTTCCTTCAGCATGTACTATTTTATCTTTAACATACTATCTTTTATCTTTAACATCATTCCATGTTTCACTGGAACAGTAAACTGAATAAGCATTACATTTCATTGAGATTTTATTTTTTATTTATTTTTGGCATGTTTTTAGATTTTTATAAAATGAAAACTTTTGAAATATGACTTAAATCGCAAAGAATTTTTCCGATAAATAAACAGTTTCTGTTTTAATTAGTCGAAATATATTTCACTCACCTGGCTTGCAGATAAATTTAATCATAAAAGGAAAGAAATCCCTATTATAAAGTTTACGTTTAATATATGTTATGACCTACAAGCTTAGCCACTTGGTAGATGAATTTACTTTATTAAATTTTGCTGTTAATTAAAAACATACCATTTTTTTCATCTGATTTATATTAGACAAACATAATTTACGATGCCAAAACTTTCAAGAGGCCACTAAATTTATAAAATGAGTTCAGATTTGTGTTTTAGTTTTTATTATGTTACACGTAACTAACTTGCATTAAATACATTATAAAAGTATAATTTATAAGACAGATATATTTAGTTAAGACATCATTATTGTTTTTTCTTATTTATATTTTTGTAAATATTATATATTTGAATTTATATTTACTTAGTCAACCTGTATAATGTGTTAAAAAAAGAAAAGGAAAAATTTAAAAAGTGATCGAGTTCACTAGAAAAAGTTACTTTTAATTAGAAAAATGGGTCACAATCATTTATTCAATCAAAAATATTAACCCCAATCCGTATCCGTATTTTAACTGATAACAGATGAATAATGATGAAGGTATTTTGACGAAAAAAAAAAAATGAAGCGATATATCTCGTTTTGTGTGAAATACTGAAAATGCTCAATAGTTCGGTTACTATCACCGAATATATTATGAATGACATTCCAAAATATAAACCGCATTATTGTTTTGGTATTAGTGTATTACTCTTTGGATGTTTATGGCGGCCACAGTACAGCTTATTTTTATAAGGTGCGTCTCAAAATTATATGGACAGGCGATTTTTCGAAATAACAGCTAAGAAAATAAAGCAATAATCACGAAAAAAAATAATTAGCATATGGAATCGTAACATAAGTACATTACGATACAGAAATTTTATGTTTATATCACAGATTGTTTGTAAAAAAATAAAATTCAAAATAAGCTGTCTCAAAAATATATGTACAGTGAAACGAATTGCTTTTTTTACCACCGTATCGGAAAAAATTGCATTTTCTGCGTTCTGTACTTGTGACGTAACCACTTCGAAATATAAAATCATTGCTCTTTCTTCAATTGTCGAATAGTTGGAAAATGCCTCGGAACGTTGAATTCTCTGCTGCTGATATTGCTAAAATTTGGCGTTTAAAGGCTCAAAATGTTAAAGTTTCTGATATTGAAAAACAAGTGAAGCGTAGCAGATCTGGAATTTATGCAATTTTATCAAAAAGTGACAATACGATTGCAAAAAAGCGTTTATGTCCACCATGAAAAACATCTCTAAGACAAGATAGAGAAATTTTGCGAGCGGTTTCAACCCAATAGAAGTCTCCTCGTGAAAGTGCGAGGACTTAGGCTTTTCCTATTTCCAGATCTAATGTTCAACGTCGCATACAGGTAAGCTAAAAACATAAATATCGCAGAATGTGTCAGACACCTATGCTGAAAGTGCACTATAGAATGGTTCGAATTCTTTGGGCTAAAAAACACATGCATTGGAAGGATGAATGGTTAAGTGTTTCCTTCAGTGATGAAAAAAAGTCAATTTGGATGGCCCGGATGGCTGGGCATACTATCGGCTAGACTTACAAAAAGAACCTCGCAAGTCCTTTAGTCGACAAAATGGAGGGTGCTCACTAATGGTGTAGAGCGCATTCTGTTTCAACGGAACAACCTATATTGCTTTTCTTAATGATCGACAGTGCTCTGAAGATTATCAAAATGTCCTTAAAAGCAATCTACTTCCAATCGGAAACATCTTAGGGGGGGGGGGGGTGAAACTGGAAATTCCAATAGGACAATGCGTCAATTCACACCTCCCACTCAACAACAGATTGGTTTAAACAGAATGAAGTGACTGTTATAGACTGGACAGCCATCAGCCCAGACTTGAATCCGATTGACAACCTTTGGGGAGTATTTTCACGAGATGTGTATAGTCGGCAGTTTTCTATTATTCAGTAATTACAGCAACAAGTAGAGCAGATTTGGTTCATTTTACAGCCGCACATACCCCAAACACTAGTTGGAAGCATGCCTGATAGGGTTTTCAAGTTAATTAAAAGGAATGGATACAAAATTTCAATTTAAATGCAAAATATTCGAAAAGTCCATATATTTTTGAGACAGCATATTTTTATTTTTATTTTTTTACAAAAAATCTGTAAAACTTATACTTTATTTCTTTGCTGTAATAAATTTATGTTTTGATACTATATGCATATTACTTTTTTCGTGATTATTGCTTCGCTTTTTGAACTGTTATTTCAAAAAATCGCCTGTCCATAAACTTTTGAGACGCACTAAATTAATATATTTCACATAGTTGCATAGTGCATATATTTCCCATGGTGCATAGTTGTTGCAAAAAGAAAAGAACCACCAGATGGCGCTAAGTGCGTAGAACAATTTTGACTGACTTACTGTTGTTTACTTTTACGTTTGTACATAGCTTGTTTCGTGTATTCGTTCATATTGTGATTGTAATCGTCATTAAGTGTGTCTCTCGTCTCTCAAATAAATGATCATTAGATAAAGATGTTTCTACCTTTAAAGAAGCTAATAGAACACGAACCAGAAAGTTAGGTGACACCAAACCTTTTATTTATCTTGTATGATTTAAAAAGTTGCGAATTCTGTTTTAATAGTAAAACTTATTTTTTTAAATTTTATTAAAATATATTTGTTAATGAAAAGCTGTAAAGAAAACTATGGGTTCGAGTTGGAGTAAAAAAAAAAAACAAGTATTTTTCAGTGAATAAATGGATTGCGATACTGATACACTGTACACAAATTATTTGCTGTCTCCAGCCAGTATTTCCTCGTGAGAAATTGCCGGGCTAGGATATCGATTTGGGTGGCTTAGTGACGGAGCATCAGCACGGTACGCTGAAGGTCCCAGGTTCCAGTCCTGGCCCAGGTCAATTTTTTACTCATGTTGGTTTAGTGTATTTAATTGTCTGATAAAATGTGTGTTCTAATATTCTAAAATAAAAAATAATCAAACGTAGTTTTTATGATTTAATATATATATATATATATATATATATTCCTTTTATATAGCTTTTACTTTACATCAAAATAGTCTGTTATCTTTTAGTAAATAGTTCGAAATCGTTATTTTCGTAAGAAATACTACCTATTACATTCTCACCTAAGTTTGAATTTTTGAAAAATTTTTGCAGATCTACGCCGATCATGACTCCCAGAACCCAAAACCACCCTCAGTTCAAAACTTTATATATATATATATATATATATATATGTCACTTTTTATGGTCACGATAACTGAAAAAATTCTGCATAAATCTCTTCCAAACTCCTACATAAAATCAAGTAGCATAAAATATCGGTCAAGTTTGTAAATGGGCAAAATCGAACCAAGGGAGGGGAGTTGTGAAAACAGAAAAAACCCATAATTTCTTAATTATGATAACGTATCGAATCCGTTTAAAGTTATTATTACTTCTAGGAAAAGGGCCGAAAATTTATGTATGACAGATTTTAAATGTCATTAAAAATGGCCCTAAGGGGGGGGGAAGGGGGGGGGGTAGAAGAAAAAAATCATAACTTCGTCAATTCACAAGATATCAAATCCGCTTAAATTTATTATTAATCCTCTTAATATTATCTAAAACTTTTATACTGACAACTTTTTTATAGAACCAACCCTTATAGCCCAAAAAAAAAATTAAAAACAAAAAAATCGCTGCCGGCTTCGCCAGCAAACAAGTTAGGTTTCGAAGTGGGTGGTTCTCGTCTGCCGTATCATGGCAAAAAGGTCATATCTGCCGCAATTCCCAAAAACAGGTGCCCCACGGTCTGCATCTTCGAAATCTACCTGTGCATGTAGGCCGAGCCGTCAGGGATTTTTGTTTTCTAGTCTTATCTATTTTTAGAAAAATACAAAATTATATTAAAGTCATTAAATGATTTTAAAATCATTTCATTCCAAATTATGCAATACGCCAACGCTCGGCATGCCTGTTCTTATGCCACACGTGCATACAATTTTCTGTTGGATAAACGAAATGCGACGTATGTTCAAAATAATACTTGTGCTTACTAGTAAAAAAAATCCCTCACGGCTCGGCCTACAGGCACAGGTAGATTTCGAAGACGCAGACCGGGGGGCGCCTGTTCGTTGGGAATTGCGGAAGAAATGACCTTTTTGCCATGATGCGGCAGTTGGAACCATCCACTTCGAAGCTTAACTTGTTTGCAGGCGGATACAGTAGGGATTTGATTTGTTTTTAATTTTATTTTGCTATAAGGGTTGGTCCTATAAAAAACTTGTCAGTATAAAAGTTGTAGACAATATTAAGAGGATTTATAATAAATTTAAGCGGATTTGATATCTTGTGAATTGACGAAGTTATGAATTTTTTTCTTCTAAAACCTCCCCCCCCCCTTGGTCCATTTTTATTTATATCAAAAATCTGTCATACATAAATTTTCGGCCCTTTTCCTAGAAGTAATAATAACTGTAAACGAATTCGATACGTATCATAATTAAGTAATTATGGGGTTTTTTCTGTTTTCACAAATAGCCGCCCCATTTCTCTCCCCTTGGTTCGATTTTGCCCATTAACGAACCTGACCGAGATTTTATGCCCCTTGATTTTATGTATGAGTTCGGAAGAGATTTGTACAGAATTATTGCAGTTATCGTGTCCATAAAAAAGTGACATAGGTAGATAGATAGATGGATAGATAGATAAATAAAGCTTTGAACTGGGGGGTGGTTTTGGGTTCAGGGAGTCACTATCGGCGTAGATCTGCAAAAAATTTCTAGAAATTCCAACTTAGGAAAGAATGTAATAGGTAATATTTCTTACGAAATCTACCTAAAAAAGAAAAAGCATAATGTCCACCGTTTTGTTGATAAGAATTTGTGCTTTCCCTCTCCCTGTGCAGAGGGCAAGTATAAGAAAATAATTATTAATACTACCGATGAATGTATGTAACAATAGGCTATTATTAAACACTTTTAAATAGTAACTATCTCTTTTAGAATGTATTTGATATAAAGTTATTTCATGTATAATAGTGATATTTTATTGTCGTCTTCTTTTCATTTGAATCCATAAAGTATGCGAATATTAAATGTATAAACTTTTATATCTGTATATCACTGCAAATGTATAAAATTAAAAACGGGAAATAATTGTAAAAATTAAACATTTTTACAAATTTTTTACACATTGATAACGATATCACTAAGGGCGGGATGGGTGTCCCAGGAATGATAACGTTTGATATCGTAAGGAGGGGGGGGGGCGAATCCAAATTTATTAAAATATTGATAACGTAATATATGTACAACCCCTATGACAAAAACCCCTCTTATAATTATATAGAACTTTTCTAGATCCAGGTGACACGATTTTTAAAAAACCTCTAGGCTTAGATTTTAAGTGAATATGCAGCTTCATTGAGATCTAAAAGAACCTAATGATAGGAAAATGTTCCTTATTTATCTGATTCTTTTTCTTTCGAAAGTTTTGTATCTCCTCCAAATAAGCAAGGTGTAAATTTAGTCTTCTTTTTTGGAACAAAATTGTCAGAAAGGCAGTATGTCTCATTTTTTGTTTTGCCCCTTTGTTAAAGTTAACTAAAAGTTGAACTGCTATTTGTACCATTCCGAATGTTTGCTGATTTGTTTTTGTTGTGATGTTTTCATGCATTTGTGTGTCATCCCTAAGTGTCATGTACTTTCAGATAAAATTTGTTTTTTATTACATTTTTGACAAAATACAATACAACCTATGAATTTGAACAAAAAATATATAAGTTTATTTATGGGTGTTGGGTGGTTAAAACAGTACTTTACTTTCAAGTATTAATACAAACTGGAGTTATACCCATTGTTCGGTTTCTCCCAACTTCTGTAAATCGAAATTAACTAGATGTAAATTACAGTCATATACAGCGGCATCTTGCAAAATTTTAAAGTGTGGTAGAGGGTCCAAAATAAGCATTTTTTGTCACGCTTTATTTCATTGCACTTTTCACAGTTTTATTCGTCACCAGTGCTTAAACGCGCTACTTTTGGACACACATTATCTGACAAACAAACATGCTTATTTTTGTACCCTGTACCACCCGTTAAAATTTTGCCAGTTATTTTTCTGAAAAAAAAATGTTGCTTTAAACCAAAAATTACCGGACATTTTACTCACTTTTGATAAAAACATTTCACACCGGATTTTTTTAAAAAAAATATTTAACTGATTTATTTATTTTAGCTTTACGTGGTGTATATTTAATTTATGAGAAAGAAAGACCAAGCTATGCTCGCTCAAATTTAGTTTTGAGTTCAAATATCATTACCCATGACCAAAATGACCCGCTAATCAAATTTTCTCTAACATGTGACCAAGCCCAATTGTCTTCTCGTACCCGAAATCCGTAGGCTATAAAATTTAGTCAGTCTGAGCTGTTTTTTAGATAAAATTAGCTTGACCTACAGTGACCTAAAAATGACCCACTAATCGAATTTCCTCGTGCCCTAAAATCGTAGGATACAAAATTTATTTCAAACTGTTTTAGCCGTTTTTAAGATAAAAATAGCTCGTCCCATAATGACCCATGACCAAAATGACCCACTAATCGAATTTTCTCGAACATATGGCCTAGCCCAACAGTCTTTTCATGCCCGAAACTCGTAGGCTACAAAATTTAATCAGGATCGTTAGAACCGTTTTTTAGATAAAATTAACTTGACCCACGTTGACTCATAAATGATCCACTAATCAAAAGTTATCGAACATGTGACGCAATCCAATAGTCTTCTCGTGCCCTAAAATGGTAGGATACAAAATTTAGACAAATCGTTTGAACCGTTTTTAGATACAATTTGCTTGACCCTAACCATGGTGACACAAACTAAACCACTAATCGAATTTTCTCGAACATGTGACTTAGCCCAATGGTTTTCTGGTGCCTCAAAACGGTAGGATACAAAAGTTCGTCAAAATCGTTAGAGCCGTTTTTAAGATAAATTTTGCATGTATATATAACCACACACATAATTTTCTGGTATTACAATATACGATTTTATGAAACAAATTATGGTTCGAATAATCATTTCGAATGCACCTGTCGGGTCCATTGAACCCGTCTGGTAGGCGGAGGGTTAACTTTGGGATGCTTTTATTTCCATTAAGAAAAATTCTTTTCCTTTTATCTATTCCGTTTCACACATAAAATTTAGATTTTAGCGTACTTTTTACTCATGTTATTTTGTAGTATTGTATTATATCAGAGTCTATTGTCCATTAAAGTAGATGTTATTATTTTTTTATCAAGACTTATGTAGTTGAAGCTATTTCTGCATGACATTTCTGATACTAATGAGTTCTGTTAGAAAAGAGGTAATATTTCTTAATCATACATTTCTACGATTTCACAGAGAATAAAATAATATTGAGAAATATTGTATTCTTTCATCAGAGGAAAATGATCTCAGAAATATGAAGTCATAAAAGTTGTTACTAAAGTTAGATTCTGTATTTTTCTTTATATAGAAGTGATGTTAAGTAGTATAAGGAATCTTTATACTATATACAGGGTGTTTCTAAACTCATGGTACAAACTTTAAGGGTAGGTAGAGCACACAGTAAGAATCATTTATTGTATAGGAATGTATGGGCACCGCCCCCTGAATACTAGGCCTGCGCGCTGAAAAAAATGGCGGCTGTCGCAGGCGGAATCGTTTGTACAGTCCCTCGAACTTCAACACCAATAATATCTAAAAGTTATCTTTGACTTATTTGATCTCCGAAAAACAGGGACAGGGATGACCACCTCTGGAAACCCGGCCTAAGCCTTAGAGTTTAAGTGCAATCCCGAGGGGCTGTCTCCGAAAAACAAGGCGAAGAAGAAAACTTTTAGAAATTATTGGTGTGGAATTTCGAGGGACCGTTCAAACGCTGAAAAAAAATCTGCCTGCGACAGCCGCCATTGTTGTCAGCGCTCAGGCCTACTATTCAGGGGGCGGTGGTATGGGACCAAGTGACGCATTAAGGTAAACACACCAGGGGCGCAATTGGGCCACTTTTTTATTTTCAAAATTTCTTATTCATACCAGAAATTTTTTATGCTATCCTTTTGTTGATATTTCATAATTACTTAATGATAAAATTCTTCTTTGAAAATTTTTGGTATGAAATCGAAATTTTTGAATTAAAAAAAAGCGAAAATCTGGCAAACTTATCAAATGAAATACATGAATAAAAAAGATAAAATGTTTATTTACAATATAGTTTACCAGTAAAAAATAATGCATACAATAATATTGCAATAAGTGTCAAAATTGCGCCTACCAACTGTGATACATGCTTCGCAGCGTCGGTTTAACGATTGGCGTACACTTCTAAAGATGTCAGGCATTTCCCTAACACGCGCAGCAGCTTCGGATTTGCGAGATACTAGATTTTCGTCTGAGTCAACTGGAGTCTCATAAACAAGACTCTTCAGATGTCCCCATAAAAAGAAATCAAGGTTCGATAAATCGGGAGATCGCGGTGGCCAAGGAACTGGTCCACCACGCCCAATCCATCGCGTCCCAAACGTGGCATTCAGGTAACTGCGCACATCATTGGTGAAGTGCGCGGGCGCTCCATCATGTTGAAACCACATCCGGTTACGAATGGCGATCGGAACATCTTGCAGCAGTTCTGGTAAAACCTGTTGCAAACAAATAAGGTAACAGCGACCATCCAGCCTCTTTGGTAGTAGGTATGGGCCAATCAAATAATTATTAACAATACCCGATCACAAATTCACAGAAAATCGTTGTTGATAAGCATGTGGCCGCGTTGCATGTGGATTAAGGGTTGCCCAAAGATGGAAATTGTGCGCATTAAATACACCCTCGCGTGTAAATACTGCCTCATCTGTAAATAAAATATGAGCAGTAAAGTCTGGCTGCAATACATGTTGCTGCAAAATTCACTGGCAAAAGTTCAACCGCAGAAGATAGTCTTCCGGATTCAAATTTTGTACACGTTGAAAACGGAAGGGAAGAAATCGATTTTCATTTAACACTCTTCAAACGGTCGGATGACTAACACCTAAATTCTGTGCAACAGCTCTTGTACTTGATTCGGGCCTTTCCCTCACAAAATTCAAAATAATTACTTCCAGGCTTGCACTGCGTACAGCTCTTTATCGTCCAGTTTCCTGTCTGGTGTTGTGGAAAGAACCTGTTTCAGAAAGCTGGCCGTGTAAGCGCTGAAACATTCAATGATCAGGCATTCTTCTGCGAGTAAACTGCTTCTGATACATTCGTAGGGCAGCCCTGCCGTTGCCATTTGCACGACCATACATGAAATGCATGTCGGCTTTTTCGGCTTATGTAAAGTCTTCCATGACGAACGATAGCACAATTAAAAATGGCGAATTCTTCTACTTGAATGCATGGTATTGAACGCCGACCAATCACTTACTACCCTTTACCGCCAGTGGAATCCACCAAAAACTCCATTTCTATTTTTTAAAAAAAATCTATTTCTATTTCTATTTTCAATTCAAAAATTTTCGATTTCATACCAAAAATTTTCAAAAAAGAATTTTATTGTTAAGTAATTATGAAATGTCAAGAAAAGGATAGCATAAAAAATTTCTGGTATCAATGAGAAATTTTGAAAATTAAAAAAGGGGCCTAATTGCCCCCCTGGTGTTTTTACCTTAATGCGTCACTTGGTCCCATACATTCCTATACAATAAATGATTGTTACTGTGTGCTCTACTTACCCTTAAAGTTTGTACCATGAGTTTAGAAACACCCTGTATATACTTCTTAATCCGCTGACCGCCAAGCAAAAAGGCAATTTGTAATGTTGTTTTCTCTGTAATTTTTTTTAAATGCTAAAAAAGATGAATTTTCAAACTTGATATAAAAAACTTAATTAAGTATATGAGTATAAGCCTTGAGAGTGTCAATCATTACTCAATGTTTGAAAACTGCATTATATTATCCAATGGAATTATATTAATTTGAAAAATGCTTCTATTGCAGTGAAACCTACAGCATAGTGAACGGTATATCAGTTCACTGTGGTTAGAAGGTTTTAAAGAAGGAACAACACTTTATACATTATTTAAAAGAGCTAACATTGAAATACCTTTATCTCGAAAACTTATTGAACCGATTTCAATAATTTTTTTAAAAACTATTTTGGCAAAAGATAAATTATAAGTTGACCGTTCGAATAAAAATAAAATATATAATACTTATGCGAATTCGCATACAAACCTTTCTAATTTTCTAAAATATTAATTTTAATAAAAATGTTTAATTAAAATGTTTAATAATTTTAATAAAAATTTAATTTTAATAAACATTCTTTTGACGTTACAAAAAGTATTTTTTTTTTTCAATAAGCAAAAACCGTCAGTTTAGCTAAATATACACCCCCACCGACCACAAAAAAAAATTTCCTTTAGTAGTTCACAAAGAAAAGACACATCAATATCAGCTGTTTTCAATATGATTTCGTAAGTGCAGTACCTCATATACCATTGCAAAATCAACAAAAATCAATACTTATTTTGATGAGTGACTTCTACTTTCGGATGTAAAATGTTTAACCACTAGATACAGCCATACTCAATCTTTTTTTTTCTCGCAGGCGGCAAACATAAGTTTACGACATTAAGTGGGCCGCAACACACATATAAAAGGGTAATAAAAAGAGTATAGCATAAGTAGTACAATAAAGCAATATAACACAATGAATGTTATCACTAGAGTTGAAAGTTTGTCTCGGAATAAATTTACCACAAAACTTTGAACCCCACTATTTCCAAACAATTAACTTCGTGGTAGATTTCTGTTGCAAATGTTGTAGAAATATGCCGCGAAGATTGTTGATTTGAAAGAGTGGTGTAAAGATTTTTCGGCGCCAGTTTTTACCGCGACAAACGTTTAACTCTAAAAAGCAGCATTAGCTGTATTAAACCTAATAATATACAGTATAAAACCTAAAGTATAAAACCTAATAATATAACAAAGCAGAATTTCCAAGTCTTAAAGAATACAAAATCTGGAGATTTTCTCTCAGGAGTCTTTCGCTCAATGCAAAAACTTCTATTACTTTTTTAATGTAGATTTATAGTGCAAATTTAATAAGTTTCGAATTATGAGTGTTAAAGATTAAGAAATGCAATGCACCACTGTAGCACAAACAGGACTAAGTGTAAAACGCAATTTAGACTAAGAAAACGGCATTTAAGATTTTAAAAAATAATTTTAGATTAATTAAAAGTGACAGGACAGATTTTCATTTTCCATGAAAATATATAAAACAACAGTGAAGACCTTAAATTCCTTTTACGTACATCTCAATTTTATAAATTTGAATTAATGATTATGTATGTTTCTCGGGCCGCACATGAAAGTTTACCGGGCCGCAGGTTAATTATGGCTGCCTTAGAAGAAGTAAAATAAATGAATTTAACAGAACAATACAGGATGCGTCAGAAAACTTTCTAATTTTTCTGTTTTTTCAAAGTGTAATTAATTGGAAATAATGACTGGACCAACATAAACATTTGCAAAAAGCAAATTCATTTTAAAATACTATTGTAAGTATGAAAATGTAGCAGAAGTACAAAAACAATATCGAAGGGACTTTCAAGCAGATCCACTTATACGACTTACAATTCATCGGATTAAAGATAAATTTGAAACGAATGGATGTTCATAGACAACGTTCCGGAACCGAATTGAGGAAGAATGCGCCACAACACCAAATGAAACGTTTGCTGCAGTTTGTGAATCAACAGCCCACCGTTTTAAGCAGTGTATCGAAAACAACGATAAAAATTTTGGACATCTGCGATAGGAGGAAACGTTATACATTTTATGCAGATTCTTTTGCAATTTAAATATTGATTAGATGTGAATAAAAACTGGAGTTATAATCATTCAAAGTGTTTATAAATTTTTCTGACACACCCTGTATATCGATACATAACAGTACAGACATGCTTTGTCTATTATTTGTCAATTCTGTATAAATTACTTTAAGCTCCAAATTATAATATATATATATATATATATATATATATATATATATATGTATATGTATATACACTGCTCAAAACAATTAAAGGATATTGCAGTTTTAGGTGGATTTTGTATCTGGGAAACTTTTTAGCTGATTGATACATGGTCGACAGACATAGTAGGTTATATGAGAATAAATTACACATGTTTGGCAGAAAAAAATGCATTTTATTGCGCATTTGTGTACAAAAGGAAAAAAACACAATTTGTGCATATGAGAAAAAAAGAATAAGAAAAGGTGTTTTTTTCAAAGAAAATCATTTTCAGTAGGGGGTATGGTTTCCACGGGCGGCCAGCAACGTTGAACACCTTTGAGGCATGGATTCAATGAGGCTATTAATGACGAGTTGGGGTATTCTGCCCCACTCTTCCAGAAGAGCTCTTTCCAGTTCTTGGAGAGTTTGTGGGGGTTGTTGGCGGCCAGAAACTCGTCTTCCTAGAGCGTCCCAAACGTGCTCGATTGGATTCATGTCTGGAGAACACGCTGGCCATTCCATTCAAACGATTCCTTCCTCGAAAAGGAAATCCTCCACCAGGTTTGCACGATGTGGCCTGCAGTTATCGTCCATTAAATGAAGTTATCTCCGATTGCTGCAGCGTAAGGGACTACAATAGGTCTGAGGATCTCATCCCTATATTGGCGACCAGTCAGAGCTCCATCTCGAATGATGTAGAGGTCAGTGCGCCCGTCAATAGAGATGCCACCATACACCAACATTCTTCCACCGCCAAATCTGACACTTTCGTGCACGAACGCAGGATTATTCCTACTGCCACGGTCCCTCCAGATAAAAATACGCCTATTATCCGGATGCACAGAAAAACGGGACTCGTCAGAAAACATAATATTGCTCCATTCATTTCTTCTCCAGTTGACATGCTCGGTTGCCCACTCCCTGCGGTCGCGACGATGCCTTGATGTTAATCTAACACATACCATCGGTCGGCGAGCATACAGACCTACAGCATGGAGCCGGTTTCGGACAGTCTGAGTTGAAATCGTGGTGCCTGTAGCCGAGCGAAGGTGTTGTTGGAGAAGAGTAGCGTTCATGTTTCGGTGTCTCCGAGCTGTTAACGCTAAATACCGATCTTCATTGGGCGTTGTTGCCCGTCTACGACCTTGCCCTGGTCTTCGGCCTGCACATCCACTCTCCAAAAAACGGTTCCAGATCCTGGAAATGACACTTTGTGACACTCCAATGGCTTGCGCTACTTCGGCTTGAGTTTGGCCCCCTTCTAACCTATCAACAATTCTCCAAGCTTCTGAATCTGTCAAAAGACTTCGCTGAGACATCGTACTCATCGAAACAAAGCAATCACTGAATGCCGATCATCCTTGTCTTCATTCTCTTTTATCCAGTTGAAAGTCAAATTTCATTCGCTGCCGCTGAAGCGACGTTTTTGACGTCGAACTCAAAATTTGCATACTCCACAGTTTGAAAACCAGAAAAATTTGCATTTGTGATTATCTTCTTCTATTTTCGGCAAAAAAAATTTCGTTTATATCTTTATTTTATATAAAACTTCAAATATCCTTTAATTGTTTTGAGCAGTGTATATATATATATATATATATATATATATATATATAATTATAAAATCTATGAATTTCAAAAACATATCAAGTTCTAATATCATTCTACTAAAATCTACAAAGAGATAATTAATGATAGTGTGTAATCAGAATATCACATAGCTAATAATTAACTTGTGCAATCATAAAATTACCATAGCATGTGCTTCAATGGTAATTAGCCAAATTTACTCATACCTGAAGAACATTTAAAAAGAAAGAGAGAGAAAGGGGAAAAAATTATAAATTGGAGTTGCTATTAAGTAAACACAAATGGATTAACAAATTAATTATGAACATTATTCAGTGGAAAAACTGGACCACAAGAGAACCAATCAAGAATTGGATATGAAAAAACATATGTGGATGTACTCGTCAGCTTGGCTGCACCCACATGTGTTTTAAAAATAATTCAGTATTTCATAATTGTACTGGCATGATGCTAAGAACAGTAGAATCAGCCAAGTATACTGAATTATTACCAGACAACAATTGGAAAAATTTAAAATTGGAAATATGTAAAATGTAAATAAAAAACCATTAAGAAATATATAATATATCACTTACAACGATTATCCTAAAATCTTTATAAATCACCACACTGAATTACCACCAGATATCATTTTTGAAATAACATTGTAAATTAGAACCCTTAAATTGTAGAAAAAATGTTTTACTCACAAGAATGATCCAGAATCCTCAAAATATAGCAACTTCTGCATAATGATCAATTCCACATGGCACGTATCAAACATGTTGACATTCGAGTCGAGTCGAGTTGAGAGAAATGATTTGAAAGACAAGTTGAGAGCTATTTTTTTTTTTAAACACAACTCGATCAATGACACCCCAACACAAAATAATTCAAAAACACACAAAACTATTCTGTTGATAATACTCTTATAACAAAATTATATCCGTGAATATATAATTACTCCATCTAATTTTAATTCCTGAAAGTAAAATTAATATACAAGCAATAGCTCCCTCTGTAGTTAAATTAAAAATAATATCAATAATATCATCAACTAACTAAAACGTAAAGTGTCGCCATCTGTTGGTATTATAATTATTCATAATTAATACTTAGTTACATATCCATATTATTCTTAACAAAATCACTTCATTAGATTTAATCAATATATAAATTTTAATAAACAATACTTCCTTGTAGTTTTTACATTAAATTCGAATAAAATCCTACAATATGAATAAATATACACAGAATTTATTCAACCTGCACAGCATTTCAGATATTCTTAACAAGAGTATATTTTGTAAAAGAGATATTATTTTAAAACAAAGTGCTATGCTGCCAGCTGTGTTAAACCACTGATATATATTATAAACTTATAATTAAATTATTAATTTTTTATTGTTACTTCTACTTAAATATATTTTAGACTTGTTATTAAATAATTAATGTATTGTTTATACTTATACTTAATTATATTTTAGATTTCATAGATTAATTTAATATCAAATTAAATAATTATTATTATTACTACTGTGCTTCAATCAAATTTATGCTATGCAGTAATTAAAAATACTTATTAAATTTAATTTCATAGATAAAAATAAAAACTATATATATATTTATACACTTTGCAAATAGATATGTTTGTGAGTTATAATAACCAATGTTATCCATGTATTATTTTATGTGTTATTGTATAAGTTAAATTATAAATGTATGAAAACTGCTCATCAAAGACACCCTAAACATATGTGATCGGCAACGCACAATC
Source organism: Maratus michaelseni (assembly GCA_963931845.1). Taxonomy (NCBI): domain Eukaryota; kingdom Metazoa; phylum Arthropoda; class Arachnida; order Araneae; family Salticidae; genus Maratus; species Maratus michaelseni. The sequence goes on along the minus strand of OZ007594.1, from coordinate 93,731,790 downwards.
ACATACTATACAGAGTGTATATAATGTTCAATCAAATTTTAAATTTCCTAATATGTTATAATTGTATTAATGTATGTTATAATTGTAATATTATATCTATTGTTATATGTTATCGCACATTAAAACGAAAATTTTATTATATACAGTGTTAATAATTAAATGATATAATAAATGTTATTTAAAAGAGTTGATAATTGAATTTATCATAAAAATTGGATAACCATATAATTTTGCTTGATCTCGAATAAATCTAATATTTTTGTTTTTATTTATATCTGAGCATAAGTATTTTATACGATGTAGATAATTGATAATTATATTTTTATATACAGATTTATGTAAACATGAAGCATAATTGGTAAAAATATTTACTTTAAATGGAAAATCAAATCTCTTATCATAAATATCAAAAATTAATTTGTAATTATTATTAATATTGATTTTTAAGTCAAGAAAGTTAATATTATTATTAATTAAATCATTTTCGCTTAATTTAAGTTGAGTAGGATAAAAATTGAGTGGTGGTGTGCAATTTTTTTCATTGAAATAAAATATGATAATGTCATCAATATAGCGATAAAATACATAATCATTGTTCGTACTAATATTTCTTTCATAATAATATAAGTAAAGGTCAGAGAGAATACTAGATGCTGTTCCGCCCTGCGGAATTCCCTGGCATTGTTTATAAATAATATTGTCATATATTATGTAATTATTATGCAATGTAAAATTTAGTAAAGTTTTAAAAAAATTTACTGAAATATGTTCTTTTAATTTTAATTGAGATTTAAATTCTTTAAATAATATACACAATGTTTTATGTAAGTCTTTTATATCAATGTTATTAAATAAATCATTAAAATCCAATGTTTTTATGAATTTTACCGGATTGATATTATGTATTTTATTAATGAGTTGAAAACTGTTTTGTAGGCAATGTTGGTTATTATGTTTTAACGTTATATCATATATCTGCTTTAAAATATTAAGTAGTAAATTACTTGCATTATTATTATATGTGTTACACCCGATGGTAACAGTGCGAAATTTAATAGGATTTTTTATGAAATTTTGGAATTATAACAAGATAAGGATAATTTAAATTATTACATTTGATTTTTAGTAATTTGTGATAATTTAATAATTTTCTATTATTTATTTCAATATTTAATTTAGTTTTATTAAAAATATTACTTGTGTTGATTGCATTGTGAATTAACACTTTATAGTATTCTTTACAAATGATAGCATAATTATTTGGAGATTTATCTAAATAAGTAATTATAAATTTGTTTTGTAATTCTGATATATGTTTATTTATATTATTAAAAGCTGCATGTGTAATATGATGATAATTTTTTATAATTTCATTTTTCATTTTATCTATAACAGAAAATCTCCATTCACTAAAATACTCGATTGGTTTATTGTAATCAATAGCAATTTTATATATAAATAAATCAATATCTTGAATAAACTGCAATATTATGGATTTGATATTACACTTATATGGAAGGCGAAATTTTGTTCCATTATGCATTAAGTTTTGTAAAATAGGTTGTTCTACAATATTAAGATCACCAGTAATGATATGACCATGTGTTGTATTTATGTACTTTTGATATTTTGGGTCATTACAATAACATGGGTAATTATTTGAAGAGACCATTTGTTTTGCAAAAGAATTGTAATTAAAAATTTTACGTCCAAGTGTGCGATTATATTTGTATGTCTTGTGAGTGGTAAAATTTTTTATTGGAAAATTGTTAGTAATGTTGTTTATTATATTGTGTAAATTGATATTATTAAATACATGATTGGAAAAATTTATAATTAATTGTGTATTATTAGTTTTATATTTAGGTTTATTAGAAAGACATGTATTTAATAGGTTTGCTCTATAATGTAGAATATCATAAAAGATATCACAAAAATGTGTTGAATATTGATTCTTTTTAAATACCTTGAAATATTGGTTCAAATATTTCTTTTTTATACTAAAAACATGTTTTCTTATATCAAGCCAACAATAATCATTACAAAATTTTGCCTCAAGATCATCAAGCTCCTTTTGAATCACAATATCATCAGTGTATTTTTTGTTATTATGTTTACCTCTACCAGATCTTGAAGTTTTTTTTATGTTTGAAAAATTTAATCCTGAATAAAGATTTTTATAATTTTCATATTTAGTTAAATCTGAAAATACAGGATGTGATTTTTTGTATACTAATTGATTTAATCCATAAGGATATGTAGTATTAAAATGTCTTATATATTTAGATTCTAGAAAAAGTCGTTCAGTAAAATTTTTTTTGTATTTTAAGTATTTTAATAGTAATATTTTTAAAATCATGATTTTTGAAATGAGTATATTCAATATTATGAGTTGTTTGAAATTTAGATTTTTTATATTTATCAATATGAGAACGATGTAAATTTAGCCGCTTATGTAATTTTTGTCGAGACTGTCCTATATATTCCATATTACACGAATTGCATTTCAATGAATAGATTACATTGTATGCTTTGAAACATTTTACCAAATTAAGATTGTTATTATTTGAAATCTGTGACTTATCAGCTAATGGACATGTAAGGCAACGCTTTGATTCACACTCACGAAAACATAGTACAGGCTTGGGACAATAGAATAGGTTATCTGATAACGATCCAGGAAGATCCCTAATAATCTTCCTGTACCGAGCATTAGTCCTGGATCCACCAAGGCCTAAATTGCCAGTATCTAACATTTTACTAATAACTGCCATAATTGTTTGAAAGCAATAGAAATTGCAAGAGATACATATAAAAATATATTTAAAGACAAAAAATGTTTTGAATCAACCTTATTGTTATAAAGTACTTGAATATCCATAAAAAATAAAATAAAATAAAATAAAATAAAAATAAAAATAATAAGATTGACTTTTTTAATACTTGATTAAATATAATAAGGCTATATTATAAAACTATATACATATATACATAAAGTCCCATTAAGCAAGCTAACATCAAAAGACAACAATATAAAATCCCCTAGCATTCATAAGTCAATACAAAATTAATGTTGGTAAAAAAAAAAAAAAAAAAAATTAAAAGAACCTGAATAAGATTTTTTAAAAAATGCATTTGAAATTTCAATAGATAAACAAATGATACCAAGAAATAATAGTAATATACTAAAATTATTATTATTAAATTATTATTAAATACACCATTAAAAGCGCAATGCAGCTATACTAACTATGTATTTTAAACAGAAGTTAATCAAAGTGATTTATGTACCAACTAGGCTAAATTATGGTATCATAAAACTCAATACTTTCAACCAGCTATAATTGAAAAGAATATTGAAAAGAATATATATATATATATATACATATATATATATACACTGTAAAAAAATTGCAGTAAAATTACGGGCAGAGGCCGGCAGCAGAGATTCCAGTCATACCCCGTAAAAATAAAAATCCATGCTCATCATTTTGTGCAGCCCGTAATTTTACGGGGTAAAGTAAGATAGCATTATAATGCATAGGATATAATACACTTTAAAACACAATAACACTTAGCTTATTGCTCCGTAGCACGTAACACGTTAGATAATCATCACAGAATTGCTGTTTTGGCGGGTTAAAATTTTCGAAACACGAGTAAAATGAAGGGTTACACCCTAGCGGAGGTCAATGTATGGGGTCGTACCGTATTTTTGCTAACATATGGGCTAGAACTAAGAATATGTGGATTGCTCTTAATTTTCTAAGTATCTAAGGGATAAGGCCGCTTATTTAGTGGATCAGACCGTTTTTCATCAAATAAGGCTGCTGCCCGTGAAAATTGAAGGACAAACGCTTATAAATTTACAGTTTTTTCTGATAGTGTATATACTCTTTTAAAAAGATGGAATTGATAAATGTTTTCTCCAAAAAAGAGGAATATTATCCCTGTTACACTCTTATATTTAAAATGGTGCATGTAAGTACTTTCATAGTCGTTTTTCCAGTCACTTTCTTATATTCTAGAATTATAAAAATTAAGTGTTCAGGTGTGTTTCCGATGACAACATAACTTTTTAATATTTTGGGAACTTAATTATAAATTAATTAATTAATTTTTAGCTATTTTTCCTTTAACCTGGCGTAGGTAATAAATCGCCAAATATTCTTTGTACAGTCTCTATCGAGTTACGACAACAATGGAGTTAATTATGCTCCAATCTCGCGAAAATATGTCAACTGACTGTGAAACTGAAAAAATGAATTTTTAAGGACTAAAAATCAGAAATTAATGTTAACAAGAGAAAAATATATAAATTTTCTTTCGAAGGAAACAAATGCAAGATGGTCCGCAATGTGGTCCCCACTTGAAATAAGTTTGAGAAACATTGTTTTAGATTTCACTAGATTAATTTTACCACAATTATTCTAATTGACAAGGAAATCATATGAGATGTAATCTTCCCAACTGGGCGAAAAAGTCCAGACCAAGATTCGAATCTGGGATAACTTGGCTGAAGTCCCGTCATATTCATCCGGGTCTGCACAGTTGGTACAGCATTCGCAGCTTCAGCCATGAGATCCCGTGTTCGAATCCTGGCCCGGAGTTTTTCGCCCACTTGGGAAGTTTACAACTCATATGATTTATTTGCCAATTAGAATAATTGTGGTAATATTTATTTAGTGGAATCACGTATCCAGCGTTTACTGGAGGTCCCATTACCGTGATTTATTCTGTTGTGCTAATTCAGATATCAGACCAGATGTTATGATCATTAGGGCTAACTGGTAGGATTAGTTCAGCCATATTCGTCCGGGATTGCTCAGTTGGTAGAGCATTGGTAACTTCAGCCAAGGGATCCCGGGATCGAATCTTGGCCCAGACTTTTTGCCCAGATGGGAAGATTATATCTCATACTGTTTTAAATGTTTTTCATACTATAAGATACATAAAGTATATATTGAATGAAGTTATAGATAATTTATACTTTTATATTTCGTTTTCCTTCTTTAATGAACGGTGATATAGTTGTGTACCTCCGTTACATTTTACAACTAATTTCCTCAGTTAGCATCGTTACTCAATTTGTGATTTTGAAAAGTATAATTTCATTCAGTATTGTATTATTTTTCTCTCGGAGTTCATTTACATATAAATTACCTTTTATTATAAAAAACAATAATAATTTTGTTTCAAAAATTATGTTTGAATGATTGTTAGATGTTTTTATTGTATCGCGCATTACAAAAAAAATTGCGTAGAAAGAAATTCCAAAATATAAGAATATTCATCAACGAAAATATTCAGAAACAGGAGGCATCGATTTTTATTTTCTCTGTTGATAATCGTGAATGTACAGATTGTCATTTATAATTAATTTTGAAGTATTCTCAACGAAAGGAAATAATTAGTCTCAAGAAATGGTCATAGGCTTTGTGTGTTCGCCGTTCTTTATTTGAAAGGATGTGTCATTCATTCAATAAAAGTAAATTTTAGTTCATATACATAAAGTTTATTTTGAGATAATTACTTCAAATCTCATATCCTACGCAAAATAAGCATGACATAACGATAGGAAATATTGTGTATTTGCATCCTCTGCAGATGTATTCTCCTTTACAATATTATCAAAGGAATTACCACTAACATCTGTATAAAACAAATAAGCTACAAATAGTGCGAAGACAATACGACGAGATATAAAACTTTAAAAAAGTGTAAAATGAAATATGGGTATCAATATTAAAATTTTTGAGTTTAGAGTTTTCTATTGAATTATTTTCGCTCATAAATTAACATTTATAGTAGTATAACCTAATATACAGTGAATTTCCAGTTACACGTTACCTGAGTTGTACGTTTCCTTCAGTTATACATTTCAACTCAGTGGTACCGGCCGTTTGTCATTAAAAATTAGCTGAGTTATACAGTTTTGAGTTATACATTTGCCCCAGTTATATGTTACATTTTTGCGTCCCCGTGCGAAATTTTGTTTCTCTTTACGTTTTGCAAAAAATAATTTTATTATTACTCATTCATTCTGCCACCTAAAAATACTGTGTTATGAAACAGCTTTTTTTTTTCAAAAATGACATATATATAATAATATCTATTGATATAACATATGATTTCAAGATCATGTACTACAAAGGAATAAAAACATATCATTCTTGAAGCATCAATTTCTAATTACTAATAAGATATTTTCTCTATTGTAATTGAATGTCTATTTCGTATTTGAATTATATATTAGTTCACTATTGTTTTCAGGAAGAATTCTACCACATTTTACTGACAGGGAATAACAATGTAGAACTAATACAGAATAATGATATTCGGTACACACTGTTCTAATTATATATACAAAATGCAAAATTTCGAGTGTGTCAGTTAGCTATAATTTTCTAACAATCTGTAGTTGATTTTCAAAATTTCAGAGCCTAATCAATATCTGCAATGCAACATTTGTTCGTGAAGAGCATACTTGTAGATTAGCGACCACATTTAACTATGGAAATAACTCAGATTCAAGCTATTTATTTCCGATATGATAATCAAAAGATATAAGCCGTAATATTTTACAAATCAGTTAGTTAATCATTTTACAAAATTAAGGGTACCAGAAAGGTTGTAAATAACGGAAATTGGCTGAAGTTTCATCGTGGATTAGAAAAACTGTAATTAATTTAGACTAACACTTCTTTTTGCATTTATTTATCTATGTCTCGTAGAAACGAAAAATATATGTTGAATTGTAAAAAACAATAACCAATGTTTTAATATTGTTCCAGAAAGTTAATCTTGAAAAATTGGTTTTGCAACGGTTTTGAAGTCCAGGTTTACCTATTTTAAAAAAACTTTTCATTTTATGCTGCTTATTACGTTATGTTGAACATTACGCTGTTTCTTGATTATACGCAGATATAACACAAAATAAAATAAAATAAAATAGAATAATTAAATTATAATAAAAAATCAATATCTATAAAAAAGTATCATATGTTTTGTTAAAACTTAAAAAAAGATAATCATCATACATATTATTTCTGTTGTTCAATTCTGTTATATTTCTGTTATTTCTGTTGTATTATTTCTGTTGTTTCAATACCTTTCTCTATGCATTTACAAAACACACAACCATGAATGAGGTATCATTCGAAAGGTTTTTGAACCGGTTTTTGATATAGTACAGTCACATTTCGTTAAAAAAAATCTTTTGAATAAAAATTGCAGTTGATCAAAAATTAAATCAGCATTGTTTTCATAAATGAAATAAAGGTTTTTCTTAAATCAATGTTGCCACAAAAATAAAATACGGCATTATATGGTGCTTAACAATGATTATATATAAAAAGTAGTATAATAAATATAAAGTGGTACGCCTCTGCACGGGATCATTAGTACGGGATTTAAAAAAAAAAAAAAAATACTTTTGTTCAAACATAATGTTAAATTAATAGAAACTTTCTTTAAAAATTTCTCATTTGCATTACATTATTTTAAAATGATTTTTTATTGCATAGAATATTTCAAGTTGAAGTCGAGCGTGATAGTTTTGTACTTGTTCGGTTTCTGTTGCACTTCAATTCTGAATGCACTTTCACTTTTGGAAAGATTGAGGATCATCGCTTCAGAATGGATGAAAACTAAAATTAAAAGCCCTGAACTATCACGTTAGGCTCCGATCTCTGATATCGTATACAAAAGAGAACAATTTTAAAATATTGAAATAAAAACAAGAAACTTCTAGATAAGTCTTCCATTATTTTAAATTAGCTTGCTAATGCCGAGTGCTGACTGTATTTTCTTAAGAGCAAATTCGTCAACATACGACTTTCACAATATAATTTTAAATTAATAGAAACCTTCTTTACAAATTTCTCATTTGCAGTACAATATTTTAAAATGATTTTTTATTGCATAGAATATCTCAGGTTGAAGTCGAACGTGATAGTTTTGTACTTGTTCGGTTTCTGTTGCATTTAATTCTAAATGCACTTTCACTTTTAGAACGATTGAGGATCAACGCTTCAGAATGAAAGAAAACTAAAATTAAAATCACTAATTTATTACGTTAGGCTCTGATCTCTGATACCGTATAAAAAATGGAATAATTTTAAAATATTGAAATACAAACAAGAAACTTCTAGAGAACTCTTCCATTATTTTAAATTTGCTTGCTAATGCTGAATGCTGACAAAATTAAGCTCTAAATGGTTTCGACATTTAAATTGATAAATTTTGAGAACTAAGGCAAATAAATGCTTCTTCTATTTTTTCTTAAGATTCACTCAAAATACTTCATGACAGTAAAAGAAAGGTAGATAAGATTTATCCTACATGTTGATTCTGAGAAGGTGTGGTAAGTATTATCCAACTTGAGAATAAATCCAATGGTACTATTTAATCACTTTTTCATATCACTGATGAGAATAAAAACACGATATCTTGTCTGAATAAATATGGCTTCATGATATAATTTCTAATTTAAATATTTAATTACTATTAAAGGAAAGGTTAATTTACATTATTAAATTTACATCACACTATAAAAAAAGGCAAAACATTTATTTTAAGAGAAGTGTTCAGCAGGTCTGCATTTAAAAAAGGTTACTCAGAGACTGAAGTATTAGTTCTTGGATGAGAGAAAACACAGTCAAGTCTACGTCATATAGCCTTGAACTCTTGAAGTTACACGTGTAAGTTCTTTAATGAGAATCTCACAGAAAACAGAAAAATACTTTGTCAGCACACGTGTTTCGTTTCACCAGTTTGAAATCGGATGGATGAATAGTCAGACTCACGATACTAGATGAGATGTTTATATCAGAAATCACTTTCCTAACACCCCTGCTTGATTTCTGAAGTATAAATGTTCTTGAGATTTAAACCTGTTCTGTGTTTTGTAAAGTCAAACTTGGGAAGGGGTTTCGTTAGAATGTCAGCTGTCATAGTTTTGGTTGGGCAATATTGTAGTTCAATTATACCCTTTTCCTTAAGATCTTTTATACTGTTGTATTTTATATCGATATGTTTAGTTTTCGAATGATGTTTATAATTTTGAACCATGTTTATACAAGCTTGATTATCTTCGAATAAAGTTATGGGCAAATTTTGTTGTAGATCAAGGTCCTTTAGAAGATTGATTATCCAAACTGTCTCTTGTGCTGAAGTTGCTGCTGAGATGTATTCAGCCTCAACGGATGATAAGGCAACTGAATTTTGTTTCTTAGTTGACCAGGAAATTGTTGTATTTCCTAATTTACATAAATTTCCCGTTGTTGATGTACGGTCATTTTTATCCCCTGCCCAATCGGAGTCAGCATATGTTGTTAGAATTGGCTCGCTTTCTTTACTAATAATTAGTTTTAGTTCTTGTGTTGTTTTTAAATATCTAATAACCCGCTTTACTGCGTTCCAATCCTTTTCTCTGGGTTTTTCGTTTCTACGACACAAAATGTTCACAGCGGCGGCTATGTCTGGTCTGGTTATTGTAGCTATATATAACAATGTACCAATAGCTTGCCTATATTTGCTGTTATTAGTAAGTAAATTTTCCTCATCAATTATGTTTAAGTACCCGGGTTCCATCGGAGTATCACATGGTTTCGCTTCCTTTAAATCGAATTTTTCGATCAGTTCTTTTATTTTGTTTCTTTGATTAAGTGCGAAATTTCCTTCTTTACTTCGTTTTATGTTTATCCCCAGATAATAATTTACAAGTCCTAAATTTTTGACTTCATATTCCCTTTTTAATTGTTCTATTATTTCATTTATTTCTTTAGTTTCCCCTGAAATTAATAAGTCATCAACATATATAATGATATATGTTGTACTTTCCTTTAATTTTCGTGTGAAGAGACATGGATCGGAGGTGCTTTGCACAAAACCAAATTTAGTTAAACTTTCTTCTAATTTAATGTTCCATGCTGGTGCGGATTGCTTCAATCCGTAAATTGATTTTTTTAGGTTGCAAATTTTATTTTCCTCTCCCGGTATTACATGCCCTTCTGGTTGTGTCATATAAACTTCCTCTTTTAAATTTCCGTGGAGGAATGCAGTTTTGATGTCTATATGATTTACATCAAGATTTTTATACGCTGCACATGCTAGAAAAGCTCTTATTGTTGTATACGTTACTACTGGAGCGAAGGTTTCAAAATAATCGGTTCCGTATTTTTGAGAAAAACCTTTGGCTACAAGACGTGCCTTATATTTTTCTATTTCATTATTTTCATTATATGTTTTGGTGAATACCCATTTATTCCCAATAGCTTTTATTCCAGGTGGTGGATCAATTAGTTCCCATGTTTTGTTTTTTCTTAATGAATTAATTTCTTCATTAGTCGCTTCGTACCATTTGTTTCTATCATATGGGTTTTCGATTTTCGCTATATCTTTCCACTCTGTTGGTTCAATATTTTCTTTTTGTATTTTAGTAATATAAGAGAATCTATCGGGCGGAACTCCCCTGTTTGATCGTTGAGATCTTCTAGGTTCGTTTTCGTTTAAATTTTCCTCATTGTTTGTTTGTTTATCTTCCTGCATGTCTATAAAGAATTTTGAGGAATCTCCCCCTGCTTTTTCAGGTTGTTTCTGAACTTCTAATTCTTCTCTCATAACAATGTTTGATTTTTTTTTTCATTTTCATTTGAATTAGAGTTTTCTATAAATTTCACAGTTCTTGCCCTTATTACCTTATTATTACCAATATAGATCCTATATCCTTTTGATCTATTATCATAACCGATAAATGTACCCTTTATTGCTTTATCATTGAGTTTTCCTCTTTGGGATTTATCGAGATAAGCATAAGCTTTGCAGCCAAATACTTTTATGTTTGATAAATCCGGTTTTTTGTTTGTCCATAGCTGGTATGGAGTTGAATTGTGTGACTTCGTTGGAAGTCTATTTATAAGATACGCAGCTGTATTTAAAGCTTCGGCCCAAAATTTATTTGGAAGCTGGGCTTCCGATAATAGGCATCTTGTCATTTCGACTGAAGTCCTGTTCTTTCTTTCCGAAACACCGTTCTGAGGTGCACAATGCGGAATAGTGAACTGGTGATGAATACCTTCATATTTTAAGAATTTTTCTAATTCTTCGCTAGTGTATTCACCTCCATTGTCTGATCGGATTTCTTTAACTGTGCGACCGAATTTATTTTTCGTTATGGCTACATATTCTTTTACTTTGGTAACTACCTCACTTTTTTTCGATAAAAGAAATACCATAGTAAACCTACTATAATCATCTGTGAATGTGAGAAAATATTTCTTCCCTCCTATACTTTCTGTTTGCATCGGACCACATACATCCGTATGCACCAGATCGATCGCCTTCTTAGCTCTGTTCTCACTCTGTTTTGGATACGGTGCATTTGTGAGTTTACTCTTGATGCAACTCTCACAAATTATGTCATGTTTGCAATTTTGAATTTCTAAACCTGTTGCTAAATTGTTGGATAAGAGTTGTTTAATTGAATTAACATTTCTATGACCTAATCTCTTATGCCAAAGCTCAATGCAGTTTTTATTCTTGCATTGTTCAGCAAAATTGACATAGATTTCTTGCTTTGGTTTGTATAGGTCAATTTCATATAAATTTTCTCTCTTTTTTCCTTCTAAGAGAGTTTTTCCATTATAGGATAAGTTACACGTGTTATTTTCAAACATGAATTCATAACCATACTTTGTGGCTTCCGTAACCGACATTAAATTTAATTGAATATCTGGGACATATAAAACGTCCTTTAAAGTTATGTCATTTGATTGTGTCCGTAATTTTATTGTACCTGTCCCGTGCGATTCTAGTGTTGTTCCGTTTGCTATCGTGACAGTATTTTTGTTGTTATTGTCAATGTCAACAAATATATTTATGTCATTACAAATATGTGAACTGCTTCCACAATCGACAATCCAAGTAGATTTAGATTCATTATGTGCGATTAATGATAATTGCTTTTGAGACACTGTATTTTCTAAAGTGTTTTGATTTTCTTCGTTTTTACTCTCTTGAATTTGTGTGTTTGTTTCTGCTTTTGTTTCCGGAGTAAAATTACTTGCTTCAAAGCATAAAGACGAATTTTGTCTGTATTTTTCATTTGTTTGGTTCTTAGAAATTTCATTCTTAAGAAACCAACAATTTTGTCGCACATGGTTTTTTCTTTTGCAATTCGTGCAAAAAAGGTTTTGTTCTCTTTTTGGATATGCCCTAGTGTTTTGTTTTTGTTCATTAAAGGTTTTGTATACATTTTCATGCGATGAATTGGAGCTTTCTTGTCTCCTTTGAAATTCATCTGTAAGTTTTCCTTTTATAAATTCAGAGTTTAATTCGGTCTCTGATCGGACCTCTAATGCCGTGATCAGAGTATCATAGCTAGGTGGAAGGGAACACAACAAAAGTGCAGATAGATGAGAGTCCTTAATCTCTTCTCCTATAGACTTTAACTTATCAGCGGTTTCTAATATTTTAACTATATGGTCATTCATATTACCATTTTCAGCTAGTTTTATACTATACAATTTTCTCAGTAAATATAATTTACTAGATAAATTCGCGCGCTCATGTATTGTTTTTAATGCTAACCATGTAGCTTTAGCTGATGTTTCGTTTTTTATATAAATCAGTTGGGAGTCTTCTAAGCGCAAATTTATAATAGCCCTGGCTTTATTGTCTCTCGTCGTCCAATCGCCTGTTAAGGGGTTTGGCGGATCATCAGTTATCTGGTTGATTAAATCCTCTCTCATTAATAACATTTCTAATTTAAACTCCCAAACCACGTAATTGTTGGAGTTCAGTTTATCAATGTTACATATTTCTTTCGTATTTGAAGCCATTATGTTGTATTTTTATTAATTTTATTAATACTTTGATAGTGTCTATTAATCTTTAAAACAATAGTTTATTATTTAAAATACAGTTAATGATTTTATTTCTCTTTCTTATTAGAGAGCGGTTTTGCCTTGTTCAATCCTCAGCGCTCATAATCTGATAAATTTTGAGAACTAAGTCAAATAAATGCTTCTTCTATTTTATTCTTAAGATTCACTTAAAATACTTCATGACAGTAAAAGAAAGGTAGATAAGATTTATCCTACCTGTTGATTCCGCGAAGGTGTGGTAAGTATTATCCAACTTGAGAATAAATCCAATGGCACTATTTATCCACTTTTTCATATCACTGATGAGAATAAAAACACGATATCTTGTCTGAATAAATATGGCTTCATGATATAATTTCTAATTTAAATATTTAATTACTATTAAAGGAAAGGTTAATTTACATTATAAATTTACATCACACTATAAAAAAGTTAAAACATTTATTTTAAGAGAAGTGTTCAGCAGGTCTGCATTTAAAAAAGATTACTCAGAGACTGAAGTATTAGTTCTTGGATGAGGGAAAACACAGCCAAGTCTACGTCATATAGCATTGAACTCTTGAAGTTACAAGTGTAAGTTCTTTAATGAGAATCTCACAGAAAACAGAAAAATACTTTGTCAGCACACGTGTTTCGTTTCACCAGTTTGAAATCGGATGGATGAATAGTCAGGCTCACGATACTAGATGAGATGTTTATATCAGAAATCACTTTCCTAACATAAATTCCTTGAGGCAGCAAGGAATCTAATCTGAATAATATTCAAAATTTACTAGACTTTAACTGTAGTGATTCCCAAAGTGCTTCACAGTCAAATATTTCTATTAGTGTTTTGGTCCAAAACGTGTTTGAATATTTGAAACAACAAATTCACTTGGTTATCTTTTATTTTTTTTATGTTTTAGATATGCAGTATGTGAAAATGACCGTTATCAATAAATTTTTCTATAAGAAAATATTCCACAATTCAAAATAAATATGCTCTTTAATTTTTTTTTATTTAATTTAATTTGTTTCTTGCATGCAGAAATGGAATGTTATAATGGATTTTCACTCAATTTTTGCCATGTTTGAATTATAAAAATGATGTACACAGGTGTGTTTCCGATGACGATACAATATTTTAATATTTTTAGAACTATAAAAATTAATAAATTAATTTTAAGGCATCTTTTCTTTTAAGATATTTTTATGGTAAGATGGTAAATCATCAAAGAGTAATTAAGGTTTTTAATGTGTACAAGTTATAGCAATAATGTTTTAACTATGCACCGAACCACTCGCTAAAATATGCTAACTGGCTGTGCAAATTTAACACTGAAATATACTTTTAAACATTAAAACTTGAAAATATAATATAAACAAAACGTAAAGATTGTAATATATATACATTTAAGTAATGCGTTTTTATCAATTAATAGTTTAAAAAATTAAATAAATTGTGATTATACGTTGAGAAAATGATTTCGAAATCCTGAAAATATAGGTTAAATAATGCATTTTCTCTTTCCGGATGCCTGATCTTTAAAAAAAAAAACAGCAAAAATTATATATTTTTTGAAATTTTTACTATTTTGCGTTTTTAACCAAATATAAATTAAAGTATTTCCATAATCAGGTCAAACGCTAAATTGACATATTGTAAAAGAATTATTTTGAGACAACATGAATTTCAGTCATAAAATTAGACTTAATTTTAAAGATAAACTTCGAAAGCTTATAAAAAAGTTGACACATTATTATTATTTTTTAAATTTTATACTTACTTTTTATTTATTCTATTATTTATTTTCGCTCAAAAGTTATTTCTGAGTTTCACCGCTTTATGAACGAAGCACTCTTACCGCTAAAATATTTCAAAGTATGCTTGAAATGCAAGAATATATAAATGATGTAAATTTATTGTTAAACCTTTTAAGTGTATTCGATGTACTATATCTCATTGAAACAATTTTCAAGAACATAAAAAAAATAAGATCACTGCAATAAAATGCATTCTGTACAGAAATGAGCAAATTAAACTATTTCAGAAGAAACTCTTTTGAGCTTATGATGAAAGTTGATTTCTACTGTCACTGTGAAGGCATCACATTGCCTTTTATTATACATGATTCACCTAAGTATGTTATAAGTAAATTATTAGGAAAACTAATAAATTTATTCATTTCATTTTATTCCTTTGGTTTGAAAGGGCGTCATGCACGCATTAAATTCAAAAGTTTCCAAAGCTTTTAAGTTTTTCATATCAATATTATTCGACCAATATGTAAAATAACTTTAATGAAACATTTATGCAACACAACTATTACATACAATACATTGTTATTTGTTCCTAAAGTTTGTTCTAAATCCAAATTTTAAATGCGTTTTTGTCTACGATATTACAAATTAGCTATATTTTTAAACGATTGGATAGAAAAAAATGAGTTTTTGATCAATTCAAATATACTTGAAGACTTAATATTGTCATTCTTTATTATAAAACTTTTGCGTTTTTTCTTACAAATGTCATTTTATTAAAAAAATGTATTGTGAGAAAATTAATTTTTTCATATGAATGAATTTAACTTTTCTTCACTCAAGTGAAAAAAAAAATCTTATGTTTTTCAGTAGTAGATAAAACGTACTTTAAAATTGATAAAACCTGAGTTTTTCCCTTTTGATTTGATTAAACCATATTTTATGAAACTGGATGTAAAATTTTACCATGCAAAAAGTAAAAAAATATATATATATGCGTTATGCATTTCCCAAAGGTCACATGGAAAACAGTTCTTTTACAATAAAGTTATGTTATTTATTTTGTATGACATATTGGAAAATCCAATATGACGTAGATGTATTTTGTTGTTCAAAGTTTGAAATTTACTGTTAAATTTTAAAATGAATATTTTGAAAAGTTTTGTCTTTATTAGCGTTTAAATTTCTTACATTGCATTTCCCAACTCTTTATTTGAGATTTTCAAATGAAATATGTGAAACGCACATTTGATACCATCATATGAGGACAACAACTACTGAATTTCTTTTCGTTGTCTATAATAATATAAATTATTTAGAATTTTATATCTTCAACTACTTTAAACTTTTATTTATGTGCATTTGTGGTACATAGTTTTATTTATCTATAATGTAAAATGTACTAACGTTTTCTCAATTTCTTTATTTTTTTATTATATCCCGTTTATATTCAAGATATATTTCTTAATAATATTAAGTAGTAAAATAATAAATGGATATAAATATTATACATTATTCCATAACATAATGCATTTTCTATTCAGGTTTTTTTTTTTATTAAAAACGTCGTTGTTTAATAACAAAAAACAAAAAATAAAAATAACAATAATTTTTCATAAATCATTTGTTAAATATATAGTCATTACATTAAAATGTGGTTGTATTTTTCCGTGATTCCATTAACATATATTTATATATGTATAATTCTATCTCAAGAAGGAAATGTGTTCTTCGAAACGCAGTTCCTTTTTTAATTAAAAAAAATGTTATTTTATACCAGGTGTAATTTTATCAAGTTCGATGCTTTTCTTTTTATCATTAACATTATTGTAAAGTGAACCTTTTAAAAAGGGGTAATTGCTGTTATCGGGTCGATAAAGAGTTAATTCGAAACATTAACGAATGTTAATAACACGTACCAATAAAAAAATTACAATAAATAAATATAGGTATCTTATGTAATGTTGGGATATTTATTTATTAGTACTGTTTTGTCAAAAAATATTATTCCGTCTTCATCGTAATACATATGAAAAAGAACAATGCAAACATTTATAAAATGTAAAGAATGTTAACATCTCATATACGTTAGAAAAATCTTTTAATATGTAAAATGTATTTATTATATAACATTACTATAAATTTAAAAATAATATGCGCAAGAATTTCATTTGAAAACGGTTCAAAAATTTGTAATTATTAACTATGATGTTATGACAAAATATTTTGTCGTATATAACAAATTCGAACACACAGAGATAATATACTCCGTCAGTTGACGAAAGGTGTTAAATAAATCAGTAAATAATATAGTAAAATATTTTTATATATACAAACTGTGAAGGACTCAAAATTGTTGCAGGTATTAATTGTTGTGTCCCAGTAACTTTGAATTGGAATTGTATTAGAATATTTTAATGTGATAGTTTTATATAATTTAGGGGCAATTGATTGACAATATAAAGATAAATGAGAATTTAAAGAAAGCGTTTAATACTAATTAAAGTTTTAATCCGAAATTACAAAAACAAAAACAAAAAAAAATACTATTTTAAATTATCATTTGAAAATGATTTGTCTGTTTTATTGTATTCCGAAAATGTCTCAAAAATTGGATATCCATTGATTTTGAACTAAAATATTATACACCTAAAGTTTTATTTTTTAATTTTATATTTAGTTGTAATTTTTTAGATGGCTTTTGAAAGTTTATTTCTTAACTTTTAGAGTTACTGATTAAATATAGTATATCTATATAGTAACAGTATCGCAAAACTGAGCATTTAACACCTGGGTATTTTTCAATGCAGAATATTGGATAAATATATTGGATGATATGAGTATAAAAATTCTTGAGGAAATCAAAAATTTTGAATCTATCATTCAAAAGCATGGATCATGCCAAAGATATGTATTGAAGAGAATTGGAGAAGGCAGAATAGCAATTGCGATGTTCACATCTGCTGTGTGGAGTAATTATATTCTTTCCTGCTGAAGAGAATTCATCCTTTCTTATTCTACTCCATTATCATCATGGCTGACGAAAACGCAGCGTAATTGGACAATTTAATTATGAGTATATATATTATCAGAGAATGTAGATAGATTTATTTTCTATGCAAAGCATTAAGGATATGTGTATTGCATATATATAAACTTTTTTATTGATTGATTAATATCATACTTATGTTTTATATTTTTTATGTTTCTCTATGGAGAGCTAACGTAATGGGAAAGTGGTGATTTTATTTCCAATGGTGTGAAATGGCGAACATTAGGCTGGACTTTACAATAGGTATGATCAGAGGTGCAAATATCTAGGCGCCAATGGGCCGATTTCCACTACTAAATTTTTAGTATTCTTCGCCTAATAGGAATACTGATAAAATTTAGACGAAGTATACTAATAAAATTTGACGACAAATACTAATAAAATTTAGTGGTGGGAATCTTTTCGATGAAGTTTGAGTAGCAGTATGATGTCTCTAAAGTAACTCTCCGTATGTAGATGACGAGGTATGGATCGACTTGCTCTGCAGAAATGTTTCGTAAATTTTGTCAATTTTCGTCAATTTTATTTTAAGATAAGTTGAATATAGCCTTGGCCTCAATGCAAGACAATAAAATCAACAATAATTTTTAAGTAATAAATAAAAAGTACATTGGAGTAAGGAGCAGCCGACCCTATGAATGAATCTACAGAGGTGATGATGATGATAATGATATGCAAACTGTGAAAAAAACTCAGAGGAAACTTTTATATTGATTGTTCAAAGTGACTGTTGAATTTACTTAATTAGCATGGTAAAAACACAGTGTTAGCTGCTTTGTGAGGTTTAAGGATCTAATAGTATTATTCTTCAATTATTTCTATTATTATTCTTTTAATGAACCTGGAGCATAATTAAATAATACATTAAAATACTTAATTATGAAAATAGTAAATTATGTGAAGTTAAAAAAGTGATTAAAGATTGGTGATATGTTAAGTAATTGTTCTAAGAACAAACAATTTTTAAAATGTCTCCGATAGATAGGGCGAATGCACTTCATTAGTTATGATTGTGTATTTTGAGTAACTAATTCTAGAAATAAATTTTGTCAATTATTTATTTGAATCAGATCTCTTAATTTATTTGCATCATGTGGTAATGTATTTTGTCTAAATACCTATTTTATTAATTAGTATATTTTTCATGTTAAATTCTTTAAGGAAGCTATTAATTATTAATATAAATTAGAATTTCTTTGAAATTACACAACGCATTGTTTTCTTAATTTTTAGTGTTTCGTTCATCTCACGAAACCATGTTTATCTCGCTCCTCTTTCTGTTCGTCACAGACTCAACTGTATAAGTAAGAGACTTGATATATGTATATATATACATACATATTTATATATACATACATATATATATAATATACAGTCGAACGCGTTTACTACAAGCACTATTAAAACGAGAACACTATTAAAATGAGAAATTTGGACGCTGAGAATGGTTTATACTTTAAATTATATTAAGTTTTTGTGTTTTTTACGAGCATTAAAACAAATATCCCGACTAATACCAGAAAAACATCAATTTATTTCAAAGTGATTGTCTGCAAAATAGAAGGCAGAATTAGGAAACAAATCCCTTTCTTATCGAGACAATCATCTTTCTCAGTGATAATATTTTTACATTACAACTGTCTGTCAAGTGTAGTAATTTGTCAACTTTATCAGACATAATTTCAACCTTCAACCACCCAAGAAAATACAGAGCAATGTCATGACATCTTGAATGAAAGAAACAAAGAAGGGAGAGAAAAGGATGTTTCAAATATCACCCGTAGCTGAATTTTTCGGTGAAAAAAGGAAGTGATCAATTGCATTGCTGTTCATCGTTTATATCTTTTGGAATTACTAGTTCTTTAGAGACTTTAACGTCAGTACTGTGATTTTGTTCAGAGATAAGACTAGTCTAAAGAAAATGACACAAAGATAAGACTGAACATTTTTGTTAACTTTATGATATTAAGTTAATTTTAGCATTCAGATAATTAGAGCAATTAATAGTAGTAGTTAACTTAATTAAGTGTGTGTTTTAAAGAGTTGTATTATCTGTACGGGTATTTATGAGTGACGGTTATTAGGTGGACTTTTATTATTCATTATGTCAACCTAGATCGCCAAAACACCCCTCTATGCGGTGTACTGAGTTTACCACTCAGTGAAAAAACATTTTCCATTTACGTGATTAATCTCTACTCTTCATTTACCGTATTTCCAAAGACCCTGCAATGTTCAACAAATGTTGAAAGTTGAAGTTCGAAATTTTGTCTGTCTTCTTTTATTATATTTATTGGTAAGTTACCACTGACCTACACAATACGCCACCCCTGTATTTGTGTAGTTAATTCTAATTTCTATCTTAATTATTATTTTTTTAAATGTTATGTTCATTACTTTTATATTATTACGGTAAATTAGAGGCTATTATTGTTTATCATTAAAAGTTGATATTTAGGCTTAAGTGGTTAAAAGGCGTTGGCGCATGTAGTATGATCCCATGTCCTTATGTTACTACAAATCTTCCATGTTATATTAATTCTAATTAAAATAGTCTTTTTCTGTTTTACAATTTCATGTTTATTACTTTATTACTACTTACTGATAAATATATTAAAGAAAGATAAACAAAGATTAAACACACATATATAATTAAAAGTTACTATTTAGACTTTAAAAGCAGATGGCTCACCCAGTGTGCCGCCGCCCGTGTCTTTATGTTAGTACAAGTGAAGTACACTTTAAAAGTGAAATTTATTTTATTATCTATTTTGCACTTTTGATAAACATTATTACTGTATTACCTTGCATAAGAAATTTCCGAACAAAAATGTATCTCCAAAATATAAAATATATAGATGAAAATGTTCACATAAAATTTAGGTGATCTAAAAATTAACTACTGTAGCTCGCAAAGGTCAAGGAGACATATTTTAAACAGGTCAAAAATATTTAATATTTGATTAATTTAACTTGAAATATCACTTCCCAAACTTACAAAGCATTTCCTTTATGACTGATCAAATTTTCCTTCAATGCCAAATGATTGATACAGACTGCTCGCAAACAATTTCTTTCTATTTTTAATATGTTTGTGAAATTTCTGTTAGAACTAAATGGTTAGTTGTTACGTTATCTTCTGATTACTGTCTAATTTTTTGTCTACATGTTTTTCTATAACTGTCTTATAAATATTAGAAAACAAATATTTTTCAAAAAAAAAAAAAAACCGTTTTTTTTAAAATCAATTTTCAAACAAATTATTACCATTAGGATTAAAAGCTATTGAAATATATATCTAAGTATGAATTTGTACAATTTTCTAAAAATAGTATCAGTAAGTATGTTAAAATATTTTATTAAATTAATCCAAAAGCTTAAAAGAGTAAAGTTAAGTAAAGCATTTTTTTGTGAGGGAATACTGTAAAATATGAATGACCTTATAAAAAGTAAAATAATATTCAGATGGTTTGAATATACGTTTGATTTTATAAAATTATCATAACGAAATTGGTTTGAGCACATTAGATTAAACCTTTCAAAGCTATTTGAATTGGTATCTAATTTTTAAAAAAAATACTTCATTAAAAAGAACATTCAAATCTGGAAAAGGAATTAGATTAAGCAAATATTCAATTATTTTTAAGTAGACTATTAAAAACGAAAGTACTTATAATGGAAATCTACTTAATGTTATGAGAATGGATTTCTTTAAAAGCTTTTAATAGATTTTTAATTTAATATACAGTATAAATTTAATCATATTTTGAAATAAATATGTTTCTTAAATTTCTTCTGATTTAATAAAGTAATTGAACTGAAATCGTTTAAACTTATTCATCTGATACCACGTATAGTAATTTCCTATTCGGCGTTACTTACAACATTTAAAGAGAAAATGTTTTATAAGCAGTAAATACTGTGCTTTAAAGATAGCGAAAGCAGTAAATAACAGATTAAAGTATATGTCGCGTAATGTATGCATCGTCTAATTATGCGAATCAGTTTGAATATCATATAGGATAATGATTCGTCCAGTTTGGTATAGGTGGTTACTAAGGCCGAATTTTTACGCCAGTGATAAAGGCTGATACAGGAAGTAGGGTTCTTTGCGTAAGGGGTCTTCCTATGTGAACCTAACTTGTATTAATGCAAGCTAAGTGAATAACTTAATGGGCCGCTTCACGGAAACTCCCCGATCGCGAAAGCCCATGTTAGCCTATGGGAAAACTTAGAAGCGCGATTACTCGTCACCTAATATAATTATTAAAATATGCTTTTCGCCATCAGAAAGTAGACATCATATGCCGAAATTGTGCGTTTTTAAAAAATGTGTCCTTAAATTTTAACTATTTTAAAGTTACTTATAAACTTTGAAATTTCCACTTCATAAAATTTTATCATCTTCTTAGAAATATTTAATATTTAAGGAGACAATTTTTAAAACCGCACACGTTGGGCATCTGATGTCTACTTTCTGCTGGTGAAAACAGTATTTTAATAATTATATTAGGTAATGAGTAATCGCACTTCTAAGTTTTTCCCATAGGCTAACATGCGATTTCGCGATCGGGGAGTTTCAGTGAATCGGTCCCTTAAGGGGAAATTCCGACTGGTTCATTCGAACCCACCACTTTCCGTCTATCAGATCAATATATAGATGAAAATGTTCACATAAAATTTAGGTGATCTAAAAATTAACTACTGTAGCTCTCAAAGGTCAAGGAGACATATTTTAAACAGGTCAAAAATATCAAATATTTGATTAATTTAACTTCAAATATCACTTCCCAAACTTACAAAGCATTTCCTTTATGACTGATCAAATTTTCCTTCAATGCCAAATGATTGATACAGACTGCTCGCAAACAATTTCTTTCTATTTTTAATATGTTTGTGAAATTTCTGTTAGAACTAAATGGTTAGTTGTTACGTTATCTTCTAAATACTGTCTAATTTTTTGTCTACATGTTTTTCTATAACTGTCTTATAATTATTAGAAAACAAGTATTTAAAAAAAACCAACCTCTCAGCTACGTCAACCCTCTCAGCTACGATGATGTCTAGGTCCATTCCCGCGTGCCGGGGAACATCCCGGGGGAGGTGCTAACGCTCTACGGCCTGGCTTTGCTGGGCCGAGTGGCCTCTCTTAGGCATTCGATGTCCAGGTCCATTGAATTATCAGTTGTC
Source organism: Maratus michaelseni (assembly GCA_963931845.1). NCBI lineage: Eukaryota > Metazoa > Arthropoda > Arachnida > Araneae > Salticidae > Maratus > Maratus michaelseni. The sequence goes on along the minus strand of OZ007594.1, from coordinate 93,708,921 downwards.
TCGAGTAAATAGGTCATATCTGTCCTCGTGGAGTGCATCTACGTATCGTATAATGTATTTACTATCCTTTGTTTTTCCTTAACACATACTCTGATGAGAGAAACATGGATCTAACATAAAGTAACTATGATTTATTAAAAGCACCATGGAAATCGCATTGTAAAAAAAGAGGATTCATAACAATTAGTGAACTGTACTTGATTTTAGAATGTTTTTCCAGCTTATAATAGCTCCAAATACTTTAATCTCAAGTATCTATAATATGTATGTATACGAAATGATCTCCGTCAAAAAGGAAAAATCAATACAGCAGATGGCATTTGTACTCAAATTCTAACCTGAACTAGTTGAGGCAGTTTTTGTGTAAACTTTTTGACTTTTCATACGCACAGTTTTACTTTCTCTATCTTCTTTTTTAAATTTACTATAGCACGATTATAAGGGCGCGATAACCCCAGACACTTATAACTCGGATTCAAACTGTCGCTGTTAACACAAATTTCGTATAGTAAACTTAATCGTTATTACCGAGGGAGATGCTGTTTCGAATTTTTTACACTTTCCAATATAATTGAAAAGTGTTTACGAATTCGGTTTTTCTGTCCGTCTGTCTGGTGGTCTATCCACGCCCTAACTCGCGTAAATACAGTTCAATTGCCATGTAATTGATAGATGTTATTGAGGGTGACCATAGAATGTTCGGTATAGAAAGTGTGTAGCATTTATGGTTAGTGAAATGACATTCCTCATTAAATATTCCCTCTTTATTTAAAATTAATCATTCACCCTCTAATTTCAAAAAAATATTTAATTTATTTAACAATTCCTACTTTTTATCAACCGTTAAAAATTAATTTTGTTCTAATCTTCTTAATTTTTTTTAGTCTGTCAGATTTTAATATCCACTTTATTGCGGTTGTATTGAATTTTCCCATTTACGAATTTATTCTTTCATGTCAGTTTCATTTCTCAGCCTGCAAAAATAAAAGAAGAATGTAATCACATCCGTGCACTGCAATGTTCTCTGCCTCGTTTTGCGCGGCCGCAGGCATTCGTAAAAATATACAATAATAATAGGACTTTGTCCGCAGTTATATCATGTCATTTTCATTTCTCAGCCTGACAAAATAAAAGAAGAATGTAATCACACCCGCTCCCTGCAATGTTCTCTGCATGTTTTTGCGCGTTTGTAAATTCCGGTGTCAGTCAGTAATTTCGCTTTTTACGAACAGAATTTGTCTGTGCCGGAAAGGGTTAAAGCCTGGGCATGATGTAGATGGCTTTTAGGAAGACCTTCAAGCAGCATCAAGCACACAGAAAAAACGATTTGGTTAAAAGAACGAAATTATAGTTGTACCAACCAAATTTTTTTTTCAGTATAGCCCCGACAAAATGTTTGGTTGGTGGGACCAAAGTATGATTTAGTTGTCGTAACAAAATAAATTTTGTTGAAAGAACCAAATGAATTTGGTTCTTTCAACCAAATCATTTTGGTTAATACTTATCATAACCAAAAAAGTTTGGTTAAACGGACTAAATCCATTTGGTTACTGCAACCAAACTTTTTTGGTTGATACTTATCGTAACCAAATAAATTTTGTTGCAGTAACTAAATTCATTTTGTTCTTGGAACCAAATTAATTTGGTTAATAGTTGATGCAACAAAATGAATTTGGTTGCAAGAACCAAATCCATTTGGTTGTATCAACAGAATTTATTTGGTTACAATAAGTATCAACCAAATAAATTTGGTTCATAGAACCAAACTGATTTAGTCACTGCAACCAAACTTTTTTGGTTATGATAAGTATTAACCATATAAATTTGGTTGATAGAACCAAATAGATTTATTTATTGCAATCAAATAATTTTGGTTAATGGTATTATAACCAATTGTTTTTGGTTACAAAAACCAAATTGATTTGGTTCTTGTAACCATAATAGATTTGAAACAGCCAAAGGGATTTGATTGTATCAGTAACCAAATCAATGTTTATTGCAACCAAATCTAGTTGGTTAATAGTTATTGCAACAAAATAAATCTGTGTCTTGCAATTGCAACCAGCTCTATTAACTAACAATAAAAAAATAATTTACCTAATCTTATTGACTATTTTGTGAATTTAAATATCAGAAAAACTGGATTTTCACAGAATTGGTTGGCTTACTATTTTTCATTGGATTGACCAAATGACTTAGTTAACTTTTGCATTATTTTCTGCATTTAAAGCAGCAATAACATTTTAAAGAAATTAAATGTTAGCCAATCTTTCTTTTTTCTGCGTTATATCCAAAATTTGGTAGATCCACAAACCTTTATTTGATGGCTAAAAATAGATTACTTTTTAGAGTATATTGTAATATAAAAACTAGGACAGAGAAGTACAAATTTTCCTTTTTATTTAAATGAATTTCCTCTACTTTAACTTTAACTCTAAAAATATGAAACAATCTTAAAAATAACAAAATTTGTCTGAAACACTATGCTATTAGTAAAAAGGAAAGAAAAAAAACTCATCATTTATTCTTTTGAATATTTACAAATGCAAACATAAAATTTAATTACATGTTTCAAAATTATTTTTAAAAGAAATGTTATCAAAATTCGTGTGACTAGGTTTGTTTTAAAATGCAATTAAAATTATTTTTAGTTTGTAGTCTTACACTTTTAATTTCCCAATACACTGAAGGGACGATTGTGGGTTTATGAAAAAATACCTGAAATTTTAGCGAGGAAACATTTCTGTATGGAGAGAGGGGGGGAGGGAATATATAATTTAATACAGAGAGGTCATATTAAGAGAAATATGAATTTTAATTCTATTTAGCAATCATATGAAATTGATATTTATTTTAGTGTTATTTTGTGTATTTAACTATCAGAAAAACTATTTTCAGTGCTTAAAAAAAAAAAAAAAAATCTGAATTCAAGTATATAACCTGAACACAATCACTCCTGACACACTTGAATTTCACACTTAAAGTGTGAGCCATTGAAATGAATATTTCAATAAATTGATCTATCTTTTACGCTAAACTGTCCAAAATTTTATATAAAATTATATTGAAAAAGATAATTTATTATGATTTTTTTTTTTTTTTTTTTTTTTGGTTAATGATAAGAGGAAACTGAAAATTTAAATAAGTTACATTGACATAAGTTTCAATTTTCAGATAAAATTGTTTTCTGTAAAAAAAAAATTAACAGATAAAAAAATGTAATGAACAATTGTTCAACAATATGTACCAGTATAATTTCAAATACAACTCAGTTGTTCAAAATACAGTAGCATACATAATTTTTCAGATTCAATTCAGTAGCTAAAATTAATGACAAGCAAGATGAGCATTTGAACCCCATGCTTTGAATGTTGTTTATTCATTTAAAGTATTCAAATTATGGCATTTAATCATCATTTATTTATTTTATTTCAAATTGCAATTACTGCATTGAATTTATTTTGAAATCAATTTTTTTTTTGAAAAAATTAACAGATTATTGAGGTTTAACATAAGTTTTGCATTCATCCCTTACTAATTTGTCCAATTTTAGCAATGTCTACATTAGCAGTGTTGGAAATCTGAAAAAGAATCCAAAAGATACAGACATTTGATGAAATTATAACTTTAAAATCCCCATCTGTGAAGCATCTCTCTTCATCTTTCAACTGTACGAAAAATTCATGGTTACTCACTACCATAAATTGGAAGTGGTTGCTGACTCAATGTGTTAATGAGAGATTCTGTATAGAGTTTGGATAGTGCGCCCCCCTCCCCCCCCCCACTTTAAAAAAAGAAAGAAAATGAATATTAAAGCAAAAACATGCACCAGTTCAAGAATTTGTTTTCGGCTAATATTCCATATTGAAATTATATTTTAAAATACACTTGATTTCCCATATCATATATTAAAATACTGTTTCTGCTAGGCTTACTTTAACAGAGGTGCTTCCACAGACAATTGTTATTTTATTTCTAAACAATAAACTACAACGAAAAATCCTTTTTCAAATATAGTAATAGGGGGAGAAAAAAAGTCGCCAATGGCAGTGCTGCATTAACTGAAAAAAAAATTATCACAGACATAATGAAATAGTAACACAATTTAGTTGGTTTGCGGTATATGCCGCTCCATTTATTGAAAGTGCAAATTATATAATTATAAGAAATATATATATCGGATTAATATTTATCAAGTACACAGTTTCAGATGGGTACTGCACACCATCTGCCCTATTTAAAAATAGCTTCCTTCTTGCACAAATGAGGATCATAAAAAAAAAAAAAAAAAAAAAAAAAAAAAATGCAGGGTTCTCAAGCTTGATAGACTTTAGGCTGTATCAGGTTCCAGAGTTGGGTAAAATGGAACTGCTCCAAGCATCTGGTTAATTTCTTGACCTGTTTTAACAAAGAAAGGGTAAAATTTTTAAGATAGAAAATTATCAGCTATAACATAATTTTACATAAATATTGAGAAATATAATGAACAAAATAATTAAATTTCACACAGCGAAAACAGTCAAAATTATATATACCAAAAGGTGACAGTGGATGATATTTTTTTTTTTTTTTTTTACATTTATAAATGAACTGCTATGAAGCATTGCATAGTAAAAGCTGAAAAGCAACACTCCACTCCCCAAGCCACAAAAGAAGAAAAAGTTCTACAGAAACTTCTTTCTCTGGTTACAAGAAAGGATTAAAAAGGAGAGGACAAAAATAATTTCAATAATTGTTAAGGATGAAATACATTTTACAGTGCTTATGAAGAGCTAACTTTTTCCCTGACAGCACAATTTCAAATCATTAATTTTTTAATCCAAAACCTTTTCTTGAATTTTCTTCAGAAATTATAAATTTCCCTGACCTTTTCTCAAGAATGGTAAATTTTACTGACTTTTCCAGTTCATAAAAATTTTCCTGACTTTACCAGGTTATCCAGGTGGTTAAACACCCTGCAAGAACTTTGTTAAGAAAGAAAAAGAAAACAAAACATTTAAATTGCCTTGTGAAAAAGATTTATATGTTCAACATGTAACCAATAAAGTGAAAAAACAAATGTAGAATTTACACAATGCTATAGATAATATAGTCGACTACATGGTAATTAATCTGAACTTGAATAGTAGCGATATCAGTAATGGGCGATTTTGGAAAATCGAGTATTGATAAACATCAATATCTTATAAATCAGCATCAATCACAATAAGAGTCAATTAACAAATTTTAATATCAAATGTTCTAGAATGGATATTACACAGATAAGCTTAAAAACAGTAATTCCAAAACTTAGCATTCAATTGGCAGGAAATTTAATTGTGAATTGTGATAATGGGGATAGATTGATGCTTCTGGAGCAAATTTCATAGCATTTATTCCTTCGATTTTACTATTTTAGAGGCAGAGCTGCTGTCAAATTTCATAAGGGCCTTTTTCTTTCCAGGTCAAATTGTTATATTTTCAGTTTACAGTCTAGTTGTTTTGGTTACTAGTTTATTAAGTTGTGTTTTTCAAGTTTGTCCCCTGCACCCCAAACTATAAATTTCTGAATTATTGTCCAATGTGAACAGAAAATTTTTGACGTTCTTCCCAAGTTATTTGGTTAATTATTATTTCTGCAATTCTTGGTGACCGCTATTTAGGAACAATAATAAAAAAAATCAGCTTTTTTACAGTTCAAGCATTCCACCTTTAACCCCTTCGCGACGAGTGTCCTTTACAGAATTTTTAATCTTTTACCACCGGTATTTCAAAACAGAAATTTTCGCCCAATCGAAATGCAGAAATGCTAGGATTACATAAGGTAAAGCTTACAAAATAATAATAATAATAATAATAATAATAACTGGTGGGAATAATCGAGGATTCTAAGCATCTTATGCCATGCGTCACGTATACGTATCGCTCGTCCCCAAGGCGTTAAGCTGTATCTTTCAAGTTTGTCTCCCCCCCCCCCTCCTCCTCACCAAATCATAACTTTATATACAAAATACACAAAAGATAAAATTGGTATTTAGTTGTGGGTTGGGTTCAGCTGAATTATTTCGGGGTTGAAATATGTTGGGTTGCAGCTAGAAAGTTATTTTGTCAAGTTTGGGTCGGTAGCAGGTTGACCTTAAATAGAACTTTCAGGTTTGAGTCGGTTAAATTTGACCTATACAGGACTATCTAGGTGGGGGGGGGAGAGAAGCAAACTTGAGATATACAACTTAACTAACAAGAACCCAGAGTAATGCGGCTTTAAACTATAGATGGAAATGTTTGAACTGTAAAAAATCTTAAAATTTTGATAATCGTTCATAAATAGTATTCACCAAGAGTTGCAGAATTAATATTAATGTTTTTAGTAAGTAACCAAATGACTTGGGAAGAATCCCAAAAAAGGCCCCATTAAAATTAGACCATAATTAAGAAAGTTATGATTTGGGGAAGAGGGGACGAACTTGAAGAATACAACTTTTTAAACTAGTAGCCCAAATAACTAAAATATAACAATTTAAGAGGCTACTTCACTCATGCAAAAACATCCGCTCACTGATGTTAATCATACACTACAGGACAGTTATTTTATAATATCTCGTTTGCATTTCAATATTTTTAAAGGTTTTTTTTTTTTTTTTTTGCATTGGATAGCTGAGGTCGATAGTGCTATGCTGGCCTTTTTCTACTTTTTTTTTTACTTTATTTGCAGATTTTTTTAAATGACGATAAAATTTTAAAAATAGTTGTTAAATGATATGTTAAATTATTAACATAGACATTTCACTTTTGAAACTGGTTCTGAAAGTAAAAGTAATGCTGATAAAAAATACCTGCACACAAAATCGAAAAAGTTAAAAAAAAAAGTCTGCATAGTGATCAATCTTAGCTATCCAATGCAAAAATCATTTAAAAATATTGAAGTGCAAACAAGATATTAAAAAAGAACTGTCGCATAGGATTAACATTGGCGAGCAGGTGTTTTCACATGAGTGAAGTAGCCTCTTAAGGGGCTGTTCATAAATGATGTCACATATTTTTTTCAATATTTTTGACCCACCTCCCCCCCTTAGTCACACTTCACCATACCCCCTCCTCCCCCCCTTGTCACATGTCATGCTATATTACATAGACATATACTTGCAGTTCAGAAACAAAGCACTATGTTATAGATCATATTTCAAATTTTATTTTTAAACTTTAACTAGACATTTGTGAGCATAACAATAAAAATGTTTCGTGTACTTATTTTGTATGAATTAAGTACAAGGTTTACAACAGAAAACATAATTAATATACAATACAATTAGTAATAAAATATTAATATATTTTTTTGAAAAGAAAGGAATATAAGTGAAAACAAACCACATGAAAGTTGTTTTAGCCCTGAATAAAAAAAATACCCTAAAATTCTGGTAATTTCAAAATAACTTCACAATTTAATCTGCTGATTTTAAATGATTTTATTTTAACCAAAATGTGTGATGTCACACTTCTTCTTACCCCCTCCCACCACCTTGTCACAAACTGTCACAATTTCATGACCCCCCCCCCCTCCAAGTGTGACATCGTTTGTGGACAGCCCCTAACCAAAAAAGAAAAAGGCCTTTATACGAAATTTGACAGCAGCAATGCTGCTAAAATAGTAAAATTGAAAGACTAAATATATTGCTAAGACAGCACAAAAATATTGGTCTATCCCCGTTAGCTTCTCACGGAGAGGAGAGATCAATCTGCAATGATGATTTTAAGGAAATTAAATGACAATACTACCTTGTATCAAGGTATCGACTGTAGTGACAATTTGAACAAAAATTTAAATGAGCAATATATAATACCTGTATCAAAGTACTGAATCGACGACATTGCTGATTTGAAAGGGATAAAAAGATGAACAATACATTTTGAGACACAGACCATTTGTCTTTGTTTACTACTACCATCACAATCATTTAAGTTCTGGTTCTCTCTGCTAGGGGCACTGTAATTTTCTGCTGCATAGAACACAGACCATCTGTCTTGGTTTGTTTACTACTACCATCACCATCATTTAAGTTCTGGTTTTCTCTGCTAGGGGCACTGTAATTTTCTGCTGCATAGAGCACATTTCTTCTTTATTCAATATTTCGGGTTCTATGGACTATCCTCTACCTTGGACCATTCATCTTGGTTTCTCTCCCCCCCCCCCCACATCACCACTATTTTAGTTCTGGTTCTCAATTCCAAGCGGAGCTGCAATTTCCTGTATTGGCTTTTATATTGTCTTCCAGCTTCCATTTTAAGCAGCTTTCGGTAAATGAATCTTCCCTTAAGTTTTTGGTTATCTTCTACAGCTCTTCTTGAAACCTTAAACAAGATCTATGTTTCATGAGCTGATGTGAAATAGTTTTTTTAATGAAAGAGTGACATAAACACTATTCGTATACATAGTGGATAAAGGGCTACTAAATGCAATTAATATCATTTTTATGAAATAATTAGTGTTTTAAGATGTAAAATAAATTGTTTGCAAATGTATAACACTTTTTCTAAAAACAATAAAAAATTTATTTTTACAGAAACTGCAAGAAAATCTGTAAATAAATATAAAAGCATGATTTTTTTTTTCCTATAAAGAAGCAGAACGGATGCATTTTACAATATAAATCAGATTTGTTCTTTAAACGTTTTGAGTCTATAAAATGTAATGAGAGACAAAACTCTGTGAGATTTACCCCATGCATGTGCTAAAGTTACAAAAGTGCGTATACAGGTTAAAAAACTTTGCAAATCATAATAGTAAATATAAGAACAGATTTTTTTTTCTGTCCTTGAATTTAAAATTCTTAAAAATTTTTGAACACTAAAATTATTATAAAAACTACCTTGACTCAAACATTCTCACTCATTGCATTACTACTAACATAGACTTAAAACACTAAACAGTAAATGTCAGGAGTGAGGAATTTTCAGAAAATTTTACCAATCATTTATTTTACCAGCCAGCAAGCCTACAGTTAAAATTTGTTATGACAGAATTTACACAAAAATAGTTCATTACTATTATTACAATACATTTTTCTAATGTTTTCCCCTATAAAATTAAGAAATATATACAATAGAGAAAAGTTTAGTAAATGATAGAACATAGTACCATATTTACATCACAGTAATTTGGAGAGTTGCAAAATACAGCTAATAAATCTGGGCAGGATGGCAGGATTTGCACCCAAAATTTTGAAATTGACCCACTTTATCAAAAATAAAGTAAAAGAGACTCAAGACTTCTATAGAAAAAAGATAGAGCTAACTCAAACCCAAGATGATGTTCAGGGCAACATTGTGGGAAACTAGAAAAAAAAAATCCCTACAATGTTGCCAATGTGGATTTGCTAGGCAAATTTTGCCTTGATATAAATGATGGTGAGGCATTTCGATCTTTCTAAAGAGCTATCCCCCCCCCCCCACAATCATTTGTCACATGATGTTCAGGGCAACATTGTGGGAAACTAGAAAAAAAAAATCTCTACAATGTTGCCAATGTGATTTGCCAGGCAAATTTTGCCTTGATATAAATGATGAGGCATTTAGATCTTTCTAAAGAGCTATCCCCCCCCCCTCACCAATAAATAAATAAAAAATAATAAAAGAAATATTCCATACATTATTTTAATCACTGAACTGACACAGAAAAAAAAAAAAGAAAAGAAATTTTACATTTTTTCCACTTTATGTTAAAAAATAAGCTTTGAGGGTCATCTTGATATTGAAATTAAACCAAACTCTGAAATTTGCAATACAAACACCTTATTTTGGCATGATATTTGGCTTTTACATTTCATTTAACCTTAGAATACCAAATGGAAGGCAATCGATCAAATAGTTTATAGTTTATGAATTACCCAGGTTTAAAGTTTGGAATCATAATACTAAATTCATTTGTAATGCGGGTAATTTTTTAAACAATGCAGGTAATTTTTTAAGCATAACTAAACAACTACTTTGTGTAATATTGGATTTCACACATTTTTAAGCTTCTAGAAATATATATATATATACATTTATTTATAGGTAGCAATTTTTTCTCTTTCGGCCAGCTGTGCTTTAAACAAAAATCTTTTGACCTCCAGCGATTCATTTCCAATTTCAATAACAGAGTGAGTGTGTATCAATTTGAGATCTGCATAAACAGCAATTTTCAGCCCCAGGACTGTCCTGGTACAACAGCTAAAACTGTGTACAAAACTGTTTTTGGCCTGCACAAAACTGTTATTGGCTCGGCCCTTCCATTATAAAAGTTAATAAACAGAATGCTGGCCTGTCCCCGCCACAGTCTGTTTGCCTTTTTTCGCATAGCTCAATTTATGCAAAATATTATAGATATTCTTAAATCTCCACCATTTTACATCTAAAATTTTTCTTAAAGGATTTCAAGTACAATTAATTTTATGAAATTTTTTTTTAACTATAACATTTTTCAAATTTTTATGACTCCACGCCATGGAATATTTATTAAGAATATTAGTAATACAATACAAAGATATTCAATAAAACGGTTAGAAGGTATTAGATAGAAACAATTGAAATCTACAAAATCTTTGAAATTTATTTTGAACACATACACCAAAATATTAAGTTAAAAAAGTTAAACACATAAAATTAAGTTATATTTTTAAAAAATTTTGCAAACTAAGAAAAAAAGAGACATCCTTTAAGAACAGTACTCAGAAAACAAAAGTTTAAAATATTAATTTTCCTGAGGATATATTTTAAATATACAAATGCATCCTATGTCCACAGCAGGCAGGGGCTGCAACCTGCCTGCCCTTTGATTTACCAAATAACACCCTTCTTGCCCCTCATAACAATAATTAGCATCCTTCTGGCCCCCTCTAGTAAAATAATTAGCACCTCTCTTGCCCCTCAGTAAAAAAATTCCCTTTCTCCTTTTTGCATTAAAAAATTTGCTTTCATAGCAAAAACTCCCTCAGTGTTGTCTTAAAAAGAGTGCCCTGACTTTTAAATATCAAAAGACACTTTAAAAACCAAAAGAATACCTTTAACAATTAAAAAAGTGCCAAATCAAAACTTTAGAAGATATGAATAAAACTATTTATTAAGAAATTTGGGTTGAATCCTCAAACAAGGGCGGTGCTTGGCGGCGTCGAAGTTGGTGAAGCGATAAATGAGATTTTCTTGCTACCAGTTCGTTTGTTATGTTTCTTCCACGCCTACTGTGGTTGATTGGTTGGTTTATTGTTGTTTGTTCTGGAGATTGGATTGTATTTTGAGCTCAATGCAAAGATGTAGGAAGGTTATGATTGGATTATTGTGTGTCGGATTTGTTGAATTACGTTTGTGGAATGTATTTTGTGAAGTTTAATGATTTGACGTTTTGTCGTATGTCATAGAAGGATAATTCCTGTGAAATAATAAAAAAAAAACGAAAGATGAGAAATATGAGTGTTATATAGTTATATATATATTATTGTAGTGCCAACACTATTTTTCTATAGACGTTTTGGCAACAAGACCGTTTATTTTTTATTCCACACATGCCGCTGCGTTTGTTTGTATATGTCTATTATTGCTAATTAAAATATGGGTTAAATAGAAACAAAAATAGCAAAAGGTAAGTTAATTTTTGTTGATTTTATTTGATAAAATGTATTTCACGTATTCTAGAGACTACATCAAGTTATCGTTCATACATCCAGAGGTGTTTTTTTTTTTTCGGAAAATGTGCGCTAAGCGTACATGTATGTTACTAATTGCTGCTTGTATGAGTTTCGTATATTCTAGAGACTGCTGCACACTGAGGTTCATGCATCCAGAGGTGTTTTTTTTCGGAAAATGGACGCGAAGCGTTCATATATAAGTTACTAATCGCTGCTTGTACGAGTTTCGTATATTCTAGAGACTGCTGCACATAGAGATTCATGCATCCAGTGGTGTTTTTTTTTCGGAAAATGAACGCGAAGCGTTCATATATAAGTTACTAATCACTGCTTATACGAGTTTCATATATTCTAGAGGTCGCGGCACGTTGAGTTCCATGCATCAAGGGTTTTTTTTTTTTTTCGAAAAATGTACGTGAATCGTACATATATGTAAGTTAATAACTGTATGTTTGTAAAAATTGAAATATTCGAAGGAAATATTGCTAAAAGTTTGTAAAAATAGAAAAATACGGAGGAAAATATTGCTAAAAGTTTGTAAAAATACAGGGGAAAATATTGCTAAATGCTTGAAAAAATCTAAATATCCGGAAGAAATATTGCTAAAAGTTTGTAAAAATCGAAAAATCGTAAAGAAAATATTACTAAAACTTTGTAAATACTCGAAAAAAGGAATAAAATCGATGTTTACTTTGTAAAGAGGCTTGCCGTAGGAAGCATGCGTTCTGATTGGGTGGAATTTGGAGGTTGCCGAGTTTTGGGTTGGCGCGCGTCAGTGCTTGGCGCGTGTCAAAAAAATCGCCAAATCGGGGGTCGCCCTTGTTTGAGGATTTTGCCGAAATTTGATTTTTTAAAAATCGGTGCTTTCTTGTTATAGGAGCTTCTGAGGTTTAACCGTCAAGCGACAGAGATACTTATTTTATTAGAGAAATTAATCTGCAGACGATATAATTCATTTCACAGAATTAAAAAGTCATCAAGATCTGAATATTTATATAACTAGCTAAAGCTATAGTACAAACACACCTCATTTGTTACATTTGACGTACAATTTCCAACTTATTTTAATTAATAAAATAAAATTTTACTTAATAAAACTTATTTTAATTAATAAAATAAAATATTAAACTCCACATCTTCTTGTGTGAACCAAAATAAATGAATAAAACTTTCTTATACTCTAAAACAAATATTTTAAAACCAAAAAGAAATTTTGAAGGAATATTTGACAGCCATCAGTATTTATTTGAGATAATTTATATGACATGCTTTTAGGTGCTTCAATAAATAGTTAAATAGAAAATTAAGAATATGATATTTAAAAATATGCTTACCCTGTGGCAAAATTTACTGTGCTTTCTTCAACAAATTGTACTACGAAGCAAAATCTTTCTGCAGGAACAGTCCCTAAAGTCAAAGAAGAGTGAAAAAATATTAGGCCAAACTACAAAAAAGTTGAAATATCCCTCCCCCCTCCCTCCCAAAATTTAGAAATTCCCCTTGGAAAATTTAGAATTATTTTTTGGTGGCAAAAATCCCAGTAGCAGAAAATTCTCCATCTGTGACGGATATTTAAGCGGCAGAAAATAATCTGAAGGTAAACTATGTTACAATTCAGGATTGGGAGGTCTTTGACATGTGTCTGTTTTTGAGAATTTAAGCTGTTATGTCCAAAACACCATCGATCAAAAATCTCAAATACTAGATTGATATGTAAAATTTTACATTAAATATCACACATATTATATGAAACAGTACAACATAAAAGTCTTTTACTGTATATCAATAATTAATATCTAGTAAAGTATTACTGTTACATGCAATTTTTTAACTTAATTTCTCGATATTTTCCAGCAACCTATTGGCAAATTGAGAGATTTTTTTTCCCCGCGACATATTGATAAATTTTATGTTTATTTCTTGTAACCAACTGACGAATTTTGCGATTGTTTTCCTGCGATCGATTGAAGAAATTTCTGATATTTTCCTGCTACAAATTTTGCTTTTTTGGCGACCAAAAAGCAAATTTCTGACTTTTCCCCCGCACCTTACAGGTGAAATTTGCATTTATTTATTTATTTTTTTACACGTGATAGCGGACAATTTTGAGATTGGTTTTGTGACCGATTGGCGAATTTTGCTATTTACCTGCAATAGATTGACAAAATTTACAATTTTTCCCTGCTTCCGAGTGCAAATATTTAATTTTTTCTCGTGACTGACGCATTTCGCAATATTTTCCCACAACCTATGGACTTATTTTGTGATATTCTTTTGCGTCTGATTGCAGAATTTCAGGGATTTTTTCTGCGACCAACTGAAGAGTTTCATGATTTTTTCCTGTAACAGACTGATGCATTTTGAGATTACAGACAGGGTCTGCTTTTTGCTGATTCTTTCAACTGTTTTGCACATGTTTTCTCTTTTGAACTTGCTGGTGAGATGCACGCACAGTATCTGAACAAGTGCTGTTGGTCCAGAGCACAGGGATGTCGGAGAGAAAAAATTGGTAAACAGGAGCTGATTAGAATTTTCAAGGGGTGGGTGGATCTAGATGGATATATAATTTATGTATTTAGTATTTTAAAGTAACAAGAACTAAAGCAAAAGTAACAAGTATTTCAAAGTAATAGAGCTAAAGCAAAACATTAAAACAGGACAACGTTAACCGTTGTTAGCTGTCTCGTAGACTCTTACTATTATTTTTTAAATTTTCACAGTTTAACTTTAGATACTATGATTTAACTATAGTGAAATTTTGTTTCGTTTGGAGCCCTAGTACTATCACTAGAAAATTCTGAATAGGTTAATTTTAATTATAAGAGTTTTGTATTTGTACTAAAGTTTAGTTTCTATGAGTAAATCGAGCCTTTTATTAACCTTTTGATCAAGCAGTCTCAGCGATCGCTCACAGTCAGGGTCATAAATATATTTTCAAAAATATCCAATATTCTGATATAAATCCAATATATTTTTATATATATCCAATATTTTCAGAGTTAATATAAATTAGACATTAAAACATATATCATTTAGCAAGAAAACTTAATAAAAACAATGTTCTAAATGTCTTTTTCTATTTTTTGTCACTTATTTTATAAAATTTAAGATCAATTAACTGAAAACAGACACAATTTGCATTTTACACACACAAAAACAAACTATTAAGATTTAGTTATCAAGTTTTAAAAATTTTTTATGTTTTATACAACAAAATAATTTGTTTTTATTGAAAATTTTGAACATAAATATAGTAAGCTTGGTCTGCTTAACTGAACAAAACAAAAACGAGAAAAAATTATTTCTAATGAAGCTGCAAGTTTATCTAAATTAGACATTTTATCTTTTAGTGGCTTTTCTAAGTAAATATTGTCCAACTTAATTATTGATTGTACATCAAACATAAAGAAGCTTGGATTTTTTTTTTTGTGTGTGTGTGGGTGGGGGGTGGGGGGCTAAAAAGTTTCGATAAGAGCAAAAAATCTATCTAAACACTTGTTATGACTGAAAATATCAAAAATATTATACATAATATTTTGAAAATAAATATCAGGTATGTGAAAATATCAAACTTCATGATATTTTGAAAATAAATATTGGATATATATCACTGAACCCTGCTCACAGTGTCTATGCAACAGTGTTTGTCACAGCAATTCAGGGTTAATGCTGGAGAGAAAGAGAAGGAGAGGGGGGGGGGAGAGGAAAACTAAAATTTAGTAACAAATAAAACTACAACAAAACTCCATTATAAAACTGAGCAGAACTTAAGAGTTTAACAATTATAAAGATTTTCAACTTTAAAGTTTAAGGAGGTTGCAAACAAAAATTTCAGGGGTGGAGGGACAAAAATCTGCCGAAATACAGAAGACACCTCTTCAAGGGCGGATCCAAGGGGGAGGTCATGGGGGTCATGACTCCCTTCTAAACGAAGAACATTTCTATAAAATAATACTTTTTTAAATATAAATATATATAAAAAGGTGTTTTGATATATATTTTTTTCTCTGTTAAAAATGCTAATCTTATTGATACATTCACAGAGTTATTTTTATACAGAAATGCATGAAAAATTGCAGTTTTTGTTTAAGCATCAAAGAATCGAAAAATGTTTTATATTTTTCTATAAATGTCATACATTTTAAATTGTTTCCAATTGCAACCTTAAAAGTCAGCTTAAAATGTGAATTTTGGTAAAAATTTCTGCAAAATTACATTAAATATAAAATAAAAATGGTAACTCCTATTTCTTGGCATCTGAATAGAACATAAGAACCTACAAATTTTATACATTTACCAAGGCTGGTATGCTATGGCTCAAGGAATTTTTCAGAGAAAATAGTAGTAATTTCTTATTGAAATTTTTGCCTAGTCGCACGATCAAATATGGCGAGTTTTTTAATAAAAAATTACTGGTATATCAACTGAAAAAAATTCTGACCAGTAGCAACCCTGATTTACGAATATACTGCAAATTTCATGCATTTAGGAATGAAAATGAATACAGGGTAGGTTAGAAAATAGCCAATTTGGACTTAAGATACAAAAATTGTCATGAAGATGTGCTCCTCCCCCCCCCCCTCCAAAATAGACATGACCACCATTCTAAATGGAGAGCTGGATCCGCCTCTGCACCTCTTACCAATATTGTTCTGCAGATTTGAAACTGACACAGAATATATTTTTGCTGCTGCATGTATCTCTACTCTCTCCCAAAAATATGTATTTCTTCCCAAATGAAAATATTTTCTGAAAGAAATCTTTCCCATTTTGTGGCATTGTCGACCAAAGGGCACTTTTATCAATTAATAGTTTAATATTAATTTCCGACTATATGTTGAGAAATCATGCCCATGCCAAATTAATTTATTGTATCGGACATTTTCCCAAATAAACATGAATTGCATTTAAAAAGTTAAACGTTGCTTTTCAAGATAAACATTGAATGATTGTGTTTTTAAAAAACTATTTTTACTTTTATACTTATTTCAACATTGTATTTGAGTGAAGGTAAAATTTTATTATTTATTTTATACCATAAATCATACTGCAATTGAGTAAAGACAAATGCTTAATCTTAATTTCTTCCTAAAAATAACGTTTCTGTATCTAAAAGGGACTATATGCATATTAATCCAAAATTTGCATTAGTTACAAATTCAAAATAACATAAATAAGAAAGAAAATAGGGTGAGTGCACCAGTGACTGACCAC
This sequence comes from Maratus michaelseni, assembly GCA_963931845.1. Classification (NCBI taxonomy): domain Eukaryota; kingdom Metazoa; phylum Arthropoda; class Arachnida; order Araneae; family Salticidae; genus Maratus; species Maratus michaelseni. Next base: position 93,692,071 of record OZ007594.1, on the reverse strand, counting down.
TAAGTAAACAAAAAATAAAAATGTAAATATGTTAATTTTGCTTGGTTTAATCAACCAATATTAACATTAGCAACCTGCAAGCAATCATCAACATTTCGTGTTCAGTCAATGACCGATTTATTATGTAAAATTTGAAATGTATTTTGCATTCATATTGCATTAATTATTTAACTAAAATAGTGATTAAAAATAGGGATATTTTTTTAAATATATTTTTATTTTAAAATATCAGAGAAATTACCTCATTTTTTAAATAATATAATTCCATATTATTATGAATTTTATAATTTTTAAATACTTTTAATAATAATTTATTAATTAATAATTTTTAAATACTTTTAATAATTTATTAATAGTTTTTAAATACTTTAATTTTAAAATTCAACTAACTCTTTCTAATTAAATATTAAATTCTTGTTTCACTTATGAATAGTGACCAAGTTCAACTTAACGTGAAATTACTTTCAATTCGGTTTATAGATATATATCACGCGATAAATACGCGATTCTTAGGCAGAATTGGCAGTAATTCTAGCACTTTTCAATAAACAAAACTATGCATTTAAACAAGCGATGCGGTGTTGTGAATCAAATTCATATCGAGAAACAAAGTTTAGCAAAACACGTGCACACTTCAAATGAAGTTCTATAAAAACAAATCCAATCGTAATCCTGCGCCATTAGTAAACAAAATGTCGTTATGATATTTCAATATTCATTTCATTTGTGATATTCCCATCACAGGTGCAATGAATGTATCAATCTAATTTCTAAAAGAAAAGTAAAAACTTGAATCACTTACCTTTCAAAGTATAATTTCTTTCGTCAAATAATAGATGACTTTCGTTGCGGTGATTCAAATTTCAGTCGCTGGTCGCTGCCATTGAATTGACGTCACGTGACGCCGCACACCTGACGTAGCGGGAGGGAGAAGAAAGAAGAGCTACTGAGCAGCGCACGCGCATCCTAACGATGTGTTTCAATCACAGTCAACCAAATTCAGTCCGTCCGACAATAATTTGGTTCTTTCAACTAATCCAGGAATATCATACAACCAAATAAACTAACCAAATTATTTAGATAATTCAACCAAACAGCTATGTTTGCCACAATTAAAAATTAGTTCCTACAACTAATGCATTCAACGATTCAACCAAAGAGCGTAACAAAAAAAATTTGGTTATCGCAACCAAACAGTTTTTTCTGTGCAGGGCGGTCGCTCTGCCAAGCCAAGCTTTAAAAAAAACGCCACACAAACAATGCCAAGAACTGGAATAAAGACCGCTAATGCTTATATACAGAAAGCAACTTCGCAATGTTAAATCGACAAAACATGCCAGATTAAAATATCAGATATCAAACAAACCAAGCGTCGTAGAAAAAAAAAAAAACGAAAACTAGAAGAATCTAAGGAAGAATTTCTTCAATTTAAGACCAAACTCATTTTCATAAGTGATTTATAAACAAAGATATAGCTTTTTTTAAAAAACGTCGAGTTACTTAAAATGATCACTATTTTCTTCGTCAAACTTTTTTTTTTCAAACAAGCTACAGGCGTTAATATTGGGCAGAATAAAAGAAGGATTGCATTTTTGGACAAGTAATTACGTAATCTATGTGCTTTTATAAAATTCAGTGTAAAAAAAAAATATTTTCTATCCTTAATTAGCAAAAAACTGTTAATTAACTTGGCGATTAAAAAATTATGCCAAAACAGAGATAAAAACCGCCAACGACCATTTACCATCTGTATTAAAATAGCACAAATCAGTTACAGGTTATAATATAACCACATCAAATTTCATCTGCAAGTCAGCCACTTTCTTCTGAAGATATTTTTAAAAAAAATAAAACTTCACAATTATAAGAACACATATTTTATCAAATAATTAAATATGACTGCAAACTGTGGCAGAAGATTGTTTCTAACATGAATAAGTATGAGAAATTGCCGGTTACGGGTATGGATCTGGGTAGCTCAGTCGCAGAGCGTCGGCATGGTACGCATAAGGTCCCAGGTTCGAGTCCAGGCCCAGGTCAATTTTTCACTCATGTTTGTTTAGTGTATTTAATTGTCTGATAAAATGCGTGTTCTTATAAATATTGTAAAATAAAGTAATAAGACGTAGTGTTTATGCTTTAAAAATATTTTAAATATATAATTTACGTTTTTAGAAAGATCTTTAAAAATAAATTAGTTTTTGAGGGAAGATGTACCTTCTAAAATGTATACATTAAGAGTTATCGCCATTTAAAATTTCTTTCCAAACGTAAACAAAAATTTTGAAATGAATTAAATGTGATTCATTTATTTCTAAAAATAAAAAAACACGGTAAAGGACAGGCATTTCGTTCGCAGGTATACCTTTCACGTCATCTACTATATATACGAGGCTAGCGAAAAAGAAAGGCTACCGCGGTGCTTTACGCGTATCTTTTTTTACAGACCGCGGGAATCACGTGAGGCTCGAATCCACCAATGCAGGTGTACGAAAAGAGCATCACGTCACTCTAGCGGTCTGTAAAAAAAGATAAGTGGAACGCACCGCGGTAGCCTGTCTTTTTCGTTAGCCTCGCTATATATATAAAACACAAACGGAAATTTCGATCCGTTCCTTTATAACTCGAGATCTGCTGAATGGAATTTGATGGAACTTGCTCTGTTCGAGAGATAATTTTTCAGGGAAGGTTTTAGTATGTAACACAACGTTCTACGTATATTAGCTATCGAATTATGATAGAAAGTTCTGTTATTTTGGCCGAAAAGGTTACCATTGCTAATTTTTTGGCGATCATTACTGTTGCAGAAAGAAATGAAAAGGCTATACATCTCGAAAAATAAAAGAAAAACTGTTACTAATTTTATTTAAAAAAAAAAAAGAAAGAAAGAAAGAAAGAAAAAAAGAGTTTTGATGAGAGAATATTATAAAACGAAAATATTTAATTTAAACATGATTAGAAATGTTCATAATGCTTAAAAAATTATTCAAGGGGCAAGATTTCTATTGAAACAAATTTGGCGATTTATCTTTTGTTTTTGGCGATTTTGATTTTACTTTTGAACCCAAACAATTTGATTTTAAGCCAAAAAGTGTCTTTTTTTGTTGCAGAAAGAATTGAAATGGCTATACATCTGGAAAAATAAAAGAAAAAACTGTTACTAATTTTATTTTTTTTAAAAAGAAAGAAAAGAAAAAAAAGAAAAACCGTTTTGATGAGAGATTTTAGGCCAAAAGGTGTTTTTTTTTCAAGTGTACGACTGCATTTTCGCAGTATTTTTTTTTTTGGTACTTTTTGGTTAGCCGGGCACCAGTGATATATATATATATACATGTATATATATACACACACATATATACACATATATCTACACAAATACATGTATATACATACATATATATATATACACTTATATGTATGAATATATATATATATATATATGTGTGTGTGTGTGTGTGTGTGTGTGTGTGTGTGTTTGTGTTCATATATCACTGGCGCCCGGCTAACCGAAAAGTACATTTTTTTATTCAAATACAAACTATATTAATGGCAATATACTTCTATTTACTTCTACATATATGAAATTTCGTTCCGGCTGCTTATAACTCGAGTTCTGCTGAATGCATTTTCGTAGAACTTAAACTAAGATAATTTTTAAGGGAAGGTTTTATTGTATAACATATCGTTCTACGTAGCTTAGATATATAATTATTCTGGGAAGTTCTATAATCAGATCAATCCGATTATGAAAGATTAGCCTTTTTAAAAGATTTTGCCGAATGTATTTCGATGGAACCTATACTGTTTAATAATTTTCTAGGGAACGTTTTATTATATAACGTTGCTTAGTTCTAGAATTATAGAGGGAAATTCGAAAATCGGGTGACCATTTTTTTTATCAAATATTAGCCTTTTCAATATTTGATTCCGATTATGAAAGATTAGCCTTCTAAAAAAGTTCTACTGAACGGATTTTGATGAGAATTGTATTGTTAGTTAGATGCTATTTCAGAAATGGTTTTAATGTACTATATATTGTTCTACGTTGCTTAGTCCAACAGTTATGTGTGAAGGTTATATAGTCAAGTGAACCCGATTCCGAAATATTAGCCTTTTTGATAGTTTTTACTGGGCGTATTTTTTGCGACTTGCATTGTTAAGTAGATAATTTGTAAAGATTGTTTTAGTATATTTTATATCGTTTTGTTGTTTTAGAATTATGTGGAAAAGTTCAATAATCAGATTATCAAAGATTAGCCTTTATAAAAACTTCTTCTGAATGGATTTTGTTAGTTAATTTGTTTGCATTGTTATTTCGATAATTTTTAGTGATGGTTTTAGTATATTGCATATAGTTTTATCATTCTTTAGCAAACCCTAACTGTAAATGACCAAATAAAAGAGTTGGTCCTTAACAGCTAAAATTTTGACTGCACATTAGAAAATATAATAGCGCGATCGCGTCATTTTTCAGTAATGTGGAAGGATATTCCACGTAAATATACAGATTGCTTTCAAATACAAGGTCAAATTAAACGATATCTTTCGTTTGATTCAGGGTTCATTTGTAGAAAACGACCAGTGCAGCGGGCGTAGCTTGCTAGTTTTCCTATAAATTAATGAAATCCAGTTGTTAAATTATTTTTGTTTTAGAAGTGAAGTTTCCATTTAAATTTATTGTAACAGTACAATGTTTAATTGAATAAAATATGGTAAATCTAAGAAATTGCTAAGAAATTCCAAACATGCACAGGGCAACGCAAAAAAATAAAATAATAATAAACAAAAAATAAAAAATAGATAAATAAATAAATAAATAAATAAAAATCAGCTTTCAGAAATTCTAAAAATTGTTCCGCTATTCATATTATGTATCTTCGGGGTCCATCCTCCCACTTTCAGCCCTCCCACCCAAAGGGGGCACTTTTCTAAATTTTGCCGACACCTCTCATGTGATATATCGTTGGAAAAGTCTGTGAACGCTTAATCATAATATGCAGGGTGGGGGGGGGGGTATTTTCTAAATTTTGCACATACCCCTCATGTGATACATCGTTGGAAAGGTCTGTGACCGCTTAATCCTATTATGCATCTCCGGTGTTCATCCCCCCTTTTGCCCCCCAAGCGCGATTAGCTTTCACCACCAGGGGACGCTTTCCTATATCTGTTCCTACGAGTCGGATCACGACGGGGTATGGCTCATTCGACTCGACATCAATAGAGCTTTCCGATTTTAGTTCGTTTTTTCACCACCAGGGGGCACTTTTCTATCTCTGGTTCTATGGGCTAGATCACGACGGGGTATAGCTCATTCGACTCGACATCTATAGCCTTAACGATTTCAGTGCCCGAGGTTCATACAGAACAGATTGCGCTACCTGGTGGTGGAAGATGGAACTTGAGCGTGCGCAGCACAACTGCTATACGGTGCCGAAGGTAGCGGGGACCCGTGTCGGAAGTTAGTTTGGTTAGAGGTTTATACAATTCGATGTGCAAATTAAGGGATTATCCGGTGCCGAAGGCAGCGGAGAACCAGGTCTGAGGTTCGTTCGGTTCGAGGTTTATCTTATTCGAAGTTTTACAAGATTCGAGGCCCCGATATAAATTAGGGGTCCGCTAGCGGGCGAAGCCAGCTAGTGCTAATAATAAAAGAGCGTGATATCACGTTTGATTTCAAATGCAGTGCTGACACGCTATGTACGTATTGCATTTTTATTCATTTCATCGATAAGTCAGTGATATTTTTTAACGGGGGATAACAAGTATTATAACAAGCCACATTTAGTATGTTGTTATTAGTTTAATTTAAAAATCTACTGGTATTTCTAGTTAACCTTTTAAACAATGACTGAAAGTAAAATGTAATTTTAAATTATTTCTCATGTTTAGATTATTTAAATTATGTTTATTCTGTTTAAAAAAAAAGAAATGATATCTACAAAAACAACTTTTCAAAAGTAAAAAAAAGCCAAGCGTAAAAAAAAAAAAAGTTGTGGCTAAAAAATGGTGTGATATCAAATTAATTTCCAAGCTATTATATTACTTTTTTAACTTTTTTCCATTAAATAAGTTATCATATATATAAGTCGAGTGCCTACGTATATGTTAATAGAAATCGTTTTCTCCTGTACTAAATACATCCTAACGAGTTTCTGAAAATTCAATTTTTTTCAAATTATGCATGATGGGCTTGGCGGTTATCTTTTCATATTTCTAAGCACCCGAATTTCTAAAGTAAAAGCGTAATAATTTTGCAATGTAATATGTTTATAACAATTTCGAACTTCAGATTTTAACTACGGACAGATAAATTAGATAAGACTGATATTTTGAGAAATTGATTTTTACTAGTTTGAAATTATTAATTACTGTAAAAAATAAATCATAAGATGAATCTTTAAGATAAGTCATCATTATCTTAAGACACAATTTTCAGATCATACAAATCTATAAATGAAACGCTTAAAATATTTGCTTAAATAACAATTTTGAACTTCGGATTTTAACTACGGATTTGGATGCTTAGAATTTTGTGAATAATATGCAAAGATGGCCGCCAAGCCCATCATGCATAATTTGAAAAAAATTGAATTTTCAGAAACTCGTTAGGATGTATTTAGTACAGGAGAAAACGATTTCTATTAACATATACGTAGGCACTCGACTTATATATATGATAACTTATTTAATGGAAAAAAGTTAAAAAAGTAATATAATAGCTTGGAAATTAATTTGATATCACACCATTTTTTAGCCACAACTTTTTTTTTTACGCTTGGCTTTTTTTTACTTTTGAAAAGTTGTTTTTGTAGATACACTATTCAGCACTACATTGTTCATGATAATATTATGTCTCAATCACACGACACGTAGAGTCACGAATTTATATCCTAAAGAAAATGAGAAATATTTTTTACTCATTAAATATGCGCATTACATGCTTAAATTTATATATCTCTACAATTTGAGCCTTTTTGAGCTATATGTTATAATTATTCCTTAGTTCTATGGCAAATGAAAACGTTTAAAAGATAAAAAAGGAATATCACCGAAGTTTTTTTTTTTTTTTAAATCATTACTTCCGCACACATTAAAAACTTTGTAAGTGACTATGCTGAAAAAATGCATAAATTTGATGGAGAAGAAGATTATTAGAAGACATGTCAGTAAGATACTATTAATTTAAGGGTGTGAAAAATATCCTTTTTGTTTTAATCTAAAACAAAAAGCTAATATATGACTGTTAAAAGAAAGTGAATAAAAACAGCAGATTTTCACCGCAAAAAAAAAAAAAAAAAAAAAAAAAACATTCTTAACGTTGGCATTTTTTTTTTCTCTCCAGTGGTTCTAAAGTATCACTTCTTGAATTACAAAAAGTAAATTTGAGTATATATGCCCTACCACATGCGCACTATTACCATGTGATTTATTAAAGAATTACATATTAAAAAAATTGTTTTTGAATGTATGTAAAAATTGATTAAAATATTAAACGAAATGTTTGTGCGTTTGGTATATTGATAGTTATTTCATAACTATATAAGTATCTGGATAAAGATCAAAATGTCTTTATGCAGCTAATTGGCGTATTTTCTTGGCGCTGCTTGGTGCAAATTTAATTCCATTGTTTTAATCTGTTTTTTTTCTAAGACGTTTATATAATAAAATTGAAAAATAAAATATTTATTCTTTTAATATTGCAACATACATTGCAAGATTACAGTGATGAATGAAAATAAATAGTACATATTTTATTTAAACCTGAAAATAAGGTATTTTTTGGTGTTTCAAGTATTTTTGTAGATTTTGTTATATGTTTATATTATACTAGCTGACCCGCCCGGCGTTGCCCGAGCCCGTGTAATAAACTGAAATCTTTTAAAAAACGAAACTCTGGCCAAGGTTTCCGATGGCTTCGACACCGTATACCGGGCACGCTCGCACGCTCCGGAAAATCTTTTATTTCCCCCTTCCGCCGCCAGGGGAGCAACCTCTTTCGGAAAGAATCTCTGAGACAGGTTAACGTTGCATACGGTACTATATAGTAGGCATGCGACAAAATCGAGCTGGTTTCGAGAAGATGGGAACATTATAAGCCGAGTTATTCAAATAAGGCACAGTTAGAGAAAATAATCATGAGTGAGGTGCCAGGTGAAGGGGATGTTCAAGTGTCCTTTAGAAAATGTCTAATTAAGAGGACTACGATGCATCTTTAAAAATTCGTTCGTTTGGTTAAGCTAGAAACTTAATTACAAATTTGGCTTAAACTATTATTCGGAAATAGTGGTAGCCTCTACTCATAAATTTAGTTTAATGTTATAAAGGGTGTCTATTAAGTTAATTATAATGTTTGGAATCACTTGCGTTCAAATCGGAAAGATAGTTGCTGAGATATGGAAAAGGTGGCATAGTTAGGTAAAAAACCTAGAAGCAGGTGTCGGGGGGGGAGAGGGGATGTTCAAGTGCCGTTCAGCAAATGACTAATTAGGACAACCACTATGCATCCTTAAAAATTCGTTTGTTTGGTTAAACTAGGAACTTAATTAGAAATTTGGCTTAAACTATTATTCAGAAATAGTGGTAACCGCTACTCATAAATTTACTTTAATGTTATAGAAGGTTACTATTGAGTTAAATATAATGATTGGAATCAGTTGCACAGAAATCGGAAATATAGTTGCGGAGATACGGAAACAGGGCATAGTTAGAGGAAAAACTTTGAAGGAGGGACCGGGGGGAGGGGGGGAGGGGGGAGGGGATGTTCAAGTTTCCTTCAGCAAATGACTAATTAGGAGGATCACTATGCATCTTAAAAAATTCGTTCGTTTGGTTAAGTTAGAAACTTAATTACAAATTTGGCTTAAACTATTATTCGGAAATAGTGGTAGCCTCCACTCATAAATTAAGTTTAATGTTATAAAGGGTGTCTATTAAGTTAATTATAATGTTTGGAATCACTTGCGTTCAAATCGGAAAGATAGTTGCTGAGATATGGAAACGGAGCATAGTTAGGTAAAAAACCTTGAAGGAGGGTTCGGGGGGGGGGGGGGGGAGGGAATGTCCATGTTCCGTTCAGCAAACGACTAATTAGGACAACCGCTATGTATCTTTAAAAATTCGTTCGCTTGGTTAAGCTAGGAACTTAATTAGAAATTTGGCTTAAACTATTATTCAGAAATAGTGGTAACCGCTACTCATAAATTTAGTTTAATGTTATAAAGGGTAACTATTAAGTTAATTATAATGTTTGGAATCACTTGTATTGAAATCGGAAAGATAGTTGCTGAAATATGGAAACGGGAAATAGTTAGAGAAAACTTTGAAGGAGGGCCCCGGAGGGGGGGGGGGGTGGCGAATGTTCAAGTGACTTTCAGCAAATAACTAATTAGGAGGATCACTATACATCTTTAAAGATTGATTAATTTGGTTAAGCTAGGGACTTATTTTGAAATTTGGCTTAGGCTATTATTCGGAAATACTGGTAATTGCTTTTTAGAAATACACCTTGAAGCAATGAATGCTGAGTTTTACGATAATTTAGGGAAAATGGAACTAAATGGAGAAGTTCGGAACATTATTACTGAGATATTACTGAGGAACTGAGATTTAAAAAGCGGTATTATGTATATAAAACAACAATTAAATCTACGGGTTAAAATTTTTAAATGTAATTAGACCCCTACCCCTCGCCATTCCCGCAAATATATAACAAATAATCTGTTAAATAGTTTTCTGTAATAGTAGTCTCTATCATAATAATATATGTCCTGTTTTAAAAAAACCTTAAACCCAGATAATTATAATGAAGAAAAACGTGCCTGTAAATGTCTTAAACAGGTGGCGTTTATGTAATTTGCCGTGAGTAGATGGCGCTGTATTAGCTTAGCTATATGCAGGTAACTGCAATCAATGTTGGCACTGTTTCGTTATAAGTCCTTATCTATGCATCGTTACTTTGATTTATTTAATGTGTTCTGAGAAGATATTCTACACAACCAACCAACCGATGAAAAAAAGCGTATTTTTAATGAGAGTTATTTGTGCATTTTAATTAATATTTCAGAAAGTAATTAAAATATTAAAATTCTGACGCAATGTTGCACCAGGAGAGGGTTTGGACTACCTAAATCTAAATTTCCATCCTTCTAGGTGGCCTAGATTTTCCTAGCCATCGCCCAGACACACAGACACACACACAGAGCGAAACTTTCTTTTATTAGTATAGATGTATAAGTATTTATAACACATTCATATAAAATTTGTACCTCAAATCGCTCTTGCTTGAAAAAAAAGGTATATTTCGTTTACACTATAACGTTTATTACATTATATTATAATACTATTTTTATTTTATATTCTTTTAGATATTTATATAAAATTATATTTAAATAATATCAACAAATACACTTTTTACTATCAATTTATATTAAGTAACTTTAATATTTTCACGAATGTAGCAGGAAACACTCTTAACCCTTATTGACCTCAAAGTTTAATATAACGTGATATATTCAGTTAAAAAACCTCTCTCTTTAAAAGAAGTTTTGATTCAAACCGAACATATCACACGTTTATTCCTATTGTGACATAATTGTAAATGTATGTTTTTCAGGAAATACAACTTCAGATTGTTTTCAGGAAAGTGTTGATGTCTGAAAAAAAAGATTATTATTTTAAGCTGATAGGTTTGGAATTTATTGGCTAGAAAGTAATACAACACCATATATGAAAAATCGTATCATCGCCCTAATTTGTCTATCTTAAATATACGAAAAAGTGTTATTAATTACATGTGCGGATGCATTTTTCTCTAAAGTTTGGCAAATTCCATTTCGGATTTGGTTACTGTAAACTGTTTTTAAATAATTATAAATCGGTGAGTACTGATAATATCAGATTAATTTGTTCTTTATAGCAAGGGGGGGGGGGAACTGGCTAGAGTTTTGATAGATCTGATAGTTCTCGTGCACTGTCTTTGTCCGAGTTTTTTGTATACATCATTTCAAAAAGTTTTTTATAATTTAAATATTTACCACAGGATAATTTTAAAAATATGTAAGCTTAGTCTTGAATGATGTATGGTGTTCATTTCAACCTTCATGATTAAAACAAAATCGCTAAGATACCGCCCCACAATCATATGAACTCATAAACAATGTTATAACCTTGAATATTTTCCTAAAGTATCAATGTACCTATTTGAACTACAAATTTTTACACTATTTTATTTCACTTAACTTTGAATTTGTATGTAAAGATGGTATTTTGTAATCGAATTTTCAATCTCTTTCTGATATGCTATAATTTAAAAAATTAAATACACAGTTCTATTTCCGATGATAGTACAACGTTTTAATATGTTTAGTATTTAATTCTATATTAATAAATCAATTTTAAGGCATTTTTCCTTTCACCCGCCCCAAGTGATAAACGGTCAAATATTTTACAGAGTTACAATTGTAAACAAACAGCAATGGATTCAATTATGCGCCGGACCACTCTCGCCAAAATATGTCAAATATCTGTGAAACTGCGACGATTAAATTTTAAACACTAGAAAGGGAAAAAAGTATAAATAAAACATAGCGTGTAATAATTAAAAATGATACGTTTTTATCAATTAATAGTTCCATATTAATTATATTATAATTGTTTGTTGAGAAATCAATTTAGAAATCCTAAAAATATAGTTTTTTTCCTTGATTGTCATAACTTAAAAAAGAAACAGAACGAAAATCATAATTTTCTTGAATAAATTAGCAATATCCCGAATTCTTTCAATATAATATTCACATAATTTGTTTCGCAGAATATTCGGATTTGGTATTAACGTCATATTCACGTATGTTTGCGGAATTGTTTTGAAATAATCATGAATCATGCTGTCATGAATTTAGGCATGATTTTCAAGATAACCATGGAATGCGTATAAAATAGAATTTAAAAGATAGAGTTTAAAGATATCTGTATTAGAGTTTAAATATGATATATCGAATAGAGTTTAAAGTTATCTGTGAATTGTGTAATTTTTTGGATAGTTTGGATCGAGTTTTTGGATAGAAAATTATAGGATTCATGTCATAAAATGAATCCTATAACTTTCTTAATACACAAGAAAGTAATCAGAAAAGAAAATCAAAATTAATCTCGCAAAATTTATTCAAAATTATAAATTATGTTTTATAAAATTACGCATTTCGGATTAAAGCTAGTTTTATACAATTAAAATTTTAATAATTTATTAACATTATTAATTTGCTAAACTAATTTATTTTCTATAATTGTGATTGTGTTTCATTTATGTATTAGGTGTAAAAAAATAAGACGCCATCCTTTTCCGAGAAAAAGAAAACTTTTTTTTAAAATTCAAAATGAAAGTTAAATAAATGCGCAATATTTTCTACTAGATGCTTCAACATTCATCCAGCTGTCAAGCAAGGAATTTTGCAATCGCAATGCAATAAATCCGTCTGTTATGAAGCACAGAATGACTCCGGCTAATGTGGATTTTTGCATCTGATCCGTATATTTCAAAATTGATTCAACGAAAGAAACGGTAATCTCAAGTGAAGCAGCAGCTTCTGGTGAATACTGCATCTGGGACAACACATCAGAACTAAGTGATTCTAAACTTTAATTGATGTATCTTACAACAAATGGACGAGCATTTGTCGAGATTGAAAACAACCTTGTTCTGCCTTTGGCCTTGATCTGGTTGTTTTTCTTCAATTACTCGTACAAACTGATTATTTGTTACTTCTAGCTTTTGCGATTAATTGGCTGACGCGGTTAGTATAGTGCGCGGTTATTATTAGTAAACAACATTCTTTATCCCTACCAGATACACAATATAAACTTATTGTCATGAATGTTCTCTTTCGGCACTGATGGGCTGGATTATCTTGTCGCACATTTGCTTTGAGTCATTTGGGATTGGTATAATGAATACATTTTCCATTCTTCAATAAGAATTCATTTCAGGAATTCGTTTCATTTTTCTCCTTAAAACAGCAGTTCATACATGGTTCTGGAACATTCCATATTCATATGGGACTCAATTTTTTACATTTTTATACATGCTCAATGCATTTACAAATTGCAAAGTGCATGGAAAGGTAATAAAGAAGCATTTTGCAGCATGTTTACTAGCGAAGCCAATTTAGATTGAGTTTGGCTGGAGTTCTTCAGGATGGAGTCATATTCATTTACCTAATATACATTTTTGTCGCACAGTTCGTCCATTCAGCCTATTTTCAGTATACACTAAAATGCACAAAACGATCGAAACTGTTGGTGATGGATTATTTACTTGAATTCGTCTTTCATATTTTGTTCCTGTGTCATTTGTCAAGTCATTGTATTTTAGAATAGAAAGTTGTGTTTTAAACAAAATCAAAATATATCGGTCACCATATGACACATTTGTCTTTGTAATAAATATTTGTAAAACGCTCAATCATTTAGCATTTCGGTCGAGTTTGATTTTATTGTTTGGATTGCAAGCGCGATCACAGATATATTAGGCCGCAGAAAAAATATGTTTTCACGGATAGATAGATTTAATTTTATTAAAAATTTCTATTTCAAAGCATCAAAGTCAACATTCAAAATGTAATAAAGCTCAGGGACTTTATTTATTGATATTTTTCTGTATGTATGAGCTATACAGTTATTAATACCGCTTTTGTTCAAAAGACAGCATTATATGCATAATTATTGTATAGCTCGAAGTTTTGATAATACAGAAAATAAGTTAAAATATGACAGTTTATGAAGGATTACTTGGGAAACTGATTATTCGGTTGTATTATTGCAGATCATAAATTGTACTAATAAGAGAAAGGTATGCACATTAGACTGTACAAATCAACGTAGTTTCGTAAAATGCGAGAAATTATAATGAGCTTTATGACATTTTACATACCATTGAAATAAAAGTTTTCTTTTTACTATGGATATGTATGGTTGTTTTTCGATCTTATCTGTTATGATTATTATCAATTGTCTTGCATTTCAGTTAACACATCTACATTGTAAGAGTATGACATGCGTCTCCTCGTGCAAAAAAATTGAGCCGTTCTAATGAAATGTTAAAAAAAGCCTTTCAAGATTTTGTTGACAAATAATATTATAAAACACGATTACTGAGTATTTCGTATCTGCAGCCAAATTTACTATTTAACATTTCTGTAATCGTCTAAAAGAGACAATCAGCTATCTTGATGGGTCTAGCAAATTTATGAATTGAATAGTTAAATTAATATTTGAATTTAAATTTAAAGTTTTTCTTTATGAATTATCCGGTGTCAAGTTTTAGAATTTCTTTAGAGTATTAAAAAAAAAACAAATACCTGATTTCATTTTACTGATATCCACTGCTAAGTTTCTAGTCTGTCTCTTATTTAAATTCAACATATGTTGTCAGCAAATTTCTTTTGCATTTTCAACAAAAACAATCGATTATAAAGCAAGTCTTCGAGACACCATTCTGTATAATTAAAAGTGTGTTTCATAAAAGTTTCAAATATCTAACACCGACTGTGTGAAGGTTTTCTTGCATTTTCATAACAATTCCCCTAAAACTGAGTTTAATTTGAATTGTTCGTCATGTATTGCGTTAAAGTATTTTTTATATCTTTACATTTAAAATAATCTTGAACAAATCTAAAACAATTGAAAACTTTTGTTACAAATATTTTTCACTAGCGCCAATTTAAGTTGTTTTTTGGTAAACGAAAAATCTGGGCCAGTCGCTTAGAGGAGAGAGCCGTCTGAAACAATTGTTAAAATTCATAGGACATTTTAAAAAATCCCTGACGGCTTGGCCTACAGGCACAGGTCTATTTCGAAGATGCAGACCGTGGGGCGCCGGTTTGCTGGGAATTGCGGAAGAAATGACCTTTCTGCCATGATACGGCAGATGGGAACCGCCCACTTTGAAACCTGACTTGATTGCAGGCGGAGCCGGCAGGGATATTTTTGTTTTTAATTTTGTTTTGCTATAAGGGTTGGTCCTATAAAAAACTTGTCAATATGAAAGTTGTAGATAATATTAAGAGGATTAATAATAAATTTAAGCGGATTTGATATCTTATGAATTGACGAAGTTACGATTTTTTCCTTCTAATCCCCCCCCCTTTCCCCCCGCCTTTGGAGCCATTTTTAATGATATAAAAAATCTGTCCTACATAAATTTACGGCCCTTTTCCTAGAAGTAATAATAACTTTAAACGGATTCGATACGTATCATAATTAAGAAATTATGAGGTTTTTTTCTGTTTTCACAAAAAGTCCCGCCCCCATTCCCCTCCCCCTTGGTTCTATTTTGCCCATTAACGAACTTGACCCAGATTTTATGCCCCTTGATTTTATGTATCCGTTTGGAAGAGATTTATGCAGAATTTTTCCAGTTATCGTGTCCATAAAAAAGTGACATAGATAGATAGATAGATAGATAAAGTTTTGAACTGAGGGTGGTTTTGGGTTCTGAGAGTCATAATCGGCGTAGATCTGCAAAAAATTTTGAAAAATTCCAACTTAGGTGAGAATGTAATAGGTAGTATTTCTTATGAAATCTACCTAAAACAGGAATTACAGAATTATTTTTTCTTTTTAAATGATATTATGAAATTATAGAATAGAGTAGACGTTTCGGGTAATAGACAAGCCTTTCTTTAGTATAACTATCACTCGAGAATTCCTCTCGGATACTTTTTTGTCTAGGCTAATTGTTCTCGAGTGACAGCCGTTCTGATGAGGCTCTTGTTTAATACAAGAAACATCCTCTTTACTGTATTTTTTTACGATTCATTAAATGTTTATAAATATAATTCATTAAACACGCAAACATCGACCGAAGCTTTCTTTTTAGATGTTAGTTATACAAACCATTTCCTGAGTCATTCCTTTTTATTGCGATAAAAATAACAATAAATATTTAAAAAATGTTAACAGGCGTTTGGAAATATTTCTTAAAATTAATTTATTCAATTACATTGTTCAATCTGATAATTTAAATGAAATAGTATAAATGTTAAAATTGTTTAAAATTGTAATTTTGGCTCAGCCACATAACTTGTAAAACAGATAAAACAAATAGTTTAGCTTAATAAAATGTACATTTTTCTATTATATGATATGCATTACACTATATAGTTTATATTATGTGTATTAATTATTATAATGATATAACATGTTGGATAAACTATTTGATGCAACGAGTGACGACCGCAAAAAATAGGAATGCATGGTCCTCGTACGTTTAACAAATGTAACAGTGTTGGTGCACAAAGCAATAGGGTAATTTACACCAGGAACAACGGATAAATAAATAGTGACTGTCAAAGGTTAACACGCTGTATAACTAGATAAAGTACTTGCACTGAAAATAATAACAGTGTGATATGACAATGATTCATAATCTTCAAGATAACAATGTAGTATTTAATGTAGTGCTATAAATATTAGGTTTTTCTACAACGTTGTAACGAAAACTGGTTGTGAATGAATGAATGTAGCTTGATAATTTCGTTCGAGTTATGCAGTTGCACCATAAGTCCTTTCACATTTTAAAAATCCATAAAAACTTAATATACTTTGTATATTTTTAACGATCTGCAATTTGCAAAATAAGACTTTTCACAGCGTCGGATGTTTTGTAGTAAAAAATAAAAATAGTTCAAAGTTTTTAGAACTTTTTTTATTAAAAATTTTATACCATTTGCTAAGGTGTATCGTGCAAACTCCACTCCGATACAAAAATTTGAAAAACGTTTGAGTTTTTAAAATGCAAACAGACCTATGGAACTCTTTAAATCACTTTGATTTTTTAATTTTCATTTTAATTTCATTGGTTTATTTATTTATTTATTTGCCACGAGCGATTCTTTTTTTTTTTTTTTTTCAAGTCTCTTTATCTAAACTGCACTCCAATACGACAAATTATTAAGCTTGCATAAAGTATATATATATATTAATTTGAGCTTAGTTTTGAATCTTTTTGACTTATTTATTTGTTCTATTACCTCGAAATACCCGACTCCGATAGGATAATTTATTTATTTCTGTTAATGAATTTTTATAATGTGAATGTACTTATAAACACTCTTTACATTTGTGCAGTGAAACAGTGAACTATTGCTTATCTCCGAAAGTACTTTTTATAAACATGGAAAAAAATGCTAATGGCAGTTTTATGCATTCGGAAGGCATGCTGACAATGAGGGATATTTCTTCCTTCAAACGTGCTTTTGTATGGCATTTTTAAATCCCAGTATCTCTGCCACAAACAAACGATTACAGATGTAATTTGATGGAGGTGTACATCTTGGTACACTTTAATTACCTGCAAAATTTGGGTAAAATCCAGAATGTAGCACTCCGTGAGTGTTCCTTTTGAGATTCCTAGTTAGCATAAAATTGACAAATTGCTGAACATTCCTGCTCCATCATTTTGATCACTGAAAGGGAAATCAAATGTTTAAAATATATTGAAGGACTAATCTTGTGACAGAGAGATTTGCTGCTCAGATAATAAAAGTCCACTTTAGTGAATCATTCGAATACAAATGTCAAGTTTTCATATCAAACGTCATGTGCATCATTGAATGGCTCGATACTTTCAAATCCTTTAATATTTTGATGTTATGAAAGAGTTGGCAGAACTGCAAATGTATCTTAGCAAGTCAAGTTTCTTAGCTTCAGGACAACGCGATTCTTATGTAATTAAAAATACTCTTTATACTTTACTGTACATCTCTTTATAAAAATATCGTCAGTTCTTTGGATGGACCGATGGCTGTCATACAAACTCTTAAAATCTTGAAATTTAAATTATTTCCCAGACATTAATTTCCTTGTAATTTTAATGACATTTTTGTATTTGTGGAAACTAAGTTACTCCATTTTTGTGGATAAAAAGGGAAAAAGGGTTACGTTATAGGGTTGCTTTTTTTCATTAAAATGGAAAATTTGTTTTGTTTTTCATTTTAATACATGGGAGAAAAAAGTACCTTCATTAAACTACATTTTTTAAAGTAAATTCTAAGAAATGAAAAAATATTTTACCTATTCAATCTTCATGGATTGGTTTATTCTAAAATAGAAAAAAAAAAGTATTTCGTCGGTAAATTCTCACCAAGAAATCATTACATAGTAGATTTTTTTTTTATTATTATTCAATCAAGAATATTAAACAAAAACAAGTTTAAGCTCTTTGCATTTAGCTAGAGAATTATTGTCCTACATTTAGAATAAATAAATTTAAAGAAGAAACACTGCTTCTCAACTATTTACTTCTTAAAAATGGTGATTGAAACTTTTCATAAGACCACTGATTGCGGAATGATTGAACAAGAAAAACGAAATTTTTGTAAGCATTTATTTTAATTCATAGATATTTTTTAAAGTAATATGTCGGCAAAATGACTTCATTTGTAATTCACCAGCTGTGAAATTAGTAGTCAAATATTGAAACAACGCGACGCTTTTTAGAACTGAAGAATTGACAGTGTGCATTTTTATCGAATAAACTTTTAACCTACATTGTAAATATGATTAATTACTTGAAATTATTAAAACTAATATTGTAGATTTTGCTCTAAAGGTATAGTAAAAAGTTAGATTTCAGTCTTCACCCTTTCCAAAGAATCGAAAGATATGAAACAATTTAAATGCAACGCAACGGTTTCTATCGCCAGCTAGTTTAAAATTAAAATATTTTGGATAATCGTGGTGTCCTTATTTTAAGGCTGTTCTCAACTAACCTGCTTAACAACTTGAAACTTTCTGACACGATTTCAGACTCATTTTTAAACGCAAAGGCATAAAATTGGCACGTCTGACTATTGAAGCGATTTAGAATCGAAGTGAGTTTTCCCTTTTTGATAATTAAATTACTTATTGAGTTATAAGCGATACGTGCCACGTGACGACCTGTTTTTCCCATTGTTTGTGACGCCACGGCGAGAATTCCGTTCGAATGCCGATTTTGACAATATTTTCTGAAAGATCTTCTGCCGTTACCAAAAAATGGAAAACGTCTTTTGATTACAAAGTTTCTGAATTAGAATACCTGCCAATTGCATGTGTTTCTGAACAAAAATTAATTTAAAAATATGTCTTAAAGTTGCCAGTTTGGATTTAAGAACAGCCTTAATAACGAAGATGTCTATTTTTCTACTTTTTGTCTTAAATGAAAGTGTCTGTGTGACAGTTTTAGATTTTGTCCTAGTATGTAATAATTTTAATTGTGTACACTAGATAATTGCAGTTAACCTTCTTCCAAGTGTTTTTGAAAATATGCCATAATGATTGAGAAGTTAGACCTTTTTTGACGTAGTTTTATTTTAAATGTGAAGTTCTTTATATAAAATAGTAAAATCACCCGTAACTTCTTTCCTCATTCCCTTTTGAGTAGCAAATAAAATTTTTATTTGTTATAATTGATATTAAATTGTGACATTTAATATAAATTACCTTGGTGGCTTATTTAAATTCTTCGCATTAACTTCTTCCTACTTAACATCTTCCCATGTCAGAAAAGAAGGTAAGATTGATAAACGGAAATAACCTTTTATTATGTTTGTTTTCACACCTTCATTTATCAAATTACATGGTAAACAAACCCGAAATTACATAAACAAACCCGAAATTAAATAAAATTAGGTTTCACGTTAGTATATTGAAGGTTTATCAATCACAGTTTAACTGCAACATAAAGTTTTTAAAAATGTACAAATTTTGAAATATAATATCATACCGTCTTTTCGCACACACGTGCATTTGCATATATATATGTGTGTGTGTGTGTGTGTGCATGCACTATTTTTCTTTTCCGCAAAAGGACCAAAAGTAAAATTTTGTTGGAAACAAAAAAGATGGTACACCATTTATCATTTGAAAGCGGAAATACCGGTTGTGACCACTTCGAAAATGGAGTCTTTTGTTAAAGAAGTAAAGATCTCACATTAAATTTCTAAGTTTTATTAGTACAGTACAAATCTGTCACCTAAGAAATACTCCACATGTGTAGGACTGATAAAACTGTATCGAAATGGATTTCTGCTAAAGCATGTAATAAAGGAGATAATTATGTAATTATATAAACCTATGCACTATTTAGATTACGAGTTTTCACTTCTGCATCGATTTACCAGCACATTTCATTGTAACACTTTTCTTCTTCTATATCTTAAGCTGTTTTTGAAAACAGCATGATTACATGATTAATCTATACTATTTACCGCATGGTTTAAATATTTTTACTTTATAATAAACTAGCTGTTACCCTTGACTTCGTTCACGAAACATTAAAAGAAGAATAAATACATTAATTAAGCAAAATATTTTACTCCCAATAATTAAAACGTTAATAATTAACTAACTATTTATCACATTTCATAGGAGACAATACGGTATTTTTTATAATAGGGACCTTGACATAAGTCATTCTTAAAAAAGTGAAATTTTGTGCCAAATAATCGCGAAAATGAAATTGCAACCAATGCAAAAAGGAGGGCCAAATAAAATCGTGGAAATAGACGAATTGGGTAAAAACAAATGTCAATTTTACTTGACAAACAATTTTACTTTTAACGCCTTTGAGAAACGTTTTAACAGCCATCCTTCAACAAAAAAAAAAACATTAATTAGAAATAGTATATGCTTTTTCTTTAAATTCAATTCTGCCTCCTTGGTTTAATATATAGTTAAAAGAAATATTGTTTTCTAAATGACAGTATATTGGCAGGCAATTTTTGTTCTCCAGAATAAATTGATTCATGCAGTTTGAATATGTGAAAATATATTTGTATTTTTCGGATAATTTACTGAAATCAAGATTTTGTTTTCACCATCTATTCAAAGTGAAAATAAATTCTGTTTTTCAGTTTTAATGAGAAAATGGTGTAAAAAATATACTGATATGTTTTATTTCTCATTTTTTATACACAAATATGGAGTAAGTTACTTTCCGTTTTTAGAGAAACTTCGTTAAAAAAAATGACATTTAATTTATTTTTTTTAATTCTGAGAGTTTGTGGGACATCCTCGGATCAATTATAACGTGTATTCGCTAAACCGGTAGTAAACTAACAGGTAGTAAATCACGTTGCGTTCGATAGTCTAGGAGTAGTTGCGAAATACGAACACACGATCAGATTTTAATATAATAGATTCGTGTTCATTTTCCTTTTCTTAAAATTATGATGTGATTTTTAGCAGAAAACTCGTATACTCATGCGGAACGAAATAACGGATACTCATGCTTAATAATCAGTATAGATAACAAAACATTTAAATTTTTCGTTATAAATAATGCGTGAAACTCATCTACTTTCTATACTTATTGATCTTTGTATTATTAATGTAAGGAATTGATTCACACTCATTTTAAAACATATTAGAAAATTTCCGTTTTATTTCAAATATGACGTCTGCTTTTTCCCCAGAGAAATCCCTTTTTAATGACATAATTCTTGTTAATTTTCTTTTCCAGGCAATTTCAATACTGGCATAGAGAAAATTATGTTACTTTAACGAAATAATATTAAATCTTTAGGTTTTATCAACAAAAATGGAACTATTAACATTCGTCATTTTTTTAAGGTAATCGAGTTATTTCTTTTAGTTTTAAGAATGAAAAATCGCTATTTCTCGCTATCCATGACATCATTTACGACATGTTTAATTTTGCGGAGCATATTATTGACATTTGCTAACCATTTTCTTCTGAAACTTCTTTTTACTTTTCTAAAATTTAAATAAAAAATACGATATAGTTATATTAGCCGTGCGCAGACGGTAAAAAAAAGAAAAAAAGTGAAGAAACAAACCAAGATCATTTTATTTCACCAATCAAAGCATATCCGCTTTATTTTCTATAAATGACGTCATATTCGCCTGTTTCCTATGGTTACGCATATTGAAACCTTGTATTATTATCAAAAACTAAAAAAAGTACGTTTTATTTCTAATAATATTATATAATCTTCTTCTTAATTCTTTATTTTTTTTATTTCATTTTCATTTTTCCCGTGAAATGTTTTCAATTGAAACTAAATTGTTGAGTAAAAATTATTATTCCGGGTTTTGAATTAGTTTTGGCAACGATAAAGTATTAGCAACGGTAAAGTAATTTAACCATTTTAAAATGCTATACGAAAAAATGTCCATTTATTCTCAATGAAAATAACGAAATTTTGAAATATTAAGAAAACTATTTGAATAAAATAAACAAAAACCAGCCTATGTGCACATGAGGGTTATAATCAGCCTATATGCAAAGATACAGGATCATTAAATGCTCCATTTTGACACTGGCTTCAGCCTAACATTTGCACACAATCAGATTTATAATATTATTAGGATATAAATATTACTTTAAAATATTTCCGGTTTCAAATATTTACAAAATTTATATTAGTGCTTTCAGAACAATCAGATGCAAAATTTTATGTATTTCAGTAAGGCAATAAAAGAATTGTTTTTAAATATAATATGAAAAATATTCTACACGTGTCAAGTAAGTGAAAAGGCTTCGCAATAATATTTTACACTCGAGTCTTTGGTATTGAACTCCACTCAAAACGTAGCATGTAAATTGCTTATAAACAAAAAAAATAATATTTATACAATAGGTAATTTCATGTTATTTCGACAATTCGAGCGACTGGCTAAAGAAATTTCAATTAAACTTCTGTGATTTGAATAAAACAGAAACAGAAACTCTGTTTTAAATATAACCATCAATTTTTGTCATAGTTGTAATGTCAAATTAAGTTTTAAGCTTCTATTACTGAATTTACAGCAACAATTTTCAAGGACTGTGTGTGTTTAGTAATAAAAAATATCAAAATGGTGTCTATAACTTCGGGTCTAAATAATTTAATTTATTTTATTTGTATAGAAATCTTTATAATATTGTGTGTGGCTTATTTTGTGACCAGAGTCTTCCTACTTTTTAAAATTGAACTTATCTTTTAAATGTCCAATGGAGACATCAAAATTTTATTATATAATTATAAAATTATATATATATATTTGTGTTTTTCATGTTACAAAATGTGGAAAAGCAAATTCACATGAATTTTGAATAAGTGGGCGAGATATAAATTAACAAAAATAAACAAATCAGTGTTATAGAAAAACGTATGTTGTTTATACATGTATATATATAATATTTATAATCAACATCCCTTTGTTTAAGCACGTACAAAACGCACATCGATGTAAGAGGTATCAAACGAAATGTTTTCGAACAGGTTTTTGACATAGTAGTCTTACATTTCATTAAAACATATTGTATAATAAAAAAAATTGCGTTATATTTAAAATTAATGAAGACAATAACGTTATCGGCAAATCCACGTAGAGTTCCACTGGTAAATTATGTTTTTCGATCATCTAATCTCCACATGAGGCTATTAAAGTAAGTCATAAGCAAATTAGTTTGAAAACTTCTTAAGGCTAACTTTTATTTTGACTGTCATCTCGAACGCATTCAGATTTCATGTGTGACTTCAAAAGTTTTTAATGTTTTAATAACGTATGACAGTAAAAAGTGTTTTCATAACTGAAATTTCCACTGCATTTCTTCACTTTTATACAATGAATAACGTTTTGAAACATGGTAAAATAAAATATCTATAACTCATCCTAAATTTTATAACTGCAATACAATGTGTTAACCCTCTGACTCTTTATCCTGCGATTTCCAGGGACATTTGCAGAAAATATTATATAATATACAATTTTTGATCTTGACAATAATAGATACTGGTTACGTTTCGCAGTAAATAGCCCAACTGGTGGTGCTGCTATGCTACGTTTTTCATGATTTTCATGATAGCAATATCTCACGAACTAATGCACAGATTTTCATGAAACTTTAGATTCGGTTAGACGTTTACTTAAATTGTTGTTGATTATGTTTAAGTCTAAATCTCTCAAAAGGTGGCGCTGCTATGTTGCATTTATACAGGATTTACACGATTTTAGCGGTAGGTAGTTTTTAGCGTATCTCAAGAACTAATGCACCGAATTTAATAAAACTTTAAATTCAGTTAGACCTTGATATAGATTGGTGCTAATTCGTTGTTGGTGTATATGAAACCTGTATGACATAAAATAAAATTTTGGGATTGGTACATCCGACTAGTTTATTGTTATTTTTCTCTGAAAGATCAATTCATAGATTTAGCCATTGACAAATCTGCTCTAAAAATTGTTAAAATTGTTTAGGATTTTGCAATCGCGAATTCCCTCTTAAGGGGGTTCGAGGCACAAAAATCTTCAAATTTTTTGAAATATATGTTATTGTATTACAGAATTTTCTGTTTTTTCCCTCTTAAAATGACGCTTAAATCATGTTTCTATTTTAATTGTAGCAGGCTATAATAATTTTTTGCTTTCGCATTTTCTGCACGTCATGTTTTTTCAACAATTCTCGTGTTTAAATTGCTAGTCAAGAGCCGTTCAAAATAAATGGTTCAAACTTAGAACATGTACTTTTTCAATTATTTTACTTTATTTTCGATTCAGAAAATTTGACAAAAAATATTTACTTTTGAAAATATGATATTTAAATGTAAGTTACATCATTTTTTAAATTTTTTAATTTATATATTTTTTTAATTAATATTTGAAAAATGCTGAATCTTAAATTATACTTATATATTTTTGTTTAATTAAGTGAAATTATTTATTTTTTAATTTGACGAAAATATTTCGAGTTATAACATCTTTAAATTACCCCCCCCCCCACACACCCCTTAAAAAAATAATAATATATATTTTTTAAAGTTTATGAGAAGTTTTATAATTTGATTTTATTTAGAAATTATATGGTTAACCATGACAAAAAAACTCAAAATACTAATTCAAGAAAAAAATATATATATATATTTTTTTATGTGTCTCTGACCCCGTTGTTATTGTTGCTGTCGTATCAGAGAAAATGCCATGGCACTTCTCTGAAAGAAGGTATGCCAGAGCCTCAAGAGATTGATTTTATTTAGAAATTATATGGTTAACCATGACAAAAAAACTCAAAATACTAATTCAAGAAAAAAAAAAAAATATATATATTTTAATGTGTCTCTGACCCCGTTGTTATTGTTGCTGTCGTATCAGAGAAAATGCCATGGCACTTCTCTGAAAAAAGGTATGCCAGAGCCTCAAGAGAGGTTGGACGTCTAGAGCTGGTCTCCTAATTTTGAACCAATTTCAGATGAGATACCTGCACCTGGATTGGTACCCCCAGAGATATCGTTTTCAAACTTGGAGGACATTGGATCACGAACAGATTTTACGTGCACCAGTTCTCATTAACGTACTCGGTCCCACAACAACCGCAGTAGAGAGGTTGTCACCCTCCCAACATTGACCATGGTCGATGCTACTTTACTTTCGGTGAACTTGACGGGAAACGAGCTTAATCGTCTGCGCCATTGCGGGTCCCCGACCTGGTTAATTGCGGAAACGTCGATCGCGGCTTACTGAGGAGATCCAAAAAGCTTTTGGTTTACGTTTTTTACATCAAAAATCATCCAATTAACTTGTAAGAAGGTAGGTATATTGGTAACGTAACCGGGTTTTTACCGTAATTTTTTGGGGTTTTGGTTGAATCGTTCGAAAAATATAAGATATTTCTTTTCATTTGATAAAGCTTTTCAATGGGAATTCAGACTAATTTAAAATTTCAATATTCGCTGAAAAAAAAATTACACGTTCTAATAGCTGACGACTTAAACGTTAAATTATGATGCTAAATTTAAGGAATAGAGATCTTAAATTAAATTGATCGCTTTCAAAATTTGTTAATAAATTTATAAGAAATTCAAAATTAATTGTAAAACATTTTGAGAAATTTAAATACATGTTTTCAAAAAATATAAAACATGTTATTTTCTCATTTTTTGCGAATTTTGTAATGCATTTCTTTTTATTTTTCACGTTCATTTAATATTTCGGTTGATTTTAGTATACTTTTTCAATTGAAATAGGAGAGGTTACAGTGGTGGTCAAAATTATAAGATCAAGGCAAAAAACGCCAAACCTTGGTTACACTTGGCCGGAAAATTATGCAACTTCAATCGTTGGAAAACAGTGAAAAATGAGAAATATATTTATAAGTTTTTATGGGAATACGTGGAAAATTCTTATCCATAAAATGTTTTATGGATTTATACAGCCATGTGATATGGACAAAATTATAAGAACAACTGTATTTGTGTGTTGTAAAAAGTAAAATTTGCATTTTTTTGTGCTACACACGGAACTACCAGTCGATATAAATGCGTAGTAAGTGTAGATATTTATAGTCTGTTTTTTAGTCATGTTGCTAGGTACAAAGCTTTTGGAGTTTGAGAATGGAAAAGTAGATGCATTTAAAAGTTCAGGCATTCTGTACGTCACATTGCGACAAAGCTTAATATAACAATAACAGTTATTTGTAATTATCTTAAAAATCCGGTAATTATGGACGTCAAATACATTGAGGTAGGCCATCTTATGTTTCTGTACGGAAGAAAATAATGATAAATAAGGCGAGTTTGCTCCAAAAAACAAACGGCAACATAAATAAAACGTGAATTGAACTTAGAATGCAGTGTTCGAACTGTTTGACTTGTTTTACAAAAATTAAAAAAGGTTCTCTAGGGTAAACATATGTCACGACCGCCTCTTAGAAAAATTCATAAGAGACTCAGGGTGTAGTTTGACAAAAAATGCATTACTATGGGGAAAAAGTGGGATGATGTTGTCTTTTCAGATGAGAAAAAATTTATTTTGAATGGACCAGATGGTTTTTGCTACTTCTGGTATGATCTCCATAAATTTTCTCAAAGTGTGCATTTGGATGGGGCTCAGTAATGGTCTGGGGAGGTTTCGCAACTAGTGGAAATACTCCAATAGTTTTTGTGCAGGGAGTACGAATTCTGAGAGTTATCTTGACGTATTGGATGATAATCTTTTATTAGAAGCACAGTTAATAACGAGTAGAGACTATTTCTGCCAGCAGAACAATGCCTCAGTACATGTTTCCCAAACCTCAAAATCATGGATTGATGCTATTTTCGTGAAACTACTTGATTGGTCGGCCAGAAGCCCTGATCTTAATCAAATGGAAAATCTGTGGGGTATTCTGCCACACGAAATATACAAAAATGGTAAACAATATGAAAACAAGCAAGTGTTCATGTCCTCCATCGAAAACGCCTGGTCGAATGTTTCCAAGAACGTCCTGAAGGAATAATCAAACTCCATGACGTCAAGACTGATAAAAGTGATTGAGAAGAAGGGGATATTATTAATTATTAGTGTGTTTCTGGCAAAAACTTTCATTGTCCTTATAATTTTGTCCAATTTTTACAATGGCGTATTTTGTTAATTATGGCAAAACATTCACATTTTGCATTTTCCAATGTTTTGCATTCTACAATGATTTCTAGCATAAAAAAGCATTTTATGTATAAATTTCACTTTATTTAGTTCAGAAATAATTTTTTTCTGTGCAATTTTCAATTGTTCTTATAAATCTGACCACCACTGTACATTTGGATGAATACTGTCTTTTAAATACTATAGAATGATGATCGAAACTGTTTTTTTTCAAACGAAACTTATGAAAACGTTGCACGTGTAATTTAGATATAAGTTTCGGAAAAGGAGTTTACAATTGTAGAAATATATTTGTTACTCGGGTTTTTATCCAATTTCATCAACAGATGCTAATGTTTCGTGGCTGAAATATAAGCATTCTTTTAAGTAAAGGACAAGATCTCCTGTATTTGGAGATGGTTAATCTAATGTAATTACAGTAGTAAACGCAACTATACATATACACAAATCGTGAAATAGCACAATTACTGGAAATTGAGAACATAAAATTAAAGTGTACAAGGGGGTTCATAGGGGCAGAGCTCCCTAGATGAAATGTGCCTTTCATTCTGAAAAATCTCAAGAATAAGCAGTTCACATGAATATTACAACATAAAACGTGTTTAATATGACACTTCTGAATTTTCCGAAAATTTCAAAATATCTTATTCGAAAAATTTTGTAAATATAAAAAAAGTAAATTGTGGATTGTAAAATAATGAATATGATGGGATTAATAAACAATAACTTATAAAGCTGACGTTGAGGCTCCCGATTTGCAGATTTTCTAGTATAATGCATTTTGGAAGTAAGCTCTTCATTGCACATAAAAAAATTACAAAACTATTTTCAATACAAATTAATTTAGAAACATCCAAGAATATATAATTATTTCTGTACGTATGAAAATGTATTTATGCAGTTAGTTCTGTGAATGCATATGCTTAAATTGATAAAAGAAAATCAGTTATTCATTATTTACCATTAAAATTCAGTTTTATACAGTAATTTATTTATCAATATAATGCATCAAACGAAAAAAAAATAAATATTATAATCTGTGGATATCGATATTGCAAGCAAGGGTATTGTTAACAGAGAATCTTCTAATTACTCTTTCAATTTTATTGATTCATGTGTAGTTCTATGTTGTTAATCACTATTTGTTAACAGAATGCGTTATTGAAGTATTTCAAATGTATTTTAGAGAAATCATTTCTTGATTAAAAAAACAACGATATCCGAAAACATTATAGTAAGTGTCTTAAAGAAAACAGATTATTTTAATTACTGCACATTCGTTAATTAATATCTGTAAATTTCGTATTAATTTTGCTTTCCTGATATAGACTGATTTTCCTATGAACAGTATAAAAAAATATTAGATGTGTTTCTGATAATTTATTCATTAGCCTTAAAAATTTATTACTGCCAAATCCATGCCTCAGTGTTTTTCAAATTTAGGCCAACAAATTTTTATTAATATTATTTTGGGGCAACTTTTATAGGATTGTATAGGATTAGTAACAGCAGAAATTTAAAAAAACAAACAGATTTTTAAGTTTTCTGTAAATTTATTTAATAGCAGTTTTAATACATATGATTTTATATTTCATTATGTTTTTGGAATGGCAACGACAAGCGGACCAAACACCATAGTGGACGTTTCTGGAACGTCTTAATAGTTGTGAAGTAACACTGCTAAAGTCTTGCATAGGAAGGCGTGTTTTCAGTTGCTGATCAACTCTAGCATACTGGAATGAATGCGATGAATTTGAATAATGCACAGACAATTCAAGTTTCCTGATGTTCCTGATTAAGTTTCCTACATCAACTTAAGGCTTTGGTGTTTCAGTAGAAGTTGGATGACGTGGCAAGTCAAGCTTTTTACTAGGCAATACACAAGTCTTTTCAGATCAAAGTGGGAGCATAGCGGCTTGCATTTTTTTTTTCATTACAGTATATTTTTTATATTATTTAGTTCTGTTTCGTTTAATATTTTAATCATTTTGCTATACATTTTTGAGTTTCACGTTTCATATATTTTAATATAACAAATTTGTCTGCACAAAATGTTAAAATTCTTTCTTTTTCTTATATATTGAAGCATGCAAGCCTGCGGTGCTTTAAAAACCTTTTGGACTACATAATTTTGATACTTTTTGCTCCTCCCACCTTCCGAAGAGCTAGGAGCTGATGATTTTTTGTTTATTGTTCATGTATTTTATATTCAATGATTTTTAAATTTTCGTTTCTTGTTATTATTGCACCTACTTTTCATAAATGTTAGCTAATAATTTATGCCAATATTTAAGAAATATTGGTTATACGTTGGTATAACTTCGAAAACTTTCTCAGAAAAATATCAATATTGTAAAGCGTTTTTATTATATTAGTTAAGTTTGAAATAAAATGTGAATATTTCTTATTGCTATTAATGGACAAACACAGAAGTTGTTTCAAAACTGCAGAGAAAAAGCAAAACATGATAAAATAAAGATGTGACGGTCAGAAAGATTAGCTTTTGCAGATTTATATTCAGTAATACGTGAATTTGTATAGCATAAAAAAAATAATTTGTTTAAAATCACTGCAACAAAGAAAATAATGAAAAGTTATAATGTTATAATGATCGACTTTTTCAGCAAGATTTACAGCTGCAAGAACTAAATATGTCCATCAACAAATTTCAGTACTGAGTACAGCATTACACTTCAAGTAAGATAAAACAGGGTGTCAGCAAAAATTCCTGCTATTTCCTGCAATATAGTGTTTTTTAAAGCTAGTAAAGATCGGGGATTTCCTCTGTATACACGTGATTTGAAGTAGCATTACAAAAAAAAAAAAAATATTACGAAGTGTTTTGGTTTCAGCCTGGTTTTTCTTTAGTCTAGCTACATGCATTCTACGCGTGCAGTAGCGCCTTATACTGTCGAGATTTTAAATAAAAAATTTTAATGTCATACCGAATCCCGTATTGCGTTTAATAATTACCTCTTCACAAAAATTTACCAACCGCTACGTCTTTTAGCGCACCCACAATGGAAAATAAAAAAAAAATCCCTAATTAATTACAGTGCTATCTCTATAAATACACGGAAATTTTTTGTTCAAAATTACACGTTGCAAAAAAACAAGGACCCCTAAACGATGCGTATACGTGACGCTCGTCGTGTTAATCTGAAGAACGAAAATCTCTGGAATATCTCGATTACATTACACATATTTACAACTGAAAAACAATAAATGGAATATTAATACAATAAGGAAAACAATGTTTTTTTTTATTCTAGGGTATTCACCGTCAAACATTATTCTTCTTTTAATAGAAAAATAGTTTGCGTTCAAACATTTTTTTACTTTTTATGCTCCGATGGTACTTTAAAGTACCATCTAATTATTACTGTTATAAAAATGTTTAGATTAATCCCTTATCTACGGCATGATACACGGTTAACGCTAAATACTTCAATTTCTCAACTATAGAGAGCATTTGTAGTTCTTTGAAGCATGTTTGGGAAGGAGTTTTCCTGCTTTTATATTTAATTTTAACTCTCATCTTTGTGCGTGATATGCGATAACAAGTTTCTGTTCTGAAATCTCTAAACACTAATTGCCGAAACATCTGCTGATTCTCACTGTGGATACGCGAAAAGTTTTTGGTTTCTGTCTGTACTGTGGTAACTGCCATAAAAAGTGTCTGATTAGGTTGATGTTTGGTAGGTATGTTGGTGAGGTACACGGAATTAGCTGTATAGCTTTTGGTTAAATTTGGTTCATTATATTAGTTCGAAAAATATAGAAAATTTCTTTTTCGGTCAAAATGCTTTCCTATGAAAATGCAGACGATTTTCAAATTTCCTTTTTAACTGAAATGAAAATCGCATATTTGAATAATGTATTTAAACGTAAAATTATGGATGCTAAATTTTCGATTTATAGGTTTTAAATACATCCAATAGCTTTCAAAATTTGCCGACACATTTATAAGAATTTTAAAATTAATTGTTTCAATTATTGGAAATGTTTTTGCATCTGTTTGGAAAATATAATACATTTTATTTTCATATTTAAAAAATAATAATAAAATGTATTTATTTTTACTTTGCTCTTTAATTTATTAGCTGGTTAGCAACCATATGTCAAAGAATATCAAAATTAAAAAAAATTAAGTAACTCGCACTACTTTGCTGCAATATTTTATTAGCAAAATAAATTATTTTCGGGTGATTTTAGTATTCTTTTGACATAAATGAGAATTTGTTATGTTACAAATTACAGTTTAATTACTATAGAATGATTACCGAAATATTTTTTTTCAAAACGAAAATTGCAAAAACATTGAACGTGTAATTTGGATTCAAGTCTCGTAGGTTGAGTTTACATTTGTATATGTATATTTCTTATATGATATATTATTCATTTTCTGGACCAGGTGTGGATGTTTCGTCGTTGAAAAACTATTATAATTTTTAAAATAGGATAAAATCCCACGTACATCGAAGTGGTTATTCTAAAGAAATTAGAATAGTAAAACGATCCTGAAATATTGCAATTACTGGAAACTGAGAAGAAAAAAAGCTATCACAAAAAAATACTTTACAGCGCAAAATCACGTTTGCTATTTAGTGAATTGGCACTGGGCACGATTATGAATGATTACACAATAGGTTTAAAAATTTCCAAACATGCCAATTTTGGAAGATTTTAGCATGCTAGTTAGGTCAGGATGTACTTTGATAAGATAAATATTATAGAATGGCCATCAAAATAGTTTTTCCGAAACAAAAATTGTAGTAGTACTAGATTTCTAAAATAGATATAAATGAAATATAGTAGATTCAGTTTACATTTCCATAAGTTGCTTTTGTACATGAGATATTATTCAAATAATCCATCAGATGCAGGTGTTTCGTGGTTAGCAGGTAAGTAAATATTGCTATTTGGGTATTAGCTATTTGGGGGCAACTAATAACATGAAATTATTTTCGAAATTGTTTTTTATCCCAATAAAATCACTGTGTAGAACGAAATTCAATAGGAAATCACGAATATAAATTTAATAAGATTACTGGGGGCAGAGCCCCCCTGAAGAAATGTATATTTTTATCTAAAAAATTACAAGAATAAGAAATTCATTAGAATTTCAGAATATCATTGCATAAACCATGTTTTTAACGTTCCTAATTTCTCAAACCTCCGAAGTATTTTATATGCCTTGAAATATGTATGTAACATAAAAAAATTAAATTACGCTTTTTAAGATACTAAATAATATGATAAGTGAGATTAAAAAAGAATGATCTCCAGAACTGTTGTTGAAGCTCATGATATGCAGATTTACTAGTAGGTAAATTCTTGGTATGTTCCCTACCTATATTCTAGTGGTTAATGATGCTGGCTACTTGACAAAGGTTTCAGGGACACATGGAGACACCCATTTAAGACACATGATTCTATTTGGGAAAATCATCGATTTCGTAATCCGCTGGGATCTACTTTAAGCAGATATCCTCGTCTGTTCAGCCTTCGTGTGCAAAAGCTGATCGTAGAGCCTGCATAAGAAAACTAGTCTTTGGGGGCCACCGTAATACTTACCCATCATAGATATGCATAATGTAAAAAATTAAAATAAAAAATGTGTAAACTACTTATAAAATGCATTGCAATTTGAATAAAATCGTGGCTTGATGACGTCATAAACTTTAAAGGTTCGATTACTGAATTGCTTGAAAGAACCATCCTTATAACTCCAAAAACAATAATCCTATTAACTAGCGGATTATTGCATCTAATTAAGCGTCTCATTTTCAATTAAAATATATCTTGGAATTGAAATTTGGTTGAAATACAGGGTCATGAAAAGTCGAAAAGTGTGGAAAATGGAATTACAAATATCTCGTCAACTAATTATCCGATCGACTTCATGCATTATGCAAAATTTATGTTTTTGTATTGTAATTTATATTATATCCTTAAAATAAACAATATCGAAAAATTTTATATACCTTTTATCAGAACGAATATTTCGAGAGTCCGAAAAAAATAGTTCCGGATAATTGAGATTACTGAAATTCAATAAGCTTCTTCTCATTATTACATGCTAAGTACATACCAAATTTCAAGTATCTATCTCATTTTTTTCGGGAGATAGAGCGTTTACAGACACACAGACACATAGACGGAGGGCAATTTTTTTTTCCTAAAGATGTGTTTTTCGGAATCTCCAGTGTCTGAAACGTGTAAATCCGTCAAAAAAAAAAAAATCGATTTTCAAAACGATTACAAGACTTACCCTATACTACATATGATGAGTAAGTAACAACATTGTATTATTTTTTCTTATATTAAAAAGTCCTATTTGATTAATTAAAAAATATATTCATTTTCCTTTTTTAAGTTTTCTTTTAAATGGTGCTTTTAAGTAGTTATCTTTAATTGGATTCCCCCAAGTTAATATAAATGATACTCGCTTAACACTCAGCCATTTTAATGATCCATAAAATTACATTTAAAAGTTTCTGGGAAATTAGAAACTTTTATTAACGTAATGATAATTTTGGACATCAGTGAACTTGAACACACTGTAATGATCAAAAGAAACTGTATCAAAAATGTAACTGAACTCTAATTAAACCCTATTGATACTAAGTATAAATTTTAAACATGATTTGCAAAATATATGCGATTTTTATTATTTTACTGCTATTAAGATTTAAATGCAAGCATGAATAAAACATTTCTGGGAAATTAATTATGTTTGTGTAATATTGAATATAAACTAGAATTTTCGAAACATTTTTACTAAAGTAGATAGATGAGATTTGATGATTTTGATAGATTGTTGTTCAGATAATTATGGTATATAAACGATTAATTTCCTGCTATAAACACTCATTAATGTTATACTAATCTAACAATTGTTTTGAATAATTTATGATTTAATTGAAATCCATAAGACCACATATTATCCATACGAACAGTAATAAACTATCTTAAAATTTTCTGAGTATTTTAATATTACAGATATTTCTAAAGCGAAATCATTTTATAAAATATTTGGGCTCGTTAAGTGCTATCTGACATGCACTTAAGAAATATTTATTGCATTTTCATGGTGTGGAAGAGACATTTATAAAGCACAGTTATGTACAGCACCAAAAAATAAGTGCCCAAGGGAAAATTATTACGAATGTTTTCATTTTGCTTACGTACGTGCAGGAATAACAGTCCCATATTTCTCAATTTCCTGTAGTTCCAAGAATAAATTTTAGGATTTAAACAACTAAATTGCAGAAGTTTAGATGATTTTATGATTTCGTACATGAGCATATCATTTATATATTTATCCTTTTTTAATATTAAATTCTAAGGTATTGATAAGATAAAGGGAAAAAAAACGATTTTTCCAGAGTTAAATAAAATGCAAATATTTGCCAGTCTTTTCATTACAGAAAAACATTGCTACATGAAAAATTAAAGCTGATATAAAAATATGCATATAAATGTCCTCTCATGCTGACAAAATATTTATATTAAGAAACAATACATTATTTAAAATTTAATGACATGCTTGATGTGGATTCGAAGATAACAACGGTCGTTTTTAACACTTTCCAACCTAGTTGAAAAGTGATTTTCACTTTGGTTTGTCTGTCCGTCTGTCTGTGCTCCAACTCGCGTAAATATACTCGGATTACCCTGAAATTGTTGTATGTTATTGTCATTTACTATAGAATGAGCCCTATTGAAAATGAAATGTGTTGCACTTACGATTTTTTTACAAGGACAGTCAAAAGTATTCCGTTACATTACAGTAAATAGGAAAAAAAATCATTTCAAGTGTATTTTGAAGATGCTACGCCATTTCAAACATGGTGAAGCGCAGTAATACATGCTTTTTGTAGAATATGGAGTGCAAATCATTTATTATTTATTTACAGGGTCAAACAAAAGAATTCCGTTGCACATTGTTCATTGGGGAAAATTCGCTTTCTGTGTAATTTAATGATGTTTCACTATTTCAAACATAATGAAATTTATATACATTACTGTGGTGCAGAATAAATTGATCACTTAGACGTATGGTGTGCATTGCGTTTATCGTTCATTTACAGGGACACCATAAAATATGTCGGTTACACTATATATGTGCAATAATTACAGTCTATATGTGATAAGTATGTTTTCAAAATTGGTTTGCGCTTTTAGGTTTAACTAAATTTTTTGCATAGTACGTGGTGCTTATACATTCAGTTGATCATATTCAGTATCATATACGTAATACTATCATAAACGATCATATACGTAAGTTTACACAGAATGAGAGTGAATTGCTTACGGTAATTTTTAATGGTGTTATGCATTTTCCTGCTGAACTATAGTTAGTAGACTTATAGTAGTTTGTGGAAAATAAATAAATTATATACAGGGCGACGCAAAGAATAAGGTCCTTTGTCATTTATGGTCGGTAATTTCTGGAAGTTTGTTTTTAGTTGCCTTTAGCGTTTTTTACTTGAATTAAGTTTTAGCTTATTATGGGGTGAGTACAAAAGTTTTTAGATAATATACAGGATTGCACAAAAGATTTCGAGTACATTTTCATCGATTGGCGAAAATTGCTACATGTGAATTTTCTAAATAAAATAAATTTTGTCATACTATGTAGTATATATCCAAATCTATAGATGATATACAGGGCTACACAAAATAATTCAATTACTTTTTTGACAATGGTATTTAATTTCGAAAACTGTATTTCTCAATGTATTATATGCCCAACTAACACAGAACTTGCGGGCCACTGATGGCTACGTTAGCCTTGGCCCAAACTAGTAGATGAGGGGCCGCAATCGTTTGCCGTAACGGCAACTTAAAAAAACTGTCACGCCGGCCACAATGTGGCCGCAACAGAATTGGCCATAACTACATTAAGATGCCCATAATTGTGCCACAAGTGGTTAATCATAATTGACGGATAGCCTAAAACTGGCCACAGTTATACTTTAAGTGGCAATTATTAATGAAAACTAGCCACAGTTTGGCCATTAACGATCATCGTGAATAAAATCTAGCCAGAAGATCGCCACTGCCATGCCACCTGCGTTTGTTAAGAATAAAAGCTACCCCAAAGCTGGCCATAAATGTTAATTTATTGGTCATCATAAATGTAAACTAGCCTTAAGCCAGCCATCCACATACCATCAATGCTATTCATTAATGAATGCATGCCGAAAGCTAGCCACTTTGTTGCCATGAATGGGCATCATTAATGTATGCAAGCCGAAAGCTAGCCACTTCGTTGCCATCATTAATGAATGCAAGCCGAAAGCTAGCCACTTTGTTGCCATCAATGGTAATCATTAATGAATGCATGCCGAAAGCTAGCCACTTTGTTGCCATGAATGGGCATCATTAATGTATGCAAGCCGAAAGCTAGCCATTTCGTTGCCATCATTAATGAATGCAAGCCGAAAGCTAGCCACTTTGTTGCCATCAATGGTAATCATTAATGAATGCATGCCGAAAGCTAGCCACTTTGTTGCCATGAATGGGCATCATTAATGTATGCAAGCCGAAAGCTAGCCACTTCGTTGCCATCATTAATGAATGCAAGCCGAAATCTAGCCACTTTGTTGCCATCAATGGTAATCATTAATGAATGCATGCCGAAAGCTAGCCACTTTGTCGCCATCAATGGGCATCATTAATGAATGATAGCCCAAAGCTAGCCATATTCATGCCACTATTAGATATCATGAATGGAAGCTGGCCAGAATTATACTTTTTATGGTCCTCAAAAGTAAAGTTGAGCAAATCTCCATTTTTACTCCTTTGGCAGGGACAATTTTTTTTTCTTTTTTTAAGTTATTTTAAACTTTAGAATCTAAATTTACTGGTCCATAATTTTTGTCTGAAAACTCTAAATATTTTATTCAAAATTTGAAAAAAAAAAAAAAATAATAATAATCTATTGGAATATTTTTCTTAACAAGAGCTCATAACACCAACCTGACTTTTATGCAAACATGTTTCACTTTATTATAATATTTTTCAGTTAAAAACTGCAATGGTGTTATAAGCACCCCATATTAAAAAGGTCAAAATACAATAAAATCGAAAGTGCTTCATATCTTGTATAGAATACTTTCAATCTGGAAGCAATAATAATAATTTTTTTTTTAAAAAGTGTCCCAATGGAGGCAAAAATTGGCCGTATCCACTCATGTCATTAGATCGGAATAAAAGGCCATATGGTTATGATTTATTTTTTAATGTTATTCTGAAAAAGTTGCAAAAGCCATAATTGTAATTAATAAAAAAAAAGTTGTAAAATAAGGTGTAACACAAGGTGTAAAATATATATTGAGCGTTAAATTACCAATGATGGTGAGAATACGAAAAAAAAACTAATTTTCTTCAATTTTTAATTAAATTATAGGTTTAAACATTCTATTCAAAGGAGTAAATTTTTAAGTAGTTTCAATTTATGTTTCTTCAAGCTAATTCACCAGGTGGATTGTCCAGCCAGAATTTCCATTGAAAATTGTTATCTAATGATTATATTCAACATCCCTTTTTCGAAGCAAATAAAAAATGTATAATGTTAAATGAGATACCATATGAAAGGATTTTCAAGCGACTTCTGACATAGTACACTCACATTTCTTTAAAACATGTATTTTGGTTAAAATTGCAAGTAATAAATTAAATAGGCATTGTTTTCAGAAATGAAAGTTTTTCCTCAAATTACTGTTGCCACAAAAATTAAATTCCACAACAATGATTATAAAAAAAATGTTCAATAAAGATAAAGTGGACATGGTTGCTGCATGGGTTTATTTTATATTTATGATAAAAAAGCAAAATTTAAATTCAAACGCTCAATTTTTTTTTTTTTTTTTCAAAACATTATGTCACTCTCTAATGTAGTTAAAATACAATTTATATATATATCTATATATATATATATATATATATATATATAGCTCTTGATATTTTCAGTCAGTTTTTACTGTAAAGTATGAAAGAATAAATTGGATTATATTCTGGCTTTATTTTTTTTTAGAAGTTTAAACATGCATCTAAAAAATATTAGATATTGCTAAAAAATATTAGGCTGCAGTGTGAAATCTTCACACAGGCCCACTAGTATATATTATTTCTGTTATCAACATCCCCTTTTCTCAGAAAATATGAAATGCACAACAATGAACGAGATGCCATAAGAAAGGATTTTGAACCAGCTTCTGACATAGTGCACTCACATCTCGATAAAACATATTTTTTGATTAAAAATTGCTGTAAATTAAAAATTAAATCTGCATTGTCTTCATAAAAGAAATGAAAGGCTTTCCTCAAATTAGTGTAGCCACAAAAATAAAATACCACATTATATAATGCTTAAAATGATTATAAAAAATAAATACTACAAAAAAGATAAAGTGGGACATAGTTGCTGCACGGGTTTATTTTATATTTATGACTAAAAAGCAAAACTGAAATGCTCAATTTATTTTTCTTTGTCCCATGTTTTTTTCCGAAACAGATGATGTCATCTCTAAAGCAGTTAATTAACTATAGATATATATATTTTTTTGTCTTTGCTATGCTCGATCAGTTTTTACTGTAACTGTGATGGAATAAACAAGATGATATTCTGGCTCGACTAATGTTGTTTGAAGATAGTTTCAGTCCTTAATTTTCCTTTACAAGTTTAAACCTGCATCTAAAGATTATTAGATATTGCTAAAAAGTATTAGACTGCAGTGTGAAATCTTCGCACGGGTCCACTGGTGCTTTTATAATACAATTTCTTACCTGGATGTTTCTTCCAATTATCCAGCTTGAAAATAAAACAAAAACGCAGGAACTCTATTTTATAAAATTGGTAAAATGTTGACATTACTGATCATTGAAATTTAAGAATTTTTTTTAATGATGTAACTATATATATATGTAAATTAGGTCCGTTCAAAAAATGTCATTTCACTATCTTCATCTCTTTGGCATATAATATCAGAAAAATGTAGCAGTATTCCTATAAAGTAATGTTTTAGTCTGTTAAGGACTCTTCCCCCCTTTATACACATCATAGAACAAAATTTCAATGTATATATATTTACAAAATATTACTAATTGACAGAAAGCCAATTGTCACTATTTTCCTTCTTATGTAATCTTAAAATTTCTCTTATTAAATAAGTTTAATATTTTTTCAAAATAGTAGTGGCAGTTGATCTTCTAGAACACAGCAAGTTCACCATTCATACACTAAATCTTTTTTTTTTTTTTTTTTTTAATGGACTAAACATTACTCATAAATAATAATATATCATTGTTTTTACTTTTTAAAAATTAGCAAGTAATGAGTACTGAATATATATATATTTTTTTTTTAATATATTACCAATAAAGAAATCTTTAAAATATTTTTCCTTCCAGCAGGAGGTATGTGACTTTTTGACTAACAAAATTTCAAACTGATTCATACAATATTATGTACATTAAAATTTTAATCTCAACTTCTAATGAGATTATGATGAAATTTTTATTAAAATTTTCAAAAGTTTTTATACAGCAAATTATTTTTAATACCTGATCTCCAAGCAATGCTAATTTATAATCAACCAACAAAAACAGTTTATCAGTTTTTAAAATATAGCCTACATAAAACACTTTTATTCAATTATATCTTAACCTGTAAAAAGAAGGGGGAATGTTCTCAGAATGAGAAAGAAGGGGAAAATATATAGTACATCTTTTTTAACAACATCACTTGCATAAATAAATATATATATTTAAAAACACTAGAACTGAATGCTTTTTTTTTTCATATAAATTTTATTTTTCACAACAAATGTAAAACAAACCAACCAAAAAACATTTATTTATGTATTTACAAGATGCTCAAAATTTATCAGAAATATTTTACAAGAAAATTTAATCCTGTTACAATTAAATTTCTGATGTTTCTTAATTTAAGTTTATAAACAAGAGCTGAAAATCTACAGTCATCTTCACAGAGAACTTTTTTCTTTCCAGATTTTTATTCTTCTTCTGAAAAACAAAAAATAAATTTTACAAAACAAAATTAAAATGCCTTACTTTAAAAACACCACTTATTAATTAGCCATTTATAAATATAATCGGAACAGAAATTATACAGTAGATTTCCGTTACAACGAACGCCACGGGACCACTAAAATATTTCGTTGTAACGATTTTTTCGTTGTAACGGAATTACTCCTATTTATCTAATGAATTACATGTACACGTAAATAAATTATGTAAGATGTATGTTAGAAAGTAATTATGTAAGAAAATGTACCTTTCATTATAGAGGATTTTAATGGAAGACTAGTTAAATTAACATAGAAAAAGTTAGTAAATTAAAATTCAATATTAAAATTACAAAATTACGGACTAACCTTTATTTAGTAATACATTATTGCAGAAAATCTGTAATTTTAATTTGTACAAAGGAATGTGTTAGTTTATTATAACAAAAACGTGTGCAACGAATGAATGTGAGAAAATACCTCCTCTAGAACATTCTTTTGATGAGAAACAAAAGCACGTATTTTCTCCAAGCATGAGAAAGCTTCCGAAGAGGTAACTTTTGAATCGTCGGTGACACCAATATCGTCATCACTATTTTCGTCATTTTGTTGGTCTAATGTAGTTTTAATGGTTAAAATGATATTTTCATCAGTCACTTCAGAGCATGTTTGAATATTGTCATCCACAGATAAGAAATCCTCCCAATCCACCTGATCAGAGATTGATGTTAATTTTCTGGTAGCCTTCCAAATTGTGTTTAACTCAGAAGTTTAACTCTGTGTTTAACTCATATCCAAATCTAAAACTTCTGATTAATTTTCTTCGGTGTCAGTTAATCGGGCATGTTTCCAACAGTTAGAAATTGTTTTCTGGCTAATTTCTTGCCACGAACCAGAGATCAATTCAATAGCTTCTTTGAGATTTATTTTTGGTCTTTTGCCATTCTCTAAGCCGCAAAGAATTTCTTTTAGCAAAAGAGCTCAGTTGCGAGATTTTACAGCACGGATGATGCCATGGTCTAGACGTCTAGAGGCTGAAGAATAGAAGTGCAATTTGGCGGGAAGTACTCAAATTGGATGCAGTCTAATTTGGAGGAATTATCATGAGGCATGCAGTTATCAATCAGGAGAAGAATTTTCCGTTTTTTAGCTTTCATTTCTCTGTCAAATCGCACTAGCCAATCACTAAAGATATCTTGTGTCATACATGCCTTCTTATTGAATTTATAATCACAAGGCGAATGACAGTTCTTAAAGCAACGGGGCTTGCCAGAGTGACCAACAATTAATATTTTTCTGTTCTCGGTTCCAGATTTGTTACAAAAAAAAGTGCTGTAATTCGTTTCTTTGAAGTTTTCCCTCCAATGCATTTGTCGTCATTAAATGTTAATGTTTTTCTCGGTTCAAGTTGATAAAATATTCCAGCGTCGTCAGCATTAAAAATATCATCGGAGCTGTATGTCTTTATAAGGGCAGTTGCTTTTCCAGCTCTCCATTCATTTACAGCCTTTGTAGGTACATCACTTGCGTCGCCTCAAATTGATTTTATTACAATTCCATGGTGAGTACGAAAGCGATTGGGCCATCCAACACTGACTTGGAAATTTTCGATATCAAGCATTATTCCGAACTCTTGAGCTTTTTGCCTTATCAGAGGATCACATTGCGTGAACGAACATCGGCACAATCACTTGAACACGGCTTTATCGACATCTTGAAATTGGGACTGTCGCATTCGTTTTCTATGGGAACAAATGCTTGCAATT
Source organism: Maratus michaelseni (assembly GCA_963931845.1). Lineage (NCBI taxonomy): Eukaryota > Metazoa > Arthropoda > Arachnida > Araneae > Salticidae > Maratus > Maratus michaelseni. The sequence continues at coordinate 93,649,866 of OZ007594.1, read as the reverse complement.
TGGAATTGTCTGTCATTATTTTCCTTATCTTTTAGAAATGTCGATAAACTCGATGGTGTTATTCCATATTTTTTGGCCACATCAGCTTTCCGCAATCCTTTATCAATCTCAGAAATTATAGCTTTCTTTTCTTCCAACGAAAATTGTTTTCGTTTCACCCAAGCCATATTTTATCAATGAACGAAGCAAGAAACACACTGCAACAGGTATTGGCGTCAAAGATATCCCAGAACAAGCACAAACACTTCTTTCACAGTGAAGTGCACCTGCTGTTTGTCACGTGATCATTTTGAAGCGTATGGGCTAATGAAAAAAAAAGGAATTCGGAAACAGAAGTAAACAAACGAAAAAATAGCAAAGGAGAGAAAAATATGAAATAGCACCTGTCCCCAAAACAACGTTATTTTTTAACTTCGACGTGCTATTCGAAGTATATTTCATTTCTGTTAAGCAATTGAGAAAAAAGAAAAAAAAGCTCGATGATTTTTCGTTGTAACGGAATTGCTAGTAAAATGCACTTCGTTAAATCAGAATTCTTAATACATTGGGGTTAATGAAATTTGAAAAGGGGATTTGTCAAATTTCGTAGTAACGGGATTTTTCGTTGAAATGGAATTCGTTGTAACGGGAATCTACTGTAATTTAAAAAAACTATTTACAAAAAGCTTTGTAGTTCAAGTTATTTGTACAAAATGAAACTATTTTATTGCAGTATGCCTATATTTGCTTTTAACAAAAACTCATGAAAGGGCAGCGTTGTCAAATGACACCTAATTCCTTTTTTTTTTCTAGGTGCGAAACTGCATTTCATGGTGGCAATTTTATGTTATATCATATTCTCTCATTTCTTTTTGCAACCATGTTAACAATAATGTTGTTTCTATTTTTATGTGTTAAGAGCAGGGGGGGAGGGGGGGGGGCTGTATATATTAAATACTTTATCTCTGTGTTAATCACTAAAACAAAATAAAAACAGGCTTTCTATAAATTCTTTTGAATAACTTCAAATATATAAATTCATATTCTTTACATATGATGTATGGGTGCTCTTTCTGTTCATTTCATAAAAGTCGAATTGCTCACTTTGTAAATGTTTCTAGAATTTGTATTGCTAGAAACCAGCAGTTCTTTATTTTCTTCACTTTATTTTTTCACATAACATTTCCTTCAAAATGGCTTTGTAAAGTAGGAAAATACATTGTGTACCTTATTTTTTCACATAACATTTCCTTCAAAATGGCTTTGTAAAGTAGGACAATACATTGTGTACCTCCAAGCTATAAATCTGATATTATCACTCATAAAACGATAGCATTTCAATTCTCACCGTAATTTAGTTCAAAATAAGGAAAAGCAATTTTTCAACTTTTCCCCGTCAAAGTTAAAAAAGTAAAATTTAAATTAGGTGGGATATAATATATCCCACCACGCCTCAAAGGGTTAAAAGACAATAAAGAAAAAATGAAGTTACTTTGACACAGGGTTGGGTTTCTTCCGGAAGAAACTGGAAAAAATGGAAAAAACTGGAAGAAACCAACAGAAAACAAAACAGATGCTCAAAATTAAAATATATTAACTATATAAAAGAATTAAATTCAAAACCTAATTATATGAAATTTAAATTGGAAACTAATTAATATTAAAAATATTATTTATGGAAAAATAAGTTATTTTTTAATAACAAACTTCAGGTTCAGCAGGTATTTACAGGTTATGTTTTTTACAACTTTAGAGGTAGGGGATATTTTTTTATTGTTTATATAATTTCTGTAAAAAAAAAAAAAAAACCTACCAATTCCTTATTTATCATATAAAAATGCAATATTTTAAAAACTATTGTGCAAAACTTAAAACAAACAAATTTGTAATTATGTATACTAGCATGCTGATTTAAAAGATAAATGTTCTGAAAATAAACTCTACAGGGATAAGAATTTTTTTCATCTTTTGCATTCATCCATTCTAAGTTGAGAAATTGATTGCAGCATCTTAAAGCTAAATTACTTCTGTTTTGTTATACAATGTTGCACTGTAGTAAGGAAAATGGAGATTTTAATGAAATCCTTCAATACAGTAATTACTGTATATTAGTTTCCTTAATAAAATGGGCGTAAATTCAAAGCACTGTCTTTTATTTAAAAGAGTTTCATTCTACAATAGGTAAATGATCCACATACTATTTACTACTGGTTACAGAAGTTTAAATTATATATATTAAAAAAAATGTGCCTCTTTTGAATTGAATTACCTTTAATTGATTTTGTGTATTTTGGATAAATTTATTTGGTACATTTCCATTATACCAACACCATTGTCGTCACCAAGTGCAATAATTGGCACAAAATGAAATTCATGTGAAAGGATTCAATTGGAAAAAAAAAAAAAATGTTGGCACAAAATTGAGCATTTAAAAATATAACATTTGAAAATTACAGACTTTCACGAACTATTTTATTAAATCGACACGAATATAGACTTAAAATAAAAGAACAAATAAATATTATATGATAAATTAATAAAATTAACTCAATTTAAACTACAGGCATAGCATTGTAAATGTCTGTTAGCATTGCAGTAAGCATTTCACTTTTTGAATGAAGACGTTCATACTTTTTTTTTGTATCCAAAGTCCTGAAACAATTTTATTGCAGCGTCCTCATCATCTGGTAAATGCCTAATGGTAAAATCCACATTAGTGTCAACAATAAATATAAGTTACTACTTAATATTAAATATATTCTATTTGAAAAATAGCAAATTAAGATGTTTTGCGAGGTTACAGAGTAAATTAAGTAATAATAATAATTAAAAAGTGTCATGTTCAATAAATAGCAAATCACAATGTTTGGCACGGTTTGCAATAAAAATATTTACACGTTCAGGGTTTAAATAAATAGCACATTAGCATACATTTTGGCATGGTGTTAGAAAAGTCCCATTTATTTTATTCAGGTACACAATGATTGGAAAGCTTTAGACAGGTGTGTGATCTTGGCTAAAAAACTGGTGTAATTATCAATTTATCATACATAATTAAATTTTTATAAGTCTAATTAAATTGATGTAAGGTTATCTATTAGAAAATACATTTATTTTTATTGTATTTTACAAAGTTGTAACTTATATGGTAAATTCTTAAAGAAAAACAGTTTCTTCCATTTTTTCCACTTGGAAGAAACCTATTTCTTCAGGCCGGTTTTTTCCACTTTGGAAGAAACTTGCCAACCCTGCTTTGACACATCATAGACAATCTCTGACAAACAGATTTTTCCATTTTAATTTTGTTTTTTTAACAGTTAAAACTGTTTTGGCCAATAATTCAAAAATTTTTAGTAGCATTTGGTGACTCCTGAAAATCGGGGACCCTGGGCCCGTGCCCCGAATGCCCTGCCCATGACAGATATATAAATTTCTCTATTTTTAGCCGCAATCGATTGACAAATTTAGCAATTTTTCTCATGCGATCTTGGAAGAATTTCGCTATTTTTTCCCATGACTGACTGAATAGTTTCGTGATTTTTCCCGCAGCTGACTGATGAATTTCAGAATATTTTCCTGCTACCAATTGCCAAATTGTGCAGGGAGGGAGGTTTTGCGACAAATAAGCAAATTTCCCAATTTTTTTCCTACAACAAACTGCCGAATTTTGAGATTTTTGAATTTTGTAATTTTTCTTGCGACCAAGTGACAAATTTTGTGATATTTTACTGTGACCAATAGACGAATCTTGCGATATTGTCTCATGACCGATAGATGATTTTTGTGATATTTTCCCGCTAAATTTTGGTGAAATTCGCGAAAGCAAATTCTTGCGAATCCACAATAATCAGGGCACATTTCCAGCTATATAAAAACGGACAGGGCGCATTTACAACTATAAAAAAATGGGCAGGGTGCTGCGCCCTCTCGAAAACGTCTAGGGGAAACACTAATTACTCCAATACAAATATTGCCACAGTTATTTTATTCTAAAAACTTGATATTTGAGTAATTTTAATTTATTTTCAGCAGTGAAATTAACTCGAAATTATTGAATAACAAACATGTGAATTTTTACATTGCTAACTAAGCGTAACCAAGCTTCCAGGCTCGAACATATTTCACACTGTCAGTTTTACGCTTAGTTAGCAATGAAAAAAAAATCACCATTTTTATTACTTGATATTTGATTTAAAGGAAAATTTAAAAACATGGATTTGAACCTTCAGCTCCTCTCCAGAATCTTACATTTGCAAAATATTTTGGGCAAAACATAAGAATGTTTTAAAAATACCTTGAATTTAAATATCATTTTTTAAAGTTTCTTAAGAAAAAAGGGTCAAAGAAAGTATTAAAGAAGGTCCCTTTCTCCAAAGAATCTGCTTTATTTTTAATTTGTTAAAAATTATACATTACATATAATCAAAATCCAAATTAATTTATATGACAACATATTAAAAAAAAATCCTTAATTTAGAGGTCAGAAGATTAAATAATTTTATCACCACCTCCCTTCCTCTTCTACATACATAGCATAAATTAAAAAAAATTATTTAGCATAAATCTGTGTAATCTTAAGTATTGTCAAAGTTCATGAAAGTCAAAAACCCTGTTAACAAAAATTATTTGACACATTTCTGCAAAACTTTAAAAAATACTCAATCTTTTTCTATTAAATTTTACATTTCAAAAATTTAAATTAATTTAATTTTTATTAAATGTAAGTCCAGATTAGATGCACTATATTTCCAGAGGTGTCACAATAATCACAAAACTGAATCATCACTCTTGAAACAAATATTAAAACATTTAAAGCAAACATTTTCTAAGCACATGAGCTGAAGCATCAAAATTTTGAGTAATTTGAAGGACCCATTGTACAAGATGTTTACATTTCATGAAACTCTGCTAAACTGTTTTAACAAACTGTAAAATAACAATTTTGAATAAAATAATTTTAATAAAAATGAACAATTCCTATGCAATATGTAATAGACGAAGATTTTTTTATGATAACTTTTTGAATACAGTTTTGGTAAAATATTACAATTTAACTAAATTTTAATATGAAAAAGTTTACAAAATGATTTTTTGGCCATTTAAAAGATATCGCCAAATTTATCAGCCAATCGTGGTAAAAAATCTTAAAATTAGTCAATGGATTGTTGGGGAAAAAAAAAAAAAATTTCGGTTAATGTACGCGAAGCGTACATACACAAGTTACTGACCGCGGCTGGAATGAATTTCGTGCATTCTACAGATTGCTGTACAGCGAGTTTCATGCGTCCAGTGATGTTTTTTTTCGGTTAATGTACGCGAAACGTACATATACAAGTTACTGACCGCGGCTTGAATGAATTTCGTGCATTCTACAGATTGCTGTACAGCGAGTTTCATGCGTCCAGTGATGTTTTTTTTTCAGTTAATGTACGCGAAGCGTACATACACAAGTTACTGACCGCGGCAGGAATTAATATCATGCATTCTACAGATTGCTGTACAGCGAGTTTCATGCGTCCAGTGATGTTTTTTTTTCGGTTAATGTACGGCAAGCGTACATACACAAGTTACTGACCGCGGCTTGAATGAATTTCGTGCATTCTAGAGAATGCTGTACAGTGAGTTTCATGCGTCCAGTGATGTTTTTTTTCGGTTAATGTATGCCAAGCGTATATACACAAGTTACTGACCGTGGCTTGAATGAATTTCGTGCATTCTACAGATTGCTGTACGGCGAGTTTCATGCGTCCAGTGATGTTTTTTTTCGGTTAATGTATGCGAAGCGTACATACACAAGTTACTGACCGCGGCTTGAATGAATTTCGTGCATTCTAGAGATTGCTGTACGGCGAGTTTCATGCGTTCAGTGATGTTTTTTTTTGGTTAATGTACGCGAAGCGTACATACACAAGTTACTGACCTCGGCTTAAATGAATTTCGTGCATTCTAGAGAATGCTGTACAGCGAGTTTCATGCGTCCAGTGATGTTTTTTTTCAGTTAATGTACGCGAAGCATAGTCAACCGCGTCTTGCATGTATTAGAAAAATGAAGAATATCGAAATTTTCCTCAATTATAACGTGTGTGGTGTGATGCAGAGAATTGACTATTTATAGAGTTTTTATGAGAATTTCTTTCATGAAGTAAACGTTGATTTTATTCCGTTTTGTGACAATTTTCAATTTTAAGCCTTATTTTACTAGAAATTTTTTAATTGTTAAAGGTAATAAATTATTAAACTTGATAAATATTTCAAAAAAATTCATAGAAAAAAAAAGATAATTTGTAAAAATGGATACAGATGGAAGAAAAAAGCTATAAATATGTAAAAATAGAAAAAATTTGATAAAAGTATGTAAAAATGGAAATATCCGGAGGAAAAAAATAGCCGAAAATTTGTAAAAATGAAGTATCCGGAGGAAAAAATAGCTAAAAATTTGTAAATTGAAAAAGCTAGAGGGAATAGATAACTAAAAATTTTTTTAAATGGAGAAATCTGGAGGAAAAATAGTTAAAAATTCATTAAAAAAAAAGGAAAAATCCTGGGGAAAAAATAGTTTAAAATGGAAAAATTGGAGGAAAACATAGCAAAAAAATTGGAAATTCGGAAAATATGGTGGCAAAAATAGCTAAAAATGTGGGAAAATATGGTGGCAAAAATAGCTAAAAATGTGTGAAAATTGTAAAATCTGGAGGAAAAGTAGCTAACAATTTGTAAAAATGGAAATATGATGAGGAAAGAATAGTTAAAAATTTATACAAATGAAAAATACAAAAGAAAGAAAATTAAAAATATGGAAAAATCTGGAGGAAAAAAATGGCTAAAAATTTGTAAAAATGGTAAAATCCGGAAGAAAAAATAGCTAAAAATTTGTAAAAATAAAAAATCCAAATGAAAAAAATAGATATTTTTTTAAAAAAAATTGAGAAATTTGGAGAAAAAATTGCTAAAAATTTTTTTTAATTGAAAAATCCGGAGGAAAAAGTAGCTAAATTTTTTTTAAATTGAAAAATCCGGAGGAAAAAGTAGCTAAAAATTGTTTAAATTGAAAAATTCGGAGGAAAAAGTAGCTAAAAATTTTTAAAAATTGAAAAATTCGGTAGAAAAAGTAGCTAAAAAATTTTTTAAAGCGGAAAAATCCAGAGGAAAAAGTAGCTAAAAATTTTTAAAAACGGAAAAATCCGGAGGAAAAAATAGCTAAAAATTTTTAAAAACGGAAAAATCCGGAGGAAAAAATAGCTAAAAATTTCAAAAAATGCAAAAAAAAAAAGGAAAAACATAGCTAAAAATTTATAAAAATGAAAAAAAAAGTAAAAACATAGCTAAATATTTATAAAAATGAAAAAAAAAAGTAAAAACATAGCTAAATATTTATAAAAATGAAAACAAAAGAAATAAAATAAAAACGTAGCTAAAATTTGTAAAAATGTAGAGGAAAAAATAGCTAAAAATTTGTAAAAATGAAAAATAGATGAAAAATAGCTAAAAACTTGTAAAAACGAAAAATCCAAATGAAAAAAGTAGGTTAAAATTGAAAAATCCGGAGGAAAAAATAGGGTAGAACTTTTTTTTATGGAAAAATCCGGAGGAAAAAATTTGTAAGAATAAAAATATCCGGAGGAATAAATAGTTCAAAATTTGGATAGAAAAATTGCTAAAAATGAAACAATACGGAGTGAAAAATAGCTAAATAGTTTTTTAAACGGAAACATCCGGCAGGAAAAATAGCTAAAAATTTGTAAAAATGGAAAAAATCGGAACGAAAAAATCGATAAAAGTTTATAAAAATTGAAATATCTGAAGGAAAATATCGGTAAAAGTTTGTAAAAATTGAAATATCTGAAGGAAAATATTGGTAAAAGTATGTAAAAATCGAAAAATGTGGCGGTAAAATTTACTAAAACTTTGTAAATATTCTTAAAACGAAATAAAATCAATGCTACGTTCACGGTGTACTTTGTGAAAGAATTTGCTTGACGATGTGTGTAAGTAATAAGTCGTCTGCCGAAAAGCTCGTGTTCTGATTGGGTAGAATTCGGAGGTTGCCGATTTCTCGGTTGGCGCGCGTCGTTCCTTGGCGTGCGTCAAAAAAATCGCCAAATCGGGGACCCTCGCTTATTCGAGGATTCTGCCGAAAAATATTTTAATAGCTTTTTTTTTTTCTATAACTTTTAAGAGTAAAAAATAAGTACATTCTAGCTGTAAAAAAAGGTTAAAAAGTGTAAATTTTACACTTAAAGTGCAAAGGTTGGAAACCTTTGTAAAGAGCTTTAACGTTTACCAACTGTATGCAGCTAAAATAAAAGAGTGCACTTCTATTTTATGAATGTGTGAAATTAAATTTACTAATGTAAATTGATCAATACAGACAAAATTTGGAGCCTATTTAGGGGACCATCCCAAAATTCTTCCTAGTAAAGCAGGTCCCTTCACAATATACCTTTTAATAAACAGGATCTCTTCCCATTTTTTTTTTTAAATAACACAGGCAACTTAAAAAAAATTGAGTTTTAAAAAGGAAGAAGTCTTTAAAGACAAATTTGTTTTTGCATGTGGGGTAGCAATACTTTTAAAATCTGGAATTTTCTGAATTGACTATTTTATAAACAATCCATAAAAACATACTCTTCATTGTTAATTTTTATTTTATGTTTCAAAATGTGTAATTTGCAAACAAATTGAAAGGAAAACTTTAACAGAAGGACTTAAAGAAGTTATCAATAAACGTTTGGTTCAAATTTGAGTAACTAAATTTCATATTCATTACAAAATGTTATCTTTCACAAAAAAAAAAAAAGAATAAATTTCACACAAATAACTTTTACTTTTTTCAAAATGGGCCCTAAGATAAAAGCCCTGCGTTACAAACTGAGTAAATTGACAACTTACCTTTGCTTGAATGCCAAACGAGTTTATGCTGCACAGTCATCTCTGCTGCCATCTCTGAACTGCGCCACCACAGTTTCCTGAAAAATATGAAAATAAATTGTAATAGGTTGCAATATTAAGCATTTATCATATTCAACTAGAAAATTAAAAAGAAAAAGTACAACTGATTAATGTATATAACTGATGTCAGTGAATCATTTTCTTCTTCTTTTAAATCAAAACTTATTTCAACATGCACACACACATAATTTGCATTAAATAAAATGGCATCTTATCTAAATATTGCTATGGGGAGGAAAAGAAAAAAAAAATTACTGAATCAGCCACACCAGCAGAAGTGCTGTGCACTTAGACTGTTTTAAATTTTTACACGCATATGCACTATAGCGCTTTTTACTGAAATTATGGTACTGAAAAAGAAAAACACTGCAGAACATAATATAAAATATGGAGATAAATTATAGTTCCAGGAAAGTAATTAAGGAAGATAATTGATACAATGTTTGGTACTTTTCGGTTAGCTGGACACCAGTAATATATATACATGTATGTACTTGTACACATCATTGGCACCTGGCTAACCGAAAAGTACCCAATGTTTTATTTAACATAAAATTAAAAGTGTAATATCAGACAGGCTCTCTCCTCTTAATATTTTGGATGGGTGTAAAAAAAAAAAAAAAAAAAAAATGTAACAGTATAGTATAACAGTGTGCAACTATTTTGGATTCCAAGAAAGAAATTGCATGCTTTGAGAGTATGTTGTCACAAACACAGAAAGAAAATTTCAGACTCGGGGGAGATGAGGTTAAAAAAAGGCTTAAAACAAGTTTTAAAAAGGAAGACGTCCTTAAAGACAAATTTGTTTTTGCATGAGGGGTAAGGGACGATGCAATACTTTGAAACAAAAAAAGGTACATTTCGGTTAGCCGGGCGCCAGTGATATATATCAACATATATAAATACATAATGTATATACCTATATATGTATATACATACATATATGTATATAAATATATGTATGTATATATATGTATATGCAGACATATGTGTATATACATAGATATGTGTATATATAATACATGTATATATATGACTGGCGCCCGGCTAACCGAAATGTACCCAAACAAATTATGTGCTTTCATTAGGAAAAAAAAAACCATTAAAAATTAATCTGGTTTGTTATTAAAAAAATATTTACAACATGAAAATATATTAAAAGCAACTGTTTATAAAAAGTTTGGGTCCTTTTCTGCTATACCAACACCATTGTCGCTAAGCATAATAATCGGCACAAAAGGAAATTCACATGAAACGAATCATTTGAAAACAAAAATAACATTGTTGGCACGAATTTAAGCACTTAAAAATAAAACGTTTGAAAATTGCAATACAAAATATGCACTTAAAATAAAAGAACAAATAAATATTACATAAGGTAATAAAATAAAACTCTATTTAAACTACAGGCTTAAAATTGTAAACGTCTCTTAGGATTGCTGTAAACATTTCATTTTTTGAATGAAGATGTTTATGAGTTTTTTTGATAAAAACTTTTTTTTTTATGTATCTAAAGTCCTAAAACAATTTTATTGCCGCTTCTACATCATCAAGTAACAGCTTAATGGTAAAATTCATTTCAGTGTCAATAATAAATGCAAGTTATAATTTAATAAATATTTTCTATTTGAAAAGTAGCAAGTTAAGATGTTTTATGAGGTTACGATTAAATAATAATAATAAAAGATTCACGTTCAATAAATAGTCCAATCAGAATGTTTGGTACAGTTTGCAATAAAAAATTCTTTACACGGTTAGGGTAGAAATAAATGGCAGATTAGCGTATATTTTGGCATGTGTTGGTATAACAGAAAAGTACCAAGTTGTGTTCCTATTACACGACTCTGATAAGTGGAATTTAAAAATTAAATCAGATTACTTAGCTTTTCGGCTAAACCAAAACATTTTGGGCACTATTGCCATGACTAATTAAAAATCACATTAATGAATTAAAAAGAAATTACCTACTTTATTAAAATCTTAAAAATAAAGTGAAATTTTGCAAATGGTCATTAATTAGTACATAAAATTCGAAGTTTTCTATTACTATCAAAATAAAAATATGCCAGTATCATCAGAAAATACAGAATATATATATATTAGTTAATTAAAACCAGATCTTAACATATGAAGTATAATTTCACTGAAAGACACTGGAGCTGTAAAATATTACTTTCCGCTTCCTGACTGGTTTAAGATTGTCAGCAATAAAGCAAATTATAAAACAGGCAACGGAGAATTATGAAAAAAATAAAAGCTGAATTTTTATTGGTTAATTTTTTTATAAACCAAAAACTTCCGAGATTGTTCATTACGGACACATTTTACTCTGATATATATATATAATTACAATCAACTTATTAATAGCATATTCAGGGCAGATGTAAGATCAGTAAAGAACTTTTTTTTTTATTCACTTCTGTAGAATTAAGTCGCATAATAAGCAAAGCAATGCAGTTAATTTTACACAATTGCTGATGCTTTTTCTCAGCTTTCTTTATCTTGAACTTAAATCTGTCCCTGAGAATGATGAAAACTAATTTTTAACTAACTCTTGGAATAATATAGAAAAATAATCTTACCTAATTAGTAAATCTAAATATCCAAAAACCAGTGAATGACGAGACTTAGACATAGACGACGCCACGATGCAGGAAAGGGAAATGTAAACAACGCTGCGATGTGCGATGACGCTGCCAAAAAGACATAAAAATCCCTACGAGACCGCAGAAAAAAAACTATATTTCAATAGATTTATTTTTTCAAGTTTTTTTTTTTATCTTCAAAATTTCTCATACAACATTAAATAATTTTAAAAGTGGAAATTTTTCAATGCTGATTATTACAAAGCGGAAAACATTTAAAAATATATTTACAAAAATCCCCACTGGGAAAAAAAATGTGTTGGAAAAGGGAAATCTTGTTTCATCTTTCCCTGCATTACTCCCGGCTTGCCGTGTGAAAGGAGTGGGAGGGGGGATCGGTATTTGGTATTATTGCTTATTTAAGCTAGTTAAGATTTTTTTTTTCTTTTAAATCTAAATTTTGGAGTGTTTCAAAAAATGAAAATAACTTATTTTTTGGAACTGATTTATAGATAATATACAGATAATATAAAATCACCGCCCCCCCCCGCCCCCTCCAAGAAAAAAAAGAATTTTTTTTTTTTTTTTTTTTTTTTTTTTTCGTTTAACAGTAACTGCTTTTTGGTAAAGTGGCATTTATTTCTTTTGACAAATATTTTTTCATTGAAATTGAAATTTAAATTCCCATTTATCATTAATTTTTTTAATATGTTTATATAATATGTATGTCTAAAGATTGCAATATTCATTTTCATTCTAGGTGCTCACAAAAAATATTCATTTAAAGATATTAATGCATACTTTAAAAGCAAAAACATTAACAGTTTTTATGATTTTTTTTTTCCATAAAAACTCTTTAAATTAAAGAAGGGTACTTTTTGTGTATTTTTTATTGCATAAAATATTTAAATGCAGCATATTTTATCGTTTCACATAAATCCAGGTTTAAAATAACGAAAATCATCTTATAAAATGTGAAGTAAAGATACTTTTTATTTCTTATAATAAAAATGTCGAGAAGATTATACTGGGCCACTGACTTTTAAACAATGATAGATTTGTATATCTTGGCCGCGTAAATTCAAAGCACTGTCTTTTATTTAAAAGAGTTTCATTCTACAATAGGTAAATGATCCACATACTATTTACTACTGGTTACAGAAGTTTAAATTATATATATTAAAAAAAATGTGCCTCTTTTGAATTGAATTACCTTTAATTGATTTTGTGTATTTTGGATAAATTTATTTGGTACATTTCCATTATACCAACACCATTGTCGTCACCAAGTGCAATAATTGGCACAAAATGAAATTCATGTGAAAGGATTCAATTGGAAAAAAAAAAAAAATGTTGGCACAAAATTGAGCATTTAAAAATATAACATTTGAAAATTACAGACTTTCACGAACTATTTTATTAAATCGACACGAATATAGACTTAAAATAAAAGAACAAATAAATATTATATGATAAATTAATAAAATTAACTCAATTTAAACTACAGGCATAGCATTGTAAATGTCTGTTAGCATTGCAGTAAGCATTTCACTTTTTGAATGAAGACGTTCATACTTTTTTTTTGTATCCAAAGTCCTGAAACAATTTTATTGCAGCGTCCTCATCATCTGGTAAATGCCTAATGGTAAAATCCACATTAGTGTCAACAATAAATATAAGTTACTACTTAATATTAAATATATTCTATTTGAAAAATAGCAAATTAAGATGTTTTGCGAGGTTACAGAGTAAATTAAGTAATAATAATAATTAAAAAGTGTCATGTTCAATAAATAGCAAATCACAATGTTTGGCACGGTTTGCAATAAAAATATTTACACGTTCAGGGTTTAAATAAATAGCACATTAGCATACATTTTGGCATGGTGTTAGAAAAGTCCCATTTATTTTATTCAGGTACACAATGATTGGAAAGCTTTAGACAGGTGTGTGATCTTGGCTAAAAAACTGGTGTAATTATCAATTTATCATACATAATTAAATTTTTATAAGTCTAATTAAATTGATGTAAGGTTATCTATTAGAAAATACATTTATTTTTATTGTATTTTACAAAGTTGTAACTTATATGGTAAATTCTTAAAGAAAAACAGTTTCTTCCATTTTTTCCACTTGGAAGAAACCTATTTCTTCAGGCCGGTTTTTTCCACTTTGGAAGAAACTTGCCAACCCTGCTTTGACACATCATAGACAATCTCTGACAAACAGATTTTTCCATTTTAATTTTGTTTTTTTAACAGTTAAAACTGTTTTGGCCAATAATTCAAAAATTTTTAGTAGCATTTGGTGACTCCTGAAAATCGGGGACCCTGGGCCCGTGCCCCGAATGCCCTGCCCATGACAGATATATAAATTTCTCTATTTTTAGCCGCAATCGATTGACAAATTTAGCAATTTTTCTCATGCGATCTTGGAAGAATTTCGCTATTTTTTCCCCATGACTGACTGAATAGTTTCGTGATTTTTCCCGCAGCTGACTGATGAATTTCAGAATATTTTCCTGCTACCAATTGCCAAATTGTGCAGGGAGGGAGGTTTTGCGACAAATAAGCAAATTTCCCAATTTTTTTCCTACAACAAACTGCCGAATTTTGAGATTTTTGAATTTTGTAATTTTTCTTGCGACCAAGTGACAAATTTTGTGATATTTTACTGTGACCAATAGACGAATCTTGCGATATTGTCTCATGACCGATAGATGATTTTTGTGATATTTTCCCGCTAAATTTTGGTGAAATTCGCGAAAGCAAATTCTTGCGAATCCACAATAATCAGGGCACATTTCCAGCTATATAAAAACGGACAGGGCGCATTTACAACTATAAAAAAATGGGCAGGGTGCTGCGCCCTCTCGAAAACGTCTAGGGGAAACACTAATTACTCCAATACAAATATTGCCACAGTTATTTTATTCTAAAAACTTGATATTTGAGTAATTTTAATTTATTTTCAGCAGTGAAATTAACTCGAAATTATTGAATAACAAACATGTGAATTTTTACATTGCTAACTAAGCGTAACCAAGCTTCCAGGCTCGAACATATTTCACACTGTCAGTTTTACGCTTAGTTAGCAATGAAAAAAAAATCACCATTTTTATTACTTGATATTTGATTTAAAGGAAAATTTAAAAACATGGATTTGAACCTTCAGCTCCTCTCCAGAATCTTACATTTGCAAAATATTTTGGGCAAAACATAAGAATGTTTTAAAAATACCTTGAATTTAAATATCATTTTTTAAAGTTTCTTAAGAAAAAAGGGTCAAAGAAAGTATTAAAGAAGGTCCCTTTCTCCAAAGAATCTGCTTTATTTTTAATTTGTTAAAAATTATACATTACATATAATCAAAATCCAAATTAATTTATATGACAACATATTAAAAAAAAATCCTTAATTTAGAGGTCAGAAGATTAAATAATTTTATCACCACCTCCCTTCCTCTTCTACATACATAGCATAAATTAAAAAAAATTATTTAGCATAAATCTGTGTAATCTTAAGTATTGTCAAAGTTCATGAAAGTCAAAAACCCTGTTAACAAAAATTATTTGACACATTTCTGCAAAACTTTAAAAAATACTCAATCTTTTTCTATTAAATTTTACATTTCAAAAATTTAAATTAATTTAATTTTTATTAAATGTAAGTCCAGATTAGATGCACTATATTTCCAGAGGTGTCACAATAATCACAAAACTGAATCATCACTCTTGAAACAAATATTAAAACATTTAAAGCAAACATTTTCTAAGCACATGAGCTGAAGCATCAAAATTTTGAGTAATTTGAAGGACCCATTGTACAAGATGTTTACATTTCATGAAACTCTGCTAAACTGTTTTAACAAACTGTAAAATAACAATTTTGAATAAAATAATTTTAATAAAAATGAACAATTCCTATGCAATATGTAATAGACGAAGATTTTTTTATGATAACTTTTTGAATACAGTTTTGGTAAAATATTACAATTTAACTAAATTTTAATATGAAAAAGTTTACAAAATGATTTTTTGGCCATTTAAAAGATATCGCCAAATTTATCAGCCAATCGTGGTAAAAAATCTTAAAATTAGTCAATGGATTGTTGGGGAAAAAAAAAAAAAATTTCGGTTAATGTACGCGAAGCGTACATACACAAGTTACTGACCGCGGCTGGAATGAATTTCGTGCATTCTACAGATTGCTGTACAGCGAGTTTCATGCGTCCAGTGATGTTTTTTTTCGGTTAATGTACGCGAAACGTACATATACAAGTTACTGACCGCGGCTTGAATGAATTTCGTGCATTCTACAGATTGCTGTACAGCGAGTTTCATGCGTCCAGTGATGTTTTTTTTTCAGTTAATGTACGCGAAGCGTACATACACAAGTTACTGACCGCGGCAGGAATTAATATCATGCATTCTACAGATTGCTGTACAGCGAGTTTCATGCGTCCAGTGATGTTTTTTTTTCGGTTAATGTACGGCAAGCGTACATACACAAGTTACTGACCGCGGCTTGAATGAATTTCGTGCATTCTAGAGAATGCTGTACAGTGAGTTTCATGCGTCCAGTGATGTTTTTTTTCGGTTAATGTATGCCAAGCGTATATACACAAGTTACTGACCGTGGCTTGAATGAATTTCGTGCATTCTACAGATTGCTGTACGGCGAGTTTCATGCGTCCAGTGATGTTTTTTTTCGGTTAATGTATGCGAAGCGTACATACACAAGTTACTGACCGCGGCTTGAATGAATTTCGTGCATTCTAGAGATTGCTGTACGGCGAGTTTCATGCGTTCAGTGATGTTTTTTTTTGGTTAATGTACGCGAAGCGTACATACACAAGTTACTGACCTCGGCTTAAATGAATTTCGTGCATTCTAGAGAATGCTGTACAGCGAGTTTCATGCGTCCAGTGATGTTTTTTTTCAGTTAATGTACGCGAAGCATAGTCAACCGCGTCTTGCATGTATTAGAAAAATGAAGAATATCGAAATTTTCCTCAATTATAACGTGTGTGGTGTGATGCAGAGAATTGACTATTTATAGAGTTTTTATGAGAATTTCTTTCATGAAGTAAACGTTGATTTTATTCCGTTTTGTGACAATTTTCAATTTTAAGCCTTATTTTACTAGAAATTTTTTAATTGTTAAAGGTAATAAATTATTAAACTTGATAAATATTTCAAAAAAATTCATAGAAAAAAAAAGATAATTTGTAAAAATGGATACAGATGGAAGAAAAAAGCTATAAATATGTAAAAATAGAAAAAATTTGATAAAAGTATGTAAAAATGGAAATATCCGGAGGAAAAAAATAGCCGAAAATTTGTAAAAATGAAGTATCCGGAGGAAAAAATAGCTAAAAATTTGTAAATTGAAAAAGCTAGAGGGAATAGATAACTAAAAATTTTTTTAAATGGAGAAATCTGGAGGAAAAATAGTTAAAAATTCATTAAAAAAAAAGGAAAAATCCTGGGGAAAAAATAGTTTAAAATGGAAAAATTGGAGGAAAACATAGCAAAAAAATTGGAAATTCGGAAAATATGGTGGCAAAAATAGCTAAAAATGTGGGAAAATATGGTGGCAAAAATAGCTAAAAATGTGTGAAAATTGTAAAATCTGGAGGAAAAGTAGCTAACAATTTGTAAAAATGGAAATATGATGAGGAAAGAATAGTTAAAAATTTATACAAATGAAAAATACAAAAGAAAGAAAATTAAAAATATGGAAAAATCTGGAGGAAAAAAATGGCTAAAAATTTGTAAAAATGGTAAAATCCGGAAGAAAAAATAGCTAAAAATTTGTAAAAATAAAAAATCCAAATGAAAAAAATAGATATTTTTTTAAAAAAAATTGAGAAATTTGGAGAAAAAATTGCTAAAAATTTTTTTTAATTGAAAAATCCGGAGGAAAAAGTAGCTAAATTTTTTTTAAATTGAAAAATCCGGAGGAAAAAGTAGCTAAAAATTGTTTAAATTGAAAAATTCGGAGGAAAAAGTAGCTAAAAATTTTTAAAAATTGAAAAATTCGGTAGAAAAAGTAGCTAAAAAATTTTTTAAAGCGGAAAAATCCAGAGGAAAAAGTAGCTAAAAATTTTTAAAAACGGAAAAATCCGGAGGAAAAAATAGCTAAAAATTTTTAAAAACGGAAAAATCCGGAGGAAAAAATAGCTAAAAATTTCAAAAAATGCAAAAAAAAAAAGGAAAAACATAGCTAAAAATTTATAAAAATGAAAAAAAAAGTAAAAACATAGCTAAATATTTATAAAAATGAAAAAAAAAAGTAAAAACATAGCTAAATATTTATAAAAATGAAAACAAAAGAAATAAAATAAAAACGTAGCTAAAATTTGTAAAAATGTAGAGGAAAAAATAGCTAAAAATTTGTAAAAATGAAAAATAGATGAAAAATAGCTAAAAACTTGTAAAAACGAAAAATCCAAATGAAAAAAGTAGGTTAAAATTGAAAAATCCGGAGGAAAAAATAGGGTAGAACTTTTTTTTATGGAAAAATCCGGAGGAAAAAATTTGTAAGAATAAAAATATCCGGAGGAATAAATAGTTCAAAATTTGGATAGAAAAATTGCTAAAAATGAAACAATACGGAGTGAAAAATAGCTAAATAGTTTTTTAAACGGAAACATCCGGCAGGAAAAATAGCTAAAAATTTGTAAAAATGGAAAAAATCGGAACGAAAAAATCGATAAAAGTTTATAAAAATTGAAATATCTGAAGGAAAATATCGGTAAAAGTTTGTAAAAATTGAAATATCTGAAGGAAAATATTGGTAAAAGTATGTAAAAATCGAAAAATGTGGCGGTAAAATTTACTAAAACTTTGTAAATATTCTTAAAACGAAATAAAATCAATGCTACGTTCACGGTGTACTTTGTGAAAGAATTTGCTTGACGATGTGTGTAAGTAATAAGTCGTCTGCCGAAAAGCTCGTGTTCTGATTGGGTAGAATTCGGAGGTTGCCGATTTCTCGGTTGGCGCGCGTCGTTCCTTGGCGTGCGTCAAAAAAATCGCCAAATCGGGGACCCTCGCTTATTCGAGGATTCTGCCGAAAAATATTTTAATAGCTTTTTTTTTTTCTATAACTTTTAAGAGTAAAAAATAAGTACATTCTAGCTGTAAAAAAAGGTTAAAAAGTGTAAATTTTACACTTAAAGTGCAAAGGTTGGAAACCTTTGTAAAGAGCTTTAACGTTTACCAACTGTATGCAGCTAAAATAAAAGAGTGCACTTCTATTTTATGAATGTGTGAAATTAAATTTACTAATGTAAATTGATCAATACAGACAAAATTTGGAGCCTATTTAGGGGACCATCCCAAAATTCTTCCTAGTAAAGCAGGTCCCTTCACAATATACCTTTTAATAAACAGGATCTCTTCCCATTTTTTTTTTTTTAAATAACACAGGCAACTTAAAAAAAATTGAGTTTTAAAAAGGAAGAAGTCTTTAAAGACAAATTTGTTTTTGCATGTGGGGTAGCAATACTTTTAAAATCTGGAATTTTCTGAATTGACTATTTTATAAACAATCCATAAAAACATACTCTTCATTGTTAATTTTTATTTTATGTTTCAAAATGTGTAATTTGCAAACAAATTGAAAGGAAAACTTTAACAGAAGGACTTAAAGAAGTTATCAATAAACGTTTGGTTCAAATTTGAGTAACTAAATTTCATATTCATTACAAAATGTTATCTTTCACAAAAAAAAAAAGAATAAATTTCACACAAATAACTTTTACTTTTTTCAAAATGGGCCCTAAGATAAAAGCCCTGCGTTACAAACTGAGTAAATTGACAACTTACCTTTGCTTGAATGCCAAACGAGTTTATGCTGCACAGTCATCTCTGCTGCCATCTCTGAACTGCGCCACCACAGTTTCCTGAAAAATATGAAAATAAATTGTAATAGGTTGCAATATTAAGCATTTATCATATTCAACTAGAAAATTAAAAAGAAAAAGTACAACTGATTAATGTATATAACTGATGTCAGTGAATCATTTTCTTCTTCTTTTAAATCAAAACTTATTTCAACATGCACACACACATAATTTGCATTAAATAAAATGGCATCTTATCTAAATATTGCTATGGGGAGGAAAAGAAAAAAAAAATTACTGAATCAGCCACACCAGCAGAAGTGCTGTGCACTTAGACTGTTTTAAATTTTTACACGCATATGCACTATAGCGCTTTTTACTGAAATTATGGTACTGAAAAAGAAAAACACTGCAGAACATAATATAAAATATGGAGATAAATTATAGTTCCAGGAAAGTAATTAAGGAAGATAATTGATACAATGTTTGGTACTTTTCGGTTAGCTGGACACCAGTAATATATATACATGTATGTACTTGTACACATCATTGGCACCTGGCTAACCGAAAAGTACCCAATGTTTTATTTAACATAAAATTAAAAGTGTAATATCAGACAGGCTCTCTCCTCTTAATATTTTGGATGGGTGTAAAAAAAAAAAAAAAAAAAAATGTAACAGTATAGTATAACAGTGTGCAACTATTTTGGATTCCAAGAAAGAAATTGCATGCTTTGAGAGTATGTTGTCACAAACACAGAAAGAAAATTTCAGACTCGGGGGAGATGAGGTTAAAAAAAGGCTTAAAACAAGTTTTAAAAAGGAAGACGTCCTTAAAGACAAATTTGTTTTTGCATGAGGGGTAAGGGACGATGCAATACTTTGAAACAAAAAAAGGTACATTTCGGTTAGCCGGGCGCCAGTGATATATATCAACATATATAAATACATAATGTATATACCTATATATGTATATACATACATATATGTATATAAATATATGTATGTATATATATGTATATGCAGACATATGTGTATATACATAGATATGTGTATATATAATACATGTATATATATGACTGGCGCCCGGCTAACCGAAATGTACCCAAACAAATTATGTGCTTTCATTAGGAAAAAAAAAAACCATTAAAAATTAATCTGGTTTGTTATTAAAAAAATATTTACAACATGAAAATATATTAAAAGCAACTGTTTATAAAAAGTTTGGGTCCTTTTCTGCTATACCAACACCATTGTCGCTAAGCATAATAATCGGCACAAAAGGAAATTCACATGAAACGAATCATTTGAAAACAAAAATAACATTGTTGGCACGAATTTAAGCACTTAAAAATAAAACGTTTGAAAATTGCAATACAAAATATGCACTTAAAATAAAAGAACAAATAAATATTACATAAGGTAATAAAATAAAACTCTATTTAAACTACAGGCTTAAAATTGTAAACGTCTCTTAGGATTGCTGTAAACATTTCATTTTTTGAATGAAGATGTTTATGAGTTTTTTTGATAAAAACTTTTTTTTTTATGTATCTAAAGTCCTAAAACAATTTTATTGCCGCTTCTACATCATCAAGTAACAGCTTAATGGTAAAATTCATTTCAGTGTCAATAATAAATGCAAGTTATAATTTAATAAATATTTTCTATTTGAAAAGTAGCAAGTTAAGATGTTTTATGAGGTTACGATTAAATAATAATAATAAAAGATTCACGTTCAATAAATAGTCCAATCAGAATGTTTGGTACAGTTTGCAATAAAAAATTCTTTACACGGTTAGGGTAGAAATAAATGGCAGATTAGCGTATATTTTGGCATGTGTTGGTATAACAGAAAAGTACCAAGTTGTGTTCCTATTACACGACTCTGATAAGTGGAATTTAAAAATTAAATCAGATTACTTAGCTTTTCGGCTAAACCAAAACATTTTGGGCACTATTGCCATGACTAATTAAAAATCACATTAATGAATTAAAAAGAAATTACCTACTTTATTAAAATCTTAAAAATAAAGTGAAATTTTGCAAATGGTCATTAATTAGTACATAAAATTCGAAGTTTTCTATTACTATCAAAATAAAAATATGCCAGTATCATCAGAAAATACAGAATATATATATATTAGTTAATTAAAACCAGATCTTAACATATGAAGTATAATTTCACTGAAAGACACTGGAGCTGTAAAATATTACTTTCCGCTTCCTGACTGGTTTAAGATTGTCAGCAATAAAGCAAATTATAAAACAGGCAACGGAGAATTATGAAAAAAATAAAAGCTGAATTTTTATTGGTTAATTTTTTTATAAACCAAAAACTTCCGAGATTGTTCATTACGGACACATTTTACTCTGATATATATATATAATTACAATCAACTTATTAATAGCATATTCAGGGCAGATGTAAGATCAGTAAAGAACTTTTTTTTTTATTCACTTCTGTAGAATTAAGTCGCATAATAAGCAAAGCAATGCAGTTAATTTTACACAATTGCTGATGCTTTTTCTCAGCTTTCTTTATCTTGAACTTAAATCTGTCCCTGAGAATGATGAAAACTAATTTTTAACTAACTCTTGGAATAATATAGAAAAATAATCTTACCTAATTAGTAAATCTAAATATCCAAAAACCAGTGAATGACGAGACTTAGACATAGACGACGCCACGATGCAGGAAAGGGAAATGTAAACAACGCTGCGATGTGCGATGACGCTGCCAAAAAGACATAAAAATCCCTACGAGACCGCAGAAAAAAAACTATATTTCAATAGATTTATTTTTTCAAGTTTTTTTTTTTATCTTCAAAATTTCTCATACAACATTAAATAATTTTAAAAGTGGAAATTTTTCAATGCTGATTATTACAAAGCGGAAAACATTTAAAAATATATTTACAAAAATCCCCACTGGGAAAAAAAATGTGTTGGAAAAGGGAAATCTTGTTTCATCTTTCCCTGCATTACTCCCGGCTTGCCGTGTGAAAGGAGTGGGAGGGGGGATCGGTATTTGGTATTATTGCTTATTTAAGCTAGTTAAGATTTTTTTTTTCTTTTAAATCTAAATTTTGGAGTGTTTCAAAAAATGAAAATAACTTATTTTTTGGAACTGATTTATAGATAATATACAGATAATATAAAATCAGCGCCCCCCCCGCCCCCTCCAAGAAAAAAAAGAAATTTTTTTTTTTTTTTTTTTTTTTTTTCGTTTAACAGTAACTGCTTTTTGGTAAAGTGGCATTTATTTCTTTTGACAAATATTTTTTCATTGAAATTGAAATTTAAATTCCCATTTATCATTAATTTTTTTAATATGTTTATATAATATGTATGTCTAAAGATTGCAATATTCATTTTCATTCTAGGTGCTCACAAAAAATATTCATTTAAAGATATTAATGCATACTTTAAAAGCAAAAACATTAACAGTTTTTATGATTTTTTTTTTCCATAAAAACTCTTTAAATTAAAGAAGGGTACTTTTTGTGTATTTTTTATTGCATAAAATATTTAAATGCAGCATATTTTATCGTTTCACATAAATCCAGGTTTAAAATAACGAAAATCATCTTATAAAATGTGAAGTAAAGATACTTTTTATTTCTTATAATAAAAATGTCGAGAAGATTATACTGGGCCACTGACTTTTAAACAATGATAGATTTGTATATCTTGGCCGCAAACGTACTTTCATTCGCTATTGGGCACTGAAATTGCATTAAGTTTCCCCGCCATTTGCCCGTTAACGATTTGGCGATAGACATCCGGTGTGCGGGCGCTTCAGTTAAAATACATTAATGGCTGGATACAAATTGCCGCAAACTTTTTTGGCCACAACGTTTACAACAGGTGGCCAAAAATCTCGTGTTTGCTGGGTGTTTTCTAAACTGTTTACTTACATATGTTCTTTCACCTTATATACAGTTTACGTTTTGTTAAAGTTTTCGGGATGTGTCGGAAAGTGTTTCATAACCAATGTTTGATGCATGATTTTTCGTTCTTTTTATATTTAGACTATATAAGACATTTATTATATATTTGGGCTCTTTAAGATCTAAATGAGAAAAATTATCTGATAAAAACAATTTTTAATGCATTTTCATTAAATACCAAATATACAGTTTCGAAAAGAGTAAAAAGTAAACAATTTGAAAAGTCTAGAAGCGGCACCGCGGGCACCATGGCGTCTTTTGAAGACTTTATTGGCGTCCTTTTGAAAGTTTCTGTTACGAGCCTTTTTAAAAATAAAACTTTTATTTCAAAAGATACTTTCTATAAAGTCATTAATATTTGCATCCGATATTTTTTTTATTTATGAAAGTGTACTTCACGCATTCAAATCCAGAAATATGCTTTAAAAATTTAATCATGCGTTTTTTTACGGTTTGTGGTTATCCTTCACAAAATTCTGTATTGTGTAAATATGATGGTTGAATTTGATAATAATTGGCAATAACTTTTTTAATACAAAAAAGAAGTAAAATTTTGAATAATAAGCGTTTTTCAATTCCTTCTCGGCTATGAAAGACACATGTGCATGCAAATTCAGCTCTTTTGTTTCTTTGTTACATGGCCCATTCACTTTTTTATAGGAATGATAAAGAGGGTTGTTTTTCCATCCGAGACATTTGTGGTAATATTTATGGATTAGTTTGAAAAATAGATAAAACAGTGTGAAATTATTAGGTGCTTTCATTATAAAAAGCTACATATTACAGCCGTGTGCGGAGGAAAGCAATTCCAAAACATTTTGGTACATTTCCACCGATCATGAACTCTCTTATTTATGAACCGATATGGATGTGTCTGAGTATGTAGAACATGATACAAGATTTCTGGAACATTTTTTTTTTTTTTGGCTATAGTTTAACAAATGGCTGAGATATGGCAGTTTGAAATTCTAGGATGACTGAGATTTTGAAACAATCTGAAATTTGTTATGCTGTAACTCTCGTATTTATGAACCTATATGAATGTGACTGATCATGTGTACAGAACATACCAAGTTTTTGGCTGAGTTCGTTGGCCAGCTTCATGCGCCATCTTGTTTCAAAATGGCGGCCAGTTAATTAAAAAAAAATTTAAATAAAAAAATATGTATAAAAATTATAAATTGAAAAAGTTGTTTCCGTCAAATGTTAGATCGTAATACAAGGATTCCGGAAAATTTTTTGTTTTTGCTTTATCTTAAAAAATGGTTGAGATATGGTAGTTTGAAATTCAAGAGTGGCCGACATTTTGAAACAATTTTATTTTTGTTATACTATAACTCTCATGCTGAAATTCGCATTTAAAATCAGTATTAACGAAAACTGGGATTGAATCTTCTATAATCGGGCTCCAAGCATTTTAGCTTTAGGTGTTTAAGTAAAATAAGTTGAATTTTTAAAAACATGAACTATGGAAGCTACCTTATCCCCCGGTACAGGCGGGACCATCGCGAAAACAACTTTCCTCTCTTAGCGGGCCTGCTTCAAAACGTGGATGACGTCACACAAGAGATCTGAGTAGCAGACAAGTAAGATTGAGTACGCGTATGTGTGTACCAAAAATAGTGCTATAAAATACAGTTTTGTAATATTTTCTTGGGTAATTTCTGGCTTATTTTAGATATGTTTAAATTATACATACAATAAATGAACAATAATAAGACCCAATTTTATGATTGTTAATAAAAGGATTGTTATTAAATAGACAGATTCATAAATAAAAATTTTAACATTTTTAAACAATTGAAACAAAAATTCAATTTAAATTTTATAATGTATGAATAATTTAAAATACACATTCTGTTACTTAGGTATTACAACTAAGAAAACACTATCTTTCAAACAGATTTATCTGACAAAAAACATAGTTTTTTAATTACTAATTATAATGTGCAATTTATATTTTTATGTATGTGTGTGGGTTTTTTTTTTCTTTGTTTAAGGATAAGAGAAAATGTCACCATTTTCCCAAATTCCACACACATTTTCACTTCGATTATAAATTTACTATTTACTTAAAAGGAAAATTTACTTAAACCGAAAAATCCACATCCATCTAGTAAATACATAGATTTCCAAGTTGTTATTTCAATAAATTAATATTAAATATTAAAAAAAAGTAATTCTATTGAAGAACATCAAGCAGAATATGTACTTTCAAGTAATTTACAACAATTATGACATTTAACCCCTTAACAGGTTCTTTTTTTTTAACAATAAACTAAAAACATGGGCAAAAAAACCACTTTTCCCAAACTAAATATTTGCGTTGTATAATCGAAAATTTTCTAATAAAAAATTTTCTAAAAATAAATCGAATTTTGCCTTTAAAAATTAGTGGTGGCCAAATGATTTGGATAACAGAACAAGCAAACTCTTTTTGCACGTACGGTGTACGGGCAAACCAGTTAAGGGGTTAATATTCTCTCAGAGAAAATAAACTCACTTAGATTAACAATATTAAGTAAGTGGAAATATCAAACTTATTAATGAAACTTACATACTGGTTAATGTAGATAACTTTCTTTTGTTACAAGTGATTTTTCTATTGTCATTTTATACTTTTGTATAGTTATCTAGCAATATATTAGCAATTCCTGACAAACACAGTCTAAATAGATATGAAAGTTCATTTCCACATTTGCATTTAATTGTGAAATCCATACCTAAAATTTCAGTCTTTTCAGTAGTGAGTTGTATAATAAGCTTTTTTGGGCTCTGGAAATTTTAGGAAAGTACTTTCATAATTCTGATTAATTAGTTTTTGGAAAATTTGAAAGACATTTACAATTAAAAATAATAAAATTTCCTGAGGCCATTTTAATTAACATCTGTCTGGTAACATCAAGTATTTGTAAACTTCATTCGGGCAATCAAATTCTAAAATTTTATTATTGACTAATATGGCAATGCATTCACAACATTTTAATTTATGTGAAACTTTATCTGCAATATAACCAGCAATAAAAGTCAATACATACATGGTTTCATTTTTTATCTCAATATCATCCTTGCTGTTAAAGACACCGTAAAATAAATCTGGTATGTTTAATTCTACAATTTTATCAACAGTTGTATAATAACAGGTGGAATGAGACAAGTTCCATTCTTCCCCACTACTTTCTTTTATGTTAAGCAACTTGTATAAAAAACTATACTGCTTTTAGGCTTAGTTTAAAACCTGGATAATATCCAGTATAATGTTACATAAATAGGGAAACTATTACATCTACACATAAACGAAAATATAATAAGCTACACAAAAATAACTTTTGCTTTTCACTTAATAACCCACAAGAAAAAAAAATCCTGCATCGACCACTGATATATATAAATATTTATTTAAATTAAAATTATATTTTAATAATTGAAAGCCCTAATTGCTTTACAAACCCTTTACAAAAAGCGTTTGATTTTTTTTTTAAAGATATGCATAAGAACTCAATATTATTAATTAATGTTTTAAATGTTTTCGATTTACGTAAATTATATTTAGAAGAGTAATTTTAAGTAAAAACAGGACAAAAAAAAAAGACTTTCGTATTACTGTTTTATCTGTTTGATGATTCTAAATTATATTTACTATTATAGGTCAAAATAAAAGCATAATGAAGTCAGAAAAAGAATAATGTTTAATTATCGTCTGTTGACATTCTGTGTATATTTTTATGTGCGTATTCGCCACTGCGATTGTTTGAATAAAATGATATTAAATGTTTAAAATGATTAATAGTAGTAATAGTATTATTTATATTAACAGTATTAAAAGTAGAATATGCACGGTCATCTCGGTCATCATGGATTTATTTCACATCATGGATTTATTAACACAACCGAAAGGGCAATCGTTTACCCTTATTAAAGTATTAAGTAAAGTATAACTTTTACAACATTCGAATTCTTGAACTGACAAACGGTATAGATACATATTTTGCGTTTTAAATAATGAGATAAAAAAGGTTCTTCCTTAAATCCTTTATCCAAATAGTCCAAATAATATTCTTTTAAAAAATTCACATTTTGAAAACCATTTTTATATAAAATTTATCTGAAATTATAGAAGCAAGAAAAAATGGCGAAACTTCACGACCAAAAGAGAATAGACACGAGAGTTGATCTCGTTTGTGACGTCAAGTCACGTGTTTGAAAGCTCAAAGCAGGCCCTTTAAGAGAGGAAAGTTGTTTCCGCGCTGGCCCTGGTACAGGCCGGACGGACTTTTTTAATTAATGAAACCTTTTCCAGACTACCGCTTTCGAACCAGCTATGAAATGGACACTATCATGTTTTTCTTTGTTTATAAACTTTTTATAAAGCTAAATTCACGTCTTCAAAATAAGTCAAACCGTATTTTTGCGTCCACATCCCCCCCCCCAAAAAAAAACAAAAAAACAAAAACAACTTAGCAATATATTTGACTACCATGTTTGTTTTGGTTTTCTTTCATATAGACGGGGTTAAAGTTTCTGGCACCTTCCCCTAACATTTTTTTTAAAAAAGATTTTTTAAAGATTCGTTTTTTTAAAGACCTCTAGCAAGAAAAGGTATAATTCAAAATTTCTAAAAATCTTTTTCACATGGAGCTCCTGAGCCATAGGGTATGTATGTGTATCACTGTGTGATGTATTTGCATCGTGTAATACCTGCGTATGTCGCTACTACTGCTGTGAGATAATATTATTGCATTATTTCAGTTATGTAAATAATGGTACCCTTCATTAATTGCCAATAGCTGAGGTGCGCTTTTGCTTTCTGAAAGGTCGGAGATACTTAGTCGAGATAGTCGCACGTTACGGTTTTCCAATAAATATAGAGAAAGAAATAGAACTTTGTATATAAAAAAAAATATATTTGAAAAATGACTGCAATTCTCAACGAACGTTAAGAACAAAAAAAAATGCAGTAATCCCAAAGTTGATGTCCTTCATTTTGTGATAGGAATTATAGCGAAAATCCTTTTATAAGCTATGTAAATTTTCGTGCCAAATCCAATAGATTTATTAACTGGTGAGATTAATCAAATTCAACATTTGTAATCCTAACTGCATTGTGAACTGAGCTGCGCTGCTGCTGACACAACTGAAAAACCAGTTGTTGGTAACTAATATTTCTTTCACAGTAATATGTGTTGTTATAAAAATCTTATATATTTCTGTACATTTCATTGAAAACCATATTGTACTACTGTGCACAAATTGTGAATTATTGAATTTTTATTTACACCCATTTAAAAGTTTTAAAGTCACAGTTAAAGTCCAGCGAAGCATCCTCTTTAATAAAAAGGTACGCGTTGCTGACGACTGGGTTTTTCGCTAATCTTTGCCACAGATTAATCTCGGAAAAAGAAACATTTGAAGTTACTGAAAAAATTAATAGCTCAAAAGTGTTTGTCAGAAAATTGTTAGACAAACTGCGTTAGAAAGGTAAAAAATCGTATTTTTCTTGATATAAATTTCAAATCTAATAACTATGCCGTTTTTCAAATATTGAATTTAAAAAATTACCAAATTTCACAATGGAGTACTATAGCGAAATCTTCACGCATAAAAAGATAATGATAACGTCATCCTGTATACTGGCTATAGCACGAGTCACAAATTATAGTAGCCTTACTGTTCTGTTACAATATAAAAATGAATTATGATGTCACGAGTGCAGGATTTTTATTAAATTCTAGAGAAATAGCATATTGTAGTCCATCTCA
Organism: Maratus michaelseni; assembly: GCA_963931845.1. Classification (NCBI taxonomy): domain Eukaryota; kingdom Metazoa; phylum Arthropoda; class Arachnida; order Araneae; family Salticidae; genus Maratus; species Maratus michaelseni. Next base: position 93,620,791 of record OZ007594.1, on the reverse strand, counting down.
GTGAGGCATATCAATTTCATTATATTTAAAGTATTATAACTTCATTAAAATCCAACGCTACAAAAATCATTTTGTTAATCGTTTTTAGAAATGCGCAAGGAAATTCCAAGTAAAGGTCTGTATGGTTTTAAAACACATGGTCATTTTCAAGGTCAATATTTCGTTTGATTAAAGGTTCGTTAAGAGAAATTGACCAGCGTAGCGGGCGTAGCTTGCTAGTCCAAGAATAACTGTTTAAGGGAAAATTATTATGATTGCATTCACCATATTTACACACGTGTATGAATGATAGTTCGATGCTTCTCAATATTCTGTAGTTCCAATAATAAACTTTAAAAATAAAATACTAAATAGAAGAATATTAAATGATTTCTAGATTTAATATCAGTCATGCAGCTTAAATCATTATACCTTTTTTCTTTTACTTTGAAGACACACAATTTAAGGAAAGTATTGTAATCTCTATTCCTGTATTTGTGTGTGTGGGATTTAACACGATAACGTTATTTCCTTTTCAGATCATATTCGGCAAATATGTTACAAAAAATGTCGGACGAACTGTGTAGACTTTCTCACATAGCGGCCAGCGGATTAAATATAAATGGCATTTAAAAAAAAAATTGCATCTACTTTTATAGGGGAAATAACAAGGAAATGTGAGAGAGGGTAAGTGATAAAAATTGCGGTTATGTAATCAATCAATTGTGATGCCTCCAGTTTCAATATGGTAGGTCCAATATCCGAATCCAACCGATCCCATTACCACTGTTCGGAAAGTCGAGTCAATCCAGATTTTTTTTTATATTATCGACAGCGTAAGGGAAAAGAACATTAAGGAACGTATTGTAAGGAAAGTACATAAAGAAAGTATTGTAAGAAAAGTATTTAAGGTAAGTATTGTAATCACTATTTCTGTGTGATTGAACACGATAATGTTACTTCCTTTCGAGATCATATTCGGCAAATATGTTACAACCAGCTGTCTGACGAACTGTATAGACTTTTGTACATATCGGCCAGCGGATTAGATATTAAATTCATTTTTAAACGATTTTGCAACTAATTCTATAGGGGGAAATCACAAGAAAATGTGACAGAGTGTAAGTGATAAGTATTGCTGCGATGTAATCAATCGTTAGTAATGCCTCCAGTTTTAATCCTGGAGGTCCAATATTCGAATCCAACCGATTCCATTACCACTGTTTGGAAAGTCGAGTCAATCCCATTTTTTTTTATATTATCGACAGCGTAAGGGAAAAGAACATTAAGGAAAGTATTGTAAGGAAAGTATTTAAGGAAAGTATTTAAGGTAAGTAATCCCGTAAGGCATGGTGACATCACGGCGACGTCACTGTGAAGTCACACTGTGACTTTGTGACAGTCGTCGTGACGTCAAGTGACGTCGATGTGAAGTCACTGTGACCTAAATGTGAGGTCGTTATGGCCGTTTTCAAGGCTTTCTGTGACCTCACAATGTGACTACTTTGTGAAGTCACCGTGCGACTTCAATGTGAAAAATGTGATGAATCTGCATCGGATAGGGTGACCAGATTTTACCCGAATCCTACACGGATTGTTCGGATCAAAATTTTTTTATGGTTCAAGTTTGTGACGTTTGTGACGACACTGCACCGGGTCGAGTGACCAGATTTTACCCGAATACAATCCAGAAACTTCGGATTGATCTTTTTGGATTTGTTTGGCTACAGAATAGATTTGGATTAGTTGTCGTGTGACCTGATTTTCGTGAACCCGATCTGACCCGAGTCGGGTATCATGTTTTTACTGTAAGTCTTGTTCAGAATAGAATCTTGCATACGACCAAGTAACCAGATTTTATCAGAAATTGTGTTACGATACAATTTCTGGTGTCGGCTCGGATCTAGAGTCATGCACGAATCCAGTTATATACTTCTTGAACATGATTGAATGTCTATTTGAACATGAATGATGGTTGACTGAAACTATATTTACATTCAACCCGTAATCTTACCCTAACCCAACAACAACAACAACAAAAATTCTGTAGGCCCACAACCCGACCGAACCTGATAAATGATTTCGCATAGATTCGGATAACAAGATTTCACCAAATACGGATAAGATCGACGATAAGGATTGGATCGGCAATCATTTTTTTTAAGCAACTCGTATTCAAATTAAAACTTTGCATCTGATTGGGAAACCGGCTAATGTAGCCGTTAAACAAGAAAATTATAAATGTAAAAAACGCATACTAATATAAAAATAATAGATGAATCCATTAAAAATTATAATAAAATTAAATATTTTAATAATATGAAATTCTATTGTGCAAATAACTCCTTTTAAAAATAACTTCGACTTCCATTTGTTTTATGTAACCACCAAAAATATTGACAATAATTAAAACTATGCTATTTTGCTGTTAAGTATTGAAGTTTTTAAATGTGTATACTTTGCCATATTTCCCCTCGTTCAGTATCACAAAACTTTCTGACACATTTATGAACAAATTTTTAAACGCTTGGCACTTGCATGCCTGATTATTAAAGCGATTTGGAATGAATAGCGTTTTCCATTTTTAGATAAATGAAATGCTTAAGAGCAATTTTGGTCACGTTTTTTCTGTTTCTGACGCTGCACGTCGGAAATTCGGTTCAAAACACCGACTTTGATAGTGTTTTCTGAAACATCTTTTGTCAAAAATGGAAAATGCCATTCTATTACATATATTCTGAATAAGAACATCTGCCAATTTCATGTGTTTCCGAATAAAAATGAATTCAGAAATTAGTTATTTTGGATTTGATTACAAATTTAATGAAAATAAAAGTATAGATTTTTAAATAAGCATTGTGAAAAATTTATATTAGGAATCCATTTAAATAATAGATCTACCTATTGTGCGATATTATTAAATAATAAACATTGTATCAAGCAATAAAACATTTTTCGAAGCAAATGCATTTTAAAACTTAGGATCATAAGCGCAAAGAAAAAAAAAATATTTTTTTTTCTTTACAAATTATTTTATTTATAGTTTTTGATAGAATACTAAATGCAAAGCTTAAATATAAATTTTTACTATAGAAAAAATTCGATAACATAACTGGAAAAATTACCTTAACTGAATAGCTGTTTTATGGTTTCATCAATATTCATTATTTTTATGCACCTATTATTGACATATCTTGACAACTAAATTTGTAATGAGTTAAATTGTCGCAATTATTTCAAATATACCAGAAAATTATTTCTCAAAACCTCCACTAGCTAAGAAATTTTCAAATTGTAAATCAAATATTAATAGTTTTAAAAATTGCAATGTTTTTAATTACAATGAATAACTATGAAAATTGAACTGAGAAACGCAAAATATAAATACATTCCTCGTTATAAATAACACTTTACATTTAGAATATATATTGTCAGTAATCACTTTAAGCTTTTTTCCAAACTCTCTATTTAAAACGATTTAAAACATTAAAGATAAAATTTTATACAAGTGATTAAAAAAAAAAAGATTTAAACATCTTAACTTTTAAATAATGCACTATTAATGTACCATTACTAAATATGCACTATTAACAAAACTGCGAAGACATTAAAAGTTACTTGCTAATCTATAAGTAAAACCACCAGTTCTAGGGATTAAGTTTTAATGGTCGTTGACTGCTTCCTTTTCATTGAAAAATGAGACTCAAATCCACTGCTTTAATTTTCAAAGTGGTCCAGCATAGGTGTGTTCATAGATCTGAGATATCAAATATCACGCAGACCTTAATAACGCACCCAGCTAGACATAAGGATAGGTTAAAATGGATGATTCACTTTAAAACGTTAATTTACTTTCACGGTATAAATTCCACAATATACTTCCACAAACTTAAAAGAACACCACACACTCTAATCCGCCGATGAAAATAATCGTCTGCTCTCAACATCTGCGATCATGATCTGCGCAGTAATGTTTACCACAAAGTAACATCTAGCAGGTGTTTCCAGAAAAAGAATAAAAAGAAAACAGTTAAATAAAGACATTTCAAATGCTTTATAGTTTATATGGCTGACAAATAACTTATAATAAAACTATAATATTCTGTTTTTATATGAGAGTGTTTAGTATTCTTGGAAATAAGCTGTGAAAATTTAATTTTTTATATATTTTTTAATCAGTTGCATTTGCTTTAGGCGTCCAAAGTAAACATAAATTTTAAATAAAAATGGATTTTATAGTCTTTATAAAATAATAACGACATAAATATAAATACTATTCTGCAATCAGATTTCCTAAATACGATTTTTTCATTTTTTACACTCTATTGAAAAGAGCAATATATTTAACAGAGGTGATATCTTATTAAGCACTGACCAGTTTTGGAATAAATTGCTATAGGAATGACATATACTTTATGATATATTTTTAATTCGTTTTTGTTCGGAAACGCATGAAATTGGCTTTTGTTTTTATTCAGAAACTCTGTAATTGAAAGACGTTTTCCATTTTTTAGTAAAATCGACGTAACAGGGAAAGAAAAGAGAAAAACCAGTCGTCACGTGACACGAATTGCTTATAACTCGATACGTAATTTATTTATCAAAAAATGGAAAACTCATTTCGATTCCAAATTGCTTCCATAGTCAGTCCTGAACATTTTATGCCTTTGCGTTTAAAAATGAGTCAGAAATTATGTCAGAAAGCTTCGCGTTGTGGAGCAGGTCAGTTGAGAACCACCTTAATTATTCAGTACAAGAAAAATCTTGAACGCTTTCGACGGTCACCCCGAGCACACCTGATGTCGAACTCGCAAAAATGGTGTCCTCACTTTTTAAACAGACAGTTGATGATTGGGTTGAGTGGCCCCTCAAAATAATAAGAGATTGGAGATTTTTAAAATATTTTTAGTATCACAAAATTAGCAAATGAGTTCCATGCGGTGGTAGGAAAAAAATTAAATGTTTGTATTTAAAATGCTAACAAATCTCTAAATCGCTAACAGTTTTATTAGAATGGTAGATCTATTTCTGAATTACTTTCCGCCAAAACTTTCGTACGTTACTAAATTTCTATTTAAGGATTTTTACCTGTGTATTATATAGTATATTTTGTTAAATTTCATGAAAATGGCAATGAAAATTGTAAAAAAATATCTGCCTCATATATGTAGAAAGATATTTATTTATTATTTTATTTTGGAAATACAATATATTTAAATAATGTGTGACAATGTTTTTATTAATGATTTAGGTACATGACATAATTCAATTCTATATTTTATGAGTTTTTTTCCAAATTCTCTCTCCGATCACACCGTGAAGTCACAGAGTGTTGACATTTTGGTAATAGGTTTTACGTGACTTATGTGACTTGCAGTGACGTTATTGCAACGTCACAAAATTTTTTAAAGCTGTCAAAAAGTAATTTTCTTCATGCCATAAGATGTTCTAACGTGTATTTTAAGTTTTCTTTAGATCTTCAAGACGTTCACATTTTGATCACAGTGTGACGTTACAAAGTGGTGTCATTTTGGTCACAGATGTGACGTGACGTACGTGACTCACAGTGACGTCACAATGACGTCACTGTGCCTGTGCATGCTATGCGGGATGTAATCACTATTTCTGTGTGATTGAACACGATAATGTCACTTCCTTTCGAGATCGTATTCGGCAAATATGTTACAACCAGCTGTCTGACGAACTGTATAGACTTTCGTACATAGCGGTCAGCGGATTAGATATTAAATTCCTTTTTTTTTAAATGCAACTAAATATATAGGGGAAATAACAAGGAAATGTGATACAGGGTAAGTGATAAATATTGCGGTTAGGTAATCAATCATTCGTATCGCCTCCAGTTTCAATATGGTAGGTCCAATATTCGAATCCAACCGATCCCATTACCACTGTTCGGAAAGTCGAGTCAATCCCATTTTTTTATATTATCGACAGCGTAAGGGAAAAGAACATTAAGGAAAGTATTGTAAGGAAAGTTTTAAGGAAAGTATTGTAAGGAAAGTTTTAAGGAAAGTATTGTAAGGAAAGTTTTAAGGAAAGTATTGTAAGGAAAGTTTTAAGGAAAGTATTTAAGGTAAGTATTGTAATCACTATTTCTGTGTGATTGAACACGATTTTGTTACTTCCTTTCGAGATCATATTCGGCAAATATGTTACAACCAGCTGTCTGACGAACTGTATAGACTTTCGTACATAGCGGCCAGCGGATTAGATATTAAATTCATTTTTAAACCATTTTTAAACTAAATCTGTAGGGGGAAATCACAAGAAAATGTGACAGAGTGTAAGTGATAAGTATTGAGGCGATGTAATCAATCGTTAGTAATGCCTCCAGTTTTAATACTGGAGGTCCAATATTCGAACCAACCGATTCTATTACCACTGTTCGGAAAGTCAAGTCAATCCAGATTTTTTTTTTATATTATCGACAGAGTAAGGGAAAAGAACATTTCTTTCGGTTCGTTGGTTGATTTTATGACGACCAATTATCTACACGAGGGGTATAGGTCCTAGGGGGAATGCCCTCCATGGGGGTCTTTCTAAGGGATCCTAACCCGTATTTACGGCAATGTTCGAAGAAACCCACGGAAAACTCCGGACGGTTAGGTCTCAGAGCATGACAGGGTTTTGAAAACAGCACTTCCCGTCTAAAAGCTTTGAGATCAGAACCTCTCAGCCACTGGTGGGCTCATTACTTTCGGAGTCTAAAAATAACGAAAAAATGTTTGAGACTCTTTCTTTTCTAACAAGGATTGTCTCCTTAAAGCGCATACTCAGAATATTTTGAAAAAAAAAATGCTAATGAAACTACTCACGTACGTAATAAGATACCAGTCAAATTTATCTGCGGAATCCCAGCAGAAAATCTGTAAAAAAAATAAAATACTTTCGAGTATTTGACGCAAAAAGACGCGATTTGTCGAGCAAATATTTTTAGTCGCCAAATACAAGCGATTTTATAGTATTTGAAAACTTCTGGTTAAATGAGTGTTTAAATGCGTAGCACTTTATGAATTTAAACTTCAACGATTAAATAGTTTATTATTTTTTTTTATAAAGTTATGTATTACATATACAAATTAACTATTGCTGAAGTTATTTAATTTTATACAGTTTTGAAGGCTGGTTAAGTTTTAAGTGTATTTTAACAGTAAATGTCCGATTAAACACTCTTTCATTATATATTTCGTCTTTGAATAATTCATTGTTTCCACGGCATCAAGACTTTTTTGCAGTTGTCAAATAATATTGATGACAAATTGACACTGCTCAGAATCACACAATTAATTTTTAGTTTAAAGCAATTTTAATCAATTCAAATTTTGCTCTAAACCGTAGAATGCGATCATTCATTTTCGTTTAGATGTACATATAAATATATAGGGCAAAACCGTAGTTATAAAAGTGAAATTATTTAAGTTTAACTTTCGTTAACTAGTTCAGTATAAAGAGTAGAAAACGTTTTTCCTAAAAGAGAATTTATCGTAAATGCATGTTTGTTTGTTTTTTTTCATTGTGTCGCCAACCCAGGGATAAATCGCCAAAACACGAAATTTTCATTTTTTTTACGGACGTTATATCGAGGTTCCGCAGCAATTTTTTTTATAAACGTATATATCCTCATGAGAAGAATATTCTGTAATTTTTTCAAAATTTTTTGAGTATGCGCTGATGGAGACGTTCCTTGTAAGATTTCGTCTTATGTATTTTCACTTCAATATGCCTAGATAAAGTATATTCTAGTTATTTGTGACACCGTTTGATTAATTGTGGATATCGTTTAATTAGGGCAGGATATCAAGATCAGAACAAATAAATACTTTTAAAATTACATGTGATGATTGAGGCACCTTATCTTGATAAATTGTAGTAAAACTGACGTGTTCAAAGTAACCGAAATTTACTGCAATTTGAAAAATGTATTTTTTTTTCTAGTTTTTGTATCTCAAAATGTAAAAGATTGTTATTTGAATTTATCAAGAAGATATACATCAATATCGTTAGTCAAATTTCAAAAGCAAATAATTACTTGTGTTGGCAAAAAAAAAAAATTCATTTGATAACGTTTTTCTTTCTTTTGTTTTTTTACAAAAAAAAGTTTCACTTAAAATATTCTGTATGTTGTCACACAAAGAGGTTTGTGATAGTGTAGGTCTTGATTAACAGCTTGCGATAATTTTACAATACACCTTAATAACGTTTAAGAAAGCTGAAAATCACTTATAAATGCAATTAGAAAGCCATCTAAATGTATTTATGTAGAAATGTTTCAGCTATTAAATTTCTCAATTTACATGAGCATGCAAGACTTAGCATACTTATTTCTCAATTTTTATTTGAGAAAGTTTGAAATTTAAGACTTAAACGATTTTTTAGATTCGCTATTAACCCATTAAAGCCGGAATTATTAGGTAGCTTTCAATACAAAAAAGCCGTTCGGAGGAAAGCAGTTCCGGAAAATTTCGATATATTTTCACCGATCATGACCCCCAGACCCCAAAACCACCCTCCGTTCAAATGTTGATTTATATATATAGATATAACCATATATATATATATATATATATATATATATATATATATATATATCTGACATATGTCATACGATAACGTTTGTATTTATAAATCAATTTGGATGAAACTAATTGTGTGTATTAGGCTAACCAATGTCTCGACCGAGTTCGTTGGCCAGCTTGGTCCGCCATTTTGTTTCAAGATGGCGGCCATTTAAAAATTTAAAACTAAAATAAATATACAAAACATTAAAAATATAAATTTATTTTTTAATTACGTGTTAGGGCTTGATACAAGGCTTCCAGAGCATGTTTTGGTTTACCTCTATCTTAAAAAATGGCTGAGATAGAGCAGTTTGAAATTCTAGTGTGGCTGACATTTTGAAACAAAACAGCACATTAACGCAATTACTCGCAAATTATTTTCTTTCATTGTTGTAATAATTTTCCCAATCATACGCATAAAACTATATATTCATATCCGTTAGCGCCGAAATTGGCTACATTTGGCGAAAGATCGCCAAATTTGTCGACCAAAATGTCTTCATAAATGAAGCCAATTTGGCTATTGCTCAATAATTTGGCGAATTTCTTATTCAAATTCAGTATTAACGAATCCTTTGTAAACGTTTCTTTGCATTTTAACTTGCTGTTTTCGTGCAACATTAGCTAAAATTTTAAAACGAAGATATAGGAAAGCTACCTTTTCCTCCCGGTACAGGCCGGCAGGACTTTTTTCTCTTTAAAATGCAAAAATTGCATTTCATACCAATTTTTCAAAGTAGCAACTTTAGTCTCCTTTTTTACGGAGTTTCTGTCATCAGATAAAGAGAATATTTCTCTTAAAGTATACTGTTACACAAACAACAAAATGAAGGGCAGCGATCCCGGTACCATATGGTACCAGTAGGCTTTAATGGGTTAATGTAATCGGATTTAATGTTATATGCTAAAAAATTGTGTGAGTAGTACTTTATAACGTATTTTTGTATTTTTTGTTAGGCAAATAAAAATAATTAATTTAGTTTTTGAGGATATGTCTGTTTACTTTTTGCTGTCGGATTTTTTTCATCTTTATGCAGACGACTTCTTAATTCTTCTTTGAAAGGAACCAAATTAATTTTTAGAAATATGTTTTTCTTTTCTACAATTCAACAAAATTAAATACTTTTTGTTTTACAATAGATTATTTAAAGTGAAACTTCTCCTATTCCCTTATGTCTTTTAGTTTAATTACATTATGAGATGTTTTTAAAAATGAATAAAAAATTAGTTTAAATTGAATATATTTGTTTAAAACATATTTAAGTGTCATTAGTATTTTTTTATTAAATCAACAATTCCTCTCAGTTCATTTTTTCTTGAATAATTTTAGTGTTGTGATTTGTGACCTTAAATTAGCTGCACAATAAATACATATTTAAAAAATAATTATTGAGAATAGAAATAATAATATCTACTCGAATAAAAATAGTTTATTTTTGTCCAACAATATGTATTAGAAGACACGACGGTAGTTTTGGCAACTATTTATTAGCGGTATATTATAAAAGATAGGTAAATTTCCAGATGCATTTGTCCTGAGTATTTTGTTAATATTAGATTTTATTAATGTGCTGCCCATGCGTTTTGTTGTATCTGATGAAGGGAGTGGCAAACTTATATGTTGTAAACTAAGAGATAATTTGATACTTCTTTTTTTATAAAAGACTTAGCGACATAAAGACAATGGCTTTAGCTTAAGAGGGAAAATTTTGACAATTTATTCAATGTTTCATAAACACAAACATTTATTTCAATAGTTAGATCACACTTTTAATGTATACAATCAGAAACAATGTATCTAATTTAGACACCAAGAAACAATTTATGAAATATATAAAGTCAGCAACAAATAATTTAATACATACATAAACATCAATAATGCTTTTTCAGTTTTGTTTTCTAAGCTATTTATATCATTTAGAAACTTATCGCATTTTCATAAGCACCAATTGCTCTTATACTATTTAAAAGCACCAATTCCCCTATAAAAAGAAACTTCTTCTAATGTTTATTTGAGCATTTTTGTAACCTCTCATTTTTTTATTATTTAAATAATATGTAATATTATGATTTACATTTTTCTACTTTGAATCATTTTCAAACTTACAATTTATACCAGAGTCCGATATGCCAACCTGTGACGTGTATAGCTTCTGTTCATCACCGGTATTTATTTTTAAAAGTTTTACAACTTATATATACATCTTTAAATTTCATATATATACATAAAACGCAACAAAATTCATATAACGAACATAGATAAATTCAATTCATCAAAATTTGGAGAATGTACATACTAAGTAGTTATGCAATTAGCCCAATTAGGTTAAAGTTCAGCCTCTGTCTGGATTTAAACATAATTTGTATTGTCTCTTGTATACTATAAAAAACATATTGGTTATTTTTTAATATTTTGTTGCAGTTAATTATTTTATATATTAGATAATTTCTTTTAAATATATACGAAAGCTAATATGAAAATCTCTGGTATCATGTTTTTTTTATATGAAATGTAGAGGGCAATCTATACTAATAAACGTAAGTTGTTTATCTCTCTCTCTCTCTCTTTCTATGTGTGTGTGTGTTTCTGTGTGTGTGCGATAGCTAGCGGAATATACCGTACGTAGAAGTCTGACAATTTGGGTCCTTATAGTTTAAGGCAGGTCCTGATGCACCTGAGGCTCATATTTTTATTTTTTAAGACCCGAGCCCCGTGGTTCTTTTAAGTTTTTGTGACATAAATTGTTAATAACTTGCCCCTTTTTAATTCAATCTGCTTCGTTTTCAGAGACTCTTCTCCATTTATTTATTCCTTCCACTTCCACATTCCGGTTAAGACTCTGGGACCCGGTCTTAAAATGATACGTTTAAAATGATACGTTTAAAATGATAAGTTTTTAAATGATACGTTTAAATTATTTAAATATAACATTTAAAACTTCAAGTGCCCCGAGACGGGCACTTGAATTTTTTGTTCCCTAAATTGTTAATACTTGGCCCCGTTTAATACGATCTTCTTCGTATTAAGGACTTTTTTTCCCATTTAGTTATTCGCCCATTTCTACATCCCAGTTAAGATCCTGTACCCATTGGGCCCGCTCTTCGCCTGCTTGAACTTTTTGTGCCTAATTTTGTCACCTATTCAAAGCATAACTTTAAAATTGAGTCTTGGACTCCACTTTCCGGTTCACCACTCTCCTATTTTTATTGGAGCCCTAGAGCCCTTTTTAAGCATGTTTTCCCATTTTTTAGCGCATTTCTTTAGAATTTATTGCCGAATGTATTATGTATTAACCATTGTGTATGTATGTATGTAATACACGTGAATAGTAAACAATCGTAACCGTAATTTCTATTTTACAGTTTCGCGTTTAGAAAATGACTGCCAGAAAATATAAGTAAAATTTATTTTAATGCGTCTCTTACACATATACAATGTATCTCTTATAAAATCGCTTTTTCCACACTTTCGTTTCATTTTTCGATAGAATATTTTTACGCATTACTTTCCAAGAGAAGCAAGCTTTTCTTGTTTGACATCAATTTCAAAGTTTTTGTGAAACTTTTATAAGTATTTCATTTTTGCCATAGTCTTAGATTGAAGGTGGCTAGGAATAAAATCAGCTTTGTAAATTTTTTTAAATAACTGCTAATTTTTTATCCTTCATTCACGTAACAGTTTTGTTTTCTTTTTTTCGTTAGACATCAGTTTTTAAACTCTTTCTTCAAAATTTCTTCATTTTAAACACAATTTCTTGTTTGACATCAATTTCAAAGTTTTTGTGAAACTTATATAAGTATTTTATTTTTGCAAGTGTCTTAGATTGAAGGTGGCTAGGAATAAAATCAGCTTTGTAAAATTTTTTAAATAACTGCTAATTTTTTATCCTTCATTCACGTAACAGTTTTGTTTTCTTTTTTTCGTTAGACATCAGTTTTTAAACTCTTTCTTCAAAATTTCTTCATTTTAAACACAATTTCTTGTTTGACATCAATTTCAAAGTTTTTGTGAAACTTATATAAGTATTTTATTTTTGCAAGTGTCTTAGATTGAAGGTGGCTAGGAATAAAATCAGCTTTGTAAAATTTTTTAAATAACTGCTAATTTTTTATCCTTCATTCACGTAACAGTTTTGTTTTCTTTTTTTCGTTAGACATCAGTTTTTAAACTCTTTCTTCAAAATTTCTTAATTTTAAACACAATTTCTTGTTTGACATCAATTTCAAAGTTTTTGTGAAACTTATATAAGTATTTTATTTTTGCAAGTGTCTTAGATTGAAGGTGGCTAGGAATAAAATCAGCTTTGTAAAATTTTTTAAATAACTGCTAATTTTTTATCCTTCATTCACGTAACAGTTTTGTTTTCTTTTTTTCGTTAGACATCAGTTTTTAAACTCTTTCTTCAAAATTTCTTCATTTTAAACACAATTTCTTGTTTGACATCAATTTCAAAGTTTTTGTGAAACTTATATAAGTATTTTATTTTTGCAAGTGTCTTAGATTGAAGGTGGCTAGGAATAAAATCAACGTTGTCAAAATTTTTAAATAACTGCTAATTTTTTAGCCTACATTCAAGTAACAGTTTTGTTTTCTTTTTTTCGTTACACATCAGTTTTTAAACATTTTCATTTAATATATAAAACATAATCATTTTTAATGTTTTTAAATACAGTGATACCTTTTAAAAAACTAAATATATCTTTAATTAAAGTATTTTAATAAATTTTTGTTGGATTAGATAAACGTTCTCATTCTCTACTAATTCTAATTTATCCGAACATCATTGTTACTTCTATTTACCTATCTTGAAATTTTTAAACGTGTAATATAAAATTATGGGTATTCATTTATATTTTCGTGAACACAAATGTTCAGCTATCGATTTTGAATTACTATCGACATTAAATTATAATAATAAATATATTTATTAGAAAATAAAATATAATTTTTTCATTGATAAATATGTTTTAAATTGCTTGTAGTTATGCAAAGTACAAAGAACTTACTTTGACTAATTTTGAAAAAAAGTCCTTCCGGCCTGTACAGGGAGGAAAAGGTAGCTTTCATAGTCCATGTTTTTAGAAATTCAACTCATTTTACTCAAACACCCGATGCTAAAATGCTTGGAACCTGATTATAGAAGATTCAATCCCGGTTTTCGTTAATACTGAATTTGAATGCAAATTTTTGCATGACAGTTACAGAATATCAAAAATCTCATTGTTTGAAAATGTCTGCCTCCCTAGAATATCAAACTTCCATATCTCAGCCATTTTTTAAGATATAGCAAAAACAAAAAATGTACAACTTTTTGAATTTTTAAAAATTTGAAAAGTTTTAACTAGCCGTCATTTTGAAACAAGATGGTGGATGAAGTTGGCCAACGAACTCAGTCGAGACCTTGGTATCTCCTATACATATAATCAGTCACATCCGAATCGGTTCATAAATAAGAGAGTTACAGTATGACATACGTCAGATTTATATATACATATATATATTTATCAATATTTGAACGGAGGGTGGTTTGGGGGTTTGGGGGTCATGATCGGTAAAAATATACCAAACTTTTTTGGAATTGCTTTCCTCCGAACGGTTGCAATAGGTAGATTTTTGTAATGAAAGCTACCTAATTATCTTTAAAAATAGGGATAGCTTTTTTTTAGTACGGTATTCTTAAACGTATCATTTTAAACAATTACTATATGCGATTAACTCTATAACACAAAAATATTTTTTTTCTCATTTGTTCATTTATCTACAGAAAGCTCGAACTTTTATTATTCAATTCCTACTATTAGTTCACACTCTCCCTATATATATATATATTTATATATCTTGTTCAAATTTTTAATCTATACTAATATTATAAAGTTGTAAAGATTGTTTTGTTTGTTTGTTTGTTTGTAGGGAGTAATCTCTGGAACTACTGAAGTGATTTACAAGTGATGGTGGCAAATTGATGGTGACAGTCCCTGCTCCAACATATGCTATATTTATGTCGGTGCCACTACCCCCAGGGGGGTGCAAGAGCGAAAACCGTTCAAAAAATTCGATTTTTCATACTGAAGGAGCTAGAAACAGGAAATTTGGCATGGTAGTTACTTATAAGATGTAAATGCTCTCTAAGAACAAATTCTAAAAAAATTCGAAATTTAAAAGGGTGAGATGAGGGGAAAACGTTCTAAAAACATTCTAAATTACAATTTCTATGGAATTTCTGGAACTACAGAACTGTTTTCGAAAGTGATGGTGGCAAATTGATGGTGACAGTCCCTGCTCCAACATAGGCTATATTTTATGTCGGTGTCACTACCACAGTGGTGTGCAAGAGCGAAAAACGTTCTAAAATTTCGATTTTATTATACTGAAAGAGCTAGAAGCTTGAAATTACGCATGGTAGTTATTTATAAGATGTAAATGTTCTCTAAGAACAAATTCTAAAAAAATTCGAAATTTAACAGGGTGATATGAACGAAAAGCGGTCCAAAAACATTCTAAATTACAATTTCTATGGAATCTCTGGAACTACAGAACCATTTTAAAACGTGATGGTGGCAAACTGATAGTGACAGTCACTGCTGTAACATAGGCTTTATTTCATGCCGGTGCCATTACCCCCAAGGGAGTTCATAAGCAAAAACGTTCTAAAATTTCGATTTTTTTATACTGAAGGTATTAGAAACGTGAAATTTTGGCACAGTAGTTACTTATTAACATGTAAATGCTCTCTAAGAACAAATTCTAAAAAAATTCGAAATTTAAAACTGTGATATGAGCAAAAAGCGTTCTAAAAGCATTCTAAATCCCAATGTATATAGAATTTCTGGAACTACCGAACCCTTTTCAAAAGTGATGGTGGCAAATGTTTGATGACAATCCCTGCTCCAACATAGGCTATATTTTACGTCGGTGCCGCTGCTGTTCTTCTAATTATACGCGAGTGAAGATGGATTTTCGGAAGGATACTTGCGAATTCCCACTCGCACACCTTATTTTAATCTACTTTTTTTGTTTTTTTAAGAGCATTGAATAAATATAGCTCTTTTACCCGATCATGCAGTAATTTAACTGAAATTGACTGAAAGCTTTACACAAATTTAAATGGTTATATATACATCTTTTTCTTTATAATTTTTCCTGGTACACATCATACTGTGTTATTTAGTGATGGTGATTTTCGGTAATTCAACAATCGAGAAAAATCGCCATCGTAAAAAATAACTATCGATACAGTCACCGTTTAAGTCTCACATTCTACAATTAACATTTTTGCAATCGATTGTCTAATCAAGAAGGTAAAATCAGTAAAACAGTAATTTCAAATCTTAGCAATTATTCTGGCAGTAAATTTGATCGTAGTGACAAGGATTCCTAGATCATTCTGCTATTCCGATGATTTGCTCCTAATTGCGGTTTAAGAGATAGGAACGACAGGAACGATAGGAAAGGAACAACGGCTCAATTGATATTTGAAGAGTAAAATAGGTTACTGTGGGACCTCTGTAATCTCAAATTGCAACGTTTCTTAATGAATATTTTGAAAACTCTTAAAATTATATCTTCTGTAACACTCAATTACGTTAGAAACTTCTTGAATGCTTTACGAAAACTTTAAAAATACTTTAAAACAGGATATAATTTAAATAAAACATAAATAGAGTATGACATATGAGTGGAGGCATGCGCAGCTTTCCCACTGCAATCGTTTATAATAATTCTTAATGCGTTTTTTCATTATTTTTTTATTAACTCTAATTTAAACAAATAATAAATAATAACAAAATGTTACTGTTCTATATCAAAAATGTGCTTAGAAACCGTTCGAATGACTCCTATTTCATCGTTGTATGTTTTATATGTACATAAAAAAGCACTCTTGACATCGCAAGTAAAATATAAATAATTGACTTTGATTTATTAATTCCTCTGCCACAAATATTTTTAACGTATCATATTTTAATCATTTGTTTTAGCCAGTAAGTGCTTCATGATAAACAGTTTTCCAATCTATACATTATATTATACTTAACATTTTTTTTCTAATTGTTTATGTTTTTAAAAGTAATGTTCAATGCAAGTAAATCAGATCAATTGCCAAACATTATTATTTCGAAACATTTTTAAATATTACACCTTATATACTAATATAATTGTTTAGGATTTCGTCTGCTTTTTTGTATAAAATCAGTTTTTATTGTTCTCAGTATAGGATAATATAATTATTTTATATTACGATTATTAAGGTAGTTTATGATTTAAAATTGTTTTAATAAGTATTTCAAGTATTTAAAATACTAATAAACCCACAAAATTCATCCTGCGTACATGCAGGATAAAATTATATCATTGTAAATATGGAAAATTTACCTGTCCCTCTGTATAATTATGATAAACCGTTAAGATATTTCCCGAAAAACTTACAATTAATCAAATTCCTTTGGGTTTTTGGAAACTTTAAATTGTTTAGATCTAGAGTATGCCCTAAAAACTTTTTTTTTTTTTTATTCCATCCAATATTTCAGTCGTGACAACTATTTGAAGAGACCGGTTTTACGATTAACTAGATGGCTGTTCAAAACTTTAAAAACGTTTTCTTCACACAAACTTTTTTTAAAAAACGATATCTATTCTGACGCTTTATTCATTCAAGTGATCGGCGTTTTATTTTTTGAAAATTGAACTAGACTTCTTCTATTGGAGAACAAACCATCAGAAGACATTTTTTTTAGTTATTAGGATTTTTTTAAAATAAGATTAGTGCCAAAATTTCATCTCAAATTTCAAATAGGCGCCATTTTGTAAAATTCTGATTTATCTTATGAATGCGTTTGAAATCCAACAAATTTAATAAATTTTATGATTCCTTGAGTTTTTTTCGTTGAGATGATTATTAGGAGCGCAATCACTTGCACGGGTTTACTGTACGTTCGATGAAAATATCAAACTTATTTTTTGACAATATTCAAACACTTACATAAAAGAGGAATGAGTTCAACGCCAAATTTCCCCTTTTTTGTATGTGCATTTGTATATTTAAGTAAAAAAAATCGAAAATCTCCTAAAAAGCAACGCGTCCTTTCCATTAAATGTTGATTTCTTTCCTTTTTTTATACATTTTATTTTAATTCACTGACAGAACTCCTTAAAAATTCTAAATTAAAGTTTCACGATTTAAAATTAGATGTGCATATGAAAAAGAGTTACATAAATCACAATTCAGAGTAATTCAAAATATTATTTGCATAAAATTGCTTGTATAAAGTAAAACAAGAACGAAAAATCATGCATCAAGCATATATTATGAAACACTTTCCAACGCATCCAGAAAACGCTAACGAAACTTCACCGTTAAATAAGGTGAAAAGAGATATGTAGTAAACAGTTTAGGAAACATAACGCATTTATAAAGTCTGTTTTAGCATTTGGCTTTAATATTCAAAAATAGTTGATTTATTTCGTGAAGACCTGTTTATGATCTATTGATATGAATATATATTACATAGCATAATAAAATTTAGTCCAGTTAAAAAAAATCTCATCTAGCAATTTTCGCCAATCGACGAAAATGCATTCGAAATCCTTTGTATCATCCTATATATTATCTAAAGATTTTTGTACCTATCACATATTAAGCTATAATTGAATTCAGGTTAAAAACGCATAAGGCAACTTAAAATTTCATTCCAGCAATTACCAACCATAAAGAACAATATATTTTAATCTTTGTGTATCCCTGTATATCAATTTATTTATATGCCACAAACTTCTACAAGTCTACTAATTATAGTTCAGCCAGGGAAATGTGTAACACAATTAAAAATACCCTTAAGAATTTCACTGGCATAATCAGTAATACTTACGAATTCCTTTGAGTTACCCTGTATATGATCAACAAAATTTATAGATATGACACTCTATAAAAAATGTAATTAAACTTAAAAACGCAAACCGAAGTTGAAAACGAACTTATCACACATAGACTGTAACTATCGCAGTAAGACTGTAATTGAATTATTTTGTGTGTCCCTGTAAAAGCACGATAACCGCAACGCATACCGTACTTTTCAAAGATAAATTTATAGTGCATATCAGTCATGCATATAAATTTCTTTATGTTTTAAATAGTAAAATATCATTAATTTACGCTGCAAACGATTTTTCTCCGTAGAAGAATGTGTAACAGAATTTTTTTGTTTCACCCTGTAAATGAATAATTAATGCTTTGCACCTCATATTCTACAAAAAGCGTGTATTTAACATTGGGTTCATTTCTACCCAATAGAAAATGAGATACGCTATAGTGATCATCGTAAGAATATATGGTAGCAGATCTCCTGTTGAGTGAAGAAAATCAGAATTGAATAAACATAATTATTTAGAAATATCTTACATATTAAACTTTGTGAAATTCCATATCATAGTTGTCGAGATATGGCTATTGCGGAATTGACGAAAATTACAAGACAATATCCCTTTATTGAAAGAACACAGCCAAAACTGACACAACATAATTTTTAATAAACGTCTTATTCATTAAATTTGGTGAAATTTTATCCCATTGAATCCGAATATAGCTATCACCGGAATCTATGAAAATAATACTACATAGCATCATTTATTGAGCAAGAAGCACACAATCTGAACCATTTTTTGTCAATGTCTAACTGAATACTAAGCTTGATGAAATTTCGCCCAATTGGAGATGAGATATAGCTATCAAGGAAAGCGAGAAAAATGTAGCTCAGAAGCGCCACTTGCTAGTCAAATAGACTATATGCATCGAGAGTTAATCAGTATCTACTTATGTTAATGTCTAACGTAATATGAAGTTTGATAAAATTCCAAGCATAGTTGCATAGACAGAGCCACGACGGATATTTTACAAAGGTTAACAGGGCAACCTGTTGTGCGATATACACCAAAACTGATCAACATATAGTCACGTCAAGGTCTTGTATTGTATGCAGTTCTACAAAATTCTGTGCAAGAGTTTTGAGATATAGCTGTCTCTAAAATCGTAAAAAATGCAACATAACAAAGCCATCTCTTTGGGCAGTATACACTCAAACCTAATCAAACTCACTAGTAAAGGTACTATAGTCTGTGGCAGCCAATTTTGATTTTTATAGCTCATTCGATTCGTCTCATCGAGCTAAGTAATTTGTTACCTCGCATATCGGCTATTGAGTTTTGATAATAACAGGGGGCCGGGTCAAAGTTTAAAATTTCGTTCATTGAAAATTAGTTGCCGTCAAAGAAATAAGTAAGATTTTAATTTATTTATGGTTCTTACACTGACATAAATTGGTGATAGTCAAGTTTTGACACATTGTTCATGTTCATTCCGAAGAAGTGTGAAAAACAAAAATATTTCTCACAGTGCGCACAACGACCAAAGGGGTTCTTCAGCTGACTCGACGACGTATTAAAAACAGCTCTGCATTCATCATTATTTGCGTGAACTTACCTGCCAGGTAGCATACGAATATTATTTTTGCTATAACGAATTCTTATAATAATAACAATAACCAAACCTTATAGTAGGTTACACAATCTTTACACATCCCTTTATAATATTGTGTTTTCATAAATTCTAAATAAAAGAACAAGAAAAATACATAAACACGTATAAAACATCATTTATATAATAATTACCTTCTATTTTCAAATGACAAAGTAAATAACAAATAAACCAAACAAGATGTACAAATATTCCCTTATAATATATTCAGATTGCGTTTATTCTTAACGTTTAAATTAAATTTGTTTTGAATATACTTTTCGTTTATCTTTCAGCGGAAATCTTAAAATTTTCAGTATTTATGGTGATGTTTATTTTACGACGGCTTAAATATGTGTATATATTTAGGACATCTTACATTCTAAAGAAAGTTTCTTGTCATGACAATTAAAAAAAATTTTTTTTAGAGAAATGTATGAACTTTTTCACACTGTAGTTAAAAAAAAAGTGAAAATTTTACGAAACAGCACTTTTACGAATTTCAGTCATTTGCCGTTGCTGGTTGT
This sequence comes from Maratus michaelseni, assembly GCA_963931845.1. Classification (NCBI taxonomy): domain Eukaryota; kingdom Metazoa; phylum Arthropoda; class Arachnida; order Araneae; family Salticidae; genus Maratus; species Maratus michaelseni. Next base: position 93,600,202 of record OZ007594.1, on the reverse strand, counting down.
TATATAATACTATTCAATTGTTAGCACAAAACATAAGTTCAAAGTTAAATTTTTATTGTTGTTTTGAAATAAAAACGCATTCTTAGGCAAAAAATGCTATATTGACAACGAATTAGATAAAATATTGCAACAATGCATTTAAACAAACAATAGAAATTTCAGCAACGCCATTTTACCATTCCAAAGAAAATAGTATCGTATGTTGTAAAAGTTAATTAATTCCTATGCTGTAAAAGTTAATAGTAAAAATAATTCGTAAATAATAAATATCCACATGAACTAAAAGCTTTTGCACGTTACATGTAGTTTGTGACACTTCTTCCTTTTTTATGAAAAAAAGGTAAGTATATTTTATGAAATTTCAGAGGTTGTGTGTAATATTCTTATTATCGATTCTAAAGGTCATAGATACCGGACAAAACATTAAACTTATAATGCATTTATATTTATTATACACAAATACTTGTAAATCTGTTTAAAAAATAAAAAAATACAGTGTGCAAGAAAACTCTAGTATAATTTGCACCAATATACTTTAGTTTAAAAGTGCCATGGCATCGTTAACAGAATTTAAATAACTAATCGGCCACAGATATGAATTTGAATTATATGAATTATTTTATCTGGCCCTGTATAGGAAATATAGATGTTGTGCGCACCATATATATTACCGTCTTTCTCCTTATTAACACAAAAATTATCATTAACTTAAAAATGGTAATCTCTGAAATTTCTGAATCCATATTTCTTTATTACAATGTCGCAGTTTTAAAATTTGGAAAACACAGTTTTGACTTACAATTTAGCATAAAATGAGATTTAGTAAAGTTTAAACCCAGTTTGTCTGATATCTGTAAAGTCAATAGTCATTCTTTTTCAAAGACTTTCGACAATCGACAATATTTATCGGAAAGCTCAGCTGTTTAGATTTTAGAACAGAATAATATGTTTTCAATACTTGCTTTGATTTATATTAGTAGCATCAAAATTTCATTAAAATTTTATTTTCTCTTTTTAACACTTTCCAACCTAGTTGAAAAGTGTTTATGACTTTGGTTTGTCTGCCGTATGGCCGTCTGTCCGTCTGTCCGTACTCTAACTCCCGTAAATATGCTCGGATTAATCTGCAATTTTTATATGTTATTGTTGTTACCTATAGCATGTTCCCTATTTAATTGAAGTGTGTAGCACTTAGAGTTTTTTACAGGGACAGTCAAAAGTTTTCCGTTACATTACGGTCAATGGGGAATAATCGTTTCAAGTTCATTTTGATGACGCTTCGTCATTTAAAACACAATGAAATTGATATATGATTATGAAGCGCATTAAAACATGCTTTTTATAGAATAGGGGGTGCAAAGCATTTATTATTAATTTACAGGGTCAAACAAAAGAACTATGTTACACATCGTCCTATGGGGAAAAGTCGTCTGCAACGTAATTTAGTGATATTTCACTATTTCAAACATAATGAAAATTATATGCATTACTGAGATGTACTATAAATTGTTCTGTTGTGTGCATTGTGGTTATTTACAGGAACACACAAAAAATATTGGTTACAGTGCATGTGCGATATTTACAGTCTATATGTGATAAGTGCGTTTTCAACATTAGTTTACGTTTTTAAGTTAACTTTTTTTTCATAGCATGTGTATGTTTATAAACTCGGTTCATCATATACAGGGCTACACAAGGGAATTCACAAGTATTACAGACTATGGGAGCGAATTGCTTAAGGGTTTTTTTTAATTGTGTTTACGCATTTTCAAGCTGAACTATATTTAGTAGACTAATAGAAGTTTGTGGAATATAAATAAATTTATATACAGGGCTACGCAATAAAGATACATTGTCATTTACGTTTGGTAATTGCTGCGAGTGAGTTTTAAGTTGCCTTTTAGCTTAATAGGTGGTGTGTACAAAAGTCTTCATAAAATATACAGGGCCGTACAAAAGATTTCGAGTGCATTTCAAACGATTGGCGAAAATTGCTATATGTGAATATTCTAACTGAACTAAATTTTATCATACTATATATCCACATCTATTGATCATATACAGAGCTGCACAAAATATTTCGACTACTTTTTTGACACTGGAAGGTAATTTCAAAAACTGTATTTTTCAATGTGTTATATGTTTTCTAAACTGTTTACTTACATATTTTCTTCCACCTTATTTAACGTTGAAGTTTCGTTGCACTTTTCTGGCTGTGATGGAAAGTGTTTCATAATCTATGCTTCATGCATGATTTTTCGTTCTTGTTATTTATATATTTAATAATTATAAAATGGTTATATTTTATTTTAACTTAAAAATAAGCAGTTCGTTTAAATCTTTGTTTCAGTTTTAAAAATTATGGTAGTTTTCGGATAGCCGGGCACCAGTGATATATGTGCATATATAAATATATATATGTATATACATATATATATATATATGTATATATATATACATACATATATGTACAAATATATATATATATATGTATGTACACGTTGATACATGTGTGTATATATATATGTGTGTGTGTATATATACATGTATAAATATCACTGGCGCCCGGCTAACCGAAAAGTACCAAAATTATTTATCAAATCTTTTAAGGGTACTTTTAAATTCTAAAGTACTTCAAATCTAGAAACGAGGTGGAAAGGGGCGAAATGAGACAGAAGAAATTGTTTGAAAAGAAAGGTTTAGAATAAAATTATAATAAACCTTTAAAAATAATTATAATAAAAAATCAATTTTAGGTTAGATAGTTTTGCTTTTAAATCATTAATATATTTAACCAAATTTACCAAAATGTCATTTCCATAAATTTCAACTTTTGAAATTATCAAAATATTAAACATAGTTCGGATTAGTAATCAGTAGCATGTAATCAAGATGAATAATTATGATGAAATTATCAATTGAAGCTCTAATCTTTGGTATTACGGAATAAAACATAAGTAAAAATTACGTGATTATAATTGTGTAAAATCTTTACCTAGTATTTTTCTTTTCTCTGTAGCAATGGAAATAACCCAATCGACATTCTTTTGAAGAAATGTTATGAAAACTTAAACCATCAGCACATGCGCTCCTTTCCATTACGTTACTACACGCACGGGATAAAATTTACCCCAATGGGTTTTTTTGTGTCAATTTCCCCCCGGTTTGATTCTAAACAAAAATGTATGTTTTGAAATAAACTATAAATCAATAAAGAACATAATTTAACTTAAAATAAGAAGTTCTTTTATATTTAAAGCAAACAATATCATAAAATCTAGCACTAAGATTTTTTTCTGCATATCATTACATACAAAGCTTTTATAATACAAATTCAGCCATAAAAATGCAAAAAAAAAAAAAAAAAACTGATATATAGAAACTGTATGTGCAAGAGTTGTTAACGTTTAAAAGAAAAATTATATTATTATTTGCACACTATATTTTTTACATAAACATTTGCATTAACATTTTCCTATCATTATGAATTACGTTATAACACGCGTGGGGTAAATTTCCTCCCACGTGATATTTTTATAACAAAAGAATGGAAAATCTCACAACCGGAGGTAAATTCTTTTTGGCCATATCTTGATATCTTTCAGCTTGAAAGGTACTATAAAGCTCAGAATGATCACGAACGATTTTCGCACATTTTTAAGTAATAGTTGTGAGCTGGGGTAGATTTTATCCCAGCACGTGTGCTGACGGGTTAAAAAAAATTAAAATTAAAATATTCAAAAATATAGCTAATATGGACTCATTAGCATATCAATAGAATTCAATAAAAATTACATTAAAATTGGTTCAGAAGAAAGATCAGGCCAAATGACTAAAAAGAAAAACTGTTTGTGAATAAATGCTGATAGTATGTTCGAATAAGAAAGGATAATTCGTATGAAGAAAGCATAATCTCATTCATACATGCATTACAGTTTATATATTTCTGAAACAAAGAAATGAGTTCAAAAAATTTTGATTTCAGCCGTGGTAAGTCCAAGATCGCGTCCGCACGTCTGAATTTCGTATACTTTTTCATAAATCTTAGCTAACTCATTAAAACAATATTTACAAAGTATATGTTTGTTTTTTAGCTGTTCAGATGCCTTTTCTTTAATCGCATTTTACCTTTACCATATTTAAAAATCATTCTTGTTTAAAATTTTATTAAAAGAGCCGCAGACATTGATTTAAAAACTCACTAATAAATACATTAGAAAACAACATGCTAAACCACATTTTTTTTGACAAGATTTATAAAATGTAATATTAGGTTCTTCTATCTTATAGAGGTCTTTATTAACACATTCTTTAAAAAGTGCGATTTCAAATTAAACATTTTAAATAATCACGAAAGTGACGACACGGATACTATAATATCAGTACAAAAAAGAGTGAAAAAACTTATCAAATATGGACAGTTAACTGCAAATTTTAATAACACTACAGCTATCGCTTTTCTTATTGTTTTATATTGCTGCAAATATTACTTTACAACAAAGAAAATCATACACATCCACAGATTGTTCAAATATATTTTGTACGATTACGGTGATACGTAAAAGTTTTACTTTTTTTCCACAGATGTAAAGCTTCAAACGTATAAATTGTTTTTCTATTCTCCGTTTTGTTCATTTTCAATCTCACTACCTGCTCCATAGTCTGAGCACTCTTCTGCAGTCAGGATACTACCTAGATTACAAACAGGCCAGTTTTCGGTGATCATTAGTTGTGATAAATGCCCGAATGCTTATTGTCGAGGTAGATTTTAAAAAATCATGCTTAAAAAATTGTTAATATATGTCACAAAATAAATAAATAAATAAATAAATTGAGCTGTAGTTTTCTAACCAATTGCACTTAAAATATTTTTTTATTCTTTTATCCGAGTACGTATAGACGCAATTATTATTATTTCTTTTTTTAATTATTGATGAAATTTTAATTTCGTTATGTAATATTAAGCGGAAATGAATGCTGAAATATTTGCATTGTTTAAGGTGCAAACGATTTAAACTGCCACAACCAAGCTGCACGCCACAGAGATAGATAAAAAAATCATGCTTGCAAATTATTTCAAAATTCATAGAAACTTAGTAAAATGAGACACAGTATTCAAACCAATTGAATTTGGAAGTAATTTTTTTTAAACAGTGTAACAATTGAAATTCTTCGATATCTAGGAGGGAAAATATTGCTGTAAACTAAACACTTACTGGTAAAATTGTTGAGATGAAGTCTTTTCAGAGCGAGTTAGTGAAAAAATAAAGTGTGCAATTTCCTCGCACCAAACAAAGTTTGAGGTGCGTTTTCACTCAGTACATAAAAAAATTATATTTCTTAAAAATTATTGATTTTGTAAATCATTAACAGTTGAATTTTTATATAAACTGTAATTTAATGATATATCCTCTTATATAAAAAAACAAACATTCACTGCTTTTTCAAATATCTCACCTTTCATCTAAAATACAAATGAAATGCTATAAGTACTCGGCACTTAATTGGTTTCTAAATTTATTATTAGGGATCTGTATATGTTGAGCAGGAGGCAGCCTACTCAATTTATTATTCCTACCACACACATGCAATTTTTTAAAATCTAACATAAATAGCAAGGCATTCCTGTAACTGAGATTACACGATTCCTGATACGTATATTAAATAACTACGTACTATTTAATCACATCGTTTGTAAAATCAGTTTGGAACGTGTAGAGCATATCCAACATACTCTGCAATAGGCATTCGTGTTACAGACAAAAGATTTGTTTGTAAAAATTTTCCTTTAAACATATATATTCATACAAAGTCGGGTTAAAGATGTAAAATCATACAAATTTGAGGTTTGGTTCAGTATAAAAAAAGAAGTGCACGTAATGTGTGTTGCCAAAGGCAGTGGGGCCCCCCGATAATAGGTTCGTTTGGAATTATTTTAGTTTTAAAGTATAAATTCACACAATCGATGATCATTAAAAAAAAAAAAAAAAACAGAACACAACCTATGTACTATGCCTGGGTGTGTTCATCCGAAGAGCAGTGTTCAGCAGAGCGTTGATGTTCGTATAATTTGAAAAATAAAAACTAAAAATAAAAATTGTATAAAAATTATATAAAAATTGAAAAATAAACATTCGTTTGATTCGATGTTTTTATGCATTCGAAATTCGTTCAGAAAAACAGAGCTATATATATATATATATATATATATATATATATATATATATATATATATATAAAATCGTATACGTGTGTAGTTCGTCAGCTCAGTGGTCACTATACTGGTGCACTTTACGCACAATAAAAAGGGTGAAAGAAGAAAGATTAAAATAAAGGAATACGAATTACTCGCTGTGTATGAATTTCACAAAATATTATGAAATACGATACGAATTTCACAAAATATTACGAATGCCATGTAATTTGACACAACCGCGATCTCTACAAATATGTAAACAAACAAATAAATAAATAATAAAAGATCGTTTAGCTTTATACACATAAAAATTTAACTTGCCAAAAGAAAAAAAAAATCTGTAAATAAATTTAAATTAAATGAGTGTCATAATTTTGTATTTTATGACGTTTGCAGTTTACCGTAATTCCTAATAAAATGATTAGAACCATTTTTACTAAAAATGCTCGTTTTGTGCATGGTTCGCTCCCCCCACTCAAATTTTACATTTTGCAGAGTTTGAATGCTCCGTTAAAATGTTTTCACCATTGGCGGCTCATGTGTAGACACTACTTAACTGCAGTATCCTCTATTTGCATTCAACAGAGAAAATGATTCTTGTATAAAACTGTGCGGTTTACATTTCCAGCAAAGTTGTATATTTCAGTTTTGTGAACGCGCTATCATATCGGAGACGAGAAGAATCAGGGTACGCAGAGGGACAAACAGTCGATTTCGCAGCGCACGCCGATTGTTCATTTTCTTTTTCACTAAGCATATATCTGTTAGAGCCATGGTGATAGCTGTAATGTTATGAGAATTTTCAAGCAATAGTGCAGTTATTACTTAGAGTAGATTATTTAACTTTTACGCATTCTTTTGGGAAACTGTGTATTAATAAATTCTGCATTAATATAAATAATAGAAAAGAAGCACGTGTTAAACATATCTTATAAAAGGATGAATTTTTATTTTGAATCAGAGAGTGGACAAAAAAAATGAATCAGACTAGATTTACAAACATTTCCATAAAGGGTATCCATTGTGCGTTAATTTTTAATGTTCAAATTATATTTGGTTTTTAAACTTAGTTTTCATTAATTTCATGTTTTAGCTGATTTCTTTTTTAAAGCTTAGTATTTACGCTGATGTTTACTTAACGAGGGAATATAATAATTTTTTTATTTTTTATACCGTCTTATAATTTAAAAGAAGTTCTTACTAATGAGTATTATTATTTTTTATGGAAATTTAGAAACGTTTTACACAATATTAAAAATACTGAGCGAAAATTTATGAAACATCACCTCCACCAATTTTAGTTACTTGATGTTAGTGGCTTTCACATTACGTAATACAGTGTAATTGTTGTCACAAGACACAAGTTTACAAATAAATTATCATTGTTATGATGAAAAAAGATTCATTCTTAAAAATATTCTACTCTCACAAAAGCTCCAACAATAACTACATTTAAACAAACTTTACAAATTTCAGCACCGTTTTTCCATCCCACAGAAAATAGCCTCTATGTTGTTACAAATCCTAAAGCTTATACTTTTATAATAATATTTCATAAGTATTTCATATCCATGTGAGTTGTGATATTTCACTACAGTTGCTGTTTGTGAAGCTTTGTTTTTTTATCCAAGAGAAAAAAAGGGTAAAATAATTTTGTGAATTCTTAGTTCTTCGGGTGCGAAAAGTCATAGATACTGGCTAAAACATTAAGTTTAATACATTTACACATATTATACACAAACAAATACTTATACTTTTATAATAATATGTCATAAGTATTACATATCCATGTGAGTTGTGATATTTCACTATAGTTGCTGTTTGTGAAGCTTTGTTTCTTTATCCAAGAGAAAAAAGATAAGAAAATCTTGTGAGTTCTTAGTTCTTCGGCTGCGAAAAGTCATAGATACTGGCTAGAACATTAAGCTTAATACATTTACACATATTATAGACAAACAAATACTTTTAAATGAATTTTTAAAATAAAAATAATGCATGGGTTCAAGAATAGTATAGTTTACACCAATATTCTTTAATGTAAAAATGCATGACATCACTAAAACAATTTCAATCAATAATTTCCAATCAATAATTGATTTTTAATGAAACGGTTTCGTTTGCTTTATGAGTCGCTCCGCTCATTCCAATTTTATATTTTGGCAAGTTTTAATTAGTGCCCCCTATTAAACGTTTATACGAGTATACGTATAATACGTATTATACGGGGTGCCGATTTTGGATACGCATGGTACGACCAAGACGGTTATACGTATTATATGAAACAGCATATACGGTACATCGTACATACGGATCTTACACCAGCGGTTAAACATATAAACGTTTAAACGATTTTCGTTCATTGCTTAAAAAATTATACCTTTCTCCCGCTGTTCTGCGGATCAGAGACTTTAAGAAACACCTGCTGTGTTCCGTGCAGTCGGTACTTGAAAAAAAAAAATACGGAATATTTTTTTCTCAGCTGTATACTGTGATTTTAAAGAACTTGATAGGATGATTTTAAGGAACTGGATGTATTGCAGTTTTACATATTTAATACATATTCTAATTAGTGCGGTATTATCCTACAAATTAACAATCGCACTAGTCGAGACTAATTCGCACATATTGATCTTCGTGGTTAGTAAGGAAAAAAAATTTCTAATATTTAACCATATTTCACTTCAATCACATTCTCATTCCCATTTTTTAAACAAAGACTTCCAAACCCTTTAAAAGACATATAGCACAAATTTGCGATTGAATCGGGGAACTTACTGCTTTCGCTCTTCGTACTATTTTGCAAACTCTAAAGTAATTTTCATCAAGTATCATTCGCATCAGTATAAATTCTTGTCTAATCGCTGAAAAGCACTTCTCTCCAGTTATCTACAAACTAGTCTACGGTGTTCTTCAGTTCATCGTAATCTGCTTTGTTTTTACTATTCTACCATCTTGAATTTGTGATAATAATATCCAGCTTTATTTAATCTGTTGCACAAAGTTTTGCTTGAAACCTTAGCCTTGAATGCTCTTTTTCATTCAATATTTATATAGTTAGATATTTTCCGTTTGATATTCTTGCATACTTTTATCTAAATTCTTGCATACTTTTATCACTAGCTTATGTCGTTAGTGGCCTACCAGAACAGAAGCAGTAATTCATTTTTTAAGCGATATGGTATATTTTTTCTTAAATTTCGAAACACTAGATAATGAGCATTTGCTACATTTCTTTGAAATTGTCTTTCTTTTTCCTGCTTAATGACATCCCTCTCTGGTTTTGAAATCCAGCTCTCTTACTAGTGCCATTTCATTTACTGGTTTAAAATTTATTTCAAACCAGGAAATGAAGGAAAAAGGCAGTAGTGAAGGAAAGAGTGAAGTAGTGAAGGAAAAAGGCATCATGTACAAAGATACTTGATATTTTAAGATAGCACTGTTTACCCCCACCTCAAGGGAACCTTCTAAAGACTATTACGTAATAATAACCTGGTGAATAGGTATTAAAAAATAATTCAAAATTTTTTTTCCGAATCAACGTAATTCCAAACTATATTTTTAACCCATTTTATAGGGGAAAAAAACTAAAAACAATTATAGAGTGTTGACTTTGTATTTCTTTGTATGCATGTACCGTTCTACTGTTCATTATATTTCATTAACAAGGAAAAGATTACAGCTTTCCAATTATGGCTAAAATGTATACATTTTTAGCTCACGGTCTATTAAAGCCTGAGAGCTAATATGCCCGCAGGTTTTGTATGTACGTACGTACATATGTATGTAAGTGTGTATGTACGTATGTACATATGTATGTATGTATGTAAGTAACGCGATAACTCTTGATAGAAATATCTGTTTTGCTTCAAAATTTGTTTATTGGGTCATTGTTATAAGATGCTTCTCTGATTATTTTTGGGCTTTCATTGGTGAAGTATAAACGGAGGGAACGGAAGGCTAATCTATCCCCTCCATAATTTAAATAAATTGATTTTTCATGCAGAATTATCCGATTTGTTTAAAATTTTGTATATAGGCTCATTGTGATAAGGCAATTCCCTGATTAGATTTAAAGGTTCATTGGTAAAGTATAAACGGAGGAAAGGGCTAATTCCCCCTGTATTTATCGTCGTTTTCTTTATTTTTCGAGGGGCAATATTCATTTAATTAAGAGTATAATATGAATTAGTGAGAATAGCCTGTGAGATCAATGCCATCTGTTTAAATGGGAACTTTTCGTTCTTTTTTTTAGTTAGTTGCTGTATAGCGTGTATTGATTTTAGCGAATTGATTGAAAATTTTTAGCGGTTAGTATAGCATGTGAAAACTCTGCACCTTGCGCAATTCTTCTGTTAAATTAAACATTATGTTTTAATTATTAAATGAAAGAAACGATCATGGGTGAACCGAAGCACTTTTCAAGGGAAATTTTTAGGGAATTATTTATTAAGATATCACTTTGATAACAAAGTACAGCACACTAATAAAACATAACAGCTTCTCGAAATAGTTCAATAATATTTAAAGATTTTAGAAACACAAAAAGAAATGTGGTATACAATATTAAAAATTAGTAGGTAAAATTTAAAAAATACATTGTTTTACGCTGATATTAATTCATCCTTTGCATAGCTTGTATCTGTCACTTATATTTCTAAGTTTCCCCAATGCATTTCAAACAAAATGAAATAAAGATAACATAAATTCGAATACTTGTGTAACATATCAGTTGAGAGATCACTATACGCGCGTCCTAGCAGTGCAATTTGTAGAAATTTGAAAAGATAGAGGAAAAAGAATATGTTTACGGCTTACTAGCTGTATATGAATCTCAATAAATATCATTTACTAATGCCGGTATAATCTGTTATCTGGACGATCGTTATAACCAAGATCCGTTAAGGCTTCATCCGCATAAAAACAAACTAGAATAACATTTTACAATAAACAGAATTAAATTGAATTATCAAATCCAATTATGGCTTTTTGCAATTTAGTTTGATACGAAACCTGATTAGTTTTAGGGGTTCATCAGCCCTCCCCAATCCCCTAAATTTAGAGAAATTGGTTTTGGATGCAAAATTTTCCGATTTGCTTCAAATTTTGTATACAGGTTCATTGTGATAAGGTACTTCCCTGATTACATTTAAGGGTTCATTGGTTATGTATAAAGGGGGGAAAGATCCCTATATATTATGATCATTTGATCATTTGATCATTTATATCATGTGATCCCTAATAAAAAGATGGGATGAATTTTACAAAAAATGATTTTCATATCGCCATTGAAGCGCAACGCCCACTCCATTTTAAACTCTTTTATTTATGTGAACTGGGTTTTTGTATGTAAAGATAGAATTATGAAATCAATTTTTCAATTGCTAGAATTAAAAAAATATATAAATATGTTTACAAGTGTGTTTCCGAGAATGTAGTATTTTAATATTTTAGAACTTAATTAAAAATTAATACTTTAATTTTAAGAAATTTTTTAGTATTTCGTTCATTTCACGAAACCCTATTCGTCCCGCTACGTTGTCTGTCCGTCACAGAGCCGGTTCTCAGAAATTACATAACTTACAGATATGAAATGTTGTGCACTTATAGCTGAATACCTACTATGAAGCTCAAAATCATAAAAGTTTCAAAACATCGTATTATTTTAATATAGAGATATAAAAAACCAAAAATTTAAAACCCTTTTTCTATTAAATTTACGCATTTTACGTTATAGCAGTTGCCAACAATTAAAAATCCACAATGAAATTCTTTCTACAATAATTAATTTTCTATTGAAAGATTTCCACGTGAAAAATGAAAATGAAAACAAAAGTTTCTCCAATTGAAAAAAAATATTAATGTGACGTCATACTGGTAATAAAACTCAATAATACAAGGAGTATGATTATGTGCAAGTACAGAAAGCAGGTTAATATGATGTCATTAGAGAATTAAAAAGAAAATTAATCTGACGAGATATTGGAAGTTTGATGGACTTTTCAAATGTTTGAAAATAGTACAAAGAGAGTATCAATATGAGTAATCGAGAAATCAAGTAGATAGGACGTTAGCAAGTGATTATCATGTCACATTACTTTGAGGAACGTATTGAATCATGATACAAACCCGATTATGGAAATATTGGCATATTTTAACATTTTGAAGCCTCTATTTTAACCTCTATAGAACATGTTTAATTTTGAAATCGATTTTTTTATATCTCATTTAGTCCACATGACAGATATTTTTATGACAGAGTATAATAGCGGGCCTTTCCAGCTATCGTACTGGCTCAGATTTTCAAAAAAAAGAGAAAAATAGACGGGTAAATTTTTACTTTATACAAAACATGATTTTTATTTTATTTTATTTATTTATTTATTTATTTTTAAATGAAATTTATTTGTATTTATTAAAGAAAGGGTAAAGTGTTTTGAAAGGAATATTAAACAAAACCCTTTATGCGATCTTCGATCACTATTACCCACTTGTTCCTTTTACCGGCCATACGTGATAAATCACCCAATATTCTTGGGGATACAATTGTAAAAGTGGTACAACAACAATTGATTCAATTACGCGCCAAAATTGGTCAAATAGCTGTTAAACTGAAACGATTCAATTTTAAACACTAAAAGGGAGAAGATAAAATATAAATAAAAAGTTATACTTTAATATTTAAACAAAATACTCATTTAAAAATTAATAGTTTCTTATTAATTAAATTACGATTATAAGTTGAGAAATCGATTTAGAAATCCTAAAAAATATATTTACATTATTTTTTCATTTTTTCTTTCCTGTTGCCAGATTTTAACCCTCTGAGCGTCTTGAGGGCTTTCCTGCATTTTCATAAAAATATTTGTAAAACGTAAAATAATTTAAATTTCCTTTCCCCGTTTGTTTTTAAAATTGTGTTTCATATCACTTTATTTTACATATATCTTAAAATACAATTTTGTTAAAAATATTTTTATCTAGAGCCAATTTAAGTTGTTTTTCGGAAACGGAAAAATACGGGCAAAACGCTTAGAGGGTTTTAAAAGGAAACGGAGGGAAATTATAATACATTTAAATAATTCACTAAGCCACGCTTTCTGACAAGCTTGAAAGAAACACTAAATTTTCCATAATCGAGTTGGCTGCTTACGCCAAATTAATGTATTGTAACAGAAATGTTTGGGTAAAATCGTGAATTGCATTAATGAAGTGATGTATATTTTTCAAATAAACAGTGAATGCTTATAAAAAAGTGTTTAAAAAAACTATTTTTATTTTTATACTTATTATAATTTGCAGAGTTTGAATGTTTCGCCGAAATGTTTTCATATTACGTAACATTATTTGATTGTTGTCGTAAGGCACAAGTTAGAAGTAAATTTTTATTGTTGCTACAAAAATGGTCCTTTGTTAAAAAAAAAAAAAAAAATGTGATATCGACAAATGTATTTAAAACAATTTCCAACAATGCATGAAAAGAAACAACGCAAATTTTGACAAATTTGTTTTACCATTCTTAAAAAAATAGCCTCTTGTGTTGTTGAAAAAAATGTCAATATATAATTTTTCAATGTTTTGCAAATAGTAAATAACAATCTTAAGTTACATCTTTTACTATCATTGCAGTTTCTTAGATTCTTTTCTGTGAGTAAAGAAAAAAGAAAAAAGAAGAAAGATGGATGATAACAATCTAATGGAATTGGTGATAGAACAAAAACAGTTTGATTCCTATAAAATGATTAGTCGCGGAATGTTTTCTGCTACAATTGAGCTAGATTGCACAGACAAAGAGAATAAAAGATCTGTTATCGTATTGCTGAAGAAAGAGTCTGAGAACAGGAAATTTCATTTTGAGAATATCCAGAATCCGTATACAGTTCAAGCCTTAGAGTACGAATATATATGCAGATTACAGACGTATTTGATTTACACAGAAACTGGAGAATATACATTAAAGGATAAAGTCGGCGATAAAGTTTTCAGGAAATCACCTGGCGCAATAGAAACAGTCTTTAACTGGATTAAAGAGGCCTCTCTGGGATTAAAACAGCTTCACTCTAAAGATTATGTCCATTTAAATATCAAGACTAGCTCTATTATTATAATGTCTGACAATAGGGCCAAAATTGGCTGCTTGGATTTTGTTAGGCATACCTCAACCGAAAATGAAAGGTGATATCTATCTTTTTATCATTATTAATTTCTTAAGTATTGATGCAAATTAATATTGCAAAAGACATTACTAAGAGAAAATTCAGTAAACAAAAAATTGATGTCTATATTAATTAAAAAAAGTCTGTTTAAATAATTTATATTTTTCTTTTGCCATTTTCGATGAGCATTAATAAAAAGCGCTTACGTCTGATTTGGATTAAAAATATTTATTATATATATATATATATATATATGTGTGTGTGTGTGTGTGTGTGTGTGTGTGTGTGTGTGTGTGTGTGTGTGTGTTATATAAAAATTTTATTCCGCAATATTCCTTTAAATTAATCTAAATTCTGAACATATTCTTTATTTCATTAATTCTTAATGATATTTATTCCTATTTAATGTCTTTTTAAAAGTAATAACACGTATCTTAATAATTATCTTATTCCAAATCTTAATCTAAAACTTTAAGTTCATTCGTAACTTTTATAAACTCCCCAATCTATTATATTCTGAGAGACGCTAATTGTCATTTCAAATGTTTTTAAAAGCCATTTTTCTCTATTCTATGCTTCGATTCGTGCGCTGGGTGTTTTTCACGTCAAAATCAATGCGCATCTGGGATCGGGATTATTTCTTGTTAAATCTTCTCCATCGCACCCCATTCGCTTAGCTTAATTTCGTCTCTCACTCATTGGTTCGTGCATACGCTACACAGCTTCTGTATCTTTACGCGCTGTTAAACAAAACTCGCCGGAAAGCATTTGGAGAGCAGATTTTTGACGTGTTTGGAATTGCTGACCAAAGCCTTACCTGGTGTTCGGTGACATAGAATTTCTAACAGCACTTTAAGATCATTAAATAATGTAGTGAGTTAACGTCAAGCCTGAGGGCTATACGATTACACCTTGATACTGTGGGGACTGTTACTGGCATCATTCCTATTCGTTAATAAACAATTTATCTGGAAATTGGCTGCATATCATTAGAGAAATCTCATGATTTCCATCAATCCCTAACCTGCTCGCCATGATTCTTGATAGCGACTGGAATAATTCTTCATCTGTAACCAACTGCCATTTTCTCGTGAAACATTAAATCATCTTCGTAAAAAGCTAACACTTATATATATATATATATATATATATGCAGAATAAAAAATTTATAATAAAAATGCTCTTTAAAATCAGGCTGATATTGCTGCATATGTCGCTCTACACTTAAGATTCTTAACTGATTTTCTTTTTCATCGACGTAGGTTGCAAAACACTTTTTTTTTTCTTATCCGTTACTTCTACAACTTCTTTTTTTGTGGAGAATTGGGTGGGTTTCATCTTTTATATCTTTATTAGAAATTCTATCTAATTTCATGACAATTAATGTATCCTGAGTGCTCTGAATGGTATGTGTTTATTTATGCTCACCCAGTATATGAATATAAACAGAAACAAATTCTTTAATTTTAATTAAAATAAAAAACTTCTGACATTTAATTTTTAAAACATGCATAAAACAATTAAAATAGAAATGAAGAGACGTTTCATGTACTTTTCGAACACCTCATTGGTGCAATTGCTTTTACAATTGCAAAACCAACGAAATTAAACCAAACGAAATTAAAACATCGTATTTTACCGGGACCTGGGCAGTCTCATTAATCGGAAACTCAGACAAAAACGTTATCAAACCCTCCAGAAAGACACGGCTACTGTATACACAACAGTTTATCTGATAGTTTGTGCGTTTTAAAAATTTGCCAGATTAAACTGTTGCATATTCAGCAGCCGTTTCTTCCTGGAGGATTGGATGACGGTTTAACGGATAACTGTAGTAGTTATATTTCTAGTCGTAGTTATTTATCGTATTTAACATAGCGAAACGCAATAAATATAATTTATATTTTGTAGCGGGCATCGACATTACTTTTAATATTTTTTTCAGTATCTAATAAAAGAGTCATTTTCAAAACCTTGTTGCGGTTGCACACATATGAGCAAAGTGGAAGGTTCAGTGCAACACTTCCATTCATGTCAATAGTAAATATATATATTTTTTTTTGCAATTAGCAAAACATTGTATTAGCACCATTTGTCGAAATTAATCAGCTTGTAATTTTTAAATGCTACTTTTGTTAAATATGAACAAATGTGTATTAAATCAGCAGATTTTATTTTTAATGTTCTGTTTATTTAGTAATATTTGTTTTTTGACGGGGTGGTGGGTGTGGTTGCTTTTGTTTGTTTGTTTCAGAAAGTGCTAAAACAGCCAGATGTTAAGGTGATCACACTAATAAATGTTATTAGCAATCTAATAGCAAACCTTTTGGAATGTTAACAAAATATGATCATCAGTAAGACAGTAAGCAAAATTTGTATTGTAAAAATATTTCTTGAGTACAGCTACTGTTAACAAAAAATTTAGAAATAACAGCATGGCATCAAGAAAATAGACTGGCTTCTGAAATTTACTTTTCGTATGTAGAAACACAAACTGGACAACAACGATTTTCTATCGCCTATTTTACAAATAACAAAATTTCGCGTGTTGATTCGCAGTGCGATCCCTGTGCATTATTATTTACTTTGTAACATTTATAATATTTACGAATCATAGTACTGAGTGGATTTTTGCATTTATATATTACTTGCTTTAACAGTTTGCATTTTGACAACTTTTGTACTTAGTTCTGAAGATTATTAAGTACTAGCCGGTCTTCGCCCGTCTTGCCGGTCGCTTCTGAGTGGGACCCAATTACATTCTGCAGCGTACTATCTTGACTTCCCTTTGGGTCCAGAAATTGCATTTTACATGCAAACAGAGACATTTAAATAAAATACTTTATTTTAAACTATAAAAAGTAACTAAATAATACATATACATATAAACACGTGAATAAATATTTCGTGACATTAATAATAATTTTTCCATAATCACTCTGACAAAATACTACTGGCACTGTGCGTATTTATCTAAGATTAGTGGAGAGCTTTCTGATGAAAAAAAATGGTATTGCCTAAGACAAATAACGATCATTGTAAATGTGTACTGTCACGCACTTAAATAATTAATGAGGTGATCAAAATAACGGGGCCCTGTGTATTTCTTAGCCATACATCGTTAATGCAGCGATCACTGTAAAGTGTTTCAGTTATTTTGAGTGAATAAATCATTAAAATGAAATAATTTTAATAGGACCCATTCGGTTGCACGCTTGTAATCTGACTATACGGTAATCACCATGAGGAACCCTTGTGGTTAGCCTGCCCTAGCCCATAAATATGGCAATCAGTATTTAAATCGCAATTTTTACTTTCAAAAAATGTAATTTGAAAAAAGGTGGAAGTGTAATATTTTGTTTAAAATTTTAAATTCCATCGCTAAAAGACGAAAGAAAAAAAAATTATAAAATGGGAAATTACAAAATATATACCTTGGAAAAAATGTCACACAAAATATATAATAAAAAATCCGAAATAGTTCTCTTTTTGTCTAATATTCTGCAATCGGATTCACAGCCGATGCTGCCCACAAACCCGTCGAAATACACGATTAACTACTTTTTTTTGTAGATTTGTAAAGCGGAATTTCACATTCTTACTTAAAGCTGCTGCTGAGATAAGGCACAATTACCTAAAACTCTCGACACGCAGTGTGACCCTCTTGATGTATTTAAAATTGCTGAAATACATATTTAACTATTTTTTAGTACATTTGTTATCCTCAATTTCACAGTCCTACCTATTACTGAGACAGGCCAAAATTACATTAAAAAATTCGACCCCCATTTAACCCCTTTTAGTGGCTGAATTTCTAAAATCGCGAAAATACATGTTTAACTATTTTTTAAAAGATTTGTTATCCTGAATGTGTGATTTCAAAATCCTAACTAAAAATGCTGCTGAGATATGGTGACCATTCGAAATGACCTAAAATTTTCGACCCCCATTTGCCCCCTGACTGGATGCATTTCTAAAATCGCTGAATAATGTGTTTAATTATTTATATAGCAGATTTGTTTTCCTGAATTCCATGCTCTTATCCAAAATTACTGATGAGATATGGTGAGAAGGTGAAATCACCGAGAAGTTTCGACTCTTCATTTAACCCCCTTTGTAGTTGAATTTCTAAAATCGCCTGAAATGCATGTTTAACAATTCTTTAGTAGATTTGTTAGCCCGAAATTTGCGCTCCTAACTATAACTTCTACTGAAATATGGTAAAATGACATAAAACATTCTATCCCCATTTAACCCTTCTTAGTGTCTGAATTTCTAAAATCGCTGAAATACGTGTTTAACTATTTTTTTAGTAGAATTGTTATATTGAGTTTCATGATTCTACCTATAACTTCTACTAACATATGGCAAAATGACCTAAAATATTTGACCTACTATTTATCCCCCCCCCCTTAGTTGCTAAATTTCTAAAATTTCTGAAATACATGTTTATCTATGTTTTTGTAGATTTGTTATCCCGAATTCCGAGCTCCTAACTAAAAATGCTGCTGAGATAGCTCGAACAGGGAAAATGACCTAAAACTTTCGACCCATTAATTTAACACCCTTAATGGATAAGATTCTAAAATCGCTGAAATATGTGTTTAATTATTTTTTTATTAGATTTGTTATCCAGAATTTCATGTTTCTACCTAAAACTGCTGCTGAGATATGGCGAAAACGTGAAATGACTAAAAACTCTCGACCTCCTATTTAACCCACTTCGTGGTTGAATTTTTAAGATCGATGAAATATGTGTTTGACTAAATTTTAGTACATTTGTTATCCTGAATGTTGTGCTTTTAACTAAAACTGCTGTTTAGATATGGCGCAAAGGCAAAATGATCTAAAACTTTAGACCCACCCCCCATTTAGTGGTTCAAATTCTAAACTCGCAAAAATAGGTGTTTAATTATTTTTTTAGTAGATTTGTTATCTTGAATTTCACGCTCTTACCTAAAACTGTTGATGAGATATGGTGAAAATGTGAAATCACCGAAAATTTTCGACCCCCCATTTACCACAATTAATGGTTGAATTTCTAAAATTGCCCGAAATACATGTTTAACTATTCTTTAGTAGAATTGTTATCCCGAATTTCATGCTCCTACTTAACACGCCTGCTGTGATATGCCGAAAAGACCAAATTATCTAAAACAAATTACCTTTAATGTGTGAATTTTCAAAAATCATTTCTTAGTGGATGCCTACATTGTGTAAAGGGCATGTCTTCTAAATTTCATTATTCTAGGACAAACGGTTGTGTCTCGGCATTGATTATGAGAAAATCAAACTACTCTTTTGTATAGTCTAGATTATAAATAATTATGAATGTTTTTAAAATTGTCCAGTTTGTAAATACACATAATAAAAATAAAAGAAATTTTAAAAAACATCTAGGTCATTTTAGGGGCCTCCAAAATTGCGGAGTTCCTTGACTGAGCCTTGTGACAAGGGCATAAATCAGGACTTGTTCACAACCACTGGTTGCCGGTTTGATCTGCTTGTCGTCAAAAGTTTGCAAGTCCTGCTCTTTACTAAAATGTTTATTAAAAAATTACATAACCATTTTTCTAACTACTTTGATACACACGCTATACAAAACGCAAAATATTTTTCCCCACTGTTAACTCTTCTACAAAGAGGGAGAAATGCAGTGGTTGACAATATTTTCGAGAAAAAGAAAAATTGCAACATTTGTGTTTTAAATGGAAGTTTATTACCAATTAGCAATTTAACGAAGCGTTTCGTAAACTATCGGTTGCAGTTGATATTTTTTGGGATTGGCGAACGATCGGTTACGTCTTCAAATCTGCACAATTATTTTATCTGCTACATAAATATGACAAAATAATATGTTACAACTTTAAACGAAGATATTTTGAATAATTGCACATAAACAATTTTATGAAATGAGAGTGTTTTATTAAATTTCATTTTGAAAGGGTCTTGAGGAATGGTCATTAATGAATAACAAAGTCATGTTTGCTATTGCTTTATAAAAATATATTTATAAAGCTTTTTTTAATTAATTTAAATTGTTTAGCATTGTTTTTGCTTATACAATAAAAAAGTATTACCTAATACAAATTATTGCATCCTTGTTTATTCATTTTCCGCAGCATAACCAAACAGCCATTGAGTAATGCTCTTTCTGTTCCCTGATGTCTGTAAGTCTCTGATAAATTCAAAGGGATGCACTGTGATTCGTAATAATTGTGTGTAACAAACATAAAAGCTTTAATTTAAACAGTATTTTTCATAAACCAGTATAATACATGTTATTTTTGCCCCGGGGGGTAAAAAAGGGGGTGCTTTCATTATTCCATTCTCACTCTTATATCACCTATTATACGTTACTGCATCCTTTCTTATGAGTTTTTCTTAGCATACAAATGGACTTTTTTCCTCAACATTTGTGAAATATTTGAAACATAAAGATGGGTCGCCTCAAAATAAAGTTTCTTAACCGCTTATTATTGCAGTATTTTAAAATATTTGTACTATTTTAAACAAAATAATAAGACAATGAATTAGTTACTCATGTTCATTTTATTTAATTAGCTTTGAAATAGACTCAGAAACGTACTACCACCCACCAGAAACCATCTCGAAATTTCAAGGCATTAATGGAAAGAAATATGATACATGGAGTCTTGGTATGCTGACAATAGAAGCTATAACCAATAATGAAATAGCTCTAAAATCAAACAAAACTTCATCATGGCCTGAACAATACGCTATAATCCATAAAATACTCCAAGTAAGTGAATTTATTATATAGATTTTTTTTTTGTTTTTATACAGATTTTACTTTTGATACATAAGTAATTCTACAAAATAAACATCATTCCTAAAGTAAATGAAAAGTTCTGATATAAAGCTGTGTCAGACTTTGAAAAAGTATTTTTAATTAAATTATATATATAAAGCATGTGATTAAAAAATTGCATTATGCTTTACTAATTATCACTGTTTCGCAAAAATATTCATTTTTCTAATTTTTCATTATTTTTTTTATGTTATTGTATACCAGTTTATTTTATTTTAATTCCTGGACATAAATTTCTTCATAGTTCTTGAAAACTCTAGAATTAAATCTTACGTCATTTCACTTTTCGATAAAATAACCATACATACAATTTCAGTAATATCGTCACTTTTCAACTATCCAGTCATCGATATTAGAACTGACACTGGCACCTAAGCGAGACTTGGATTTATTATCACCTGCTTAGATGACTAATTTTCTATAAGACTATTTTTTTAAAATTCTTAACAAAGCTTGAAAGGAATAATTCTGGCCTATTATTAGTAGTAGATGTCAATTTCATAAATATTACGACTGCTATATTTTACTACATATACATATACAGGGTGTATCTGAAATGCTTCAACAAACTTAGAGGGATGATAGTACTCATGAAGACGAACAAAAAATGCAATGGAACATGGGGTCGCAAATGACGTTTAACCCTTTTAGGGGCAGTGATATGTTTATGAAACCACTTAATTTTAATTCCAAAACGCCACAATGGCACCAGAATTTTGCTAAAATATTTTCCATTTAATATGTATGTGAAATGTATCCTTTTTCTTATTTACAAACAAATTTTTTTGTAAATTCCGGTGCCAGACATTTAATTCAACATTTTAGTACTAAAAGTAAATTTGCCCCTGAAAGGCATATAGGATGAAAATAGAGAAAATGCGTCTGAAAATGGACTGGCACCGGAATTTACAAAAAAAATGTTTGTAAATAAATAAAAGGCTATATTTCACATGCCTATTAGATGGAAAAGATTTTAGCAAAATTCTGGTGTCATTGTGGCGTTTTGGAATTAAAATTAAGTGGTTTCAAAGACATACCACTGTCCCTGAAAGGGTTAAATGTCATTTGCGACCCCATGTTCCATTGCATTTTTTGTTCGTCTTCATGAGTACTATCATCTGTCTAAGTTTGTTGAAGCATTTCAGATACACCCTGTATATATAGAGAGAGGTAGATCGATTAATTATTTGATACGTATAATAATTGTATACAGTGGGTGATCGGTTAACGAACTGTTCTGATTACGAACAGATCGGTTAACGAACACTTTCGCGAGAGATTTTTATATTCGGATAACGAACGCATGTTCGATTAACGAACACTTTACAAAACAAAGCCAAGAAGAAGCAATGCTGTGTTTCAGATTTACAGAGTTGTATTTTAATTTAATCTAATTGCCGACTTAGCGAACATTTTAACAGTTGCATTTTTATGGCTTAATTAATAAATGGGCTACGGGGGGATTGGGCCCTAAATTTTAGGGCCCCAAATTAGAATGAACATATTAAAAACGTTAATTTTTATATTTTTAATTTCTAAAATATTTTAATTGAAATTTAGGTCCTAAATTATTAACAGGCTCTAGGCTCCATTTGAGCTTTATCGGGCATTGCAGTAAACACGATCTTTTAGAGAACTAATGGATTTTTAGATAGATCAAAGTGATAAATTGATATGATTTAATGCTGTAGTCAATGAAGACGATTCTGAAAGTTTTTACAAAGGGAATGCAATTTATTTTTTTAAAGTAAAGGAAGCATGACTGAAGGAAGGAAAATACTGCATATATGTAAAGTTTGTTTTATTATTATTACATTAGGGAGAATTTATATTAATTTGTATATATTATTTAGCTTTTAAGAATGAATTAATTGGATTCCCATACAAATCTATACTAAATTTATGATCGGTTAACGAACATTTTGGGTTAGCGAACATTGTTTTGGAACGGATTAAGTTCGTTAACCGATCACCTACTGTATATAAATTGATTAGATTGATTCATTTGTTAATTTTAATTGACTATGCAATTATTCAATAAGTAACCTGATTTTATTCGTATGTTGCTTTATTTTCGCGGAATTGCATGTAATTTAAAAATGAAAAGATAATTTAGTTTTACCATAATTATATTATTCAACACCAATATTTTCATTTACACCCATTTCCAGAAAATTTATAACATATTTTCAAGCAAAGCATATTGTTAAAGTTTAATATACTTTTTATTTGTACCTTTATAGGCAAACAAATTTAAAAAGAGCGTAAAAAAATCTTATTCTAAAGCCACAAGTGATGTGTATTTGGAAGAAATACTACGCCTTGTCAAATATACTCTGAAGTTTTATCCTGAAGAAAGACCAGATGTTAGTGAGTTCTTAATATTGTTGCTGGAGCTCATATTTATGAAACATATTGACAAACAAGTGACTGAAGATAAGATATGGCAAAATAAAGGTAAATTATGTTTATTTTATTGCATTTTAAATATATGCAAAAGTCAAAACTGATAAATATTCTCTGAAATAACTGATATAAGTATTTAAAAAAAAGAAATAAATAACAATAGATTTAATAAAAATCACTTTACTTTACAGGAAAACATAATTTTAAACAATAATAGACACAATAGAGGTGTGATGATTTTTATTTCACATACATTTTATAATCATTATCATTATTGAATATGCAAATTGTGCTTTAATTACCGTATCCAAAATCCTCCACGTTGTAAGTATGTGATCTAAAATAATATAACTTCAGGGGAAAATCTACTATATTAAAATCACCCAAAAATATTTTTTTAACTATGTTTTTGAACACGGGAGGCAGCACAGCATTCACACTGACAAAGCGATTTTCAAAATATTAATCGGGTTTCAAAGGTACACGTTTTTCGTGAGCTATGAAAATATGTAATGTTAAAAAATTGATGTTAAAGTTTTTTTAAATACTTATGAGAAGAAAAATTGGAAGGACTAAATTCCAAGTTCGATTTTCAAACAATCGTCACTTTGTTTTCTGTTGGTCAGTTTCAATGTCAATCTTTTTTTTTTTTTTATTGAGACAACTAATTGTTTTATTGAGAAGTGTTTGCTAAATGCGCTTAAGAACAAAAAAATAATGTATCAAAAAGATATCAGCGGCAATGAAATTACAGAAGATCGCCCCTATTCGTGATAAAAAACATTCAATCTTCAGTAACCCGGCATTATTTTGTAAAAAGAGCAATACATCGGGTATTTAGAAAAGTGGTGTCTGAACTGTGGTTGGTGAACATATCTCGTTGGCGAAAGATCCCACTAAGTCTTTAAAATAAAATAATTCTTTAAAATACATATATAAACCTGACTTCTAAATACATTTTGGATTTTTGTTTTATAAATCCACGCATAAATGTAGAATATTAAAGATTTATTTTATATTTGACATATACATATTAAATAAATATAACCAATCGCTTATTTATCAGACAGTCGAAAGTTCGTCGTTTGGTTACTCGAATAATTTCACTTCCGGTATTTGCTATTGCGAACGGGCTCATTTAAAGACAAAATATTAATTTTCGCAAAAGTTGCTTTTAATGAAAAAGTTATTGTCTTGTGAAATTAAATGTACAATTCTCGGTCTGTGCTGTGATTCTAATGTTTTCCATTATGGTAGACATATGCGTTGACAGGTACTAGACTTCTATATAACTCATTTCGTGTATAGGTATAATTGGCAGTTTGCACATTATGGAAAAGACTTTGATGTGAAACAGCGTTGCCAGATTCGGACAATTCTTTATGCAAAATAAGTACCACTTTTTTCCACTAATAAACCTCGCTTTATTTAAATAACGTATGTTATTAAATAAGTGAAAATTATAATTCAAATATAGTTTGAAATAAAAATGTTCCAAACGTTGCCGTCGCAAGAGTGATGTGAAAAAAAAAATGTCACTTCATATGCAGTTCAATTTATAACGGACATAATTTGTTCGGAATTGCAGAAATGTAAGCGTGCATCGTCAAGTTCTTCTGAAACTGTAACTGGTGGTCTTTTCCGGAGATTAAAATCATTGAAATCATTGATTGTGTAGGTTTTGTGAAATACAATTGGCGTATGAAAGAATAAATTGATGTAGATTAGATGATGGTGTTTATTTTAATGTATCAAATAATGTTAAAAAATTTCCAATTTCCACTATTTCACTGGGAAAAAACAAATCCTCTAAATTAGGTTGCTATAAAATTTTTGTATTATAAGAGTAATTTGAAACAGAAAACAATATATTAAGTAATACAAAATAAACAGACCGAAGTTTCAAATAAGTAGGAACACGTAGTACAACAAATTGTTGTATCGGATTCTTCGTTCCACATATCTTGAGAAGCCTTCGGAAAATCAGAAATGGCATAAAAGCGAAATGTTTTAAAAAAGGTAAAATTCGAGATTCTCGAGTTATTACAAATAATCAATGCAAGTCAGGGTATGAACACAAATATGATACTTTGGTGTAAAATGTAGCCAGTATGCTTTAGAGCTTATGTTTATCTTTAATTATGCAAACGTCAGAGGCATGTTTTGTTTTATTTTTTAAAACGTGACTAAATGTAGCTTAGTGCTATAGACTCTACGATATATTCTTTATTTATAACTTATCATTGTTTATGAAATATGAATTGTTCATAAATATTAATTTTAACGAAATTATTACATATATATTAGAGTATTAATTTGTATTTATTTATTAATTGACTTTTATTTAAAAACGGGGCTTTACAGCTTATGGGTCGAAGTGTTTTGAAAATAAGACCAAAGCCATGGATAAGATACGGAGTATTTCTTCTCTTTTACAAAATAAGCATTATTAGTTAAATAGCATTAATTCAAAATTTAATGTTAATTTTCTATCAAAAATTTTCATACTTAAAGTTACACAGAAATGAGAGATATCAATAAGTTTAAAAAAATGTTACGTATTGCACAAAACATAAGTGACGATTAAGCTTAAAAAAGATCGACATAGTATTGTGATTGATAGATTGGTTGATTAATTATTTGATTAGTATATATAAATTGTATATATAAATTTATTAGATAGATTCATTTGTTAATTTTAATTGAATGTACAATTATTTACAAAGTATTCTTATTTTATTCGAACGTTTCCCTTATTTTCGCGGAATTGCATACAATTTAAAAAGTAAAGGAAATTAAGTTTAACCATAATTAATCACATTATATTCTACAACATCAATACTTTCATTTACACCCTTTGATAGAAAATGTATAACATATTTTCAAGCAAAGTATATTATGAAAGTATAATATATTGTTTTATTATTACCATTATAGGCACAAATTTTTTAAAAAGATCGACTGTGAAGCTAGAATGTTCACGAGTTTAAAAATTGTGATTCACTGATTGTTGAAAGGAATTAAGTCCTAAATTTAAAATTTTTAGAGAATGAAAATAAAAAAAAATAATTTTTAGGCGTATCAAATAAAAACTTTTACAAGTATTTATATTTATCTTAGTTTCCTGTTAATGTTTAGCTATTTTTTAAACTAAATACTATCCAATGGTATATATACAAAGTACATATGTTGCTCTTTAAATATCCGACACTGTTCAATCCTACACTAACCAGGATTTTCACAAAACCTCTTATAAAAATCTTGTAATTTCTATTGAACAAAAAAATATACATGCCTAATTTTAAGGAACTTTTCATATTAATTAAATGTCGTTTACCTTGATATGATTTTTTTTTAATAATGGAATTTTAAACTTGCAAAGTAAATCTAATAAATTATTTAAGGGGTAAAAAAGTTAATTAAAAACAATAACATAAATATAAGATTTTACATACAAAAAAATTGTAAGTATTTTATTTTAATGCATTTTAAATAAATCACTCATCTTTCAAATTCCTACCTTTCAAACGCACATTGGTAGTATCCGACCTGAGTTCATTTTTTCAACAAACGTTCAATGAACAGGAAAACAAATTAAGTCATCTTGAAATGCAAAATGACAAACTGTAATTTCTTTGAACAATCACGGATTCAATTTCATAGTTTTCACACATTTATTGTATAAAAATAAATTTATTTCGATTATGTTTTATGCTCTTTTCTTTATTCCGATTAGTTCCGTTGAATGAACTCGAGCCTGCGATACAGAATATGGGTGCAGAAAAGAAAGCATTAGGGGCTATTAAGAAAACGAAGAATAAACACAATGTATTTGAAGATCAGATGATTCTTCACAAAACAGATGAAACTGAAAAAGTAGAAGTTAGCCAGGCACGTTTTCAAGAAAAATCAAGAAAGAACAATCAGGCAAAAATTGCTTTTAAAACTAAAGCCAAAACAAAGAAGAAAAATGTTATACCAGAAATCTCCTCATCAGAAAATAAGAATCCAAAGCCAGAATATATTCAAAAAGATTTACATGTTCCTTTTGAAATTTCATATTCACAAAATGTTCTAACATTAAACACAGATGAAACGGAAAAGCACGACGTCTTAAATAGTGAATCAGTTCCTTATGAAATGGCATATTCACAAAAAGTTCTAATATTAAACACTGATAAAACGGAAATGCACAATGATGTGTTAAATAGTGAATCTGAAAAACGTGTAAAAGAAATTATTCCAGAAAAGAAAAAAATAAACAAGCTCACGATCAAAGGTATCTTCGGAAAAGTGGTGAATTGGGCATTTGAAGAAAATTTTTATATCGGAGTTAAGCACAGTGAAAGTTTCATTAACCAACTTTCAAAAACTCTGACTGGTTAATAAACAGGAAAAGTATCAGCAGATAAATAGAACTAAAATAATTCAGTTTCCATATTTGTAGTATCTCTTTCTCTCTTTCATCAGTTCTCCTCTCGCCTTTCTCTTTCTCCCTCTTCCACCCTTTCTCGCCGATCTCGCTTGCCCTATCCCTCCTTCCATTTTCCTGCTCCATTCGCCCCTCTCTCTCCTTCTTCCATCTCTCACCCTGTCCTCTCCTCTTCCGTTCCCATTCACTCACCTTTCTTCTTTCCCCTGCCTCTGCTCTCTCTCACCGCCCTTCTGCTGTTTGCCTCACTTCCCTTTTTTTCCTTTTTTTAAGTAGTTAAGTATTTTAGTAATTAAGTAGTTAAGGTTTTATTAGTTAAGTTTTTAAGTGAATGGCAGATGGGCAGTGGGCAGGAGCAGGGGAAAGAGGGGGTGGGCGAATGGGAATGGAGGAAGAGAAGCAGGATGAGAAAAGGAAAAGGGAGAAAGGGGGGCGAAGGGCGCAAGAAGTGCCAGGGGGGATGGGGTAAACGAGATCGGGAAGAAGGGGTGAAAGAAAGAGAAGGAGCGAGGCGAGATGGGAGCTAGCGAGAGAGAGAAATATACTTCATTTATCGCTCAAATGTACACCAGAGGAAATTAAAAAAGAAATAGGAAAAGAAAAGAAAAGATAAGAAAAAAAGAAATAGAAAAAGAAAAGAAAAGAAAGAAAGAAAGGAAGAAATAGAAAAAGAAAAGAAAAAAATAAAGAAATAGAAAAAGTAAAAATAAAGAAATAGAAAAAGTAAATAAAAGAAACGAAAGAGAGAAAAAGAAAATTAGATATACAGCAGTATCCATAGAAAAGAAATAAATAATAAACAGATATATAAAATAGTTGAAAACATAGACAAGGAGCAAAAAATAAATATAGAAATACATACAAAAGTAAAAGGAATCAAATTGAATCAAATTCTCCTGATAATGATCTGACTTGATGCATGAAATTTTTTGTAACAATTCATTAATAAAAATACCAAAATGTACACATTGTTTAGTTTTTTGCTAATTAATTTTCCGTTTAATTATTTAATTTTCCAACTGACAAAGTATTTAATATTGTATACATAGCATCGAATAAACGTTAATAGCTGTAAAAACGAAACTTGTGTATAATGGAATCTTTTTTTAAAATGAAAAATTTCAGGAATGCCACAAAAATCTGTTTAAAATGGAAAATTTTCGGGTCTCTAACATTTTTGATTTTAGACGTTTATTTTACATGAGTATCATCGCTAAGCATTGTTTATTACACAATATATACTTATTGTGTACACGATAATATACACACAAGATATTTATTACATAAGATAAAGTTTACTTCTGTAACCTTCTTCCTTAAATAATTACAACTGATTGTATTCGTTTAACAAATTTCACGTGTTTTATAGGAAAGTGTCAAATGCGTTGTAACTGAAACATGCCATGTAAGCAAATATAAATGAACCCATAATATTGACCATATAATTGACCCATGACCATGATTTAATGAACACATGAAATTTTAGCTGTATTAGTCTAAGATTTTACTAAGCACAAAATATCAGTAAAATATCACTACTTCTCTTATTTCTTATTTTTACTAAAACAATCCTATAGCAATTTTAAAATTAAATGACGCAATCTGAATTATCAAATGGTAGCATAAATCTTATTATATTACACTCTCTTCCGTTGTCTAACGAGTACATATAACATTAAATCCATTTTTCTCAGAATCTGGTTTGTGTAAAATCAAATTTTAAATCGTTTTAAACATGCATCTTAAAAGCATACATGTAAATGATAAAAAAAAAATAATAATAATTTCACTATAGAGCAAAAACGGATACATTTTCATTTCTGCAAGTGAATTCTACAGCAAACATTTTCTAATCATTTGCATGCACACATTTAAGATCTACATTGAACACCGTTATCCGTAGTCCGAATATATTTCGAGATTGGCAGATTTAAATTTATTTATCTCAATTTATTTTAATGTTAAAGTTATAAGACTTCAATCTTTTACATTCAGTTATGTGCTAATTAAGTTGTCTGTAGGATTTGTTTTCTTGTTCTTAGGGGAAAGTTTCAAAAAATATGAAATAATTTTTAATTAAAAAGTATTTTACGAAATATCAGCATATGCAAAGAAATAGTAATTGTTAAAAACATATCGAGCATATTATGAAATAGTTCGGTTAAATTGAATAGGAGTTTAAAAATGAAGAAAACGATTAAAATTGGGCAAAAACGTTTTTAATGGTGTGTGCAAAGTGTGCGTGAGCAAAATATACTGTCTGTGTAGTCAGTCAATACAGCTAAGTTTATGTCCATAAATAATAAATAGAAGTACCTATCTCGGCACAAATACAATCAAGGTTGAAACGCTGAGAGCAAACTAAACATTTCATCCGATCTATATCCAGTTATCTTCGGAACATTTCTCTTGGCATTCTGCAATGCAAACAGCACGAAGTGAGATTAAGACGATCCATTGGAATTGAAAGGTTCATTTTTCCATACTCGATTTATCCTAAAATTTCCAATACTGTGCTGGCCTATGCCTAGTTTATATTCGAGTTACTTTCTCGAAGCCGAAAGACATTTTACTATTCTTCTGAGGCGTTTAGAAATAATTTACGCGTTTAGAAATAATTACACGCAAAAAAAAAAAAAAAAAAAAAAAAAAACAGAAAAGTAAGAAATGAAGATCGGAGGGTATTCTTCAACTGCTAGTTTTTGTCCGTCTTTATTACTAAAAGCTGAAGACAGGATTTCGAAGTGTTTGAAAGAAATTAACAAAAGGAAAGCGGAGAAAATGATCTGCGTCCTGCTCTGATCGGAAACGTCTTAAGGCCAGTTTATTTGTATTTTAAGCAAATCTGTCTGAGAGAGTCGTAATCTTCATTAGATAGCCCTTTCTTTCCGAAGGATTTTTTGGTCTTCGACAAAAGAAAGAAGAATTTCAACAAAAGAAAAATCGTTGATAGATTTGTCATCGACGTCCCCTGTTGTCCTCTGAACTTCAGACA
Source organism: Maratus michaelseni (assembly GCA_963931845.1). Classification (NCBI taxonomy): domain Eukaryota; kingdom Metazoa; phylum Arthropoda; class Arachnida; order Araneae; family Salticidae; genus Maratus; species Maratus michaelseni. The sequence continues at coordinate 93,569,188 of OZ007594.1, read as the reverse complement.
TGCTAAATTAAATAGCTACAGTAAAACCCCGGTTATCCAAAAAACATGGGACCATAGCAGTTTCGGTTGTACGGGGTTCCAAGGGAATTTTCGGATAACCGGGTGGCTTCATTTATTTATTCGAATACATCGCGCTACTTACACTTCTGATTCCCTCACTTTCAGATAACGCGTTCGAGTCTATCGGTGCAGCAAATGTACGTATTCTATATGATTTACCCTTTCTGGTTACCCTGTTTTAATTACTTCCAATCGTGATTTACGATGATTGTTACTTTAAAGTGTAAACGGTTTGTTATAAGCCTGAAGGACAAGCTCAAGGCGCTGAAAAGAGTTTATAATGGAGAGTCACTGAAGAATATTTGTTCTGACTTAGCTGTAGGAAGATCCACACCTGCGGACTGGATTACAAATTGTGACAAAATTGAGCAATGACGTACGAATATTCAACAAAAACGGCTTTAAATAGCAGAATAATAATGATACAGTGTGAAAATTTGAAACTGGACGATGCTCTTTTTTTATGGTTCACTCAAGTGCGAAAAAAACGGTCGCCACTAAGTGAGCCTATTATTAAAGAGAGTAAAAAAATTGAAACAAGGAAATGGCAGGAGTCCACAATTTTTAGCCAGCTTGGTGTGGTTAGATCGACGGAGGAGACGGCACATCTTTCGTCAGATCGGTATTTTCGGTGAAAACTTTCCGCAGATTCTTCGCAAGTAAAGTGTTTCTAGGTAAGGATTTCTGAAATTATTGCGAAAAAAACTTCTGTCGGAAATGTTTTCGCAATAATTTCAGAAACCTTAAGTCCTTACCGAATGTACAATTGCGGAGAAACAGGTTTTAAATTATGAAATGTTTCCAAGCCACATGTTGGCCTCTGGTACAGAGAAAACGGCTCCATGTTTTAAGACTACTATAGTAAATAGCAACACTTTTTGGCTTGCAGCAATGCATCAGGATCTCATACACCCCCACATCTATTAAGTAGGAAATCGGCCAAGCACTGAGAGTTCAAGAATATCACCATGAGATCTTTTCCAGTAAGATACCTGTCATAGAAAAAAATCACGGATAACGTATGACATTTTCAGTGAATGGTTTCTGAAAGAATTTATTCCAGAGGTAAAACGCTGTAAAAAAAATGAAATTTCCGCAGAAAGCTCCTTTTGAAGAATAATGCACAATCGCACCCAGCAGAATGTGAGCTTGTAAAGGATGGTAATAGAGCGAATTTTTTGCCTCGGAATGTGAATTCTCTGATCAAACCAATAAACTAAGGAGTTATTCAGAACATTAATAAACATCACATTGGAAGACTGATATAGTTTTTTATTGAAGAGCTGGCTGATAGAGCAGAAGTTGTTCAATATTTGAAACTGGTCGATAACGACGAAAGTTGGCTGCTGGGTATCTTAATTTGGGATGAAGTTCAGAATAAAATGTTAGTCAAATGTTGGCGTAATTTGTCACAGGCGTAATTTATCTGTGTGAATAAATATTCTTTGAAAGAGAGTCGGAGCCAGGGAAATTGATATCATTTGAATTGTCGACAGAAATGATGATGATACTAACACCCAGATGTTTTTGGTCATATTCAAGCAGCTTCAAGGGGAAATATCAGAAGTTGCGGTTAAGGCCTGGTATGGTCCAACCACTCATAAGCAATATTTTACAGATGTGGAAGCTGCGGTGATTCAAGAAGATGTTGATGATTAAGAAGAAGAGCGAGAAGAGATTGAAAATTTCAGGATTATACACACTGAGTCTACTAAGATCCTAGATGTGGCATTTCGATATATTGAAGTGCAAGATAATGCAATAGAATCAGATGTGTTTTTGTTTAAAATGTGGTGTGATATGGCAGCATTGAAGCGATGCAAAGTTGAAAAACAACAGATAATTGCATGTTTGTAAAGAAATAAAGTGTTGTACGCGTCTATTTAATAAAATGTCTGCATTTTCGCAATGGTCCAAATAAGTGAGTTGACTCTCTTTATTTATTTCATAAAGAACATACTTTTTTAACATTATATTTTCCATATTTATAATAATGAGTTTTAAGGTCTTCGGATAAATGGCGTTCTGCAGTAATTAAATATTTTAAATATTTTTCATCCATAATAAAATAGATTAGTCATTTTATTAATATCATTTTTTAAAACTGACTTAATAATTAATAGCCGTAACGATATTTTTGTGACTGAAATCATAACAAATAGTCATTAAGAAAATTTAAACGGATAGTATGCACATTTTTTTTATTTATTAATTTATTATTACTTTTTTTAAAAATGATATTTATTAAAAATAACAAAAAAGTATTAAATAACTTATATTATAATTACTTTGATAAAATATTTAATTAAAATCATCCTGTGTTTATCTTTTTTTTTTCTGAGAAAAGAAGACTCTTTTAAAAACAATTAAAACAAATGATTTTATATTTTCTGTTCGAAAGCAATGAACATTATTTATATTATTAAAATATTAAAATAAATACACTTTATATTGTTAATATATTAAAAGATAAAATATATATATTATAAAATATTTTTAGCATTAGGATAAAGGTCCCTAATAGAAATACATAATAGTATAGGAATACTTTTATTTAATAACCAATTTTTTTTAATAACCATAATCTCTGTACTTCTTTAATATTATTGGTGTTTTACACTTTTTCCAAATATACAAAAAAACTACAAAATTGTAGTTTTAAAAGACATAAACCTTTAAAAATTAACACTAGTCAAATTGAGAGAATGGTCAATAATAGGTCCACACTAAAGTAATCCCTTAACATTCCCGAGGGTTACGTTCTAGGAAAACCTCGCGAATGTTGAGTCTATCTCTCTGCACTAAAAAAGGAGTTATGTTCTATAAAATTTTAATCAAAGTAGCACAGCATTTCAAAGAACAAAATAATATATGTATTAACAATACGATATGCATAACATATATGTAGAAGGTGAAGGTACACACATATTCATAAATACGAAATTTATTTATTGAAGATAATTCAAACTAACTGACTGGAGAAATAATCACTGCTAAGAATGCATAGGTTTTTGTATAAAGTAAATTCGACTCTCTCTATTTGCAAAGAGATGATAATGTATTAGTAGGCAAATTTGCGATACAATATTAAAACACGATATTTAAATATCTAAATCAGCTATATGCTTCAGAAATGCTTTTATATTCTATCTAAGTGCAGCTTCATCTCTATCTGTACGAGAACCTGCAACTGTTACTTTACCACTTCTAATATGCCCATTGCAATGACTATTCTGCTGCTGTTATTATATTGCTTCCCTAAAATATTGACTCCTTTTTCAGTTCACAACTGAATGTTGAATTTTTAATATATACTATGAAAACACAGGGAAAATAATCTTTAACCACTATAAATTCTGAAAACAAAAGAGACAAAAAAAATCGCGAATAATCAAGTCATATTCTCGCGAATGTTAAGTTTTTCCGCATTTTCATATTCGCGAATAATCAAAACTCACGAATGTTAAGGGATTACTGTACTATAAAAGTAAATAAAAATACGAAGTTCGAATACTTAATTTCTTTCGAGCTATCTTAAACATATAAGTATTTAATTCATAAAAGTATAAGAAAGTTTACTTCTAATTCATCAGTGTTTTCATTTATTTTTGAGGACCACTAGTTCGGAAACAGAAATTTAGAGACATAACCATAACCATAGTAGTATGATTTAGAAAATTAATGAGAAATATCTTTAAAAGACATTCGTAAACGACGCATTTAAAGAAAATTGCCATAAAAGGTACTTTAAATTCTGCGTTTGCTACGTATATTATTATTACCATAGAAATGGCGATTTTATTCCATTGAAATCACATTCTATGCTTCTTAAAATTACACACGTCTATATAAAGAAGTTTTCTGTCCTTGGCAAAATTTTATTATAGTAATTTCCGAAACTTTAGACCTTCCGTAAACAAGATATTTAAACACTATTTAACTGAATCTAGCTCTTACTTTTATATAAATAAATATAAAAATTCATATATATTTATACGAGAGATGTTTTCTTTAGAACATACAATTTTATCTTTAAAATCTGTATCTCTTCTTATCTATTTTCTTGTAAAAGTATATCTTTTACATTGCTGAAACATTCAGATTATTATTCAATAAAGTTTATGATTGAATTCAAAATTATCCAATAATTACATGCAACTTTGAAAAATTTATCATAATAAATCATATTACACAATGAATGAATATCTAATTTCACCCAAGTAATTTAGTTTGAGAATTGTAGAATTTTAGTGTATAATCTTAAACAATATTACAGTAACATAAAGTATTGTTAGTCAATAATATAAGCTACAAAGATGTTTAAATAATGGTAGAGGGGATCGCAGAAATGAGACTTTTTGCATGCAGTCAAGTCTTAGAGCATGTTCCGAAACATCCCTTAACAAAACTGTTAAACATTATTTAAGTGAACCTAACTGTTACTTTTATGTATAAAAATACATAAATCCCTAAACGTTTACAGTAAAACAGTTTTCTTTCGAAAACAAAATTTCACTATTAAAAGGTCAAATAACCTTTAAAGTGTCAAAATTTGATTTTTTATTTAGTTTATTATTAAATATGATTCTTTAGGAACATTTTAAAAAAATCACTTTAGACGAGGAGTTACGTCTAAAACAATCGTTGGTTTTGCAATTTTAAAAGTAATACTCATGAGGTGTTCGAAAAGTATATGAAACGTGTCTGCATTTGTATTTTAAATGTTTTATGCAAGTTTTAAAAATTAAATGTCTGAAGTTTCATATTTTAATTAAATTTAAATATTTTGTTTCTTTTTATAATCATATACTGGGTGAGCATAAATAAACACATACAATTCAGTGCACTCTGGATAAATAAACTGCCATGAAATTAGATAGACTTTCTAATAAAGATATAAAAGATGAAACCCACCCAATTCTCCACAAAAAAGAAGTTGTAGAAGTAACGGATAAGAAGAAAAAATTGTGTTTTGCAGCCTACGTCTCTGGAAAAAAAAAAAAGTTAAGAATCTTAACTGCAGCATAGGCAGCAAGATAAATAAACTCCATGCAAAAATTCACTTTAAAAGAGGAGTTATGTCTAAAACAGTCTTGAGTTTTTTTTTTATATGATCAAGGGGTAATGTTATCTTTGCAGTAAATTTTCTCAAAACCGCGATTTTGGTCATTGCGTGCACGATTTATGAAAAATAGTTGGTTAGAATTTCATGAAATTTTGATTGAATGTCTTAACCACACAGATGCACAAAAGGACCTATTATTATGTTTCTCAATTAACAAGTTTAAAATTCATGACTACTTTTGCATTAAAAAAAACTCGAGAAATCGATTTTCTCTAAAAAAAAAAATTTCTCAGGATCTTGATAATTTTTTTTTTTAGCGTAGGTCATTTTATGAACACATTATATATGTCCTCATTAAAACAATTTTGGCTGGTATTAGCCATTCAAATGTGAAAAATCATGCGCGCAATACATGAAAGAATAAGTCTTTCATAAGAATTTTATTATATTTTACAATAAATTTAAAAGATTTATATAAGTATATACATTTATATAATATATTAATATATTAAATATATATTTATATATTAATACATTAATATATTAATTATATATATTAATATATTAATATAATTAATATATTAATATATTTATATTAAATTTTATAATTCAAAGTCAATTAGATACTTACTGTAGTTCTTATAGAGGTCTCTTTTTCATGTATTTTGTGAGTTCAAAGGTTACCTGACCCCTTAGAATTTTATTTGGTTTTATCTATTTTTTTACAAACGGTATGACTTATAAATAACTGTAAAACATTCATATGATATAATATATTTAATATAATTTATAATAAAATTGTAAATTTTCCAACAATTTCATGTAGATATGCAAAATATATCATGGTAAGTCATATTAGATAATGAAAAAAAATTTTCGCCCAATTTTTTCGAAAATCTCTAAACAAATTTATAGTAACAGAAAGTATTTTTAACAAACATGTTGACTACAAAGATGGTGAAATGATGGTAGAGGTGCTTTGGAATACAGGGAGCATTTTGCATGGAAACAAGAACTAGCTTTTACGAAATAATTTTGGCTTTAGATATGTTTTTAATTCATTTATTCCACTTTGCAGGATTTTCTGCCAAGATGTATTTTCAGGATTCGTACTACTATTTTATACAAAAAATTATCTGCTTTATTTAATGATAGACAATTGCGATTATAGAAGGTTAATATTATAAAAAAATCATTTTGCTATTTGTTTGTAAATACCCACTAATACACTTAAGTTTTTATTTTTTGTGTAAATCTAATTACTACATTCGATATTGTTAGAGGATTATTCACGTCATTCGACTGTGTTATTTCGCCCTGGCAAATTTATCTTGCAAGCAAAAAACCGTCAATAATTCAATAATAAATGCCAGCTATTTCCTCAGGCATTAATGATAGATGACATAATAAAAGATAAATATGGTGAAAATCCAAAGAATCTCAAAAAATAAGTATTAGAATAAATGATTTAATAAATTTGAAATGAATTCTTGTTAAAATCAAAAGAATGCACAATTACTTGTCAATTTTCAGACAATATCTGGTCACAAGAAATAGAGATAAATATGGTTAAAATCCGAAGAATCTCAAAAAATAAGTATTAGAATAAATGATTTAATAAATTTGAAATGCATGCTTGTTTAAAACAAAAGAATACATGATTACTTGTCAATTTCAGACAATATCTGGTCACAAGTTCTTTAATGGATCATACAATTTAAAAATTTGCATTAAGTTTCATATTATTCTAATGGTAGTTCAAAAGATATTTTTTCTTGCAGGAAATTTATTTTTATAAAATAACTTTTTTCTTATCATTTAAAATTTTTCTTTGAAACAGCGTAATATTGTCGTAAACAGTTATTTGGTCTTATATGAATATGTCTATGGTTTTATATGGACAGACCTTTTATTAGTTAAATCCTATTTTGAAAACTATTATTAAAACCTATTTTGAAATTATAATATAGAAATTATTTTCTGGTCTTACTCTAAGAGAACAACTAAACGCATCTACACACAAACGGCGAACGACAGCATTTTCGGAACAGGGAAGTACAGCAGACCACAAGGAGCAGCAGAATACAGATTTTTGTATCCGTGAATATTATATACTAGTTGATCCACTCGGCCCAGTCCCGTAAAAAAAATAATACGAAACGCGAAAAGACTCTAAACATCACTGCACGAAACCGTTCCTCTGGTAACCCTTTCGTCAACCGGAAAGTGAATAGAGAGACAGACCCTGAAGTGGAAGCAAATTCAATACTATCCACTCAAATATCTGGGTAATTTAATTCAAAGTGGGTCAGATTTTGGTCAAAATTAACAAACGTTACCTGCCGATTTTCACAAAATTTATTTCGTACCTAAGAGACCTGGGAAGAATGTTAGAAAAGATTTCATGTGAAGCGGACTAATGTTTAATGATAAATATTTTAGGTCCTCTTTCCACCGTCACGGACGCTCTCTGTTCTAAACAAACGTCTTTCAGAACGAAACTCCAGAACGTATGCCCGCAGCCTACGGCACCATATAGCAAGCAAGCTGTACACGCACTGAAAATCTTTTATTTCCCCTTTCAACTACAAGGGGCGCAAATCTATGTTCTAATTAGTTCATGTTAAGTTGAATGAATTAATTCCCGTTGAAAAGGGACACGTAAACACATTAAAGTAAATCTCCCCACTGGAGATTAATATTCATACATGGTTGAAAAAATTATACTGAAGTTTCTTTAGAACCTGGGAGACCTAGAAATAATATTAGAAGAGATTTTGTTTTAATCAGACCAATATTAAATGCAAAATCTTTTAGTTCCTTCTTCCACCGACAGGGGCGCACTCGGTTCTTAACAAACCTCTTTCAGAACGAAACTCCAGCACGTGTGCCCACTGCCCACGACACGGTATAGCAGGCATCCTGTGCACGCGCTGAAAATCTTTTATTTCCCCTTTTCAGTGCCAGCGGCGCCAAATCTGTTAAGTTGAATGAAGCTATTCCCGTTTAAATGGGCCCCACGACAAAATAAATCTCCCACTGGAAATTAACATTCATAAATGGTTGTAAACAAAGGATGAAAAAATTATACCGAAGTTTCTTTAGAACCTGCGAGATCTGGGAATAACGTTAGAAAATATTTTGTTTGAATCGAACCAATATTAAATGCAAGATATTTTAATTCCCTTTTCCACCAACGGGGCGCACCCTGTTCTAAACAAACCTCTTTCAGAACTAAAATTCGGCAAGTGTCCACGCTGTCTACTGCACGGTATAGAAGTCGTGCTGTGCACGAGCTGAAAATGTTTTATTTTCACCTTCCACCGACAGGGGTCATCAAATATCTATTTTAATTAGTTCATATTAAATTCAATGAACCAAATCTAGTTGAAATTGAGCTCATATTATCCGAGATACTAAATCCCTCCTGGAGATTAATATTCAGAAATGGTGGGAAAGAAGGGCTTAAAATGTGATTACGAAATTTATTTATACCTGAGAGAACTGGGAAGAATGTTAGAAAATATTTTGTTTGTATCGGACCAATAATAACAAAGTTCTTATTTAGGTGGCAAGGGGAGTTTCGATTACAGCATTAACGCGATATTTAAATTAAAACCGGACACTCCCCCACCCCTATAAAAATTAAACCACTGACGTTTAACATGAACAATTATTGTTAATTTTTGAAATAGAAACAAAATTGCGTGGTTGAAACAGAAACAAAATGGCGCTTTTTTTTCTTTCACAAATGCAGAACGTTATCGTTGCCAATTTCTTAAATCAAATACATAAATGAAAAAAGTCTAAAAATCGCCTAAAACAAATCGTGAAAAATTAAATAATCGCTGTTCGAATTCGTAATAATTTTTAATGAAACTAGGATACAATTTAATATATTTGGCTAAACGATTGAAATTGGATTAATTTGAATTATTTAATAAATCGACGCAAAACCTGGAAAAATGCATAAAAAATTAAATTTAAAAATATCCAATCATAATTTCCAAATCAGGATAGTTAATATTCCGCTCTTCCCTTTTAAAATCGTGATTTTTTTATATTTAAATATTTATAAACAATCACCAAGGTAAAAAGAGAAAAAAAAGACAATTTTGGACACAATTGAGGCAACCAATCAAGCATTGAGGAAAATTTCATAGTGGCGATAGAAAAAACTCGCAAAAAATTCAAAAATCACTGTCCGAATTCTGAATAAACTTTATTGAAAAAAGGACAAAATTTACTGTATTGAGATAAAATAGTGGAACTGGATTCCTTTTACTAATGTGAAATAATCGCAGCAAAACGTGAAAAAACGCTGAAAAATGCATAAAAAATTAAATAACAAAAATCTATTGCCTTCGAGGTGCAAAACTACACTGCTGGACATCCAAAATGCTACACCATGAAGGAATGCAAATAACAGAATGATATGTATTGGACAAATACATTCTAATGGGAAGCACACGTGATTACATTTTCAGAAAATTTGGTGATATAGTTCCTGAGAAAACACAACGCAGAGTTGCCGCCCATGGCCACTATAACAGCATTTATCTGCCTAGGCATGGAGTCGAAATAAGGCAATGGCTAAGGGAACTAGGCATGGAACTGGCACGTTCTCCTGATTTCCCACCAATTGAAAATATCCTGTCAATGGCTTCTGAGCGACTGGCCCGTCACTACGGTTGATCAACTGTGGCATAGTGTTAAAGCTGCATGGACTTCTGCACCCGTGCATGACATCCAATCTCTGTTCGACTCCATGCCTAGGCAGATAAATGCTGTTATTTCGGTCACGGGTAGAAACTCTGGGTAGTGTTTTCTCAGGAACTATACCTCCAAATTTTCTGAAAATCTAATCACCTGTCCTTCCTATTATAATGTATTTGTCCAATAAATATTATTCTGTTGTTTGCATTCTTTCATGGTGTTGCATTTTGGATGGCCAGCAGTGTGCATACTATATAGAGTACATAGAGTACATAGCAGTGTACATATATATACCTTGCATCCATATTTTGCAGCTCTGCTGGCAGCGGTCTCTTCAGAACACACATAGAGTCACACAGAAAACTTCTTTCATTATTACTATAGATGATGCAATTTGAGACGCAATGTTACACACATCTTTAATGACACACATCTTTAATTTGGAGGACAGATGATGCAAAGAACAAAACCTGAAATATTCAGCTCGGAATATTTGCGTATAAGTAACAAGACACATTTTAATTCAAATTGAATTTTGAGCGAGAAATGCAAATTAATACCTATTATTCCATGATAATTTAATTAACAAATGTTATTTAGGCTATAAAAATTTTATATTAATAAGGAATATTGAAAAAGAAAAACTTAAATTCATAAAAATCAATACTTTTATGGGAATTCAGCGCACCAAACCCTTTTGCTCATTAGTTTATGCGTTGTGCATGTACTAAATAGCTTCTTCTGTAATATATTATACAGCAGTTTCATAAGTTACCGAAAATGTTAAAATTAAGTTCATTGCTTATTTAAAAATCCAATTTTTTCTTTTCATTTCTTTAAATGTACCGCACAATGTATTTATTACGAAATATCTTTTCACCTAATTTTACTGTGTCATGACATTTCTCAAAAATTTCCTTTGTAGTTAATAAATAAATTCTAAAATAAAATGTATTGCAATTAAAAAAATGGTTAAATATTTTAACAGTATTTTTAATTGTTTAAATATATTTTAACATGTAGGTTGCTCTACTGTATAATTCATCTCTTTAGCGCATTACAATAATTTAAAAATTGGTTTTCAAATTATGCATTTCTTAATTAACTTTCTCACGAATTTAAAGCCATTGAGGTTTATAAAATCACCGAAATACCGAGAAAGCAGTTCGTGCATGTTTCAATGAATGAGACAGCATAAATACAAATTATCCGTTGCATTTTTTAAAAATTCTGTTTGCAATTCATCTTTAGTCCCAATGGAAAAATGAAGATTTTGTATTAATTGAGTAATGTCGAGAGAAAAAGTATTTTTATTCTATTTTACTGGCGAAAATCTTTAGACAATATTATGGTCTTTGAAATTATTAACTTCATAAAGTAAGAAGTGCATAATCGATAGTCATTTTACAAGTGGACAGCAAAGCAACTGTGTAAGGTTAAAAGTGGATTAAAATAAACACTTACTTCAAAAACCAAACAAAAATTATACAAAACAAATTACATTAACGGTCAAAAATGTATATTTTCCCATATAAAACATATTTAACAAAACAAGTTTAATAAACAGTTTAGTATTTCTGTACGTGATAGAAATTTGAGAATATGATCTTTTTTTGTTTTAATAATTTGTTGTATTATATATTTCTAGTTTAACATTTGATTTTTAATTTAATTTTTATTTCTTTTTTCATTTGAATGAAATACTCTAAAAAATCAATAATTTCACTTTATTAGCGCAGTTAGGTTATTATTGTTTTCTGCAAACTCTTAAAAATATCCTTTTAAAAGTATTCATTTAAAAATGCTGTTTAATCCTTTCCAACACAGTTTATGGAAAAGGGTTCTACGTCAATTCGTCGTGCACAGTTCTTCGCAGCGTCAATTCGTCACGGCGAAAATATTTTTTAAGGAAATGATAATAAAAGTAAAGTTAATTTATTAAAATTATTTTATGATTTTTTTTCAGAAACAGAAAATTTTAACTAGCATTTTAAAAGCCGATTTTAGATGCAGATTTATATATTACTTCTTTTACTGCTTTAGACTAAAAATATCAATCATTAAACTGAAAAGGATATTTTTAAATGCGATTTTTGGGAAGTTCCCAACAAAGAAATATATGTTTAAAATGCACTAATCAGCAAGTGATTCAGCACACAACAAGTGATTTCTTATCATCATTGTCTTCAAAAACATTTTTGCTGCGATAAATTGACGCCGCGACGAATTGACGCCGCGACGAATTATGCCGCGACGAATTACTCTGCGACGAATTGACACTGCTACGAAATGACGCCGCTACGAGTTAGCGTCACGACGAATTTAGCACGACCGCGTTGAAAAGTGTTCGACTTCCAAATTTTCTGCGCTTCTGTTTGTCTGTCTGTGTGAAGTTACATAAATATACTCGGATAGCCACGTAATTGATATATTTAGGTAAACTCTTACATATCCGTTGTTGAAAATAAAGTCTGTAACATTTATAGTTGTTTACAAGAACACGATAAAGAATTACGTTACACTATAATATATTGGAAAAAAATCATCTGCAAAGTAGTTTAATGATATTACGCTGTTTTAAAAATATGTGAATTTGATATATACCATTGATTACATCATTGATTTAGAAGATATCCCATGATAGGTAATTATTCTAGGTTACCATGGTGATTACGTCATTAAAAATGGAGTCATATTATTTCCGTATTACTCAATTTAAAAACCGAACTTGTATACTAAAATTGTTTAATTATAGACTCATACAGGCAGTTTTTTGGACATATGTTTCCGGACAAATAGATATTAAATGGAAAAAGAGTCTAAATATGAATTTCAAGTTCTGACTTTTTTAAAGCTAGACTTAAGTCTCTCATCGGAATTTTCCGTAAATGTCAACAATTGCCAGCTTAAAATGTACTTATTTTACTTCGGAAATTAATCATATAATAATACCATATAATTATTTTTTTCAGTGAAATAATAACGATGGGTTTTTTATTACACTGTCTTGTATTGGATATTTTCGCATAGTAAAATTTTAATGTAACAGAATTGTAATTAATTGTTTGTAAAAGTGTATTGAAACTTAATTTCGTAAAATAAAATTAATATCTATAATATGAAAATCTGCACATAAAATAAATTTTGTATTAATGCATTCTTGCATATGAGTGCAACAGCTATTGCACCAAGATCTAAATATTTATAAAACTAGTTATAGTACGAACGTAGCTCATTTATCACGTTTGATGTACAATTTCAAACTTTTTAAAATAAAATTTGAAACATTAGTGGGTCGTATAGTTGGTTTGATAGAAAAATTTCTGAAAGCCGCACACACAGGCTACACACGTGACGGCGACGTTTTTTAGTGGTTTGCAACAATACATACTTTGTTAACAATTGAACTGATATACATGTTTCTTTTTTTAATATAAAGGAAATTAAATTACATGCAAACGTTTTCTGAAAAACAAACATAAAATTAGATACATATATATATTATATTAAAACAAACTATTCAAACAAATTGTCAAGGATTATGCAATTTTTATTATATACTTTTAAAATTTAAATTTCATTTTGTGTTTAAATTATATTCGGGAGAACGTAAGTAGCTGTATAAACGAAACACTTTCCCACACTTCCAGAATACTTTAACAAAACTTTACTTATTAATAAAGTGAAAGTGGTTAACGAAGTATGACAAGAGATGACCATTCCGGGAACCCATCTTTCACTTTAGAGTATAAGTGCAATACCGGGGCGAAGACACAAACAACGTCAAGGTCAAACCGGGTGGAGAGGCCTACCTTTCGGCTTCAGCTTAACTAGCCCCGCCCAGCATGTTTGTTTACCTAATTATACTGAGAATTACTAAATTATACTTTGTGATATTGAGAAATAATTATACTATGTAATGCTGAAATACAAATTCTGAAAATACAAGATTCCAAAAATACGAATTCTGAAAATATAATTTACCAAACAATTTGGAAAACGCAGAACACATTTGAAAACCCAATTTCAGCAAATAGCATGAAAGGTCGGAAAAAATCCGAATTATTTTGTGCGACCCTGTATATGATCTATAGATTCGGATATACTATAGTATGTTAACATTTAGTTTAGTTAGGAAACGCATAGCAGGGTTAAAAATTCTTATTCAGAAATTTCCGTCAACATATTTATTGACATTTTTCTTTATAAACCGAAATGTATTCGATATATTTTTTGTTTCCCTGTGTATGACCTATAGAATTTATGCACACCAGGTAATATGCCAAAAATTAGTTAAATATAAAAACGCGTACCACAACTGAAAACATACTTCCAGCAATTGATGTTCATAGACAGTATTGTAACACGATTATTTTGTGTTTCCCTGTAAATGAACGATAAATTCTATGCCTACCATATTCTATAGTAACCCGCTTGTACTACACATTATAATATATATCAATTTCAGTATGTTTGAAATAGTGTAACATCATTAAAATACACCGCAAACGATTTTCCCCCACAGACCGTAATGTAACGGAATTCTTCAGAGTAACTACATTCTTAAAACTGTGCCTCTGATATATAAGGCACCAGCGCATATGAGAGGCACACAGACAAAGTGCCTCTGATTAGCTGATAAATATCAAAGGCACAAAGAAATGAGAGGCACAAATGAAGGTCTCAAAACCTATCAGAGGCACGGATGACAGAACGAAATATATCAGAGTCACGGCGCGAAATGTGTGCCTCTTAAAAAAAGCGGTCATTTATTCAGCGGTACAGTGGGAAAGCGCGCATGCCTACAAATGTTTAACCCATGATGCATTGAGCGGGCGCGGGATATTTAATTTCAATGAGGGATAGGGGAGAAGGAAGAATGGACGCTTGACCAGAAGAAATGGCGTCTTGTGGATTATTCGAGAAGCGGTACCTGACGACACAAACAGAGTTTATATATATATATATATATATCCTTTTCGCAAGACGATTATTTTGACTCAAGAGGTTTTGTGCTTTCGTTTTTTAATTACGCTCGTGTTATTATTGTCGATCAGGATTGCAACAATATCAATCGCTGATAATAGGAGTTAGGTTTTCCTACGATATTAAACGACGCCGCAGAGGTAAATGTTCCTGTGAAAAATACAATGAATTTATGTTAGGAAACATAAAATTACGTGTAATGGTGTTATTATTGCAATCATCCACCGGCGGATTATAATGAATATAGAGAGTTATAGAAAAGCCTGCAATAAGTAAGTGTATTTAGTTTAGTACTTGATTATTTTCTTTGATTGTGTATAGTATAAAAATCGACACTGTAAAAGAAATGTTTTATGTTACAAACATATGTATATATCGCGGGTAAATGTATCATTCCCTTGAGAAGTTTAATTTTTTTATTAATAGTTATAGCTAATAAAGTCCAGTTTCTTTTGTATTATATTAATCAGTGTTGAATTCAGGGGGTGGCCCGGGGGTGGGGGCATTCCCTCTCCGGAACAATGATCGAAAAGTGTGAGATTTTATTCTTTTTAATGGACAAAAGTGCAACCGCCCCCCCCCCCCCCCCGAAGCAAAGCCGCAAAAATCCCTCCCGGAGAAAAATGTCTGAATTAAACACTGATATTAATCTGTCAACGATATTTAACTAATCTCAGCTACATTTCCCATTGTAATCGAAATTTAACTGCAATAACAAAAATAAATCAAAACACCCAAAATTTCAGCAATGGACATCCTACAGAAAGTAATAGATATTGTTTTTATAATCGTATTTTATTTAAAATCGGAATTCAGTATAATGAAAATATATACTAATGAAACAAATTAGTTATTTTCAAATAAATTTAGCATTTAGGATACCAGTAATGAAATATTTATGATCAGAGTTACTTTTTGAAATTAATTGTTGTCATTATCACAAGATCAATATTGTGATTATTTTACGCTGATTATTTTTAACGTTTGTCTTATTTGTTTTTAATAAAGCTTTTATGCCCTTTTATGTATTTTGATATGTATAAAATAAACTGATATGTAGACAAGGTTCTTTATTGAACCACAGAACTGACTTATGCCACATGGACGCACATTTTAATATTTATTTCAAATTTGTTTCAATAAATTGGGAGGGAGAAAATTTTCTATTATACATAGTATTCTGCCTTTCACAAAATTTAATATGTCTTTGGATATGCCATGCTGGAAAATCTTTCTGCAGTAGACAGAATTCACTGTAAAGATATAAATATAATATAAAATATAATTAAATTACATTCTGTTCCTCTTATAATGGTGGCACATGCATGTGCCACAATTATAAGAGGCACAGAATGTATTTTTAAATAAGAGGCACTTGAATATATAAATTCAGCGGCACACTGTGCCTCTTAATTTCAAAGGCACTTACGCTGTGCCCCTGAATCTCAAAGGCACTATGTACCTCTTAATTTCAAAGGCACCATGTGCCTCTTAATATTCAGAGGCACAAAAATTCAGAATGTACCTCTTAAATCAGAGGCACAGTTTTAAGAGTGTATAAATGCTACACACTTGACTGTCAATACCAAATATACCATAGTAAACCTCAATAACATATATAAATTTTACGGCAATCCGAGTATATTTATGAAAGTTAGAGCATGGGCAGACAGACGACAGACAGACAGACAATCCAAATTCATAAACAGTTTTCAACTATGTTCCAAAGTGTTAAAAAGAATATACAAAATGTCCCACGCATTAAAAAGCGTGATTATTATAATTTTTGTTAAACAGACGGTGCTTTAAATCTTTGAAATCCTTTGTCGAGTGCGACCCGATAATGTGATGATTCATTAAAACAGGGACCATGGTGGTCGCCTGTTTGGCTACCGTTATTTCAAAACAATGATAGATTTGTATTTTAATTGTTGTAAAAATGTACCCCATTTCACTTCTGTGTCGTACCACACTCGGCGGAGGTGTGTAAAAAATTGATTTGAGAGAGGTGGAATAATATTTTCGTATCGAAAACTTGCGCCATTTTTTAACAAAACTGACATTTCCATTTGCAACTGTTTGATTTTAATATCAAAGTTCCATTATTTTCCTGCATCATTGAAATGGGTTTTGAAATCCGGTTAGCATTTAGAATATGGAATGAAAATATGATATATTGCTAATTTCTGAAACGTCAGTGAAGGCTCACTGTGGTGACGCGAAAAGTTTTTGGCTTCCATCTGTTTGTCTGTCTGTTTGACTGCCGTGAAAATCGTCCTATTAAGTTGAATTTGGTGGGTATGTTGGTGAGGTACCCGGACTTACCTGTATATGTTTTAGTTACATTTGGTTCATTCTTTCGAAAAATATAGAACATTTCTTTTTAGGTCACAATGTTTTCCTATGGGAATGCAGACAATTTTCAAATTTCATTTTTAACTGAAATGAAAATCGCATATTTGAATAATGGAATTCAAAGTAAAATTATGGATATTAAGTTTTCGATATGGATGTCTTAAATATATGCAATAGTTTTGAAAACTTTCCGATTCATCTTTTAGAATTTAGAAATTAGTTCTTTAAATTATTGGAAAATTTTTTGCAACTGTTTGGAAAATATAAAACATTTTATTTTCCTATTTTTTACAAATTTTAAAATGCATTTTTTTTTCTTTGCTCTTTATTTTAATAGTTGCTTAGCAGCCATATTTCAAAAAATATCAAAATAATAACTGCATTTTTTTATCTAAAAATTTACAAGAATAAGAAGTTCATAAGGATTTCAGAATATCATTGCATAAATCTAATTTCTGAACCTCTGAAGTATATGCCTATATACATTTTACATGCCTATAAATATGTATGTAGCATAAAAAAAATTAAATTGCGAATTGTAAGATTCTAAATAATATGAAAAATGAGATTAAAAAACAATGATTTTCAGAGCTGACGTTGAGGTTCCTGATCCGCAGACTTACAAGTATTTAATATATTTTTACATTGCGCATCTTTATTTAAAGTTGATTTTTCTTTGATAAGTTTATTAAATTACGAATCCATGTCTTATTTCACGGCAGTCATCTTTGAAAGCTTTCGTCACACAGCTGATTCCAAATACCCCATCAGTGTAAAAGGCTTTATAAATCCGATTGTGATCTTATTTAATTTGATTATGACAAAAAAAAATCTTTAAACTAATATATTATAAAGCATTTATTTAGAAAACTTGTAATGAATGCTCAATGTATTTAATCAAATAATTTAAAGCATTATGTATTTGATTTATTTAATATTACTAATATTTAAAAATATATTGAAAATATTCTTTTTAGTAATTGATACCAGTAATTTTACAATAAAGTTTATATATTAAAATGTATTTTGCAAGATATATCATCTCCATTTAACCTTATTTTGAGAAACCTATCGGGAAAATGCTGCTGTCAATGGCAGTAAAAACAATGAGATAAGAAATCTTCCACTTACATTAAAATGTATGTTAACGCTGTCCGTTACCATGCAGCTAAATACTAATTCGAAACCTTGGTTGTCAAATAATTTTCAACGATTATCATTTATTAACATTTCAGTGAACACAGCAGTACAATAATTAACACATTTAATAATACGTATTGAAATGTTTCGATGAATACGCTGATATTGTTTGTTTGTAATAACTTTTCGCTTAACAAATAAATATCGAAGATAGGGTGAAACACCCAATTATTGACACCTAACCAGTAACTGACACTTGAGCAAAAATCTAACTGAAATAATCATTTTGTTGTAAAATTCAGAAAAGTAATGTCATTTAGTGGTAAATGAAACACTTATTTTTATTTTGGAGTCAATTTACTCACCACTAGAGGGCCAAGAATATGTTCAATTAGGAAGGAACTTATGAGAATACAAAAAGTACCATTTTGAAACAACCATCTTATTTTTAAAATTAAGCAAGTGTTTTTCTAATCTATTTGTAATCCAACCATCCTAAACTTTTTTCTTAAATTTATACTTGTAGATATTAGTTTAAAGATGCATATGATATTAGGGCCATGATTGAGTGTTTATAGTTATTTAATTTAGCTTAATGTGGTGTGTCAGTTATTGGTTCCTAGAATTTCATTTCACCAGTCTCTGACAGAAGTGTTAGCTATTGATTATATTTAAAAAAAGTTGAAATCTATTACTTGAATTGTTTAAAGATGCACAATAATAAATTAAATTTAACTTGAAGTAAACACCATAAAATTTAAGCTGTTTTACTAGTGTCTGACATCAGATGTCAGTTACTGGTTCATAAATGTCAGTTATTATATATCTGTATTACTAATGATGCAGTATTAAATATTACTGCTATATACTCTTATTATATACTCTACACTAGTAAATCTGTAGATCAGAAGCCTCGACGTCAGCTCTAAAAGTCATTGTTTTTAAATCTCACTTTTCATATTATTTAGCATTTTAGAATTCGCATTTTCTTTTTTTATATTACATATATAATCATAGGCATATACAATTCTTCGGAGGTTTCAGAAATTAGAAGCGTTAAATTAAACACGGTTTACGCAATGATATTCTGAAATTCTTATGAACTTCTTATTCATGTAACTTTTTAGATAAAAAATAAACTTGTATCAATATAAATTCTCATTTATGTCAGTAGAATATTAAAATCTCCCGAAAAATAATTTATTTTGCTAATAAAATATTGCAGCAAGTGAGAGTTACTTTAATTTTATTATTTTGATATTCTTTGAACTAGGGTTGCTAAGCAACTAATAAATTAAAGAACAAAGTAAAAAGAAATTCATTTTAAAAAATTTGTAAAAAAATATGAAAATAAATTGTTTTATATTTCCCGAACAGATGCAAAAAACGTTCCAATAATTTAAACAATTAATTTCTAAATTCTAATAAATGTATCGGCAAATTTTTAAAGCTATTGAATATATTTAAAACCTCCATATAAAAAAAATTAGCAGCCGTAATTTTACGTTTAAATTCATTATTCAAATATATGATTTTCATTTCAGTTAAAAATGAAATTTGAAAATCGTCTGTATTCCCATAGGAAAGCATTATGACCTAAAACGAAATGTTCTATATTTTTCAAAAGAATGAACCAAATGTAACTAAAAACTATACAGCTAATTTCGGGTACCTCACCAAAATACTCACCAAAAATGAACCTAATCGGGCGCTTTTTACGGCAGTTATCGCGGAACAGACAGACAGATAGACAGACGGAAACCAAAAACTTTTCGTGTCTCCACAGTGAGCCTCAACTGACGTTTCGGCAATTACTAACTAGTAAATCTACAGATCAGAGGCCTCAACGTCAGCTCTACAAATCATTGTTCATTAATCTCACTAATTTTTAATATAACCTGCATAATATTTGATAGCCTAAAATTAAATTTTTTAAAGTTATTTATACATTTATAAGAATATAAGATTTATTGAAAGTTCCAAAAATTTTAGAAGTATCACATTAAACACAATTTTATGTCCCATAAATGATAGAATAAACTACTTATTACTGTATTTTTTTCAGAATAAGATTACATATTTTCAGGGGGGCTCCGCCCCCCTGAACCCTCCCGTCCTCACTTTAATTTTATATTATCAATTTCCAGTAATTGTGCGCTTTCATTAATCGAGTATATGTCTGAGTGCATTTACTATTTTAATTTCATTAAATTAACCGTCTCTTTGTATAGGTGGTTTTATCCTATCCTTAAAAGAATACTTATTTTTCTACCACTAAATATCATATGTTGCTGAAAATGAATAGAATCCCGTGTATTAAATATGCTTATACAAATGTAAATTTCTCTTATGAGACTTATATTCCATTTTCACATTCAACATTTTTATATTTTTTGTTTGGAAAGCCGATTGGGTCATCTTTCTTTAGTAGTTAAAATAAATTCTCATCTATTTCATTAGAAAAAGCATATTAAAAATTAAATCATTCGAAAATTATCTATTTTGTTAATAACATTTCGCGTCAAAATAATTCACTTGAATTTTCCTTTGTTGATATTCTTTGAAATATAGTTGCTTAGCAACCATTTAATGAAAGAGGGAAAGGAAATGCATTGGAATTTTTTGTAAAAAATGAAAAATGAAAAATGAAAATTTTTATATCTTTCAAATTAATGCGTAAAATTTCCCAATAATGTATTTAATCAATTTAAAAATTCTAATAAATATATTGGGAAATTTTCAAAGCGATCAAATTAAATTAAAATATCCATTTCGTAAATTTAATATCCGTAATTTAGCATTTACAATTATACCAATGCGTGATTTTCTTTTCGCGGAATGTTAAAATTAAAAAATCGTCTGACTTCCCATTGAAAAGCATTATGACTTAAAATAAAATGTTCTATATAGTTCGAACGAATGAACCAAACTTAACCAAAAACTATACAGCTAATTCCAGGTACCTCGCCAACATACTCACCAAAAATCAGCCTAATCGGACCCATTTTGCGGCAGTTATCGCGGAACAGACAGACAGACAGAAACCAAAACTTTTCAGGTCTCAACAGTGAGCCTTCACTGACGTTTCGGCATTAATGAAGTACAGCTTACTTATTCCCACTTTTTATAATAAATATTAATGTATTTTGTTTTTATAATAAAGAATAAAGTTTTTTATGAAAAATTTTATTCTTTTAAAATAAAGTGTTATTCACTAGTTCACTTTGTGTCAGTTATTGGTGTTTTAAAACAGGGATGGTGTCAGTTACTGGAGATTTTTACCATATTTATGAATAAATTAATTTTTAATAATGAAATGTATAATTTTTCAAATTTTTGCCAACAATAATCTTTTAATATACCTCTACTATCCTGTCAAATACAGGGATGACCACCTCAGGAAACCCGGCTTAAGCCTTAGAGTTTGTGTGCAATCCTGAGGGGCTGACACGCCTCTATCACCAGCGAGACCACAATTACAGAATTATGTATGCAATTTTTACAATATAATATTACACATGAATTTTGTCTGATAATACAGTTATTGCTTTCATACATACGATTATTATTATTATTTCAATGTATGCAGAATATATAATTTCCGGATGAGCTATTTACAAATACTGTGCGGGCACCATGCCTAAAATTATTAGTGGTTAAATATGATGGGTTATTCTTGGCTAGCATATTTTATACAAATACTTTACTACAATTGATGTATATGGAAAAATATGATGCATACATACAGTTATTATAATTAATTCGATTATACAATTATACAGTTTAGACCATTTCCAGAATATGACTATATACAAGTACTGTGCAGACTTTATATTTTGGATTTTTGGTTAAATGGGATGCAGATTCTTGGTTAAATACTTCTAATACAATTAATAATATACTAATATGAATATACAGATGCGAATATACTAAAAATTTACAAATAATATGCAGATACTAATAATATACAGACAGTGTGATATTAAATCTCATTACAACAATTATTATATTCAAATACAAAATACAATTATTTATATACATATGTACAGAGAAAACAGGACCCCTGCTATATTGGACAAGCGGGCGCTCGACTACAGAGGAAGAGGATTGGAAAATAAAAATTCATTTTTTTCAATAAATTTCATGTAGTTGACTATGCGCTGGAGAAGAACCGGACGGTCCAGGAGATATTGTAGCCAGTTTTTAAGTGGCATTTGTGGTGATTTTTTGACATGGAAATGTGAAGTTAGAGTGCAATTTAATATGTAGTGTAACGATGTTGCTTCTGATCCACAGATACAAAGTGGTGAGTCACTTCTGTTAATTTGGAATAGGTGTTGTTGAAATGGTCCATGATTTGTTAAAAATAGGTATAGATATCTGTTGTGTATTTCTAGTTGTTGCGAGACTTCCGGAAGGAAGTCTCTTGTGTAATGACCCACTTGTGCTGTAGACCAGCGTTGTTGCCAACTGTCTGTGATTTGTTTTGTTAATTCTCTTTTGAGTGTAGACGGTGGTACAGGAAGAAAAGTTGTTTCCAGCGTTTCATCGTTTGTTGCTGACCGCGCCAACTGATCCGCCAGTTCATTTCCAGCTACACCCGAATGACCCTTGACCCAATTAAAAAAGAAGTTTTTGGAGGATAGATTTATACGTACTAAAATTTCCTGAACTAAATAATTATCTATGTCAAATTTTGAAAGAGCCATTAAGCTTGATAAGCTATCCGATGAAATTAGAAAGTTGACCGAATCCTCTTCCATAGCCCAGCGCACAGCTTCTCCAATCGCAAGTAATTCGGCCTGGTAAACTGAATTACCCGAGTCTAGTTTTGAACGCCACGTGTGATGAATTATATTATTTTTATAAGCACAGAAAGCCGATGCTGTGCCTTCAGCTGTTTTTGAACCGTCTGTAAAGATATGGAATTCCCCATTGAATTTTGAACCCGGACAGGTTTTTATTTGATCTAGAGTTGGTGAAATTTTATATTTTGAGATCTTTGTGGCTATTGTTTGTGCATTAATACGCGTTGATGATATCCCCAATCTAGTGACTCTAGCAAATTCAGCCTCTGCTTCCAGTTGCAAGTCCAGGGGCGGGATACCCGTTAGGACCTGCAATGCCGCTGTTGACGTATTTTTATACGCTCTTGAAATGAGTAGGAGTACTTTTCTCTGCGCTGCCAAGAGGTGACGCACACCATGCGACCGTGTCATACGCGTGAACCACACCCCACAAGCATAAGCGATTTGGCGCTGTAGGATTGCCGAGTACCATATCTTAAAGAAATGATTTGGCAACCTACCCGAAATTGACGAAAATTTATATAAATTTTGAGTAATTTTAGTAATTTCTTCCCTTTTTATTACTATGTGGGGTAGGAATGAAAGATGTTGGTCTATTGTAATTCCTAAGTATTTTAAGGTTTTCACTGATTGTAGGTTTTGTCCTTTTAGTTTGAAGATTGGGTCCCTTTTTAAGATTTTAGGTTTGCCAAATGTAATTGTTTTTGATTTATTCAATGATATTTCAATGTGGTTGCTCGTAGCCCAATTTTGAACATAATTCAGGGCAATCCTACCATTATGCTCTAGCGCAGCGCGTGTTGGACCCCAAATAATTAACAAGACATCATCCGCGTATGCCACAATCGCACAGTTCTCGAAGACAAAGTAACGCAGTAAGCCCTCCAAAAGTGACAACCAGAGAAAAGGACCAAAGCAGGAGCCCTGTGGACAGCCTTTTGTGAAGTAATGCAAGATATTAGGGTTTTGTCAATCAACCTGAGCCCGCCTACTCGAAAGGAATGAGATAATTGTATTGATATATTGCTGCGGGATGCCTAAGTCGGTTAGTGATGAAATCGCTTGGTCCCATGGAAGGTTGTCAAATGCCCCCATGAAATCCAGCGATATGAATGTCGTGTAATTTTTATTTTCTTTGTTGATGTCGATAAATGATAGTGCATTTTGAAGAGCAGTTTCTGTTGATTTTAATTGTGTGAAACCGTGTTGTTTATTTGTTAATTTATTGTTTAGCGTCAGTATATGATTAATTCTTCGCAGCAATAGTTTTTCAAAAATTTTGCCTATTATTGGAAGTAAAGTTATCGGTCTATAAGATGAATGTTCGTCGTGTGGTTTACCTTCCTTTCTAAAGTAGATAAGCTCCCCCAGCTTCCAGGCCACCGGGAAATAGTTTAGGGAAAGTGCTGAGTTAAATAAGTCTTGTAGTGTATCTGGTATTATTGCAAATATCGCTCTTATCATACGATGATCGATTTCGTCTGGCCCTGGGGCCTTGTTTTGGTTGAAGCTATATATTGCATTTCTTAATTCTCTTTTTGTAAATTTTGGTTGGTCTGATTGAGGTTGTATGTTAAATGCCTGGGCGGGTTGTACTGGCATACCTGCCGAAGGCCCAAAAATTCTTTCTGTTAGGTTAGCTAATGAAGTGGACCTGGAAACCGGAAAAGATGAGTCCGGCAGAAAGCTAATTAATTTATCTTGGTAATCTTGGAATGCGAGTTTTTTTGAGATGCCAAAAGGGTCAGTTTGTTTTTTACAGAAATTGTCCCACGCTTTCTCTTTTGCACAGAGAATTTGTTTTTTATATTTGGCTTTTTCTTTTTTGTAATTTTGGTTGTTTATTGGATCGAAATTAGAGTTTTTTGTTTTATTATATAAAGCTTTTACTTTATTCCTCTGTGCTCTAAGGTCCGGCGACCACCAGGAAAATTTAGGTTTTCGAAATGAGGGTTTCTTTTTAAATGAGGTTTTTGCTGAATCTTTAATAATTTGGTAGAATTTTTCATAATGGATGTCCAGATCTTGGGATGTTTTAATTGTTTTAAAATTAATATTATGTATTAAACATTTATGTTGAACCATTTTTTGAAATTTATAGGGGGGGATGTTTTTAGTTTTAAATCTGCGTTTTGGTAAA
Organism: Maratus michaelseni; assembly: GCA_963931845.1. Taxonomy (NCBI): domain Eukaryota; kingdom Metazoa; phylum Arthropoda; class Arachnida; order Araneae; family Salticidae; genus Maratus; species Maratus michaelseni. The sequence goes on along the minus strand of OZ007594.1, from coordinate 93,543,918 downwards.
TCCATTACTGTTAAAAATAGTTGTGTAATAATTGGCCTGTGGTCACCAAAAAGTTCTGGGACAACTTCCCAGTTGCTGAAGTGTTGGAAGAGGGGTTGTGAACAGATTGATAAATCTGGTCGGCCCTCCCTTCCGCCCGACTCATAGGTTGGTTGGCAAGATGGTTCATTTAGTATTACAAGGTTATGTGCGAGCAAGAATTCAATAAGGAGTCTTCCCCTGGCATCCACCCGATTATACCCCCAAAGTGGGTCATGCGCATTAAAGTCCCCAAGGACCAAACAGAAGTCGCTCAAATGTTTAGCTGATCTCCAGTCCTGGAGGTCAGTTTCGAGTTCAGCCCTCGGAGGACAGTACAGGCTCCCAATGCTCAAAATTACGTTTTGTAGGTCTAAATTTATAAATACAGAGTTGTTAAATTTTTCTGATAGACAATGTTTAAGATTTTGGTCTAAAATTAGGATGTGACTATTTAGTGAGCTGGAGCTGTAGCATGGCACACTCAGGGGCAAAGAAGCAGGACGGCCGTCGAAGATGTAAGCGTCTTGGAGGCATGCCAGTGAAAAACCCTCTTCAATTATAAAATTTACAAATGCTGCCGTATTACTTTTGGAACGTTGTAGATTACACTGGATTACCTTGAACTTAATGCCATCTGAGTCCGGTGTTGAATGTAAGTTTTCTGGTAATGTCGATACGTTTGGCAGCAGCTATCATAGCTATAGTGTTCTGTGTCCAAGTGTCTATCACTTCCTGTACGTTGTTTGTTTTCATCTAAACAGTTCACACATCTTTTGTTGTTGGATGTGCAGTCCGATGTATTGTGATTTTTGGCACATTTCGCGCACACTTCAGGATTTAGACATTCTCTTGACATGTGGCCTAGTCGTTGGCATTTAAAGCACCTCGGTGTGATTATGTATTTGCGAACTCCACATCTGTTAAAACCAATGTTGACCTTTGTTTGTTCCAGGAGTGCTGCGTCCCTTTGTGGCACTTCCACGATGAGATTCGTTGATTCATTGTTTTGTGCAGATTTCATGATTCTGTGTAATTTGAAGTTAACTTTTTCCACCCTTAATGTCCTGAGCAGTGCCGGGGCTAAAATATTCTCCGAATAATAGTCTATGTCAGCCTGGATTCCTTCGGTGCTTCTTGCTTCATCTACGTCGTGTTCTGTTATTGCAGGGGCTCCAAATATGATTATTTTTTGAGTTCGGGGTTTTATTTTGCTCACTGTTATCTTTGGTGCTAGTCTTGCATTATCTACTAGTTTTTGCTGTAGTTCTGTGAGGTCCTTCTCATCATTGCAGGTAACTACTAAGTTACCTGCTTTTGTTGGCCTGCAACTGAGATTTGGCAAAGTCGTTGAGTCGATTTCTTTGTTTAGTGTTCTGCGGATTTCCTGTACTGTCAGGCTTCCATCTTTTGGAGTCACCACCAGAGATGGTTTCTGTGGGGGCCGCTGCTGCAGAACTTGAGAGTATGAGGATCCCTCACTTCCTTGTGGTTGATTTTTGCTACTTTGTGCTATTGTTTGACTTCTCAGCGTTTTTTTCAGTGTATCTATTTCTTTTTTGTACTCTTGTAGCGCTGATTTGATATGTGCGCCCTGTTGTCCAAGTTTCCTGTCCACTGTTTCTCTTAATCTTTTTCCTTGCTCCTCCACGTTTTCGTACAGTTTTATTTCATTCCTTAGCCTTCGGCATTCTTCACTCCATTTTGTTCTGTCATCGTCATAGTCTTCAATCCACAGCATTAACTCATCTATTTGTATTCGGAGTTTGTTCATTTGTTCTTGGTCGTCTACTGGGATTACGGCCTGTATGCCTTGTATCAACCTCTCAATTTCTTGTTTGTTCCGTTGTGGTGTTGATTGTTTTTGGTACCTTTGTGCTTCTTTTAGTTCCTTTTCTAATTCCTTCTGTTTTAATTTCAGTGCTGCTATTTCTTCTCTTCTTTCTTCTTGCTTTTCTACTATCTCCTTCAGCTTTTTCATCTCCGCATCATATCTTTGTAGTTTTTCCTTTTGTTGTTTTTCTTTCTCTTCTATTTCTGCTCGTAGTGTTTCTGTTTCTGGCAAACTGGTTTCTTTCAATTTCAACTGCGCTAGCTCCTCTCTAAGTTGCTCTGCTTCTTCATTGTGTTTCTCTGCTTCTGTGATTTTCTTGTTTAGCACCATTCTTAACTTCTGCAATTTTTCTGTGTCCTTTTTCTGTTTGCTCTTAGGTAGATTGTCGTATTCTGTTAGCAATTCGACTATCGTCAGTTTCTCCCATTTTTGCTGTTGTGTTGTTCGCGATTTTGGTGTGCTTTGTGGTTGAGAAGCCATACCGTAGTCTTTCCTCGTTCTACTTCTGTCCTCGATTTTCTTTATGGTTGAGGGAGTTATTGTTTTTCCAGGATAGTCTTGTAGTGAGATGTTTGATGTTGACTCGTCCGTCATTTATCATGTAACTCACTGTTTTAACTTTATCTTTTCCTTCGTACGCTATATTAGTTTTAATTTTAGACTTTAATTTTAATCTTTTGGTTTCTACTAGTTCCTCATCTGACATTTATGGTTACACAAAATTTCTTTTCCTTCGTTCACTGTAACGATTATAATTTTAAACTTTAGATTTAAACTTTTGAAATTTCGAATTAAGCTTTAGGTTTGTGGGGAGCTCTCTCCAGTCAAAACAGGGGGGATGATAAAAATAAAAAACTGAATGTAATAAAAAAAAAAGAAAAAAAAAAGTAGTACTGTGGAAAAGGGCTGCCTTAGGGGCTTAAAAAATAACTATAAATAAAAATAATTAAAAAAAAAAATAAATAAAAAGTAATGAAATATTGAGACCAGCCGGAGTTGAATTGCAGAATTGTTAGAAACGTGAAAGATGAGAAATGTTATTATGAAAAAGTCAAAATGCATTGGCTCTGGAGAAAACTTATTGAGCTGTGGGAAATTTTCAATAAACAATGACACTGGGGAAAATAAGTTTTACTAGGGTTAGAGAATACCCTTTTAACAATAAATTTACATTGTAACGACTCTTTGTGCCATGGAGCCAGAAGAAACGTAATACTGTTATTTAATGATCTCACGAATTATTTAAGAGATCCGATGAATGAAGGTATGATTAAACATTTGAAGGTGGCTCTTATGGCAGAAGTTACTAGAAGTTAAATTTAAAATATTATGAACAAAAAAAAAAAAAAAAAAAAAAAAAAAAAAAAAACCACTTTTAAAAGGTAAAATTTAGTATTATTCACTAATAGAATCTAAGAACATAAAAGATGAGAGTTGTTGCAATTAAAAATGTCAAAAGGGCATTGACATTGGAGTAAACTTATAGAGCTGTGGGAGATTTTCCCTTTTACAATGATGACCCTTATGACAAGAATTTTACAATGTATGGACTTTCTGCCATGAGGTGCACTTTCATTCCTATTCAATTTATACCATGATTTTTTTTTTTTTTTTAAGACGATAATTTCTAAAGTAATTAAATTTTTGAATGGGGTTTCACTGGTGCAACAAAGAAAAATAAAATGATTTTAACTACGTTTAATTCAGGTTTTGGTGGATATATGAAATATAAAAGGTTTTATGGTGTGATGTTGGGTCAGCAGGCTTACTAGTGGGTATTATAAAGCAGGGAGGATTAAAATTTATGAGTGGGCCCTTTTAAGGGGCCCGTGGCCTAAAATAGAGGTCGTAACATGAAAATAGCCACGCAAACGGAAAGTTCATTGGAAAATTTTTAACATGAGGTATTATACTTATATAAATATGAAGTAACTTCGTATGATGGGAAAAGTGAAATCAACTTCTAGTGGGGTCCAGGGCCCAACCTGACAGTGCCAAAATTAAAATGGTCCACAGAATCGGAAAGCCCATCTGAGGACCTAAAAAAGGAAATATTATGTTTTAAGAATGAATAAAAAATAAAAGTTTTTCCATAAAAGGGCCCTAAGGCCCAACACGAAGGCCTATGAGGATGTGGGCCACAGTAAGTAGAACCATTGTAAAGGGCCACGGAAACTGAGAGTCCATGAAAGACCATAAAAAAAGAGATATTATAAAGCAAGGAGGATTAAAATTTATGAAAGGGCCCTTTTAAGGGCCACAGGGCCACCTGATTGGACCAGTGGAAGAAGAGGGGGCCGGAAATGGAATGCTCACACTGAGAACTTGTGAAAAAGCTTTTGGACTATGGGAAAGGTATGAAACATCCAGAATGCTTATAAATAGTGCCTCAATTAGGGGCCCAGGGCCTAAAATAGAGGTCGTAACATGAAATTGGCCACGGGAATGGAAAGTCCATTGGAAGATCTTTAAAATGAGGTATTATACTTATATAAAGATGGAGAAACTTTGTAAGATTGGAAAAGTGAAATCAACTTCAGGGGGGGTCCAGGGCCCAACCTGACGGCCCCAAAATTAAAATGTGCCACAGAATCGGAAAGCCCATTTCAAGTCCTTTAAAATGAGGTATTATGTATTAAGAATGGATGAAAAATAAAGAATTTCAATAAAAATAGGCCCTAGTGCCTATCGTGAAAGCCTACGAAGATGCGTGTTATAGCTAGAAAAACTTTGCTGTCCCTGTGAGACTATATATTATGAGAGAAATTACCTATTATGCAGTTGAAATGTTTTATTTAACATTCCTTACTACTATGGGTAAAGTGTAATGTGCTAAATTACTGTATTTATTTGTGGGCTGATTGCCATATAACTATATGATCTACCACTCTTATGAAGGCAACTCAATTCTTATTGAGTTCGCCTACTCGAGTTTTATGCAGCGACGTGTTACAGTCAACCAACCAATCGTATGGAAATTTTGGCGTGAATGCCTTATAATGGTAGCCCTTTTGAATAGAAAATGAAATTTTCACTTTGAAGCAATAAAACATGCACTTATAAAATACTGAGGGAATAATGAATAGCATCAGTGTGTAGGAAATTTAATTGAGCATCTATAACATACAACGGAGATATAAAAAAGACATATTTAGTATTTTTTAAGAGGGATTGAAAAAGAAACACTTAGATGAAAATAGCGGCGATAATAACAAAACGTAACAAGGTTTGGCAAAATGCTCATAAAAGGTCTTAAATTACACATTAATGATGCCAAAGTGCCCCATAGAGCTAAGTAAGACCTTTTACAAAGTCAAATGAACACTTAACGCTCTCGGGAACACTAAATTAATTAAAAAAATGGGAGCTAAATTAAAACTTACCAACATAAACAAACAACCACGCCACGACTGCAAGTGAAGCACCTAGTTTTAACCAACAAAGCTGGTACGCCACCTTAAAATTTTTCCACTGCTCTGAGAATTTTTGAGAGGTTATCGGAGCACTAAGTACATGTGCTTGTAAATTTACAGGTCGGAATAAAATTTGGAAGTATTTTTTAAAAAATTAAACAAGTTGAAAAGTTGTTAAACGGGGGCCAAAATTGAAAAACTTATGGCGCAAAACCCAGCTTAGAACTCAGCCACAGCTCTATAAATTTTTGAGAGGTTACCGGAGCACTATATATATGTACATACAAAATTACAGGGTGAAATAAAAATTGGAAGTATTTAAAAAAAAAAAAAATCGAGAATGCTGGAAAGTGGCGTGAGTCGGGAGAGGCAAACTTTGGTAAGCCCGCCACTTAACTTAAAATTGAGCCAGCCATTTAAAAATTTTTGAGGATGCATCGGAGTTTTATATACATGAACACTCCAAAAATCTAAGAGATATGATGATTGGAAGATAGTTTAAAAAAATTTCAAAAGTGACAAAAATCCGGGTTTTTCATAGAGTTGAATTTTACAAATTAATTAAGCAAATATTATAGCTTAAAATGAATAATAAATGGTACTACATAGCATCAAACTCATATACAATTAGGAATACAATAATAATTTACACAAAATATACAATTTACGAGTTTAGAAGAATCAGAAAAACATGGCGGACACTGACGCTCGAATGCCATGTATCGGCGCCATAGGGCCATTGAGATTTTACTTAATTGGACATAAATCATTTTAAAATTGGCCGATTTGGTCGTGGCTGGTCTCATTTTGAACAGAATTACTTTATACAACTTTTAAAACCGGAGAGAGCATTCCCACTTACCTATAAACGCTGTTTTACTAGCCAGACATTGGAGCGATTTTCAAATGTAACCACATAGTTTGAGAGCCAGATGGCTCCTGTCAAATACAAAGGTAAGTAAAAAATAGATTAAATTTTTGTAATAGTGATTTGAACAAGAAGGCATCCTTAAAGTTTCAGTTACTGTGGGTTTCACCCTATGTTTTTTTTTTCTAAATAACACCTGGATATAAACCCAACAGCATGCAGTGTTTAAATAAAAGCATGTAGTAAAGAAAACAGTAAAGAACAAAGATAAAACAAACCGCTAAATCAAATTTGATGATTTAGGTGCGTTCGTAATTATATAAGTACGTAGCACCGATTGTCGTTGTCTGGTCCGTCCGTCTGTCTGTGCGTCCGTCTGTCTGTGCGTCCGTCTGTCTGTCCGTCCGTCCGCATATAACAATTCAAAAACTACCCAACCGCATGGTTTGAAATTTAAGATATATTATCTTTGCCGAATTTTGTCGAGACATTTCAAATTTTATGAAAATCGAATCAAAACTTTAGACGATATTCATAAAAACATTTATTAAGAAATTACGTTTTTTTTTCTTTCTTTTTTTTTTTTTTTTTTAATCGGTGCTCTCTTATTATAGGAACTTCCGAAGTTTAATCGACAAGCGACCGAGATACTTATTTTATTACAGAAATTAATCTGCAGACGATATAATTCATTTCACAGAATTAAAAATCATCAAGATCTGAATATTTACATAACTAGCTATAGTACGAACGCACCTCATTTGTCACGTTTGACGTACAATTTCCAACTTGTTTTTCTTGTTAGCGGTCGAAATTAAATTACTTTCAATAAGTGTAGATACATGAAAGAGTTGCCTTCTGATGTGCTCATTTACAATATTAAAATAGTTGAAACATTGTTTACGAAAATCACGAACAATATTTATTTAAAATTGTCTTTGGTTTATAGGAAAATGTAATGAATTAGAATTATACTAACTGCTATGTTTAATAAAACAAATAAACCAAAATCCAAGTTATCTGAATAAATGATAAGTATTCCTTAAACAAATTATATAGAATTAGTTACGAAAATATATTATATGAGAATAACAGTATTAGCTATATTTAAAAATAAAAATAATTATTTCAGTAGATACATTCAATTAATGAGTTTTTTAACCAGTTTTGGTAGTTTCTGTAGTCAATTCAATGATATTGTAAACTTTAAATTGGAATTTATTTTATCGTCACATTTATAAAAACTAGTCGTTGGGGGCCACCGTAATACTTACCCATCATGGATATGCATAATTTAAAATATAAAAATAAAACATATGTAAACTATTTATAAAATGCATTGCAATTCGAATAAAATCGTGGATTGATGGCGTCATAATTTTTAAATAGAGGCTAACGAAAAAGACAGGCTACCGCGGTGCATTCCAATTATCCTTTTTTACAGAGCACTAGAGTGACGTGATGCTCTTTTCGTACACCTCCATTGGTGCATTCGAGCATCACGTGACTCCGGCGGTCTGTAAAAAAGATACGCGTAAAGCACCGCGGTAGCCTTTGTGTTTCGTTAGCGTCGCTTTAAATGCTCTATTACTGAATTACGTAAAAGAAACATCCTTATAACTCCAAAAATGATAATCATATTAACTAACAGTTTACTGCCTCAAATTAAGAGTCTCTTTTCCAATTAAAATATACCTTTGAATTGAAATTTGAAGGAAATACAGCGTCATGAAAAATCGAAGAGTGTGAAAAATGTGATTACAAATATATCGGCAACTAATTATCCGGTCGACTTTATTCTTTATGCAAAATTTATGTTTTCTTATTGTCTATTATATTCATGCCTTAAAATAAATAATTTTGAAAATTTTTATATACCTTTTATCAGAACGAATATTTCGAGAGTCCCGAAAAAAAAAAGGGTAATCGAGGTTTACTGAAATTCAATAAACTTCTTGTAGTTATTACATACTAAGTACATATGAAATTTCAAGTTTCTATCTCAAATTTTTCGGGAGATAGAACGTTTACAGACACACAGACCCACAAACACACACAGCCAGATAGACAGACGGCATTTTTTTTTTCTAAAAATATGTTTTTCGGAATCTCCAGTGTTTGAAACGTGCAAATCCGTCAATTTGTTTTTCGATTTTTAAAACGATTACTACATATGATGGGTTAGTAATAACATATCTGTAGACTTAGAATGAGATTGGAGAAAAGCATTCCTACGAAATCTGTAGACAGTTTCAAATTTTAAAAATAAGTGATGTATATTTTATTCCCGAAAACAAAACGAATTTTTTGGAAATAAAATCCTGTAGCTTCTGCTATTCAGTACTTTTATGCGAAAAGTACACAGCACTATTTGAGAAAAGAAATATTCATCTTATTTAATGACAAAAAATTCGTTTGCACAGTCAGTCCGCATAAATATACTGTTGTGAGCTCGGGGTTCGAAAGGACTGAAGCCAATATATAAGAACAATAAAAAGGCTTTATTCACTATAAACAGTGCAATATGATCACAAATATCTTCTGAAAATTACAAGATATTCAGTAATCTTCAAATCCAATAAAAGCGCAGCAAAATTTCACACAGAAACAATGCGTTCAATACGACGTATCAACGACAAAATCGATCCGAGAAACACAGTTCTCAATGCAAAGCCTCTCGTATGAATTTAATCGCAGTTGACAGACAACTAACTCAACTGAACTGATGGAGGTCCTTATATAGGTTTCAGAGATCTTTCCAGATTATTCCAGAGCCTTCAGATGCTAGAAATTACCAGAAAGTGCTTTAACTTTCGATAGAGAACCCAAGCAAGAAAGGATCCCAATGTATAGGTATAAGGGGGGGTGGTTGCACAAAAAGTCGCCAAATCCGTCGCCAACTTGGCGACATTTGGCGATATATCGCCAAATTTGGCGACAAAAATAAGTCGCCAAAACCATCGCCAACTTGGCGATAAACCCATTCCTTGGCGATTTTACCATAGACTTCCATTATAAAGATGAGGGTGTAAGGTTGTTTTCCTTGCAAACCATCTGAGACCTTTAGCATTGAGTTACATGATGCTCAATAGGAAATACATTAATAATACTGCAATTTTCACAATAATAAAATAAAATAAATTTAAACAAATGGAATATTTACAGATATATACAAAATTCATAACATTGCCCTCCTCTCAAGGACTGCACGTCCCGGGCAGTTCAACCTTTGATGGGAAAGCAAACCCGTTGCCAACAAATACTATTCAAAACACTTAAAGCAAACATGCAAAATAACCATTAAACACATTCATAATGCTGAATTATACAAAATATACACTTATTTAAAAAAAAATTAAATTAAATTAAAGCATAGACATCATTACATACAAGTATTTAAATAATAATAACATTAATAATGATAATGCTAAGCAAAAGAAATTTTTACATTAACTTATATACAAGACCATGGTCATACTAATTTACATTATTTACATTACACTATTTACAATCAATGAACTAAGTACTATGGCCATAGTATGGAGCCAGCCTGTCGTAATGAACGACTCTAGGCTTCGAACTTGGTGACTTTCGGATCCGAATTACGACATCGTTCTTGGCCATCTATTTCTTGGGAAAGTACAGCACCGACACTTTCATGACTAGCATCCGTGTCCACAATGAATTGTTTGTCGGGATGTGGATAGGTAAGGACTGGAGAGGATGTGAGAGCTTCTTTCAGCCGCTGGAATGAATTGTCGCATTCTTGTGTCCATAGAAACTTCTGTTTGCTTTCAGTGAGTCTATGCAAGGGTCTTGCGATGTTGGAGAACCCCTGTACAAACTTTCTGTAATAAGTGCATAGTCCCAGAAAGCTTCGCAACTGATGGACATTTTCCGGACGTTTCCAGTGCTTTACTGCAGACACTTTTTCAGGATCTGTTCGAACACCTTCAGCTGAGATGATGTGTCCTAAATAGTTTACTTCTCGTTGGAAGAACTTGCATTTCAAAGGGTTCAGCTTTAAATTCGCCGCTCTTAGTTTCGTTAACACTTTTCGAATATTCTCTAGATGTTCTTCAAACGTGCGGTCACCAATGATGACGTCATCTAGGTAGATGAGACAAGCTTCAAAAGTCAGACCTTTTAACACTGTCTCCATGAGGCGCTCGAACGTTGCTGGAGCATTGCAGAGCCCGAACGGCATAACTTTAAATTGCCAAAGTCCTTGTCCAGTAGTAAATGCGGTCTTCTCTTTGTCATCAGGATGGATCTCTACTTGCCAATATCCACTCTTCAAATCCAGCGTGGAAAACCATTTATGTCCTGAAAGAGTATCTAGCGTGTCGTCTATTCTTGGTAGAAGATAGCTGTCCTTCTTCGTGATATCGTTAAGTTTACGATAATCCACACAAAATCTTGTGGAGCCATCTTTCTTTCGGACCAACACGATGGGAGAGGCCCACGGACTTGATGACGGTTCGATGATGTCACTATCCTGCATCTCTCGTAAGAGCTTAGAAACCTCTTCTTGTTTAGCGAACGGCAAACGTCTGGGATGCTGTTTAATCGGTGGATGGCCGGCAGTATCAATTCTATGCCGTGTCAGTGAAGTGCGACCAATATCACTCTCGTGTTGAGAAAACACATCCTTACATTCCTGGAACAGTCTTTCTGCGGCATGTCTCTGCTCAGGAGATAAATTCTCATTTCGTCCAATTTCAGGTGTTAAACTTGTAGGCGGCTCCGACAACGTCAAGCTCGGGTCTTTGCAAGCACAGGTGACTGGAGCACAGGTAGCAAGCACTTCACCTTTCTGGATAATTCTAGACTTTTCACTTACGTTCGCAATCCTCACAGGTATCACATCTCTCGACAGATCTACCAGCGCTGATGCTATTAGCACTCCCTTTGGGCTCTTCTCAGAATATCCAGTCAAGCCATACTGGAAAATTCTTTCGTTTCCAGTTAATCCAGGTATCATCATTTCGGTCCGAGGAGGGATGATAATATCTGCCTTGGCTGTGATCAGCTGAATAGACCCGGACTCATTTCCAAGTCTGAAAATAGTGACATCTTCTTGAGCAGAGCGTAACTCATTCTTCTTAAAATCCAGTGTAAATCCATGCTCTTTTAAAAAGTCCAGTCCGAGTATGAAAGGGTCTGAAATATCGGCCACGTAGACTGTATGGCGATAAGCGGCGTTCCCAAACTTTATTTCCAGTGTCATTCTTCCAAATATGTCGATCTTATCTCCTGTCACAGTTTGAAGGAATACACGTGGCGGGGTCCAGGAGAGTTTTTCTTTCAGCCACTGAGCTAGATCTTTCCGAATGATGGTCACATTGGCTCCTGTATCGATGATCATATTACAGGGCAAATCATTCACACTTCCGACTAGAAAAGCTCCGTTCTCGCCGCAACTTCTTGCAGAAATTTCACATACTTGAAAATGAGGCTTCTTAAGATCTGGAAACCTCCGCCCCGCAAGATGGTCAATAATCAGTTTTCTTGCTCCTCCGTTAGCGGGTGAGCTATTACCTTCGGTGCTGGGTCGTCTTGGGCAGTCGATTTGGATATGGCCTTCTCCACCGCATTTCCAGCACTTGATCTTCCTGTAAGGTTTGTTGGCCATTAAGGAGTTCATCTTTCTCATTATGTCATTCATCTGCTGCTGTAAGCACTCCACAGCTCTATCCGACGTCTCAGGCAGGTTGGCTGCTCGCACAAAGTGTCGATCTTTCCTAGTAGCTTGCTGGGCTGCCTCGAATTTCAGAGCGCAAACCAAAGCCCCTTTTAAATCGCTGAGATCTACAATCCGGAGTGCTTTCTGGATCTCAGAGTCACGCACACCATCAATAAAATGCTGTAGAGCTAAGCTTTCTCTAATTTCAGTCGGACAGTCAGGATAAGCAAGATGTGAAAGTCTCTCGACATCCGTAGCAAGATCTTGCAGGGATTCAGTGGATTTCTGCTGTCGAGATTTGAGCTGGAGTCTGCTATATTCCTTCATGCATTTCTCGCCAAAGCGCAATTCTAAGGCACTGACGAGCGTTTCAAAATCCAGCGGTTCATTTGCAGGCAAAGTCTGTAAGACGTCGGCAGCATCAGCTCGTAGAGAAGCAGCTAACTGGCAAGCTTTTGTCTGGGAATCCCATCCATTGGCGTCCGCTACGATCCCAAATTGTGTCTTAAAAACTGGCCATGAGGATTTTCCGTCATAGGTCGAGAGTTTAATAGAGGCCCGAGGAGGCATAGCTTGATACTTGGCATCTTCGGGATAGTTTTCGGCAGTTATCTTTTGTTTCTTCACATTTTCCAACTCCTTTTCTACACTCTCAATCCTTTCTTCGACGGTCTTGGCGATCTTTTGAACTTTTTCATCTACTCTTTCTTCAACGGTCTCGGCGATCTTTTGAACTTTTTCTTCTACTCTTTCTTCTACGGTATTGGCTGTCCTTTGAATTTCTTCTACTTTTCCTTCTATTTGTTGAAATCTTCCTTCAACTTTGTTTTCCACGCCGTCAATTCTGTCATTTAAAGATGTTATTTTATCCTCTATTAAGTCTTTCAACTCTCCAAGGTTGGTTGACATATCCTTCTTCATTTCATCTTTTAAGTCGCCAAGGTTGGCAGTCATTTTCTCATCCATCTCGCCAAGATTTGCAGTCATTTTCTCATCCATCGCTGACATTTCCTTCTTCATTTCATCTTTTAACTCGCCAAGGTTGGCAGTCATTTTCTCATCCATCGCTGACATATCCTTCTTCATTTCTTCTTTCATCTCGCCAAGGTTGGTTGACATCTCAGCCTGATTCGCAACTAATTTCTCCAATAATTGTTTCAGTTCACCCTCCATTGCTCTGGTGATCGGCATTCAACCCCACTCCTGACACCAAATGTTGTGAGCTCGGGGTTCGAAAGGACTGATGCCAATATATAAGAACAATAAAAAGGCTTTATTCACTATAAACAGTGCAATATGATCACAAATATCTTCTGAAAATTACAAGATATTCAGTAATCTTCAAATCCAATAAAAGCGCAGCAAAATTTCACACAGAAACAATGCGTTCAATACGACGTATCAACGACAAAATCGATCCGAGAAACACAGTTCTCAATGCAAAGCCTCTCGTATGAATTTAATCGCAGTTGACAGACAACTAACTCAACTGAACTGATGGAGGTCCTTATATAGGTTTCAGAGATCTTTCCAGATTATTCCAGAGCCTTCAGATGCTAGAAATTACCAGAAAGTGCTTTAACTTTCGATAGAGAACCCAAGCAAGAAAGGATCCCAATGTATAGGTATAAGTAGGGGTGGTTGCACAAAAAGTCGCCAAATCCGTCGCCAACTTGGCGACATTTGGCGACAAAAATAAGTCGCCAAAACCATCGCCAACTTGGCGATAAACCCATTCCTTGGCGATTTTACCATTATAAAGATGAGGGTGTAAGGTTGTTTTCCTTGCAAACCATCTGAGGCCTTTAGCATTCAGTTACATGATGCTCAATAGGAAATACATTAATAATACTGCAATTTTCACAATAATAAAATAAAATAAATTTAAACAAATGGAATATTTACAGATATATACAAAATTCATAACAATACTCTTTACTATCACATTTTGTTTTCGGTCTTCCCAAAATGCAATCATAAGACAGAGCTGTATACTTTTTCCTGACGTTTGTTTATGTCTTTAACTTTTTATTGTAGTACATTAATTATGTTACTGATAGACTGCTTCCATGGCTCCATATGATATTATACAGAATTTACTGAACTCTCCAAGGCATGGAGTTGTCTGGCAAGTAGGAAGGCTCCGAACACATCCATACTTCACTTTTCGATGTTCTAACCAGGAAACCGCGCATAGTGTAATAATGAAAAAAATCTAAGTAATCAGCAATCGAAAGAGAATTATGAAACGTGCTTTTTGACACAAAATCATTTGCCCTCGCCTCCTTGTTATCGAGATATAAAGTCATAAAGTTTTCTAATTCATTTATTTAATTAAGGTAAAAGGCATGGTTATGATTCAGAAATTTTAATTATCAGATTAACATGAAATACAAAACATATTTAGATATAGTAATATAAAAATGAAAGAAGCCAGTAACAAAAATGCTATTGATAAATATTACACTGAACGAAAAAATGATAAGCCTAGAAAATTGTGGTACCAAGAGAATTTCATGAACTTAAATCTAGTGCAATAATTACAATAACCAATCTCCAGCGAAAATTAAAATTGCAAGGGCGTTTCAAATGCAAGTGTCCGAGTTTGCACTAAACCAGACATGTAACATAGCGAATCATTTCGGAGTATTACGGCGTACTAAACTAGAAATAGACAAGTGGCTGGAGATTGATGAAGTTGTTACGCTGAAAATGTTAACGACTCCTCCTTCAATCCTATCGACTCCTCCTTCCATTCTATTAAATCAATAAAGTATCAAATTTTAAGACTTTATATCTCGATAACGGGGAGACGAAGGCAAATTATTTATGTGTCCAAATTTTAAGTTTCATAACGCCCCTTCTATTGCTGCTTATTTAGATTTTTTTCATTATTACACTAATGGCGTGGTTTCCTGATAAGATTTATTACGGTGAAGATTTAAATTTAAATAAGATATTGATAGATTTATTCTGAACTCTGCGGTTCACGGGCCGCGGTGTCAATAACTGTATATCTGTCTTCTATCAAAAAAGTGATATAAATACCGTTAAACTTTTATTATAATAAGAAACATTTTATTCCTGTATGTATTAAATTTTCATTATGCCATAAAATAAATTATTTTCTATAAAAAACTTTCAGATTTAATTTGTTAATTAAACCTCAGTAAGCTTTAAAACTGGTTCTATATTTATACTAAAATTAATTAAATTAGAATCACGGTATTAATTATATTTGAAAATAAAAGTATTATTTTAGAAGCTATATAAAATTAAAAAGTACTGTTAATCAGTTTTCGATAGATTCTGTAGCCAAGTCAGGAAAACTGTATGTAATAAAATGATTTTTATTTTATCGCGATTAATATGAAAGAACACGACTCTGGTCTTTTCCCGCTTCGAAAAAATATATTTATAAAATCTTTAGAAAGTTTCAAACTTGTAAAATTAATTGAGGCGCATTTTATGCCGCAAAGCATATCAAACATTGTCGAAAACAAATTTCTATCATGTATTCAATAAAACGTGTTATGAAATACCTTTTAAATTTTTTATTATAACAACAAATAGTTTAAAGGTGGTGCTTTTGTAGGAGAAAGTTTATTTTGCTATTAAATATGTTACTTTCTTTTGTTAAAAAAGTGGAAGTGTAATATTGTATAAGTAAATTTTCAATTAAATTTTCAGCAGGACTGAAACTGCGCTGTAAATTAATAATACTGACAAAGAAGGTGAATTAATTTTCACTTTTCTAAACATCGTATAGCCAACATAGTGAAATATGTGTCCAGACAGGGGATCGAAACCAGTTTATATATATACCAAAAAATATATATCAGTAAACTTACCAGATATAATATTTATAAAATGTAAATATTTTTAAAACAAGATACACAAAGTTTATACACAAGTACAAACGATTAAAATAATTTTTCAACGATACCGGAGCATTAAACATTTGTATTCCTTTCTCGACAAAGTGATGATTATTACTGACACTGTGACCTCAGCAACCATCGTTTTGACAACCACAGTTTCCCAGCAATAATCTTCCTGGTAGATTTCCATATTATACGTTCTCTAAATATACCGCCATTTGTGTAACTGATTATTTTGAAAAACCTAGAATGTTTACTCAGCAGACAATTAGGCAAACTGGCATTTCCATGCCAGTTTTTGCTAGATATTTGAAACATTTTAACATCCTAGTTACGTTATTTTCATCGTTTATTGAAAAAAGTTTCAAACATTTTTTCTCCGATTGTCATTTACAATATGCCATGCCAATATGATATATTGTTATTATATAATAAATTTGAAATTCTTTTTTTTATTTAAACTTTGCATAAAGCTTAATTAATAATTTCATTGCATTTAATTCATATGTTATTTTATGGCTGTCAATATCTATGAAAATTCATACACACAAAGATAATAACTTCATTAAGTTGTTTGAAGTTTCTCGATATCTCTCAAAATTACATAACACAAATATAACGTTATAAGAGGTAAAATTCAAAAGTAGATGTTGAAGTAATTTTATCACGATTAATTTCACGTCGCAGTGATTCTGAACTTGGATACACGAAACCACGGGGATATGAGATGAACCAACGCCCCCCTAGATAAGAAAACCGTGACACGCGTCACTAAAGCGTCAAACCAAGCAGGCAAAACAAAGAAAAAAATTCGAACAACTTCCATGTTTCGATTTTGATGGCTCGTAGAATTATTAACTATTAGTCGTAAACAATAATTATTAATTCTATGAGCCAATGAAATAGAAATGTGCAAGTTGTTCGATTTTTTTTCTTTCTTTTGCCTGCTTGGTATGACGTTTTTGTGACGCGTGTCACAGATTTCTAGGGGGCGTTGAATGACCTGGTTAGGGGTACGCGAAAAAAAATTGCTGATGGCAAAAATAAAAAACATTAATTGTGAAAATAGGTGGTCGTTTTCTAAGGAACGTTTACTAAAGTTTTCTAAGTGTTTTGCGCAAGTCTAATATGATATTAACGGACTGAAGGAAAAAGCAAAGGACCAGTAATAGATACAGGAACATTAGAATACTTGCATATCAAGATGGATATTTGTTATGAATTTTCAATAAAATTTAACATGTATATAATTTATTTTAGTGCTTTTTATATATGTTTTAATGTTAGATTTCAATTGTAAAAATCTGCTAATGTATTGATTTAATAGGATGGCAGGAGGAGTCAATAGGATTGAAGGAGGAGTCGTTAACGTTTTCAACGTAACAACATCATCAAACTCCAGTCACTTGTCCATTTCCAGTTTAGTACGTCGCAAGACTCCGAAATGATTCGCTATGCCTGTTACAAGTCAGGGTTATTGGAAACTCGGTCACTTGCATTTGAAACGCCTTTGCAATTTTATTTTTCGCAGGAGGTTGATCATTGTAATCATTGCACTAGATTTAAGTTCATGTAATTCTCTTGGTGCCACGATTTTCTACGCTTCAATAATTTTCTGATTCAGTGCCATATTTTTCAATAGCTTTTATTTACGGGCTTCTTTCATTTTTATATTACTATATCTAAATATATATTATGTATTTCATATTAATTTGATTATTAAAATTTCTGTATCAAAACCTCGCCTTTTTCCCTTAATTAAATAATTAAATTAGAAAACTTTATGACTTTATACCTCGATAACGAGGAGACGAGGACAAATGATTTATGTGTCAAAAAACACGTTTCAGAATTCTCTTTCGATTGCTGCTTACTTCGATTTTTTTCATTATTACACTATGACGTTGTTTCCTGGTAAGATTTCATTTTTGAATTACAAGTTCTAAAAGATTATAAAACACTGTTTGTGAATGGGTTAAGAATTTATTGTTGAAGGATTATTGAATCAGCTGTCCTTTTTGAGATACCCTGCATGTGTAATTTAAGAAAAATATATCTACATTCTTAAGTGAACTTTAAGAAATTCTACGAATGAAGTCATATGTTACAAAAGTATTCTATCTGCACACATTTACTTTCTGAACACATAGTCTAAGGAAAGTATTGTAATCATGATTTCTATGTTTTTCTGAGAGAGAATACAATTGCTATTAAACAATACTTTTGGTTTAACTCCCATTTTGCGAATATGTTATTGACCACTGTTGCAAGAACTGTATTGATTTGCGTAATAATCGGCCGACGGATTAAGTATTCAATACATTTGTAAACCCTTTCAAGTCATTTTGTAACGGTTCCACAGCGAATATCACCAAGCTAATGTGACATAGTATAAGTGATAAATATCGAGACAATGTAATAAAGCATTAGTGGTGCATATGTGATGTCTTCAGTTTGAAAGCGGAAGATCAAGCGTTCAAATACATTTGATTCCATTGTTTTTCCATGGTTTCGTGTATCCGAGTTCGGAATCACTGCGCATGAGATTAATCATGATGAAATTACTTGAACATCTACTTTTGCATTTTAAATCTTGTAACGTTATGTTTGTGTTATGTAACTTTGATAGATATCGGGAAACATCAAACAACTTTAAGCAAACTATGTTGATGTTCAGTACAATTATGATATGGAATATGCTGTTACTATATATTATTCTGTCTTGTACACTAATTAAATATTGTATACGTAAAATAATGCCAGTGTAATGTTAATTTGTAAAAAATAATTTCATGGATGCTTAGAGGATCTCCAACTGTTTTCGACTTTGGCAGAACCAGGTGAAGTTTTGGCTGAGGGATCTTCGTTTTCAGAGGTTTTTTTCCACTTGTTTTTGCGTCGGAATTAAATTTCCCAAACAGCAGGGATGTAAGCTAAAATCTTTTTGGTAGGCTGCCCTACTTATAGTTAAACGTGTCAAACATTAATTGAAATGTTTATTTATTTATTTTCCAATTTTTTACCTTCTGGACACGTACCAAGTGTCCAGAATGTCATTTGGAGTCACTTTAGATCTTATGTTCTGATATAAAATTGCAAGAGTTTATTTCCGGTGCTTAACTAATTATTATGCGAAGTTTTTAACTATAATTTAAAGCAATATTCATTAGAAATGGAGATAAAACAACAGCTTTCCTAAAATTTCAGGTAAATATGAATAATGTTGCGTTAGAAAATTAAAATATAAAACCAGCGTTATATATTTTTATATACATAGTAAAAGAATCTTGAAACATTTCCTGAATCCTCTATTTTACTCCGAAGCATCAAAATGTTGTTATCCATTTAAAAGATTTTTTTAAACCTAAGATAAATAGAAATTTCTTTGAACTCAGTTGTACAACTTAAAAATGACTTCTCTATGATGAAACGTTTTTCTATGCAATTCTCATACATACTTATTTTTTAAATATGAATTCGTTTAAATCAGAAAAGCATTTTGAGTTTAAAATTTAAAATCCAATTTTTCTTATCATTTGAATAAAGCGTCTATATCAAGCATCACGGTTACACACTATCATGCGTAAATATTTTTTTACATACCTGTAACACTAGATTTCTTTCTTCATTTCTCAAGAATATCTGGAAAGAAAACGTGCATAATTTGTCATTCTAACTTAATGAATGGCATCATTTCAACTTACGAAAAAATTTCTCAATAATATTCTGTTAGTATTGGAAAATGTTTCATAATCTATGCCGGATGCATGATTTTTCGTTCTTGTTTCAAAATTATTATTAGTAGCTGTAATGAGATAGATCAGTGATTCCCAACATGGGAAGTATGCATCACAGGGAGCAATTTGATTTTAATGTTGATAATTTTATAATAATTAATAAAATATATGTTTCTTATTGTTTAAAACGCTGTTGTTAGGAAAAATTTTAATTTTTAGTTAAAAATAAAAGAAATACATAAAAAATAAGAAATGAAATTAAAAAATAAATTTTTTACTAAATTTTGAAAATGTATAAAAGACAATATAGTCGGAAGAATTACGTACTTTTTTAACTAACTTTATATTTAAGTATTGTATACTATTTGTCTTATTATTGTCGTATTTTAGAATATTAAATAACATTTTACGTTGTTTAATGAATAAGCCTTGTGTCTCTATTCCCTATACAACGTCTCACAGGAAGAAACTTTTACCAATGAAACTACTTAAAGTGTATCCATAACTGCCTATTTCGAAACATTTAATAGCAAAAAATATTTCGAAATTCAAATTTAATTACTACTTACCGCAGAAAATTACTAAATCTGTAAATGATAATCACAGAATGATATTATTTAATAATACATGCATGACGATCAACTGCTAATAATAAGTTCCCCAACCTCTCCTGTTACAATTTACTGTTGGGAAGGTTTAAGTAATATGGAAAGAATGATTATGCTTCACTTGCCCCTGTTGATGCTTTATCAGGTTTCATCCATGGGAATAAAAGTTGCCTTTGTTTTATTAAAAAATAAATAAGACTTCCACTTTGATTTAACCATTTCCTCCAAAAATACAGAAAATTCCCCAAGTAAAATTACCGGAAATTCTTCAATAAAATTCTACATCTTTTAAAAGTAACTGTGCTGCTTGTTGCTTTTTTTTTCGAATTAGAAACAGAATTTTTATGTATTTGCTTTTTCCCTGGAAACACGAAAGGTTCGCGATACGCAGCTCAAATATTTCCGAACTGCTTCAGTTTAAAGGCGAAAATTTCTTCAAATAACAGGCGTGTTCCCGCAACGCGCTGCCGGTACATTTTACGTGTTCTGACAAAGTTGTTTTTGAGAGTTTCTTGGATTAGATGGTCCAATCACATAGCCGTCGAGATGTTTGGTTATTACAGCCATGAATTAATTTCTTTGGTAATAACATAAAGTTTCAAAATGCGGAAGTACCAAAAACACGTATAACTATTGAAATTGCACTTGTTAGGGAAGTCATTTTGAAAAGTTCATGCTGTGTAACTCAGTAGACATTTTATCTTCATGCAACGAAAGGTCTGCATAAGGAAATTTAATGAGTTGTCAAAAAATGACTGAATCTATAACATATCTGCTAACAAACATGCGAGTCTCTAGTTCCTATCTTATATGATGATATTTACATTAATTTATAAAGTGTGGGCATTTTTTCAGATATTCCCGTCAATACGCCAATAACATTATAAGCAAGAAATAAATTCATATCGTGGAAACAAAAGTTAAAAGCAACATATTTTACTGTTCTTGAATGTTAAATATAGAACAAATATCTCAGATTTTCATAATTACATTTCACTTGCTAAAATTAATTAGATTTCTTTATATTTCTTTCACTTCTTCAAACAATGATTACATATTTAAAAAAATTAGAAATAGTTCATTTTCTTTTAATAATACTTCTTTAAAATATGTTTTAACGTATCCATAACTACCTTAAAATGCAAATATATATTGTAAGAAGTTTCTATCTGAGATTTTAATTATCATTTATGTTATATAAAAATTTATTTCCTTCGTATCCTTCCATTTTATTCGCATTAATATTTTAAAATTAATCTAACTTCTGACATCATCAGCATTTCCTTAATTCTTAATAATATCTATTCTTATTTAAAGTCCTTTAAAAGTAAAGATTCCTATATTAATAATTATTTTATTCCAAATCTTAATCTAAAATTTAAGGTCATGGCCAGTTGAATACTCTACAGACATAAAAACACCATACACATATTTGTTTAGACTTCCAAACGTCAAAAAATCTAGTGCTCCGACCGATGCGACCTGGTTTTGTTCCTTCAGCGGAGACATACAGTAATTTACGTCACGAGCGTAAAACCAATGAGTGAGAGGCTAGCTCCAGCCCAGCAAATGAGGTGCGAAGGAGGAGCTAAGACGGTAAAGAATTCCGAACCTGGTAGCGGATTAATTTTGGAGTGAAACTACCTCAGCGCGCGAAAAATTTAGCATAATAATAATAATAAAAAGAAAATGGCTTTTAAAAAGCATTCGAAATGAGAACGCGTCTCAGAATTTTATAGATTGGGAAGCTGATAAAAGCTACGAATGACCTTAAATTTTAGATTAAGATTTGGAATAAAATAATTATTAATATACAGATCTTTACTTTTAAAGGACTTTAAATAGGAATAGATATTATTAAGAATTAAGGAAATGCTGATGATGTCAGAAGTTAGATTAATTTTAAAATATTAATGCGAATAAAATGGAAGGATACGAAGGAAATAAATTTTTATATAACATTTATATTCAAAATTTCACTTACAGACGAATAAATATACTTAACAAAGGATGACATCATTTACTTTTCATTTGCCGGATAATCTTTAAACGTATTTAAATTCAAAATGGAGAGTTTTATTTGGAAACTGTTTGATATTCATTTGAGCAACTAACTCTCTTTTTTTTAAATCCTTCTTTATCCTTTTACGCCATTTTTCCCTTACAGTAATTTCGAAAAGGATTTTATTCTATTAAAAGTAATTATTAACAGAAAATCTTTTATTTTTATAACTAATCAATGATTCGTATATACTTTTACTTCTCTTGTATTTTTTTACCTGTTTCAGACATTTCAGATAAAATGAATAACGATGAAAAGGGATCTTTAAAAAGACATGCTGTTCGTAATGTTTTGTGATATTTTCTAAAAAAAATATTTTACTATAGAAATAAAGCGCAATACTCGATATCTAAGTAATATGAGTTATCGCAAAAAATATAAACAATTTGTAAATTGTACGTCAAAGATGACCAATGGGGCGCGTTTGTACTATAACTAGTTTTATAAATGTTCAGACTTTGGTGCAGTAGCTCTTGCACTATACAAAATGTATTTTATGTGCAGATTTTCATATTATAGCTATTAATTTTATTTTATGAAATTAAGTTTCAGTACACTTTTACAAACAATTAAAATTTATTTACTTAAAAATTATGCTATGCGCAAATATCCAATACAAGACAATGTTATTTCAGTGAAATGGATTATATCGTCTGTTAATATGATATGATTAATTTCCGTAATAAAATAAGTAAATTTTAAGTTGGTAACATGTTACCAATTGTTGACATTTGCTGAAAATTCCAATGGGAAACTTAAGACTAGGTTTAAAAGTTTCAGAACTTGAAATCCATATTTAGACTTTTTCCGTTTAATATCTATTTCTAGGGAAACATCTATCCAAAAAACTGTTGGTAGGTTATATAATTAGGATACAAATATGGTTTTTAAATTCCGTACTACGGAAATAATATGACTCCATCTTAAATATGACGTAATCATCAGGGCAAGCTAGAATCATTACCTATCATAGGATATCATTGAATTAGTTACGTATAATAGGATTTAATAGAATCAAGAAAACTTTTATTAATATCTTTTTAAGTTTGAATTCGATTTTCATCAAATTTGAAATGGCTCGACAAAATTCTGCAACGATTATATATATATTAAATTTCAAACCACTTGGTTTGGTAGTTTTCGCGTTGTTATATGCGGAAAGACGGACGAACCAGACGACGACTATGGGTGCTAAATATTTATATAATTACGAACACACCTAAAAAATGGTTAAATTAAGAAGATTTTCGCTTTGTTTCCTTTAATGCGACACTTTATATTATTTCTATTACTAGAATAATAAACAAAGTTAGTATGCCTCACATACCAAAGACATCGTTTACACAGACATTATCTTTTATCTTATCTCAAATTAACTACCTAATAGCCACTCAAAGAAACTAATTATTTGAGCTACTAATTATTAAAATACCACAATTCATTGTGGATTATACTAATGGACGGGTTCTACAACACAAAAAAATATATCGTTGCACACAAAGGTAAAATAAGTTAAAAAATTGTATGTTAAGTTCTATATTATACATTATACATTATAAGTTATACGTTACACGTTAAAAGATATATACGCTATACGCAAATAAAAAAAATTACCACATTTATTTATTTATTTTTAACCAAATTAAGCTTTAACTTTTATTATTTTAGACAAAATTTTTCAAGCTAAGATAAGAAAAAAAACTTTAGAGACAAGATGAGAGATGGAAAGCATTTTTAAACATTTCTTTCACACACTTTAAATAAATATATTTCTTCAGCTATATAATTGAATGAATGTACTCCTGTAAAATACTCTGATCAGATATTTTTCACGTTACATGTACAAAATCCTATAGCCAATAATAATTTATTTGGGCTAGCACTAATTGTAATTTTCTTTATATATTAATTCCAGCTCTAAATATATAATCATTCTGCAAAAAAATCTTAATAACTATAGATTGTTGAGCAATAAACACTTTTGTGTATGCCGCAGAAGACAAGGCAGGCACCAATGCAAGTTATCTTGGGTCGAAGAAGAGCAATTCAGAAAGATCTGGAAACACTGCCTTAGTTATTTTATTTTATTTTATTTTGTAGCGAAAGGATTTTGAGATATTACTGACCAACACCCTTAAATTGGTATATATATATATACAGTATGCCCCCCAAAGTCGCTTGGCACCCTCTTAACTTCGAAACGGCTGCTGCAATATTCATAAAAGTACTGTCTAGGTATAGTAAAGTAGTCATGCGCTACTCAATGAAACCACCTACGGCGCCACCTGGTGGAATACAGCGCAGTTAGCATTCCTATCTCGAAAACGGAAAGAGGTAGATAAAAAAAGCTATTTACAAAGTTATAGAGCATCATCGATTTAGTATGAAAGGATACCTTGTGGGCCTTAATGCGAAGAATAGAACGGTTAAAACGCGGATTTGTTTTTTCGTGGTTTCTTACACTGTGACGTGACAAAACGATCTTACAAAGAAAAAAAACCCAGCTAGTTATAATAATATACCTTTATTTTAGATGTTTACATTTCTCACCGTCAGCTGCAATGCATATTTGGATACTTGTTTGAATTTCACGTTGCACACGTTGGAGCATAGAGGGTGACACGTTGACACAAGCACCCGTAATGCGTCGTTATGGTCCTGCCATGTTTGTGGAGAGGTCGCATACACCTGCTGTTTCATAACTGATTGTTTCTTTCTTTCTAAGATCGTTTTTTCACGTCACATTGTAGGAAATCACGAAAAAACAAATGCGCGTGTTAACCGTTCTATTCTTCGCATAACTGACCACAAGGTGATTTTTGTACTAAATCGATGATGCTCTACAACTTTGTAAATCACTTTTTTACTCTATCTTTTTCCATTTTCAAGAAAAGAATGTTAACCCCGCAGTTTTTCAAAAGGTGCCGTAGGCGGTTTCATTCAGTAGCGCATGGTTACTTTACTATACTTAGACACCACTTTTATGAATATCGCAGAAGCCGTTCCGAAGTTAAGCCAAGGGACTTTAGTGGGCATATTGTATATATATATATACTGTAAAGTTCTTAGTGATAAGAGCAAATTATCCAGGAAATCAGTATTCCGCTAAAATCAGTATTTTGGAATTTAATAATAAATCGCAGAAATTAATTATATTAATTATAATATTTCAATTGCACGTTCGTAGTTTAAGTCTTGTTCAAATACCAAATAAATGTTAAAGAGGATTTAACACCACTATGGCAAGTTCATAAAATTATACAAAATAGTTTTTCCTTTTTTCTGTTAATTTTCTTATTCTTATTTCGTTATATATTTTTTTTGAAAAATAATTCTACAATACATAACTAGTAATTTCTTCGTAGCTAATACGCTTCTGACTCAACATATACAATATATTTATTTTCCAATACTCCAACTAGGCCTAACAGCGCCTTTACTGGCTATTACTCATTTCGATGCTTACTTCACAATAAAAATTTAGAAGACTGGCTCCTTTTCAATTTTAAAGTTATTTTGATCTCGTGATCTAACCTTTTTATAACTCGTGCATTTAAATCATGGATAATAATAGTACTAGAGCGTCAGTTAATTTGATGATCATGCACGTCATAAAGGAAATGAAGTGTTTAAACTGAAATCCTACACATATATATATATATATATATATACTGTAATATTCTTAGTGGTAAGAGCAAATTATCCAGGAAATCAGTATCCCGCTAAAATCCGTATTTCGGAATTTAATAATAAATGGCAGAAATTAACTTTATTAATTATAATATTTCAAATACACGTTGGTTGTTTAAGTTTTGTTCAAATACCAAATTAGGATTTGACACCACTATGGCAAGTTCATAAAATTATACAAAATAGTTTTACCTTTTTTCTGTTAATTTTATTATTCTTATTTCGTTATATTTTTTTCTTAAAAAGGAATCCTTAGTAAGTTTTATCTTTGTAAAAATGAGTTTGGATTAAGTAGAGTTTGAGCTGAACTTGACTTTTGAGAAGTCTAATTATTTCATTTCTTTAGTAAGTTTCCCCAACGCTGAATCCCATATTGCGAATTTTTTCCTATTTTGCTACATAAAACTTTAAATAAAAAAGGTCATTCTGCTTTTTCAAAAGATATTTCTGGCACATGCTTTATTTTTCTTAGAAATAAAATTATGCAATGGATTTTTCTCAGAAAGAAATTTAAGCAAGAAATTTGAATTATGATGGAAATGGAAATACTATTTTTAAATATTTTGTATATATACAGAGAGATTTAAAATATTGATCGGATTAAAGAAAAACATTAAAGGTGTTTGCAAAGGTCAGTTTGATAATTGATGAAACGTAAGAAGCACTAGCAGTGAAAATATTGGCTTGTAAGAAATAGTATTAAAATTCTGTCAAATTGCAAATTTAACTATGTATAGTCAAATATTTAGAGTGAATGGTGAGTTGTAGAGAGGGGTTGTATGACTAACAGCAACAATTTTTCAGAAATCGCTGATCTTCTAATAAAATAATCTACGCGCAATCCCTGATTAATGCAAAACTCAATTTTTTGATGCTTTCAAATTATTTTGTGCAGCATTGACGATGAATATGTAGATGTGCTTGTCATACTAATTGATAGGGAAAACATACCAGTATATCCCAAAAATGAATACATGTTCCAATGGCTTTTACATCGTAAATAAATATTTCAAAAACATAAGAAAAATCGTTAGAAAAAAATCAGGCAATGTAAAAAAACAGAAAAAAATTGATATTACTGTATAATACACGCAGCTGAGGTGCCAGTTTATAACCGTAAAATTAAGAATAATGTACCGTAAAATAAGGCAAAACGGAGAACACACACGAGCGCAATATTTTTTATTCCCAAGATAGAGTTAAGAAGGGGTATAATAAAATAAATTGTGATTTGTAATGTATATGAGGTTTATGGAAAGGAAATTCTATAGCTCAATTCCACACTTAAATATACACTTTGTCTTAGAAATATAGGTATGGAATGCAAAGGGAGAAATGAAATCGCAATCCTTTAATATCCAATAAAAAAGATAGAGTGCCTCTTACTGCAATCCATAGACGAATTTTTTCATAACTTTAAAAATAATTAAAGTATTTTTACGACTTTTCCAACAGATTTAAATTCATTTGTGCAAAATGTAATGGTATCATAAGAAGACGTAAAAATGGCTACTATACGCATGCAAATAGAGAAAACACTAGACAAACTAGATGAGCTTCCAGAATGTAGGCATACGTTATTCGGGGTCACTGATAGAATTACATTTTTCGTACAGACTTTTTGTTTTTCTCCAGACAAGGTATTTTTATTCTGTTGAAAACTTCGTTCAAATACCTTCATTATTGTTAAATTTATAAACAAGTGTCCAAGTTCGCATTGGAGTATGGCGGGATGCATTTTTATCTAAAAAATGGGTTGTTTCCGTAGTTTACCATTCAAAAAGTGTTTGTTAAAGTGTACTCTACGTCCCGTTAAAGTTTGTACCTATATTTTTCATGGAACTATAAATAGACAGGAACTAACATTTCCCCCGATGTCTGCCTGGTCGATTGAAGTAACTGAGCTGGATGTCACAAGATGGCTGCCGTTGTTTCTTTACATCCAAATCCAGCTCGTTTGAAATATTCCAATGTCATATTAAAAAGTTTTTAAGGTTTTAATTTCTTTTAGTTGATATTTCTATAAGTTTTATCTGAGTTGCATTTTTTTTTATTTGGTATATATCTTGAAAAATATCTTGAAAATTTATTTTTGCATGGAAATACTGCATATACAAATAATATTATTATCACATGTATTTCGTTTTTCAAATCTAAGTAAACTTTAAAACTGGATTCACATTTATCCGAAAATATTTTAAATTCCAATAACAGTATTATCTATGTTTAAAACAAAAGTATTGTTTTAGAAGTTTCATACAAGTAATGAGTGCTGTTGATCTATTACTTTTATATAGATTCTGTTCTCAAATAAGTGAAATTTCAAGTTATATATTTTTTTTTATTACGTCGTAATTAAT
This sequence comes from Maratus michaelseni, assembly GCA_963931845.1. Classification (NCBI taxonomy): domain Eukaryota; kingdom Metazoa; phylum Arthropoda; class Arachnida; order Araneae; family Salticidae; genus Maratus; species Maratus michaelseni. The sequence continues at coordinate 93,515,761 of OZ007594.1, read as the reverse complement.
TTGAAAGAACATGCCTCTAGACCTAAAATCCGATCCCTTTGAGAAAAATCTGTCTATAAAATAGTTTAGAAAGTTTCACTTCGTAAAATTAATTGAAACCCAATTTATGCGACAGACCTTATCAAACTTTGCTGTAATGGACATTCTATACTGTATTGAATAACACGTGTTATAAAATATTTTTAAAACTTTTATTATAACAACAAATAGTTTAGGCTCTTCTGTGGGAAAATATTTATTAAATATGTTCATTCTTTTGTTATAGAAAGGAGGAAGTATAATATGTATATATGTGTATATTATATTAGAAAATACTGAATTAAAAACATAACTATAATGTACTTTTAAAACGTATCTATGAGCAAACATCAAAGCTGATATGGTATTTATCAAATGTAAATAATTTTAAAAGATTATACACAAAGTGCTATGCATTAGTACGAAATATTATTATATATTTTTTAAAACAACTGGTCCTAAACGATTTGCACTCCTTTGTAGAGTGTGAATCAATGAAGCACATATTTAAGCAAATCTTTTAAAATTCCGTTAGAAAAAGTCCTTCCGGCCTGTACCGGGAGGAAAAGGTAGCTTTCCTATTTGTTCGTTTTAAAAACTTAGCTAATGTTACTTGAAACGGAAAGCTAAAATTCAAAGAATCTGATTACAGAAGATTCGTTAATACTGAATGTGAATAAGAAATTTGCCAAGTTTGTCAGCTATAGCCGAGCTGGCTTCATTTATGAAGACTTATTTTGGTCGCCAAATTTGGCGATATCTCGGCAAGTGTCGACAAGTTTGGCGAGAATTTGGCGCTAACGGATATGAATATCTAGTCTTATGCATATGATTGAGAAAATTATTAAAACAATGAAAGATAATAATTTGCCAGAAATCGCGTTCACTAAAACTCATGAATTAATCGTTGAATTTTTGTACCGCGCTATCCACCCTAGAATTTCAAACTGCTCATTCTCAGCCATTTTTGAAGATAAAGGTAAAACAAAAACTGCTCCGGAATCCTTGTATCAAAGCCTAACACTTAAACAAAAAATAAATTTGAATTTTTAATTTTTTTTCTGTATTTATTTTAGTTTTAAATCTTTCAGTGGCCACCATTTTGGAACAAGATGGCGAACCAAGCTGGCCAACGAACTCGGTCGAGACATTGGTGAGCTTAATACACACAATTAGTTTCATCCGAATTGATTTATAAATGTATGTTATCGTATGACATAGATCAGATATATATATATATATATAGAGAGAGAGAGAGAGAGAGAGAGAGATGATTTAAATTTTTTAGACAAGCAAAATTATTTTGTAAATATACAAGTTGGATGAATTTGAGAGAAAATGGCACTGTTGAAAGTTTGCATTTACATTATTAATGCGTCAATTAATTAAAAAAATAACATAGTTCTTTAATGCGACAGTCTTTTAAGGCATGTTAATTAATACCAGAGGACACACGCAAGGTTTTCACGGTGAAATATTTGAAATTTTTTGCTGATACATTTTCATTAATATTTAATTAACAGCGATTTTTTTAATCAAGCAACGTGTTTTAATAAAATATGAGTACACTATGCAAAAAAAAAATGTTGAAAAACTAGCATGATACTCCATTTAGCGTTGTGCTTTTTGTATGTTCTTAGAAAAGTTCGATGTTTACATTGGAAATAAAATATATATCAGTGGGCCCTTGCGAGAGTTTCGCACTTCAGTCTAATTTTTTTAGCAATATCTAATATAGTTTAGGTGCAGGTTTAAATTTCTAAAGAAACATTAAGAATAAAAATATCTGAAAACATCATTACTTTATCCAGAATATCATCTGATTTATTCCAGCAAAGTTAGAGTAAAAATTATCTAAATTAGCCAGAAACCGTTTCAAAAATCTTTCGAATGATACCTCATTCATCGTTCTGCGATTTGGAAAAGTATAGAAAAGGAAATGACTTTTAACTAAAGTTCAATTTCTAGCAAAGTTCTTTAAATGAAAGTCCAGCATGCAGTGTCAGATGTGGCCAACAAATCTTATTCAATGCTACATCATTCATCGTTGTACGCTACATATTAGTTAAATTTATGCAATGTCGGATGTGGATAAAATATCATAGCCAATAATACCTGATTCATCGTTTAAACTACATATAAATTGAGAAAAATGTATATTGAGAACAGAAATAACATACATGATTGTAGTTTTTGTAAGAAACATAAAATTGAATTTCCCACATAACTATTTTTCTATCTCTAAATTTTTCTCGTGGCAGAGAAACTGTCTTACTTGCCGCACTGGAGAAACTTGCCATAGGGTTCTACACTTTTACTCCTCTTGTCTAAGGTTTAATTGGAATGCCAGCAATGGCAACGCAAGTTTTACGTTGTTTTATATCGAAGTGTTTAAGTTTATTATATTTTCGTTTAGAGGATGGCTCATTAAGAGTTCTGCATCAAATTAGTTCGGTTCATTTTGGCTGATGGTCGGATTCGGGTCGCTTTGAGTGTAATTTTTTTCGGTGTCTAAAATACAAGTTATTTCAAAACAAAACCTGAAAATTTTCAAATGACATAGCTATATATTTTAATATGAACGAATATATAGTCAAACCAAAAATTATTCCTTCCTGTGAACCAAATTATGACTTCCAGTTATTAGGATTTATATCCGAGAAAAACAGATATTATGACCTTAATGTAATACGTGTTGTTGTTTTAATACTTAAGTATGAAATATAATTACTTTAAGATTTATGTTTAATTGGAATCCTCAAGTCTATATTTGGACATTTTCACCATTCTTAAAGATGATTTATTTCTCTATTCTCATATTCCGAGAGAAAAAAAACTATATTATGACCTTAATGAAACGTGTTTTGTTGTATTAAAATTGTACTTTTGTATGAAAATATAATAAGTATAATTACTTTAAAATAGATAATTAAACATATGTTAAAATTTATGTTTAACTATCAAAATCCACGGCTTTGCTTGCATAATTGTTGAAATATACCAAGTGGTATTCGTGAGTCAGTTTTTATTAGAAAAAATTATACTGCTACGGATAATTCTAAAATTACTAATTAAGCTATATTTTGAGTAAACATACTTCTTAAAGAGCAGTAGGCGAACATGGGACTTAAATGAATGAGAAGAGCTGAAATTAATTCCAAATAAGTGGTAATTTAGGTTTTGAATTTTTTCCGCTCATTTTATTTTTCATTTGAAATTTAGAAGTTTTTAGAAACAGTACTACGCGAATATTTACATTTTAAAAGTCAGCCCCGTGCCAAATTCCTAAATTCCACTTAATTAAAATGATATAACAACTATATCAGAGAAATCATAATTTTAGATTTTTTTTTGTTCTTGCACACATTAAAATTTCTACTTTTTTTTTAAAACTGTTCTGTGGATGAATTTATGTCTCTTGCGTAACAGCCATGTAAAATTTCAAGTTTCTATTTCTAACAATTTCAGATAAATCATAGTTTAAAAGAGTTTTAGAATATTACCCGCTAACTTCACATTTTTAAACTTCGAATGTTTTTTGAAACCGTTCTTAACGAGCACTGAAATCTTAAAAATGGCCAGCATGACAAATTTCAAGTTTCTAGAGCAGCAGCATCACCAAAAGCAAAATTATAGAAGTCCTCTTGCTTCTGCACCTTTTTAAATTTTGAATTTTGTAAAAATTGTTTTGTGCGAACATTTACGTCTACCAAATAACAGAAATGTGAAATTTTAAGTTTCGATCCCTGACAATTCTGAATAAACCTTAAATTAGAACGTTCTCCGCTCATTTTACACCTTTAAATTTCGAATTTTTAATAAACTGCTTATACCGAGCGTCTGCATATTAAAATTTACCACTATACTACATTTCAAATTTCTGCCTCGAAATATTTCAATTAAATAATAATTTAGAACGTTTCTAAAAACGTTTTTCGCTCATGTCACCCTTGTAAATTTCGAATTTTTTAGCAATCGTTAGCGAGCATTTGCCATGTCAAATGCCAAGCGCCTATACCAACTGTACTACATAAATCATAATTTTAGAACTTTTTTTGCTCCTCCACCCGTTTAAATTTCTCATTTTTAGAAAACATTTCTGGGCGAGTATTTACGTCTTTAGAGTAACAGCTATTTCAAATTTCTAGTCTTAACAGTTCCAAATAAATCATAATTTAGAAGGTCTTTAGAATGCTTTTCGTGCTTTCACAATTTTAAATTTCAATATTTTTAAAACTGTTCTGAGCAACCATTTTTGTCTTAAAATTAACACACATGTCAGATTTCAAGTTCCTATTCCTAACAATTCTAATAATATTATAATTTAGAGCGTTTTTAGGAAGTTTTCCGCTCATTTCACCCTTTCAAATTGCGAAGTTCTGCACAAACCATTGTTAGGGAGCAGTTGTAACTTAAAAGTAACCGTCATGCCAAATTTAAAGTTTCTAGTTCTTTCAGTATCACAAAAATAATAATTTATAACGTTTGTTTTCTCCTCTACTCTTTTAAATTTTGATTTGAAAAAGAAAACTGTTCTGTATGTGCATTTACTTATTACAAAATAGCAGCCATGTCAAATTTCAGGACCTTTCCAATAATCCTTAACAATTCCATAAAAATCGTAATTTAGAATATTTTCAGAATACGTTTTCCTCACATCACCTTTTTAAATTTCGAATTATTTAGAAACTGTTTTTAGAGAGCATTTACATCTTATAAGTAATTACCTTACCAAATTTTAAGTTTCTATCGCCTTCAGTATCGCAAAAACCACCTAATTTTAGAAGGTTTTTTTCTCCTGCAACCTTCCTGGGGTAGTGGCACCGACATAAAATATATCCTATGTTTGAGCAGGGATTGTCATTATCAATTTGTCACCATCACGTTGAAATCGGTTCAGTAGTTCCAGAGATTCCTTAGAAAGTGCAATTTATAATGTTTATAGAACGCTCACTTCACCCTTTTAAATTTCGAATATTTTAGAAAATGTTTTTAAAGATTGTCAGCGTCAATTTGCCACCATCAATTTTGAAATCGGTTCGGTAGTTTACCTCCCTACAAAACCAAGAAACAAACGTTACTTCTTTATAATATGGAATAGAAATAGATAGGAATTCTCAATTCTATATTTGTTGAATTTCACCAATTTTAAAGAGGGCCATTTCTCTTTTATCATATTGTGAAAAAAACCAAAGAATGCACTATATTGTGCAAATTATAACTGGGCACTTAAGAAAGACAGATGTAACTTTGATTTTTGTTAAAATATGTGTTATGTAAGATAAGTGGTCCGAATTTCTTACTCTTGGGAACATGATCTTTCACGCTCTTTTTTGTCAAGTGTTTACGGGAGATGAAAAAGCGCAAAATAATGTCTATGGTAACTCGATTAACTTTGTTAGACATTTTCGACTGATACGTCGAAACGTATGTAATCACTATAGGGTACGTTTTTTAATGATTTGTAGCAAAATTGATTTTATTTTCGACGTATAATAAGCCGTACATTTTTGTTAAACAAAAGCTCTTTTACGAAAATTTTTATTTCACAACATACAATCATTTTGTGATTGCCTCAGTTGTCCGGAATACGTTGAGCACACATTATTTCACGAACTATATATATATATGGAGTTTCACTGTATATCTAGGAATATTTCTTCATAAAATATAAAATTAAAATTAGAGACTTAATCGTAGATTTTTTTTCCATAGCTGCATTAAAATATCTCATATTAATTTCTTTTATTTCGCGTTTCAGATTTAAGTAGTTAAGGCTAAAATATGACGGATTTGAATGCATTGTTTAGTTGGATAAAGATCCAGGACTCCAAGTGTTATCGAGGAATAACTGTCATTTTAATTTTTGAGCCGTCAACAACGACAGCTACAGTTCTTGATTTCTGAAAAAATGGAGTCTTAGATGCGTTTTAATTTTATATGAAAATTTATTAATTAAATATTTCTAAATAGATATTCCGGTATAGAAATAATTTTAGTTATATATCTAATTATTCAAGAAACAAAATAAAAGATTAAACGTTAGTCTTTTTTTTTCACAGATATAAAATTTTAATGGAATAATGTCGAAAACATATTATGAAATAGCAACATTATATTGGACAGAAAAGGAAAATTAGTTTTGCTAGCACATTATGGATTAGACGTTTCTAAGTTAAATAAAAATACTATCTGTACTTAATCCTTAAATTGGAAGGCAGTATTCATCTACCATAATTTCGCGCGTATGTGCCGCGGCTTAGTTAAGCCTTTTTGAAATCGGAAATTTTATTGAAAATAAGAAGTCACATAAGTGCTACGCAGAAGTAAGTCATATTTTATTTAAAATAAATTTTGATAGGAAATTGAATTGTCTGACGTGCGGAGTATACGTGCGAAGTTACAGTACATAAGGGCAAGTAAATTTTAATAACATTTTATTTTATTTTATATTTAATATGCCAAATTCAACAAGTACTAAATGATGTGATGTATCTTATAGTTTATCAAATATTTATTATGTTAAAACATAGTTTAGATCAAAATTGTAAATTTTTTTCCATAGTTGCATTTTAAAATATCGCATATTACTTTCTTTAATTTCCCATTTCAGATTTAAGCAGTTCGGGTTAAAATGTGATGGATTTGAATGCATTGTTCAGTTGAATAAAGATGCAGGACTCCAAATGTTATCGAGGAATAATAACTATCATTTTAATATCTTGAGCTGTCAACAACGACAGCTAAAGTTCTCGAATTTAGAAGAATATGACTCTTTGGATGCGACTTAAATATATATGAAAAATATTTAATTAAATATTTCTGAATAGATATTCCGGTGTTGAAAAAATTTTAGTTATACATCTGATTATTCAAGAAACAAAATAAACCATTAAACGTTAGTCTTTTTTTTTTCACAGATATAAAAAATTAATCGAATAATGTCGAAAACATATAATGAAACAGCAATATAATGTTGCTGTTCATATTGTTGTTTTAATGTTACATATTGGACAGAAAAGGAAAACTAGTTTTGCTAGCATATTAGAGTTTAGACGCTTCTAACTTAAATAAAAATACTATCTGTACTTAATCCTTAAATTAGAAGGCAGTATTCATCTATATAAATGCAAGTAAATTTTAATAATATTTTATTTTATTTTATTTTATATTTAATTTGCCAATTTCAACAAGTACTAAATGATGTAATGTATCTTAAAGTTTACCAAATATTTATTATGTTAAAACATAGTTTAGATCACAAGGTAAATACAGTTGTAAAACCGTAACGCATTACCTATGGTATAGAAATTCATGCACTCAGTGTGATACATTTTGTAAAATGAAGAGCATTCTTGTGAATTTAAAAGAATAATAACGAAATTAGAACATAGTCAAATGCATATATGTAGGAATAAAGAGAACTAACAGCAACAAAGGTATGAACTTCTTGGAATTATAATATCCCTCCGCTGCGAAAAATGCAAGCACGAACACGACTTCACGATATACAAGAATAAAAAATGCACAAACATGAAAGTGTGAACGGGTGTCACAAAGAATTTAGTAAACGTTGTTGGATGTTATAGGATGCAAGGCTCAGAGAAGGTTGCAAAAGTATGTATTTAGTGAAAGACTGAAAGTTCCTGCAACCTTCCTGGGGTAGTGGCACCGACATAAAATATATCCTATGTTTGAGCAGGGATTGTCATTATCAATTTGTCACCATCACGTTGAAATCGGTTCAGTAGTTCCAGAGATTCCTTAGAAAGTGCAATTTATAATGTTTATAGAACGCTCACTTCACCCTTTTAAATTTCGAATATTTTAGAAAATGTTTTTAAAGATTGTCAGCGTCAATTTGCCACCATCAATTTTGAAATCGGTTCGGTAGTTTACCTCCCTACAAAACCAACAAACAAACGTTACTTCTTTATAATATGGAATAGAAATAGATAGGAATTCTCAATTCTATATTTGTTGAATTTCACCAATTTTAAAGAGGGCCATTTCTCTTTTATCATATTGTGAAAAAAACCAAAGAATGCACTATATTGTGCAAATTATAACTGGGCACTTAAGAAAGACAGATGTAACTTTGATTTTTGTTAAAATATGTGTTATGTAAGATAAGTGGTCCGAATTTCTTACTCTTGGGAACATGATCTTTCACGCTCTTTTTTGTCAAGTGTTTACGGGAGATGAAAAAGCGCAAAATAATGTCTATGGTAACTCGATTAACTTTGTTAGACATTTTCGACTGATACGTCGAAACGTATGTAATCACTATAGGGTACGTTTTTTAATGATTTGTAGCAAAATTGATTTTATTTTCGACGTATAATAAGCCGTACATTTTTGTTAAACAAAAGCTCTTTTACGAAAATTTTTATTTCACAACATACAATCATTTTGTGATTGCCTCAGTTGTTCGGAATACGTTGAGCACACATTATTTCACGAACTATATATATATATGGAGTTTCACTGTATATCTAGGAATATTTCTTCATAAAATATAAAATTAAAATTAGAGACTTAATCGTAGATTTTTTTTCCATAGCTGCATTAAAATATCTCATATTAATTTCTTTTATTTCGCATTTCAGATTTAAGTAGTTAAGGCTAAAATATGACGGATTTGAATGCATTGTTTAGTTGGATAAAGATCCAGGACTCCAAGTGTTATCGAGGAATAACTGTCATTTTAATTTTTGAGCCGTCAACAACGACAGCTACAGTTCTTGATTTCTGAAAAAATGGAGTCTTAGATGCGTTTTAATTTTATATGAAAATTTATTAATTAAATATTTCTAAATAGATATTCCGGTATAGAAATAATTTTAGTTATATATCTAATTATTCAAGAAACAAAATAAAAGATTAAACGTTAGTCTTTTTTTTTCACAGATATAAAATTTTAATGGAATAATGTCGAAAACATATTATGAAATAGCAACATTATATTGGACAGAAAAGGAAAATTAGTTTTGCTAGCACATTATGGATTAGACGTTTCTAAGTTAAATAAAAATACTATCTGTACTTAATCCTTAAATTGGAAGGCAGTATTCATCTACCATAATTTCGCGCGTATGTGCCGCGGCTTAGTTAAGCCTTTTTGAAATCGGAAATTTTATTGAAAATAAGAAGTCACATAAGTGCTACGCAGAAGTAAGTCATATTTTATTTAAAATAAATTTTGATAGGAAATTGAATTGTCTGACGTGCGGAGTATACGTGCGAAGTTACAGTACATAAGGGCAAGTAAATTTTAATAACATTTTATTTTATTTTATATTTAATATGCCAAATTCAACAAGTACTAAATGATGTGATGTATCTTATAGTTTATCAAATATTTATTATGTTAAAACATAGTTTAGATCAAAATTGTAAATTTTTTTCCATAGTTGCATTTTAAAATATCGCATATTACTTTCTTTAATTTCCCATTTCAGATTTAAGCAGTTCTGGTTAAAATGTGATGGATTTGAATGCATTGTTCAGTTGAATAAAGATGCAGGACTCCAAATGTTATCGAGGAATAATAACTATCATTTTAATATCTTGAGCTGTCAACAACGACAGCTAAAGTTCTCGAATTTAGAAGAATATGACTCTTTGGATGTGACTTAAATATATATGAAAAATATTTAATTAAATATTTCTGAATAGATATTCCGGTGTTGAAAAAATTTTAGTTATACATCTGATTATTCAAGAAACAAAATAAACCATTAAACGTTAGTCTTTTTTTTTCACAGATATAAAAAAATAATCGAATAATGTCGAAAACATATAATGAAACAGCAACATAATGTTGCTGTTCATATTGTTGTTTTAATGTTACATATTGGACAGAAAAGGAAAACTAGTTTTGCTAGCATATTAGAGTTTAGACGCTTCTAACTTAAATAAAAATACTATCTGTACTTAATCCTTAAATTAGAAGGCAGTATTCATCTATATAAATGCAAGTAAATTTTAATAATATTTTATTTTATTTTATTTTATATTTAATTTGCCAATTTCAACAAGTACTAAATGATGTAATGTATCTTAAAGTTTACCAAATATTTATTATGTTAAAACATAGTTTAGATCACAAGGTAAATACAGTTGTAAAACCGTAACGCATTACCTATGGTATAGAAATTCATGCACTCAGTGTGATACATTTTGTAAAATGAAGAGCATTCTTGTGAATTTAAAAGAATAATAACGAAATTAGAACATAGTCAAATGCATATATGTAGGAATAAAGAGAACTAACAGCAACAAAGGTATGAACTTCTTGGAATTATAATATCCCTCCGCTGCGAAAAATGCAAGCACGAACACGACTTCACGATATACAAGAATAAAAAATGCACAAACATGAAAGTGTGAACGGGTGTCACAAAGAATTTAGTAAACGTTGTTGGATGTTATAGGATGCAAGGCTCAGAGAAGGTTGCAAAAGTATGTATTTAGTGAAAGACTGAAAGTTCCTGCAACCTTCCTGGGGTAGTGGCACCGACATAAAATATATCCTATGTTTGAGCAGGGATTGTCATTATCAATTTGTCACCATCACGTTGAAATCGGTTCAGTAGTTCCAGAGATTCCTTAGAAAGTGCAATTTATAATGTTTATAGAACGCTCACTTCACCCTTTTAAATTTCGAATATTTTAGAAAATGTTTTTAAAGATTGTCAGCGTCAATTTGCCACCATCAATTTTGAAATCGGTTCGGTAGTTTACCTCCCTACAAAACCAACAAACAAACGTTACTTCTTTATAATATGGAATAGAAATAGATAGGAATTCTCAATTCTATATTTGTTGAATTTCACCAATTTTAAAGAGGGCCATTTCTCTTTTATCATATTGTGAAAAAAACCAAAGAATGCACTATATTGTGCAAATTATAACTGGGCACTTAAGAAAGACAGATGTAACTTTGATTTTTGTTAAAATATGTGTTATGTAAGATAAGTGGTCCGAATTTCTTACTCTTGGGAACATGATCTTTCACGCTCTTTTTTGTCAAGTGTTTACGGGAGATGAAAAAGCGCAAAATAATGTCTATGGTAACTCGATTAACTTTGTTAGACATTTTCGACTGATACGTCGAAACGTATGTAATCACTATAGGGTACGTTTTTTAATGATTTGTAGCAAAATTGATTTTATTTTCGACGTATAATAAGCCGTACATTTTTGTTAAACAAAAGCTCTTTTACGAAAATTTTTATTTCACAACATACAATCATTTTGTGATTGCCTCAGTTGTTCGGAATACGTTGAGCACACATTATTTCACGAACTATATATATATATGGAGTTTCACTGTATATCTAGGAATATTTCTTCATAAAATATAAAATTAAAATTAGAGACTTAATCGTAGATTTTTTTTCCATAGCTGCATTAAAATATCTCATATTAATTTCTTTTATTTCGCATTTCAGATTTAAGTAGTTAAGGCTAAAATATGACGGATTTGAATGCATTGTTTAGTTGGATAAAGATCCAGGACTCCAAGTGTTATCGAGGAATAACTGTCATTTTAATTTTTGAGCCGTCAACAACGACAGCTACAGTTCTTGATTTCTGAAAAAATGGAGTCTTAGATGCGTTTTAATTTTATATGAAAATTTATTAATTAAATATTTCTAAATAGATATTCCGGTATAGAAATAATTTTAGTTATATATCTAATTATTCAAGAAACAAAATAAAAGATTAAACGTTAGTCTTTTTTTTTCACAGATATAAAATTTTAATGGAATAATGTCGAAAACATATTATGAAATAGCAACATTATATTGGACAGAAAAGGAAAATTAGTTTTGCTAGCACATTATGGATTAGACGTTTCTAAGTTAAATAAAAATACTATCTGTACTTAATCCTTAAATTGGAAGGCAGTATTCATCTACCATAATTTCGCGCGTATGTGCCGCGGCTTAGTTAAGCCTTTTTGAAATCGGAAATTTTATTGAAAATAAGAAGTCACATAAGTGCTACGCAGAAGTAAGTCATATTTTATTTAAAATAAATTTTGATAGGAAATTGAATTGTCTGACGTGCGGAGTATACGTGCGAAGTTACAGTACATAAGGGCAAGTAAATTTTAATAACATTTTATTTTATTTTATATTTAATATGCCAAATTCAACAAGTACTAAATGATGTGATGTATCTTATAGTTTATCAAATATTTATTATGTTAAAACATAGTTTAGATCAAAATTGTAAATTTTTTTCCATAGTTGCATTTTAAAATATCGCATATTACTTTCTTTAATTTCCCATTTCAGATTTAAGCAGTTCGGGTTAAAATGTGATGGATTTGAATGCATTGTTCAGTTGAATAAAGATGCAGGACTCCAAATGTTATCGAGGAATAATAACTATCATTTTAATATCTTGAGCTGTCAACAACGACAGCTAAAGTTCTCGAATTTAGAAGAATATGACTCTTTGGATGTGACTTAAATATATATGAAAAATATTTAATTAAATATTTCTGAATAGATATTCCGGTGTTGAAAAAATTTTAGTTATACATCTGATTATTCAAGAAACAAAATAAACCATTAAACGTTAGTCTTTTTTTTTCACAGATATAAAAAATTAATCGAATAATGTCGAAAACATATAATGAAACAGCAACATAATGTTGCTGTTCATATTGTTGTTTTAATGTTACATATTGGACAGAAAAGGAAAACTAGTTTTGCTAGCATATTAGAGTTTAGACGCTTCTAACTTAAATAAAAATACTATCTGTACTTAATCCTTAAATTAGAAGGCAGTATTCATCTATATAAATGCAAGTAAATTTTAATAATATTTTATTTTATTTTATTTTATATTTAATTTGCCAATTTCAACAAGTACTAAATGATGTAATGTATCTTAAAGTTTACCAAATATTTATTATGTTAAAACATAGTTTAGATCACAAGGTAAATACAGTTGTAAAACCGTAACGCATTACCTATGGTATAGAAATTCATGCACTCAGTGTGATACATTTTGTAAAATGAAGAGCATTCTTGTGAATTTAAAAGAATAATAACGAAATTAGAACATAGTCAAATGCATATATGTAGGAATAAAGAGAACTAACAGCAACAAAGGTATGAACTTCTTGGAATTATAATATCCCTCCGCTGCGAAAAATGCAAGCACGAACACGACTTCACGATATACAAGAATAAAAAATGCACAAACATGAAAGTGTGAACGGGTGTCACAAAGAATTTAGTAAACGTTGTTGGATGTTATAGGATGCAAGGCTCAGAGAAGGTTGCAAAAGTATGTTTTTAGTGAAAGACTGAAAGTTGTTATTGTTCCATTATCCAGTTGTACAATTACTCTTTATTAAACATGCTTATATATATATATACCATTAACCAGGCCCCTACCTACCCGGCATGAGTGCGTAGCTTGACGAACTAGTACCTGGGAGCGGGGCGAAAATCGCCTGATCACAGAGTCAGCTGGATGGGGAGTCCTACCAAATGCCTTAAGCACTCACTAGCCCCGTCCAGAAAAGTTGGTCTTTTAATTTTTAACCAATTCCTGATGAGAGACGTGCACCGGAATTGGCACCCCCGGAGGTAACGCTTATTTTAAACTTGGAGGCTACTGGAGCCACGGACAGATTTTACGTCCACCAGCTATCATTAACGTTCACGTTCCCACAGCAGCCGTAGTCGAGATAGATTGTTACCTTCCCAAGCACCGACCACGGTCGAAGCTGCTTCACTTTCAATCGCCTGATCACAACATGGCTGTTTTCCACCTGACTATAGTTTTGTTGGCATCACTGCAGTGCTTGTTCTCTAGTGGTTTGCTACAGTTCTCTTTGTTTGCCTGTTCAAGATTTCTATATAACTTTGTTGAATTTCAGATTTAAAAGAAAGCAAAAATTAATCTCAATATATATATATATATATATATATATATATATGTGTGTGTGTGTGTGTGTGTATTTCTGTATATAAGCGGATGCATCAATGTTTGAAAATATAGGAAAACAACTTGAAAAGCAATCGGAAAAAAACGAAAATTAACTTCGGAAAGTATTTATATTTTTTAATTTACTAACTATTAATACATTTTTTTAAATACACCATTAGAAAGGAAAAGGTACCGCTAAGCATTTTTTGTTTTGTTTTGCTCTGGAACCAGATGCGGCAGTTTCAAATTGCAGAAGAAAAACAAAACTTAGGAACTGACGTGAATCAAGGTCGAGAATCATTTTTTTTTAAAATTGTAAATGCGTGTTAATACTTTTTAAATAGTCGTTGGGGGCCACCGTAATACTTACCCATCATGGATATGCATAATGTAAAATATTAAAATAAAAATGTGTAAACTACTTATAAAATGCATTGCAATTCAAATAAAATCGTGGCTTGATGACGTCATAAACTTTAAAGGCTCGATTACTGAATTGCTTGAAAGAGGTTTTTCCTTATAACTCCAAAAATAATACTCCTATTAACTAACGGTTTATTGCATCTGATTAAGCTTCAAATTTCCAATTAAAATATATCTTTAAAGTGAAATTTGGATAAAATACAGGGTCATGAAAAATCGAAGAGTGTGGAAAATAGGATTCCAAATATCTCGGCAACTAATTATCCGATCGACTTCATGCTTTATGTAAAATTTATGTTTTTTTATTGTCTTTTATATTCATTTCTTAAAATAAACAATTTCAAAAATTTTTATATACCTTTCATCAGAACGAATATTTCGTGAGTCCGAAAAAAATAGTTTCGTTTAATCGAGGTTATTGAAATGAAATAGGCTTCTTCCCATTATTACATACTACGTACATACCAAATTACAAGTCTCTATCTCAATTTTTTCGGGAGATAGAGCGTTTACAGACACACAGACACACAGACGGACGGCAAATTTTTTTTTCTAAAAATATGTTTTTCGGAATCTCCAGTGTCTGAAACGTGTAAATCCGTCAAATTTTTTTTTTCGATTTTCAAAACGATTACAAGACTTACCCTATACTACGTATGATGGGTAAGTAAAAGAAAGTTGCCGTTGAAACTGTTAAGTTAATGCAAACATTTTCTGGTTTTTCGGGAGACTAATTATCAACAAATGACAAATCTGAACATAAGGTGCATTTGGACCTGTGTTCATATATCTGCATCTAAATTTTCAGACATGTAAGTGTGGTAGATTTTCATAGTCATCGCCAAAAGTCGAACAGTAGGACAAACACATATACACACATCTTTCTTCAACTAATATATATACTAGTAATGAGTTTTTTGACTCACACTTAGTTAATATTAGAAAACATTTAACGCAAACTAGCAAGTGAATGGTGGCTACATTTTTTTTAAAATACAAATTAATAACATTAAGCAAAACAATCTTTATATTCTTCAAAAGAAAAAAAACATGAAAAAAAAAAACAGTAGAAAGAAAAAAAGAGAAGGAAAATACGTTCCAGTTACGAATTATCTTTTAAATAAAATATACTGAAATAAACTATTATGAAAAATTAAAAAGTTATGTTCATTTTGTATATTTTATTTTAAAGAATTCCATCTTGTAACTGTTAAGAACTCTAAATAAGAAGCGAAAAATATTTTTAAATAACAATTAATAATATTAAACAAAAAAAACTTTTTTAAATAAAAAACTTTATAAGTTGCTATTACGTACTGTCCGTCAAATAAAATATATTGAAAGCAATTGTTGGAAACAAGAACAACAACAACAAAATAATAATAAAAAAACATTGTTCGTTGTTTATTGCTTAATAGAATTTATTTACTCTTATAAAGATTGAGAACTGAATCATGCAAGCAATTTAGTAACTACATTTTAAAAATATTAATTAATAACAGCAACTGAAAATATCCTTATTTTATTCAAAAACTTTTTTATATACCAGTTAGTAAAGGATTTCTAATGAAAATATATTGACAGCAATTATTTCAAATAACCAAAAAAAAATCCACTTTATTATTTATTGCTTAGCATTTTTAATTTTCTTTAATAAAGGTTAAGAAGATTGTTTCATATGAAAAATAAAATGTTGGGAACAATATAAATATAAATGTTCCCTCCGATGAATTTTGATGTTATTGGTGTTTCTTACTATGTGTACAAAATAATAGAAATAACATTAACTAATGCCTCTATCACTTACATCTTAGTTGATATTGCCAAAGCCCATGTCTGTATCTTTCATTGTTTGTTAAACAAAGAGCCAAACCTGAGGTTTAATCTTATGTCCCAGACGATTTCTAGAACAATGCTTCAAAATGAATCTTTGCCGTAAAATGATTAGGTTTAAAAATGTTTATACTTACCTATCAGTACAGAAATATTTTTTTTCTTAAAACATGAGGATTTTTATACATAAAGAATATAAGCAGTTAAATGTCATACTGAAAGCTGTTTATTTAGATCGGCTATACAAACATTATTTACGCTCCTTCAGGATGCTTAATATTTTTTTTTCATATTTAGGTATTATTTTAAAAATATGTATATCTGGCCACATTGAACAATATACTTTCCCTTTCAAACCTATATAATGGCATTTATAAACACACACACACATACACTCACTATATACATATACATATATATATATACAGGGTGATTTTTTTTTTTAAGTTGTGAAAGTAAAACCTTATAACAAAAGAACCACTGATCCAAATGACTTGAAATTTTACCTGTATGTTCCCAAGGCAATGAAATTTTTTAGGCGTGGTTAAAAAAACTTAAAATCCCACCGACAAATGGCGCTGTATATGCAGTAAAGTCGGGAGACGGGCTTGCGCACATTCAATCTGTTCAAATTTCAAAATCATCTTCTGTCGTCCTCCTGTCGTCATTTTACCTTTTCTTAAATTCTTAAGTTTCCTAAATCTCCTAAGACCAGTTGCTGCGCTGTCATTATTCTGATAATACAGTTTCACTAACAACACACGGTCCGTCAATGGCACAGTCATTGGGAGGATATCCGTAGAATATTGAACACGAGGTGTGCGTGCTTCAAGTTTTTAGCGCCACTGTGCGTGTGTCGTGCGCAAACTCCTTTCCCGACTTTACTGACTATACAGCGCCATCTGTTGGTGCGAATTTAATTTATTTTTTTAACCAAGCCTAAAAAATTACCATTACTTTGGGAGCATACTGGTGAAATTTCAGGTCATTTGGATCAGTGGTTCTTTTATCATACGGTTTTACTTTCACAACTTTAAAAAAAATCCCCCTGTATACATCGAACGAAGAAGAATACAAAAAGTGGTAGACAGGAAATCAGAAATATAATCCTGCAAGACATATAATTACAATTACTTACTGAATTGTAAAGTTTTGAATTTCTCATGTCACAATGTTTCCACATAAACATATATAATTATTACATCAGACACGACAATAATAAATTTCATATATATATTTTTTAATGTTTTACAGATTAAATTTAGTGATAGTGTGAGGTTTAAAGAAAAACACTTTGCGTATCATAGTCCTGTGTATAAACAACATTCATTACTTATACTTACATATTACGCTTTTAATTCATAGGGTTAAACATCTTTATTTTTGATATCCCTTTATGTGAGAACACTTGAGACAAGTGTTGAATTCAGACATTTTTCTCCTTGAAAGAGTTTTGAAGCTCCAGGGATGGGGAAGGATGAATTTGAAATTTTTAGTCTGTTACCTACTCAAAATCTCAAATCTTTGGGGAACTATTTTATGGCCATTGTTGGATACTTCACCTCTCGTTACCTCCTGAGTACTTCAATGCTTGAAACTGAGAAATGGATTAAATACGTAATATTATGACAAATGTATACAAAATAAAATGTATCCCAATGGAATAACGATAAGAATTTTATATACAAAATGACCTTTCTTATTGTTAACCAACAGCAAACTCCTAAACCATTAGATTTAGAAGTATTGTTCCAATTGAAGATATGTTTCAAATGTTGTTCTTCATCAGCCGAAAATCCATTTACGTCAAAATAGTTATGTTTTAACAGTTTAAAAAAATTAAATGTTTTACAAATTAAATTTCGTGCTAGTGTGAGGTTGAAAGAAAAGAATTTTGCGTATCATAGTCCTGTGTATAAACAACATTCCTTACTTATACATACATATTACGCTTCTAATTAATAGGGATAAACATCTTTAGTTTGGGATCCCTTTATGTGAAAACACTTGGGACAAGTGTTGAATTCAGACACTTTTCTCCTTGAGGGAGTTTTGGAGCTCCAGGGGTGGGGGAGGATGAATTTGACTTTTTTAGACTGTTACCTACGCAAAATCTCAAATCTTTAGGGAACTATTTTATGGCCATTGTTGGATACTTCACCTCTCGTTACCTCCTGAGTACTTCAATGCTTGAAACTGCAAAATGGATTAAATACGTAATATTATGACAAATGTATACAAAATAAAATGTATCCCAATGGAATAACGATAAGAATTTTATATACAAAATGACCTTTCTTATTGTTAACCAACAGCAAACTCCTAAACCATTAGATTTAGAAGTATTGTTCCAATTGAAGATATGTTTCAAATGTTGTTCTTCATCAGACGAAAATCCATTTACGTCAAAATAGTTATGTTTTAAAAGTTTTAAAAAATATTTTTTTAAATATTTTACAAATTAAATTTAGTACTAGTGTGAGGTTGAAAGAAAAGAATTTTGCGTATCATAGTCCTGTGTATAAACAACATTCCTTACTTATACATACATATTACGCTTCTAATTAATAGGGATAGACATCTTTAGTTTGAGATCCCTTTATGTGAGAACACTTGAGACAAGTGTTGATTTCAGACATTTTTCTCCTGGAAAGAGTTTTGGAGCTCCAGGGATGGGGAAGGATGAATTTGTAATTTTTAGTATGTTACCTACTCAAAATCTCAAATCTTTGGGGGACTATTTTATGGCCATTGTTGGATACTTCACCTCTCGTTACCTCCTGAGTACTTCAATGCTTGAAACTGAGCAATGGATTAAATCTTCTATATTATGGCAAATGTCAGCAAAATAAAATGTATCTCAATGGAATAACGATAAGAATTTTATATACAGAGTGAACCTTCTTATTGTTAACCAACAACAAACTCCTAAACCGTTAGATTTAGAGGTATTGTTCCAATTGCAGATATATTTCAAATGTTGTTCTTCATCAGGTGAAAAGGCATTTACGTCAAAATAGTTATGTTTTAAAAGTTTCCAAAATTAATTTTTATATTGTTCCTGTGTCCAATAGTTTTATTTAAAAAAATTTTCCTCCTGTTCAAGCAAGTAAAAAAAGTAAAAATCCCTTTTTTAGACGATTTAAATCTAGCCGACATATGACTATTTTAACTTAATGTATTTTCGTATGATGGAGATAATGAAGAAGAAGATAAAGACAATGACGATCGTACGGTAAATATTTTTGAATTTGGAACTATACGTCTAAAACTAATTGTTTAGGAATTAGCTATTGGTTAACAATAAGAAAGAAAACCCTGTATAGTAGCTGTAATTTTAGAGCTAACACCAGGTATAACTAATTATAAAAGCTGTGGATGAGGTAAAAATAAATTCAAATATTGTTCTTCATCAGGTGAAAATCCATTTACGTCAAAATAGTTATATTTTTAAAGTTTCCAAAATTAATTTTTATAGTTTTCCTTTGTCCAATAGTTTTATTTAAAAACTTTTCCTCATGTTCAAGCAAGTAAAAAAAGTAAAAATCCTATTTTTAGACGATCTAAATCTAGCCGACATATGACTATTTTAACGTAATGCATTTTCGTATGATGGAGATAATGAAGAAGAAGAAGGGGGAGTGAATGACGATCGTACGGTAAATATTTTTGTATTTGGAACTATACGTCTAAAACTAATTGTTCAGGAATTAGCTATTGGGTAACAATAAGACAGAACACCCTATTTAAAAGCGATAATTTTAGCGCTACCACTAGGTATAACTAATTATAAAAGCAATTATAAGCAGTGTATGTGAAACTGTCAATAACATTAAATGCGTTATATAATAAAATTATAGAATTCATTTTTGGAATTTTTTGTAATATTTTTTTTTGTTCTGAATTGGAGAAATCTGAACACATTGCATTAAGAAATATTATATTTTCAGTTACATAAAATGGCAGACCTATGTAAATATATATTTAACACATTGTATTAATTATTAAACGGTTAATAATTGATCTGAGAATTGAATTTTTTCTACATATTACTTGTTTTCTATTGTATTAAGGCATAAATCTTGATTATATTAAGGTAATAAAAATAAATTAATTTTTTTAAGCATACATATAGTAAAACATAATGAATATTAATGACAAAGACATTATGCTTTCTGCTTTAATAAATAAGAAAACTGAGTACTGACATTAATATTTTTTTCTGGAATTACTTTATTTCTAAAAATTATAACATATGTATCGGACATTTATAATGAAACTAATTTTAAAATACAGCCTTTTCTTTAATCATAGTCAGTGAGAATTCCTTTTTTGAACGATACATTATTATGACACCTTTAATTCAAAACTTCCTCATTTTAATTAATTAACAAATAGGAAACAATACGAAAGATATAATACTATCATACCTTCTTTTTTGATGATCACATAGTATTGAGTACAGCAAAATAATATCAATAATATTATTAACATCATAAATATTAAAACCTCTAAAAACTATTTATTTTTTTTTTTTTGCTTAATGTGCCAATAGATTTATTTTATTAATTTATATATTAAATATAACAATATATTTGTTTGGTATTAAAGAAATTATCCACACTACTTTAAATGTTGTGAATTTGGTGTAAACAATATAAAAATAAATATGCTCCGACGAGTTGTAATAAGTCCCAGACATTTCTTTCTTTGCTTTGTTGATATTGAAAAGAAAATATCAATATCTGCCCACTGGGCATACAGTAGTTTAATTTTCCCATGACAATATTTTGTTTTTTTCTTTTGTTAGTTAAAGAAATATCCACAAAAACTTTTTTTCTGGTGTCCTTCCAGATTAATATAAGAGTGCTTGAAGACAAACTCTTTTATGAAGCTCACGATGTTTAAATAGTTGTTATAGTTATGCGATAAAACACAATTTATTTCTATTTGCTAAAATACAGATTATCTTTATCTGTAAGAATATTATAAAGATAACCTATAAAAAAGGACACGTTTGACGAAAAATTGCTAAGCGTATAAAAATAAATCTTATGTATATATGCACACAGAGAGTATCCTTAAGTCAGTTTCGCACCAAAAAACTGATGGACTGAGATATTTACCACACAAAATGTCTTGTTAAGGTATAGCAAAATTGGTATGCACTACACGGGGAAAGTACTGGTATGTACTACTAGTAGAACCTCCTAGTAATAAATTCCAATAATAAAGGTCGCATCTCGAAATCTGCAATCGATGCGTCCCACAGCTCAAACACAAAGTTATAATGCATCATCGATATAGCTTTACAGCACATATTATGCATACGAATACAATAAATAGATAGTATCTGTAGATGAAAATATCCGAAACAAACGAGAAATAGTTTGTTTCATAAAAATTAGTAATAACAGATAATAAACACATTTCACAATTTATAAATACTCGACTTTATATACAGTGTGATTCATAAATATCGAAACAATAGGCCATCTCCTTAAATATTGCCCCTAGGCACATACTTCCAATTGCAAATTTTCATTAAAAAAAGGTGCACAATTTGATGAGATAAGTTGCAACTCCATGGGGGGTCTATTTGAGAAAATACAATAATTAAGTTTTTATACGGCCCCCGTAGGATAAAATTTCCAATTAGGAAATTATTCCTTATCAAGTTCTGAATTAAACAAAAAAAGTTCCATCTTGATATCTGCAAAATTCACAGAGATATTAAAATCCAAAATTCGTGACTTACACCACTTAAACATACCTCTGAGACCCGCGATATCAGTTCATTTGCAATGCAAGTTAGGGATCGACCATAAATTTACACATTATTAAAAGTCGATCTAAGACCTTGCCTTAACTTTTAGATATAAAATAATAGCGTATAGATTTTCACGTTAAACTTGCTTGAGAAATATGCTAGAGGTCTGCATGAGGCCGAGATTGGCCACAGGGTCGTAATCGGCACGGCCCGCTGGCCGGCCCGTGTCTTTATTGTTCTTAGGACGTGTCTGGAGGGCAATAAGTTTTATAAAAATAGTAATAGCGATAATGAAACTTCTGTTAACGGAATCATTGGAAATATATTTTATAAATTACGCAGAAATATTTTCAAAAATCTTTTTTTTTTTTGTTATACAGCTTCAAAAGTTATGATGTTTTTAAACCTATTTTTCATTTATTCCAAACGACGTTGTTTTTTAAAATAAATCATTATTCGAATTTAACAGTCTAATAGAATAAATAATCATTAACGTTGCTATTCCGTATTTTTTAATAGATGCCAAGCTCCCACTAATCTTCCGTTATAAGTGTGTTTATTTGACCCAGGTTCGATATGTTCGAACAAGAAACTGTTCTAAGAAATACAATTGAATGAATTAATTATTCGACTTAAAACATTTAAATTAAATAAGTCAAAGATTCATTAAACAATTTTCTAGTTTTAAAGTGGTTAACTGGTTCAAATTAATCTACATATTACGGCGGATTAGTGGGAGAATTGGCAGCTATGTTTTTGTCATGCGAAAACATAGTAATCTAAAATATACTGCAAAATTTTCTTATAAATATGTATGTAGTATTCTTTAAAATAATCTTAATTGTATCTTAAAATAAATGGGAATTTTTTGTACAAATTTCGGCTTGTGCAGAAATTTAAAATATGCACAAACACCTGTCTAGATAATGAATTAAATTAAATTAAGTGCATCGCCCATGAAAATGGTTTTCTTTCGCATCATATCAATAAACCCGACCTGAAACTTAAAGTGCATAAAAGAAATTTATATCTCTAATAAACTTAAATTTTGCAAATTTCGCTGTATACCAGATTTGTATGAGAGACTAGGGTATGCGTTAAACAAATTTAATAACTGTACCCGAGATCCAAACTATCGTAATCAGAAAATGAATACAGGGAGGATTTACTTATTCACCTGGAAGCTTTTAAAAAGCATTTAAAAGTTCTATTAGGACCCAATCTTTGTTTAAAACTTTAAATGCATTTTTCGGCATCATAAGCTTTTTTCAGCATTTCTCATCTTTAAATTCATGTAAGTCAATAACCTCTATAAATGGTTCAAACTGGTAATATATCTTTTTCAAATATTTTACTTAAATTTTAATTCGGAAAATTTGCAAAAAAAATATTCACTTTTGAAAATATGATTTGTTTAAAATAAGTTGCATGTTTTTTTTTTTTTTTTTTTTTTTTTTTTTTTTTTTTTTTTTCAAAATGCTGAATGAAAATTAAAACTTATATATTTCTGTTTAATTAAAGGGAAAAAATTTAATTCGACAAATAATATTTCGAGTTATAACAAATTAAATTACTCTGCATTTTTTGAAAAAAAAAAAGATTTTTAATTTTGTAAGAAGTCTTATGTTGTGATTCTGTTTACAAATTATTTGGCTAATCATCACTAAAAATTCAAAATTCTAACTCTATAAATAAATAAATAAATAAATAAATAAAATGTTTCCCGGACACCTTACAGTAATATTGTTTCTTGAATTGCACGCATTTCAATTTGTGTCTGATCCCTTGAAACCTCACCAATTATTAAAATGGTCATATCTCCCTGAGTTTTGCAGATATCAAGATGGATTGTTTTTTGTTTAATTCAGGAATGGATAAGGAAAATTTTCCTAATTGGAAATTTTATCCTACGGGGGCCGTATAAAAATTTAATTTTTGTATTTTCTCAAATAGACCCCCCATGGAGTTGCAACTTATCTCATCAAATTTTGCACCTTTTTTATGAAAATTTGCGATTGGAAGTATGTGTCTAGGAGCAATATTTAAAGAGATAGCCTATTGTTTCGATATTTATGAATCACACTGTATATATAAATGTCTAAGCTCTAAAAACTAACCTTTATTTAAATGTGAAGTAGCACTGTGCTTCGTATTTTCCTTTGCTCGAACTTTGTCACAATCTTTGTTTTATATTTGCATACGGCCACATTGTGTTTGCTAAAATCGCGTAATTTACGTAAAAAAAGAATCTCATACATAAAAAAAAAGAATTCCGTTTCACTTTCAGAGAAAATTCGTGTTTTTCATGAATAGAGTGAGTCAAATAATTTGCTCCATGTAGGCAATTATTTATCGTATGACTGTGCATAATATATCTTTTTTGCTAACTTGAGGATGATCCTAAAGCTTTGTTATTGAACTTTTAGTCAAATCGCTTATATTTTTTCAAGATTCGATGTCAGATTCTGCAATTTACTATTAGTCGGAGCTACAAAGCACCTCATCTCGTAGCTCATAGCTATTGTATTATGTTGAGACAGCAGACTCATGATCATAACACAGTTTACTAGTCATTTGAATAAAAATGGACTTAAAGACCCACCCTTTATGTCATTAAAAAGCATTCACTATTATTAGTTCATCATGAAAAGAAAAATTGTAATTATTTTTAATTTTGATTTTTTTTTTTTTTTTTTTTTTTTTTTTGGTAGAGCTTCTTAATAAAGCCACTCAAAATGATAACAGCATATTAAAAAATATTTGCCTCTCATGTGTTTAGTTGGTTTAATTTATATTTTTTAATATATTCATTAAAAAGTTATTGTAATTTGTAGTGAAAATATTCTAGCATCATGTTTTCACTACAAACTACAGGAATTCGACTTGTAATGTGTCTATTCTAATGTTTTTTTTTTCAGTTAAATTAAATTATTAAGGTTCAGTTTCGCGTTTCGTTCCCTTAAAAGTAATGGTGTTCTGTTTAGTTAAAGTTTTAGTTCCATTACAAATAACTTCTTTTCCGTGTTTTCAGTTACTATTACTATCTCGGTTTAAAGATCGCATTTCAACAAATTGCCAACAGCTGTAATATTCATGTGTAATCCTCATACCAAATTATCATTAAAATATCATCATACTAAAAACCAAATTTTTATTATTTTTTTTGCTCCCAAGGGCTAATTAAAAGTTTACAAAATTATTCTTATAATATAGAAGGCTAAACATTCATATTCAATTAACTTCCTTCGTGATTATTATTAAAATCAGATATCCAGCCCTAAAAAACGCATATTATAATTATTAAACCGCAGAACAGGCCCGTACTTGCCGGGCATTATACTTTTTTATGAGTTTGTGTACCTGGCCGCTGGGCGAAATTCGTCTATCGCCTATTAGCGGAGATCTATCTGACTAGCTCCTTGGGCGTCATTGGCTGCAACGGTATTTGGTGAAAGTTGTTACTGTGTAACTGCGTTCGCCGGTTCTAGATTGTTATTAATTATGGGTTTCTGGGTGCGTTGTCGAATAAGGAAAGGAAAAAAACCGAGCCCTAATCACACTGACTATGGTTGCTAATATAGACTATGACAAGTTAAAATAATTCAGTTTAAATCTTTGTGTTTCCACTATATTTTACATATTGACTGTAGTGATGTTCTCTAGTAGTTTGCTACAGTTTCTTTGTTTAACGGTTCATGGTTTCTATTTAACTTTGTTGAATTGGCAGAAAAAAAAATGCAAAATTAATAAAAAAGAGATAACTGGCGATAAAATCGTGCATGTGAAGCAGTGTTACCAGTTGGCGAAGTTTTTAATCATTCAAATTGCTTGTTTGTTACCACTTTTTTGAATAAGTAATATTAGCCTTAATTAAATTGTTGTTAAATTAGGCGAATATTACTACTTCAAAAAAGTGGTAGCAAGCAACCATTCCGAATTTAAAAATCCGGTCCAAATGGCAACAATGTAGTTGAGTACATTCTTTGGATTGGTATTTCTTATGTTTGGTTGAGTTATGTGACGAGTGTTTAGATTTTATGATACATAACTACAATATTTTCATTTTTGGTGCTTAATTTGTTTAAGTATGTTTTATGTCTGACATTCCGTTTGGCATTCTCTATATGTATATATATTCTTTGTACATACATAATAAAATAAAGGCTATTCGGTAAAAGATTTGAAATTTATCTTTTTTATAATTTCGAATTCTAGTTTTTGTTTCACTGAATTTTTAAACATAATACTATTTTTACGGATCGTTTCCGAAGTTGAAAAAGTATTTTTGGTACAGAAAACTTAAAACAAAATTAGGTTCAGCTCTACTTTTATAAAACCAGAAATAACGTTTTTGTTTTCACTTTTGGCTCGATTTCGGTTCAAAAGCTTGATTAAACGCCTGTGAGATAATTTCTTTTTTAAAAAGCATTATTATTGTCGTAAATAATTAGTTCAGATTGTTTAATTCATTTTGTTGAAAGCACCCTATGGTGTTTTCATTTAATTAATTGTCTCTAGGTGGTAGCACTAAAATTTGCAAAGCACTGTTTTCATGGCAACGTCATCTATTTACTTTGGTTTATCTCTACTGTTATTAGTCTCAGTATGTCTTGATGTTGTGATGTTACCTATTTTGTTTGTAAATTGTAATTAAATATGTAAAATGAGTTTCACTCGTCCACATTTCGCGAATATGTGTTCACACTTATTTTAATTAAGCTTCAAGACTGTTACACCCAAAATAATTTGACACCGTGTTCGTTGAAGTGCTTTATATAAAATTCTATATATTTACTAAATCTAGAAGTCTTTGGAATATTGCACAAGTTTTTGCAAATGTATTTTTATAGGAATTTTGTCGATCTGATTATATTTTGACTTTTTGCTCTTTAAAAGGCGTAAGGCTTTTGAGATGAAAAGAATATTTTATTTTAAAACAACTTATATTTTACGTATAGCGATTATACACTATAGTTGTATGTCTTGGAAAAAAAAAATAATTTCGAATTGAAAATACGGAAGTGAAAATTATGATTTTTAAACTATACTTATTTTACCTTATCATTTTAAGTTTTGAGAATAATTTCATGTGGTATATAAAAATATTTTTTTTACGTAATTGTTTACGTATATACCAAACAATTGGTTGCCAGCCTATTGCATTCGTGTACGGGATTTGATGCCTTGCTCATTTAAGCAATATGATACAAGAATTCTTTAATCTTACCTGTGACAAAATAGTGCTTTAAAAGCAATGCAAACCAGAAATTAAAGCGTTCGTTTTGGGAATTTCTCAATAGTTTTAAATTATAAATATTATAAACACAGGAAACTAAAGAGTATTTTGAAGCATTGGTATTTGTTTTATCTATTTTACATTGAATTCTACCGTAGAAATTTTGACTTATTCAAACTGATGTCTGATGATGTTAATCGTAACTGACAGCTTCTTTAAGATAGAATGTGAATTTTTTTGAAAACGATGTATAAAGCAAACTTGTTGAGCTTCTGCTCAGAAAGGATTAATCTCTTAATTATTTTTGCTTATTAAGGGATCTAAACTAACAGTATCCAAAGAAAACCCGTTACTTTTAATTTATTTATTATTTGAATTTTCAGGCCTACATACGGGGATATTACCGGAAATTGGTACAGAAATATAAACATTATTTTATTAGTACAGTGGAACCCCGCTAATTCGGACACCGTTATTCAGGATCTCTGGACAATCCGGATCGGTCTGGTCGATTTTTTTTTTTTTTTTTTTTTGCTTGAGAAGCGATTGGCAAATTTCCATAACATTAATTTATTTCATCCTCGTATTCTGAATAAAGTATTTTCTGAAATATTTTGGAAGAATAACTTAAGCTTTCATATTTAAACTCTTTGATGTTATCTTTCAAAGAAACAACAATGTATCACTTTAAGTTTGGCAATTCCAATTATCACAGTTTTCTATTTAATCCATTTAGAAATGTCTTCAAAAGCTCACGGCACAATAAAGTTTTACATAGCATTGCAAGAAAGCAAGGTAAAACAATCCCTATAGACCCACTCAGGGCTTAAAAAACGCGGTCGCCAGGTCACCACTGGCTACGAAGTTTTTTGATCTGGCGACCAAAATAATTTGATCTTTCGGGGTGATTTCTGTAAAAAAAATTGACATAAGAAATTAGCACAAATGGCATTTTTTCTCTCCCTCACCCCTACTCGTTCGCGACCAGCAGTGATCTTCCTCTTCTCTCATACTTTTAAGTGAAGAACTAAATTTAAAAGACAGTTTCCAATTCATGCACAGAAAACACCATTATTTTTAGCTATAGCCAGCTAGTGTATGTCACGTGATTGGAATGTGGAGGAGAGAAGATATATCAATAAAATAGTAAGAAATAGTGTCAATCCATTCTCTGTGGCATCTAAAATTGGATACTATGCTAAAAAATGCTCGAGTTTTTTTTATGTTTCAAATCTGATTTTTGTATTTGTATAAGTTGTCAATATAATATAAGTGACTATAGGTTTTATAAGTTTCATTAGAAAACATAGTTTATATTATCTTTCTAAATTATGTACTATTCTAAACTATGTAACTAATAATTCTAAACTGCGCTTGTTATTATGTTTTCTCAATTAATTCATAAAAAAACTCTTTTTTTTTCAATCAATGAAAGAGAAGAGGATGGGAGGGGAGGGGGGGGGGGTAAATGTTTTTTACTGGCGACTAGTTTTTTTTTTTCTGGCTACCAGATTTTATCAAATTTGTAAAGCCCTGGACCCACTGACTGATGAGTATCGCTTTCCGATCTTTGTCAGCCAGCCCATAGGTCTCTGGTCTCTCAGGACTGTTTCTTTGTCTTCGTGACAAAATGCTTTTATACTATCACTTGCGGAAACCCCCCAGTCACTGCTCTGTTTCCTAGAATCCGACCTCCCGTTCATAGAGAATTGTATCAACCCAAATCCTACCAGACATTTTCCTTTGCCGTGCAGTGTTTTGGAGCGTACATTTTTAGCTATGGCGATGAAACGAAAACATAATTTTGTGACTATGCAAAAGAAATTGGAAGCATTGAGTAGAATTGATAAAGGTAAACCCTTAAAAAAGATTGCTTGTGAATTAGGAATAGTGACCTCGACAGTGTCCGAATGAAAGAAAAATCGAAAAACAATCGAGGATTTTTGCTCGAAATCAATTTCTAACGACGGTTTGGACAATCGGAAGAATGTTAAAAAAGCTAAACTCTTAAATACTAGATAAAGTGTTATTCGTTTGGTTTTGCACAGAAAGAGATCGTGGTTTACCTATATCAAGTCCAATAATCCGACAGAAAGCCTTAAAGAAAACTCCGACAGAAAGCCTTCATTTTTTATCATTCTCCGGATAATCCAGATTTTCGAAAATCCGGATTGGGTCTGGTCCCAATTAATCCGAATTATCGGGGTTTTACTACATACATAGTATTTATTGAATAATGTATGCTGTAAGAATATCCTTGCTATAATTTGTGGATTTGCCTATTGTAAGCCTTTGAATTAGAAATACGGGTAGGATTCTTGATTTCGTAAAATCTTGCCGTGAACAAGAAAATCCTTTTTACTTATATTATTTAAAGAGCCACAACTTTCCTTATTTTTTTAAAACACGACGAATGTTTCAGATTTTAGACCACAATCTTTATTATTTTTCTCTCGTTGTGGAACTCTCAACGAAAATGAATTATCAGCTATTTAACCAACGATATTTTTCTTGGATAATTTATTTTATTTTGTAAATATTCAACTTGATATTAGTACACTATATTTTTTATATATATAATTTAACTAATGCAAACATATATTTTATATTAAACAAAATACAAACGTGTTACAAAATGTATTCCGCTTTTCTTTCTTAGATTTAGTATAATTAGGTCTTAAAATGAATACCAAATATTTTGTTTTAGATTTTCTTATCATCTGAAATTTCTTAAATTATCTGTGAAACATTTGAACAGAAAAATAAAAATAAAACTTAATAATCGTTGAAGAAAGTTTTCTGAATTCCTAGCATGGAAATCGATAACGATATGCGTGAAATTTGAATTCAGACCCGATTCTCTTGTTTCTCAGAGATTAAGAAAAAAAGGAAAATCAATGAACTCAAATGTTTTATTGAATTCATTTATGCAAATCACATTTTTAGAAAATTGAAAAGAGAATTTACAATAGTAAAAATGTGCTTAATTTTTCATGGATGGATAGCACAAGCATCGAAATAAAGAAATTACCATAGTGTAATCAAAGCAGAGATGTAATCCATTTACGACGAAAATTTATGCACGTGCAGCTGCACAATATATATATATATATATATATATATATATATATATAATGTTTCATTTATGGTTATATATATATATATAGGGAAATAAATATATTTAAGAAATTTAATCATTTTACTCTCTCTTTTTTATTAATCAGTCTCTTTTAGTTATTAAAATAGATTTTAACTAGTCATTTTTGTGATTCTTTTCTGGCATAGTTAAATTTGATAGACAGAACTACGATAACTCTAGAATCTGATGAAAAAGAATTTAGCTTAGTTTTAAAAGGGTTCCTACAATTTCAGGGTTAAATACCTGTATTTTCTTATAGAAAAACTCGACTTAGGTAATCGCACGATTGCATAAGATCAGTTTTTCTCTAAGTAAATACTGGTAGTTTTTTTTACCTAAATTGTGGTAAATTTTTTGACCTATTAAGAATCCTGTTTAACTCCGGTATATTATATATACCACTTAATTTTAATCCCAAAGTGCCACAATGACACCAGAATTTTATAATCAAATTTTGAACTTATAAGGTATATACGATAAATTGAATGTATTAGGTTTCGTTTACAACTTCATTAATTTATATATAATCTAAACGTACTGTTACTTATTTTGTTAAAATATAGAAATATTGTATACAAATTTGTATAATAATTCCGAAAATTTATATCTTACTAAATTTATATAGTTCCTAATAAATACATGGAAACAGAAACTAAGTATGTATTTTATTTTTAAATATTAAAGTGAGGTACAAGCGTGTTAAAAAAAAAGTGTACCCCATATATACTTTGCTGCAAGTCATCGTATAAAAGTGTGACTGGTACCAGACGATTAATAACAACGTCTACTAATTAATGGTGTACTTAAACGTTGCATAAAGGGTGATTTAAATACAGAAATTGTGACAAATTTTAAAATTTTCAATGCTAACACCAAATATGATATCATATATAGCCTATTGCACTGCCGGATATGAAACAGGAAGTTCTTTGGTCAATTAGTTAAGGAACTATGCACGTTAAAAATTTGAAAGTCCTAATGTTACATTTATTTTTTATCGTTTCAAAACCCATTGCAATGTAGATAATTTTTTAAGCATAGCTCAACAACTACTTTGCTGAATGCGCTGCAATTTTGTATTCCCATAACTCAAGCTTCTAGAAATCGATTTTTGTTAAAAAAAAAATAGTTTACGATTCATATATTTTCGAAAATATATATGTTTAAAATTCATTTTCAAAAAAATATATGATTTATAATCTATGAAGTTTTTAACAGAAATCAATTTCTACTGGCTTCAAATGTGCTAATCTAAACTAACGCTAATTACGCCAAGTAGATTTTCAGTTACGCTGAAACAATGGATCGTATTATAATAATGAAGTGAGTATAAAATACCACAATTTACTAAATGATATACAAAAATTTCTTAAAGTTAAAACTACACAAACAGTAAAATCAAATTAAAACGATCGACGTTTCAGCCATCATCTATGGCCATCCTCGGGAAATAGTTGTTACATTGCTTCTAAAGTTTCAAAGAAGAAAGACAAGCCGTCCACAAATTTAAAAAGTTCTATAGGTTAACCTTCAACCATCGTTACAACCAACCACAAGCATAAAAGATGCAATAGCACCGCCTAACGTACAAAAACATAAAAGTTTATATGAATTATAGATAAAGTATGTCCTAGCACCCTCTGTCGGTTGAAACGAGAATATACTAAACTCCAAAACTGCTAATACAACAACTATTTCCTGAGGATGACCTTATATGATGGCTGAAGCAATGATGGTTTTAATTTCGTTATACTTTTTGTGTAGTTTTATCTTTAAGACATTTTTATACACCATTTAGTAAATTGTGGTATTTTATAGTCACGTCATTGTTGTAATACTTTTGCATGGTGTAATCGTCCAACATTTATATAAATTAATTGTATTACAATGTATTTTGCAACGATTCAAATATAATTTAACATTAGGAGTTCCAGACTAAACCTGCAAAATTTCTAAACTACTTGGCCGAATGACACCCCTTTCTGTAGCCGAAGGTAAAATATACCGAATAATCCAAGAATGGTGTCAAAACTAGGTGTACGTATTAAAAAAAATAATTTTGGTACAATTCCCACAGTGAAAGATCTCTGAAGCAATATTTAACTACAGTATTAGTTGTGTCATTACTAATCGATCGGTATCGGTCACATTTTTAGTTGATGATTTGTGGCAGAGTTATTAACGAGGTAGCGTTATATTTATAACGTCTGTACCTCTTTGTTAATAACCTAATTTACATATTAAACTTATATTACATTACTATAAGTTTGGATTCAATTAATAAAAATAAAAATTTAGAACTACAAAAAAAAAAAAAAAAGCATCAGCAATATTTAAAAAAAAATCTTCCAATTATATTTTTACGCTTAAATTTTTACATTAAGTTTGCTCCAAATACTGATTCAAATTATTTAAAACTATTATTTAAATATTGTTCAAAATGGTTTTCAAAATGAAATTATATTTTCATAATTTGTTTAAACGTATAGTACTTTTAAATGCATTAGGAAATATTAAGTTTTGTCACTTTAATTTGTACTGCTATTTCACGGAAACTTGTGATAATAACTTTAAGTTTCATATTCAAATGATGTTGCATAATATTTAGAAACCATAACTTTCGTCAGAAGTTAGTTGAGTTGAGAAGCATGTAAAGAATTTACATTTAAGATAAATTTGCTTCTTTGAAGGGTACAAATTCATGGCGAAATGAATCGTAAAGCATATATTTTTTACATGTATGGTTAAGTATGTAAAGAAAAAATTATTTGCGTTCCTTCCATTACGTAAACGCTTACGTGCGAAGTATTGTAAAAGATTTATTTGATCAATTCTTTGCTTAAGTTTATATATTTATATATTTATTCAGGAAAAAAAAACATCGATATTAATTAGATATACTTATTCTTTTTTTCAATAACATTATTATGGTGTTATTAATTTTTCAGTAATCATTTTTCAGCAGCTTTTAAAGCCTTTTTAACATTTTTTAACTAAAAAATTTGTAAATAAAAACCTGATGCGTAATAGACCATTTTGATATGCTTTATGTTTAACATAATATTTTTTATTCTATATATTAATTTTTCAGAAATGTAATGCTTTTTTCAAAATAACTTTTTTCACTCCACCCGTATCTTGAATACTACATGTTTCGAAGTATAAATATCTTTTTAGCTTTATCTTACAAAATATGTAGAAACATATCCTGAAGGTTATTTCTCTTGCAAAGTTTATACAAACCTACTCCAAAAATTCTTCTTCGAAATACTGGTAATCAAAATACAGATCGGTAGGAACCCTAAACTATTTATTGAAGTCATAATTAAAAGTTTTATTTTAAATTATACATATATTTAAAAAAAAATTAATATATTTTAACCGACATCGATGTATTTAACTCTATATATAAACAACAAAAATATTGCATTCCTGATTCATTTTTTATAGTATTTTCTGCATGCCTCGACGTTTGATAAATAAACGATAAGTAATATTTTCATTTAATACGCCATACATTATTATAACTATTAAATAAACACAAGTTTTAATTTCAAATATTGTTACATAATGTTATTCAACGAGTGTAGCTTTCTCTTGAAGTTAGTTCAATCCAAAACTACCTTAAGACTGTGCATTTGAGTTACTTTCTGACAAGAGTGAAATTTCATTCCGAAATTCATCATTAAATATACAGGGTCATTCATAATTCCTTCCGGGGTTTCGAAACGTTATAGTAAAAAAACGAAGACGAATATGAAAAAAAGAAACATATGAAATTATTCCGAAACTATTCAAGTTTTACTTACATACATTACAGGTGTTCTATGTGTGAACCCTTGGTCACACGGCATACATCCATGCGATAGTCCAGTTCCTGCCATACTCCGTTTCTTTAAATTTCCGGTACCACACATGAATTGTTTTGTCAGTTGGTCCCTGTTTTTGATATTTATTACGAAAGGCCCGTTGAACTGACACCACTGATTCAGATTTAAAGAAACGGAGTATGGCAGGAACTGGACTATCGCATGGATGTATGCCGTGTGACCAAGGGTTCACACATAGAACACCTGTAATGTATGTAAGTAAAACTTGAATAGTTTCGGAATAATTTCATATGTTTCTTTTTTTCATATTCGTCTTCGTTTTTTTACTATAACGTTTCGAAACCCCGGAGGGAATTATGAATGACCCTGTATATATGCGATTTTCAGATAAGGCATATAAGAAATTATTATTGAATTGCAGTTTCGTTTCTTTCCGTCATATAATCAGTTATGTGCAAAATAATGTAACACTTTGTTTGAAAATGTATTTATTTGCTTTTTAATTACTATTTTATGTATTTATCCAGAGGAAACTTTAACTTTTAAAGTTTAATTTATCACTTTTTACAATAATATAATTATTACATTGCGCATTCTATCTCTTGTTTGCAGTTATTTTCAAGTAATTTTTAATGCCTTAGTAATTTTAATGACAACCCACATTAGTAAGTAAATGAAATACATGTCTTCAGGGGCGTAGCTACCGTGGAGCAGTTAGAGCACATTGCTATAAGCGCGATAATCATAAAGGCGCAAAATTACAAAGGAGCGAAATAAATATTTGAATAAATATGTATTTTTTTTTTCAATTTGCCAGGTTTTTTATATAATATACAGTAAAATGTATGAAAGCAGAATCCGGTCTTTAACAGTAAATATCCCTGGTCCTCATGTGTACTTGCTAATACGAAAATTTGTCTAAAGTGGACTTTTTCTCGAATTCTTTGCGATTTTTTTAGCAGATCTTAGTGTCTTTAAAAAAATTGAAAAATGAAACTACAGTATTCTTTGAACTTGACTTATCAAATTTTTTATTTCAGATAATATACATTAAAAATCTAACATATTATGCTTCTGAATCTGAAAAAAAAAAACTAAAGAATATTTAAAATCAGAACTAATGGCATTCGCATGTGCTTTACAACAAAAAGGTTTATACACTGTTAAAAATTTGCAGCAAACTGTCCAATCATTTGACCGTTTTTATAAAAAATGGTTACATAACCGAAATTTAACTCTATTCTGACCATAATATGGTCAATAATATGGTAAGAACAGACTTAAATTACGATAGATACAGACATACATACGATAGATACAGACAGACGGCCAGACGGTCGGACATAGGGACAGTCGGCCAGACAAACCAAAGTCATAAACAATTTTCAACTATGTTGAAAAGTGTTAAATATAATTTTTAAATGAATACATTTAAAATAATACAAATTTTATTGCATAATTTTTATTTATCTTGTGATGTAAACGTTTATTTTAATCCACATTCAACAGTACACAGTTGTTTTGCGGTCCACTTGTAAAATAAATATAGATTATGTACTTCTTAAATTATGAAGAGATGAATTTCAAAAACCATAATATTGTCTAACAATTCTCGCCTACTAAATAGTACAAAAAAACTTTTCCTTTGAATGTTACTCAATTGAAACAAAATCTTTATTATTCCATTGGGACTAAAGACGAATTGCAAATCGAATTTTTTTTAAACTGTAACAGATAATTTATATTTATGCTGTCTCATGTATTAAAACCTGCACGAGTTTCTTTCTCAGTATTTCAGTGATTTTGTAAATACCAATGCCTTTAAATTGTAGATAAAGTTAATTGAGACATGTTTTATTTAAAACAACAATTCTTAAATTATTGTAATGATCTCAGAAGTCAAATTATACTGCAAAGAAACGCTACGCTTTGAAACATATTTAAAAAATTGAAAAAAATGCTAAAATTTACAACGGAAAATTAATTAAATAGCGATAGATTTTACTTCAAAATTTATTTATTAGAAGGGTCATTTCAAACAACTGTTATCATGCAGTAGAATTAAGAGAAACATATTACGTAATAACTATATTGTGGGATATATTCAAATAAGTGAAAAGACGAAATGAAATAAGTTATTTAACATAATTAAATTTTTAAACAGGTAATGAACTTTGTTTGAAAATGTTCGGTAATTTTATGAATCTGCAGTGGAATAAATTACAGAGGAAGTTAATTACAAGATGCATAAAATATAAACTAAGTTTAAATTATTGTAATGTTCTCGCAACCAAATTATACACGGAAAAAACCACTATGCTTTAAAAGATACTTCGAAATTTAAAAATATTGTTAAAATGTGCAATGAAAATTTATACATAACATCATAATACATTTCACTTTAGAATTTATTGATTGCAAGGGGAATTTCAACAAGCTGTTATAATACAGCAAAAATAAAACAAACATATTGTGGGCTAAAGAGTTTATGGGATTCATTAAAGCAGTGAAAATAAAATACTATAGCTAATAATTCCTATATGAATTTTTCAAAAATTTCGATAATATCATAAATCTACAACTGTTTAAATTACAGAAGAGGCTATTTAAAACATGCATGTTGTTTAAAGTAATACTTAAATTATTGTAACGTGCTCTGGCAAATTATAGTGTATAGACAGGCTTTGCTTTAAAATATAACGTAAAATTAAAAATATATACTGTTCAAAATGAATATAATTGCAATATATTTTACTATATTTATCACAAGGCATATTTCAAAGAACTTACAGTAATATTAGGAGAAACATACCGTGGACTAAATGCATTACATTCTTAAAAAATTTCGTTTATTGACAGGTTGTCTTCCGTGAATTTTGATCAGAAATTTTCCGTTTTGTTAGCAAAATGGAATATCTCCCGTATATATGTTGCCATTTTAAGATTAGAGAGTTTCAAATACGGAATTATTACTGTAAAAGTCTATCATCCAATGGGATTGCAGTATTTTTGATAGGCGCTTCAACTCCTTCGCGTCTGTATCGCGTCATTTACGGAATTTACGGACTTCAAAGACGGAACTTTCCTCCAAAAAAACGGAAACATTCCGGCAACTTTGCTGCCAGTCCTTTGATTGATGGATTTTTTTTTGAGTGAACAGAGTATAGTATATGAATGTATTTAAAAGATTGTATGTATTTAAAAGCTTGACTCAAACAAATACTTAATAATTACTCAGACATATACTCAATAATTAATCCTATGTCAAATTTGCTTAAAACAAAATGAATTCATTTTAGAAAATTTTGGTAATTTTATAAATCGATATTTTAAAATTAAGAAGAAAGTTCATTAACGTCCTACATAACAAAAAACAATGCTTAAATTATGGAAGTGTGCTCGAATTAAAAATATAACACAATGGTAAAGTATAGTTAAAAGACAAAATTGAAATATTATATTAAAATAAACAATGTAGTTTTTATTAAATTGGAATAAATGTACGTTATTTTTTCTCTTTAATTAGTTGTTGATAAGTTTATTATGATAATATAGCAAAATGAGCAAAAATATTTTGATGCATTGGGTTTTCACAGACAATTTGTATTTCACGACTATAAGATAAGTTTATTTGTTATATAATAAGTTTATTATACAATAATTATGTATATTATTGTTCATAATTGGTGTATAAAATACCATTTTTACAGTCTAATTACATTTGTTAATTAGTTAATCAGGGCATTAATAACATTAATTTGCTTGTTTCACTGAAAATTCGACTGAATTAAAATGCTTCCTGTTACTTTACTTTGAATATTTTAAGCTGCATATTTCAAGTTTTGTTCTCTCATGATGTGACTAAGTATATGCATCTAACTATTCGTCTCAAATGCATGCATAATATTCGCGTATATAAAAATCTAGAATACGTATACAAAAATTATATGTCTTTCCCTGTTACGAAAACTTTCTCAGTCGCCAATGTTTCAGCCCAGATGAGTTTAGTTGTTCGTTTACAGAAAGACTAGAAAATAATTGCCAGAATATAATTTCAAAATAATTGTAAGTTTTCAACCTTAAAACTCCATATACGACTATAGACTTATTCATAAAAGACCAAAGACTCTGAATGGTTTACGCTATATGAAAGAAAAAATGAAACTGCAAAATAAATTTCATGCTATAAAAATAACTTCCTCATTAAAAACCATCTTACGAACTACCATTAGAATAATATGAAAACTAATACAGTTTTTAAAATTATATATTCAATTAAAAAGCATGTGAAAAGAAATTGTCTCAGAATTGGGAATTGTGCATTGAGATTCGTGCATTGTTTTGATTTTAACAAACATACATTTCATCTTTATTAAATCATTTGCTTTGAGAATATTTTTGGAAAGTCTTTGGATTTTCAACATATTCATCTTTCTTTTGTCAAGTATTATTTACTAGCTCGTTTGACCGTGCCCGTCAAAAAATAAAACTAAACGCAAAATCACTCTAAAAATTGCTGCACGAAACCGTTCTTCTGGTAACTCTTTTATCTTTCGGAAGTTAAATAAAGAGACGGACCCCGAAGCGGAAATAAACTCAATACCACCAGCTCAAATGTATGATTTTTTTCATTCAAATCGTGTCAGTTTTTGGTTAAAATTAAAAAAGAAACCGTCCGAATTTGATAAATTTTGCTTTTTTGGAATCAGCAAAATAAACTACGTACATACTGTGAGTTGCGAATTGATACCTACTATAGTTTTCTTACAAGAGGATGAATAAAAATCAGAATATTTCGTTGTCTGAGATTATCAAATCGGTAACTTCTTTTGCGCTTTCGATAAAAATAGCCCTTTTTGGCGCACCCACAGGATAATTTTTTAATTCCCCCGCCAGTTTCAATTCAAAGCAAATTTCCGACACGTCTTATTTAGTACCTGGGAGACCTGGGAAGAATGTTAGAAAATATTTGGTTTGCATCGGACCAATATTAAATGCAAAGTATTTTAGTTCCATTTTTCCAAGGCAGGGGGGCGCACACTGTTCTAAACAAAACTCTGACACGTGTCCCTGTTTCTTACTCCATCATATAGCTGTACACGCGCTTTTGGTTCCACTTTCCACAGCTAGGGAGCATCAAAACTATGTCTTAATTAGTTATGTATATCGTAATTAGTTCTGTTAAGTCAAATGAATCAATTCCTGTTGAAATCGGGCCCATAGAACCCGAGAAAAGAAATTCCCACCTGGAGATTAATATTCATAAATGGTAGCAACTAAGTGCTGGAAAAGTGATATCGAAGTTTATTTAGTACTTTTTATTTAGTAATGTAGGAAGAAAGTTATAAAAGATTTCATTTGTATCGGATCACTTTTAAATGAAAAACCTGTTTATTCCACTTTCCTCTGACATGGGGCGTACTCTGTTCTAAAAATCGTTCTTTCCGAGCGAAACTCCGGAGCTTTTCCCCGCTGCCTACACTGTAAAAAAAATTGCAGTGAAGTTATGGGCAGAGGCCGGCAGCAGAGATTCCAGTCATACCCCGTAAAAAAATGCCTGTCCATCATTTTGTTCAGCCCGTAATTTTATGGGGCAAAGTAATAAAGCATTATAATGCACAGCATATAACGCACTTTAAAACACAATAACACTTTGCTTACTTTTACGTAGCACGTAGCACGTTAGATAATCATCACAGAATCGCTGTTTTGGAGAGTTACATTTTTCGAAACACGAGTAAAATGAAGGGTTACACCCTAGCGGCAGACAATGTATGGGGTCGTACCGTATTTTTGCTAACATATGGGCTAGAACTGTAAGAATATGTGTATTGCTCTTAATTTTCTAAGTATCTAAATGATAAGGCCGCTTACTTAGTGGATCAGACCGTTTTTCATCAAATAAGGCTGTTGCCCATGAAAATTGAAGGGCAAACGCTCATAACTTTACAGTTTTTTCTAAGAGTGTACGATATGATATAGCAGCCGTGAGGTGCACGCGCTGCAAAGTCTTTTAGTTCCACTTTATATTACCAGGAGGCACCAAATCTGTATCTTAACTAGTTATATATATATCATAAGTAGTTCGTGTTAAGTTGTATGAACCAACTCGCTTTGAAATCGGCCCCATAGAACCCGATAAAATACCTCCCCCTTCGTGATTAATGTTCAGAAATAGTGGTAATAAAGAGTTGAAACAATGATACCGAAGTTTATTTATTAACTGGGGTTCCTGAGAAGAATATTAGAAAATGTATCGTTTGAATTTGACCAATATTACAAAAGTTCTGGTTTGAGAGATTGTGGGAAGGAGGGAGTTGCGATATTTAAATTACGACTGGACAATACACTCTCTTCAAAATTAAACCAACGACCTTTAACATTAAAAATTGTCGTTAGTTTTGAAACAGAAACAAAATGGCGCGGTTGGAACAGAAATAAAATTACGCTTATTCTTGTTTTGACATGCAAATACAGTAAGTTATCGCTGCCAGTTTCTGAAATCAAATAGATAAATAACGTCACGAACATGAAAAAACTCTAATAATCACATAAAACAAATTGCTAAAAGTTCACAAATCGCTGTTCGAATTCAGAATAATTTCTATTGAGAAGAGGTCAAAAATTCACTATAGGAAAGTTGAAATCAGCTGATGAACTTTTTCATCCGTCAATCACAATTGTTCGATTAATTTCCAGCGGTGTCTACAATTCTTTCAGCTACCAATCATAGTTGTCCTCCAACGGTGTTTGACATCCAATGGGCGAATTGTGACCCCATTTGAAACAAAGACGCTGCAAAACATGAAAAAAACTTTAAAAAAAAACGCATAAAAAAGTAATTTTAAAAAATCTAATTAAAAAATCCAAATTGGTATAATTAATAACTCTCCCTTCCATTTTAAATCACGATCTTTTATTTAAAGAATTATCAACCCTCTCCAAGATAAAAAGAGAAAATAAATGACAATTTTGGAGATAACTGAGGCCAGAATGGAGGCAACCAACGAAGCAATCAAGCGTTCAGGGGAAAATATCTTAGAGTAAAGGACAAAAATCGCCAAAAACTCAAAAATTGCTGTACGATTTTCGAATAAACTTTATTGGAAAGAGGACAATATTTACTAATTGTGCTAAAATACTGGAACCGGATTCCTGTAACTAATGTGGAAAAATCTCAGCAAAACGTGAAAAAACGCTAAAAATTGCATAAAAAATTAAATGAAAAAGAATCTATTCAAAATTTTCAAAATCGGGGTACACGGTACAAAACTACATACATCGAGGTAGCTTCTCACGAAATTTTGTGGCTTTGCGAGCAGCGGTCTCTTCGAAACACAGCAGATAGACACCCACACACACACACACTAAGTTCTTTCCTTATTATTATAGATAATGGACGACATAGTTGGTATTTACTGTTGCGTTATTGGTTGTTTTTGGCCTGCAAGGAAAAAGTACCAGTGCGAAACTATACAGTCGAATGA
Source organism: Maratus michaelseni (assembly GCA_963931845.1). Classification (NCBI taxonomy): domain Eukaryota; kingdom Metazoa; phylum Arthropoda; class Arachnida; order Araneae; family Salticidae; genus Maratus; species Maratus michaelseni. The sequence goes on along the minus strand of OZ007594.1, from coordinate 93,474,066 downwards.
AATGAAAATTCATAAAACAACAGCAAATGTAGTAATTAGATTTTACACAGAAAATGAAAACTTAAGTGCAATAATGAATATTTACAAATCCATTTTTGTCTGCAATGAAAACTTGCGGAACAATACAGTCGAATCAAGTGAAGATTCGTGTAACAGCACCGAATGTAGTAATTAAACTTTTCACAGAAAATAAAAATTTAAGTGCAATAATGGATATTTAAAAATCCATTTATGATAGCAATAAAAATTTGCTATTGCGAAATTATACAGTCGAATAAAGTGAATATTCATGCAACAACTTTGAATGTAGTAAAGATTCATGTAACAACTTCGAATGTAGTAATTATACTTTACACCGAAAATAAAAACTTAAGTGCAATAATGGATATTTACAAATCTATTTGTCCTACAGTGAAAAATTGCCAGTGCTGAACAATACAGTCGAATGAAGTGAAGATTGGTGCAATAACTTCGAATGTAATAATTATACTTTACACCGAAAATAAAAACTTAAGTGCAATAATGGATATTTACAAATCTATTTGTCCTGCAGGGAAAAATTGCCAGTGCGGAACAATACAGTCGAATGAAGTGAAGATTGGTGCAATAACTTCGAATGTAGTAATTATACTTTACACCGAAAATAAAAACTTAAGTGCAATAATGGATATTTATTACAAATCTATTTGTCCTGCAGGGAAAAATTGCCAGTACGGAACAATACAGTGGAATGAAGTGAGGACGCATGTAACAAAATCGAATGTTGCAGTTATTAGACTTTACACAGGAAAAAAAATAAGTGTAATGATGAATATTTACAAATAATTGGCAAAATATATTTTTTTTCTTTTACATCCTATGAAACTGACATAGGTGCAAATAATAAACTATATTAGTATGGTTTTAAATTTCGTATACCAATATTTTCAAATAATAAGTTTCACATTTCTATAATCACAAATTTCTCCCATTAAATAAGGCAAATATCACTTTTAGAAAATAGTGGTACGAATCCTGAAAATTCATGTTTGAAATTCCTTTAAAGTGAATTAAAAGAATTAAAGACATATCTAAAGCAAACATTGTTTGGTTAAAGCTTGTTCTTGTTTGAATGAAAAATTCTAAATATCTTCGAAACCACCTCTACCATTGTTTCACCATTTATGTAGTTAATATTTTTGTTTAACAATATTTTATGTTTCTGTAATTTTCTTTAAGAAATCTCTCTAAAATTCTACCCACCTGAAACTAAAACACTCGGGCGAAAACAGAAATTTATTTATTGTCTAATATAATTTATGATACATTTTGCATATCTAATGAAGTTGTTGACTAATTTACAATTTAATTATAACTTATAGTAAATATATTATATCATCTTAATGGATCCACGGCAAAAGGGAACGTGACAACCTCTGTAGGTTGCTCACACCCCTCGAGCTGTGGTAAAGCAAGAACCGTCGTGGTAGCTCGACATAAGACCTAGTGACCGTCTCCCCCTATGGGGTCTCGCAAACGAAGTCGTCGGGGGTTCCATGGCGGTTCATCAAGGTTCCGTCTCTGTGGAAGTTTCCTCCGAGATATGGGGTTACTACCGTGACGACCTATGTCACCAACCTTGGTAAAATGACCTGGGGGTCCGCAGTGGGGAGCGGCCTCAGGCCGATCGCAGCGCCGGGCGAGACAAAGCCCTGGTGCGTTATAAGCCCTTCAGAGGCTTGGGTGCGATGGTCGTTTACGCGCGTCGGCGACCCCCGTGGGCGCCTGACGGCGCAGGATAGTTTTATATCATCTTAATGTTTTATAATTGTAAGGCAAATCGCCTGAAAGAAACAGATAACAGCAAATAGTAATAATAAAAAAAACATAACAGTAAAAGTTTACATAGCAAATAAAATTGTTTTATGTATTACTACTCATTACTAGGTTGTAAACTGTAGGAATTTTTGTATTTTTATACATAAAAGTAACAGTTAGTTTAGTTAAAGAGTGTTTCTCTGTTTTGTTTATGGGAGTGTAACAGTTTCGAAATCGCTTTAAATCTTGTTTGCACGCAATAGTCCACATTTCTGTCAACACCTCCACCATTATTTTCCCATCTTTGTAGTTCATATTTTTTATTAACAATAATTTCTGTTTTGATAATTTTGTTTAAGCGTATCTGCTAAAATTATACACTGCACAAACTAAAGTACTTGGGAAAAAAAAAATTATTTACTGTTTAATATGACTTATCATTCTTTTGTATATTTCGTTCAAATGTAAATTATATTAAATAATCATTTGAATGTTTTACAATGTAAGGCATATTGTCTAAAAGAAACAAAAAAAAAATGAAAAGTAAAATTTTATAATGCAAAAGAAAACTGTTTTCGTGTAAAGTGTAGGAATTTTTGTATTTATATATATATATATATAAGTCACAGTTACGTTCAGTTAAAAATTTAAACAATTTTTTTACGGAAGTATAAAGTTTTAAAATTCACCCCAATCTCTTAAATTGCAAACAAAACTTCTCATTTATGCTAATCACCTCTACCGTTATTTCACCCTCTTTGTAGATGATATTTTTTAAATAATAATAATTTATGTTTTTATAATTTTATTTACGTGCATTCGCTAATATTCTACATGCCTCAAATTTAATTTAAAATACTACATTTAAAATACTTGAGAGAAAATAGAAAATTATTTATTATTTAATATTATTTATCATGATATATTTTGCATGTCTACATGGAATTGTTGGATAATTTGGAATTCAATTATAAATTAGATTAAATAGTCATTTAAATGTTTTACAGTTGGTAGACATACCATTTGAAAGAAATAGATAATAGCAAACAATATTTTAATAGTAGAACTTTATATTCCAAGGAAAACTGTTTCAGTTTAAACGGGTAAGAATGTTTGTATTTTATATATAAAAGTAACAGTTAGTTTCAGTTGATTATATTTTAAACTATTTGTTTATTGAAATGTAAAAATTTTGAAATCGCTCTAAGTCTTGTGCGTATGCAAAACGCATCATTTCTGAGTTTACATCTGCCATTATTTCGCCATTTTAATATTTACAACAGTAAGCATCATTTAAAAGAAATAGATAACAACAAAAAATATTTTAACAATGAAATTTTATATGCCAAAGGAAACTTTTTCAGTGTAACCTTGAGTAGATTTTTTTATTTTTTTATTTAAAAGAAACAGTTAAGTTCAGTTAAACAATGTTTAAAATATTTGTTTACGGAAGTCTAAGGATTTAAAAATATCTCGAAAACTTGTTTGCATGCAAAACTCCACATTTCTGCGATTACCTCTGACATTATTTAACCATTTTTGTAGTACTTATTATTGATTAATAATACTTTCGGTTTTTATAATTTCGTTTAAGGGTATCTTTTAAAAATCTACATTCCTCAAACTAAAATCGTTGAGAGAAAAGAGAAATTTATTATTGTTTAATATGATTTATCATGATATATTTTGTACTATATCTGCATGAAATTTTTGAATAATTTGTAATTCAATTATTAATAATGTTAAATAATCATTTAAAGAAGTAGATAACGGAAAAAAATATTTTAATAGTGAAATTGTATATTCCAAGGAAATCTGTTTTAGTTTAAAATCATGTAGGGATTTTTGTATTTTTATACATAAAAGTAACAGTTAGGTTCAGTTTATGTTTAGATGAATTGTTTACGGAAGGGTAAAGTTTTGAAAATCGCTGTAAGTTTTGTTGCATAAAAAACCTCCCCAGTTTTGCGACTACCTCTACCATTACTTCACCATCTTTGTTTATGATAATTTTGAATAACAGTAATTACTGCTTTTTTTATCATTTTATTTAAGGTTATCTGCTAAAATTCTACATTCTTCTAAGTAATAAAGTTGAGAGAAAACATAAATTTATTTATTGTTTAATATGATTTATCGTGATATATTTTGTCTATTTACATAAAATTATTGGATAATTCGGAATTAAATTACAAATTATATTAAATACTCATTTTAATGTTTTATAACTGTCAGGAACGTTCAAAAGAAACAAATAACAACAAACAATATTTAAAAGTGAAATTTTATATTCTAAAGGAAACTGTTTTAGTGTAATCGTTGTAGATTTTTGTATTTATTTGATCTAAAAGAAACAGTTATGTTTAGTTAAACAATGTTTAAAAGATTTGTTTACGGAAGTGTAAAGATTTGAAAATATTTCTAACATTTGATTGCATGAAATAATTCCTCATATTCCCGATCAACTCTACTATTGCTTCACCATATTTGTAATTGATATTTTCTATCAATGTTCCAATATTTGTTTCAGGTTATCAACAGAAACTTTACATTCCTAAAACTAAAATACTTGTGCGAAATTACATATTTGTTCATTGTGTAATATGGATTATTACAGGCCTAGGAGCGATCTCTATTAAACGAGTCTAAATCAAAATTTTCTCTACCACTATTTCCTTACGAAAATTGTTTGTTTAGATTTCTCTTGTATCTGTCATAGAAACCCACTTCGTGTAGAGTTCTTCTTGCAACTATCGTAGAAATCTACCACCAAATAGTTTTTTTAAATTACCGGTGGACCTCTCGAGGCCTGTTATTATGATACATTTTGTATACTTACGTGAAATTGTTTGATTATTTAGCGCTCACTCACCAATTCTATTGAATAGTCTATAGAATAATCATTTGAATATTTTACCACTTTAAGACATACCATTTCAAAGTTATAAATAACAACAAGCAATATTCTTTTGGTAAAATGTTATATTCTAAAGAAAACGTTTTTAGTGTAACCGTATAGGAAATTTTGTATTATTTTATATAAAAGTAACAACTACAATCAGTTAAATAACGTTTAAAAGCGGAAGTGCAAAGTTTCGGAAATTACTGTAATACAATGTTTCCAAAGATATAACAATTCTTTAAATAAACATGTATAATTTTAAGTAGTGTGGAATGTAAAATCAACCTAATAAAGTAGTTATTTTTATGACAATAGTTCTACGTAGCAAACGCAGAATTTAAATTACCTTTTATGGCAATTTTCTTTAAATGCGTCGTTTACGAATGTCTTTTTAAGATGTTGTGCCTTAATGCTGTAAAGTATACTACTTTTTTATTATGTCTATAAATTTTCACTTTCAAAACTAGATGTCAGAAATGTTAAAAGGAAATACTGATGAGTCTATACTATTTTACGAAGGAAATATTTTTATGTGAACGATAGGGAAAAAAATAGAAATATTCGAACTTTGTATTTTCATTTGCTTTTAAAATAGTGCGATTAATTGTTTTTTCTTCCTATTTGACCAATGTTAATTTTAAAAAGATATATATCTTTCAAAACTATAATGTTCTAGTTCTAAAAAAAAACTTAAAACAGCAATAATCTTAAACAAGTACAAAGATTATAGTTACTATAAATAAGTATTCGTTAACTATTCCATATTTTTTTTTATAAACTATCTTAATCCAAATTCTAAAAAATATTTTATGACATAGACATTTCACATTTTTAATAATTGGGAATTAAATTATAAAGTATAATAAATAATCATTTAAATGTTTTACAAATGTAAGGCAAAGAAATAGATAACAACAAACAATATTTTAACAGTGAAATTTTATATGTCAAAGGAAACTGTTTTAGTGTAATTGTGAGTAGATTCATGTATTTCTTTATTTAAAAGAAACAGTTAGGTTCAGTTGAACAATGTTTAAAAGATTTGTTTACGAAAGTGTAAGGATTTGAAAATATCACTAAAACTTGTTTACATTCAAAACTCTTAATTTTCTCGATCGCCTCTACTATTATTTTAATATATTTGTAGTTGATATTTTTTATAAATGTTTATTTCAGCAATCTATTTAACTATATAAAGAGTATCCTTTTTAATCTTTTTTTGCTTTCAAGCGGTAAATATAAAAATAAAATGTAAATTGTTACTAAAACAGTTTTCGTTTGGCTGAAATAAAGAATTTATTTTCGATTAAAAATATTAAACTCAAGAGGAATTTTAGGAAATAGTTTAGTAAAGTAATTATAATATAATTTATTTAATAATTTTTGGTACTTTATATAAATACCTTTAAGAAAAACATTTACACACTATGACAAAAAGTGACAAAATGTTATGAAAATTATTTAAAATAATTAAGTGTTTATTTTATATTTTTTCAATTCATTATAAGTATGGCTACGCTTGAATTTACGTGCAAAAATGTATCAACGTTAACTCGTTCTATTTAGCTGGTAAAATGTTTATATATGATTCATTCAGATATAGAAGTCCTTATTTGCGACTTCGAAAATTAATATTTTTTCAATCGTAATACCAGTCTAAATTTACGTTTTGGCAGACAAGTATTTTTATACGCTGTATAATTAGGCATTATGCAATTTACATAAATAAAAGCAATGATTGTTCTGCTATTTAAAATTAAAACTGAAACGTAAATATGTCAAATTTTAAGTACTCTAATATAACACATGGGATGATAACTTCCCGGTCTGGCACAGAGATGGCGTTACAATCGTCGAACCGATGCTTTTTTAAGTAAATACTACTAACCTTTAAAAGGTAGCAGAAAAATGTCATGACGATTCGCCGTGTGGATAAAACGTTAGAGTGGTTTTAGTTGAACGACTTTGTTGATAGACAAAAATATGGATAAACAAGAATTTCAAGAATTGTTATTTGATGGGAAAAAACTCCGTTCAAACAAAAGTTTGGCTTGATAAGCTTTATCCAGACACTGCACCAGGTAAATCAACCATTATTGACTGATTTGATAAATTTAAACGTGGTCCTACGGACACCAGTGATGCACCACGCAAAAGAGGTGGTTACTCCGGAAAACATAAAAAAAGTCCACAAAATCGTTGTGGGGAACCGTAAAGTGAAGTTGTAGGAGATAGCTCAGACTCTGAAGATATCCAAGGAACGTGTAGGTTTTATTTTGAATGAACATTTGTCTATGAAAAAGCTGTTGTCAAAGTGGGTGCCGCGCGTGTTGACTTTTGACCAAAAACAACAACGAGTCGATGATTCTGAGCAATGTTTGGAGCTTTTTCGTTATAAAATTATGTTATTTATTATTAAATTATTATTATTATTTATTTATTAAATTATTATTACTATTTATTTATTAAATTATTATTATTATTTATTTATTAAATTATTATTATTAAATTATTATTATTATTATTAAGGTATTATTATTTATTATTAAAGTTATGTTATTTATTAAAGTTATAAAGTTATGTTAAAAAGTTGTGTTTTCTTTATTACACCGGGAACTTATCAGCCCATGTGTTACAACATTTATCGAAATGCAGTTTTCACATACCAATACTTAAAATAATTTTATAAAATCTATATTTTCAAACCAGACTTGCAAAATCGAAATTTATTGCACAAATTTAGTGAAATATGGAACATATACTAAATAAAAGTTAAGTGGGCGCGCTACATTTTTTTTTGCATGAGCAAGCTCGCGTCGTAGATTTTACGAGAATTGTAAGATACGACATAATAGTAATAAAACAAGTACACTTAAAGAATTGTTTTTTAATAAGTCTCTTATCTTTCTTAGGATGTACGAAAATGTAATATAAGCTTTTCCGAATTACCAACAAATCCGAAAAGCGTCCTTGTATCTTCAGAAACCTCGGAAAGCAAACAATTTCCGAGATTTAAAACATTTATATATTTTTCATTTTAATATAAGCATAGCTACGATCAAATTTACGTGTAAAAATGTATCAACGTTAATTCATCTTTTAATCTTCATTCTATTTAGTTGTTAAAATGTTATATATCATTCATTCAGATATATACGCCTTATTTGTGACTTTGGAAATGAATAACTTTTCAATCGTAATACGAGTCTAAATTTACATTTTGGCAGACAAATATCTTTATACGTTATATAATTAGGGATTACGCGATTTACATAATTATAAAGAATGATTGTTCTGCTATTTAAAATCAAATCTCAAACATAAATATGACAAATTTTAAGTACTAATGTACGACAATTATCGAAACACAGTTTTCACATTTCAATACTTAAAATTTTATAACACTTATATTTTAAAACGAAACTCGTAAAATCGAAATTTATTGCACACATTTTTGAAATATGGAATATCTACTAATTTAACGTAAAGTGAATAAAAACTATAATTTTTTTTGCAAGGGTATGCTCGCGTTGTAGATTTTACGAGAATGGTAATATACGTCATAATAACAATAATAAAACAAGTACATTTAAAAAAATTGTTTTTTAATATAGTTCTTATTTTTCTTAGGATTTACGAAAATGTAATATAAGCTTTTCCGAGTTACCAACAAATCCGAAAAGCGTTCTTGTATAGAAACCTCGGAAAGCAACAAACCGAGATTTAAAACAGCATTTTCGAAACAAAAGTGTACTACCTACCCATCATACGTAGTATGGGGTAAATCTTGTAATCGTTTTGAAAATCAAAATTTTTTTTGACGGATTTACACGTTTCAGACACTGAAGATTTCGAAAAACATATTTTTAGAAAAAAAAAATTGTCGTCCGTCTGTGTGTCTGTGTGTCTGTAAACGCTCTATCTCCCGAAAAAATTGAGATAGAGACTTGAAATTTGGTATGTACTCATAGTATGTAATGATGGGAAGAAGCTTATTGAATTTCAGTAACCTCGATTAACCGGAACTATTTTTTTCGGACTCTCGAAATATTCATTCTGATAAAAGGTATATAAAACTTTTCGAAATTGTTGTTTCGAATTGTAAAACTCTCGAAGTATTCATTCATAAAGTTTTTTGAAATTCTTTATTTTAAGGAGGGAATATAAAATACAATAAAAATACATAAATTTTGCATAAAGCATGAAGTCGATCGGATAATGAGTTGCCGAGATATTTGTAATCCTATTTACCACACTCTTCGATTTTTCATGACCCTGTATTTAATCCAAATTTCAATTCAAAGATATATTTTAATTGGAAATGAGTCGCTTAATCAGATGCAATAAACCACTAGTTAATAGGATTATTGTTTTTGGAGTTATAAAGATGTTTCTTTTAAGCAATTCAGTAATCCAGCCTTTAAAGTTTAAGAGGTCATCAAGCCACGATATTATTCGAATTACAATGCATTTTATATGTAGTTTACACATGTTTTATTTTAATATTTTATATTATGCATATCTATGATGGGTAAGTATTACGCTGGCCCCCAACGACTAATTTTCTTGTCCGTAATTTTCGGATGTACAGTTCATTAATAAGTTCTCAATCCTTAATATCATTTATTCGCATTCTATCAATTCTGAAATAAGTATTTCCATGTTAAACAAAAAAATAAATTAACAGCATTGGCATTAACAATAAAATGAATTGTTTTAACATTAACATTAAAATTTTCATTATTTTGTTATTCTACCAGGAATAAATTCTGTTACGCAACTGAAAATGATAACTTGAGAATTAATAGCATCCACAAAACTGGTATTTTGGGTAGAGAAAATTGATTAATGCACCGGAAACATTACGGAAAATTAGAGGAAGCCAACAAAAACATTTGTTTATCTCGAAAAAGATATTGGTTTCAGAGGCTTCTAAAGTTAAAGTAACGTTTTTTGGAAACTGTGTAATTCGGAAAAGATTATATTATATCTTCCTAAACCTTAGGGAATGTGTGCTAAATTAAGAAAGATTTGTCTTTTTTTGTACTATAAGTTAGAAAAGCAATTTCACATCTATTAACAGAGAGACTCAAATTTGAGTAATATTTGCAAAGACAGATAAACTATAGAAATATCAAGTCAAGAAAGTGCTATAGAAATATTCACTGAAGCAACTATTTTTAATAAAGAAGCAGTAAGATTATTTAATATAAAATATATCAAGCATAAGCATAATAAAAAAACTATATAAGAAAATCTGTTATTTTGGATAAATTCTTTTATTTTTCAAAAATAATCAATTTCCCTCATCTAAATTTTTCACAAAAATAATTATGTCAGTGCGAGTTTTCAACCTATATTTTTTTTCGTTTTTAGCTCTTGGCATATCCTATTTTACGCTATATTTAATAAGAAACACATTTTTATCTTCAACATATTGATCCGGTTCGTCGTCAGATACATAATGAATATCATTCAATTTTTTTCAGTTTTGACGCCATTATGGCAAAATTTCTACAAAATATTTTTCCTTTATCTATACAAAATAAAATATTAATTACTCTCGCAAAGAATATCGATTTCATTATATTACAGAAATAAAATTTTAGAACGTGAAATATTTAACAGCAAAATTTACAATAGAAAACTAAATCTTGTGAAGAAGTAAAATTTGACTTTGGAAATCAGAAATACTTATTTAATCCCGAAGTGAAATATTGGAATGAGATTTTAGCAATTACTTTCAGCCAGTTTTCGGATGTCACATTTGAGAATTAATTTCTAAGTATCATGATTGTCACATAATTTGCATAAGCATACACTGTTAAACATCTGCAGCAAACTGTCCGATCATTTGATCGTTTTTATAGAAAATGATTACATAACCGCAATTTAGCGCTATTCTAACCATATTATTCCCCATATTATGGTCAGAATAGAGTTAAATTACGGTTATGTCACCGTTTTTTACAAGAACTGTCAAATGATAGGACAGTTTGCTGCAAATTTTTAACAGTGTACTAGCTAAAAGTTAAATAGAAAACGCTAATTGAAAGCTGATATATTTATTTATACTATTTAGAAAGCAGCATTTTATTATTTTAATTGTGTTACTATACAAGTTATTAAAAATGGACCAATACGCTGGTATTCATTAATGAGACTTTTTTTTTTGTTATTTTAAAGTCAGAATTAATAAAACATTTGAATAACATAAATCCTGTTTCTTGTTAATATTTTACAGTATATTACAGTATTTTGTTAATAATTACAGTAATTTAACTGTATTCTGCCCCTAATATGGGGAATAATATGGTTAGAATAGCGCTAAATTGCGGTTATGTAACCCTTTTCTATAAAAATGGTCAAATGACTGGACAGTTTGCTGAAACTTTTTAACAGTGTACGCCTATGCAAATTATGTGACAATCATGATATTCAGAAATTAGTTCTCAAATGTGGCATACGAAAACTGGCTGAAAGTCGTTGCTAAACCTCATTCCAATATTTCACTTCGGGATTAAAGAAATATTTCTGATTTCCGAAGTCAAATTTTAATTCTTCACAAGATTTAATTTTCTATTGTAAATTTTGTTGTTAATTATTTCACGTTCTAAAATTTTATTTCTGTAATATAATGAAATCGATATTCTTTGCGGGGGTAGTTAATATTTTGTTTTGCATAGAATAAGGAAAAATAGTTTGTAGAAATTTTGCCATTAAGGCGTCAAAACTGAAAAAATTGAATGATATTCATTATGTATCTGACGACGAACCAGAACAATATGTGACAACCAGCTCTAGCACAAGCTAGAGGTATCAATTTATCAAGAAAGAGACAAAACTCAACGAATGATAGCAGACAGAAACAACCCACAACATGGGTGAGCCCATAAAAACGTCAAAAAACCCTGTCAGAGACAAATAAAAACGAAAAGTGTATTCAGCCCCCTAAAAAAGGCGATAAACACTACAGCGACAATCCACCATGAGCGTGACAAGTCAACAGAGACGACAAATATGTAAATCTACGTACGCTAAAGGCGCCTGGTGCATGTAAAATCTGTCGTGGGTGCAAAGCCCTCCAAGTTACCTGTTAATTATACCTCTGGGAGTGCCTAGTCAGGTGAAGATCTCGTCACCTGATCAAGGTTTTAAATTACGTTACCAATGATTTTCTCTTCCTTAATGTTTGCTTTTGTTTTTAAATCTGCCAATTCCACAAAGTTAAATAGAAACCTTGAACCGGCAAACAAAGATAACTGTAGCAAACCACTAGAGAGCAAGGACTGCAGCGATGCCACCAGACTATAGTCACGGGGATCACAGCCATGCTGTGTTGCATAAACTGAGTTGCATAAACTTTAAATAAAGCTCGCGTGATCTTTTTAATTTTAACTTCGCTGAGAGAGGGATCACGTGGCATGGTTTTTCAATATTTTATTTTAACTGTATGATGTAAAGGCTCATTGAACTGTGGATTTTATTTTATTATTGTAATTTATTTTTGTGATGTGGCAACTTTATATTTTATCGTTTTAATTTTAAAGAAAAGTAGATGTTCTAGAAGTTTCTTTAGATGTAGTTGAAATGACGTTGTAATGTTATTAGAGATATGTTTTTGGATTTGTTTTGTGGCAATAAATGTCTACTTTTGTAAAAACTGGAGATTTTTATTTGTTCAAACAGACGGAAACATCGGGTAGATGTTTGGACCTGAGTATGATTATTTTAGCTGTTTTTAAATAGAGTTAAAGTTGAACTTTATTTCTTCTGCAACATGCTGTGCCCCGCTACCAGGTACTAACTCGTCAAGCTAGGCAATCATGCCGGGCAGGTAGGGGCCTGGTTAGCGGAATATATAAAAAAATAGTTTTACATTATATGTTTTAAAATGTATTACACGATATTTCTGCGTAGTAAAATATTGAAACTTTCTCTATTTAAAAAAAAATATATTTATTTATTATTTAAAAAAAATTATATTTAACAAACTCTTATTTCCACTTATATATTTGCGGTTCATTTATAAAACTTATTTATTTCGGTAAAAGAATGTTTTGCATTATTCACCTCTGAAATTTCGCAGTATTCGGAAAACACAAAGACATTCTTTAAAGATAATTACTGAGTAAAAGAATGTCTAACAAGCAAAGAGCTTTATCTCGCTTTGTTATTTTGTGAAATACGGTTACTTTGATAACGTGTAAGCGTTAAAGTTGTTGCAACAATAAAGTATAGAAGCTTTCTTGGAAATCATTAGCAGACTATTCTAACTTCATAGTGGTGTATTATAATGGATCTATCTTAAGGTCAAAGTTCTGAAATTTTATTTTTTTAAATGAAATATAAACTGTACATTTAAAGTGCTTGGAAGGGTACTTGTATTAAATGAAATTTTGAAATTTCATTAGTATAAATTACCTTTAAACCTGTTAAAAGTGCTTGTTAGACAGCAACTTGACAGATTTAAGTGCTTCAAAACAGATTAACTCTTATAATAAAGTTTAAACATGGCGTTGTACAGAAATAGGAATTACAGCATCCTACATTTCTTATTTATTTGCTACCACTATTTTCAAACTAAAATTGTGTTTGTTAGATTCTTTAACACGTGTAATAGGCATCTACCAAGAAGATTATAGTTTACAAATAGTGGTGCTTCATAACAGATTAACTCTTATAGCAAAATTTAAACATGGCGTTGTACAGAATTAGGAACTACGGCATTCTATATTTCTTATTTATTTGCTATTACTATATTCAAACTAAATTTGTCAATGTAATTTTTTTAACATGTGTAATAGGCATCTATCAAAGAGATTAGAGTTTACAAATAGCGGTAATAAATATGTATATAATATACAAAGCTGTGATCGATGCATACATCTTTGTATTAGAATATATTACTAGGCCTAGTTTCAGTCTAAAATCAAGCGTTTGGCGTATGAATGTGCGGTTTGAACTTTGATGTTGATTTTTGTTTATGTAAGCGCATAGTTCAATCACCTATCTGTTAAATTTGTGTTTTATTTTTATTAATACATATATTTATTTATTTATGAAATTTTAATTTCGTTATGGAATATTAGTCGGAAGCAAATGCTGAATAAACAATGTATTTTGTAAACAGGTTAATCTTCTGTAATCCGGCTACACGCGATAGAGATAGGTTTTTTTTTAAATCATGATTTAAAGAAGAAAAAAAAACTAAATTTAGATACAGTTTTCAAACAAATTACGTATGAAAGTACATTAATTGTTCTATTCAACGTTTTAAATATAAAATTGTGCTATGTTTAGGAGATAAATATATGTATTAAAAACGAAATTCAATTATCAGTAGTTATAATCGTAAATATGACGTCAGCATTACTCATGAGCATGTTTTACTTTATATATAACACATATTTCTTTCAGTGAGGTCTAAATAATAAATTTAAAAAGATCAACCCTTTTTTTTCTAAGAGTGTCCTTTTTCTTTTGGTTATTATTAATATTATTATTATCACTATTGTAAAATAAATTATTGTTATAATTTTTTTTTCCTTTCAAAGCCAAATTAACTTCTTAAAAACTGACAGAAAATTATCACCCTAAAAAATACTACAAAACAAATGCAGTTTTAGGCATAAATGAACGAAACATTTAACTCCGGAAAACTTATCTGATTTCATATGCAGAACATATTTTTATCTAGTTATTGTTATCCTGGCTTATTGTTATCCTCCCTTTGTGATAAATTACCGCAGTTAAATATCGCTTTGAAAGCCTCAAAACTTTTAAGAGAGAAAATTTCATAATCAATATTTTACATGTGGGTCATGTTTTCTTTTTCACAGCTTTCAGATATATATTTATTGTTATATTTTTAACTAAAAACTTTAATATTTGTTTTAAAAATTTAAAACTGTGCAATTTATTTTTATGAATGTTTGTTGAAAAGTCGTTATATGTAATTAAACTTTAAAATCATTTTTAAAACAATACGTATCAATTAAAATTATGATTTCATTTTATAAAATGCTTCATTTGAAATAAATCTATATAGGATATCTTATTTTTTTGTGTTTATTTATTCTTTTAGAAAATTTGCTATTGTTTATTGTTATTATGGTTTATTTATTTTTGATAAATAAACACAGTTAAATTTTGCAATGAATTCCTCAAAACTTTATGAAACAAACTTCATAATTAACATTTTCATGTGGGTTATGTATTTTTGTTACGTTAGTTTCAGAGTTTTCTAATAATATAAAATTAAAAAACCTTTTATAAAATGTTTTATAAAATGCTTATGTTGTTATGATCTTTCAATTTTTGAAACAATATTTTTAATCAATTGTTTGGATCTTCAATAAGAAGACCTAGAAATTGAGCTATTAAATAGCATTGCGAACTGTTATAAATAATAATATTATAATAAATTTAAAAATATTAAAATACAGAATACGACTTTTTTAAACCTGCCAATTCCTTATACAGTGAACTCTAGATACAAACTATCACAGGTAGTCTGGTAATCTCTGTTAAAACTGAAATATTTCTGACATTTTCATTTTCTTCTATCTGTAATAAAAGAAAGTATTGTAATCGAAATTATTTTCGACTTCTGGTTTTCGACGGATTTATATGTTTCAGGGATCAGGGATCCGGAAAAAACATGTTGATACAAAATTTCTGTCCGTCCTTGTGTCCGTGTGTCTGTCCTGATTCTATCACCGAAAAGTGTATGACGTTGTGCATAGAGTTGAACCAAATTTCACTTATGAGTTTATGATTATGGACAGCAGATCCTACTTCAATTTGGAGATATTGTGCCGGAACAGGGCGCTCTAATAGCGATTTTTGTGTCATTTTCTTTATTAAACCACTGAAAACTGTATGAAGTTATGAATAGAATGAAGCCATATTTTATGAATATGTTTTTGATTATTTGCTGCAGGTTCCAATTGAATTTGGGGCTATTCCGCAGGAAAGAGGCGCTGTTATAGAGATTTTTGAAGGATTTTCTTTATTTTTTGTAGTTGTCTTGTACATCGGCTGCTTGTGCAGTGAAGATAATCTGGTGCTTCGCAAGCAGATGACGTGCAATATTGATATATAAAATTTCGGATAACAGTAAACATTAAGACAAAAATAATCAAACACACTTTCTGAAACAACCACTACACAAATGCCAGTATGGCGATATTGTATGGATTGCTTTTCCGTCTTGCGTAGAGCTAAGTATTTCATTAGCCACTACAGGGCTGTTCAAATTGTCTGAAACTAAGAAATCCAGTTTTCACCCAATTATAAAGTTTTGTGTTAATTTCTTCTAGTTATCTATTGACGTGAATAACGAAAAATATTGATTTTATTGGCTTTGAGATAGCCAATTTTTCAAGCAGTAACATGTTTGAGATCGAAGAAAGTGTTTGGATTGGCAAATCCGATACGATACGAGACGAGTTATACGATACAAGAAACTGTAGAAATAGGCATATGCCGTGACAAACTTTCATTTTTATCGAAATAAAACTGTGGAATGTGAGTTGCTATTTGATACCCAGAATTTTTGATTATGTTTAAAATAGCACTGTTAAACAAGGTATAGATGTAATATATATTCATATATATTTATATATATATATATATGTTACATAAAAACTACATTTTTAGTCCTTTGATCGATAGTTTTGCGTAATAAAATACGCGGGTTGTTTTCTAAGTAAATAATTTTTAATATTAAAAGAAAAACACGGTGTATTTTTTTTTAACACTTTCGTTTTTACTTCAGGGATGAGAATTCTCCGTCTTTTTGCATACCAATATAATCTTAGAGAAAATGTTTTTTTTATTTTACTGGAACATTGTGCGATATAACAGAACATTTTCTCTAAGATTATACTGGTATGCAAAAAGACAGAAAATTCTCATCCCTGTTACTTGAAAGCATGGACACTAAACTTTTCAACACATTTTTGGCTATATTAGGGGTCGTATCGTACGACCAGCTTTTATATCCCATCCTAATAGAAATTTGCTCTCTGCTGTGCTAACCGGCATCACCACCTTCCCCGCATAGCATGCACAGTCACAGTGACGTCATTGTGACGTCACTGTGAGTCACGTACGTCACGTCACATCTGTGACCAAAATGACACCACTTTGTAACGTCACACTGTGACCAAAATGTGAACGTCTTGAAGATCTAAAGAAAACTTAAAATAAACTTTACAACATCTTATGGCATGAAGAAAATTACTTTTTGACAGCTTAAAAAAATTTGTGACGTTGCAATGACGTCACTGCAAGTCACACAAGTCACGTAAAACCTATGACCAAAATGCCAACACTCTGTCACTTCACGGTGTGATCAGAGGGTGAATTTGGAAAAAAAACTCATAAAATATAGAATTGAATTATGTTATGTACCTAAATCATTAATAAAAACATTGTCAAACGTTATTTAAATATATTGTATTTCCAAAATAAAATAATAAATAAATATCTGTCTACATATATTAGACAGATAATTTTTTACAATTTTCATTACCATTTTCATGAAATTTAACAAAATATACTATATAATACACAGGTAAAAATCTTTAAATAGAAATTTAGTAACGTAGGAAAGTTTTGGCGAAAAGTAATTCAGAAATAGATCTCCCATTCTAATAAAACTGTTAGCAATTTAGAGATTTGTTAGCATTTTAAATACAAACATTTAATTTTTTTTCCTGCTACCGCATGGAACTCATTTTCTAATTTTGTGATACTAAAAATATTTCTTTAAAAATCTCCAATCTTTAATTATTGTGGTCTTTAATTACTTCTGTGTGTATTATGTGGTTCTCAACTGACCTGCTCAACAACGCGAAGCTTTCTGACATAATTTTTGACTCATTTTTAAACTCAAAGGCATAAAATGGGCAGGACACACTATGGAAGCAATTTGGAATCGAAATGAGTTTTTCATTTTTTGATAAATAAATTACTTATCGAGTTATAAGCAATTCGTGTCACGTGACAATTGGTTTTTCTCTTTTCTTTCACTGTTACGTCGGGTATTTGGTTCAAAACGCTGACTTTGACATTCTTTTCTGAAAGATCTTCTGCTTTTACTAAAAAATCGAAAACGTCTTTCAATTACATAGTTTCTGAATAAAAACACCTGCCAATTTCATGCGTTTCCGAATAAAAACGAATTTAAAATATGTCTTAAAGTATATGATATTCCTATAGCAATTTGACCCAAAATTGGTCAGTGCTTAATAAGATATCACCTCTGTTAAATATATTGCTCTTTTCAATAGAGTGTAAAAAATGAAAAAATCGTATTTAGGAAATCTGATTGCAGAATAGTATTTATATTTATGTCGTAATTATTTTATAAAGACTATTAAATCCATTTTTATTTAAAATTTATGTTTACTTTGGACGCCTACAGCAAATGCAACTGATTAAAAAATATATAAAAATTTTAATTTTTATAGCTTATTTCCAAGAATATTAAACTCTCTCATATAAAAACAGAATATTATAGTTTTATTAGAAGTTATTTGTCAGCCATATAAACTATAAAGCATTTGAAATGTCTTTATTTAACTGTTTTCTTTCTATTCTTTTTCTGGAAACACCTGCTAGATGTCACTTTGTGGTAAACATTACTGCGCAGATCATGATCGCAGATGTTGAGGGCAGACGATTATTTTCATCGGCGGATTAGAGTGTGTGGTGTTCTTTTAAGTTTGTGGAAGTATATTGTGGAATTTATACCGTGAAAGTAAATTAACGTTTTAAAGTGAATCATCCATTTTAACCTATCCTTATGTCTAGCTGGGTGCGTTATTAAGGTCTACGTGATATTTGATATCTCAGATCTATGAACACACTTATGCTGGACCACTTGGAAAATTAAAGCAGTGGATTTGATTCTCATTTTTCAATGAAAAGGAAGCAGTCAACGACCATTAAAACTTAATCCCTAGAACTGGTGGTTTTACTTATAGATTAGCAGGTAACTTTTAATGTCTTCGTAGTTTTGTTAATAGTGCATATTTAGTAATGGTACATTAATAGTGCATTATTTAACTGTTAAGATGTTTAAATCTTTTTTTTTAATCACTTGTATAAAATTTTATCTTTAACGTTTTAAATCGTTTTAAATAGAGAGTGTGGAAAAAAGCTTAAAGTATTTACTAACAATATATATTCTAAATGTAAAGTGTTATTTATAACGAGGAATGTATTTATATTTTGCGTTTCTCAGTTCAATTTTCATAGTTATTCATTGTAATTAAAAACATTGCAATTTTTAAAACTATTAATATTTGATTTACAATTTGAAAATTTCTTAGCTAGTGGAGGTTTTGAGAAATAATTTTCTGGTATATTTGAAATAATTGCGACAATTTAACTCATTACAAATTTAGTTGTCAAGATATGTCAATATTAGGTGCACAAAAATAATGAATATTGATGAAACAATAAAACAGCTATTCAGTTAAGGTAATTTTTCCAGTTATGTTATCGAATTTTTTCTATAGTAAAAATTGATATTTAAGCTCTGCATTTAATATTCTATTAAAAACTATAAATGAAATAATTTGTAAAGAAAAAAAAATATTTTTTTTTTCCTTGCGTTTATGATCCTAAGTTTTAAATTTCATTTGCTTCGAAAAATGTTTTATTGCTTGATACAATGTTTATTATTTAATAATATAGCACAATAGGTAGATCTATTATTTAAATGGATACCTAATATAAATTTTTCACAATGCTTATTTAAAAGTGTATACTTTTATTTTCATTAAATTTGTAATCAAATCCAAAATAACTAATTTCTGAATTCATTTTTATTCGGAAACACATGAAATTGGCAGGTGTTCTTATTCAGAATATATGTAATAGAATGGCATTTTCCATTTTTGACAAAAGATGTTTCATAGAACACTATCAAAGTCGGTGTTTTGAACCGAATTTCCGACGCGCAGCGTCAGAAACGGAAAAAACGTGACCAAAATTTCTCTTAAGCATTTATCTAAAAATGGAAAACGCTATTCATTCCAAATCGTTTTAATAATCAGGCATGCAAGTGCCAAGCGTTTAAAAATTTGTTCATAAATGTGTCAGAAAGTTTCGTGGTACTGAACGAGGGGAAATATGGCAAAGTATACACATTTAAAAACTTCAATACTTAAAAGGAAAATAGCATAGTTTTAATTATTGTCAATATTTTTGGTGGTTACATAAAACAAATGGAAGTCGAAGTTATTTTTAAAAGTGGTTATTTGCACAATAGAATTTCATATTATTAAAATATTTAATTTTATTATAATTTTTAATGGATTCATCTATTATTTTTATATTAGTATGCGTTTTTTACATTTATAATTTTCTTGTTTAACGGCTACATTAGCCGGTTTCCCAATCAGATGCAAAGTTTTAATTTGAATACGAGTTGCATAAAAAAATGATTGCCGATCCAATCCTTATCGTCGATCTTATCCGTATTTGGTGAAATCTTGTTATCCGAATCTATGCGAAATCATTTATCAGGTTCGGTCGGGTTGTGGGCCTACAGAATTTTTGTTGTTGTTGTTGTTGGGTTAGGGTAAGATTACGGGTTGAATGTAAATATAGTTTCAGTCAACCATCATTCATGTTCAAGTAGATATTCAATCATGTTCAAGAAGTATATAACCGGATTCGTGCATGACTCTATATCCGAGCCGACATCAGAAATTGTATCATAACACAATTTCTGATAAAATCTGGTTACTTGGTCGTATGCAAGA
The DNA here is from genome assembly GCA_963931845.1 of Maratus michaelseni. NCBI lineage: Eukaryota > Metazoa > Arthropoda > Arachnida > Araneae > Salticidae > Maratus > Maratus michaelseni. The sequence goes on along the minus strand of OZ007594.1, from coordinate 93,453,582 downwards.
TTCTATTCTGAACAAGACTTACAGTAAAAACATTATACCCGACTCGGGTCAGATCGGGTTCACGAAAATCAGGTCACACGACAACTAATCCAAATCTATTCTGTAGCCAAACAAATCCAAAAAGATCGATCCGAAGTTTCTGAATTGTATTCGGGTAAAATCTGGTCACCCGACCCGGTGCAGTGTCGTCACAAACGTCACAAACTTGAACCATAAAAAAATTTTGATCCGAACAATCCGTATAGGATTCGGGTAAAATCTGGTCACCCTATCCGATGCAGATTCGTCACATTTTTCACATTGAAGTCGCACGGTGACTTCACAAAGTAGTCACATTGTGAGGTCACAGAAAGCCTTGAAAACGGCCATAACGACCTCGCATTTACGTCACAGTGACTTCACATCGACGTCACTTGACGTCACGACGACTGTCACAAAGTCACAGTGTGACTTCACAGTGACGTCGCCGTGATGTCACCATGCCTTACGGGTCTTGACGTCGTCGTCGTCTAGTCGTCGCATTGTCCAACAGGCGCTTATCATAACTCTTTAAGTATAGACAGAAGTGGTAGTCACTTGTCGCTAAGTCAGGGATAAATCCAGTATCACGCCCGTCATATAGTTGGGAAAAACTTCATCACCCTCCATATAGCCATTATAAACTAGATTCCAAGTGCTCTCATTTTAACTTTTTACTAATGTTTAAGAGTATTAAAAACCAGAAATTTAAACAAATTGAATGGTAGAAATACTTCCAAACTGAGTTCACTGTTGAACTCGTTCGCACTTTAAATAAAAGAATCGAGAGTCATTACATGAAAACTTGATTTTGTACCAGATTAATATTTTTCGAAACTGCAAGGAAAAAAAAAAATGTTTTGCATAATTGGATTCTAAATGAATAATTTAACGTTTGTTCATTCCATTCCTATTAATTCAAAATTTAAAAAAGGAATATTTTAATAAATAGGTAATTATTAATTTGATAAATTTTTTACACATATAGTTTGGATGTAGAAATTATTTTATTTTTGCAAATACAGTAAAACCCCAGTTATCCGAAAAGCATTTTCGGTTGACCGGGGTTCCATAGGAATTTTCGGATAGCCGGAAGGCTTCCTAATTTTATTTTGCCAGATGACGCTACTCACCCTTCTCACTCCCCCACAGACAGGTAAAGCATTTGTGCTTGCAGGTGCAGCAAGTGTCCGTATTCTGTTCGATTACCCCTTCCTGTTTACACGTGTTTTAATTTCCTCCAAACTTTATTTACGATGAATAATACTTAAAAGCACAAACGTGTTTTTATAAGCATGAAGAGCTTAACGACTTGAAAAACTTGATACTGGCAGCTTAATATATTGAAGTACAGGAAGATACAACAGCGTCAGATGTGTCGTTGTTTAAAAGGTGGCGTGATGAGGCAGCATTGATGCAATGTAAAGTTGAAAAAGAAAAAAAATCACAATATATTTTGTAAAGAACTGAAGTGTTGTATGTGTCTATGCAATAAAATGCCTGCATTTACACAATGGTCCAAATAAGTAAGTTGACGCTGTTTATTTATTTCATAAACAGCATTGCTTGTTTAAAAATAAAAATTTTCATATTAAAAAAAAAAGAGTTTTAAGCTATTTCGGTTAAGCCGATTTTCGAATAACCGAGATTCGGATAATCGGGATTCTACTGTATTCTAATTCTGGATTTTCATAATTAAAAAATTTCTGATAGTATAGTTTTTTGAAAACTAATCTGGTTTTGATTCGCTTTGTTTATGAAGGCGTTTAAATGATGTGTTCAAGAGTTCTTTTAAATAGATTTTTATAACAATGTATGACATTTTCTTAATACAATGTAGTATATTATTATTTTTTTTGTTCTTCCAAGGGTGTTTATAAATATCATTTGAACAAATTTTTTGTAATTTTGCAATATTCTAGTGAATCACGAAAAGTGAGTTTTAGTTATAGAAAATACTTTGCAACTATGTTGGTAGGTAATTTATTTTCGATAATAAAACATTTCTTAAACACATGAACAGGAAAATGTGCTCATCACATTACAGATTCATTCCAGTTTTTAGGGTGCAATAACAAGAGCTGTAATATAACCGGAAATTTCGACGCAAATAATGGAACAAGGAAATGTCCAGGAATAAGTATGGAATTTTAAGAGCAAGACTTAATATAATACAAAAATATGTTATAATTTTACTTATATTTATTTTCAGGAGACTGAGTATTTTAATAATTGAAATTGAATTACAGATTCTGTAAGATTGTTTTTAATTTTACAAGGAATTGTTTTTAAAAAAAAGTTCATGCTGACGTAAATTGCCATACTTTCTTATGCTACCTATGAGACTAATAAGTTTATGAAAAGTTATGACATATTTCTTTTCTGCTTCTAATTAGAAACTAATTTGAAAGAAATAGTCGTGTTTAGCATGAAATCATGAGACTTTTATGGTATTAAATGATAGATTAAAATGCGATATAATACAAAACCGCATTTTATAGTAGAAGTAATTTTATATATTTCATAACAATGATCCTTTTTAAAATCCACCTTTATTCCAATTATTTTTTAAATTTCCATCTCAAAAAATCTACTTTAAGCTGAAGTATTTTTCAAATATGCTAATTAAATTTTCGAACAGAACTGAAATTATGCTGGAGATATTGTTGCTCAAATATTGTTGAAAGATTTTCAGATTCATTCTTCTTGAAACACTTTTTAAATTAAGTTAGTATTTTTTAGTTTCAGCTTTTTATACGGTTTAAACTCTTATATCTTCAAACACACTCTATCCCAATTGCACTTGTGTTTGTTTTGTAGACTTTATTGCATATTAATATTTAAACAAAATTACCCTTTAAGTAAAGAAATATATTATGTTTGTAATAGTTTGTTGCACTTGTTTGTCTGTAGGATTTAAAACAGACAATGTCATGCAAGTAGATTTGATGAAAGGCGTAACCTAATGTTCCTTCCACCTGAAATGTGATGAGATATGAGATATATGTACAGTTATTTATAGAGTAAGAAAGTTTGAAAATACCTATATAACAAAGGATATGAATTATAACTTACTACTCAGTGTATAACCAACAGAGTGAAACAATGTCCAAACCGGGTATGGAACCAATACTAACGGTTCCGCGTTCGATACCCGGTATAGACATTTTTCACACTGTATGTTATACGCTGAGTAATAAGTGATAATTCATATCCCTTGTTATATAAGTACTTTTCAATCTTTGTTACTTTATCAATAACTGTACATATATACCATATCTCATCTCATTTCAGGTGGAAGGAACATTAGGTTACGTCTTGCATCAAATCCAATTGCATGACATTGTGTATTTTAAATTCTACAGACAAACAAGTGGAACAAACTATTACAAACAGAATACATTTATTTACTTAAAGGGTAATTTCGTTTATATTTTAATATGCAATGAAGGCTACAAAACAAACACCAGTTCAATTGGGATAGAGTGTGTTTGAAGATATTAGAGTTTAAACTGTAGAAAACGCTGAAACTAAAAAATACTAACTTAATTTAAAATGCGTTCCAAGAAGAATGAATCTGAAAATCTTTCAACAATCTTTGAGTTATTGAAATATCTAGGGCAAAGTAAGACAAAACCTTTAATTGGGTGAAAATTGGATTCCTCAGTTTCAGACAATTTGATCAGATCTGTAGTGGCTAATGAAATACTTAGCTCTAGGCAAGACAAAAAAGTAGACCATACAATATTGCCTTTCTGGAATTTGTGCAGTTTTTGTTTCGGAAAGTTTATTGGATAATTTTTTTCTTAATGTTTACTACATTTCGAAATTCTATTTATTACTTTTTTTTTTTGTTCTGAATTTACCGCTTTTCAATATTCTTAAATATGAACATATTTAAACATTAAAACTTTTTCTACATTTGTGGGTAACATATTTGAAAGAGATTTATTTTCTACAATGAAACTGTTACTACTATTTATATTTTTTTGACTTACTTTGTGACCTTCATTATGGTGGGGTAAAACCGAAAGTTGAACGTGGGTTAAAATATCTATATATTGGAAAACGATATTTGAATATCCTGCAAACAGTATTTTATAAAAAAAATTTGCAGTGAAAAGTAGGTGGCTCAGAGTTATTATCATTCTTATAAAGCAGATAAATATATGAAATTCTTTTCTACAATTTCGTCAAATTGCAGTGAGGATAATTATTCTTTTGTCTTTAAATAATTAACACTAAATTCATAATTGAAATATTATTAAATTAGTTCCTTAGTTGGAGATTTAATATTAAATCATTCTTCCTTTCTAAAAGAAAATCTAAACTTTCATTTACTGTAAGATAAACAAATCCACAAGATTCTGGTAGATTTGACTTTTCACAACTAATCATATATTAATAAAAATGGGATCTATCTAAACTTTTCAGTTACTCTAAGATTAATAATTCAATAGGATTCTTGTGCATTTTATTTTACACAAGTAATCATCTATTAATAAAAATGTCATAAATCTAAACTTTTCATTTACTGCAAGGGACGTGTGCCTAATATCGTACCAATTTTGAAATTTTGATCTAATTCGGTTTGACTGCACAACAAATTGAAACTGATTGATGGTATGGGTTCATAAAACATTATAATAAAACATTTTTCGCTGATAATGGTTTCCAATAACAGAAACATACATTTTTTGCAAATAAATATGCAAAACGCCTTAGTACCAACTTTTAATTTTTCCCTAATACCGCTCCCCCTCCCCGTGCTGTATTAGGAACATAATAAAACTGACTCTTTTTAAAAATTTTCGTACGAAATATGAGTTGTACCGTTACTAACGAAGAACCTTTTTCCCCAGCCAAGAAATTAATTGTCTATACTTTGTCCTTCAGTGTCGATTTTAGAACTTTATAAAGTTTTGAAGCTCGTCCCTAACCCTTTCCCTTGTACCGTACTGCCAAAAATGCATTAATCACATTCTAAATTACTAATGGACTAAAATTACTAATGGAGGATCAAGTTTAGACAACGACCACCAGAATGCAGCAGGTACTTCACTTAGAAATCATGGGGTGCGATATTAGGCACACTTTCCCTAAGATTAACAAATCCATGCGATTCTGGTAAATTTGACTTTTCTCAACTAATAATCTATTATTAAAAATGTGATGAATTAGTTATATATTTAGGAAAATATTTTGGTACGCGCATGCATGCATAAGTTCAGAGAATGTACTTAAAGTTACATTATATTATGTTTTAAGTTATCTCTTAAAGAAGCAATTTATAATAAGGCATGTTTTTTTAAACCACTTTCTAATACTTTTCCCAATGCATTACAAACGGTGAGATGTAGATGTGAAAATTGATTAGTATTATCACACATGAAGTGTTCCATTTTGCAATGTCATTTATCGGTTGTTTCGTCGGCACCTGTCAAAATGGTATTTCTAGCTTCAGTTTCGGATGTCATCCGCGACTTTCTTATAAATTGAATTAACATATATAATGAAAAAATATGGGAAAAGTTTGTTTAACCCCTTTATACATCCTTAGAAACAAAGAATATTAAAATCGTTTAGTAGCTTATTACTTACTGTTATTACTTAGTTTTAATCCAATGAAATAATCCAGCGAGCGATAGAGCATATTTGGCGACTAATGCCAAAAACTATAGTGTAAATTTATATGATAGTAGTAAATTTATATGATAGATTGTTAGAGAGAGTATGTAAATTTAGCAATTTATCGTACCATACATATATGCGCATTCTGTTCACAATTTTGTTTTCTCTAACTGTCTTAAAAACATAGTTAGATACCTAGATCGAGAAATTACCTTAACAAAGATTAAGTAACAATAAAATGATAAATTATTTTAATAAAACTTTCCCTACTATATTTTTCGGTACGTATATATTTTTTCATCATAGAAAAAAAAAAGACAAACCCAAAACTTTTCTGTCATCTCTGGTTCCGGAGTGTGCTACCAGTATTTCATTTTTTAATTATTTACTTATTTTCTTCAGATTAAATTTTTTTCTGAGATTAATTGTAGATTTTTTTCTTTTATATATATATATATCAGGGTGGAACGAAAAAAGTCAAGTTGATATTTCCGAGTCGCTATAGGGCGGAAAGGTTGCGATTGGTAAATACCAAAAAAACAAAAAAAAATATTCAAATCGGACTCTATTTTCCGATCATCCCGCAAACCACCTAAAAATTTAAAAAAATTGAAAATTTCCGATTTTTCAGAATAAAAAAACAAATTTACGTGTATATATTTCTTATAGCTATGGTGAAAAATATGTGCAGATTGTACTGTTTAATAATAGTAATAATAATAATAATTGCGTTTAGAAAATATCTTCCGATTGCGCAAATCGCCTACAAATTCAAAAATATTGAGAATTTCCGATTTATTTAGAATAATAATAAAAAAAAATACATATATATATATTTTATCTCTATAGCGAAAAATATTTGCAGATTGTACTGTTTAATAGTAAAAATAATAATAAATTGCGTTTAGAGAATAACTTCAAATCGCGAAAGCTCAATAAAAATCGGGAAAAATTTTATTTTGAATAATTTGATAAATTAAAAAAATAATCACATGAGGTCAGTTTGCACTCCAATGTTAACATTTGCATATAAATTTACAGCTCTTTGTTTCTTTAGATATTTAATATTATTTAAACAACCCAGAACTCACCGGGGGGAGGTGGCTGCACTTCAAATCCAACCCACACTTTTTCCTCCATGCAACCAATGAGGGTGTTTGCTACTTACACTACTTAAATACATATTTTGTTATTTCAATTGTTTAAGTCTAACTTTTAGACGTATTTTTGTACTGCGATTTAGTGGTGAAGATTGGTATCATGGACCTTGATTTCAGAGTGATCCTGATGCCCTGATGAATACATCTCTTAATTGGGACCCACATACCTTAAGCGATGCTTCCGTTATCAATTTGACGGCATTGCCACTTTGACGGATCGACAGCTTGAGTGTGGCAGGGAAATTTTTTAGCATTCCAGTCTGGAATATTACCTGATTAAACGAAGGAATGTATTTTTTCATTGGTTACTCTCCGTAAAAGAGTTGGAGATGATAGTTTTACTACATTCCAATCAATTAATAAAGTATAGTTTGCCGCGTCGAAGTTTAAAGTAGGAGTGATAAAGTTTCTGATGCCTTTACATTTTAAAACAGTCTGCCTGACTTTTAACACTTTTCTTAGCCCTAGCTCTCTATGTGCCTCCTCTTTTCAAAGACCATTGCCATCAGTAGGTTTTCCGGGTGGACAAAGAACGAGTTTCGTTCAATTACAGGGAATACCACTTTCCTCAGGTCGTCAGGCAAGTATTGAGATGTTTCTATTGCTCTGTACAGATGAATAGGCTAATTTGGAATGTACTTACTGCATTTTATTTTAAACCAAATTGGCATGTAATATAATAAATGTCACTATGGCTTTTAAGGCATCCGATAGGGTTTCCACGTTCACGTAAAGTCGAAGAACTCGGTTTGTACAAGTGAGCCCTCTGGCCGGGATTACGCTTTGATAAGTCATTCGGAAAGTTACCACTTTTAATTGCTTGACTTACGTCAAAAATATATCTTTGGTCCTAGCTGAACAGTTGTCTGCCGACTTTTTGAATTTCACAATCAATTAATTGAAAATTTATCACTGAGAGCTTTTCACAACCAATGACTTTCTGTCCAATTGGTCCTCTAAATGATCTTGGGCCAGTTGTTTCACCATCCAACTGCTGAAAAAGATGTCGGAAAGGTAAATCAACAAAATGGAATAAACAAACAACCCACTGAAGTGGTCATCCGGGAAGCACTTCAAGCTGTCTGATAGCACAACCTTTCCATCCTGTATTGGTATTTGTACCACCACAACCTACCAAATCTAAGTATTCTAGTGAAACCCCTTGTTCAGTAATCAGTTCAATAGTATTAATTTACATTTAAATCTTAACCTGAGACCAAAAATACCCTAGCTGATTATTTTCTTAATACATCGAAACCACTCAAAATTAAAATTTTCCCGATTTTTATTGCGCTTGCGGGATCGGAAGATATTATCTAAACACAATTTATTATTATTATTACTATTATACAGTACAATCTGCAAATATTTTTCATTATAGCGATAAAAAATATATATAAGTAATTTTTTTAATTCTAAAAAAATCGAAAATTCTCGATTTTTTTTTTATTTTTAGGCGGTTTACGCAATCGAAGATATTTTCGAAATGCAATTATTATTATTATTATTATTAAACAGTACAATCTGCAAATATTTTTCACTATAGCAATAAAAAATATATATACGTAATTTTTTATTATTATTATTCTGAAAATTCGGATATTTTCAATTTTTTTTTTTTTTTTAGGCGGTATGCTGGATTGGAAGATAAAGTCCGATTTGAATAATTTTTGTTTTGTTTTTCTTGTATTTAACAATCGCAACTTTTCCGCGCTATACCGAATCGAAAATATCAACTTGACTTTTTTCGCACCATCCTAATATATATTTATATATATATTCTTTTCCGTTAAATGAGGCGAAAACTTCTGTTTGAAAACTATGGTAGATCTGCACACATTCCGTCCTAGTGATTAAAAAAAAGTAACATAAGAATGGGATTTTAAACAACTCTAATAAAAAGTGAATTACGTTAATTTAAGTATTGTTTACAAATATTTATGCGTATGCATATCGTCACTACCATGGGAAACAATCGAATTTTTCATATTCGATAGTTTGACACGGTAGCGACGAAATGCTCACACTGTAAAAAATAACCAATGTTTCTTATTTTATGAAAATATATTATAATCACGAACCAAAATATAATATAATCTTCTCAGTTATCCGAAATTCCGAAAAGCGTCGTCCATTGTCTTTTGAATCCCCAGAAACCAATACATTTCCAAAATGCAAAGAATTATTTATAAAAGCAAAGTATTTTTTGCTGTCCGTTTTTTTTTTCAGAAACGTTTCCGAATAGTAATTATAGTGTATTAATCAGTTACCTCAGCCTGTAATACCTGTTTTTCGAATGTCATCAATTCTCAATTAAACGTTTCGGAAATTACAAGCAGAAAGAGCAATTTTGTTTTTATAAATGATTCTTTAAATCTCGAAATGCCACTGATGTCTGAGGGTTCTAAAGATAAAGAAATACTTTTCAGAATTATGGTTAAGAAGGATGGGTTTATATTATAAACTTATTCGTAATTATATTATATTTTCGTAGATTAAGAAACATTTGTCAATTTTTTACAATGCAGAAATAAGATGAGCAACTTTTTTACATCGTTTACTCTTTGTTCAAAATGTTAAATTTTTAGACAGACCTGAGCAAAACTTTTTAGCGTCAAATTACGTTTTGTTTCTCTCTTTGGTCGTTTTACAGTACATTCATACTCAAATGTTCTAAAAATATTATATTGGAACAAAATTCGACCGCCATTTTACGATGGAATGACTCACTTTGAAGGTGTCTTATGTAAAATTTAAATATTTTACAATGATACACACTTGGACAATACAGTAGAGTTTCACAAAATCGACTTAATAAGGTTTAGGAAAGGAAGCAGTTACCAGAAATGTCAAGTTATATAAAATAAGAATAGGTTATTCAGAACTTGAGCCCTGTGCGTGTCGGGAACAATCCAAACGGAAATCGAAAATTCTGCTTAATGTCAAACCAAAACTGACAATCAAATGGTTAAGCCGAAACACGGCCCAAACCCGTAGTGCAAGGAAATTTATCTATATTTTAATACATTTATGAGAAAAAGTAGCCTACGCTCGCGTCTCTAATAACAATTTTACCATAAAACACAAACGGAAATTTCGTTCCGTTTCTTTATAACTCGAGTTCTGCTGAATGGAATTTGATGGAACTTGCACTGTTGGATAGATAATTTTTAAGGGGAGGTTTTAGTATATAACACATAGTTCTACGTATATTAGTTATAGAATTATGATGGAAAATTCTGTTATTTTGGACGATAAGGTTACCATAGGTCATTTTTTGGCGACCATTATTGTTGGCGAAAGAATTGAAACGGCTATATCAGAAAATAATGCAAACACATTGAAAAATAAAAGAAAAATTCTGTTATTAATTTTATTTAAAATCCACCCCCCCCCCTCCCCGCTTAAAAAAAAAAAAGAAAGAAAGAAAGAAACTGTTTTAATGAGGCATAATATTTAATTTAAACCCCAAAGGAATGTTTGTAATGATTAAAAATATTTGCAATGCATGCGATTGCAATTCAGATTAAGTCAATATTTGGCGATTTATCGTTTGCGTCAGGTTAACAAAGATGCATCTGATGATTTGATTTAATAAAATATGAGTAATTTGTTTTCCTTTTCTTCTTTCTGTTAATTTTGTTTATATAATTTCCTATGTGTCTTACAAGAGGAACTAGCAGATGTAATTGTAAAAATGACTGCATTTGTGAGTTACATGTTATTTGTTTATTTACGGTTATGATTTTACTTTTGTCGCCAAGCAATGTGATTTTCAGCCAAAAATGCATAAGCGTGACATCAGCTTGAGCGGTATTAGCAATAATAGTGTTTTTTTGTGTATACAAGATCCTTTTTGGAGTAAATTTTTATATTCAAATGCAAATTATATAAATAGCAGTTATTGTTATGAATATGGGATCAAATATTTAAATTTTAGTGAATGTTTGCCACGAAAACACATGTTGTAAAATAATTAAATTTTAGATTTTTTATACATTTTTTTATATTTTTTTCACCAAACATATTATTTTTATAGCCTCGAACTCAGACCAGCGAATATTGTCTATTCTTTTATTTTTATTTTATTATTTTTTTTAATATATCGCCAATTTCACTTATAGAAATATTCACTGTTTCAAAAGTTAGGAACCAAAGAATATTCTTAAAGAGATGTGTGGATTTATGCGTTATTACTATCGCAAAAAGCTACATTTTGCAATAAAAATTGTTTGCTGAAATAAATTTTCGATGCTCTTTTTGTGTCGTCATTTCTTTTTAGTTTTTTTCTGCATATCTTCCCTTCTTTCAGGAAGGTTTTTAAAAGACATTAGACTAATTGTCCGTATTCCGGTCACCTGCCAGCTGGCACTTTTACTATATTATTGGATTTTTCGTTTATGTTTGAGGGTTACTCGGGATGACGATTCAGATTACAGAAGATTAGACGACTTTTGAAATTAGCGATTGCTAAATGTATGGGGTTTTTTCATTATGAAGCAAAGTTTTACCAAAAAAGCCTCCAATGTACTGTTGGTTGATTTTATGACGGGCGACTATCTACACGAGGGATATAGACCCTGGGGGAGGTGCCCTCAGTGGGGGTCTTTCTAAGGGATCCTAACCCGTATTTACGGCAAGGTTCGAAGAAAACCACGGAAAACTCCGAACGGTTAGGTCAACGAGCGCGACAGGGGTTTGAACCCAGCACTTCCTGTATGCCAGCTTTGAGAGCAGAACATCTCAGCCACTGTTTTGGCGCTTTCAATGTACGGAAAAACTTTGTAATGTCAATGGTAGCGAATGGAATAAATATTATTTGTCGATTTATCATGTCAGGCTGGATAAGAAAAAACGAGTACCTAAAATTCTGATTAGATAATTTTTCGATCATTATAAAGGCTTTTCGACCTACACACAGCCCTAGCAGCTAAACATAGTGAGAAATGAATTTATTTCTGCGTGTTATTATGCTCTTTAGAGAAATGAAAAAAAAATCTTCGGTTTAAGTATTCACCAAAAATAATATTACTAAACATTTTGCATAAGTAACGTTATCATTGTCAGTTTTATTTAAGGCATGGAATTTTGTTAATGAAAGATCTATAGTTGAATTAACAGTAATTTGACATTATTTAATGGAACATAGCTTGGCGCGTAAATAACTTTGTTTTGTAACTAACTCTGGTACATTAGTAACCATATCGTTTCAAGCACTTCTAATGTTTGACGTCAAACTTGGATATCGGCAAGATTATGGAAGATTAGGAATATTTTATTGGATGAAAACTAGATGTTTATTCTTCAACCAGAGTTAATCATTGTTTTTTTTTTTTCAGATTAACGATTACACGAATGCAACTGGTCTAAAAAATGGAAAGATGGTCATTTTAATTTTATTCATATTCAGCTTTAAAAATTCACTTTTTTATGTTTCACATTTTTTTAAATATGAAAGTTAAACACTGTTCTTTATGTGCAAACAATTTATTACAATTTTCACTGTATTTACTCATACGCATAACATAAAAACTTAAATAATAGAAACATAAATAAAACTGCAGAAAACTATATTCTTCTAACTTTATTCAAGAAATACAGCAATACAAAATTTACTATGTTATGCTAGAATCGAAAGATGAAAAACCGTAGTAGACTTGCCAGAAGAGGACGTAGATTACGAAATATAACTTAACATAGAGTGAGATTGTACTTACGTTACCAGAATCTCACATGGAGACAAGAAAGAGGGATGGAGTTCAAGAACTTACAGACGAAAATGAATCACCCGAACATTATTTAAGTTCAATGGTTAATCTATGCAATTGATCAACTAAATGAGTTACTTCTTTTAGCCCAAATTTTGTCCAATGTATGATATAATATAACGCAATGTCGTTCACATCGTTTACAGCAATATTGAAGGAAAATCCAGGTGAACGCCCCTATTGCTTTAAAATATAAGCTCAAATCCATTGATATAATTCGTTTGAAAATATTTACTAAGGTAGCATCTGTAGGTAAAGATCCACATTCATTTAAAATACAAAGCCATTTCGTTTGATTTAAGGTACATTTAGAAAAATGTCCCAGCGCAGCGGGCGTAGCAAGCTAGTTTAGTATAAAAATGGACATATGTACATTCATTAACATTCATATAGTTTTTTTAATTGCTATAGTTTTTCTAATAGAAGAATATTCAGAAATTTCTTTTGAAAAAATGGATCTAATTGAACAAGAACGAAAAAAATTAAATTCAACAGGAAACCGACCCGAACTCGGAATATTTAAAGTCAATTTCGACATTACCCAAACCACGGGTTTTGACAAGTTCGGGTAAGGTTGGGTTACCTGACAGGATGCATATTGATCTAATGAAAGTTCTAGCACTCTACAAGACACAGAAAAGTACAAGATTCACAAAAGACCTAAACGGAGAATTGGAACTTGACCAAGGTAATTGACCCTTTTGTTATCATCAAATCAGGCTTTTCAGCCACTAAATTACAATGCTAAATAGATTACACTTTAAAATATTAAAAGAGCATATACGATGACATATATTCGATTCCTTCTAAAACTAATGCGCACGATGCGGTGATAATTTTCTCAAGTATCAAATTTCGTACACTACTCCAACAACATAGTCCAATATCATACAAATTTGAATATTTTTGAAGTGAATAATATTGACAATTAGTACGAATTTTAGTGGTGGTCCTGACTAAATCTATATACGATACGAAAAGCCGTTTTGAAAATAAAATTATTTAAACCCAATAGCATATTCAAATATCATTATTTTACATATATTAGTACATGCCTTTCAAATATGACTTTCTGGTTAACCAAGCATTAATTAAGCAAATAAAAAGGGAGTAGTCATCGTAGTATACTGAAAGTTGGGATATCGGAGGGCGCTTTAGCGGCATTCTGCTGTATTACTGTCAATAGTTGACGAAAAAATAAAGATTAAAAATACGTTTATTCGTAAAGAAGACTCTTATCTCAGATAAAACATATCTGTGGAAGGAATAAAACTTACTCAGACAAAATTCAAGTGGTAGTTGATTGTCCTCGTCCAAATACAGTTTAATAAGTTCGTAGTTACCCTGTAATCTACATATACTACCGGCCTTTCGTCAAACATTTATCTCAAACAAAAAAACCCCTCCATGCAGGACCAAAAGTTAGACCTAAGCGACGATTGCAGCGCTATAATATCTTCGCATACTTCGAGAGGATGGCTTTAGATATATTATGTCATTTACTTCGGATGTCTAAAGAAAATCGCTACATCCTAACACAAATCACTTGCGTTGGGATCTTTAGGAAAAACTCTTCAAACTCACGAAGTGCTGAGATGTATTATCAAGAATCATTAACTATGGCTGAAGCGTTGATAGAGAAATGTGTATCATGTTTTGGAGTTCCCAGGGTATTTAACTCAGAACAATGCATAAATTTCAGCTCATCGCTCTTCGCAGAATTTTGAAAATACTATGTCACACAGAAAACTCAAACAACTTCTTTACATACCCAGTGTGATTGAGTAGATACAACTCATCTGCCTCTGTTCGTTTTAAAAAATCGGGCGGATTGCGATTCCCATATGCCGATGTTTCTTCTTGGCTACAGAGGTGTACTGTACGAAACAACTGGATAGACGTGATATGAGACGTAGTCATGTAGAAAACGTCATTTACTCTGTGATAATGCATTTGGTCGACTGAGTGACATGCTTTCCTCGACAACGAATTCATGATTAATTTGGAGGCATGTTTGAACAATGTGTACCAGTTTGCCAAAGAAAGAATCAACCTTATTTGAAATCGTGTGAAAACACACTACGATATAAGAGCGACATAAAACAGATTGAGAGTAGGTGATCGAGAATGGATGTACATTCGGAAAAGCTTGCGAGGGCCGAGTCCGAAATTTCCAAAAAATGGGAAGAAATATAGACTATATTTGATAATGAAGGGACTGAATGATGTCGTCTTTAGAATTCAGAATTTTCCCAGCGGTAAACTGAAAGATATCACATCAATCGACTAACTTTTTTTAATGTGGCAGTTGGTGGGTTCCATACAGAAGCTTCTGGAACAGGAAGTTCTACAAGTGGTGAGAACTTTTACAAACTCTTCTAAACTACAATATAAGGTAAATCAAACAATGGAAATCTATATAATAAGAAGGTATCTTTAACATCGTATAGCCGTATATGCAACGCCATACGGATGATCTTAGCGATTTTTTTGGTGACTTGGCAACTTTAGTGACAATTTTAAAAACAATCTATTTTTCTTTTGTTAAAGTTGGAATACTTAGGATTAAAATAAAAAGCAATACCGAAAACATTTCTACGACGGAAAGTCATTAAGGAAGTCGCAAAAGATAATTAAATAATAACTTACAATAATATTCACTTCAAAACTATTTTTATTTCTCAACATATTTTCCACCAATATTTATGCACTGATATCATCGTTTTATCAGTGCCCCAATACCAGCTGCATAACATTCTTTGGGTGGCTGTCTCAGCCACATTAGGACTTCAAGTTGAACCTTTTCATCATCTGTGAACATCATCTTGCTTGCAAGATGGTTTTTTAGTGGAATAAACAAATGAAAATCGCTTGAGGTTAAGTCGAAGCTTTATGGTGGATGTCGAAGAAGTTGCAAGATGATTTTCACAGATGATGAAAAGTTACAACTAGAAGTCCTAATGTGGCTCAGACAGCAACCCACCGAATGTTATGCAGCTGGTGTTGGGGCACTGATAAAACGGTGATATAAGTGCAGAAATATTGGTGGAGAATATGTTGAGAAATAAAAATAGTTTTGAAGTGAATAACATTGTAAGTTATTATTTAATTATCTTTTATGACTTACTTAATGACCTTCCCTGGTAGAATGTTTCTAGAAACCGGAAATACATCATCAGTTCACGTTCAGTTGACGTCATCAAAAGAAGCTAAATCAATAAGACCGTTCCGAAGAGTTTAGTTTAGTTTGCATTCTCAAGCAATTCGAGTTTGAAGCAATTTGTGACTATTGTTATTTGTGCATTTCTGAATTAATCACGCTGTTTACTTCTTATTTACAGAACAAGTTGAAATATATACATTCATTTTCTTTAATTTTTATCTAAGAAACTGCATTAATCACAAATCTTTATTTACAATGCATTAATTACAATGTACATTCATCAAATGAAAAGTAAGCAGATTTGTAAGGATATAATCTTGATTAGTAAAAGATGTAATAAATTCTTGTAGAAATTTTGTTAAAGAAAAATGATTTCTCGTGTCAGTAAAATAGATAGATAAAAATTAATATGGTCTATTTTTTTGTAATGATATTTCTAAACAGAAAATGTATTATGTAAGAAATTTGTACAATACGTTACTTCTTTCGTTTTCAATTACGCAAGACAGAAAACATTTAATCTTCGATGAGTAGTAAATACAGGGTGGTTATAATATAAGTATCTCTATTTGGAGGTGTCTGTAGATCGGAGGAATGATCGGAATGAAACCAAAATCGGTACACTTACTATTCGAGAAAGGGGAAGAAAAATGAAACAATAAAAAAATTGTAACAATCACCGACAGATGGCGCGACTGAGTGTGAAATGTAATGTCTAATACAAGAACAAAAAATTAAGGCGTCAAACCGGATGGCACACCTAATTTATTGGAAAATGTCACAGTTAACGTGGTTACGCAATTGCATGGCAGTGCTGATCATGTTCAGGTTCCACCTGACCATTCTGCTGCAGGACACATTCCAGACGGTTCACGACGTTTTCAACTGCGGAATATAACGCATCAGGAGTAATGTTTTTCACATTTGTGATAAGCGGTAAAGTCATTGAGGTTTGAGACGCCTCCAATTCACACAATATTACACATTACATTTCACGCTCAAAAGTGCCATCTGTCGGCGATTATTGCAATATTTTTTTTTATTGTTCCATTCTTCTTCCCTCTTCTCGAATAGTAGGTGTACCGATTTCGGTTTCATGCCAGTTATTCCTCCAAGCTTCAAACAGCTCTAAATAGAGATACTTATATTATAACCACCCGGTATATCAAACATACTTTCGATTTTATCTATGCCACAATCAATTTAAATTTGACTGTGGAACCGAAAGGGCGTCAAATCCTTTAAAGTGAAAATAATTCAGGAAGTAAAGGATGAGGTTTAATCAATCTATTAAAATCTATAAGAAAAAAAGGATCTGGGCATTAATTTTATATGAGTGCTTTTTGGTTTGTACCTCGCGTTTGTAACATTTTGAAATTCTGCACATTTAGCCAAAATATTTCATCATGGTATTAACATCATAAGTTTAAAAGAAAATGCAGATACATGAAACAACGGAAAAATATAGTGTCTTTATCTATTATGAAAATTCATAATTTATATATCTTTTAAAATAAGTAAGACGTAATTTCAACACTTTTGGCGTTCGGGTCCATCAACTGAACTTTAAAAATCGTTACATCTGCGCCATTTAATCGTGACCGCTATTTGTCTGGTTCTCGGATTTGTTTCTTCTCGCTACTTATCTCCTAATTTCTATTTTATATTTTGAGATTCATCACTTACTTTCTTTTTTCGTATAAAACATAAAACTCCCTACACAAATTTCATGTTTAAAATTTCAAAAACAAATTAATTTCTTTTATACGTGTGTGGCTTTCTTAATAACAAGTTCCAGAATTAAATATCTGAAAATTATGTTATACACTTACAAAAAGTACATTTCAGCACAACATTTGTCTCAAGCGTTAAATAGATCCAAGTGTAAAAGGACATTTTCGTATTACATATTAATTTTGGATTATTTAGAAACATTTTAGAATCCATTAGCTACATTTAATTTCTACACGGATCATTAGTCTTGCTTCACATTCCTTTTTAGTATTCAGCTGAAAATATACTTGTTTAAGAGATGTGTATTAAATATTTGAGTATATAAAGTGTTATCGTTCTTTCACTCAATTACCCATTAATGACTCTTTATGACCTCGTAGAAACGTTTAGAGTCGTGTAAAAACTCAGTTATGCATCCATTAATACAGGCTATTTATTCGATGCATCATTTTCTTATAGTGCCTGAATTAATAAATGCATATCTCTTTATTTTAATCAAAGCAATTTACTCATTGCAAATTGTTTCTGTGAATCAAAAAATTGGATTTTTAAGATAAACAAATATAATATTTAACAGTATTTTATTTGATGTATTTGGTAATATTTAATTTTATAGCCTAATTGCATCCAAATCAGGTAATTTGCTTACTGAAATTTCAGCATATTTCACATTATCTAGTGACATCGGGGTTATCGCTGTTTTCCGTAAATGAAAAAAAAAAATAACTTGAGTCAATTAATTTTAAAACAATTAAAAAGTCGCAGTTTATGAACACAAAGAAGGAAATTGAAGTGAACAATGAGACTGTGAGCTGTGGCTAACTCCCAATTCAACTATTTCACCTTTTTCCCAAAAATGTCATAAATAAACTACTCCAAATTGTACAATAAAAGTCAATTCAGCCTGGCGAGACGTGTTCTACTTACATATACATTAATCCTTAAGGAATATTCAATTTAATGAAAGTCGTGCAGACTGCAAAAACAGTGTTATTAGAGCAAACATAATACTTTAAAATTTACTACTATTAAATCCTTCAATAACGTTTTCTTACTGTATTTTATCAGCCACCTAAAATGACAGACAAACATCAGCTAAGATGAATGTAATCAGCTAAGATGAAAATAAGGTTTAATGACGAAAACTTATTAGCTTGAATACAATTTAGATCAGCTGCACAAGCCCCCTTTCAACTCAGAGAAAATTCCCATTGTATATCACACAACCACGTGCAATAATAATTATCACAAATTCTCAAAGTACACTGTAACACCCCCGATTCTAACGGCTACACTCACACAAAACATATTAAACATTCCAAAAAAACTAATTCGCTCAGACATGCCCATTTTGTCAAGTTACAAAATGAGACAAAGTAACAAATGCTCCCTCTACAAACTACGCTGTAAATACGATTGTAATTTTTATTGGCTCCTCTAAAGACACGGGCGGCGAACTGAGTGCGACTCGCAGTGGAAACCAGTTGCGAATTGCAAAGAAATTACGTGATTAATTATAATTAAATTATTCTTGTATTAACAATTTGATATTTATTGCTTGTATATGCTTCTATTGGGCATTTCATTAAGCAACGATATCATGAAACGTTGTCATTTAGGATTTAAAAGCCGATGGTGCATAGAGTGCGTCGCCTGTGTCTTTAAAGATAAGTAGCAGTTTTATAAATATAATTTAACATATGAAAAAATTTAAGATAAAATTAAATTTCTATTTCATCTTAATGCTCATGTGATTCGAAATAAACACATCAAGTTGCTACTCAGCTGGTAAATTTTTTGAAATACAGTTTCAGATTATGTGCATAAAACGTTCTATAAACAAAGAAACACGGCACAAAATGGATAGCAATAATAACAGTGAATTAATATTCTACTATATTTTCTAATTGGTAAAGAAATCATATGAGATGTAATCTTCCCAACTGGGCAAAAAAGTCTGGGCCAGGATTCGAACCCGGGGATCCCTTGGCTGAAGCTTCCAATGCTCTACCAACTGAGCAATCCTGGACGAATATGGCTGAACAAAAAATTAGAATAACTGTTTAAAATAAACTGTTTAAATTGTTTAAAAATTAGAATAACTGTGGTAAAATTAATCTAGTGTAATCACTTTTCCAGCGTTTACTGGAGATCCCATTACCATTCTGTTGTGCTGATTCAGATATCAGACAACATACTATGATCGTTAAGGTTAAAAGGGTGAATTAGTTCAGCCATATTCGTCCGAGATTGATCAATTGGTAGAGCGTTGTCAGCTTTAGCTAAGGGATCCCGGGTTTGAATCCTGGCCTGTACTTTTTCACCTAGTTGGGAAGATTACATTTCATATAACTTATGTGTTTGTTGAAGGCTGAATCTGTCTCTGTCAAAAGTAAAAGGAAAATCTCAGAAATATAAACGCCGTGAACTTTTCGTACTTTATAGAGGCACTATCGGAACATCTATTATATGGTTGACCTGGGAAACTATTTTCTTTCGACCACTATTTTAAAAGGGTGAATTAGTTCAGCCATATTCGTCCGGGATTGCTCAGTTTGTAGAACATTGTCAGCTTCAGCCAAGGGATCTCGGGTTTGAATCCTGGCCTGTACTTTTTCGCGTAGTTGGGAAGATTACATTTCATATACTTTATGTCGTTGTTGAAGGCTGAATCTGTCTCTGTCAAAAGTAAAAGTAAAATTTCAGAAATATAAACGCCGTGAACGTTTTGTACCTTATAGAGGCACCTTCGGAACATCTATTATATGGTTGACCTGGGACACTATTTTCTATCGACCACTATTTTAAAACGGTGAATTAGTTCAGTCATATTCGTCCGGGATTGCTCAGTTCGTAGACTACTGTCAGCTTCAGCCAACGGATCCCGGGTTCGAATCCTGGCCTGTACTTTTTCGCCTTGTTGGGAAGATTACATTTCATATACCTTATATGTTTGTTGAAGGCTGAATCTGTCTCTGTCAAAAGTAAAAGGAAAATCTCAGAAATATAAAAGCCGTGAACGTTTCGTACCTTATAGAGGCACCTTCTGAACATCTATTATATGGTTGACCTGGGACACTATTTTCTTTCGACCACTATTTTAAAAGGGTGAATTAGTTCAGCCATATTCGTCCGTGATTGCTCAGTTGGAAGAGCATTGTCAGCTTCAGCCAAGGGATCCCGGGTTCGAATCCTGGCCTGTACTTTTTCGCCTAATTGGGAAGATTACATTTCATATATCTTATGTGTTTGTTGAAGGCTGAATCTGTCTCTGTCAAAAGTAAAAGGAAAATCTCAGAAATATAAAAGCCGTGAACGTTTCGTACCTTATAGAGGCACCTTCTGAACATCTATTATATGGTTGACCTGGGACACTATTTTCTTTCGACCACTATTTTAAAAGGGTGAATTAGTTCAGCCATATTCGTCCGTGATTGCTCAGTTGGAAGAGCATTGTCAGCTTCAGCCAAGGGATCCCGGGTTCGAATCCTGGCCTGTACTTTTTCGCCTAATTGGGAAGATTACATTTCATATATCTTATGTGTTTGTTGAAGGCTGAATCTATCTCTCTCAAAAGTAAAAGGAAAATCTCAGAAATATAAACGCCGTGTTTCATACCTTATAGAGGCCCCTTCGGAACATCTATTATATGGTTGACCTGGGAAACTATTTTCTTTCGGCCACTATTTTAAAACAATAATTGTTGACCTCAAAGTTTAGTAGAAATCTACAACTTTGATTATTGTTTGGAAATTAAAGTGTAAAAATTAATAATGATTGCAGCATGTGGGAACGATGCATTTTTTACTAAACATTACGTGTTTTCTGGAATGCGATATCTTCTCGATCAAAGTGAAATGAAAACCTCAGATGTTTTAACATTGTGCAGTTTTGGTACATCATAAGAGTACCTCTAAAATTACCAAATAATTACGAAAATAGCACATTAAATTAAAAATTTAATTACTGCTTAAAGTGATAAAAACATTACAAAAAGGCTTAAAATTACCTTTTAATCCGAAGATGATATGTTTCATGTGCTCTAACGGCGACTTCTTCAAGATCAAAATGATAAATTTTTATTGCTTTTAGGTAGATTTCGTAAGAAATACTACCTATTACATTCTCACCTAAGTTGGAAATTTTGAAAATTTTTTGCAGATCTACGCCGATCATGAATCCCAGAACCCAAAACCACCTCCAGTTCAAAACTTTATATATCTATCTATCTATCTATCTATCTATCTATCTATCTATCTATCTATGTCACTTTTTTCTGACCACGATAACTGGAAAAATTCTGCATTAATCTTTAACAAACTGATACATAAAATCAAGGGGCATAAAATCTCGGTCAAGTTCGTTAATGGGCAAAATCGAACCAAGGGGGGGAGGGTGGGGGGGCTTTTGTGAAAACAGAAAAAACCCCATAATTTATTAATTATGATACGTATCGAATCCGTTTAAAGTTATTATTACTTCTAGGAGAAGGGTCGAAAATGTATGTATGACAGATTTTTGATATAATTAAAAATGGCCCCAAGGGGGGGAAAAAAGGGGGGGTTTAAGAGAAAAAAAATCATAGCTTCGTCAATTCACAAGATATCAAATTCACGTAAATTTATTATTAATCCTCTTAATATTATCTAAAACTTTTATATTGACAAGTTTTTTATAGGACCAACCGTTATAGCAAAAAAAAATTAAAAACAAAAAAAATCCCTGCCGGCTCCGCTTGTAAACAAGTTATTTTTCGAAGTAGGCGGTTCCAACTCCCGCATCTTTTCGAAACTGATACATAAAATCAAGGGGCATAAAATCTCGGTCAAGTTCGTTAATGGACAAAATCGAACCAAGGGGGGGGGGATGGGGGGGCTCTTTGTGAAAACAGAAAAAACCCATAATTTCTTACTTATGATACGTATCGAATCCGTTTGAAGTTATTATTACTTCTAGGAGAAGGGCCGAAAATTTATGTATGACAGATTTTTGATATAATTAAAAATTGCCTTAAGGGGGGGGGGAGGGGGGTTTAGAAGAAAAAAATTCATAACTTCGCCAATTCTCAAGATTTCAAATCCGCTTAAATTTACTATTAATCCTCTTAATATTATTTAAAACTTTTATATTTACAAGTTTTTTATAGGACCAATCGTTATAGCAAAAAAAAAATAAATAAAAACAAAAAAATCCCTGCCGATTCCGCCTGCAAACAAGTTAGGTTTCGAAGTAGGCGGTTCCAACTGCCGCATCATCGTAAAAAGGTCATTTCTTCCGCAATTCCCGACAAACAGGCGCCCCACGGTCTGCGTCTTCAAAATCTACCTGTGCCTGTAGGCCGAGCCGTCAGGGATTTTTTAAATTATGTGCTTATCATTTTTAAAAACTTTGCGAAAATAGTTTATTTATCATTTTGATCTTGAAGAAATAGCAGTAAGAGCGCATGAAACAAGTCATCTTTATACTAAAAGGTATTTTTAAGCCTTCGTGTAATGTTGTTTATCACTTTAACCAGTAATTACATCTTTAATTTAACGTTAAAAAGTGATTTTATTATATTATTTTAAAAGTACCACAGTTGACTATTCTTTTTTATTATTTTCTCTACCAATATTTCCGAACAACAATAATCTACCTCAAAAATAGTATAAATCGACACAATGATTATTGTTTCGAAACAGTGGTAGATAAATTAATGTAAATATACACCTATAGCAACACTGCTACTACAGAAGTTTTGTTTTAATAATGAGCTAAAAACAAAACTTCAACTGAAGCATTTTTATATTATAAATGTGCGGTAACAAGGCTGGAAATCGCATAAAAGTATTAAACATAAAGTTTGTATGGCTCTATATTTGGCCTTTTAGTGTAAAATTGTATGCCTAAAGTAAATTAATCTATTATATCCGTTCCGTATATTAATGTAACAATTAAGATGAATATATTTTATACTAATTAAACATGTAAAAATTATTTTATTAATTTATTGTTATATATCAGATATAATTATTTTTATTATGAAATTGTTATTAACAATTAAATGTAACCTGGGTATCTTAAACAAATATTATTTTCACACAATACATAAAAATAAATCTTTTTTTTTTTTTTTTTTTTTTTTTTTTTTTGTGTGTGTCTTGTGTCAAGGTGGTTAGTGAGAAAATATTACACGCAAGGGGTTAAATTCGCTTCCAATATTGGTCGCAAGCTGCATAGAGATGTATACGGTAAGTGTCCCAGCCCAATTTTATTTCAACACATTCAAGACGAGCTGATCCTGGACCTTTACTTTTCTGGTAGAGTCGCTGCATTTTTAACCGTATTCCAACAAAAAAGGTTGTACGATTTCATCGAGTTTTTATGTATGTCAACATACAACATTTGAACGGAAACTCCGATTTTCTTTTTTTTCTCCGAAAGGTCATTCAAAAGGTCCTCGTTTCAATTACTTTAAGAGCTGTTTAAAATAATATGTTTTTTGGCTACCGTATTTACCCGCGAATACGTCGATCCCGTGTATAAGTCAACCCCCCACTTTCCGGATCAAGAAATTTGATTTTTTTAAAATCCCGCGTATAAGTCGAGCCCCCCTTTTCCAATTAAGAAATTTGATTTTTTTTAAATACATTATCCAAAATGACCTGGATAAAAAGAAAATACTAAATATAAAATAATAAAGAAACTATAATTTTTTTGTACATTTATTCAAAAGTATCTGATAAAAAGTACTAAATATACAATAATGAAGATTATAATATACTAAAGTAATCTACAAAGTTAAACTGATTCAAGGTCCGATTCAGTATCGGACTCGCCAAACAATTCACAAAAATCCTTCGTTGTCATCGGCTCATCATGATACACGTCTTCAATCTCTGTATCGCGACATTCTTCCTTGTCGTTATCACTTTCGAAAATGACATCATCTTCTGTGCCATCTAGTTCGTTGCTTGTGCAGCATTTCTTGTACGATTTTATAATAATTTCGTAAGGAATTTGATTCCACGCATCTTTAACCCACTGGGAAATTAATGCAATGTTGGGCTTTCTAATATTACCACCCTTTGTAAATGCTGGACAACCGGATGAAATGCACTCTGCTCAATATTTTCTAATATTTGCTTTGAAGGGCTTATTGAGGCAAACGTCTAGGGGTTGAAGGACGGATGTCAACCCTCCCGGGATTACAACTACACTCGTTTTCAGTTCTTTCGTCACTTTATTCACGTTTTCAGAAAAGTGACCACGAAACGAATCGTAAACTAAAAGGGCAGGCTTTTTAAAAACAGTTTTCGGTCTTTTACCCCACACATTTTTAAGCCAGTCAACTGTTCCGTCATCATCCATCCACCCCTTTTCATGGGCTCGAATCAGCACACCAGATGGAAATGTAACGTTTTTCGGCAACGTTTCTCTTTTAAAAATAATCAACGGATGAAGCTTACTACCGTCGGCCAAACAGGAAAGAACGACCGTAAAACGGGTTTTTTCTTACCCAGTCGTTTTTACCAAAATGCTTTTTCCCCCTTTGCAGTTCACTGTTTTATTTTCGAAACACATGGGTATTTAGTCCATATTTTCTATATGGCAATGTTCAAAAGAATTCATTTTTCTTTGACCGATGGCGTATTTTTGAAATCTCATAATCTTTGTTTCCAAGTCAGATGCTAATTTTTGTGCCAGTTTAGTGCGCTGGCGTAAAGTCAAATCATGACGATTCATAAATCTAGTTCACCAATGTTCTGACGCCCGAAACGTGTTTCGAACATCATACTTTTCTTCTTTTGCAAGTTTCATTGCTCGTAAACGTATGACAGTTCTAGTGACAATAAAACCATTCTGCCGGCACTCTACAACCCAATCATGCAATACATTTTCGAGTTCTGTAAAGGGCGATTTTCCATGCCGCAAATCCTTTTTTGATTTTGGGATGTTTTCTAGATTTACCTTATTCTTGCGCCAATCACAAATCAATTTTTCGTGAACCCCAAACTGACGAGAAGCAGCACAGTTGTTAGACCTTTCCGCAAAAGAAATAACTTTAAGTTTAAATCCAGCTGCGCATGAATTGCGTTTCGGTTTTCTGATAACTAAATCAGCCATATCAGTAGAAACAAGGAGAAAAAATGCAGTATGATAAACGAAGAAATAATGAATAAGAGTACTATCAAGAACACGCAAGATAAAGCACGGGTCACGTGTTTTTAGAGAGTCACATGTTTCTAGCCACTCGCGGACGATTCAATTGCACATAGGAGTGATACATTCTCGGAATTTTATCTACTGATCTCTCAGAGGGAAGAGGGTGGTAGTAGACGTACATTCATCGCCAGCACCAAACCCGTCACTCAGTCTCCAAACTTTTACCTCAGCGTTGATAAGGAAAAGCAATTAATTTTTCTTTTTCTCTCCTGGTATGGAAATCGACAGTAAACAATTGCCTTTCAAAAGGGCATTTTTGACTTCTGGTAAAAAAAAAAAAAAAAAACTTTAAAGTCTTTTTTTGTCCAAAATTTCTCGACTTATACGCGGGTAAATACGGTAGTTTCTTTTTTTTTCTTTTTACTTTTCTGGCCTATGAAAACTTTATACTTTCGTAAAAAGTGTCCTCTCCTCTGAAATTTTAAGTAAACACTGATCAGCTCTAAATTTGTTGTTGGGGATTGGGTTCCGATCTCGTAGACTCTAATTGTTTTTGGTTCAGACAGATTTGGAGTTCGTACTCTAATTTGGATAACAATAAAATATTGCACAGAAACACGAAGAGAAGAAACGTTTCCATTAATGCCGGTTTTATTTTTTTTTTCTTAAAAATTACTTGTTGGGAAAAAATAATAAAAATAATAGTGATATTGTATATTTCTTTCTTAAAGAATTCAAAAATTCTCTCTTTACTTTATTTTTTACATTTTTATTTTCTTTTGTTTAATAAATTTCGAAAAACTATTTTTGAAAATCTACCTATTTTTTTCCTTAATAAAGCGTTAGAATTCTAAACTACATTATTACTAGTTATATCTTCATGTACACATTTGTCTGAGTGATCATAAACATAGTTATACCGTATTCCATGTCTTGCAGACATATAATATAAAAAAATGTTGTATTTTAAACTATTTGCATAAATATGTACACACTATTATCCAAGAACAATTTTAAATATCAGATAATGTTGGTTAACCATTCAAGTTGCGTGTGGTAGGGCCAGATTTTGAGTTGAGCGGGTCGGGGCAAGAGAGTGCCAAGCCACATTTTTGAACTTCCGAGATATTTCAAGTTGAAAATTTGATAAAATACTCAAATCAAGATATATAACATAAAGTTTTTTCGCCAATGTCTTAGTAACATTTGAGATATTCTGAGTAACAATATGGCATTACTTTAATGATATTACTATTACGTTTTTTGTAAACTAGCAATCTCCATGGGGGGCATAAACATCTGGGGCAAAAACGAAACCTGTCACATATGCTGCCACCAAGTGACATTAGAAACAAATTATATGTTGGATATTATAATTTACAATATTAAGCAACAGATTACAGTGTTAGATTTATTTCACAAAAAATATGGCTTGGCACTTTCTTACCCAACCCCCTCAATTGTGAAAAAGTAAACGTTCATGGTCCACCAAAAATGAAGTTTGTATACTAGGCCGGCCCAAGTATTGAAAATTTTGTCCATGTAGACCTCTAATTCTGCATAATATCAAAATGCATAACAATATTGAATCAGTACAATTATTTTTACTTTTTTCTTTTAACATGATATATTGTCCGATTTTATATCTTACACGATGGTACTAACAAAATTATTCTAAGTATTTTCTGAAAAAAGTATTTAGAGATCACAAAACTAATGAAATACATTTGTTAGTTTGTACAATACAAATTTAATTGCACACATATTATTTTTTTTAATACTTTTATGCTCTTTTCTGTAACAATATCATTAATATAAAATTTCTTTAAAATAAAATAAAAGAATCATTCCTCACATGCGACTTTGTTAGAATTTATTTTCAAATATGTATTCAGGTGCGATAATCAGCGAAATAATAATGACATTTTTGGAACAATTAATTCTGAATTCTTAAAGAAATATGTGATTTACACACATTAAAATTCTAAAGCAAAATTAGTAGCAAAATTACTAGTAATCTGTATTTTTAATGTAATTTTTAACTGAAAAATAAATCAACAATCGATATTCAGAGTTGTTAATGTATTTTTAAGCTAACGTTTGTTAAAGTTCTTTTTATCTATAAATTTTGAATATTTATCATTTAAAAGTAAATTATTATTTATTAAAAGTATTTGTTTTTTAAAAAATTTAACGCTTCTGCGTTTTTCTCTTAATTATTCAAAGTAAATATTCTTAGAAACAGGTCATTTAATTCTCACTATATTCTTATCTAGTTTAATTCTAATTTCAGTTAATAACTAGTACTTCTCATATATTCATTAAAGAAAAAAGAATAAAAATAAATTTTTTTAACAAATTTTTATTTCAAAAAATTCAAAAAAAGTATACTTATATTTAAATGAAAAACAAAGCTGTTGGATTTCAAAAGCTCTCAATACAAAATATTTTATTCAATTTTGTCTTAAGGCTAATTTGAAAACATTTGATTCTATTTTTCTCCCATTCAAGATAAATAAAAATACTTTTCAGTTAAATCCCCATGTTTTATATAATTCACTTCAGACAAGATTCTTAAGGTAAAATTCTGGAAGAAATAAAACAATAAAATATGCTTATTGAAAATTTTGAAGTTATTTAAAATGCTACGGGGTTTATATGCTACATAATTTAAAAGAGTAAAAATCGCTTTGCTACTATCCTGACAACAAAGTAAAATTGTTGTGCAATACATAAATATTTTGTATTTTTACAATATAATTAATTATTTTGATTTATTCTTGTTAACATAAAAATTAAATCATTATCGATTATTACAAAAGATACATTTTTAGATTGAAAGTTCCAATTTTTAATAAATTTAAATATATAAATGATAAACTTTATATAAAAAAACATACGAATATAAAAATATTTCCTTTAAGAAAATTTAAAATTTCCACTGCGTGAGCGGCAAAATAATTAAATTATTAAGTATGGCATAGTTAATAAATATATAGATCTGATTTCAAGTTTTGTTTTTATTCGAAACTGAAATTAAACGAAGTTTGAAATATTAATCAAGTAATTAAATACCAGACTACAGCAATTTGCTTCGTATATCAATTTTATGATTACACTATTATGTAATAATGGTATAATCATAAAATTGATTTTCAATTTTATGGTTAAATGTTATGATTAAATTTTATGATTAAATATTATGATTTTTCAATTAAATTTCAAATGAGTTAAAATAACTTTTTTAATCTAATTAAATTATCTTATTGCATTTTCTTATATGGCTCAATTTCCATCCTGAAATGTGTAAGTAATTACTGCATGCAAGTTTCCAAGGTTATCTAATAAGATAGGGAAATTTTTTTAATAACTATTCAGGTTTTGGTACTTCTAACTCACTATTCGCATTCCTTCCTAAAATAATTTGTGTGTGTTAGACGAATTTCATTCGAATATTAACACGCGACATTGCATATACCTATGCTTTTACATATGCACTTATACTAAAGCTATAAAAGTTTTCTAAAAATCCTCCGAAAATAAATTTCTTTGTAAATGATTCGAATGCAATTAGCAAAATTTTTCAGCCAAATGATTTTCTGTTAGGGCAGTATTAAAATGCCATTTGAAAATTTTTGTGAATAATTCAGATAGTTAAAAGATTATTGATTTTAACTAGTATATTATAATCTTTGCATTTCATAAATTTGCATATGACTCTTTTAATTTGAAAATTGAAATGCATTTAATTTAAAAATTGTAATATTCTATATATTACTTTTAAAAAAAAATATATATAGTTGAAGCTCATTAGTTCTAACTTGTATTTGTAGAATTTAGGGCAATATTAAAAGGCCATTTGAAAATTATTGTGATTAATTCAGACAGTTAAAAGATTATTGATTTATCTAGTATATTATAATCTTTGCATTTCATAAATTTGCATATGACTCTATTTTAATTTTAAAATTTAAATGCATTTAATTTAAAAATTTTAATATTTTATATATTACATTTAAAATCGTAATATGTTGAAGCTCATTAATTCTAACTTGTATTTATAGAATTTATTTTAATTAATTAATTTATTTTTAATTAACGGATTCTAAAATGAAAATCAGTTTTTGCGTTATCATTTAAGAAAAAAGAACATTTTTTTTTTCATTAAAAAGAGAAATAAAGCCTTTAATTTAGATATTTTAAACATTTAGTAAAAATATCAGAGTCCAAAATCAAAATTATCATATGTATTAATCTTAATAAGTCAAACATGTATTACAAATATCAAAAATAGAAATATAATAATGGAAAGAAAGCAGCGTAAATTGAAATATATAGTGTGAAATAAATAACAGTCCTTCCGGCCTGTACCGGGAGGAAAAGATAACTTGTTTTATTCCATATTCTTAAAAACGCATCTCATTTTACTCAAACACACGAAGCTAAAATGCATGGAAACCGGATTATAGAATATTCAATCCCGGTTTTCGTTAATACAAAATTTGAATGCGAATTTCAGCTTAGCAAAAATCAGATTGTTTCAAAATATCAGACAACCTAGAATTTCAAACCCATCTCAGCCATTTTTTAAGATGAAGTCAAAACAAAAAATGCTCCGGAATCCTTCTATTATGATCTAACACTTAACTGAAACAACTTTTTCAATTTATATTTTTTATACATATTTTTAAATAGGGTAAATTTACCAAGAGTCGGCCACTTAACGGCTTTATATATAAATCTTAACGTAGAAATTTCAAAAAACGACATAACATTTTAACAGTGATATATGTTAAAACATACGTTTCGTATTATGTTTCAGAAATTATTTTTAAAAAACACGGTAATAGTTTTTTTCTTAGACAAGGTTAAGTTCAAAAAGGGCAAGTTTTCCAATAGTCGGCCACTTTAAATCTAATGTTCGGCCATCACTGCACAAATAGTCGGCCACTTCAGAATTTTTTTTTAAGTGAAAACTACTTTAGGCGCGTTGGGCATATTTTGAGATGAGACAAAACAATTGAACTCGCGACACTGTTACTGTAACCGACACTGTTACCGTCACTGTTACCGACACCTCTGTATATTTATATACAAAGGTGTATAGCGCCGCATGCTTGTCTGTGCGCTATTGCACCGCGGTATAGTAAGCACAGAAAAATGTAAGCGGCATAGTAAGCGGTATAGAAGCGGTATAGTAAGTGCAGAAAATGTAAGCGATATAGTAACGCAGAAAAATGTAAGCGGTATAGTAAGCTGTATAGTAAGCGGTATAGAAGCGCTATAGAAGCGGAGAAAAATGTAAGCGGTATAGTAACACAGAAAAAATGTAAGCGGTATAGTAACACAGAAAAAATGTAAGCGGGATAATAAGCGGTATAGTAAACGCAGAAAAATGTAAGTGGTATAGTAAGCGGTATAGTAAACGCAGAAAAATGTAAGCGGTATAGTAAGCACAGAAAAATGTAAGCGGTATAGTAAGTGGTATAGTAAGCGCAGAAAAATGTAAGCGGTATAGTATGCGGTATAGTAACGCAGAAAAATGTAAGCGGTATAGTAATGCAGAAAAATGTTAGCGGTATAGTAAGCGGTATAGTGCGACTGAAGTCTAGTTCCCGAAATTTTTGTATGTAAAATAATATGCATTATTTTTCATGTACAATAGCGCATTAAAAAAAATTGTAATATAATTTTTGTAGTAGTAGTTTATAATAATGAATAAAAAAACACTTCATTTAAAAGTATTTCCTGCACAATAAAACATTTCATGACGATTCAAAAAATACACACGTAATTGTTCAAGTTTTTACTTCTGTCGGCACTCCCGGAGTGCCATTGTTTTTTTTTTTTTTGTTTTTTTTTTTTGTACCTGAAAAATGACTCTAACAAATTTGACTAAATTTTGCATTCTACCATTTTCGGTTATAAGAAGATGATTGAGCTATCTCACATTTTCGAGAAAATTCAATTAGTGTGTTATTTAGGGTCATTGCGGGTAAAGCTAATTTTATTTTATCTGCTAAATGGCTTTAACGATTTTGACTAAGTTCTGTATCCTACATTTTTGGGATACAAGAAGACCATTGGACTGGGTCGCATGTTCGAGAAAATTTCATTAGTGGGTCATATGGGGGTCACTATGGGTCAAAAAATTTTTATCTAAAAGACGGCTGTAACGATTTTGACTAAATTTTGTATCCCACCGTTTTGGGGTACGAAAAGACCCTTGGGCTGGGTTACATGTTTGAAAAAATTTGAATAGTGGGTCATTTTGGGTCACTACGGGTCAAACTAATTTTATCTAAAAACGACTAAAATGATTTTGATTAAATTTTGTATCCTACTGATTTGGTGTACGCAAAGACTATTGGGCTGGGTCACTTGTTAATGTCCAAGGTAATTTTATCTTATTTAATAAATGTCTTTAACGATTTTGACTAAGTTTTGTGTCCTATCTTTTTGGGATACAAGAAGACCATTTGGCTGGGTCACATGTTCGAGAAAATTTGATTAGTGGGTCATTTGGCGGTCACTATAAGTCAAACAAATTGTATATAAAAATGGTTTAAGCGATTTTGAGTAAATTTTGTATGCTACCATTTTCGGGCACAAGAAGATAATTTGGCTGGTTCACATGTTTGAGAAAATTCGATTAACAGGGTCATTTGGGGGTCACTATGGGTCCAGTTAATTTTATCTTAAAAACGGCTCTAACGATTTTGACTAAATTTTGTATCCTACCGTTTTGGGGTACAAAAAGACCATTGGGCTGGGTCACAGGTTTAAGAAGATTTGATTAGTGGGTCATTTTGGGTTCACTACGTGTCAAGATAATTTTATCAAAGAGACGGCTTTAACGATTTTGACCAAATTTTGTATTTTAACGTTTTGGGGTACGAAAAGACCAATGGGCTGGGTCACAGGTTTGATAAAATTTGATTTGTGGGTCATTTCGGGGTCACTACGGGTGAATGCATTTCATTGTGAATGAAGGTTGAGACAGTTGTTGAACAGTTGACAGTTAACGAAGTTGCAATATTGGCAATGTTTCGCCAACTTCGCTAAGTTTGGTGAAAGTTTTGTGACATTGGCGAGATTTAGCATAAAATCGACTACCAAGATTACTAATTCCAAAGCACATGCTTACCGTCAAATGTAAGAATGTGTCAAATTTCGAATTTTCGCAAAATTATGGCGACATTTGGGAACAGATTGGTTTTCAGAATCTGAAGGAATTTTCTAGAAATTCCCACTAACAGCGAGGATAAATTATTCAACCAATCAGGGTCCATAAAACGTTCTCAAAAACAGAATTTAACCAATCAGGTTACATAGAACTGATTGTTATATGTTGTACGGAGAATTTATTGTTATATCGTGTTGAAAACAAAGATAAATTTAACGAGCATAGCTCGGTCTTTCCAGATGGTTGTAAAAAACAGGAAAATTTTTTAACAGTGCAATGTATAAATGCATACATACTTTTAGAAATTCTTCTGGGAATCTCAAATTATTTCTCATTAGTGTTATTTTTCAAAGTAACGTCAATCAAAATCATCAATCATAAACATTTTCTTTTAATTTTTTGATATTATCTCATAAATGATTACTTTATGACTATTAAACTACGAGAAATTAATAACACAATACCTCTTTACATTTCAACCAAATTAATTTGCTGTGTAATGTAAATCTTGATGTGGCAGTTCAATTAACAGTGACACATGTAGAAAACTTCATTATTTTATTTTATTTTATTATTTAAGTTTAATAGAGGCTGCGAAAAGGATTCTAATTCCGAGTACTTAGCCTCTTATGAATAGAGCGGCTAACTATTGGATAAAACAACCAGGTAACAAGTTTTTCTTTTATCAAAACCAACGGATTTGCACGCATGATTGAAATATGGAAAGTGGTATTTGTGTACCAATTAACATTAGGAGAAATTGTACTTTTTCAAATAATTTAAATATTACCGAGTTAAGTCACAATTTGAATAAACGTCATTTTTGTACCGCATTAGGTGAATGTGAGACTTGAAATAATGCGAAAATCGTCATTGCAACGCATTTTAATCCACATTCTTCCAAGAAAACAGATACAATGCAGTCTATTTGGAAACTCTGTTTATAAGCTTTCGTTTAGTGGAGACAATTTTAAAATCAGGTCAGTAGTTTCAGAATTTATTTTCTATAAAAATCAAGATTTTCTTTTTGCAATATTACAACTATTTACAATATTAATTTACTATACCGCTTCTATACCGCTTACTATACAGCTTACTATACCGCTTACATTTTTCTGCGTTATTATACCGCTTACGTTTTTCTGCGCTTACTATACCGCTTACATTTTTCTGCGTTTACTAAACCACTTACAAAACCACTTACTAAACCACTTACATTTTTCTGCGTTTATTATACCGCTTATTATACCGCTTACTATACCGCTTACATTTTCTGCGTTACTACACCGCTTACTATACCGCTTACTATACCGCTTACATTTTTCTGCGCTTCCTATACCGCTTACATTTTTTTGCGCTTACTATACCGCTTACATTTTTCTGCGTTTGCTATATCGCTTACTATACCGTTTACATATGTCTGCGTTACTATATCTCTTACATTTTTCTGCGTTACTGTACTGCTTACTATACCGCTTACATTTTTCTGCGCTTACTATACCGCTTACATTTTTCTGCGCTTACTATACCGCTTACATTTTTCTGCATTACTATACCGCTTACTATACCACTTACATATATCTGCATTTACTATAGCGCTTACATTTTTCTGCGTTTACTATACCGCTTACTATACCACTTACATATTTCTGCGTTTACTATACCGCGTACATTTTTTCTGTGTTACTATACCACTTACTATACCGCTTACATTTTTCTGCGTTTATTATACCGCTTACTATACCACTTACATATTTCTGCGTTTACTATACCGCTTACATTTTTTCTGTGTTAATATACCCCTTACTATACCGCTTACATTTTTCTCCGCTTACTATACCGCTTACATTTTTCTCCGCTTACTATGCCGCTTACATTTTTCTGCGTTTACTATACCGCTTACTATACCACTTACATTTTTCTGCGTTTACTATACCGCTTACTATACCGCTTACATTTTTCTGTGTTACTATACCGCTTACTATACCGCTTACTATACCACTTACTATGCCCCTTACTATACCGCTTACATTTTTCTACGTTACTATACCGCTTACTATACCGCTTACATTTTTTTACGTTTACTATACCGATTACATTTTTCTGTGCTTACTATACCGCTTACATTTTTTTACGTTTACTATACCGCTTACATTTTTCTTTGCTTACTATACCGCTTACATTTTTCTTTGCTTACTATACCGCTTACTATACCGCGGTGCAATAGCGCACAGGCAAGCATGTGGCGCTATACCGCATGCGCTATACACCTCTGTATATAAATATACAGAGGTGTCGGTAACATTGACGGTAACAATGTCGGTTACAGTAACAGTGTCGCGAGTTCAATGGTTTTTTCTAACCTCAAAAAATGCCCAACGCGCTTAAAGAATTCTTTATTTCAATCATTTCAAATATTCAGAGATGTCGGTAACAGTGTCTGTAACAGTGTCGGTTACAGTAACAGTGTCGCGAGTTCAATGTTTTTTTCCCAATCTCAAAAAATTCCCAACGCGCCTAAAGAAGTTTTCACTTCAATCATTTCAAATATACAGAGGTGTCGGTAACAGTGACGGTAACAGTGTCGGTTACAGTAACAGTGTCGCGAGTTAAATGGTTTTTTCTCATCTCAAAAAATGCCCAACGCGCCTAAAGAAGTTTTCACTTCAATAAACTCAAAAAAGTATAATAAGTTAAGTATTCAGTATTCAGCTGCTGGTGGCCGACTATTCGACATGTAACCAAAATTAATACCCAATGGTCGGCCACATTAAAATTAATTAAAAGCAAAAAATTTATTTACTTTTTATACTCAAAAACATTAGTTTATTTACCCTGCTAATATTCTAGTCTTATAATTTTAGAAAAAAATAAAAAATAAATGAATACTTGCGTTTTAAAAAAATTGCCATCTGTTAACAAAAAATAGGGAAAATGGCGATTTGACCTCTATCTTGAAAAAAAAAATGGCTGATTACAAATTCAATAAAAATACCCACAATTCTTTGGTGATGGTTTATGACTTATGAAAGATGGCTGCATACAACCACATTGTAATATTTCATTTAGAACCAAAAGTAAGCTATGCGTAAGGCATTTTATCTCAATGTGGCCGACTATTGGTACATTTACCCTATATATATTTTTTTAAATTGAACTATCGTTATTTTGAAACAAGATGGGGCATGAAATTGGCCAACGAACTCGGTAGAAACCTTGGTATTTCCAATACACATGACAGCTACATTCATATCGGTTCATAAATACGAGAGTTACAGAATAACAAAAATCAGATTGTTTCAAAATGTCAAACACCCTAGAATTTTAAACTGCCATATCTCAGCCATTTTTAAGATAAAACCAAAACAAAAAAGGCTTAGGAATTAATCCCTATTATGATCTAACATTTAACGGAGACAATTGTTTCAATTTATATTTTTTTTATATCTTTCTGAATTTTTTGAAAAATTAAAAATATTTAACTGGTCACTATTTTGGAACAAGATGACGGATGAAGCTGGCCTACGAACTCTATCGAGACTTTGGCATGTCCTATACACATACATAGTCACATCCAAATCGGTACTAAAATAAGAGAGTTCCAGCATGACAAATTTCATATATATATATATATATATATATATGATTATTTCATATATATATATATATATTTATATATATATATATATATATATATAAATTAACATTTGATATGAGGGTGGTTTTGGGGTCTGGTGGTTCTCGATAGGTGGAAATATACCAAATTTTTCTGGAATTGCTTTCCTCCGAACGGCTGCAATAGGTAGCTTTTTGCTTTTTGTAATGATGACTACCTAATATTTTGAAAGAGAAAGTGGTGAATTGGTGTTTGTTTTAATATTTTATTAATTTTATCTTTTTTTTTATAACTTTCTATTTTTAGTAAACATTCCTTTGTTTTTTTGCTATAGACATAATGTGAATAAATGTTTTAAAAGTATGAATTGTATCCATTAGAATCTTTTCACTAGTGTGTTTAAAGAATTTGGGAAACTCAACATCTGATACAGAGTCATATACCGAATCATTTACATTTTCTGTGTCATTAATAAATGATCAACTTCATTAAATTTGTTTAACGAGAACTCATTTTATCAAAACTATCTGACTTAACTTTTTATTTGTTATATTAGACGTTCAATATTTTAGGTTATATTTTATATAAATTTATTGATATCACAATTCTAAAAAGATTGTTTCTAACTTTCTGATGTATATCTCTCTAAATACTATAGATAGCAAAACTTATACTTCATTTAAACTTTAATGCAAAAGCCTTTTTTTATATATAAAAACTACGAATATTATAAATAAAAAGAAACTAATCAGTTGATAAAAAATACATATAAATGATTTTTCGATGTATTATTGCATAAAGAAGTTGGCCGAAACACTTTTTAAACGCAGTCATCACTAAGAAACACGAAGGGGGAAATAAAAAATAAGGTTGTTACTTATCTGTGAACTGGTTGTATAGAAAAGCCGCCGGTTTGCTGTAATCGACCATGTGCCTTTCTTAACAGCATTCCTGCATGGCAATTTGTGGAAGAAATATACATGCAACAACTAAAACATTGACCCAAATTCCCAAAACAAAGTATTTAAACTTAACAATGCAAAATATGGCCTCAAGCAAATAGCCAAAACTTTACATATAAAGATAATTGAGTCATTAAAGAAATTAATTTTGTGCAAACAGACTCCGATGACTAATGCTTGTTCAACTCGAAAAGAAAATTGGTTTACATATTAGTATACGTCGACGAAATTTTAATCCCGAGTAAAAACAAAATAATAAAATAAATTATAAAGTATCTAAGAGTAGCATAATACAGTAAAGCCTCTAAATAACGGACTCCTCGGGAGCGCGGAAACTGTCCGCTATTCGGAGTTGTACGCTATTGGAAAAACCTCAGCGATTCCCAAAATTGCTAAGGAATGCTTAACATTTCATTAATTGACTTTTATATGTCCTAAAACATCTGTTGTATGATTAATCAGAAATTAAAATTATATTTTTAAGCAATAAATCTGAAATGAAATTGTACATACTTTTATCCACTGTTTATTACATTCTTACGAAAAAAAAACCTGTTACAAAAGTTTGCTTTTGCTTGCAATCAAATGTATTTTGTTTTTCTGTGTGAAGTTTTAACTATGTCAGTAGTTTTAATCCTTCTGAATCATCTTTTTTTACAAAAAATTTTTGTAACTGTTCATTGTATTTTGCCGCTTCTTGGAAATTTTCGAAATTGCAGGAAACATCGCCAGGTTCAGTATATGTTTCATTAACACTAATAGAGTCAGCTTTTGACGAAAATTCTGAAGGAATATAATCGCATACGTCAACTGATTCTTCTCCAGGAGGTAACTAACTCATTATCAATATTAATGATTCTGGAGAGGAAGAAATTGGTACTTCTAGACATTAATCAGCAGAAAATTCAAAATCATCCAAGGAGGGACGCTTTTATTCACCAACGGGGGGGGGGGAATTTTCCCCAGGCCCCACCCTTCATTTGTCTGTGGTCATACAACTTGTGTAAAATTGACCTGAAAAATTTAGAGACTTTTTATTTTTTTTTTTACTTTTTTTTTCTCCATTAAGAAATCCTTTTTCCTCTTTTATCGCCAAAATTACTGTCCGCTATTCAGAGGTTAAACATACAAGAATTTGGTTTTTGGGAGTGAGGATTGGAAAACTGTCCGTTAAATAGAGGTGTCCGTTATGGAGGTTTTACTGTAGTTAAAAAATATAGGAACGCAAATCGGCAAAACTCTAGAGGGTTACACATTGAATCGAAAATCGAAGAATTAGTAAAAAAGTTCAATTTAGAAAACGCAAAACCATGCGGAACACCCATGGAACCCGGTTTAAATAGATTAGAAGACGACGACAATTTGTTACCCAAGAACACGAAATTCAGACAAGTGACAGGATCTCTCCTTTATGTAACCACCATAACAAGGTCAGATATATCTGGGGCAGTTAATATTTTAAGCCGACACAGCAAATCACCGCGAGGAATACTGCAAAAAGACGAATTAGATATTTCAATTGCACAAAAAAAATTAATTTTAAGTATTAAAAATAAATCCGTTTTAGAAAGATACGCTGACACAGACTGGGAAGGCGACACTAAGACAAGGATATCGAATAATCAGCTTAAATTTGCTTGTGGCGCTGTTTTTTCAGAATAACGAGCAAAACAATAATAAGTATAATAAAAAAAAAATGTTTTCTAAAGATCATTATTTTATAAGCATTCGTAGTTCTTCAAAATCACGCCTAATTTTCTGATTGCATTTCATGTTTTTTCCCCAAAAATTCCATTACAATTTTGACTGGGGAACCGAACTCGATTGTAGAAAATCCACTGCTTTTTCTACACTTTCTAGAAAGCGCACAAGCAAGTGAATTTATTAAAAAATATATAATTTTTGTTCTGTTTCTTTTTTAATATAGAGCAAGAAGAAATTAAAAATGAAAGATAATTTAAATTATATTTTTAATATTTCTAAATTGATTTCTCAACATATTTTAAATTAAATAATATTAAACTATTATTGATAAAATTATGTAGAATATATTATACTCTTCATTTTTATTAATTATATCATGCATTAATTGTTAAAGTTATAAGGGTCCTGCATAAGTCACTTAAATATTGTAGACTAGAATTATATACACGCCTGGGTTTCATATGGAAAGTGTTTGATATAAACGCTGCGGAATTGCAGAATACTCACAAGGAAGGTCTCCAAAAGCGCATACTCAGAAAATGTTGAAGAAATTACAGAATGTTCTTCTCATGGG
The DNA here is from genome assembly GCA_963931845.1 of Maratus michaelseni. Classification (NCBI taxonomy): domain Eukaryota; kingdom Metazoa; phylum Arthropoda; class Arachnida; order Araneae; family Salticidae; genus Maratus; species Maratus michaelseni. Next base: position 93,413,921 of record OZ007594.1, on the reverse strand, counting down.
GATATATACGTCTATAAAAAAATTTCTGCGGAACCTCAATATAACGTCCGTAAAACAAATATAAAAATTTCGTTTATTTGGCGATTTATCACCGGTTGGTGAGAGAATAAAATTTAAAAAGTACGGTTTTATGACAAATACTCTCTAAGGAAAAACTTTTTCATGCTGAACTTGTTTATGTAAGTTTAACTTACATAATAAATGAATTTTTATAACTACAAATTTATGTACACATTTATATGTATATTTAATGAAATTTAAAGATCGTAATTTACGATTTAAAACAAAAGTTAAATTGATTGAAATTGTTTCAAGCTCAGAAATAAGCCCGATTCTGAACAGTGTCAATTCAAGGGAAAAATATTGTTGCTATGGAAACAACGACTTCTTCGATATGGAAATGTAAAACGAATGCGTTTGTCATTGGGCTTTAAAAAAATACGTTAAAAAATTACTTATATAACCGGTGAAGCCGTTTAAATTAGAAAAAATCGTAGAATGGGGGATAAGAAAATAGCAAATTTCATTCAATCGGTAATAATTAGAGAAAAAACGTGAATGATTTATTTCATCTGATTTAAAGAATATTTTAAACTGCGAGTCACTATATCACTGCGAGTTGAAAATGTTGAACGCAAAATGCAAACGATTCTGAACAAGAGGGTATGGTATCATGAGCCCTAAAATTAACCCATTAGTACATTTTTAAGCTAATAACAATTTTACGCTTTCGAATTTTATAAAAATCTGACAGACATATTTGGAAAAAAAAAAAAAAAAAAAAAACATTGTTGAAAATACAAAAAATATACAAAAAATAATAAACTTTCATCGTTTAAGTTTAAATTCATTAAGTATTGCGCATTCGAATAATAATTTTACAGCAGTTTCAAAATGTATTAAAATAGTTTGCGTTTAGTGAAGAAAAAATGTTGCTAGCCAAATCACGTCTTTTTGCGCCAAATACTCGAAAATATTTTATTTTTTTGAAAATTTTCTACTGGTATTCCGCAGCTAAATTTCACTGTTCCTTTATTATATACATGAGTAGCTTCATTAGCATTTTTTTTTCAAAATTTTCTGAGTATGCGCTTTAAGGAGACCTTCCTTGTCAGTTTCGTCTTGATTCATAAAAATACATTTTTCCTATATTTGCACATAATATTTAATTTTATTACCAGAAATGCTTTAAAACTAATTCGTTTAGTATTCAAATTCAAAATACAAAAAATACTTGTACTTTGCTAAAAGAAGTGTAAAATGTAAACATTAAAACTTACTTAAAAGTCATACTCCTCCAACAGTTTCGGCTAAAACTATAGCCATCCTCAGAGACATCAAAATACAAACCTGGTGATGTTTACATCTTGACGAGAAAGAAGTGAGAAATGGGAATGAACACAACGACAAATCCAAGAATGAAAAAAAAAAATACTTAGTTAGAAAACATTTTCCTCCAACTGTTTCGGCTAAAACTATAGCCATCCTCAGAGACATCAAAAGACAAAACTGGTGATGTTTACATCTTGACGAGAAAGAAGTGAGAAATGGGAATGAACACAACGACAAATCCAAGAATGAAAAAAAAAATACTTAGTTAGAAAACATTTTCCTCCAACTGTTTCGGCTAAAACTATAGCCATCCTCAGAGACATCAAAAGACAAAACTGGTGATGTTTACATCTTGACGAGAAAGAAGTGAGAAATGGGAATGAACACAACGACAAATCCAAGAATGAAAAAAAAAATACTTAGTTAGAAAACATTTTCCTCCAACTGTTTCGGCTAAAACTATAGCCATCCTCAGAGACATCAAAAGACAAAACTGGTGATGTTTACATCTTGACCAGAAAGAAGTGAGAAATGTGAGGGACAACGAAGGGAAAACAGAGAGAGAAAAGCGAAAATACATAAAATGCTGGAGCCATCTACCTATGAAAAAGTGAAACAAAACCAACCAAACGGTGCAGGAGGGATTAAGTTATTTTCAGAAGTTTAATCCATATACTTGGCATGTTAAAAGAAAATTTATCATTACAGGTATCCTTACTTCCTAAAGTGATTTCAAGTGACTCTCATATTGACTAACTATAGATTTACATGTTGTTATACTGATAAATGAGGGGGTTAAAATGACAGTGGAGTAAGTCAATATTTAGTAATTTCAGAAATGAAGGGTTTTGTGAAACTTGTCGTATTGCCGTTGCATTAAGTGGTCCAACTTGTTTTGCCTTCTACAGACTCCCTAAAGGAACTATGGCTTATTTGACTGTCGCACTGAACAGAAATTAATATACGTTAAGTAAAAATATGGCTAACTAGATTTTTCAAATTTTTGACTTACTCCTCTGTCATTCTAACCCCCTCAAATAATCTTAGCGTTGTTTAAATCTATTTTAACATCATTATTGTTTGCGTAATATCTCGAAAGGACATTTGTTAATCTCCAGAGAATTTCTTGTCACTCATATTCTCTTTTAATCTCTCAAAAAACCTACGTTTTGTCATACCGATGTAAAAAATATTGTGATTATTATTTAAAATGATAGAGATCTCATGTACTCCGGCAAAATGATCCGGGGGTATAGGATCTAATGTATTTGAAAACAAATCAGTTAATTTACAGAGACGGTTAGCAATAAGATGGATATTAAATTTAATAAAAGCCTTTTTAGGCGTGTTCGTAATTATATAAATACGTAGCACCTATAGTCGTCTGGTCCGTCCGTCCGTCCGCATATAACAGCGCAAAAACTATCCACCGAATAGTTTCAAATTTTATATATATAATCGTTACAGAATTTTGTCGCGTTATTTCAAATTTTATGAAAATTGAATCAAAGCTTAAAAAGATATTAATAAAAGTTTTCTTTATTCTATTAAATCCTGTCATACATAATCTATACAATAAAAAAACAAGTCATATTACTGAAGAAAACAAACACGGGCTAACCATTTCTTTTTTCATATGCCAAGCGGCCATTTTTATTTAAAATTATCTTTTCGAATTAAATTGCGTAAAATTTACAGTTTTAGAACGATTGTTCAAAAAAATTGTTTGTTTGAGAGGTGAGTTAGATGATTCTGAGATAACATCAATGGAAATTAGGTAAACAGCCGAATATCTCAATCCATTAAAGTAAATAAACACAAGCGATTTGTTCATCGTGAGTCATAAAAATAATAAACCATGCAGGTAATCAATCGCAAAAGCAAGATCTCCAAGGTTAATTTCGCCGGCTGTCTGGTGTCGAAAAAAAAATTCGCATCTGGAAACGTGGCATGCGTAATAAGATAAAAAAGTCATGTTTATTTCACTCATAACAGACGGTATAATTTATTTCACTGAAATAATAGCGCTGATCATTTTACATTGTAAAATTAGTTATAGTACGAATTTGTCATAATCATTTGTCACGTTTAATGTACAATTTCCAACTTGTTAAGTCTTTGAAAGAATATAGGGATACATTGCAATTTTCGATAAACTGGAGTATTATTGCTGGGGATATAATACTGGATTAAATGGTTACCGAATTTCTCAATGATCTTGTGGTTGTAATGGTAGTGTTCTAGTATTACTAGCACTGGTAAATAAAAATAAAATTAATACTTTCTTCAAGAAAGCGAAAGACACTAAGAGTACCGAAATTTTTTTGATGCAATAACAGAACCGTAGTGATTATACACCAATAAACCTTCATATCGACAATCTGGAGCTGTTAACAAAAGTTGAAAATGTTCGTATTGCAAAATTACAGTTTGTTTTACGACAGGACTGGAGTAAACTATTGCCGCCGGCATGTGCAATGTTATGGAGATAAATTGTGTCTATAAATTAGCCTTTTTCTTATTTTCTTTAATTATTGTATTAAAAAAGAAGAGGTTTATTTAAATAAGGCGCTTTTGAAAATATTATTCAAATTTTCTAAATCCTATCGTGGCGAGCGTATTTTATATTTCTTTTAATTGTAATACACCAGTTTTTTTCATATTGTAATTTTTGTCATAATAAATCATGAATAATTTGAGATTAGATATCTTATTTTAGGATTGGTCGTTGTAAAGCCAGTTCGCATAGTTAGATCATTTCCTATCCCCTACTAGAGATGAGGTCGGGCTCTCTTTTCAGAGCCCGAGCCCGACGATTTTAAATACGTGCCCGCCCGAGCCCGAAACATTTTGTGTGATCAGAGCCCGAGCCCGATATCGAAAAAAAAATGCATAATATTAAAAAAAATGTTTTAAAAGTAATATCTCATATTTAAAAACTTCTTACATGAAAAAAACTGTTAATCTCCAGCACAAAATAAAATTTTATGGGACTTTGCATTCAATCTTTTCCAAAGAGAAGTTTGGTATGAAAGAAAAATATACTTACTTAAAAGATTCTCATAATTTTCTCACCCAACAAGCAAACCTGATGCACACATTAATGAAGTTTATGAATAAATGCATGGAATTCGCAGAAATTACTATTCCTATGCCGTTTTTCTATTTCCTATAATAGGCGTATTTCATAAATTATAATTGATTCCTTAATTAAAACAATATTTCGTGTTTCTGAAAATCAGCTTAAATTAAAAATTTAGCACCGTTATCTGAAAGATCCTATGCTTTTATAAGCAAAGTGGAAACACTCTTCGATTGCTTTCTCATCGTTATAACAATACATGACAATAATTATTATGACTTACGAATAGAAGTGACTTCGTAAATGTTCAGAGCAGAGCTTTAACATGAGCAGAGTTCATGATGAAAAATAGAATCACTAACGTTATTTTCATATGAAGTATGAAGAGCCATTTATATGACTCGCACACAATAGAAGACTAAAAATTTCCAAATCTTAAGCTAATACTGATTAACTGCAAACAAAAGAAAGTATGCACTTCGCTTTAGATATCAAAACATAAATAAATAAATAAACGTTCCAATTGAAAAATATCCTACTTTTACAAACGAGAATCGAAATTATTCGCGCCTTTTTTCCATTGGCGCCATATCATCCAGTCGTCGCGTCAATACCGCACATAAATCTGCAAAAAATATTGCAAATTTTCTTTTAAAGTAGCATTCTAAAACTGGAAAAGAAAAATAAGATTTCTGGTTTCCCTTTTATTCATTCTGATAAAAATAGCATTAAATGACTTAAAATGGAACATGTAATTTTTTAGGGGGGGAAAAGTTATTTTAATTTTTAATGTATGAGAATAAATAAAATTATCAGTTTCAGAGAGAATGAGCCCGAGCCCGCCCGGGGCCGAAGACTGATATAAAAATCGAGCCCGAGCCCGTGTTGGACCCGGTCTCGGGCTGAGCCCGTCTCATCTCTATCCCCTACTCATTTCGTCTTCAGTTTCGGTGCTGAAGGCTTTTTCCTCACTTGTATGTTTTTATCTTTAACTTGCTATTGCAGTATATGTTCAACTGATAGATCTTTTTTTTTATCTTTCCCTAAGATATATTACACAATTTACACATCTCCAGGGCGTCGAGTTGTTTGAAACTAGCAAGGCAACTAGGCCAATCAATTGCTAGATTTATTGTAATATCATAATTATATTGATTGACTTTGAAAAAAAAAGACCAGAAAATTGTTTAAAATTTACAAATTTAAATCTTCCTTAAGCAAAATCCTATTATTGAAAAAACATGTTTGTTAACAAAATATTAGTATTTCTTTTCTTTTGTATAGAAGAAAAATAATATGCCGTAAAGGAAATAAATCATGTTCCTTCGGAAGATTTATATTGCTTGAAAGTTAAAATATATTGACAGATAAAAGATTTAAACCTAAATGTGATTCATTTCTATTTCTTGTTTGTATACTACCACATGACAACGTGTGTAATAAATATTGGATATTGCTTTAATGGAATCCTGTATCCCCCTCCCCCACACAGACTTTCTCAATGTATTGGATTTCGTCTCTTTATCCTAGGAGAAGCAAAACACTTGAAACGTATTTGAACATATTTTTAAAACTTTGAAAGTATTTCCATGTAGGATTTGTATTCGTGTGTTCATAAGAATCATTTTTCAGTGTAGGGATATTTAGAGATTTCAGTAGACCGATAAATGGAAGCTTTTATTTTGATTGTTATAGCAACGAAAATAGCTATTAATGTTATTGAAATGTTTCACACGTATATTCCACAACTTTTCTCGTATGTCCAAACTTGTCAACATTTTAGTTAACATAAGAAAATTTATTTAAAGGTGACTGCGATATTTGCGAAAGTTAAAATGAAAGGAAAGGAACAAAAAATTTTAATTGTTGAAAAATAAAGTTTAGAGATGATATTTTAATTATTTAATTTATTCGAAGTAAAATAGTATAATTCTACATAATATACTCTCAGACAAAAAAAAAGACGTACCAAGAAAGAGTAATTCAAATTGGACACAAACTGATATGTATACACGTTTCGACGGAAATTGCAAAATTTTAAAGTTTGGCTGTCAATGAATGAACATGTGGCACTGCAGCGCAGCTTAACTGTGCAACTGGCAAGATATGTTATGATTATTTTTAAATGAATTTGATACATTCATCAGTTTCAATTCTGAGCATAAATATCTGATTCGAAATTTACAAATAAACTTGAGCATTCTTTTAGCGTTGTATCAAGTTTTAGATGCATAGAGGCGGGATTGACAATATCTCTTATTGTTTTATTACCCCCTCCTTCACCATTCTGATGATGTTTCATGCTAGCTAGCTGGAGCGGAATAAAATGGCGATTTCTGGACATGAGATGGAAATGCCTTTTAAACTTGGTTCTTCTATTTATGAAAAGTACGCGAGAAGAGGAAGATCGCTGCTTCACGAGCACAAGTAAAGGCCAGAGAAAATATAACGTTTATGCTTATTTCTAAAATCAATTTTGTACATAAGAAAAAGAAAACAGAAAAAAAACCCGCTAGATTAAATAATTTGGTCGCCAGATACAAAATGTTGGTCGCCAGGGGCGACCTGGCGACCGCATTTATTAAGCCCTGGTCCAAAGCATATCTGAAAGCACTTAAGGATCAGATTTTTAATTTTTTTAAATATAATTAGCCGAGATATTAGTTTACAACGATTAGTTACGGTTAGTTAGTTTAGATATTAGTAATACAACATAAACTCATCAAAAATTCATTCCTCAAAATGTTGCGCGACGACCATTCCGGAGCTCGCCAGCAGAGAAGATAGGAAAGGCTAAAAAATTTTTTTTCGCATTTTCGAAGCACCCGACTGCTTTACTATTCAAATTACGAAAAATCAAAACAATATATGCTATTAGAAAGTACATGATATTTTCTCATGGCGTAGTCCTTTAAAAAAATTATAATATTTACTCTTTCAAAAAATATTTTCTAAAAGTCTCTTTTATGTTTTCTTTCCCCACTATCTTTCGAAAGTCTCCGTTAGCTCAACTGTTCTAAATAAACACAAACTAAAAGACCCTTGCTACATCTACGTACACTTAATTTTAGTTAGCTTTCAATACAAAAAAAAAATAAAGCTACCTATTGCAGCCGTTCGGAGGAAAGCAATTCCGGAAAATTTCGATATATTTTCACCGATCATGACCCCCAGACCCCAAAACCACCCTCCGTTCAAATGTTGATTTATATATATATATATATATATATATATATATATATTTCAAACAGAAGTTAATCAAAGTGATTTGTGAGCCAATTAGGCTAAATTATGGTATCATATAAAAATCAATATTTTAACTAGCTAATTGTTGAAAAGAATATTGAAAAGAATATGTAAAAACCATTCCATACCAATTTGCGCAATGCAGCATAATTTTATAGAATGTTAAATAATTATAATATCTATGAATTTCAAAAAACATATCAAGTTCTATTCTACTTAAATCTCCAAAGAGATAATCAATGATACTGTGTATACAGAATACCACATAGCTAATAATATATATATATATATATATATCTGATCTATGTCATACGATAACGCTCGTATTTATAAATTAATTTTGATGAAAGTAGTTGTGTGTATTAAGCTCACCAATGCCTCGATCGAGTTCTTTGGCCAGCTTGGTCCGCCATTTTGTTTCAAGATGACGGCCATTTAAAAATTTAACACTAAAATAAATATACAAAAAAGTTAAAAATTCAAATTTATTTAATTTTAATTAAGTGTTAGGCCTTGATACAAAAATTCCGGAGTATTTTTTGTTTTACCTCTATCTGAAAAAATGGCTGAGATACAGCAGTTTGAAACTCTAGGGTGTCTGACATTTTGAAACACGACAGCACATTAGAAAATATCAACGATTAATTTATGAGTTTTAGTGAACGCGGTTTCTCGCAAATTATTTTCTTTCATTGTTGTAATCATTTTCCCAATCATACGTATAAAGCTATATATTCATATCCGTTAGCGCCAAATTCTCGCCAAACTTAGCGACATTTGGCGAAATACCGCCAAATTTGGCGACCAAAATAAGTCTTCATAAATGAAAAGCCCATTTGACTATAGCTCAATAATTTGGCGAATTTCTTATTCAAATTCAGTATTAACGAGTCTTTTGTAAACGTTTTCTTTGCATTTTAGCTTGCTGTTTTCGAGTAACATTAGCTAAAATTTTAAAACGAAGATATAGGAAAGCTACCTTTTTCTCCCGGTACAGGCCGGAAGGACTTTTTAACGTTGCAGTCCGTTTAAAAAATATATTAATAATCGCCTTTTAAAAAAAAAAATTCTTAAAGCCTGTTTGGTGTTTTTTGCTTTTTCTAAAATTTTTAAAAATAGGCATCGTATTCGGAATTCAAAATACGAAAAAAAAATACCAAACGTTTGTTTTCCTTTCGAACGGTGTCATCCGTTTAAAATATATATTAAAATTAACCGTTTAAAAATATTCGCTTCCGAAAGTCACTTGGGGATTTTTGCTTTTTTTGCAATGTATGAAGTACTCATAACAATAAAATTAAATAGGTCGAAATATTAAATTACTATTTTCTTCTGCAATGTTTAAAATACTGCATCCTACCTTCTATCAAAATATGAAAAAAACATACCGTCTTAATTATCCTTCATTCTGCTTTCAAAATGCGTAATCCGTTAAAAAAATGTTAATATTAACCCTTTCAAATATTTCCTTTCTATAAGTCACTTCACGCTTACGTAAACGGCTTTTTTTTCTATTGTCCATAAGGGTTAACACAATTTTATACTATCGCTCTGAAATTGTAATACAATATACTAAAATTTTAGCTTATGTTCTTGTATAAATTTGATTAAGAATTATGTAATTCAGGGGGGAAACACTCATGTTTAAAATGAAAAGATTTATTCCCATAAGCTTAATAATGCACATGCACATTCTGTAATAGAAATTGTAAACATATTTTTGCGCAAATGCTTTTAAATTTTAATACAATAAAGTAATGTTTTAACTGTTGCTCGGGAATAATTTTTTTTTATTAATAATGAGATTTAGGGTTAAAATAATCAATTTTAAAATTTAAAAAATCGCCATAGGATTAACATGTGTTGTGAGGTTTGGATTCTTTGGTAATGGAAAATTTACTCAGCGGCTATGTTCTATAAATCCACCAGTTATTTTATTATTTAACCGATTTTGTGACTTCTTAGCAATGTATTCCGCTCCCCCGCGCCCCGTTCATGTGCTCAAGAAGAGGTGCATGTTTGTCCATTATTTTAGTTTTTTGTGTTACCTCCTACCTTCAAAGCGACGCTGCTTTATAACGGATTGAGTGGGATAATAGCGGCTGCAGGTAACCTCTAACACTAAGTTCAATTGGAAAGGTTTCCTTTTAAAAATACAAAATCAAACCATACTGTAACGTGCGGTATCGTGTACGCTGCCAATGGTAATGGATGGGTCAAAATCTTGCTTCAAAAGGGTAGATTTTCATTGTAAAATATAAATTCATACACATCCCATGATGTACGCTGTAGAACGCATTAGGATCCTTAACATTAAATTTGTTTGGAAATATTTTCTATTAAAAATAAAAGGTCATTCAACACTGATTTCATGTATGTTAAGAAAAGTTACACGGACCTAGAAAACACCTGGCGGATCAGTTAGTTAGCAAGAAAAGGTAAATATTTCTGAATTTTCTAAGAATTTTAGAGACGTAAGCCTTTTAAAATTTAATTCAATGGATAAGATTAAAACTTTCCTATATTTATATCGTTGCATTGTCAACCGAATGAATTAATATTATTGAAATAATTAAACGAATTAGATTATTTGCAAATACTAATTAATTATATTTTCAATATACAGTGTGCCACTAAAGGCTTGTCTACCACATTCAATTCAGAAAATTAAAAACACAGCTGTAGTCATGAACAATGGTGTATGTGTATAATAAATTGTCTATGCATTGTAAAGTATCCATGTACTATGGCGATAAGACCACTAACAGTGCCACCTTGCGTCACACTTCAAAGCTAATGGTCCTACATCGAAAACACTGCCCGGTACAAGAAAAAAAATGGATTACAAACCTTAGACAATCCCCCACTTACAATGAAATGTTGTTTTACATAAAAAATAATAATTTTCTTAGGAGTCCTGAAATGTAAATGTGTGTATTCTATACTGTAATCAGATTTAATATGCTACTAATTACAAGTAGAAATGGAGCATTATAAGGTATAATTAATACTTTTTAGACCCCTTAATAATACATATAGAATACACTGACGCAATATAAACACTTTGATACAATATGTAAAAAACAATCTTAATGCTGCTAAAGGAAATTTTCATAATGCGCATTCTTATATATTTATCATTATTATTATTTATTTTATACAATAATGCAAGTAGGTATTTTAATAAATTGTCTATGTAAATTTATAGAATGTAATTTACAGAATAAAAAAGTGTGAAACAATCAATATAAATTAACATTTGTCTGTCTTTTTATATTCAGGTATTAAAATATTTCAATGAAAAGTGCAAAAAAAAATCCTTTTCATCTACAATTTATGAAATACTTTTTATTTTAATATGTAAAAACGCGAACATTTTACCATAAAAAAGGAGAAATATTGATAAACAGGCATTTTATTTAAATGAACTTTTCGTAATAGGAATTCAAACTATGTAGTATAATAATGTTAATATCCATTTCAGTTCACATCGTCCAAAAACAAATTTTGCGCAAATACATTTTTCATCAAGATGAAATCCATAAATGCATCCCACTATGCAAATATGTGAAAATGAAAATTTATAATAGCTTTGAATTTTATAGAAGTAAAACGATAAAACGGCTCTCGAATGCTATGAATGAAATTTTGTTCTTTAATAAGCTAGCATATGACAGCAATTTTTAAGCAATATCAATAACATCGATAATTTAAAATATCACACTTTTCTTAACCATTCGCTGCCAACCACGATTGTACTCGTGGTTGACAACATTCAAAATAAAAGTGTACGTTTTTAAAAAAACCCTGCCTAGCCACCAATAATTAAATATGTTAAAAAAAACTTTATTTAATGACAAAAACTTTGCTATTAAAGTTATCAAATATTTATCTTTCAGAATGTTTGGTGGGAAACGAATTTCAGTAAAAATATCGCAGACTCCGCCCACTTAGTTTTGGCAGTTAAAGGGTTAAGAAACTTTAAATGTAATTTAACCCTTTCAAAGGCGGTGATACGTTTATGAAACCAGTTAATTTTAATTCCCAAATGCCACAATGGAACTAGAATTTTGGTATAAAATTTTGCACTTATTATTTTTGTGAAATGTCGCTTTTTCTTGTTTAAGCCTAACATGTGTTGAAAATAAGACTGATTTTACTATGTGAACAGTGTAAAATTAGTTATAGTACGAATGCACCTCATTTATCCCATTTAACGTACAATTTCCAACTTGCTAAGCCTTTGAAAAAATATAGGGATACATTGCAATTTTCGATTTTAGGTTAACAGCCGAAATTATTATTTTTCCGGCTATTCAAGGACACGTAGGGTAAAGCTTAGGTTATAACTATATAACAATCTTTTGCGTTTCAATTTTTAAACTGCGGTTTGTATATTTTTTAAATAAAATTTCCCATTAAATATAGTACAAAAAAAATATTATAGTTTTACATATTCTGTTTTTGAAATGTCTCATACTTTAAATAAAATAAACTAGTATAAATAGTTTTTAGTATAAAATAAGCTATAAAAAGTATATACATCTTTATAAATTTAGAATTTTTATTCCTTTTATAAATGGTCGTATTTAGTTTGTAAGGGTATACCAAAAATTAAAATAAATATTTTTTTGTTTAAATGCAATCATGGAAAAAATTCTATTATTAACTAGAAGATGGAAGTTAATATTCATTATTAATTCGATAATAATGATTAAAGGACGGAATATTCGTTAAGGTATGTGCACTAAAATCTAGAATTTCAAGCAATAAGGATGATCAGACAATGATGGAAATAACCATAATCATACAAAGAAAAAAAACTTTTATACGGGGAAAGGCAAGATTTGGCATTAGAAAGATCAGTTTGAGCCACATTTCCATCGAAAGCCATTCTGGAATACGGAAATTGTGTGTAAAAATATTTTTAAATCTTGCTTAAGAAAAAAAAAAAAAAATATTTACATTCTTTAACTTTAAATTGTGCAAATAAGAATTGCAAATTTCTATTCACGGCTAAGTATTAGAAAGAAACCTTTATAATTATATTATGTTAAAAAGCGTAGGTGAGTTTTGCAAAATGTTTTATTAAATGATGTTGAAATATGTTCGACGTAGATGATTCAATATTAATTAACAATACAGATTTAAAATAATGTCCCTTGTATATTGAATGTTATTTTCTCTGAAAACAGAAAAAAAAATATTAATTATTTTATTAAAATTTATTCTATTACTTACTACCAAGCTTTTTCAAAAAGTTTAAACAAATACTTTTAAAAATTGATTTATTTTTATAATATTCAGCAGCAGCAGGAGTGGTGCCCTGGCACAAGGCGCTGAACTTGACAAGCACTTAATTGTACCATCAGCTAGCAGTACCGATAAACCTATCTTTAACAGAAGAATTAACATTTTCTTTTTTCAAAACACTACATAAAATTGCTATGTCGTACTTTAAAATTTTGATAAGTGAGATAAAAATTATTGGTACAATTTTGGTTATTTAAAGTTTTTAGTGTTTTTTGAAATGAAAGTTATTCTCTGAAATAAGCATCATATTTAATATTAAACGATAGTAAAATATTTCAAATTAACAATACAATATCAAAATACTCGCACTTTTCACGAGTTTACCAGAATGGGAGGGGGGGGGGAGCGGGGCTTAGAGTGCTGAAGCTCTCTCTCCGAAGAATAAAGGCTTGGATACCGTACTGCATAGCTCATATATTATGTTGTCTCTTTCACTGGAAACAGTATTTAAAACCGTTAATAATTATTATTATTACATTAAATAGAATTTATTCTATGCGAAATTAAATATGTGAAAATTTCTTTACAAATTCGTGTGCAAGAATTATGAAATCATAAAAAGTAATTTTCATATTTCAACATACACTTAAACGAAATAATTTTTACACATATATATGCTTATTTAAATGATGTTAAAGTAAACTAATATTTTTCGCTTCAATATATACTGATTAATATTAATTTTATAATATTCGAAGTTTAACATGGCTGGAGAAATTCTGAATAAAATTAAGTAGAAATTCAAACTATGACAAGCTGTTTCTCGTGCAATCTTCAAAAGTTTTTAACAAATCAAAATCGGGATTTTCAGTTACTTTTACCCTAATGCAAACTGATATTGTCCCTAAAACTTTCTTTTGCTTTCAAAGCAGGTAAGACACCTACTGTGTAAGTAGTTTTAAACGACTTCTCTACTTCCGCTTTTGGGGGTGTAAAAGATTGGGATTACGGCAATCCCTACCCCGTATTTTACGAAGATTTTTTCTTGGGATTACCGTTATCCCACCGTAAGCAAAAGGTTAAGACTTTGAAAGGATATAGGGATACATTTCAATTTTTGATAAATTGGAGTATTATTGTTGGCGACAGAATACTGGGTTAATTGGTTACCGAATTGCTCAATGATCTTGTGGTTGTAATAGTAGTTTTTTTTGTTGTTGTTTTTTTGTAGTATTATTAGCACTGGTAAATAAAAATAAAATTAATACTTTTTTCCAGAGAGTGAAAGACAATAGGAGTACCGGAAATATTTTAATGCAATAAAAAGACCGTTGTGGTTCATATCGTCAATCTAGAGCTTTTAACAAAGGTTGGTAATGTTCGTATTGCAAAATTGCAGCTTTTACTTACTCATCATACGTAGTATATTACTTACCCATCATACGTAGTATAGGGTAAGTCTGGTAATCGTTTTGAAAATCGAAAAAAAAATTGACGGATTTACATGTTTCAGACACTGGAGATTCCGAAAAACATATTTTTAGAAAAAATTTTTGCCGTCCGTCTGTCTGTGTATCTGTAAACGCTATACCTCCCAAACAAATTGAGATAGAGACTTGAAATTTGGTATGTACTTAGTATGTAATAATGGGAAGAAGTTTATTGAATTTCAGTAACCTCGATTATCCGGAACTATTTTTTTCGGACTCTCGAAATATTCGTTCTGATAAAGGTATATAAAAATTTTCGAAATTGTTTATTTTAAAGAGTGAATATAAAAGATAATAAAAAAAATTGCATAAAGAATGAAGTCGATGGGATAATTAGTTGACGTGATATTTGTAATAATTTTTTCCACACTCTTCGATTTTTCATGACCCTGTATTTCATTCAAATTTCAATTCAAAGATATATCTCAAATGGAAATGAGATGCTTAATCCGACGCAGTAAACTCTTAGTTAATATGATTATCATTTTTGGAGTTATAAGGATGTTTCTATTACGCAATTCAGTAATAGACCATTGCCTTGATTTAAAGTTTATGACGTCATCAAGCCAGGAATTTATACGAATTTCTGTGCATTTTATAAATAGATTACACATTATTTACATATTTTACATTATGCATATCCATGATGGGTAAATATTACGGTGGTCCCCAACGCTAGTTTACGACAGGAATAGAGTAAACTAACGTCGTCGGCATGTGCGATGTTATGGAGATAAATTGTGTCTATCAATTCGTCTTTTTCTTGTTTTCTTTAAATTTTTTTAATAAGAAGGAATAGTTTTATGTAAATAAGGCGCTTTCGAAAATTGTTATTAATTTTTTCTAAACCCTTTCGTGATGAGCGTATTTTGTATTTATTTTAATTCTGCGACACCAGTTTTTTTCATATTGTATTTTTTTGTTAATAAATCATGAATAATTTGAGATTCCTTTCGGATTGGTCGTTATAAAGCCAGTTCGTATAGTTAGTCCACTTCCTATCCCCTACTCATTTCATCTTCAATTTCGGTGCTGAAGGCTTTTTACTCACTTGTATGTTTTTAACTCGTTATTCCAGTATATGTTCTACTAATAGACTTTTTTCATGGATCCCTAAGATGCATTACACAATTTACACATCTCCAGGGAATCGAGGTGTTTGAAACTAGCAAGGCAACTAGGCCAATCAATTGCTAGATTTAATGTAATATCATAATTACATTGATTGACTTTAATAAAATATATACCAGTAAAATTTTTATAATTTACAATTTTAAATCATTCTTAAGCAAAATCCTATTATTGAAAAAACATATTTGTTAACAAAATATTAGTATTTGTTTTCTTTTGTATAGAAGAAAAATGATATGCCGACAGGAAATAAATCATGTTCCTTCGGAAGATTTATATTGCTTGAAAGTTAAAATATATTGACAGTTAAAAGATTTAAACCTAAATGTGATTCATTTCTATTTCTTGTTTGTATACTACCACATGACAACGTGTGTAATAAATATTGGATATTGCTTTAACAGAATCCTGTATCCCCCTCCCCCACACTGACTTTCTCAATGTATTGGATTTCGTCTCTTTATCCTAGGAGAAGCAAAACACTTGAAACGTATTTGAACATATTTTTAAAACTTTGAAAGGATTTCAAAGTAGGATTTGTATTCGTGTGTTCATAAGAATCATTTTTCAGTGTAGGGATATTTAGAGATTTCAGTCGACCGATAAATGGAAGCTCTTATTTTGATTGTTATAGCAACGAAAATAGCTATTAAGGTTATTGAAATGTTTCACATGTATATTCCACTACTTTTCTCGTATGTCCAAACTTGTCAACATTTTAGTTAACATAAGAAAATTTATTTAAAGGTGACTGCGATACTTGCGAAAGTTAAAATGAAAGAAAAGGAACAAAAAATTTTAATTGTTGAAAAATAAAGTTTAGAGATGATATTTTAATTATTTATTTTATTCGAAGTAAAATAGTATAATTCTCAATAATATACTCTCAGACAAAAAAAAAGACGTACCAAGAAGGAGTAATGCAAATTGAACACAAACTGATATGTATACACGTTTCTACGGAAAATGCAAAATTTTAAAGTTTAGCTGCCAATGAATGAACATGTGGCACAGCAGCGCAGCTTAACTGTGCAACTGGCAAGATATGTTATTACTATTTTTAAATGAATGTAATACATTCATCAGTTTCAATTCTGAGCATAAATATCTGATTCGAAACTTACAAAAAAACCTGAGCATTTTTTTAGCATTCTATGAAGTTTTAATTGCACAAAGGCGGAATTAACAATATTTCTTGTTTTATTATCACCTCCTTCTCCTGATGATGCTTCATGCTAGCTAGCTGGAGCGGAATAAAATGGCGATTTCTGGACATGAGATAGAAAATGCCTTTTAAACTTGGTTCTTCTATTTATTAAAAGTACGTGCGAAGAGGAAGATAGCTGCTTCACGCGCACAAGTAGAGGCCAGAGAAAAAATAAAGTTTATGCTTAATTCTAAAATCAATTTTTGTACATAAGAAAAAAAAACAGAAAAAAAACCCCGCTAAATTAAATAATTTGGTCGCCAGATACAAAATGTTGGTCGCCAGTGGCGACCTGGCGACCGCATTTGTTAAGCCCTGATCCGAAGCATATCTTAAGGATCAGATTTTTAATTTTTTTAAATATAATTAGACGAGATATTAGTTTAATATAACAACGAAAAATAATCAAAAATACATTCCTCAAAATGTTGCGCGACGACCAGAAGAGAAGATAGGAAAGGCTAAAACTTTTTTTTCGCATTTTCGAAGCACCCGACTGCTTTACTTTTCAAATTACGAAAAATCAAAACAATATATGCTATTAGAAAGTACATGATCCGTTCTCATGACGTAATCGTTAAAAAAATTATAATATTTACTCTTTCAAAAACATATTTTCTAACAGTTTCTTTCGTGTTTTCTTTCTTCCACTATCTTTCGAAAGTCTCCGTTAGCTCAACTGTTCAAAATAAACACAAACTAAAAGCCACTTGCTATATCTACGTACACTTACCTTTTTAACGTTGCAATCCGTTTAAAAATATATTTTATTGATCACCTTTCAAAAAAATAATCGTAAAGCCTGTTTGGTGTTTTTGCTTTTTCTAAAATTTTTAAAATAGGCATCGTATTCGGAATTTAAAATACGAGAAAAAAAATCATATCTACGTTCATTTTCCTTTCGAACGGTGTAACCCGTTTAAAAAATATATTAATATAAACCGTTTAAAAAAATTCGCTTCCGAAAGTCACTTGAGGATTTTTGCTTTTTTTTGCAATGTACGAAATACTCATAACAATAAAATTAAATAGGTCAAAATATGAAATTACTATTTTCTTCTGCAATGTTTAAAATACTGCATCCTACCTTCTATCAAAATCTGAAAATAAAACATACCATCTTAATTATCCTTCATTCTGCTTTCAAAATGCGTAATCCGTTAAAAAAATTTTAATATTAAACCTTTCTAATATTTCCTTTCTATAAGTCACTTCACGCTGACGTAAACGGCTTTTTTTCTATTGTCCATAAAGATTAACACAATTTTATACTATCGCTCTGAAATTGTAATACAATATACAAACATTTTAGCTTATGTTCTTGTATAAATTTGATTAAAAATTATGTAATTCAGTGAGGAAACACTCAGGTTTAAAATAAAAAGATTTATTGCAATAAGCTTAATAATGCACATTCTGTAATAGAAAATGTAAACTTATTTTTGCGCAAATGCTTTTAAATTTTAATACAAGTAATGTTTTAACTGTTGCTCGAGCGTAATTTTTTTTAATTAATAATGAGATTTAGGGTTAAAATGATCAGCTTTAAAATTTTAAAAATCCCCATAGGATTAACATGTGTTGTGAGGTTTGGATTCTTCGGTAATGGAAGATTTACTCAGCTGCTATGTTCTATATTTCTACCAGTTATTTTATTATTTAACCGATTTTGTGACTTCTTAGCAATGTATTCCGCGCCCCCGCGCCCCGTTCATGCGATTAAGAACATGTGCATGTTTATCCATTATTTTAATTTTTTGTGTTACTAGGGCTTACAACGACGCTGCTTTATGACGGATTGAGTGGGATGATCGCGGCTGCAGGTAACCCCTAACACTAAGTTCAATTGGAAAGGTTTCCTTTTAAAAATACAAAATCAAACCATACTGTAACGTGCGGTATCGTGTACGCTGCCAATGGTAATGGATGGGTCAAAATCTTGGTTCAAAAGGGTAGATTTTCATTGTAAAATATAAAATCATACACATCCCATGATGTACGCTGTAGAACGCATTGGGATCCTTAACATTAAATTTGTTTGGAAATATTTTCTTTTAAAAATAAAAGGTCATTCAACACTGATTTCATGTATGTTAAAAAAGGTTACACGGGACTAGAAAACACCTGGCGGATGAGTTAGTTAGCAAAAAAAGGTAAATATTTCTGAATTTTCTAAGAATTTTAGAGACGTAAGCCTTTTAAAATTTAATTCAATGGATAAGATTAAAACTTTCCTATATTTATATCGTTGCATTGTCAACCGAATGAATTAATATTATTGAGAGAATTAAACGAATTAGATTATTTGCAAATACTAATTAATTATATTTTCAATATACAGTGTGCCACTAAAGGCTTGTCTACCACATTCAATTCAGAAAATTAAAAACACAGCTGTAGTCATGAACAATGGTGTATGTGTATAATAAATTGTCTATGCATTGTAAAGTATCCATGTACTATGGCGATAAGACCACTAACAGTGCCACCTCGCGTCACACTTCAAAGCTAATGGTCCTACATCGAAAACACTGCCCGGTACAAGAAAAAAAATGGATTACAAACCTTAGACAATCCCCCACTTACAATGAAATATTGTTTTACATAAAAAATAATAATTTTCTTAGGAGTCCTGAAATGTAAATGTGTGTATTCTATCCTGTAATCAGATTTAATATACTACTAATTAAAGTAGAAATGGAGCATTATAAGGTATAATTAATACTTTTTAGACCCCTTAATAATACATATAGAATACACGGACGCAATATAAACACTTTGATACAATATGTAAAAAACAATCTTAATACTGCTAAAGGAAATTTTCATAATGCGCATTCTTATATATTTACCATTATTATTATTTATTTTATACAATAATGTAAGTATGTATTTTAATAAATTGTCTATGTTAATTTATAGAATATAATTTACAGAATAAAAAAGTGTGAAACAATCAATATAAAATAACATTTGTCTGTCTTTTTATATTCAGGTATTAAAATATTTCAATGAAAACTGCAAAAAAAAATCCTTTTCATCTACAATTTATGAAATGCTTTTTATTTTAATATGTAAAAACGCGAACATTTTACCATAAAAAAGGAGAAATATTGATAAACAGGCATTTTATTTAAA
This sequence comes from Maratus michaelseni, assembly GCA_963931845.1. Taxonomy (NCBI): domain Eukaryota; kingdom Metazoa; phylum Arthropoda; class Arachnida; order Araneae; family Salticidae; genus Maratus; species Maratus michaelseni. The sequence goes on along the minus strand of OZ007594.1, from coordinate 93,394,042 downwards.
TTAACTTTTCGTATAGGAATTCAAACTATGTAGTATAATAATGTTAATATCCATTTCAGTTCACATCGTCCAAAAACAAATTTTGCGCAAATACATTTTTCATCAAGATGAAATCCATAAATGCATCCCACTATGCAAATATGTGAAAATGAAAATTTATAATACCTTTGAATTTTATAGAAAAAACGATAAAACGGCTCTCGAATGCTATGAATGAAATTTTATTCTTTAATAAGCTAGCATATGACAGCAATTTTTAAGCAATATCAATAACATCGATAATTTAAAATATCACACTTTTCTTAACCATTCGCTGCCAACCACGATTGTACTCGTGGTTGAAAACATTCAAAATAAAAGTGTATGTTTAAAAAAACCCTGCCTAGCCACCAATATTTAAATATGTTAAAAAATACTTTATTTAATGACAAAAACTTTGCTATTAAAGTTATCAAATATTATCTTTCAGAATTTTTGGTGGGAAACGAATTTCAGTAAAAATATCGCAGACTCCGCCCACTTAGTTTTGGCAGTTAATGTGTTAAGAAACCTTAAATGTAATTTAACCCTTTCAAAGGGGGTGATACGTTTATGAAACCAGTTAATTTTAATTCCCAAATGCCACAATGGAACTAGAATTTTGGTATAAAATTTTGCACTTATTATTTATGTGAAATAACGCTTTTTCTTGTTTCCGAATAAATTTGTTCGTAAATTCCGGTGTCATTCATTCATTTCAACATTTTAGCAATGGAAGTGCTTTCCCCTCTGAAAGGGTTAATGAAAGTCGAATGAAATAAAAAAAATGTTTTAACAAAAATTTCATTTATGAGATCATATGATTGTGATATGATTTTTTAAAGATTTAAGAGATGCATTTTAAGAAAATTGAACCTTTACATTTATAGTGTCTGGGGAAAATTTAAAAAAAATTATTATTATTTTTAATATAAGCGACGCTGATAAGTTGAAAACGAGGATCTGTTTCAAGATACCCTGAATTTAATTTAATGAAAGACTAATAGTTTTAAACCTCTCGTCACCCTGGGTCTCATATGAGGCTCCTACTTTGAATTGCAATATTTGAAAGAAAAAAACTATTTTTGTTAATTCCAGAACCTAATAGTGATAGCATATGTCGATACATTTACTATTATGACGTTACTTATGTTTCAGCATTTAATAATAATAATATTAATAAAAGTTTTATTAATTATTAGTAAACCGTTGGCGTTTCTTTTAATTTGAACATATGTTTCACTCTTTAAATTTAAATTAGGGTTTCCTTTTCTGAATTAGTAATTTGTGATAAACGATAAAAAATACTACTAAATTTTTTTATGTTTGTTTAATCTGGTTGTAATACGACATTTTCCAAACGTCTTAAAAAATTCTTCCTTAGACTATTTTCATAGGAAAAACACGCAACATAACTACATTCGTTAGATTTCTGTAAAGAACACATTCGTTAAATTTTAGTAAACTGTAACTTCTGTGATTTCGATAGCTACTTTTAATTTTGTTAGCGTAAAAGTAATTTTTCCCAAAATTGAAAAAAAATAAAAATTGGTGCCGAGAGTGTTAAAAAATGAATTTAAGCATAGAAATTTCATTGTGGGATCATGTAATATAATTGTAATATGATTTATCTTAGGATCATATAAGAAAGGTAGATTCAAGAGCTATATTGTAATAAAATATCTTCACATTTAATAACTGAAGAAAAAATAAAAGTTTAAAAATAAACAAAGTGTTATAAACACAAACATCAACACATTTAAATCTCTGATTTCTTCAAGGTACCCTAAATTTAATTTAACGAAGAATTTATTAAAAAACATACATTATAACTTTACTCATTTCATTTTGAGATCATTTGATTTTAATATGATTTCTCTTAGGATCATAACAAATAGAGATCGCAAAACTACATTTTACGAAAATTCTAATTTCCAATTGAATGTCTAAAACACATAAACTAAACGTTAAAAAATATATGTTGTCGATCAGTTTAAATTTCTGATTTGTACATGGTTAAACTAAATTTAATTTAACAAAAGACTAATAGATAGAAAAGTATATTTAAACTTATTAATTTCATTGTGAGTCAATATGGTATTTCTTAGGGCTGTAAATCGTTTATAATCCGTTGCAGTCTGTTTATAGTCCGTTTAAAAGCCATAACAAATGAAGGATTAAGAGAAGCATTTTAAGAAATTTGAACTTTTACATTTATAGTGTCGGGGGGGGGGGGGAATTAAAAATAAATTATATATTTTTTAATATAATCGACGTCGATAAGTTCAAATTGGAGATTTGTTTCAAGATACCGTAAATGTTATTTAATGAACGACTGATAGATATTAAAACAAATTAAGCATAGAAATTTCTTTGTGGGATCATGTGATATGATTGTAATATGATTTATCTTAGGATCATAAGAAACGTAGATTTAAGAGCTATATTGTAGCAAAATATCTTCACATTTAATGCCTGAATAAAAAGTAAAAGTTTAAAAAAAGTTTTATAAACATAACCATCAACACATTCAAATCTCAGATTTCTCGAAGATACACTAAATTTAATTTAATGAAGGACTTGATAGTAATATGATTTCTCTTAGGATCATAACAAATAGAGACTGAAATACTACATTTTACGAAAATTCAGATTTCCAATTTAATGTCTAAAAACAACTAATATAAACATTAAAAAAATATATACGTTGTCGATTAGTTTAAATTTCTGATTTGTACATGTGTTAACCTAAATTTAATTTAATGGAAGTCTAATAGATAAAAAAGTATATTTAAACTTAGTAATTTCATTGTGAGTTGATGTGATATTTATTAGGGCCATAAGTCGTTTATAATCCGTTACCGCTTCGCGTGATGGTATTAACATGCTAATCATGTGCACAGAAAATGTCCGTTTATGACTTTATTATTGACATTCATATTTACTTTGAATGAAAATCGTTAGACTGTCAATGTGTCATAGTTAAATGATGTTGTTCAACCAGATGTCAGAAGCAAGGCTGCTACTGGCGAATATTTCTTTTTATAATTTACTGTACCATTATTTCTAAACAAAAATAATCCATCTGGAAGATTATCAGCAATCTACTATACGGATTTCTATATAAATAATAGTGGACTGAATAATATACAATTATTTCCGATGTGTTTTTTTAGTACAATGGCATTTTGCATAATGCATTTTGTCTAAAAGACTGAAAATGTCTGTTCTTTGAAAATAAGCCTCTTTTCTTGTATAAACACTTATATACCCTTTTCTTAACTAATCAACATTAATGCCAGTTTTTTAACAAATATGAAATCTGTAGAACAAACAAACGTTTTGTTTAGTTGAAATTCAAATAAAAAAAATATTTTTCGATAATATAATGTTGATATGATTACATGTAATTATATTAGACGTTCACATTTCCATTAAATTGTAATACTATCCTTTTGTTCTGTTCGAAAAAAAAAATTGCCTTTTTATTATGTGCATACATTACGTTTGTGAATAATAATACTATTCAAAATAGTTTATATTTAAAAATATTTCAAATGGATTTCGAATTTTCATTTAGTTTTAAAAATTTAACTATTGTTTATGTCAGATATTTCAATCTTTTAAAAAGTGGCGTAATTTTAATTCCTGTTTTTAAATAAATTTTGAAATATTCGAAAGAAAAAAAATTGAAAATTTCGAATTTTGCAAAAATATTGTTCATTACTAATTATTATTCTCAATAACATTTTTAAATGATAGTAGTGTCTTTTTAAAAAGGCATTAGAAATTTTAGAAGGAAATGTGGGTTTTGGAGAAACAAAATACTTTTTTTTAATATCCTGAATCTAATGTAATCTGTCTCAAATCTCAATTACTTCAACGTGTTCACAAAATGAATGAAAATAACATTACAATTAAACGACCAAATGTAATTTAAAAATATAATAAATTCAAGGAAAGGACAGAATGAATAAATGAAAACTTAGCATAATATATAATTACAGCATTAAAGAAAAAATGCTAATATCTATTTGAATATACCTCATTGATGTGAATATTCAGAGTGGATTATTTCTCATAAGAAAAAGGTGGAGAAGGCTTATCTCAAGTGGAGTTTCGAAGAGAAATTCTTAGAATGTTTCTCACAATATATGAAGTTGGAAGGCGGTCAGTCGGAAAATCTAGTAATCTGCATTATTGCATAAATAAAGAATCAAATTACTTATTACATTTCATTACATTTTATTGGTAACGCTGTCGAAAATATCGTTGCCGTATATTTATTACTGTTAACTACTTCAACGGCCACGGAGCTATAGAAACAGTGTTATAACCACAGACTTCTCTCGGGGATGTGGTTGAAGTGGTTAAAGTTGTGAACGAAAATCCATGTCCGGCATAAATTGACACACTCAGCATTTATGCCTGAATTAGTGGATTGCGATTTCGATTCCCCATTCAAAAATTTTTTATTTTGGTTTTTTTGACAACCTCTTAAAGTTTTTACACGAAGTTACGAGACACCTGTGTATTTAATATACTGAACTTCTAGATTTAGTCTAATAGATTATTTTGTGTGTTCTTGCGAGATTATCTCTTGAAGCGTGTTTTTGGTTATATTATGTTTTTCCAGCTGCGCCTAATTTTACTATATTATTTTGTGGGTCCATAGTTCTTATACAGAACGGTACAAAATACATTCAACAAAATATGTTTAGGGGTGCTACACTAAAACGTATTTTTAAACTGAACGAAGCTCTTTACATTTAAAATTATCAACACAAACTATCCTGAATACATTTCACTGGTGCTGAAAAAAAATATTTACATGCATTCGTGTTGTTGTTGCACATCCCCTTAGGCCAGCAGGGCTAGACCAGGTCCATGGTATTATACACCCTAAGAAAATCCAGCACTATCAAGGGATCATCAGCCAGATCCTGCTTTGAGAGCCCCAGGCACGCAAGGATATGGTCATGGGAGGCCTGCTCAATGGAACACACAGCCGGACAGGTTTTCGTAGGTTAAAAGGCAGAGTAAAAAGGATACCACCACCGGAGTGAAGTCAGACTTCTACCTTTGGTGCTCCACTCTCTGACCACAGAAGCTGCTCATCCCCCCTACACGCATTTGTAAATGAGTTTAATGCATTAAGATCTACTTTAGGAAAAACAAATAACATTTTTCAAGCAATGTTTTACAGTGCACAGATTTATCTAAAAATTTTAATGGGTCCATGTTGTTAGACAAGTTTGACATATCTGAATTAGTGCATAAAAATTTACTATGTAATTGTGATCAACTGGTACCTTTGTACATGCTGATTAAAATGAGTCGGGCAGTTCTTAGCCAATGCATTTTGTTTCGGTTGTACCGACAATTATTAGTAACTAGATAATTATTACAAGACAATTATTGAACAAGGTAACTGAATTACCGCGTAATGTTCACGAAGTGTACTAAAGTGCACAAATGTATGTGTAGGTTTTAAAGGAGCCATTAAAACTTACACATAATTGGTGAACATTCAAATATTGAATCATTGATACTCACAGACTGAAAAAGCATCTTCTGCTATTACATATAAAATTCAAATGGGAATTTTGATCCGGCTGCTTATAACTTGAGCTCTGCTGAATGGATTTTGGGGGACTTGCACTGTTTCAGGGACGGTTTTAGAAAATTGCATATCGTTCTACGTTGCTTAGTTATAGAATTATGGGGGAATGTTCTATAATTAGGTGAACGCGATTATAAAATATTAGCTTTTATAAAAGTTCTAGTCGAAGGATTTTACTTACATTGTTAGTTAGGTAATTTTTCTGGGATTGGTTTAATACATCACAAATTGTTCTAGCGTTCTTTACCACATCTTACTACAAATGCTCAACTAATAAATCTGGTCCTTAACAGTCTGATATCAGTAATACTGAAGGAAATTTCCAACAAAGGTCCACATTGCCAATAAAACACAGGTCAAACTGACCAATATTGTTCGACTGATTCAAGGTTCTTTTGGAGAAACCAACCAGCGCAGCGTAGCGGTTGAACTCTGCTAGTTTGTTAATTAAATGGCAAATTTTCCGCAAGTCGCGGCAACTAGTTTTAAGTTTGAGCCTAGCTTTGCTGACAGAAAGGAAGAAGAAGCATATGTTTAAAACAAAATATATTTTCCCGTGCGAAATAGAAAATAAAATTAAATGAAATATTTTCGTATGAGCGCTCTCCGCATAAAATGTTTGATGATAATAATGAAAAAAAAAAACCTATAAATACAGAATTACGAGAGACGAAGATTCCTTTAATTATAATTATTTCTTTTTTAGTTGATTTCTTTGAAATGTCTCGCTCTTTTATTTGTTCTTCCGTATATTTTATCATTTTAAATATTAAAAAAAAAGATTTTTTCAACATTCATTTTTATTTTAATACAGTTATTGTATTGCATTTTCATTTTATTACACATTTTTTACCATTACATTATATCAATTATTCTAATATATTTTAGTTGTATTTATAAACTCGTTTTCAAAAGCAATGATAAAGCAGCAACAAAAAATATTCTCTTTAAGTAAGTATTACAAAGCACAACAATGATGTAAAAAGTAATTTTTTAAAGTGCTTTTTATAATCAAATTTTTCAAAAGATTTTAAGCAGCTTATGAATTTTTGCACAATAGTTTTTACGCAATAAGTGTAAAAACTGCATCAAGTAACAGCGAAATTTATTAATAGAAAGGAGACATAAAACTGAATCTAGAACGTATTTTTTTTTCTTAAAAGCAACATTTTTGTCAAATTTCTTTTATTACATTTTTTATTCTTATTATATATATGAGCGAAATATATATATATAACCTTTACACTCTGAATCAAATTTTTGTTACCACGGATTCCTCAAATATGTTGTTAAGAAAAAAATATTTTAAATGGGTAACACTTATTTAGTATAGCGTTTATTAATAGAATGGAACATCAAACATCTAGAGTAATGTATATTATGGACAGAATCCTGATATGTAGAAATCCAAATAAATGGAGTAATCTTTAAAAAGTATGTTTTAAATTTTAAAAAATCGCGATAATCGTTTTTATTAAATGAAAATTTAAGTCTAACATATGTTGAATATAAGATTGATTTTACTACAAACACAAACAATAACAAAATATGCCACTGCAAATACATAAACTTTAAAAAATGATAGCGTAAGATGTTTTAAAAATGTTAGTGTTTTGCTTCAGTAAAATATATAATATTTACTAGCAATATTTAGCTTTAAGTACTTTTCGCTTTAAATTTCAGTAGCAATTTCTAAAATATAAGTTAATTCTTCATGTAACATGGTGAAAAAATATTTTTTTTCTTTTATGGAAATGTAATATTTCACTTTCCTATATCGATCCGGATGTCTAGAACTCGCATAATTGGAACTTTATTGTATTAAAGAGTGCATGAAATTGCAATCAAAATGAAAGACGAATATTTAAATTATTTATTTCCATTATGCCGTTATTATATTTATGCCCTAACGCCTAACTGCACAGTATATCACGCCTGATACATACCAATATTATTCCAAAGGGGCATATATAACGTTATTACTTTAGGGGAGGAAGGGGGAGGGTCTGGCACTTTAAATTGTAAGATATCTCTAGGGGGAGGGAATATATATTTTTTGATATCGTTATCATCTTTTATCCAAACAAAATTTTCTTATTCTTTTACACGTTTTCTCTACATCAAATGAGTCTGTTATCTTTTTTTAGACTTATCTATTGTTAGGAAAATACAAAGTCATTATTAAAGTCATTAAAATATTTTAAATTTCATTTCATTCCAAAATTTAGAATACCCCGACGTTTGGTATTGCTGTTCTTCTGTCATATGCGCATACAATCCGCCGTTGAAGAAATCAAATACGTAATATATTTTATATATTTCTTTTAAATGCTAAAAGGTGTAAATTAACAACATAATACAAGTTAAAATAACTTTTATTAGGTTGTTTGACATTGAGTGTTTCCAGAATTATTATTATCTTCTTGCACTTGCCCCTTGTATGGGGAAGGTGAAAGCAGAACAGTTTTTGAACAATGTTTCCCTTTCAATACTGGTAAACACAAGTATCAATTCAAATATATTTCAATATAATAAATTATAACAACTTTTAATAATATATTTCTTTTAAATGCTAAAAGGTGTAAATTAGCAACATAATACAAGTTAAAATAACTTTTATTAGGTTGTTTGACATGTTTCGACTCACTCCGAATCATTTTCAAAAACAAATGAGAATATTCCATAATTGCACGGGCTTTGAAGTTATTATTTAAAATGCTATCATTTAATTTTTTAAAAAGTGCATAAAAATTAAATGATAGCATTTTAAATAATAACTTCAAAGCCCGTGCAATTATGGAATATTCTCATTTGTTTTTGAAAATGATTCGGAGTGAGTCGAAACATGTCAAACAACCTAATAAAAGTTATTTTAACTTGTATTATGTTGTTAATTTACACCTTTTAGCATTTAAAAGAAATATATTATTAAAAGTTGTTATAATTTATTATATTGAAATATATTTGAAATGATACTTGTGTTTACCAGTATTGAAAGGGAAACATTGTTCTCCAACTGTTCTGCTTTCACCTTCCCCATACAAGGGACAAGTGCAAGAAGATAATTATTAATATTACTGTTGAATGTATTATATAAAAAAAAGCTATTTTTAAACACTTTTAAATAGTAACTATCTATTTCAGATGTTATTTGATATAAGATATATCATGTATAATAGTGATATTTTATTGACATCTTCTCTGCATTTGAATCCATAAATTATGCCAATAATAAATGCATAATCATATCTTGTTGTTTATGTTTGTTATGTTTGCATATCTGTATATCACTGCAAACGTATAAAAATGAAAAACAACAAAAATATTCTAAAAATAAAAAGAATGTTTTTATACATTGATAATTATATCATTAAAGGGGGGGGATATTATGGATGCGTTAAAATCGTGCAAAATGTAGCTAAGCAGCGCCGCTGTTGGGCGATTTACACCAAAACAAACGCAGCGTCTGATTATGTCAAGGTCAAACAGAATCTGAAATTTGATGAAACTCTGTGCATTAGTTCTTGGGATTTAGTTATCGTGAAAATCGTGAATAATGTAGTATAGCAGCAACACCTGTTGGGCGATCTACACCAAAAAACTAATCAGTACTAACTTATATCATTGACTAACTAAATATAAAGTTTTATTAAATTCCGTGCATTAGTTCTTGAGGTAGAGCGTCCACAATTTTTTTGTCACTTTCAGGCAGACAGACAGACTTACAGACTCACAGGCTCACACACAGACATTTTCTAAAAACAGCCAAATCATGTTCAATACCTACTAAAACGTATAAATCCGTCGAAAACCGGAAGTCGAAAATTTTCAGGAATTCAATATTTTTTTCTTATGTAATATTCAACATCTGTATTTTAAAATATGAATTTTCAATAAACATTTAACCTCGTGGAGAAACGTTCCTATGCTTAACGGCTGGATCTCCACGAGAGGGTGATTTCTGATTTCTGTAAAGATATAAGAAAGTAATAAATTTAAGCGTCATAAAAAGTCTTCGGCTCCAATACCGGAAATGGTTTTATAAGAACTACATACTTTTATCTCAAGATCGTCAATGACTTGTTTTTCAAGCAAACCTTATTTAAAACTACCAAAAGACAGTAAAGACAAGTAAAGGACTATATTTCATTATAAATTGAAATTTTACACGATCAGTAAAATAATTTTTGGTTTCAATGAAAATTTGTCTTTTTTTTTTTTTTTTTTTTTTTTTTAAACATAATACGTTTTTAATAAATTGTAAAGTGTAATTTTTTTTTCATTTATTTATCATTCTTATACTTGGTTCCAGTAAAATATGACTATATCTACTTGTTACGGATGTTATTTATTATATATATTATATATATTATAATATACGGATGTTATTTATTATATATATTATATATATTATAATATACGGATGTTATTTATGTTTATTAGAAAAATAATTAAATCGTATATTTTCTCAAATTTTAGAGGAGATGCGCTGCCGCCAGACGTAAACATTTATTTGTTTTGTTTTAGCATTTTACTAAGCTACCCTATAGACAAGTATTTTGACAAAAAATGTTTTGACTCCCCCATCCCCCTTCCTTAAAAAATGATAAAAATCGTATATCAGAAATTCTAATACGAACAAATATTGTGTGTGGTTATATATATACATATATATATATGCAAATTTTATCTTAAAAACGGATCTAACGATTTTGACGAAATTTTGTATCCTACTGTTTTGGGGCACCAGAAAACCATTGGGCTAGGACACATGTTCGAGAAAATTCGATTAGTGGGTCATTTTGGGTCATGGTCAAGCTAATTGTATCTAAAAAACGGTTCAAACGATTTTGACTAAATTTTGTATCTGACCATTTTCGGGCGCGAGATGATTATTGGGCTGGGTCACATGTTCGAGAACTTTCGATTACTGCGTCATTTTTGGGTCAACGTGGGTCAAGTTAATTTTATCTAAAAAACGGCTCTAACGGTTTTGATTAAATTTTGTATCCTACGAGTTTCGGTCACGAAGAAATCATTGTGCTAGGTCACATGTCCGAGAAAATTTGATTAGTGGGTCATTTTTTGGGTAATTGTGGGTCAAGGTATTTTATCTAAAAAGCGGCTGAGACGATTTACACTAAATTTTGCATCCTATTGTTTTCGAGCACGAGAAGACTGTTCGGCTAGAAATATTACGAAATGTTATTAAAAAATAGGGGGGGGGGATAAAGAACATGATCGAATTCGTAATTTTCAGGGAAGACTTTGGTCGCAAGAGCAGTTGAGGGACATACGTCAATATAATTAAATATAATAATTTTTGAAATCACCCTGCATCCTAAAAAGTTAAAAATTGTCTTTAACCTTCTTTTGAAAAAGGGTAAAATTGTAATGTTGTTTTCACTGTATTTTTTTTAAATGCTAAAAAAATATGATTCGTTCAGCATTATAAATAAAACTTAATTACAAATATGAATGTAACCCTTGAGAGTATTAATAATTCTTCAATGTTTTGAAAATTCATTGAATCTATAGAATTATATTATCTTAAACATTGCATATATTGCAGTGAAACCTGGAGCTTAGTGAACGGAATATTACGTTCCACACGCTTAGAGGGTTAACTGTAACAAATGATTTTAAGGTTCTTTTTCAACATTTGTCTGCATTTGTGTAAGAATAACACGTATATTAATGGAAATAAATACGTTTCTTTTAAAATTTCAAAAAATGTCTTCTCTTTTTTTTTTTTTTTTTTTTTTTTTTTTGAAAAAATGCAGGATAAAACCAAACGTAACGCTACTTTAAAAATATTTACAAAGTGTGAAAGAAACATTATGCATCAAACAGATGTACACATACAAACATATTGTTTATATGATGAGACATGAGCATTTGTACCATTGTAATATTTGACTGCCTATGCGCAATTGATAGCACATTTATGTTTTAGTCAACTATGCATTTTTGTCTAATGAACAATTCAGTAGTTAACTATACAGGGCAACTTACATAAATATGACAGTCGAATATCGTGTAAACTCTGAAAGATATTGGTGATGAGAAAACAAAAAGTTAATCCAATAAAACCCTGCAGTCAAAGGATAAAGAATGGAAACCCGATAATGGAAGATCGCCACTAGTCGCGGTGATATCTTTCAATTACCCGTAGCCTGATTTCCATACAAATGCAATAAGATACAAAACTTATCATATACTCAATATATTAATTTCTAACTGTTTATAATATGTTTTGATAAGTTTTCTGAAACTGGCATTAAATGTGGTTAAAAACTCTGCATGTTATAAAAAGTAATTATAATAACATGCGATTTTTCTTTAAATTTTTAAAAGAAACGTCTAGATTTTCATGAATATGTGTTTTATTCTTTCACAAATGCACACCAACATTGTACAGGGCCTATATAATAGCTACTGATAATTTCGAACTTTTTATGATGCATGGTTGGTTGGTTGATTGATGACGCCCGATTATCTACTCAAGGGAAATAGGCCCTAGAGAGAAAGTGTTCTCCGTGGGGATCTTTTTATGATGCATGAAGAATACAAATATTACTATTTTTATTAAATTTGTTGTTGGTCTCTTAATCGCTCCATTGCCCAAATCGTCATTCAAAATATGAGTTTTAGCAAGTTCTTAATATCCCCCAAGGACATTTTGTCCCGTATTTCTGTAGATATTCGTTAAAACGTTTAAAATCGAAATTGTCCTGTTTCTACTGGCAATATAGGTAATTTTGAATAAGTTTATTATTTTAAAATTATTATTTAATAAAAAGAGGTCTCTTCTTAATGCCTAAACTTTTAATGTGCTTTATAAAAACACAATCCAGAAGATTTAATAAAAGCTTAATCAAAGTACTTGGGTTCCGAGATTCAACCTCTCAAGTACTCCAGCATCTAGTAAAATATACATACTTCTTTTCACATTACTGTTTAATGAGCAGGGAAGACAGAGCTATGCTCGGTCAAAATTAGCTTTGAGTTCAAATATCATGACCCATGACCAAAATAACCCACTAATCAAATTTTCTCAAACATGTGGCCAGGCATAATTAATTGTCTTCTCGTTCTCGAAACCCGTAGCATATAAAATTTAGTCAAAATAGGCTGAGCCGTATTTTAGATAAAATTAGCTTGATCCATAGTGACCCAAAAATGACCAAATAATCGGATTTTCTCGAGCATGTGATCTAGCCCAATGATTTTCTCGTGCCCAAAAACCGTAGGATACAAAATTTAGTTTAAATCGTCTGAGCCATTTTAAAGATAAAAATAGCTTGACCCACAGTGACCCAAAAATGACCCACAATTTGAATTTTGTCGGACATGTGACCTAGCCCAATAATTTTCTTTTGCCCGAAACTCGCAGGGTACAAAATTTAATCAAAATCGTTAGAGCCGTTTATATAAAATTCACTTGACCCGCGTTGACCTTAAAAATGACCCTCTAATTGAAAGTTCGCGAACATTTGATACAGCCCAATATTCTTCTCGTGCCCGAAAATGGTAGGATACAAAATTTAGTCAAAATCGTTTGAACTGTTTTTAGAAGCAATTAGCTCGACCCTGACCCATGGTGACCCAAAATGATACACTAATCAAATTTTCTTGAACATGTGACCTAACCCAGTGGGTTTTCTTTGCCCCAAAACTGTAGGATACAAAATTTCGTCAAAATCGTTAGAGCCGTTTTTAAGATAAAATTTGCATATATATGTCACAACACACACATACACAAGATTTGCTCGTATTGGAATATATAATACAACAATCCGTTCATAAAGACAAGATTGTATCAAGAACTGGACGTCACAATAAATGTTAAGAATTGCGACACTTTATCTGCAATTTTATTAAATAGTCTTTTGTTTCATTTTTTCTGGTGTTAGAAATATTTTCCGTATTTCTTCCCTTTTTAGTAGGTAACGATTTATGATCATGTAGTAATGGTATTACACTAATATTTATAAAGTGTTTTGTGAAGCAAAAAATGCCGCATGAAATTCTTTGTTTAATGCATCTGAAACGTATTTTGGAGAGTTATGAATGATATGACTAATATTTTAATCAGAAATCATAACTTTTATCTCGGCAGTATTTTCAAAATTCATTCAATCTTGAGTACTTTTAAGAAAGTTTAAGCATAAATGAAACTGTTATGCAGACCTTCATATATTTTTTCGATTCAGATAAATTGTTTTAGAGCCACGTGATAAACGGCAAAAAATAATTATTTTTTCATTTCGGTAACTATTCGTTAGCACTCACACGCATGCACTTTTTTTGAGGGGGGGAGGGGATAGGGGAACGTGTCTTCTTAAATATTCTGTGAATCTTAGAGAAAAAATAAAATTTTGATAAATTTTAATAAATCTTGATAAATTTTTAAAAATCTTGTTAAGTTTCAATAATTCTTCTGATAAATTTTGATATTTAAAAAATAATTACAGCAACATACCCACCACTTTTTCCATATTGTCGTATTTTCTAGTAGTAATTTTCGAAACATCAATGAGGCTTACTATTGAGACCAGAAAAGTTTTTGTTTTCCGACTGTCTTTTCCACGATAACTGCCGCAAAAAGCGTCCGATTACGTTGATATTTTGTAGGTATGTTGGAGAGTTAAATGGAATTAGCTGTATAGTTTTTGGTTAAATTGGGTTCATTTTTCCGATAAATATACAACATTTCTTTTCATGTCATAATGCTATGGTAATTTAGACGATTTTCAAAATTTCCGTTTGTTGAAAAGAAAACGGTGCATTTGAATAATGGATATAATCGGTAAATTATGGATGTTAAAATTTATCAAAAGAGATCTTAAATTATTCCAATTAATTTGAAATTTTGTTAATACATTTGTCAAATTTTTCAAATTAAGTGTGCAAATTGATAGAATTTTATATATCTGTTCGAATAATATAAAACATTTTGTTTTATCACCTTACTTGTTTGACATGATGCTTATGTCATAATTTTCTCTTTTTTATGAGTTCCTTAACAACTATAGTATTTCATAGCCTATAAAAATCATTGAAATAATCCGCGATTCCGTAAGATTAAGTGCAAAGTCTGGCCGAAGGAAATAACAGGGTTCGTACGCTGTACCACAATTTTTAATAGAAAATTTCTATGTAGTATTTAAATAGCAGAAATTATAGACGCCTCGGATTATTGCAGCATTTGTAATATTTTTCTGCATTTAAATAACGCGAAAAAGTCTGTTAAAAATTGTAGTAAAAGCTTACCAACCCTGAAAAGGTTAGTTAATAATTCGCAATCTAGTGTGCAAGATTGGTTTGCGATGACAGTGACATTACGGTTTAAATTTAATGTGGATAGTAATCAAAATATATTACAAAAGATAATTTATAGCGCCAATTCACGTTCGTTATTTAATTAATTCGCAATGGACACGCTTATGAATGATTACCCAATAGGTTTAAAAGTTTCCAAATATGCCTATTTTGGGGTGATTTTAGTATACTATTGCTATCGAGTAGATTAGGATTTATTTAGTAATGTCTTATATGTAAATAATATACAATGACCACCAAAACAGTTTTTCCGAAACAAAAACGTGAAAACGTTACATTTCTAAATTAGATATAAGTGGATTCAGATAGTAGATTCAGTTTACATTTCCATAAGTTTCTTTTGTATAAGAGATTTTATTCAACTTATCCATCACATGTAGATATTTCGTGGTTGACATATAAGTAAATATTGCTATTTGGATATTAAGATAACATGAAATCCTTTTTCAAACTGTTGCTTATACTAATAAAATAAGAGTGCAAAACGAAATCCAAGATAAATTATAATCATTCGCACAATCAGTAGGAAATTAATAATGTGAATTTAATGAGACTACGGAAGGTTCAGGGGGGTTGAGCCCCTTTGAAGAATGTACTTTTACATCTAAAAAATTACAAGAAAAGTAGTTCATCAGAATTTCAAAATAAGATTGCATGGCATCATGTTTAATTTAATTCGAGTTCCCGGAACCTTCAAAAAAGTTTATATGCTTATAAATATGTATGTAATTTAAAAATTTTAAATTACGGATTTTAGGTTATTACATATTATAACAAGTAAGATTAAGAAACAGTAACTTGCAGAGTTGACGTTGAGACTTCTGATCTGCAAATTTGCTAGTTTAGGATTACATAAATCGGGAAAAAAGTTTTGAAAGAATATGCCTAGTTGCCGATTATGTCAGTGAGTCTTACTGTTGAGACCCGAAAAGTTTTTGGTTTCTATTTGCTTGTCTGTCTGTCCTAACTTCCACAAAAAACGACCGATTAGGTTGATATTTGGTAGGTATGTTGGTGAAGTAACTGATTTTATCTGTATACTTTTTGTTTAAAGTTGA
Organism: Maratus michaelseni; assembly: GCA_963931845.1. NCBI lineage: Eukaryota > Metazoa > Arthropoda > Arachnida > Araneae > Salticidae > Maratus > Maratus michaelseni. The sequence goes on along the minus strand of OZ007594.1, from coordinate 93,377,998 downwards.
TTGTTTCGTTCGGAAAATATAGAGCATTTTCTTTTGCACCATAAGACTTTTCTATGGCAAATCAGACGATTTTCAAATTTCCATTCGTTGAAAAAAAATAATCCATTTGATATCTAGATTTAAATGGCAAATTATGGATGCTAAAATTTCCCAGTAACTGCCTAAAATCATTCCAATTAAAATTTGAGATTTTGTCAATATATTTATCAGATTGTTTTAATTAGTTATATAACATTTGGTAGAATTGTATACATCTGTTTGAATAATATAAAACTCTTTTATTTCACATGACTTATTTTACGTGATACGTACTTCATTTTTTTTATTAGTTTCATAGCAACTGTATTCCACAGACTATAAAAAATCATTCAAAGAATCCCGATTACAAAAGATTCAATAGAAGGTCTGGATGAGGGACACAAAATATTTGTCAATCTTTCATAGTCTGTTCTGCAAGATTCTAGTAGGTTTGTGTCAAAATTATCTTTTAAATTAAATGTGGATATTATTAAATTAGTAAGCAAAAAAAAAAAAAATTATAGCGCCAAATAGTCAACTGGCAATGGATACAATAATGAATGAGTACATAATTGATTTAAAAGTCTTCAAATATGTCTATTTTTCGGTGATTTTAGTATTCTATTGCTATCGAGAAGATTAAGATGTATTTAGATAAGATCTTACATCTAAATATTATAGAATGGTCATTAAAACTGTTTTTGAAACAAAAATTGTAAAAGCACGATATTGCTAAATTAGTTATACGTTTAGTATAGTAGATTCCGTTTGCATTTCCATAAGTTTATTTCGTACAGAAGACTTTTCTCAACATATTTCTCAGATGTAGGTGTTTCGTGGGTGGCAGGTAAGTAAATATTAATATTTGTATATTAGGATAGCATAAAATGCTTGTAAAACTTATGCTTATTTTAATAAAATCACAGTGGGAAACGAAATCGGTGATATGCTATAGTTATTCGCACAATCAATAGTAAATTACGAATGTAAATTTAATGGGACCAGGGTATTTGAGAAGAGTAGATCCCTCCGGAAGAAATGTACGTACTTTTATATCTAAAAAAAATACAATGAGCAGTACATCAGAATTTCAGAATATCACTGCATAACATCGTTTTTAAGTTAATGATTCTAATTTCCGGAACCTTCGAAGAATTTTACATGCTTATAAATATTTATGTAAATAGAAAAATCATGCGTCAAGCACAGATAATAAAACACTTTCCAACATTTCTAGAACACTTAAACAAATTCGGTGTTTAATAAGATAAATATTATATTAAGTAAGCATTTTCGAAAACGAATAACACATTTGAGAACCAGTGTAGCATGACATTCAAATTCAGTTGAGTTCGTTTCACAGATTTTTCGTGGTACTCTGCAGTAGTAAGCACTAAATAAATCAAAGAACAGTCAACAGAAGTCAGGATTCGTTCAATCCAAATTTCTATGCATATACCCTTTTTGTTGTTTGCAGCGCCATTTGGTGTAACAGTGTAAAGAATACAGAATTTTATCATATGTTTTTATGAAATAAATATCACTACATTAATATAGGAATATTAATAAACGCTTTGAGAGAATTTAATAGCAGAGTTTAGGGCTATAAACTTATACTGTTATTAAAGAAGGGGGGAACTTGCTATTAATTAGTACTATCATATTAAACTTCAGACTTTGAAATAAGAAAAAGTATAGTAGATAATTAACAGCCAGTATTTATAAGCGTTGTGTTTTAAGTTAATTTAAAGAAGATTAATTCACTTTACATTTCAAAGATATAAATCGTGTCATGACCGTTGAATAATAATAATCAACAATATATTTTCATAAACTCAAATTAATTTGCAAAATGAATAAATTTTAAAACACTGAAATGTTAACACTGAACCTTAATTAAACATGAAATATTACTTGATTATTCATTACGAAAAAGTAAAATGCAAGGAGATATTTATAGGCAGAAAAAATAAGAAACACATGACAATAATTAATTAATTCTTGATTATTTATAGACACATAAATATGTAGAAATCGGTATATGGCCGCTGTTGTTTAATCATGATTATACCTATGAGTAAGCTCTTCTCAATTTATAGACCTAATTATTTATCACATGGTGAGAAAATTGCACCATTATTTTCTTGGTTTAAGGGGATCTTGTACCTTTTAAACACAATGAAAATTAACAAAAACTTTAAAGTTAGAATTAGTGCATCTTCAAAGCCTTTTTATGTATAAACATGAAATTTTGACTATTGATTACACAGATGGGTCTTTTTAAAATAGCAGAAACTGACTAGCTATTTTCAGAATATGTACACTACGGAAATTATAATAACACTTCTTTTTAATCCGTAATTTATTGCGCGCATGATGTCTCGACAACGTATGTACAGACTGTTATGAAATCTTATGTAGATAATAAGCACGTATGTGTCTTTAAAATGATCTACTTTTAAGTATTTACAGTGATAAAATTTTTAGTTATGACTATTTTAATTCATTAAAAAATGTAATATTTTGATTTTTTTTAACAAGAATATTTTTTTTTACTTAAATGAAATAATTTTGAAGTAAGAGTAGATCATTTTAAAAATACATATGTGCTTATTACCTATATAAAATTTCATAACAATCCATGAATAGTTCCATGAATGTTCTCAAGATATCAAGATATCTCTACGTACGGAGTAAAAAAAAAATAAAAATATAAAATAAAAAACTATTTTAATTTCAACAATTCACAAATTTTGTAAAAGATTAGTCAGTTTCAAATGGTAGTATATTAAAATGCACAATCTTTTAAATCAATAGATAATTTTTTTTGTTTATACATAAAATTTTTTGACGGTACTCTAATTCAAGCTTTTGTTGATTTTCTGCGAGTTAAAAAGGTACAAGACACTATGAATGAAATTTAATCACTTTCTTTTTCTTGAACATCCTAAAACTTTTTTACACTGAACTACATTATTTCCATACTAAGATATTTAATTTACACCACTGAAATAGGACTATACACTACTTAGTGTATTTATGTTGGAGATCACAATGTTATGATGTGGGAAAGCTGAAGATAATACTTGTGTTGCACTGACTCATCGCGAGCCACTTGTTACGCACCAAATAAATGTAGAATTCACCAAAGGGCTACGACATACACTTTCATCATGCAGAAGAAAGTCACACAAACTGATCTTTCGAAAGTTATTATCTCATCAAGCTGGATAAATGGAGCATTGTAGGAGAAGTGTTTTCTATCATCACTCAGAATACTCGGCAAACAAAGCATCAACCTTCACCATCCTAGAGAACACCGCAGGGAAGATTTCGGATTTTATATGCTTTCACTTGCCTTTTAAAGTAGAAATGCGTTCCTTTTCCGATCGCCGGTTGTATAGATGTGTTAAAAGTTGTTTTTAGAGTTATGTAAAGGAAAGTTTCGCTACACAGAGCATTCATCTTTTGCCATATCCGAATTGAGAAAGCTATCAAAGATAAAGAAATCATCTTCAAAATTAAAAAAAAAAAAAAGTAGAAAAAACAAATCTTGAACAAGGACTATATTTGTGCATGAGATTAATAATTTGGTTGCTATACTTGTTAACCTGAAATAAACAGCTTACCAAATTTCGTTTTGTGGCGCAAAATTACATCCAGTGTTTGTTTAGCGGAAAGCACCAATGTTTTGAATTAATTTATATAACTATAACTGTATGCTGTAAAATTTATATGAAATATCTCTGCAGGAGTGAAAATATGTAAAGATAAATGTTATTGTGTTAAAAATATGTAATTACTTTGCATTTATTTAAATGTTTTTTGCAATAATAATTTATGTTTATCTTAATAATAATTGCTAATAAAAATTCCTTACTTTTCATGTAAAATGAAGCTTTAATTTTTCAGAGAATAATTGCTAAATGATAATATATTAAAAAATAGGAATTTTGAGAAAAAAATAATTTTTTTCAATTCAAAAAGATCTTTATGCAACTATTGATCCTTGAAATAAGTTTCGTGTACACTTTAAATTAAAAAAAAATCAAATGCAAAAAAATTATTTCTTAAAATAATAACAAAAAGAAATAATTAAAAGGAAAAAAATTACGACATTGTGAATATAATGTTTTATACGGTTAGTGGCTTTCAATATGTAAATGACATTTAATAAAATATATGTACAAATAAATACGTACAACTTTGAAAAAAAAACAATTTTAAAAATCCGATTAACCAAAAAAAAAAAAGATTCAATCAATTTGCATAAATCTTCAAAATGTGCCCATACGTAACGTAATAGTATCTTACGTAAACCTAAGGGAGTCACTAAATGGAATTGTATTAATTTCTGTTCACATATAGTGTAAGAGAAGTATTGTATGTGCGTGTGTAGGTGAACACGATACCAGGCAAATGGTCTTTTCGATTAATCTACCAATTGGCAAACAGCTTCTAGACCACTGTCGAAAAAACTCTATACATTTTCAAAAAAATAAGACAATGTCTCGTTATCTAAACAAACTTAACATTAATAACTCGTTTCCCAAATGATACTAACAATTTCCCAAATAATACTAACAATTTTTTTCAAGAACTTAAAAATTGTGCACATTTTCGTGAACGAAATTCAAATTTTCAAATTTGTGTTTATAGCCATTACTTTAAGACTGATAATGTGAAACTTGGCAAATATAATATTGAACAATAAGGTTTATTTTTTTTTAAACTGAATATTAATTCAGTTAAATTTAAGTATGTAAAAAATATTGAAACCAGTAAATATTACCACTTTAAAATTTAGTTATTAAAAGAAGATATAAGAATTGTGTGTACATTATAAGAACAAGGTACCAAGGACGAATATAACCATTGAATATGTATTTAACTAAATTTCTATACAAATAATTGTTTTGGGTGATCTATAGAATTTATTCGATGGAGTAGGAATGAGATTCGCTAAATTGAAGTTGAATTGTATCTATAATGTAAATGTTACCTGTTAAAATTTCCTTTAAGTTATGTATCACAAATAGTCTCTATTGCATATCTATATATGCTGGATATATTAATCTAGCTAAAAATGCTCGATTATTATTATCCAAGAAACTGTTTTAAAAAACTAACTCTTAAAAGATATCTCTCTACGTTCTATTATACAAATTAGCTTATTATTACAAACAGTTAAAACATTGGATTGCAAACAGCAATTTGTTTCTAACTTCCATGTTTTTTATGTTTATGTTTTTTTTTTTCTTTCACAAAAGTTATAAAAATGTAAGAGCTAAAAAAGCCATAAATGTAAAATTCTATGGATTTTTTTTTTAATTTAGTTACAGAAAAAGTATGTTAGATTTTTGTAATTACATTTATTTGCTAAAGTTAATTGGATTTTACATTTTTTTCATACTAATTATGTTATATTTACAAAGCATTTTTTTAAATGCAAAGTAATTTTTATTACATGAGTTTTTGTTAATAATGCTAAAACATTTTAAAATTGCATTCATAAATAACTGAAAACTTATTTGCCTTTGGACTAACAAACATACTTATCAGTACTTTTTTATTTAACACTCACTCCGCTTAATACCACAAATACAAAAAAATTATTTAGCGAGTAAAGTGATATTGTAAAATTTATTCGCATACATACATTTCATATCATTAAACATGTGTAAATTGACTGGTGGGGGGGGGGAGGGTATTATTCTTCGTATGATTTAATTATAGAAAGTACAGACTAGTAGAGTTTATTTATTTTTTTAGTATCTCGTATTATTAATAAACTAAATTATGGTGATTTATTTTAATTCATTTTTATATCATTTTCATTTCCTAAAGAATCCTTATTAAAAACTCTCTAAAAAATTAGTTTGTCGAGCATTATGTCGCATCAATAAAATTTTAATTTAAAAAAATATAAAAAATCGTGTCTTCCATAAAATATCAATTAACAACATTCCAGATTGCCGCTGATCAAATTACGATATTTTTTTTTAACAAAGAAAAGGTATGAGTATGACTTCTGAGCATAAATTAAGTACCGAACTGCAACAACCGATATTCCAAACTTTAACGGCATCTTGAATTTTTTCATACCCAGCAAATTGCTTGCATGTTTAATGATTGAAATTTGAAGCTGAATTTACTTTTCTATCAAAGCATGTGTACAAATTGCTGTATATTGAGTGAATGAGGAAAGCAGTTGCTTGCGACGTTAAGGTCTTCAACAAAATCTTACGTCATAAAAAGCGTAACATTTCTTACCAGCAAACTATTTGTGTGTTTACAAACTGAGCTGACAGTCTCGGTCATTCTTTGTCTTTTCCTTATGATAGTGAATAGTTTTCATCAGTTTTATCATATGATTGTGATCAGTGTATCATGTTTATCTCATATTCATCATCTTATGTACACCGTATATTTTATGAGTTGTAATGAAATTATTATTTTTAAAATATCCTTTCCCCTTATCGTAATATAGGAAAGTGTTTTTTAATCTATGCGTAACGCATGATTATTATTTTTTATTGTATTTATTTATTTTTTGTCTTACACTAAAAAAAAACAATTAAAAAAAACGACTGAGAGAGATTATTTCTTATCGCATGATATTTACTTATTGCTGGCCAGTTAGCGAATTGTAATAGTGGTTTAACACAACTGAATATTTTTGTGGTAGTCCTTTATTATTATCCCCATTCACTTGAAACCGCAAATTTTTCCCACATTGCTAATTTTTAATGGGAAGTAAACGATCCTATATATAAAGTTTTGATGTATTCCTGAAAAAAAAACCTATACACCGTAAGGCTGCTGTCTTAAAAACAAAACATTGTACTGTACACTATAACAACATATTCCAGCTTCGTGAAAATTCGTAATTTTTAAAGATTTTAAATCATATAAAATAAAATAAAAGTAAACAGACAGAAAGAGAAACGTTCCGTTTCTGGATCAAATCATTACGACAGCACCAGCATAAGGAGTTCTTTAAGAAAAATGAATTGTGGAAATCAGAGCCTCTATTCCAATGTTATGCTTGGAAATGCATGAAAAATTAAATATACAAACTACTTCTATAATCTACATTGTTGGAAGTCACTAAAAGATACACAAATTCACCATGACATAAAAATCACTTTGATGGAAGTTTGTTGATTTGAAGAATGGTGAAAACTATTCGTGTAGATTTAACAGAACACTGGGGAAAATGACACTTTCAAATCGGAGTAAATCTATGTTTTCATTTTGCTATGAAACTTTTTGATTCAAATATGACGACCCAAATGCTTCCAATTCTGAAATACCAGAAATACTCATTTTCAAACAAAATTACTTTTTATTCGTACTTTTTATTAAAACATGGACATACTAAAAAATGAGCACATAGGGGTCAGATCATACTCATTTTGAAACATGGACGTGATTACGGTCTGTTCATACTCATTTTTGAAACATGGACATGCTCAAATGGGAGCACATAATGTTTTATTCTTGAGTTTGTGCATGTTTTCAGAATTAGTATATACATGTTTCAAACTTGAGTAATTTTGATAAGGAGACATTTTGATTGTGCGACATACTCAGATCTGTGAATTCTTTGCTCAGTTTTTAAAATGTCGTTTTTAGAGTGTACTTTTTAAAGAAACGTGAACATATTAAAAATGAGTACATAGTTCATACTCATTTTTAAAACATGGACATACTCAAATATGAGCACATGATGTTTTATTCTTGAGTGTGTGCATGTTATCAGAAATGAGTATATACATGTTTCAAACTTGAGTAATTTTGTTTAGGAACTATTTTGACTGTACGACATAATCAGATTTGAGAATTTTTTGCTCAGTTTTGAAAATGTCGTTTTTAGAGTGAAGAGACTTTCTGGAGACTGTATGAAGATCGCGATAACTTCTGTTAAGTTGTACATTGAAATTTAGAGTGTGTTATTTTGACTGAAATTTGTTTTTTTATCCAATATGATATTGGAAATGAGTGACAATGTGAGTAACTAGGTTTGAGGAGAAGCATACTTCAAATTCATGTAAATCTTAACTGTACATTACCATTCTGCAATTGATTAATATACAAACCTTTTGAAGCTTTAAATGAATGATATTGCGAAAGTGTGTAACAAGGAACACGGTAATTTAATAGCTGATATTTATAATAAGAAACATTCCCAATAGTGACAACGGTAAATATGATTAATCAGATTAATTAAATATTAATGTGATAAATTAATATGATTTACTCAATGAAGAATCGATTACGGGTGATAGCATCAACTCCACCTTTATAAATAACAGTTTTTTTATATTATTTATTTAACGGCTGTACTATAGTTTCTAAATTGATTTTCATATGCTGAGATGATTTAAAAAATTATCATTACAAATTTGCTTGCCTTTAAAATTAGTAAACAAATATTCAAGTAGGCTTTGAGACTTCCAAAAATTTTATTCATTTTTTTTTCGAAATTAATGGAATGATAAAAATACAAGAAGAGTTAGGAAGAAAAGAAAAATAGAATATTAAAAAACTCTGTATATTATTTTATTATTAAATGTAGCTTTATTCGATGTAAACATAAACATTGCATGTGACTTAAATTTATAACTGTTACAGCGCTTAATCTTTTCTCAAGACGATTATACTTTATATTAGATTCTAAGAAATATAGTATAATATTATGATGATGAATACATAAAAATGGGTTAATAATTAAAGATAAGTATACAGATTGTCTCATAAAAACGGTATACGTATCGTTATTCACATATAATATTAATAATACTAATAATAAAATGTTTGATTTCTAATATAAAACGACTCCTTATGCAAAAACTGCCTTTATATTTAAACAAGTTGGAAATTGTAGGTTAAACGACATATGAGGTGCGTTCGTTTTATAACTAATTTCACACTGTAAAAAAGACCATCCTTATTATTTCAGTGAAATGAATTATGTCGTCTCCTAAGAACGAAATGAGCATGCCTTTCTTTTTTCTTATTACGTATGCCGCGATTACAAATGCGAATTTTATTTTCTACACCGACAGCGCTGCAAAATACACCATGGAGATCTTGTTTTACAAATGATTACCACCATGGTTTAATATTTTATGGCTCATAATGAACGAATCTCCTGTGTTTATTTACTCTACTGGATTGAGATATACGGTTAACCTAATTTTCGCTGAAGTTATCTCAGAATCTATACATTTTTTATTGTAACTCATCTCTCAAAGAAACAACTTTTTTGAACGTTCTTTCTAAAAATGTAACTTTTAAGTAATTTTATTCGATAAAATAATTTTGAATAAAAATTGCTGCCTGGTATTGGAAAAAAGAAGTGTTTTGCCTCTATTTTGTTTCCTCAGTTACATGACTTGCTCTTTTATTCAATAGATTACGTACGAAAGAATTTAATAGAATAATATAAAAAAAAACTTTTATTAATATCTTTTTAAGTTTTGATTCGATTTTTATAACATTAGAAATAACTCGACAAAATTCTGAAACGATAATATATATTAAATTTCAAACCATTCGATTTGGGTAGTTTTAGCGCTGTTATATGGGGACAGCCGGACGGATGAGACGTCGACAATAAGTGCTAAGTATTTGTATAATTACGAACCCACCTAAAAAAGAAGGCACAATTTACAGTCTAATGACACCTTTGTTGTGGTTTTAATGTAAAAGATCTGCGAATAACTGCTCTCGTGTATCTCTTTTTTATGAAACAGGCTGAACATTAATATATTTTATACAATTTTTTTAATTAATTATATCTTTGTTCAGTGTAAACATGACGTAATATTTATTTGTGGCTAAAAATCACCCCTAGTACAACATTAATCTTTGCTTTTGACAAAAATATTCTAACTTTCTTTATAAAAAGCAGCATCATAAATCTGAAAATACTGCTGAAAGGAAAAACTATAAATATTGTGTGAAATTTACGTCTTCTTCTTTGTTAAAAAAGTACCTCGGAATTTCTTAATTACCTTTTTTGCTTACTAAAGTTAATTAGATTTTGCATGACTTTTTTTTTTCTCTCATCACACTTCTACATTGAAGAAAATCATAAAAAATTAAATTACTTCTTCATATCAGTTTTCTTTCAGAATGCTATCTGTGGAATAATTTTTATTATATTTTGAAATATCTCAAAAACTTATTTACATTTGGAATAAGAAATTTACGTCTCAATATCATTAATTTTTTCAAAAATCCACTGAAAGAATTTTTTTAACCAACGAACATATGAAATATGATGAACGCGCATAAAGACTTTCTTTGTATATTCTGTAAGTGCAAGAAAAAAACAAAAAAAAAAGAAAAAAAAACACTGAACGATGGGCCCATTACATGTCATCTGATTGCAGATGATAACTTTTAAAAAGTTCTTCCGGCCTGTACCGAGAGGAAAAGGTAGCTTTCCTATATCTTTGTTTTAAAATTTTAGCTAATGTTACTCGAAAACAGTAAGCTAAAATGCAAAGAAACCGTCAACAAAAGATTCGTTAATACTGAGTTTGAATAAGAAATTCGCGAAATTATTGAGCTATAGCCAAGTTGGCTTCATTTATGAAGACTTATTTTGATCGCCAAATTTGGCGAGAATTTAGCACTAACGTATATGAATATATAGTTTTATTCGTATGATTGGGAAAATGATTACAACAATGAAAGAAAATAATTTGCAAGAAATCGCGTTCACTAAAGCTCATAAATTAATCGTTGGTTTTTTTGTAATGTGCTGCTTTGTTTCAAAATGTCAGACACCCTAGAATTTCAAACTGCTCTCTCTCAGCCATTTTTTAAGATAGCGGTAAAACAAAAATTGCTCTAGAATCCTTGTATCAAGGTCTAAAACTTAATTAAAAAATAAATTTGAATTTTTAACTTTTTTGTGTATTTATTTTAGTTTTAAAATTTTCAGTGGCCGCCATCTTGAAACAAGATGGCGGGCCAAGAGGGCCAACGAACTCGGTCGAGGCATTGGTGAGCTTAATATATAGTTATGTGAATATATAGTTTTATTCGTATGATTGGGAAAATGATTACAACAATGAAAGAAAATAATTTGCAAGAAATCGCGTTCACTAAAGCTCATAAATTAATCGTTGGTTTTTTTGTAATGTGCTGCTTTGTTTCAAAATGTCAGACACCCTAGAATTTCAAACTGCTCTCTCTCAGCCATTTTTTAAGATAGCGGTAAAACAAAAATTGCTCTAGAATCCTTGTATCAAGGTCTAAAACTTAATTAAAAAATAAATTTGAATTTTTAACTTTTTTGTGTATTTATTTTAGTTTTAAAATTTTCAGTGGCCGCCATCTTGAAACAAGATTGCGGGCCAAGAGGGCCAACGAACTCGGTCGAGGCATTGGTGAGCTTAATACACGCAACTAGTTTCATCCAAATTAATTTATAAATACGAGCGTTATCGTATGACATAGATCAGATATATATATATATATATATATATAAGTCAACATTTGAACGGAGGGTGGTATATAGTAGTTTTATACTTTTTTTTTATTGAAAGATACCTAAAACATGAATGGTTTATTTCTTTTAAATGCAAAAAGATGTAAATTAACAACATAATACAAATTAAAATAACTTTTATTAGGTTGTTTGATACGTTTCGACTCACTCCGACTCATTTTCAAAAACAAAATGAACCTAATAAAAGTTATTTTAATTTGTATTATGTTGTTAATTTACACGTTTTAGCGTTTAAAAGAAATATATTATTACAGTGAGTCGAAACATGTCAAACAACCTAATAAAAGTTATTTTAATTTGTATTATGCTGTTAATTTACACTTTTTAGCGTTTAAAAGAAATATATTATTACAGTGAGTCGAAACATGTCAAACAACCTAATAAAAGTTATTTTAATTTGTATTATGTTGTTAATTTACACGTTTTAGCGTTTAAAAGAAATATATTATTACAGTGAGTCGAAACATGTCAAACAACCTAATAAAAGTTATTTTAATTTGTATTATGTTGTTAATTTACACGTTTTAGCGTTTAAAAGAAATATATTATTACAGTGAGTCGAAACATGTCAAACAACCTAATAAAAGTTATTTTAATTTGTATTATGCTGTTAATTTACACTTTTTAGCGTTTAAAAGAAATATATTATTACAGTGAGTCGAAACATGTCAAACAACCTAATAAAAGTTATTTTAATTTGTATTATGTTGTTAATTTACACGTTTTAGCGTTTAAAAGAAATATATTATTACAGTGAGTCGAAACATGTCAAACAACCTAATAAAAGTTATTTTAATTTGTATTATGTTGTTAATTTACACGTTTTAGCGTTTAAAAGAAATATATTATTACAGTGAGTCGAAACTTGTCAAACAACCTAATAAAAGTTATTTTAATTTGTATTATGCTGTTAATTTACACTTTTTAGCGTTTAAAAGAAATATATTATTACAGTGAGTCGAAACATGTCAAACAACCTAATAAAAGTTATTTTAATTTGTATTATGTTGTTAATTTACACGTTTTAGCGTTTAAAAGAAATATATTATTACAGTGAGTCGAAACATGTCAAACAACCTAATAAAAGTTATTTTAATTTGTATTATGCTGTTAATTTACACTTTTTAGCGTTTAAAAGAAATATATTATTACAGTGAGTCGAAACATGTCAAACAACCTAATAAAAGTTATTTTAATTTGTATTATGTTGTTAATTTACACGTTTTAGCGTTTAAAAGAAATATATTATTACAGTGAGTCGAAACATGTCAAACAACCTAATAAAAGTTATTTTAATTTGTATTATGCTGTTAATTTACACTTTTTAGCGTTTAAAAGAAATATATTATTACAGTGAGTCGAAACATGTCAAACAACCTAATAAAAGTTATTTTAATTTGTATTATGCTGTTAATTTACACTTTTTAGCGTTTAAAAGAAATATATTATTACAGTGAGTCGAAACATGTCAAACAACCTAATAAAAGTTATTTTAATTTGTATTATGCTGTTAATTTACACTTTTTAGCGTTTAAAAGAAATATATTATTACAGTGAGTCGAAACATGTCAAACAACCTAATAAAAGTTATTTTAATTTGTATTATGCTGTTAATTTACACTTTTTAGCGTTTAAAAGAAATATATTATTACAGTGAGTCGAAACATGTCAAACAACCTAATAAAAGTTATTTTAATTTGTATTATGCTGTTAATTTACACTTTTTAGCGTTTAAAAGAAATATATTATTACAGTGAGTCGAAACATGTCAAACAACCTAATAAAAGTTATTTTAATTTGTATTATGCTGTTAATTTACACTTTTTAGCGTTTAAAAGAAATATATTATTACAGTGAGTCGAAACATGTCAAACAACCTAATAAAAGTTATTTTAATTTGTATTATGCTGTTAATTTACACTTTTTAGCGTTTAAAAGAAATATATTATTACAGTGAGTCGAAACATGTCAAACAACCTAATAAAAGTTATTTTAATTTGTATTATGCTGTTAATTTACACTTTTTAGCGTTTAAAAGAAATATATTATTACAGTGAGTCGAAACATGTCAAACAACCTAATAAAAGTTATTTTAATTTGTATTATGCTGTTAATTTACACTTTTTAGCGTTTAAAAGAAATATATTATTACAGTGAGTCGAAACATGTCAAACAACCTAATAAAAGTTATTTTAATTTGTATTATGCTGTTAATTTACACTTTTTAGCGTTTAAAAGAAATATATTATTACAGTGAGTCGAAACATGTCAAACAACCTAATAAAAGTTATTTTAATTTGTATTATGCTGTTAATTTACACTTTTTAGCGTTTAAAAGAAATATATTATTACAGTGAGTCGAAACATGTCAAACAACCTAATAAAAGTTATTTTAATTTGTATTATGCTGTTAATTTACACGTTTTAGCGTTTAAAAGAAATATATTATTACAGTGAGTCGAAACATGTCAAACAACCTAATAAAAGTTATTTTAATTTGTATTATGCTGTTAATTTACACTTTTTAGCGTTTAAAAGAAATATATTATTACAGTGAGTCGAAACATGTCAAACAACCTAATAAAAGTTATTTTAATTTGTATTATGCTGTTAATTTACACTTTTTAGCGTTTAAAAGAAATATATTATTACAGTGAGTCGAAACATGTCAAACAACCTAATAAAAGTTATTTTAATTTGTATTATGCTGTTAATTTACACTTTTTAGCGTTTAAAAGAAATATATTATTACAGTGAGTCGAAACATGTCAAACAACCTAATAAAAGTTATTTTAATTTGTATTATGCTGTTAATTTACACTTTTTAGCGTTTAAAAGAAATATATTATTACAGTGAGTCGAAACATGTCAAACAACCTAATAAAAGTTATTTTAATTTGTATTATGCTGTTAATTTACACTTTTTAGCGTTTAAAAGAAATATATTATTACAGTGACCTAATAAAAGTTATTTTAATTTGTATTATGCTGTTAATTTACACTTTTTAGCGTTTAAAAGAAATATATTATTACAGTGAGTCGAAACATGTCAAACAACCTAATAAAAGTTATTTTAATTTGTATTATGCTGTTAATTTACACTTTTTAGCGTTTAAAAGAAATATATTATTACAGTGAGTCGAAACATGTCAAACAACCTAATAAAAGTTATTTTAATTTGTATTATGCTGTTAATTTACACTTTTTAGCGTTTAAAAGAAATATATTATTACAGTGAGTCGAAACATGTCAAACAACCTAATAAAAGTTATTTTAATTTGTATTATGCTGTTAATTTACACTTTTTAGCGTTTAAAAGAAATATATTATTACAGTGAGTCGAAACATGTCAAACAACCTAATAAAAGTTATTTTAATTTGTATTATGCTGTTAATTTACACTTTTTAGCGTTTAAAAGAAATATATTATTACAGTGAGTCGAAACATGTCAAACAACCTAATAAAAGTTATTTTAATTTGTATTATGCTGTTAATTTACACTTTTTAGCGTTTAAAAGAAATATATTATTACAGTGAGTCGAAACATGTCAAACAACCTAATAAAAGTTATTTTAATTTGTATTATGCTGTTAATTTACACTTTTTAGCGTTTAAAAGAAATATATTATTACAGTGAGTCGAAACATGTCAAACAACCTAATAAAAGTTATTTTAATTTGTATTATGCTGTTAATTTACACTTTTTAGCGTTTAAAAGAAATATATTATTACAGTGAGTCGAAACATGTCAAACAACCTAATAAAAGTTATTTTAATTTGTATTATGCTGTTAATTTACACTTTTTAGCGTTTAAAAGAAATATATTATTACAGTGAGTCGAAACATGTCAAACAACCTAATAAAAGTTATTTTAATTTGTATTATGCTGTTAATTTACACTTTTTAGCGTTTAAAAGAAATATATTATTACAGTGAGTCGAAACATGTCAAACAACCTAATAAAAGTTATTTTAATTTGTATTATGCTGTTAATTTACACTTTTTAGCGTTTAAAAGAAATATATTATTACAGTGAGTCGAAACATGTCAAACAACCTAATAAAAGTTATTTTAATTTGTATTATGCTGTTAATTTACACTTTTTAGCGTTTAAAAGAAATATATTATTACAGTGAGTCGAAACATGTCAAACAACCTAATAAAAGTTATTTTAATTTGTATTATGCTGTTAATTTACACTTTTTAGCGTTTAAAAGAAATATATTATTACAGTGAGTCGAAACATGTCAAACAACCTAATAAAAGTTATTTTAATTTGTATTATGCTGTTAATTTACACTTTTTAGCGTTTAAAAGAAATATATTATTACAGTGAGTCGAAACATGTCAAACAACCTAATAAAAGTTATTTTAATTTGTATTATGCTGTTAATTTACACTTTTTAGCGTTTAAAAGAAATATATTATTACAGTGAGTCGAAACATGTCAAACAACCTAATAAAAGTTATTTTAATTTGTATTATGTTGTTAATTTACAACTTTTAGCATTTAAAAGAAATAGATTATTGCAAGGTGTTATAATTTATTATAATGAATGGTTTGTATTAACATAAAAACACGGGCGGAGTACTGTATGCACTAAGTTATTTCAAAATAACATGACTAAATAACAACTTTTACTCATATTCTTGTTTAACGCTATGTCCAGTAGTAGCATAAAAACAAGTTGGAAATTGTACGTCAAACGTGACAAACGAGGTTCATTCGTACTGTGATTATTTCTGTAAAATGAATTATATCGTCTGTCATTATGATATGATTAATTTCTGTAATAACATAAGTACATTTTAAGTTGGCAACACTTTATCTTTTCTCAGGACTCCATCTAAAATAAGACATGATCACCATGGCAACGTAGAATCATTACCCGTCATGGAATATCACTGAAATAATTACGTATGATAGGATTTAATAGAATGAGGAATGTGACTATGACTTCGTCATAGAGGCTATAAAATGTTATATACGTCATATAGGACTATAACGTCATACGTGTCAGATAACTTGGCGATACATCTCGGTCGCTTGACGATTAATCCTCGAAAGCTGCTATAACTAGGAAGTACCAATTTTTTTAAATTTTCAAATTACTTAATAAATATTTTTATTAAAATCTTTTTTAAGTTTTGATTCAATTTTCGTAAAATTTGACTCTACAAAATTCTGAAACGATTATATGTATTAAATTTCAAACCCTTCGGTTAGGTAGTTTTTTCGCTGCTATATGCGAACGGATAGATAGACCAGACGACGACTATAGCGTTACGTATTTATATTATTACGAACGCACCTAATAATAGCCAATAAATTAATTAAAAAAAGACTATTTAAATTTCAATTAATATAAGACAGATGGAGTGTAGTTACATAAAAACACGGGATGGGTACTCCATACGCCAACGACTTTTAAAGCCTAACTATCACCATTTGATCATATACTTCTTTAAAGAAATTTATAGTAATAGTTTATAAAAGTGTATCAAATAAAAAAAAAACTAATTTAATTAAGAAAAAAATGGGAAATAAATTACACAAATACACTCGAATAAATTTCACAAATATGCCAATGGTGACTTTTCAATAAAAATAATGAAAGAAAGCAGAAAAATTGCGAACTGCAGCTCTAAACATTCATTAAGCAATGAAGAATTTTTGGAAAGCGTGTAAATGTACTTCATACGCTAACGACTTTTGAAGCGTAACTATTAAAATTTGATGATATACTTCTTTAATGAAATTTATAGTAATAGTATATAAAAGTATATCAAATTTAAAAACAATAACTAATTTAATTAAGAAAGAAAATAGGAAATAAATTACACAAATACTCTCGAATAAATTACACAAATACGCCAGTGGTGATTTATCAATAAATATAATGAAAGAAAGCAGAAAAAATTGCCAGCTGTAAATCTAAACATTCGTTAAGCAATGAAGGGTCTTTGGAAAGAGTGTAATTGAGGGGCAGATGGTATTTTTAATTATTTTGGAATTCGCAGTTGTTTTTTCACTAAATGATACACTGAGTTTGCCAATCGTGCATAAATGAACGTGCATAAAGGAAATAACAACAACAACAAAAAGTCCTTCCGGCCTGTACCGGGAGGAAAAGGTAGCTTTCCTGTATCTTCGTTTTAAAATTTTAGCTAATGTTACACGAAAACAGCAAGCTAAAATGCAAAGAAAACGTTTACAAAAGATTCGTTAATACTGAATTAGAATAAAAAATTCGCCAAATTATTAAGCTATAGCTAAATTGGCTTCCTTTATGAAGACTTTTTTTGGTCGCCAAATTTAGCGATATTTTGCCAAATGTCGCCAAGTTTGGCGAGAATTTGGCGCTAACGGATATGAATATATAGTTTTATGCGTATGATTGGGAAAATGATTACAACAATGAAAATTTTTGTAATGTGCTGTTTTGTTTCAAAATGTCAGCCACCCTAGAATTTCAAACTGCTCTATCTCAGCCATTTTTTTAAGATAGAGGTAAAACAAAAAATGCTCTGGAATCCTTGTATCAAGGCCTAACACTTAATTAACAAATAATTTTGAATTTTTAACTTTTTTGTATATTTATTTTAGTTTTAAATCTTTAAGGGGCCACCATCTTGAAACAAGATGGCGGACCAAGCTGGCCAACGAACTCGGTCGAGGCATTAGTGAACTTAATACACACAATTAGTTTCATCGAAATCGATTTATAAATACGGGTGTTATCGTATGACATAGGTCAGATATATATATATACATATATATATATATATATATATATATGTAACGCTCGAACTATACTCACTCCATCATATTTTCTCTCCTTTTCATTTTTTTTTCTTTCAAAAGAATTGACAAGCTGAGTAATTTAGACTTTACCAGAAGAGTAGAATGTTTACAAAGTTGTTGTCGACAAGACATCTGAGCTAAGCCGTAATATTAAATTAAATGAGTTATTTTGTACATAGTAACATGTAAATACTTTGTAAATATTAAATTTATTAGTCTATAAAGAAGTTATCAAGTTTTATTTGTAACTAAAATAGTTTCCACCCCGGATTACTAAATAATATGTTACAAAGATTTGGCTCCCCAACGTCGGGCCCGAATATAGGCAAGATATGAAGATAAGTATTATTTTTAAATTGTGTTAAACTGTTTTAATAAGAAAATTTAGATACTAAAGTACAAAAAAGTATTTCTTTTGATTCATCCGAAATCTGAGGATTTTTTGAAAAATTGTGTTTGATTCGTCCAGAATCTAAATATTTTGGAATTATTCTATTCAACCTGAATGGTATTTTCCTTAGAATTGAAATACGAAAAATCGTCTGCAGCTTCAAGTATTTTAGTATCCGAATTAAATGAAGATATTCATAAGAGAAATATATCTAATAATTATTATTGAAAAATAAACTCGTTTGCTTTATTTTATACATTTATATAGTTGCACTGAGCTATATTATTATTGAAGTTATTATTATAAATGAGTGCTTGGCATTATTTTATTTATTATATGAAGAATTGATTTAAATTATTTTGCTAAGAGTTATTCGTTACCCAAATTAAGTTTGAAGTTAGCTAAAACATAATTAGTTCGAATGATGGCGTTTCTTTCTAAGGGTAAGAAAATTAATTTAGTCACTTTGGTTTCAGAGTTAAAAGTACAAATAAGTAGCGATGATAAAGTCCTCGAATTACGTGATCAAATTGTAAATAGTGAGGCATTTAAAGATAACATAGATTTTGTACAGGGAATTTTAGAAAATATCATAGAAGAAAGAAAGACTCTTGAGGAAGAGAAGCGTTTAGCCGAAGAAAGAGAATTTGAGCTACAGAAGCTCAGGTTAGAAACAGGAACAAGAGATGTTGTTGCAAATACAAGCAACCCTCTAGAAACTTCTTCAATCCGCGTTGACTTGAAAAAGGTTTTACCCGATTTCAATCCTGAAAAGGATGATATGAATTTATTTTTAATAACTTTTGAGAGGCAAATGAAACTTTTAAAGGTTTCTAAAGAACTGTGGATTACGTATTTAATTGGAGTCCTTCCAAATGAAATCGGTAAATTAATAGCGCGTGAACCGGAAGAAAAATTTGAGGATTATTCTTATATTAAAGATATATTGTTGAAGAGGTTCAAGTTAACTGCTGGAAGGTTTAGAGTTTTATTTAATCGACATCCAAAGCGAACCAATATTAGCTGGAAAGAATATTACTTTGAAATTAGAAGCTATTTTGAGGGATGGCTATCCGAATTAAATATAAATTCCTTTGAAAAACTATCGGAATTAATTATTGCTGATCAATTAAAGAAAAAGGTTTCCCCTGATTGCAAAGAACATTATTTAGACCATTGGGAGAATTTAAAAGATCCTGTTGAATTAGCTGAAAAGTTAGATTTATATGATAATTTGAGGTCACACAAAGTAGAAATAAAGAGATCAAATAAAATCAGTGAGGTCGGGAATTCTAATCGCTTTGAAAAAACGCCTTTAGATTTTAAAAGAAATGAGTTTGGTAAATTTGGCAACCAAAATGTGTCCAAGAGAAATAAAATTAATTATCCTTCAAATTTAAATCGGCCAAATGTTAAGTTGCTATGGATGTGGAAACCAGGGAGTTATTAAATCCAAGTGTCCAACTTGTTCTCCTAAAAATGTATCGGCGCACTTTCAATCCCTAGAATTTCGTACATGTAATATGCAAACATCACCAACATCATTGGTAAAAATAAGTATAAATGGTCTCTCTGGCACAGCCTGTTCTGACACTGGCGCAACACATTGCGTTGCGGGTGAAGTTTTGTATTCTTTATTAAAAGACCAAGGTGTGAAGTTTGAAAAAACTCAAATGATCGTAGTCTTAGCGGATGGTCTACAAAACACTACCGAAGTTTATAAAACAGAAGTTCATGTTAAAATTGAAGCTCGCGATGTTAAAACAACACTTTATGCTCTGCCGAATGCCAAAAATAATCGTACAATTTTGGGAATCGATTTTTTACGCAAAGCAAAAATTGTTTTGGATGTAGTAAATCAAGAATGGTTCTTTGCTGATAGATGCAGGTGGAAGTATAGATTCGCCGAAGATACCTATAGACCTCCCAGAGAATTAGCAATAAAAACCGTTGAATTAGACACTGTTTTTCTTAGAGAAGATGAAGGTAGACATCTCACTTCAGAGCAACGAGTTAGGTTGAATGAACTGCTTGGAAAATTTACAAGTAGCTTCCAAATAGGGGAAGAGGCTACACCTAAAGTTAAACATTATATTGATACTGGATCACATCCTCCTGTTAAAGAAGTTGTGCAGCTTGCAAAAAGTGTTTTATATCCCCCGAATCCAAATTCACCTCGACCTACTACTAGAGAACGGCCATTGGGGTGCAAAACAGTGTTTGTGGGCGGTTTGCCAGAAAAGATTACGGAGGAAATTATTCGAGAAATTTTCTAACGTTGTGGGTCTGTAGAGACAGTTAGAATGTCTAAAAAGAATTTTTGCCATATAAGATTTTCTGATGAGCTCTACGTAGATAATGCTTTGTATTTTTCTGGATATAGGTTAAAAATAGAAAATAAAGACGAGGCACCTTTTACTGGAAGGCTACATGTTGATTATGCTCAAGCTCGAGATGACCAGTATGATTATGAATGCAAGCAGAGAGCTCTACAACGTCAAGCACGCCATCAAGAACTAGACTATTATAGACCGCCTACTCCGCCAGTAGTGCATTATACAGATCATGAAGCCTCACTTATTTGTGAGAAGTTGAAAAATGAACGACAAGATAAAGAAATGGAACTCAATGATGATGAAAATTCAGATAAAACAAATACTGATACTGATCAGGTAAAAAAACTATATCAAGAAGATGTTCATAAGTACCAAGAAGAGGCTTATTCTTTGAGATGTCAGTTAGAAGCTGCACAAAGTGAAATTATGGTCATGAAGTCTGATCACAAAGAAGAACTTAAACATAAAGATAATCAGTTGGCAACAATGTGACAGGCTTTACAAAACTCAAAAAAGGAAGAGCTAAATTTGAATCAAAGAAGATCTAATGAAGCTCAATTAAAAGACCTTCGGGCCTTTAAGCGCAGAATGACAGAAGAAAATCCTGATTGTCTTAATGATTCAGCTTATGAGAATAATTCCCAATTAGGAAATTTATCTAATGCTAATATAGAAAGGGAGGCTCGCCTCATTGGTCTCATTTCAACATTCCTCCATGTTCATCCATTTGGTACAAACACTGATTATATTTGTTCATACTTGCACCAGATTGATTCTACTGGTGTTGGAACAACTTTAAGGAAAAAGTGGCATTTCACTGGTTTTTAGATGGACGACTGTTTAAAAGTTTAGAGATCAGTATCTGATGTTGAACATTTTATTTTATTTTATTTTATTTTTAGCTGCTTGTTGCAATCATCGTCATAAGTCTTTTATATATTCAAGTACTTCAAATACTGACTCTTTTCTTCCCTTTAAAAAAAAAGTTTTTTTTTCTCATGGATTATTTTTCATTAAGGCTCACCATGAATAGATCTATAGTATCCTTACAAGCAAGATAATGGTGGATGTTCTAAAGGCTTCATTCGTCCAAGAGGCAGACCCGGGAAACGGCAGACGCCCAGTCAGCAAATAGCCACTAAAAGTTAAAAAAACGCGAGAACAACAGAGCTATTTAGTCACCAGAAAGCATCCCGAAGGAATCTACCCAGGAAATGCACACTGCATCTGAGGGACCAGCAATGCAGTGTGAGGGGAAGAGTGTAACGCTCGAACTATACTCACTCCATC
Source organism: Maratus michaelseni (assembly GCA_963931845.1). Classification (NCBI taxonomy): domain Eukaryota; kingdom Metazoa; phylum Arthropoda; class Arachnida; order Araneae; family Salticidae; genus Maratus; species Maratus michaelseni. Next base: position 93,355,626 of record OZ007594.1, on the reverse strand, counting down.
ATATTTTCTCTCCTTTTCTGTTTTTTCTTTCAAAAGAATTGACAAGCTGAGTAATTTAGACTTTACCAGAAGAGTAGAATGTTTACAAAGTTGTTGTCGACAAGTCATCTGAGCTAAGCCGTAATATTAAATTAAATGAGTTATTTTGTACATAGTAACATGTAAATACGTTGTAAATATTAAATTTATTAGTCTATAAAGAAGTTATCAAGTTTTATTTGTAACTAAAATAGTTTCCACCCCGGATTACTAAATAATATGTTGCATATATATATATATATATATATATATATCAACATTTGAACGGAGGGTGGTTTTGGGGTCTGGGGGTCATGATCGGTGAAAATATATCGAAATTTTCCGGAATTGCTTTCCTCCGAACGGCTGCAATAGGTAGCTTTATACTTTTTTGTATTGAAAGCTACCTAAAAATCTGTATCTACCTTTAGAGGTTGCCCCAAAAATGTACTCAATGTTTAAATATTAAACATTGTATTAACGGTGACAGCAGTTGAAGTTTTTCTTGCAGGAAATTAATGTGTAAATTTAAGAAATTTCATTACAGTGTTTCTTTATTTTAATTGCAAATATAACCGATAAATGACGCTGTGCTGTCCCAAACAGTTAGACCGCTCATACTAACGTATAAAAACCAATCACGGTTCATACATACAATTTCAAACATTCATTTAGTTTTTTTTTGTTGTTGTTGTTTTTTTGTTAAAAGCCAACTACTAAACAAAGTTGTTTCTTTTGTACTATTGCACCGTCATTTTTAGCAGTATTCTAATTTGAAACAGTGTAGCGCCAACTATTGGTGATATTTGGAAATAAAACAATAAAGTGTAGCAAAAGAATTCCTGGTTCAACACATTGTGCTCTTGTAAGATTAATTTCAATAATTTAAATCACCCTTTACATCTTTTTGAAATAATAATATTTAAAAAATAGAACATTCAATCCAATTTAGACACTTTGTGTGTTTTGACTCTATGATTTTCCCACTCCCTTCTCTATTTTTACTTTCAACACAATCTTTAATCTCAACACGATTTTTAATCTGACAAAGATTTTTTTTTTGTAAATCTCGCCACGCTTTTCAAATCTCTCTCCGCAGTAGCCGTAGTAGAATATCTCCGTCACAAGTTTTGGACGGAAAAAACAAAAATCTTTTTCTCATTAAAAAAAAAAAAAAAAAAAAAAAAGTCTAGTAGAGTGACTATTTTTTTTTATATTTCTTCAGGGTATATATTTTTTTTTAACGATTTAATTAAACATTCTGTTTCAGAAATATTTTTTGTCATTTTGTATATAAACTCATGTTTTTAAGACTAAAAAAAAATGCATAAAATTATTTTTGAAGAATGCATCTGGATTAAATAATACATGCTAAAAATAAAGCCTTGATTATAATGTTTAAATAATATTTTACATAAAAGATTTTGTCTTTTAAAATTTCCCGAGAAAAAATTCATATAAAGCAGAATTTTTTTTTTTTTATTTTGTAAAGACACTAAAGATAAAAAAAGACTTTGAATTCCTCATTTTAAATAACATTTAAACATTTTATAAATTACTTTATTTACTCGCGTATTATGCGCACTTTTGTATACCAGTTCTTCGATGTGAAAAGTAGAAAAATGAAAATGTAAAAAATACGTGAATTATTTTTATTTCAATTAATTATTGATATTAAATTTCCCTGGCGAAAATATCAGGAGTTATTAAAGAAATGTGTGTTTAAAATAATTATAACATTTAAAAAATAATTATTTATGGATATAAAATTTTCAAGGCAAAAAGCTTAGGGGGATTAAAGAAATGGCTCTGTTAAAAATAATTACAGTAAATATTTAAAACAAATAATGAATATTAAAAAAAAAAACTAAATTACAGTTGCGGTAGTGGTATTTTTAAACAGTGTGAAAACAGTCCTTTTTCTAGGCGCATATTTCTAATATTCTAGGATAATAATAGTAATAAAAAAGTAACAAAACTAAGTTAGCGAGAGAGCATTATTAGAATTAAAAAACAACATTGCTATATTTTTTCGCAAAGTGGATCCGTTTAAATTTAGGGTTACGGTAAAATATACTTTCTTAGCTATTATAATTTCATACCACAACAATGTGATCAAATATTTTAACTGAGCCTGATTAATTTTAAGCAGGAAGTATTATTATATTCCACGTCTGTTGATGCAGTATTATTTGTCATAAAATCACGTGCTATATTGGAGCATGTGAAATACAAAATCGCAGGATACAAACTCAAAGAACGGAATATGCTCGCTTAAATGCACAAAACTAAACTCAAACTTTATTTATATCTGATTATGAATTCAAAATATATGCGGATACAGTAATTTAAAATGTATATGGATAGAGTAATTTAAAATATATATGGATAGAGTAATTTTAAATCTTGTTTCAATAGCTTAAAATTCCCATACATGCTTCATCTGAAAATTACACGTTTTTTTTTTGTTTTTTTTAGAAATTTATTTTTACCTACTTTGTTAATAAAGAAGGGAGTGCAAAAATTATGCGAATAGTTTTTTTTTTTTTTGCCAATTTTTTTCTTTAACAGTACAGGGTGCGTAAATTACGTGGAGGGGAAGGGGCGCAAACTATTACGATATTACAAAACGTAAGAAATTTGCAATAGTTAATCTAGTTTTTAATTCAATAAACCGATGAAGATACAAGTTACATCTTAATTAATGCCGCAAACTGACATATCAGTTCACTAAGCTGCAGATTTCACTGTAATAGAAGCATTTTGTAAATTAATATTATTCTATAAATACAATGCAGTTTTAAAACATTTTTTTACAATTAATATTCTAAAGACTTGCGGTTCCTATGGGTAATTTAATTTTTTATGTAATGTTAATAAAATCATCTTTTTTTAGATTTTTAAAAAAATTAATGAGAAAACAACATTACAATTTTGCCCTTTTGCTCGGTGGTCAGACGGTTAAGAGACCAATTAAGAGATATCATTATTTCTCTGAATTTCCAAAATTTGGATCTCGTCATTTGAAACTATAAATATATTTCAAATATACACTCTGCATACTATATTCATGTTTGTTCATCGTTATGTAAGCCACAACTTTTTTAAGTGCGGATTCATAGATAAATTAACTATTAAATGCTAGAATCAATCTTTTAAGATAAAAATATTTACATTATTTTTAAATAATGCATCCGCTTAACTCTTATTGTCTAAACACTTATGGTTTTATTATATATATAAATTATAATAAATTACTTAAATAACGTACTTCCGTTTCATTATATAAAATTAACATTTAACCGTATTCTAGGAATCAACTCTATCATTACATAAGAATCGCCAAATCTCGAGTACTGTGCTTATATGCCATCAAAGGCGTCTAAACAAAAGCTCAATTTACTTTAGTATAGTATTTTATTAAAATCTTGAATATATTATGTATTTTATGAGGTTAAAAATTACAATATGCAGATTATATCAAGAGTATTGTTTAAGTAAATATTACTTTATCATCACTCTGTTAGCTTAAATTGGATTGCTAATACGCGACCATATATTTATTTTTCTTCCTAATTATATTAAAATGCAAGAGTTACGAGTATTGTGGACCATATATGGTGTTATTTATGCAGTAAATGTTAGATAGAATGCAAAAGTATCTTATTATTTTCTCTATTCACAATTTTAAAAGTAATACTTTATTTTACTCATGATTTATTTGTATAACTTATTAAATTTTTATCAAAAAACGCTGAACGATATGAAACAATTTTAGGTATTTTTTTTATTTTAAAAAATGTTTTAAATCAATGTATTTTATTAGTTTCGTGAAAACCATATTTAATATATTTGTCTTATTTTCTTAATTTATTGCAAACTAGTTGACACGTCCGGTGTTGCCCGGGCCTGTGATAATAAATTTAAACAAACTTCAAGTTTGTATGATTTTATATCTTTAACCCAATTTTGTATAAAATTAGATTTTTTTAATGAAAAATTCGTGAAAAAATGTTGGTAATTTGTGATAAAAGCAATCGAAAGAAGACATTTTCTTCACGTAGAGTGGTTTCATATATTTTTTTAAGTTATTTTTGCCCAAACTTTCATCCTGTGTAAAAATGTCGTGAAAATATATTGTTATCTAGTTGTAAAATAAATATGTCTCTTCTCGCTTTTTTTTCTTTATTTTTATGTTTTCGGGTCGGCTTCTTTAAGATAACAATAAAAAAAAATAGTTCTCATCTATCGAACTCTCTGAAATTTTAATCGGTTATAAATATAACTGTATCCAAGCTCTCTTTAAAATTTTGTAAAAAGAAAATATGCATATTTAACAGTAAAAACATGAGTCGAAACAGAGCGAAGCCAAAACACCTATTTTGTTCAAGTTTTTTTTTTTTTTTTTTTTTTTTTTTTTTTTTTTTTTACATGTTTGAATGTTTCGAAAATTTTATAGGTGATGTAAATTTGGTCTATCGAGATGCTCTGAAACGATTGTATCGAAATACGGACGTTACTTTTAGCATAAAAAAATATCATCCCGTAAGGCGCGAAGTGACCAGTGTTTGCAAGAGTTCCCGGTACTTCAAAAATTGCGCGTTTGAGGGCGTTGCCATAAGGGGAAAACGACCCTTATTAATATTTATTTTTCAAATGGTTAACAACGATATTTTTTCAAATGGATTGTGCATTTGAGACGTAAGAGTACGATCTTTCTGGATATATTTTCCAATTTTTGACTGTACGGAATTATTTGGCCGATTTAAAACTATGGAACAAAACACACACAAAAAAAATCTCCGTCCAGTTCTTCACTTCTACCAGATGCGTAAATTGTGTTCTGCGTATGCGCGAAAAGTTTTCCCGGCTCGCAAAGAAAGAGCTCAGTTTCTGATGAGTTTTTAATAAATATCTCGGTTAATTATCAAAATATTAAAAATCTGAGCCTCAGGTGTGGCTTGGACTGTCTATGTAAATCAAAATTTTCAGACCTGTGCAAGCTGTAGACTTCGCAAACAGACATATACACACAGAGAGCGAATCTTCCTTTTATTCATATAGATTTGCAATAAAAGATAACTTATCTATTTAAAATCCATTAAAAGTCAGTAAAGGTAATAATTCCAACATTACAATAATTCCATTATATCACTGTAAAATTGCTAGTATTATATACGTATACAGCATTTGTGTTACTGCCTAATACTGTAATTCGACTACACATATTCGAATTATGTGCTTTATTAGTGTAGAACATAAATAAATATTAATAAGTTTTCAATGCTTTTGTTTCAACAATAAAGAAATGAAAAATTTTTAAAGGTTCACTTTATTAATGTCATATGTATAGATGGATTCTATTATTTCACAAAAATACAGGCAATCTCGAGAATTGCGCTGTATAAGTCACCCCAAATAACTAAAACTAAAGTGGTCAACTTATACAGATGTCTGCTATGTATTCCATGACACGTTTGTGTATATTATCTCCTTTATCAGATTAATTAACAAAATTCATGCAGTATGTACTATGACCATTATATATAGAAATACCCTTCTATAACGTATCTATCAGTTCTAATTAAATTGCTAGTAGCCACTGATTATATTTCTTTTTAACTAAAAAAAATGGAAGGAGATATTGTGATACTTGTGCTGAATAAATTCACTCTGACCACAGATGCCTATATGTCGTTGCCTAGATTTGTTTGCTGTAAGCTATTTTATTCCTTCAGTGAGTCTGAGTGTTTTCCTGCATTTTCATACAAATACTTGTAAACTTAAAAGAATTGAAATTTTCTTTCCCCGTTTGTTTCTAAAATACACTTCATATCTCTTTTATTTTACATATATCTTAAAATAGAGTTTTGTTAAAAATATTTTTCTCCAGAGCCGATTTAAGTTGTTTTGGGAAACGGAAAAATACGGGAAAACGCTTAAAGGGTTAAAGTTTATACGAAGAACACTGAATCATCCAGCGTACTATGAGAAAGATAATTTTGCTGATAACTATTAGCATCTATATATTTAAAACGCTAAGCGTTTTCTTTCGACAGTCCGCAAGGACGAACTACTGTATCAAATTACCTCATTCCTTTTTTAAAAGAAAGATATTTGGACACATATTTGTTATCGTACATTCGTTTGTTCGAAAATTTAATTAATTAGCCGTAATTTTAAATTATACTTTTACTTCTGCGTATGACGTCATAAAGTCGGCAATCGGATAACTTCCACTGTTGCAAGACAAAGAGTAACCAGAAACTCTGTGGTTGCACGGATAAAAGAGAAATAATAAATATTAATGGCACCTGGCTTTTAGGCCGAATTTTTTAATTTGCAAATTAAATTTCGGTAAAATCATTTATCCGCGTGCACTTTATTTTTAGAAACGATTAACAATTCATATTTATTGTGACGTCACGGTAATATTGTCTGTTGGGTTTATTTTACCATTATGCATTACAACTTTGTTGATGCCATTTTTTCATTACAATTAAATACAAAATATATTTGTATTTGTATCCATGGTGTTTAAGCATAAAAGTAACGTATATAAAGTACTTGGGAAAAGTTTGCGTCGGTGAAAATGACGTTATGCTTAACTTGAAATGCATTTTAACATTCATAAAACTAAAGAGAAAAATTTATATGATTGTGTCAACATGACGTAAATTTAACTGATTTTTTAGTTATTAATTATAAATATTAGAATTGGAGCCTTTATTGATTGCTTCCTCTTGATTGGATACCTTGATTACATGTTATTAATTACTTTTTTTAATTATAGGTTATACGATTTCATTTTTTAATTTAAAAAAATCACAAACGTAAAGGATTTCAGGAAAATAAAAATTATTAAAAATAGTGTTATGGTAGAAAAATAACTTGAAATAATGATTGCATTTTTAGTTAGAATAAACAATGTAAGACTATTATTTTATAGGAATTATTTTGGTAGGTTTATTATAAGTTCATTTAACAGTTCCTTATTAGGAGCAAACTCCTAGTCCTTTGTGAATTTGTCTTTCGATGTCAAAAGTGGTAGTCTACTTTTGGACGCCAGCCAAAACATAGTGGCAATTTTTAGAAATGTATAACGGCTGTGACAACAAACGGCGCTTTCGCTTTAGATTTCATCATGCTTACATCACTTCTAAATACTACAAATTTCAATTTTTTTATTACATTTTACAATTTCAATTCTTACATCATCAATTAGAAAAAAAATTAGATTTCGATTGAATTTATTTAAAAACTGCCTTTTTAATTTAACGACTTTTAAAATAATTTTCAAGCATGAAATAGTTTTCAATTCTATCTCAACAATGACCGTCAGTTTGCTTTAATAATGTGAAATAGCCCCTGTGAAATTTGCCACATTTGAAAATAGATATCCTTAACCATCATAAAAAGTGAAAAAAAAAACCTGATAAATCATAAGATCAGATTATCCATATAACATAGAGCATTTTGGCACTAAACTAAAATTTGTCAAAAATAAAAAATACATAAAATACAACTATTTTCAGTTTATGTTTAACATAAAATTGATATGTCGAATACATTGATGTATATGTTGCATCAGAATATGCTAGGAATTGTATTTTATTATTGTTTTAAAGATCCCCGACTCGTGATGGAAAAGGGATAATCATCCTGATTATATATATATATATATATATATATATATAAAAGAAAGAAACCATACAAATAAATTACACTTGAAAACATTAAAAATCTCCCCCATCTGCAGATTTATTTATTATTGTAAAACAAATTCTTCATCTTTACATAACAATGTATTAGCTTAAAACAATGGATGTGTTTTAGAAGATATCGATTTGAAACGAACCCTAATTAAAGAAGACATTTTAAATCTTTAAATTTAAACATTTTAAAACTTTTTTGACGTCGAATTTCGACGGTGCCTTTGAGAAGATGCAATGCACATCCGCATAGGAGCGCGTTCGGTTGCATTATGACAAGTGGGAGGGGGAGATGTGTGCTTTATTTACTATGTTTATTTATTTACCGAATATGAGATGAACGAAGGATTATACTATTTGTATGATATTTCAAAGGTCCATGAAATTTTCTTTCTTGTCGTGGAGAATATGGCGGTAATGTCAAACTGATTTGCATTACACCGTTGTTTACGGAATGTTTGCTTGGAGTTTGCATCGGAAATAGTACTGTATTTCACTGGGGGAAAAACTTTTAAAATAAAATATTTGAGAGACTGTTTCATACGACCCCTTCTTAAATAATAAAGAAGCTCTTTTTACTGATATTATTATAGTATTTTTTTCCGTCAAGTTTGAACGGGTTCAATCTAGTTTATGTTTAATTAACTTTTTTATAAGAATAATTTTATTAATTTCTCATAAAACAATAAATGAACTCGGCTAACATAATTCCTTTACGCAAACAAATAAAAAAAATATATCTTTATATAATAAAGTGCGCTATTGTACGCAAGCAAATCATTTATCCATATCTTACAAATAGTTTAACTTACTACACCCAAATAAATCTAAATCTCGAGAACTGTACAATATAAGACATCTGTAATACCAGTGACGAATCCTGCTACCGAATTTAGGCATGCGCTTTTGCAACTGTTTTTTCGTATAGTTTAATTTTCCTTATTTAATTGTTTAATTAAACACTTTCTAGAAAACGTAATAGAAAAGATTACTAGAAATTACTGGGATTGAAAGATCGTCCCGGCTTGAATAGGATTCGCTGCTGCCAAATACTTAAAACATAATATCAATTTACAGATATATCCGCACTAGATTCTATGCCAAGCTCGTTTGTATTATTCGCTTTATGAGGTAAATAAACAGAATCAATATTCAGAACATGCGAAGAGAATTGTTTATACAAATATTACTTTATACTTTCTCTCTTAGCTCAAATTACACTGATGCTTATACTAAATTATTATTTTATTCTAGTGGGAAATTTAGTACAAGATCTTGAGATATGGTGGGTCGTACTGGTGTATAGGATTTCTAAAGCGGTGGATTTTATGACTGAATAGAAAAACATATTTTCTCTTTTTTTTTTCTTAATCCGAACAGTATAATTTAGTATAAGAATAGTATGTCTGAAAGGTATAATTTAGTTTTACGTTTATATGCTAATCTCTTAATCAAAAAACTAAATGATACATGAAAATATTACACTTTTCAGTTGAAAAATTACTTTAAATAAATACATTGTATTAGCTATCAGTAAAAGTAATTTAACTTTTTCCCCATTTTTACTTTTAATTGCAAATTTTTCTTAAAAATGATATTTAAACTGTAAATAATTGGAAGGTGAGTAAACTTAGTAATTAAAAAATATCAACATTAATCATACCACGATACATTCACACGTATTTATGTACAGGAATGCAAAAATCTAGGCGCCAATGAGCTGATTCCCAACACTAAATTTTATTAGTATTCTTCTTCATATTTAATTAGTATACTCCGCCTAAATTTGATCAGTATTCTTATTAGGCAAAAAAAATACTAAAAATTTACTGGTGGGAATCGGCCCATTGGCGCTTAGATTTTTACAATCCTGTTTATGTATATTATATAAGTTTTAATAAATACAACGTTATTAATAAATTTTAATTATGTAATTATCTGTTGATATACAACACAAAGTAAGCATTAATATATTTTTTTTAGAATTTATTTCATCAATAGTAAGATGGAATTATTTTTGTATTTTCATAACATTTTACGATTAATTTCTTAATAAATTTAATATTTTGAATGATCTACACTTAAAACCAGTCATCGTTTTATATAACATATATAAATAAAACTACACAAAATATCTTTATTTATAAAAATATGCCATTTCACAGAAGCATATTAGCCAGCTATATTTTACAAAAGCATTCATTTGTTACACAAAATGCACCAAATCTCGAGAATTGTGCAGTATAAGCCTTCCCAATTGTCGAAACAAAGGGTTAATTTACAGAGATATCTGTACTGCATTCTATGATATGCTCGTTATATTAAGAGGTTAATAAACAAAATCAATACTAGGTATATATCATGAACATTGTTTATAAAAATATTACTTCATACATTCTCTAGTACTGTTTGTCGATCACAAGAATAGCTCTCGCCGAGAAGTCTGCGCCTGTCTGTTGCCGTGGAAACAAGACTCGCTCCATTTTCGACAGGGGAAATCAGAAGATAGGCATTCACAATAGTTTACTAAACGCTTTTATTATTATTGTTTTTTTTTTGTAATTATTTTAATCGATTCATCGAGTGAAAGAAAACTGTTTCATATATTATTTATATGATAATATTTACATTTTACAACTGAAAATAAAATATGAATCAATATGAATTAATCATGAAATTTATTACTGTAAAAATGAAATTAAATTAACTTAAATAATTGTTTAAAAATTGATATTTTCATAACCATTAATAATTATCAATGACTTTAAATTATTAATACAATGACCGAACTTCAGTGATTATTATAGATTTCAGTATGTATTTTCAAACAATTTGCAAGGACAGAAAAATTTTTTTATCATTAAAAATAGAAAAAATAATAATATCTTCTAAACTTTTAGAATTTATTCAAGCATGTGAAAATTCTCTGAATCACTCTCAGCAGTCTCGGTTTCTTCTGAATCACTCTCAGCAGTCTCGGTTTCTTCTGAATCAGAGTCGTCGGTATTAATGTTAAATGACAGTTCGTCTAATAGATCCTCTAACAGTCCATCTTTTTCCCAGTAATTATTTTCAACGTTTTCCACGTGTTTGCAATGTGCTGCCCATTCTGCAGAAGTAACCTCAGTGATAGCTGTTTGAAGTAAAGATTTTAAATTGTCCAAACTTAAATCACCAGTAACATTTCGTTCTTTTACTTTTCTTTTTACAGAGGACCACACAAATTCTATTGAGTTTAGATCACAATGATAAGGGGGGAGTCGTAGAACTTCATGTCCATCTTTTTCTATTAAATTATCAATTTTATAGACGATTTTCTTTGGACGATTGCTGTCTATAAGAGAGAATAGTTCCGCTTTCCGCATTTGTTCGTCGCAGTATATTTTGTTGTTTTTCAGCCAGTCAATCATAACTTTTTTTGTAGAATACTTTGTAGGAGTGAGGTTTTCAACAGTTGTATGAAACGGAGCATTATCCATACATACGACACTGTTTGGTTGCAAATTAGGAAGATGTTTTTCCAACACCCATTTTTTGAAGTTTTCATAGTTCATTTGCCCGTGATAGTCACCGCTTTTTGTCGATGCTTTATATACTAGTTGAGCATCCGTAAGAAAACCTGTTGATGATCCAGCATGAACAACTATAAGTCTATTTTTCGCATTAACATTTGCTGTAACTCCCAAAACTGTGTCGTCTTGCCAACATTTCTTAAACGTCAAGTTGCTATCGACCCAAGTTTCATCAATATAGACAATCGGTCGTCCAGTGTTCCTATGACGTCTCATTTCTCTCAAATATTTGTGTCTCCAAAAAACAATATCTGGCCTTTCCATGAGAACTTTTCTTTTATTCACGCACTTTTTCCATCGAAAATTCATTGGATGTAAGACTTTGCACAATGTGTCTCTTTTCCACGAAAATCCAATTTTTTCTTTCAACACGGGTAATAATTTTCTGAGAGATGGTACTTTTCTTTCTCTGATATAAAAATCTTGAATCGTTTGACGTATAACGCACTTGTCAAAGTCATCTATTTCGCAGTTCCGCTCACTAGGTCTTTTACGATGTTTACCAGGTGATATTAAATCTGTCGATGAGCCCAATGCAGAAACTTCATTTCTTATTTTTTTTATTGTAGCTTCAGAAACTCCACTTGCTCGGGAAGCTCGTTTCAGAGCTTGTGTGAGTGGAAGTAAAACATCTTTAGATGAAGCTTCACTGGAACAAAATTCCGCAACATTATATATGATTTTACGTGCTTGTGATTTCAAGACTTCACCTTTTCTAAACTGAAAGGGCATCTTTCCAGTTTAACAAATTAGCAAAATTATTTAATCAAATGGGAACAAATGATTTTAAAAAAGCAAAAGCAAAATTAAATCAAAAATAAGATAACGCAACTGCTGTAGATCCGAGAAGACGAATGACGTGATCTAACCTTTTATTCCGCCAATTCCTCACACGCGTATTCCCCATTCGAAATGGACCAGTCTTGTTACTATAGCGACCGCCACCAACCAGACTTTATGGCGGGAGCTATTCTTGTGGTCGACAAACAGTAGCCGAAATTAGGTTGTTAATAGACAATCGAGATTTTTTCTACTTTTCTAGATTATTGTCAAGAACAGGAGGTGTTGCGAAACATACTAATGTGACGAAAGAATTCCCTTGTTACACAAAATGCACCAAATCTCGAGAATTGGTGCATTAAAAAAAAACACAGGGGTGATTGTGTTCTGGTATTTTGAATACCACTAAATTTGTATAGCAATCTTTTTTTTTTCTTTAATCGATAAATTCTACAATGACATACTAAGAATATTGCTATATAAATTTAGTGGTGTTCAAAATAAGGGAACATAATCACCCCTAGATACATTATCTAGTAGATTTTATGATAGAAAGCGAAAAATAAGATAAATGCACCAATAATGAACCAATTTGACATTTATCAATTTATCATTAAAATGTTAGGGAACTCCAAATAATAATAATGAAATTTCAAAATATAGACTTTGAAAAATCCAAAAAAAAGTTTTTACCTTCCTCTATGCTCCAGTAGTAGGCATAGTAAATATCAAATGCACCAGTAATGGGCCCACTTATATGTGGACACCTAAAGTTTTTAGTTTAATGTGTATCTTACAGAAGGTATAATTTGTTTTACATTTCTAGAACTAAATATACATTATAAGGAAAACGTATTTAGGAGTTTATCTGGTTACATTACCTAACTTTACTACGAAATCTGCAGATCAGAGACCTCAACTTCAGTTCTGCAAATCGTTTTTATTTTAATTTCACTTTACATAATACATCATTTCCCACTATCTCTAATGCATTTTTTAAGTTACTTCCAAGATGTTCTTTCTTATCATTGACCAAAATATAATTCCTAAGTTATAGAGACATAGTTACAATTTCAGAAATATTTCAAATGTCGTTCTTCATTTTGTAAACATCCATTTCCATCAAAATAGTTAATTTATTTAAAGTTATACTTAAATTGTTATAAGGTTCCTGGGTCCCATAATTTATATTTAAAAAACTTTCTACCTACTCTAACGAGTAAAACAGTAAAAATTCACATCTTGTATGACCAAAATTTACCGAGTAATTATACACTGGATTTTATGAATTTTCAGCGTTTTTTTTTATACTAAAAATACATTTTCCTGATTTTAGTGCCTGAATGGTACAAATAGTAAGGATAGCCGCCATAAAATGTATCAATTTGTATCATATGGAATATCGGGCATTAGAGCAAACTTTTATTGTCGAGTGGCGTGGTCTTTTCTCTAAGTATTCCTTGGTTGTGTCTACTCATAATTTTTAATATTCAGGGATACAAACACCAATATTTTGACAGTCTTCTGCTTTACAAAAAATACCTTTAAGACTTTCATCCGCTTTTCTTGCAAAAATTTCCAATACCCCTTTTTTTCAGTATACAAAGTTTAAATATTTTAATTATATTACATTTTCTGTCCTATCTGTTACTTTGTGGTAAAGAAAAATAAATAATCGTTTAAATTACTATTGCCTCCCCAGCGCAATTTTTACTTCTCTTTACTGTCTTCTGATGGTTCTAAACAGTCTTTAAAATTCTTTAACTTAAAAAATGTCTGCGCGATTTTTTTTTACTTTTTTGTAATGATAAATAAGCAGGCAATTATCTAATTGAGGGAAGTAAAGAGAGAGGGGTAGCAAAGCAAATTATTTCTCCTTGTTTTTATACTTTGGAGGCTATTCTTGCAGAAAAATTTGCTAATAATGAAGTTACTCGTAACAATCATAAAAATTTTCTGCCACATGGCCTTTATGAATGTTGAAAACTGATTTTTTAAATGGTTAATTTAACTAGTTAATTTATTCATATTCTCTAACACAAATATGAGATTTCTTATGAAACAAGGCCTTCACAAAGCCGAAAAACTCCTACATTTTATTGTTTTCTATTAGTGTTCATGTGAATTTGTAGCTATACCTGTAGCAGAACCGTTTAGAGATAACTCTTTCTACTGAATTTGATTTAAGTTTTGTTTTCTGAACGTGGAATAAATGACGAACTTTTTAATATTCACATATTTTTTGCTTATGATTAGAACACAAAAGGACAAAATTTTAAATTTTAGTAATATAAAAAAAGGTTTGAGTACAATGAAAATTTAATACAAGTTACATGTTATAACCATTTCATTGAAAACTCTATAAATGTGTAACCAATCTACAGTTACACAATTTTGAAGTATAAACTATTACAGCTATTAATGTATTATTTTAACAATGAAATATCTGATAAATTTGTGAAGTTAAAGTTTCACTGTTCCAGAAGCGAGTTACTTGTGCAGCATTAGTGATTCCTTGGCCCGTAATTGGTTCAATGAACAAAATATTTAATAAATTACATACCAGAACCACAAAAAAGAAAGAAAAGAAAGGAAGAAAAACATAAGCATGCACATTTGTCGGCATATGCACCAGTGGTGGACCGCTATGCCCACTATTGGTACAGTTTTAGAAATAGTGACATAGAAGCATCCGCTCCGTCAAAACTAATGAAATACCTATTTTTATATATTTTAGGCTTATCTGATAAATTATTTAGAATGTAATAGAGTATATTAACTGCAGTTTTATGCAAAATTAAAGATGATATTAAAGAAAAGGCAATATTTTAAATACAATTAACTTCTTAAAAAATCTGTTACAGTTTGTCAAAAAATCTATTTTTCAAGACATTCTAGAAAATAAACTTTTCCACAAAATAATAATAATAATAATAATAATAATAAATAATGAAAATAATAGCAATTTTTTCTTATTATTTATCATCTTCTTCTTGAATAAAAAGCTATGCGTTGCTGACGACTGGAATTTTCGATAATCGTTGCCACGGAATAATCTCGGAAAATGAAACATTTGAAGTTGCTGAAAAAATTAATAGCTCCAAAAGTATTTGTCTGAAAATTGTTAGACAAACTTCGTTAGAAAGATAAAAAAATTTATTTTTCTTGATATAAATTTCAAATCTAATGATTATGCCATTTTTCAAATATTGAATTTCAAAAATTACCAAATTTGTTAATGGAGTACCATAGCGAAATCTTCATGCATAAAAAGATAATGATAACGGCCATGTGGTCCTGACGTATACTGGCTATAGCACGAGTCACAAATTATAGTAGCCTTACTATTCTGTTAAAATATAAAAGTGCATTATGATGCCACGGGTGCATGATTTTAATTTAATTTTAATATAGTCATCTTATAAACAAGATTTTTGAATTTTTTTTTTTCGAATGGGACTAATAAATTGGCCAATACTGTATATTATTTTGAGTTCAAAATAGGAAAGGTGGGGGAGCGCTTTATATTATTTAGGTTTCCTCAGGAACTTTTGGTCAGAATTGAAAGTTTAATATATCAAAACGTCAGAAATTAAATCGACATTAAATCGGCAATAACTATAACGACTGTTCTTCAGTTCGTTTGGATAGATTTTCATTTAAAAATATAAAATCATTCAACATTGATTTTAGGTATTTTTAAGGTTATTATCACGGCCCGTCAGCTAGTATATATATATATATATATATATATATAATGTATATATAATGTGGAATGGATGTCGCCTAATTAATACAATGACTGTCATCAACTTCCCTCGCGTTGCCTACAACATGTAAAGTTGTAGACGAATTCCGCTAAAAGTATAGAAGGATAATTTGCTGCAATTCTGTAAGTGTTTAGGAAAAAGTTGCCTTTTCCTACTTGAAAAAAATAAGTATTGAGACACACGGAGTCTATTTAGTTATTTAGCATTCAGTAAGGAAGGTTAAAGTTATTGTTTCTGAGCGATTGTGAATTTTAGTGTAGGAGTTGCAGGTTAACGCTTATAGAAGAATCTTATTCCGTGAAGAGATAAGCTGGTTTGTCCACCGCTTTCTTTTCTCCCTTTTAGAACAGTTTTTATAAGCTGTTTTATTGTTAAACTAATTGTCACGCCGTTCGATGTTCGGACCCCCGAAAATAACTTTAATTATACCTAAAATCAGGGCTGAAAGATTTTATTAAGACAAAAAAATCCAAAAACTGGTATTTTTAGACATACAGCTACCTACTTGCCAAATCTTGTAGCTCTCGTAGCGATTTCCTTAGAACACAGTACACAGACACACGCACATACCCAGACAGAAGAAACACACACACACATACACACAAACTTCTCTCTTTATTATTAGAGATTGGCATCATGTTCTTATTTCAAGTTAATAATCGCAAAAGATTTTTGACAGTGTAATCTAATTAGAAATGTGAATTATGCTCTTTTCTCTAGTACTGTATAAACTAAATAAATATGCATTTTTTAGGATTTTACACAATAGCAAAAATATGTAACTATTGCGACAATTTCAGTATTTTAATACTAATTCTTAAATTCATGAATTTACAGATTTTTTTTTCGCTTCTTACACATAAATTTGTACTTTTAGTTGCCTATTTTCATTACCATTGCCCTTTTTGAAATTTTGGTTATAAATATAATTATAAAAATCGTTTATTTAATAAAGTGTGCATTACAAGTGCATAATAATTTGCCAAATTTTATTACTACAAAAAAAAAGCATGAAATCACGGGAATTTTGCAGTATAGCCATACCGATTATCCAAATAAATGGTCAATTTGCTTTGATAGCTCCACCGTGTTCTTTGACGCACTCATTTACATTATCGTCTTTATGGGGCTAATAAACAAAATTAATATCTGACTAACAAATATTATTTTATATCTTCTATATTAGTTCAAATTAGTTTGCTACTAGGCACTCCAATATTACTTTTTCTACCTTATTGGAAGAACATTAAAATATCGGAATATATTGTGAAGCAGATTAATGTGTTTCATTATCTAACAGATTTTAGGATAGGGAGTACAAAAACTATTTACCCCGTTTTCATAAAATATGTGAATTATGTAAATAATTCTCTCGTATGTAGAATTCATGAGTAGTGGTTACCACTATTTCCGATTAACAGTTTAAGCCAAATTTGTAATTAAGTTCCTAGCTTAACCAAACAAACGATTTTTTAAAGATGCATAGTGGTCCTCCTAATTAGTCATTTGCTGAAGGGCACTTGAACATCCCCTCCCCCCGAACCCTCCTTCAAGGTTTTTTACCTAACTATGCTCCGTTTCCATATCTCAGCAACTATATTTTCAATTTCAACGCAAATGATTCCAAACATTATAATTAACTTAATAGTTACCTTCTATAACATTAAAGTAAATTCATGAGTAGCGGTTACCACTATTTCCGAATAACAGTTTTACTCAAATTTGTAATTAAGTTCCTACCTTAAGCAAACGAACGAATTTTTAAAGATGCATCGTAGACCTCCTAATTAGTCATTTTCTGTGGGACACTTGAACATCCCCTTCACCCGGTACCTCACTCATGTTGTTTTCTTTAACTGTGCCTTATTTCAATAACTTGGCTTATAATGTTCCATTTATTCTCTAAACCAGCTCAATTTTGTAGCACGCCTACTATACAGTACCGTAGGCAACGGCTCAGAGGTTCTTTGCTAAAGAGGCTGCTCCTTTGGCGGTGGAAGGGAAATAAATGATTTTCCGAAGCGTACGAGCATGCCCGGTACACAGTGTCGAAGCCATCGGAGACCGTGCCAGTTTCGTTTTTTAAGAGATTTGAGTTTATTACAGATGCTGGGGCTACGCCGGGCGGATCAGCTAGTATAAAATAAATAAACACGAGCAGGGAAGACCGAGCTATGCTCGGTCAAAATTAAATTTGAGTTCAAATATCATGACCCATGACCAAAATGACCCACTCATTGAATTTTCTCGAACATGTGACTTAGCCCAACAGTCTTCTCGTGCCCGACAACCATAGGATGCAAAATTTAGTGTAAATAGTCTGAGCCGTTTTTAAGATAAAATAGCTTGACCCATAATGACCCATGACCAAAATGACCCACTAATCGAAATTTCTCGAACATGTGACCTAGCCTAATAGTCTTCTTGTTCCCTAAACCTGTAGAGTGCTAAATTTATTTCAAATCCTCTGAACCTTTTTTAAGATAAAATAGCTTGACCCATAATGACCAATGACCAAAATGACCCACTAATTGAATTTTCTCGAACATGTGACCTAGCCCAACAGTCTTCTCGTGCTCGAAAACCATTGGATGCAAAATTTAGTGTAAATTGAGCCGCTTTTTAGATCTTGACCCACAATGACCCAGAAATGACCCACTAACCGAATTTTCTCGAACATGTGACCTAGACCAATGATTTTTGCGTGCCCGAAACTCGTAGGATACAAAATTTAATCAAAATCGTTAGAGCCGTTTTTTAGATAAAATTAATTTGACCAGCTTTGACCCAAAAATGACCCACTAATCCAAAGTTCTCGAACATGTGACCCAGCCCAATAGTCTTCTCGTGCCCGAAAATAGTCGGATACAAAATTTCGTCAAAATCGTTTGAACCGTTTTTTAGATACAATTAGCTTGACCATGACCCAAAATGACCCACTAATTGAATTTTCTAGAACATGTGACCTAGCCCAACAGTCTTCTTGTGCCCGAAAACCATTGGATGCAAAATTTAGTGTAAATTGAGCCGCTTTTTTAGATCTTGACCCACAATGACCCAGAAATGACCCACTAATCGAATTTTCTCGGACATGTGACCTAGCCCAATGATTTTATCGTGCTCGAAACTCGTAGGACACAAAATTTAATCAAAATCGTTAGAGCCGTTTTTTAGATAAATTTAATTTGACCCGCGTTGACACAAAAATGACCCACTAATCGAAAGTTCTCGAACATGTGACCCAGCCCAATAGTCTTCTCGTGCCCGAAAATGGTCGGATGCAAAATTTCGTCAAAATCGTTTGAACCGTTTTTTAGATACAATTAGCTAGACCTTGACCCAAAATGACCCAAAATGACCCACTAATCGAATTTTCTCGAACATGCGACCTAGCCCAATGGTTTTCTGGTGCTCCAAAACGGTAGGATACGAAATTTCGTCAAAATCGTTAGAGCCGTTTTTAAGATAAAATTTGCATATATATATATATATATATATATATATATATATATATATATACATAACCACACACAAGATTTGCTCGTATTAGAATATATGATTAACAATTATCCTAATAATTTATTTTAACTAAAAAAATAGTTTATAACAATTTTAGTACTTTAATAATAAACGATAAATACCTGTACTTATACATTACATTTTTCTTGTCATTTCTTATATACACATTTGTATTTTACATAGTCTGAATTTACTGAGAATCGACTTTTCATAATACTTATATAAATATAACCATTAATTATCTTTCTTTAATAAAGTATGGCATTGTGCACAAAAGTATTATTTATCTATAACTTACAGTTATTTCATTTTATATCGGAAAAAAAAGAAAATAATAATACCGGACAATTGCGCAATATAATACCTGCCAAATATATAAGCATATAATCAAATTACATAATCTGCACCTTATTCTATTCACGCTCGTTTATATATTATGGCTTTTATGTGGTTAATAAAACAAATTGATATGCAGCACATGCGAAGAGCCTTGTTTATAGAACTATCACTTTTATACTTTCTTTATTATCTCAAATTAAGTTACTACGAGGCATTCAAATGCTTCTTCTCCAACTTTTCTAGAAAAATATTAATAACTCCAGGAGATATTGTAAATCATATTAAAGTGTTATGTTTTGTAGTAGTTTTTATGAAAAAATAAAATTAAAATATATTTCTTCAGTTTTTATAAAATATAATTATATATGCGAATTATGTATATTTTCTTGCATATTATACAACATAAATATTAATAATTAGTCTCATAAGTTACTTCACTAATAGAGAGACGAAGCTTTTATAGAATTTTTAATATTTTAATATTAAAATATTTAAGTTTCTGTTATTACATAACATTTTTCTTTTCATTTCATATGCATAAAATTTGCTTTTTTCGTAGTCTACTTTTAATGAGAATCAACTTTTCATATTAGAGTTTTAAATATAATCTTAAGTTACCTTTATTTAATGACCTGTTTCCCTTGTGTGCATGCGTAAAATATAGCCCTCATTTTCAAATAGTTAAAGTTATATCGGAGAGAAAAAAACAGGGAGAATTGTAATGTGTTGTATAATTTTTCCGAAATATTAAATAAATGTTCAATTTGTTGAGATATCAGATGATTTCTGCCCAAACAATGATGGCGAACATTTCGAACAAGACATCGCCAGTTCATGAGTACCCGCCCGCAGAACACAAATCCTGTGGATATCAAAAATAAATTATTTTAGTTTACAAAAAATCTCCATTTCGTTCAATGCGAACGGTTACAAATTGCGGCAAGTCACTTTATAATAGTCAGCATATTAGTCAGCGCACTGTCCAACAAGTTTGGCAGTGTCTCCCGCAGAATTATGGTGTCGTGTCCCTCGTCAAGACGTTCTGGCAGAAGATGCGATACTACTAAGTTGTTACCGATGATTTCTGCCCAAACAATGATGGAGAAAATTTGCAACAAAAAATCGCCAGTACTGTGTACCCGCCCTCAGAACACAAATCCTGTGGATGTCAAAAATAAATTATTTCAGTTTACAAAAAATCTCCATTTCGTTCCATGCGAAAAGTTACAAATTGAGCCAAGCCACTTTATAATAGTCAGCATATTAGTCAGCGCAACGTCCTACAAGTCTGGCAGTGCCTCCTGAAGAATAGTGATGTCGTTTTCCCCGTCCAAACGTTCCGGCAGAAGATACGATCCTACTAAGTTGTCACTGATGATTTCTGCCCAAACAATGATGGAGAACAATTTCAACAAGACATCGCCAGTACATGTGTATCCGGCCTCATAAGATAAATCCTGCGGATATCATAAATAAATTATTTTAGTTTACAAAATATGTCCATTTCATCCTATGCGAACGGCTACAAATTGAGCCAAGTCACTTTATAATAGTCAGCATATTGGTCAGCGCATCGTCCAACAAGTCTGGCAGTGCCTCCGGGTCTTTTCCCTCGTCAAGACGTTCCGGCAGAAGATACGATCCTACTAAGTTGTCACTGATGATTTCTGCCCAAACAATGATGGAGAACAATTTCAACAAGACATCGCCAGTACATGTGTATCCGGCCGCATAAGATAAATCCTGCGGATATCATAAATGAATTATTTTAGTTTACAAAATATGTACATTTCATCGTATGCGAACGGCTACAAGTTGAGCCAAGTCACTTTATAATAGTCAGCATATTGGTCAGCGCATCGTCCAACAAGTCTGGCAGTGCCTCCGGGTCTTTTCCCTCCTCAAGACGTTCCGACAGAAGATACGATCCTACTAAGTTGTCACCGATGATTTCTGCCCAAACAATGATGGAGAAAATTTGCAAAAAGACATCGCCAGTACATGTGTATCGGGCCGCATAAGATAAATCCTGCGGATATCATAAATAAATTATTTTAGTTTACAAAATATGTCCATTTCATCCTATGCGAACGGCTACAAATTGCGGCAAGGCAGTTTATAATAATCATCATATTAGTCAGCGCATCGTCCAACAAGTCTGTCAGTACCTCTTGCAGAGTAGTAAGATCTTTTCTCTGAAACACTGTTATATTATAATGTTAATACACAAAATAAATATGCGGCAAATGTGAAGAGCATTGTTTATAAAAATAAAATATCATTTTTATACTTTCTCTATTAACTGAAATTAGGTTACTAAAGTAAAGTACCATGGTAAACCCAAAATGTGACCTAACATTTCTGTATCAAAACTTCAGTCGATCCTTCAGTCGACCTAACGATAACGTAAATCACACTAATGAATAAGTTTTAACAGAAAAAAGGAAAAATATAACTAATCAGATTTCATCGTGATATAAATAATTTTCAAGACAGCTTAATTTATTTTGGTCCCGATTTATAAATATTAATTAGAATTTTTCACATCAACAAACTTAATGATGATAGACAATTTTAGAACGATGTTTACATGAAAAATTAATTTAAATAAATATATCTTATTAGCTATACATAAAAAAGAAAAAAAAAGAGAAAAAATTAAAAAAGAAAGAGAAAGAAAGAGACAATTATACTATTACGTTATTTTCCTTCGTATTTTCATTTTTGTATGAAAGAATATTCAAAATTTAAATCCAGTTAATTTCAGAAATAATTCGATCAGAGTAACATATAATTACGATAAATTAGCATGCACGTAAATCTGTCTATCTATCTCTCTGTCTATCTATATATCTGTCTACCTATCTCTTTATATATACATTATATTAGTTTAACTACCTACTACGTAATTAGAAATATTAATTATGTAATTTTATTTGTGACTCTACAGTACAATATAAATATTTTCTCTAGAATTTTTCTTCAAGAGTAATAACAGAAAACTTTTATAAACATTTTAGTACATTCCTTTTAAATGCTAAAGGTGTAAATTAACAACATAATACAAATTAAAATAACTTTTATTAGTTGTTTTACATGTTTCGACACTTTCCGAGTCATTTTCAAAAACAAAATGAGAATATTCCAAAAATTGCACGGACTTTGAAGTTCTTATTTTCATGTATATTTTTAAAAAATTACGCACGTTATCTATTATTTTTTACTTGGTTGTTTATTTTCATATCTGTGACCATGGAGTAACCTGAGCCACAGTTTCGGTAAATTAAAAGATGCCGCATCGTTACATATTGTATTTTGGCGTGTTAGGATCTCTATGGTTCCTCTTATAAAGGATGGATAGTATAGTATGGAGGGAAATATTATTTTACTTTCATTTAAAAATTTATTTGGATGGTTTCTTCTTGATATAGTCTTGCCAGGGCTGTAGTTTTTCTATTATATTTAATATCAGCAATATGCTCTTTTTTTCTGTAATAAAAACATAGAGATACTAACACGCAAAAATACAATATGTAACGATGCGGCATCTTTTAATTTACCAAAACTGTGGCTCGAGTTACTCCATGGTCACAGATATGAAAATAAACAACCAAGTAAAAAATAACAGATAACGTGCGTAATTTTTTAAAAAAGTACATGAAAATAATAACTTCAAAGCCCGTGCAATTTTTGGAATATTCTCATTTTGTTTTTGAAAATGACTCGGAAAGAGTCGAAACATGTAAAACAACTAATAAAAATTATTTTAATTTGTATTATGTTGTTAATTTACACCTTTAGCATTTAAAAGGCATATATTATTACAAGGTGTTATAATTTATTATATTGTTAACATTTTAGTATTTTAATATTAATTGTTAAATTCATGTATTTACACATTGTATTTAAATTTTTATTCCTTATCCATTCATTTGCACATGTTATAGTCTTATTTTACTGCCAATCATATTTTAAATTACCGGATATAAACATAACCATAAAACCTCTTTATTTAATAAAGTGTGCAATTACGAATAAGCGTAACATTTAGCCAAAAATTTCACGACTACACAAAAAACCTGAAATATCCAGAAATTTGCAGTATAGCTATCGCAAATATCTACGTAAATGGTCGATTTACAGAGATCTCTGTACTTTGTTATTTGAGAAGTTCATTTGTATTATCATATTTATGATGTTAATAAACTAAATCAATATTCAACTTGGAAATAGCACTTTATGCTTTTCCTATTAGCTTAAATTGGGTTTCTACTATTCACTCATATATTACTTTATCTACTTTATTAGTAGAATATTAATATACTTCAATATATTGTGAATCATACTAATGTGTTGCATTATGTTGTACATTGTATAATAGAAAGGAAGTATATATTTTACATAAATAATACCCATATTTTGTTTACCCATATACGCATTATTTGTTTTTGCGGAATATTTCCCAGCAGTAATTAGAAAATATTTAGCAACATATTGGATGATACAAGAAAATGTTTAGGCAATTTTTTAATATAATTTATAGACCAATCACGATTCGTATAATGTAACAGGAGATGGATACAAAAGCATGCATTTTTTATTACACCCCCCCCCTCTTCTGCCCTATAGGATTTTTTTTTTCAAAGATGTTTTGATGATTTTAGGATGTATATTATCTGGCTTTCTATTTATTTAATTTTTTTTTAAGATTGATTAGATCTATTATAATAGAACAGGAACTTAGGTTTATTTAGAGAATGCATTGTAAATTGAATATGTAATGGTTACTTGGTTGATTTTATGACGACCGATTATCTTCACGTGAGATATAGGCCCAAGAGGGAAGCAAGTGTCCTCCATGGGGGGGGGGGTCTTTCTAAGGGATCCTAACCCGTATTTACGGCAAAGTTCGAAGAAATCCACGGAAAACTCCGAGCGGGTAGATCAACGAGCGCGACATGGATTTGAACCCAGCACCTCCTGTCTACCAGCTTTGAGAGCAGAACCACTCAGCCACTAGTGGGGCCTGAATATGTAATGAAATACATTAATAATGTAAATACAACCTGTAATGTGTTACACAATGTATAATTAAATACCTTTAGATTATATTAACTAGGGGATTCAACCCTAACTTTCCGGATTACAGAATATACTGCTCGGTGTACAAAACATATGTGAAAATCATTTTTAATTTAAAACTCTAACAGGTTTTTTACATGAAATATATATTTTTAAAGATTGTGCATTAGCAACACCAAAACGCATTTATATTAATTCCGTATTCAAATAAAGCTTTGAAATTTAATACAAACGGTATTAGCCATACACCAGCGGTTTAAAATCAAAGAAATCGCCAAATAATATGTATAGAAACTTTTTTTTTTTCGGATTATGTTTATTTTTATGCGGGCAGTGTGATTACACATCTGTTAAATTTGTGTTTTATGTATTTATTGGTTTTCGATGATATTTTAATTTCTTTATAGAATATTAGCCGGAAAGAAATGCTGAAATATTTTTTAAGTGCAAATTAGTTGACATTCGATAAGCGGCTGCGCACGATAGAGAATTTTTTTTAAAACAATTAACAGTTGAAAATTGTTTTGAAAACTATAAAAAAAGGAAAACTGCCCAGTTAAACTGAGGGCATTGAGCTCACAGGCTATTCACACTAATTGTATATTATACTCTTATTTCAAAGAATTTGAAATATGCCCCTCGAAAAATAAAGAAATCAACAGTATATTAAAGGGGGGGGGGGGGTTATCCCACAGTTACCCCCCCCACATAGTTAACTAATGAACCCTTTAAACTAATCAGGGAAGTCTCTAATTACAATGAATATATATACAAAATTTGAAGAAAATCGGATAATTCTGCAGGAAAAACCCATTTATCTAAATTAAGGGGGATTAGCCCCCCCTTTCCCCCTTTATACTTAACCAATGAACCCCCAAAACTATTCAGAGAAGCGCATTATCACAATGAACCTATATACAAAATTTGAAGAAAGTCGGATAATTCTGCATGAAAAACTCATTTATCAAAATTAGGGGGTTATCCCCCCTTTTCCCCTTTATACTTAACCAATGAACACCTAAAACTATTGACAGAAGCGCATTATCAAAATGAACCTATATACAAAATTGGAAGAAAATGGGATAATTCTGCATGAAAAACCCATTTATCTAAATTATGGGGGGTTAGCCCCCCCGTTTCCCCCCTTTATGCTTAACCAATGAACCTCCAAAACTAATCAGGGAAGCGCCTTATCACAAGGAACCTATAAACAAAATTTAAAGTAAAATGGTTAGTTCTATCAAGAGTTATCGCGTTACGTACATACATACATACGTACGTACATACAGAACCGGCGGGCATATAAGCTCTCAGGCTTTGATAGCCTGTGAGCTAAAAAAGAGTAAATTGAGAGGTACTCATCGAACAAACTACTTTTGAAAACATGCCCCCTACCCCTTCTATATTGGCGGGGTGGTCCTCCAGGTGTTCCCAACTCAACCTGACTTCTGAGGGGCGCGTGAGGATGACCAGGAAGCCTGGCCGAGGACGTCGTGGCAGCCGGTTCCATTTTCGGGATAGGGAAAACGCGGGGTCCCAGACGGGGAAAGTACCGACTAAGACTCCTATAAGGGGAGCTGACGCATATCCATCTTGTTGTCCAAAGTAACTGCCACATTGTAACTCAGCTCAGCATTAGTGTACAGGTAGAGCAGGTGTTGGCAGACCCTGTCACTGTCACTCGCCGTTAACCACTGCGGTAAGCTAACTTGTTTTAGCTTGGTGTTTAGTCCGTTGGGTAATAGCGGTAAAAATCAGCCTGTCTGTAGGAGCTCTAGCACCGACATAGCACCAATTCCGGGGCTTTAATCGTGATTTCAACCTGTATGCGGCATCGTGCGGACTGAGTCTCACTTGTCCTACTTCCAATACTTAAGAGCTTAGCCGATACTTAAGAGCTTAGCCGATACTTAAGAGCTTCTCTTGGCCGAGCTCAGAACCCCTGGCGGAGGGAGTCGGAGACAGTTGGTTGCAGAGCCAGGGCCTGTCTGATTCCCACCGGTTAAGGACTTGGAAAGCAGGTGATCGTATCTGGAGCGGATGAGCTAACGGGCTTGGGCGGTATCAGGTCCGACAACACCACATTTAATTATGTCATTCTCTACTCCACCATACGTCGTATCCAGCCTAGTCACTTGGATTCGTGACAGTGATGGGGGACTATCCTAATTTTTTTATTGTTAATTGTATTAACATTTTTGTTTGTGTTTTCCATTCCCCGGAAGGAAACAAGAAGTAACCTTTATAGGAGCTCTTCGATTCCGAATGGAGATATATCAAATCTCAGAGGGAGTCTTTGACTAGTTCTTGGGTCTCTGGTTGCTCTTGTGGACTCCAGGAATACCCGGGGGCGATGATGTGGCGAACTCACTCCTGCGAACCGAACTTGATCCGACCCCTTTAGTAACTATGAGCGGGTTACTGTCGGAGCGGTTGGATTTCATCGTAGCCATTCGCCACTAATGCGCAGTATTGCGCGGGAAGCTATGGCACATGAGTTGTACCCCTTCTATTTGACGGTGTAACCATTGAAAATGTGCGATGTTTAGAAATTAACTCATTTGAAAAAAAAAAGATACATTTATTACTTAGGTTATTCAGGAACATGTTTTTCCTTTATAATATAGACTACATAGTACCCGCCAAGATTTGACAGTAAATAATTTGAAAGTTCCTTTAGCTATATGCTTTTATTTTTAATTAGATGCTTTTAAATTAATTAAGTATTGAAAATTTTATGAAATGTTCTATTGTATAAGCGATTCCTATAGATATAAGACGATAGATGGTGTCAGTCCAGCCGACTCAACTAATCAAATGAAATAATTTTAAGCTTGTAATTTACATCCTATTATTCATGAATTAATTTAACAAGAATTTAACTAAAAATATTAATTGAATGATTTATTTGTATTTAATACAGTATTTGCTACAGAACAAATATATATCCATATTTAGTATTTTCTAATTTTTTTTTAAATTACGTGAACTTTAAAATTTTTCATTAATTTTATTTCTATCAGCCTGATTCTAAAACACAGATAAACCATGGATATCATGGTGATTTCTTTTATAATTCTTATATGGATATTTTTGCTTCTTTCTTTTTTTCTCTTCTTTTCTTTTCATTTTGTTTTAAGGAGAATAATTATATACTTTTCTTAGTTATACAAACATATTTTATTAATAATGGTCATACAAAATATAGATAAAAGTTTATATCACTTTATTTAATCGACAATTACATGCAAAATATTTTAATTTAAATATTTATAATATAAAATAAGTAATTAAAAATATTGTCGGTTGTTAAATTTTATTTACCACAGTCCCAATATTTTGAAAAAAATTACAGTATTTAGTGTTTGTGATTTTTTTTAACTACACGACCTTTAAATTTTTTTATTAAATTAATTATTATCAGTCTGGTTCTAAAATCCTGAATTTAAACTTTGCTGTTTGCAGCTAAAGATTTATAATGCATATTTTTTAATTACTTGAATTTATATTTTCCTTTTTCACACATTGTTAAATCATGGATATCAGGATTATTTAGGGTTCCTGCATGCATATTTTTCTGTCTTTTTGTTTTCTCTCCTTTTATTTTTCCTGTTTTGCGAAAAATAATCACACAGTTATCTTATTATATATATATGACATCTTGATAATGGTCATACCAAATATAAAAAAAAATTGTAGATCAGTTCAATTAATTTAATCGATAATTACTAGCACAATCTTTTAATTTAAATACTTTTAACAAATATTTAGCAATTAAAATAAAATTTACTTGGGTGTTAAATTTTACTTAATTATAAAGTATTCTAATAAAATACAAATTATATAACTAAATATGGCATTATAAAAATTAATTATTGCCAAGAAAAATTATGCAGTCCGGAGAGGGTTTCGAACCGATACGATGATCGGTACAGAGACGTACTACTTCAAATTAGGTAGCTTGAACTTTGTGCCGGTATATTAAAATAAATGGTAAACGTAAAAATAACGCAAATAAAAAATATATAAAATGGCAAAAAGCTGTTTCTGAGCCTCTAAAGCTCTATCATGAGTTCCAAATTAAAAAGATAAAAAAAAAGATTTAAATGTTTAAGCCATTAAAGTATTCTGGAGTCGCCGCTCGCGACCAAGATAGAATGGATATGAGTTTTTAAAAACAACAGCGGAGTCAGGGAGTCACATGTGACTTAGGATACCAATAGAAACCCTCGGCCAGACTGGACGAGTTTAAGTACGAAGGAGAAAAAGCTGAAAAAAGGATTGGGTCGCAGGTTTCCTATAAAAATATTTATAGTAGTATGTTGTAGTACTCTTTAAAGTTTTGTCCATGTATTTCGAGTCATCCTGTATGCAATTTCTGTTACTCATATATATAAACATTTTTGTAAAATGCTGTACATCTAGTTTAAAATCTAAGCCAGGGCCTGATTAAAACATGGGTAAATTGGACCACGGCTCTACTGTCCATAACTTATACGTTTTGAGCTTTCCAAATTTGGTATGTAATTATTGTACAGCTGATATTTTCAATTGCTTTTGACCTGGTAGTGGATATAATCAATATTTCGTACGGTTATAGTACGATAAGATAAAAAAAATAGGTTTATCAAATTATATATTTATATCTGTAATCTATGGCATATTGGACATGTTTTTGTATAATTCTTTGTCACAGTACATAAAATATCTCCATCCCCTCCAGCAACATTAAATGGTAAACAAAGTTCCTTAGAAAAAATTAAATCAAAGGAGCACTTTAGTGATTAGCCCTATTTGCAAAAGGCAACCGTAGTCAATTTATCTATAGTAATAAAAGAAAAGAGTTTGTCTATGCGTGTGCATGTTTGTGTGTGCGCGATGGACTGGGGAAATTACCACACGTAGAGGACTATTAATTTGGATGATGATAGTACAAGACAGGACCAAATGCACCTCAGTCTCAGATTTTTATTTGATAAATAGCCGAGGTATTTATAAAAACAACGAGGAACTCTCATCAACAATATATTGTTTTTCTCAATAGGGCACGCGGCGGCCGTTCCGAAGGTCTTAAACAAAAGAATATAACTTGGTTGAAAACAGTTTTCTTTTTTTTCGCGTTTTTTTTAAACCCATATCGGCTAAATTACTCGAAATACACAAAAACAAATAAACACTTGCATATGCTATGTTCCTATCTAACGGTGTAAAACATCTTTTTTTGTATTATTTTGCTGTACTTTTTGAAGAGCGCATCGGCTTAACTGTTCAAAAATCGAAAAAAACGAATATTGCCATCTTAACGAATATTGCCATCTTACGTACCATACTGTTTTCTTTAAAACGCCGTTTTTGTTTCAAAAAATTATTAATCTGAACATTTAAAAAATTGTTTCCGAAAGTCACTTATACGATTTTCGTTTTTTCAGTAATGTTTAAAAATCTACATCGGCTTTGGAAATCAAAGTATGAAAAAAAATCTGAACTATATCTATATACGTTGTTCTTAAAAACAGTACAATCCGTTTAAAAAAATATATTATTAACCCATTCAAGAAAATTCCTTTCGAATGTCACTTTCGCAATTTTAATTTTTTTCAGTTTTCAATTTTTTTATGTTTAAAAAAGTCTCCATCTGCTTTTAAATCAAAATACGAAAAAACAAAAACTAAAAAACCTACCAAACTTAGGTACATCTTTCTTAAAAATGGCGTAATTCGTTAAAAAATTTATTAATTTTAACTTTATCAAAAAAATTCGTTTCTGAAAACCACTTTTAAGACTTTTGTTTTTTCTGCATACTTTAAATTTCTGCATCGACTTTGGAAATCTAAACACTAAAAACAACACATGCCCACTTCATTTTCGTATATTTTTCCTTTCTAACGATGTGTTCAGAAAAAAAGTAATATTGACCCTTTGAAAAAAAAAATCAGACTTTTAACGCGAATTGTTTACATAGCCATCTGATACATATTTTAAATAACACTAGAGGGTGCTGTTTGATCTGTTATTTAAGTTTTCTAAAGGAAATATTGCTCAGAATTGAAAGTGTAATAAATCTAAATGTCAGATATTTCATCGTCTATCAGTATAGCATGTCCCCTTACCGGCCAATACGCCCACAGGACGTTTAGAGCGCTCACTTAGCCCATTATACTCTGTGGAAAGAACTGTTGTCCCCAACCCTAGGTTCGTTAATAAATATTATCGTTTAAAAATATGAAATTATAAAACACAAGTTTTAGTTATATTTAAGGTTATTATCACGGGTTCGTTCAACGTCGGGTGTATCAGTCAATGTTTCAATATTTTACAGATTATTCTTCAACATTTTACCAATTCATATTTCAACCTACACAAAATTATGGTTCATTATTAAACAAAACAATGGATCAATTCTGTACAGTTTTTTTGCTCACGTAAAGTGCCAATACATGATAAAGTTTGTTCACCATCAAATGTTTACTAAAACACGAAATTGTAATTTAAACTACAGCGATTTTTTACACTGTGACTAAAAGACAAACATTAAACAATCTAATTTTCGAAAATATCGCTTATAATGACACTACTTTATAAAGACCTAATTTGGTTATATAAAATTGACGAAAAAAGCGTTTATTTAGAGGGAAATATCTCTTTGCAAATTATTAATGAAACATATTCCCTTCCTCTTTGTTATGTACAAACATAACGCCACAAAAAAAGTTTCCAATACTTTAAATTAATCTCCAATAGATATTTAAATATATATAATTATTGGCCATAAATAGTTTGGTTCGATTATGTCATCGATCTGATAGAAAGTAAAGAATTAATAAAGTATTATTATATTAAGTTGATAGAGGATAATCAATATTTCTTTTAACAGTTAATACTGTTCGTGGATAAATCTACCAAGTCCTAGATAAATCAATCAGCTACTGTATTATTTGATAAGACATTGCAAGGGATACCCTCATCATAAAAAAAAGTAATATCGTAAGTATAGCTTCAGTATTCCAAAGTCATTAATCTTTATTGGCAGTTGAATTAATGGATCAATAAACCAGGCTCTGAATATTTTCTTTTCTCATAGATAAAAGTATTAAGTGATGAAGAACACAATTTTTTCGTTATTTATAAATACTTTCTAATAGTTTTCTTAAAATGTGTATGTATGTATTATTTATTAAATGTAAATCCTTTAAAAAATAATTTTAAACTTAAAACTTTTTATTTTTAGCCGTTTGTAAAAATTAAGATATCTTCTAAATAAATAATGATTTTTTTTTATAACAGTATATATATAATTTGTGTTCTGGGAAAAAAATATATATATATATTAAAAAAATTTATGTTTTAATTTTTTTTTACTACGACAGTCATATTTAAAAACTTTTATAACAAATTCTGAAAAAAAAAATTCGATATATAACTGAAAATAATTTTACAAAATCTCATAACTTTATATTTCATAGATATATCAATTTAATTATGATGAGCCCTGAAAAAAATACTATCATGAACTAATCGAACTGAAAATTTTCATACTCGATAAGAGACCGCAGGCAATACAACATATAAAAAAAAAATTTTTTTTTCTATCTAATTACTATATTTACATGCGGTATTGGATCATTTTGTGCTAAAGGCTTTAAAGCAATTTTTATATTAAAATAAATAAATAAATAAACAAAGATGTGTCATTTCCAAAATTTGTTTTCAGGACCACCTTAAATTAACTGTTTTTTCGTTCCTGTATTGTCCCTTATAATGTAAAAGCAAGATATTTTTATAACAATAGTAAAAAATATATATTAAATATAATAAATAAGTAAATAAATCTGTAAACGGTATAACTCGGAAGTCTTTTGACAATTTTTAATGCATGGTTGTGAATATTGCAGAAGAAATTGTATCTATACGAAAGCATAACCGCAATCACATTTTTTTTTGTCAATAATACGTTGTATCCCACTCCTAGCAGAATTCGTATTTTCATTAATAAACTATAACAAAAATGAAGATACAATAAAGTACTTTTGAACGGACATATTTTGTCTTTTGCTAAATAAGATGGAGTGAAAATAAGTGCTGGAAATGTCCGAAATTAATATAGAAAGAACACTGATTTATACGCTCCATTATTCGGATTGTAGCTGGTAGTACATACTGCCACTAACGGAACTACAATGCATTTACAGCAGCAGTTCGCCCCACCAGTGGCTGAGAGGTTGTGCTCTCGAAGCTGGTAGACAGGAGGTGCTGGGTTCGATCCCAATCGCGCCCGTCGGCCTAATCGTTCGGAGTTTTCGTGGTTTTCTTCGAGCCGTGGATTTATCCATGCGTAAATACGGGTTAGGTTCCCTTAGAAAAGACCCCCACGAAGGGCACTCCCCCCGGGCCTATATCCCATGTGTAGATAATTGGCCGTCAATAATCAACCCAACCCAACCCATACAGCAGCAGTTCACTTGATGTCATTACATCTCACACAAATGTGTTATAAAAGAAAAACACAGGACAATTGATTGAAATAAATACCCTTTTTAAAAGAAATAAACTGATTTTCGAGGGGTTTTGGCTATTAGTTTATTTCTTAAAAAACTAAAATGGATGCACAGTTTTAAATCCGGCTAATTGGAAAGAAAAAAAATCGATCAATGTACTGCTTGGAATCAAACACACATCCATTCATACACTGAAGGGAGCTTAAATATTACCAATCATGTTACGGTTCAATCGAAAAACATGAGCTTATTTCTCAAGCAATCAATAACATTTACGTCATCCCATACGCGATGACAACTACGTACCTTTATTGAATAAATATGTTCTCCCTCCTGGTGGGTGGCGGAGGCAAATTTCATTTTTTTTCCACTGAATATTGTCGGATATACGGATATACGGATATACGGATATACTTCCCACTACCAAAAATTATGTCAATTTTAGAAAAGGAAGTGTGTTAGATTACAAGATTTGAGCCGAATGAACAGACAAAGCAAGCTAAATAAAATTTTGAAATTATTCTTTTTAAAATTTCAGTAAATTGTTTTAACTATTGTTAGAGGCATGAATGGAAATTCAAATTCGGCTGGAATAACCGTTATATTTTTGAATGAAAAAATATATTGCGACACTGGTTTCCTATACTAAAACTCTTTGCAAGTTTAGCTAATGCCTTTACAATCTCTCTGTATATATCAGTCCTAAAATGATTATATGACTTTATTTCAACAGTGAATCGTTTATGTCCTTTATGTGGCGTTTAAGATTGTTTCTCTAAAATAACATTTTTGTTTTTTAATTAGAAAAGTTTCTTTATTACCCGATTAAAGCTAATCTAAACACGTATTTTTCTATTATAAAACAGTTCAAGAGTGTATAGTTGTAGAATATAAAATATCATTTTTTTTTAAACTTTAAAACATAATAAGTAAAATTTTATTTGATATTCTTTAGTATCAAGTGTAACACATAAAAATAGTGATAAAAAAGATTTTGAAACTTTGTGAAATGGAGTTACTATTTCTGTCTGAAGTATTGATGTTTGGCCGTAAACGGCAGCATTATCCAAGTGGATTTTTTTTTTAGAGGATGATATTTGATGGGATCTTGAGGTACTAGTGTATAGAAAGTATTTTGCAATTTTCCGAAATGATTTTCAGGACGAATTTTTACGCATAAATGCGGTAGTTTTTCAAAATCTGAATCTCTCGTATAGACTTTACTCCTGGCTGTATTTCTCGCTTGAAATTTCCGTTATTTGTAATTTTTTCCTTAGTACAATATTTTTATTTTTCTCCCACACCTGTTGAAAGGCTTTCCAAACTTTTTTCAATTTTCGTGAATTCCTGACTATCAGTTTCATAAACATATAGCTGGTGGTAAATGGAAATTTGTGGTACTACTGTATGCAACCGGTGTTTGTTTAAGTGTTTAAAACAAACATATGCGTTTTTTTTAATTACTTGATGGCAGGAAAAAATCAACGAAATGCGTTTGTGAATATAAACAGTTTCCAAAGAGATTAATGATTGCTGCTGGATTTTGTTATGTTGGTAAATTAAAGCTCAAAATGTAAAGCTCAAGTAAAGATAAAGTAAACTTGCTCTTTTATCTGCAAAATATTTTAGAATCGATTTTGGAAGAAGAAGTTAAAAATAAAATAAATTGCATACAAAAAAGAGATCAACACTTCCAAACTTCATATAGACAAAGCCTAGAGTCACACTTACAAGTCAATTTGTGCATATTTCGCGGAAAAAGAATAAACTAAAATAAATATTGTCCCATTTGAAGAAACAACTGTAAAATCCCACAAGAAGTTTTCTGCTTTTGGTTTGTCAATGGTCGCTGCAGAAAGACGTCATCTATAAACTTTGAAAATACTTTGAAAATTCGTCTAAGAGTCGTGGAAGAAAACTTTAAAGGCAATATGATGAAAATTTCAACATTCTTGGAAATTTCCAGCTGGAGCAAAGTGAAAATGTTGATCCAATAGACTCAAATTGATGCAAAGACTACAAAATCTATGCGTAGAAATTAACTGTCTGTAAAAACCGTTTTCATAAAATTTGGACGATATTCTGTATTTTTTTATAGATTAAGCACATATAGACATGTTTAATGTTTGTGTGCTAGATTTTGCCGGATAAATCAAAAGTACTATGATATAGTCTCAATTAAAGACTGAAATAAACTGACATATTTCACTCTTGTGTGGTTCATTGCATAAGTTTGATCATGGATTAGTAAACAACTGCACTGAACTTCACAAATAACGTATTAAGAAAACATTCACACACATACACACACACAAAATTGATAAAAATAATTCTTTTTGAAAAATTCTTGAAACATGAAGCTTTCTACAATAAGTCTATTTTTTAACATCTATATTTTGTCACTCTTCATTGCCATTATATTTTTAAAATACGCATTTTTATACTACCTTGTATACTAATTAATTCCAAGTACTTTAAATTTTCGTGTAAATTATTTTTGTCTTCAGATCTTTTCTAATCATATTCATAATATTTTAGAAATGAAATTGTACATAACAATTATTGCAACAATAAATGATACATTCAATAGCATTAAGTGAATGGGGAAAATTGTCACTTTAAAAGTTACTTTCAGATTTCGTACAGTTCGGACAGTTACTATTGTAACCTAAACTTTATAATATGTAAATGTTATGGAATATTTAACATGGGTAAGTTTTATTAGATATTATTAAAATCTTACTCCTCTATAAGAATTTACATAAAAATGAAAGTTATCCTTTTAATTAAGTAAAGTTTCATCACTAAATGAGTCATTAAACTTCATTATGAAAACATTAGAGGTTAAATGCGGTGAAATGGCCCATAAGATCAAATTTGGGTGTATTTAATAACACGGAATCCAGCTAACTTTAAAACTCTCTGAAATATCTGTCCATTTTATAATGTTAACAAAATATGTTCGTTTAAATGAAAACTATTTTCGCCGCAGGAGAATATTTAACTGCAGCTACTGCTTTAGAATTTAAAATTCTATCACTTCTAAAAAATAATATTTATGATACTATTTTGTTTTATTTCTCAAAATTAAAAGAAGTTTAAACTTAAATATTATGAAAATTTCAACATTCTTGGAAATTTCCAGCTGGAGCAAAATAAAATGTCGATCCAATAGACTCAAATTGATGCAAAGACTACGAAATTTCTGAGTAGAATTTAACTGTCTGTAAAAATTGTTTTCATAAAATTCGGAAGGCCTTCTGTATTTTTCTATAGATTAAGCACATATAGACATGTTTAGTGTTTGTGTGCTAGATTGCGTAGGATAAAGCAATAAGGACTATGATATAGTCTCAATTAAAGACTGAAATAAACTGACATATTTTACTCTTGTGTGGTTCATTGCATAAGTTTGGTCATGGTTTAGCAAACTGCTACATTGAACTTCACAAATAATGTGTTAAGAAAACATTCCCACACACACGCACATAGAAATTGATAAAAATACTTTTTTTGCAAAATTCTTAAAACATGAAGTTTTCTACAATAAGTCTATTTTTTAACATCTATATTTTTTCACTCTTCATTGCCATTATATTTTCAATATACGCATTTTTATACTACCTTGTATATTAATTAGTTCCAAGTACTTTACATTTTCGTGTAAATTATTTTTGCCTTCAGATCCTTTCTAATCATATTCATACTATTTTAGAAATGAAATTGTATATAACAATTATTGCAGCATTAAATGGTACATTCA
Organism: Maratus michaelseni; assembly: GCA_963931845.1. Taxonomy (NCBI): domain Eukaryota; kingdom Metazoa; phylum Arthropoda; class Arachnida; order Araneae; family Salticidae; genus Maratus; species Maratus michaelseni. Next base: position 93,318,576 of record OZ007594.1, on the reverse strand, counting down.
ATAGCATTAACTGAATGGAGAAAATTGTCACTTTAAAAGTCACTTTCAGATTTCGTACAGTCCATAATTGTAACCTAAACTTTATAATATATTAATATTATGGAATGTTTAACATAGGTAAATTTTATTAGATGTTATTAAACTCTTGCTCCTCTACAAAAATTTACACAAAAATGAAAGTTATCCTTTTACTTAAGTAAAGTTTCATCACTAAATGAGTAATAAAACTTCATTATGAAAACTTTAGAGGTTAAATGTGGTGAAATGGTCCATAAAATCAAATTTGCATGTATTTAATTACACGGAATCCAGCTAACTTGAAAACTTTCAGAAATATCTGTCCAATTTATAATGTTAACAAAATATGATCGTTTAAATGAAAACTCTTTTCGCCGCTTGAAAATATTTAACTGCAGCTACTGCTTTAGAATTTAAAATTCTATCACTTTTTAAAAATTAATATTTATGATACTATTTTATTTTATTTCTCAAAATTAAAAGAAATTTAAACTTCGTGGTTTAATAAATTAAATGATTATTGCTTTTTTTTTAACATAGTAAATATTTAACATAAATACCTTCCTTTTAACATATTATATGTTATAATTGTATCACAAATATAATATCTGGTTCCGAAATATGTGTAGTAAAAAGATTTGGTGGACAAGAAGAATTTAATTCATGGATAAAGAACTGAAATCAATTTGTTTCCAAATATATGATTAAAATAAGGAGTATAGTTAAAATAAGGAGAATCCTTATGAATGTTACGTTTTCACTTTTAAAGATATGTTATAACATCATAATATTTAAGTTTTTTATACCATGACTTTATCTTAAAGTTAGATTTAAAATTGATATAGCGAAAATTCATTTTAATACCCAGATATGTCTTTTTATTTCTACCCCCCCCCCCGCCCCTCTCTCTCACTGACGTTTATTCTGTTTTATCAGTTTTATTTTGTATTTATTTTTTTAATATCCACAATGCTCTACAGTTCTCTTGGATAAAGATTCCCCAGTAAATACAATTTTGTTTTTAAGTTGTAAAAGTTCCACGTCACTTTACTTCATTAATAAATATAGAATCATTTCAATTATTATAAGTTAAAATTCATTGATTCGTTCTACTGTTTTTTCCAAATCCACGGCATTCCACAGCATTGGCAAATACAGGTCCGGATTATTAAATTTTTCCATTTCAATGCTTGTTAAAGAATGCATTTTAAAAATCCGGCTTTTTAAACAAATTATTTCTCTATCTCTGCTCTTTTTAGAGAAAAATGAATATTTAACTATCTAGCATCTGCACTACTCATTTGCATATATGTACTCTACATTTATTAACATCAGATTTTTACATATATTTAGAACATGAATAAAAATGTGTATTGCTGAAAAAAAAAATATCTTCCTCTTTTCTGCGATTTTTTACCTAATGGAACATATCAGGTTTTAACAATTTCGGACGGGATTATCCGTTAGTTCAATGTTTGTTGTCTTTTGTCAAGACAGGACCGTCTAGTGCAGTGAAAAGCATATGTATCCTCCTGTTCCGTTACATTGTGGAATTTCGTTTACTGTTGAAGCTCGTTAATGTGAACTTAGGGAACGAGAAAAAATTTCTAATTATATGAGACTAAGAAAAAAAAAACTTTTCGTACTATCAACTAACAAAAAAAAAAAAAAAAAAACTATCTTATATGTTTCTTACATACAACCATGCCACAATAAATTAAAAAGAAAAACAATCAAATTTATAACAAAAAATTTTAATGAGCTAAACATTTTACTGAATAAAAATGAAACATTGCTCAAATGAGGTTTGTTTTAATTTGTTAGTTCTACGTTTATTAGCCATTTTTTTCTTATTTGGAATAAAAATTTCGATTCATATTTTTTGTAAATACAACAATGCCACAGTAAATTAAACAGAAAAACAATTAAATTTATAACAAAAATATTAATGAGCTAAACATTTTACTGAAAAAAAGAAACATTTGTCAAATGAAGTTTGTGGTAATTTGTTAGTTCTACGTTTATTAGCCTTTTTTTTCTTATTTGGAATAAAAATTTCAATTCTTTGTTGGTTGAAAGTTACCTTATATGTAGCCGTTCGGAGGAAAGCAATTCCAGAAAATTTTGGTATATTTTCACCGATCATGATCCCCAGACCCCAAAACCCCCCTCCGTTCAAATTCTGATTTATATATATATATATATATATATATATAAGTAGGTGATATGTAAATAGTCGCTTTACTGAACCAATAATCGATGAACAACAAAATACGAACTTTAATTTCAACTAATACACTTTTGGTTAAAACTGTATAACAAATTTACCTTACAATAATCTAACTAGGCCTAATAGCGCCTTTACCGGCTAACAAAAATTAGAAGACTGGCTTATAGCCAAATCTCGCGATTCCAACTATTTACAACTCGCGCATGTCTAACCATGGATAATAATAGTAGTTAGTTCATTTGATGAATTGAAGTGTCTAACCATGGATAATAGCACTAGAGTGTCAGTTCATATCATCTACATGAAGTGTTCAAACTGGAATCCTACAAATCGGTCATCCTGACGTGATGGCGTCTCGACATCAGCATCTTGATTTGTTATGTTTTTTCATACCTAACAGTTATTTTTTTAAGATTTTTATTTTTTTCTGGACATTTCTCTCTGTCTTTAGAATCTTCATACCTATTGCTTCTAGAATGATAAGAATTTTAATAATCATCTCGTCCACTATCAGCTCCTTTAAATCCATGATGAGAATTATTCTAATGTGATGGTTGTGAATATTTTTGTTCATTATAACTAGCCTTGCGCGATCGTTGGTCACCATAATTATAATTATTTCAACAATGGTAGTAGCCTCTGTTCATGTATCTAGGGGAAAATTTTGGATTATACCTTGCTTTTGAATTAGGTGAAGTATTTTCTGTTATGTCTTGAAGTATCAAAGAATTTGCAGTCTCAAAGTTTTCAAGAATCTCAGATTTATTTTGGTAAGAATTCTCGGAACTCTGTTTCCCATATCCAAATTTATTGTAAATTCCATGGTTAAATGACTGCTTAAAATATCTCTGGCTATATCTATTATTGCTTCTGTTATCAAATGTTCTATTAAAATTTCTGTTATTTCCCTTATAACCAAAATTTTGGTTAGTTTTGTCGCGTTTATTGCAGTATGATATCTTGAACTGGCGATTGAAATATCGCTTCCTGTATCGATTATTACGTTTGTTTTTATTCCGCTAATATCTAAGATTTTTCCTTTTTTACCATTTAACATTCCCATATTAACTATTTTTCTTTGCGTGTTTTGGGTCTCATTTTGGTATTTTGTTTCTCGCCAATTTTGATTATGTTGCGGGTAAAAATTTGAATATTCTCGTTCTGTATTACTCGCCATGGCACATTTCGCACTCACGTGATCAGGGTTGCCACACGCAAAACAGATTATATGCGACTCTTTGCTTTCGTGACCTACATAATGCCTATTATTAACTTGGCGTCTTTTCGAATTGGTGTAGTCAGCCACCCTCAATCTTCTGTCATCAAAATCGCTACTTGTATCCATTACTGATTGTTTATTGTAAACCCTTCGTGCTGTTTCGGAATTATCTAATTTATTAACTAATTCATCAATTTTCTTTATTACTAATAATTCTTCTATGAAATGTGTCTTTGTTTCCGTAGGTAAATTATTCTTGATTTGATTAACAACAATTTATTCGGCTAAATCTTCAAAGTTATTTTCTTGAAGACCTTCAATCCATTGTTGAAAATATACCTTTATCTCATAAGCGAAATATCGGCAATTGGCTGATGGCTACTTTTTAGATGAGAAAAATTTCAGCCTAAACTCCTCTGGTGATAGTTTGTAGCGTTTTAGTAGAATATTTTTTATGTAATCATAATCGTGAATTTCAGGTTCGTTTTCCCTTGTTCTAACAAGGGAAAACGATATAAAATTATATATATTAACTATATATATATATATATATATATATATATATATATATATATACAATATATATATATATAAACTATATATATGTGATCAATATATAAAACTATATATATGTGATCAATATATAAAACTATATTGATCACATCTAACGGCATTAGATTAATTAAATAATTTACCCATTCTTTTTTATCAATGCCCGTTTGCGCCATTTGCCTTTCGTACATAGCTAAATATAAACTAATATCATTCGAACTATCATATTTAGTTAATAATCTAAGCAATTCAAATTGCTTACCTGGATTTGTCCTTGGGTTTTCATTAATGTTTTCTCTTGAATTTTCTTGTATCTGCAATTTCTTAATTTCAAAATTTTGCTCCAATTCTATTTTCCATTCCTATTTCTCTTCCATTTACATTTTCAATTTAATTTCTTCTGCTTGTAATTTCTTCTCTTTCTCTTCTCTTTCTTCTTCTGTTTCCTCTATTCTAGCTACTATCACTACTTCCAATCGATCTCTTATAAAATCTTCTTCGTAACTCTCCCAACTCTTGATCAGCTTTATTAGGACGGGTATTGTCGATTTTTCTGGTGCTTCAATTCCGCATTCTTCGCAGAGGTTTATTAGATCAATTCTCTTAGCTTTATTGAGAGTTCCCATTCTTATCTTTCAAAAATTGTACTTGAAGTGATACTATTACGGTTTCACCTTGCAACTTTTGATACTGGCGTTTTACAACACTTTACGTTTGGTTTCCATTTCAGTACTAGTAGCTTTTACTTTTAATAATCTTGGCATCCGAGCCCCCAAAAATGTAAGTGAATGATATGTAAATAGTCACTTTACTGAACCAATAATCGATGAACAACAAAATACGAACTTTAATTTCAACTAATATACTTTTGGTTAAAACTATATAACAAATTTACCTTACAATAATCCAACTAGGCCTAATAGCGTCTTTACCGGCTATAATTATTTTATATCTCTTGCCTCATAACAAAAATTAGGAGACTGGCTCTTAGCCAAATCTTGCGATTCCAACTATTTACAACTCGCGCATGTCTAACCATGGATAATAATAGTAGTTAGTTCATTTGATGAAGTGAAGTGTCTAACCATGGATAATCATATATCTAACCATGGATAACCAGTGTCAGTTCATATCATTTACATGAAGTGTTCAAACTGGAATCCTACATATATATATATATATATATATATATATATATATATATATATATATATATATATATATATATATATATATATATACATATAATATATATATATATCTGACTCTCTTATTTATGAACCGATATGTATATGACTGAGTATGCGTGCAGGACATACACGAAGGTCTCGACCGAGTTCGCTGCTCAGCTTCATCCGCCATCTTGTTTCAAAATTGTGGCCAGTTAAAAATTTTAGGCTTTTTAAAAAATTCAAAACGATGAACAAGAAAATTTTAAATTAGAAAATTTGTTTCCATTAAGTGTTAGATTGTGATACAAGGATTCCGGAACATATTTTGCTTTGGCTTTATCTTAAAAAATGGCTGAGATATGGCAGTTTGAAAGTTTAGGGAGGCTGACAGTTTGAAACAATCTGATATTTGTTATGCTGCAACTCTTGTATTTATGAACCGATATGTATGTGATTTATCATGTGTACAGAGCATACCAAGGTCTGGACCGAGTTCGTTGGACAGATTCATGCGCTACCTTGTTTCAAAATGGCGGCCAGTTATTTTTTTTTAAATTTTTTTATTAATTCAAAAAAACTTATAAAAATTTATAAATTGAAAAAAATATTTCCTTTAAGTCTTAGAACGTTATACAAGGATTCCGGAACATTTTTTGCTTTGGCTTTATCTTAAAAAATGGCTGAGATATGACAGTTTGAAAGTTTAGGGTGGCTGACATTTTGAAACAATCTAATTTTTGTTTTGCTGTAACTCTCATGCATAAATTCTCATTCATGTTCAGTTGTAACAAAAACCGGGATTGAATCTTCTATCATTGGATTCCAAGCATTTTAACTTCGGGTGTTTTTGTAAAGTGAGTTGATTTTTTAAAACATGGACTACGAAAGTTACCTTTTCCTCCCGGTACATACCGGAAGGACTTTTCTCTTAATGAAGCGAGAAAATTTTTAATTCGAAATAACCGAAGTGATTAAAATAAATGTGAACTACTTTAAACATTAGTTTTAATATAAGCCTGTTAGAACTTTACGATTAGTTCGAATTGAGTTGTTTCATGTTTTAATGTTATATATTTTGGATGTTTTGGAATAATATATTGTGGATATGTTTCGCATTCCCATATATATATGCATACTGAACATGCAGTATTTTTAGAAATTTTTCTGTATTTTTTAATTTGTCACTGAAGAAATGGGGATTTTTTTTATAAGGAGAGGAAAGGGGGGGTGGGCAATTTACAATTCTATAAAAATGTGTCTTTTTTTTTTTTTTTTTTTTTTTTTTTAATTCGAATTAACCGAAGTGATTAAAATAAATATAAATTACCTTAAACATTAGTTTTATTACAAGTCTTCTAGAACTTTACGATTAATTCAAATTGAGTTGTTTAATGTTTTAATGTTATAGATTTTGGATGTTTTGAAATAACATGTTGTGGATATGTTTCGAACTCCCATCTATATAAAATCTTAATACATCTAATTTAAAATTCTATAAGAATATGTCAGTTTTTTTTAGTTTTTTTTATGAAACAATAAAATTTTTAATTCGAACTAACCGAAGTGATTAAAATAAATATAAACTACTTTAAACGTAACTTATATATGTATATACTGAACATACAATATTTTTAGAAAATTTTCGGTATTTTTTTATTTGTCGCTGAAGAAATAGGGTATTTTTTATAAGAAAGGGAATGGGGGGGGGGGAGGATACAAGCGATTAAGGATACAAGCAGCGATTTTGATGACAGAAGATCGAGGGTGGCTGACTACACCAATTCGAATCTTAAAATTCTATAAGAATATGACAGATTTTTTTTTTATTTAATAAACCCATAAAATTTTTAATTCGAATTAACAGAAGTGATTAAAATAAATTTAAACTACTTTAAACATTAGTTTTAATACAAGTCTTCTATAACTTTACGATTAGTTCAAATTAACAGAAAGTTCAAAATCCCCCGAATTATCTCGAGTTCTATCGAATTTTACCACCGAAGGACTGCCTTTCGTGATTACTTTTTTATTATATTAGTCTATCTCTATTTCAAACAATAATCCTCTTAGTAGGTTTCTACTTATATTTGAGGTAAATTATTTTTGTTTAGAATAAGTGGCAAAAAGAAATAAATATATAAAAAGTAATCACCAATGGCAATTCTTTCGCGTAGTAATCTATATATTACTTGAAACAGTTATTACCAAGGACTTATCTTTAGTAAACTAGTAACAAAGAAAATATTTGTAACTTAAATATTTCTAATTTTTCCGGGAAGAAATTTCTTATTTCTGCTTATACATGCATTTACCTGCAAGTAACCAATTTAAATCGCATTTATTGATAAGCGCTAGTACCCAACCAGGGAAGGCCTTTTCAGGAAAGAAATAAGAAATATGGCTAGTATTAGCCAATTTTTTATTCAAATTATCTTCCAGATATTCCAAATAAATAATATATAATTTTGTTTCATTTAACGATCGACATAGCATGAAATAATAAATAATAAAGTAATGACGGAGGATTAAATATAATCACGGAGGATTAAAGGTATGATAAGTACAATTGCACTGTTGGCATGAGTATCGCAAATCAATCATTAAATCTTTTTAAAACAAAATTACTGTGGTTAAAAGGATGGTTATTACCACTTGTTGTTATTTTTATATTTAACATTTACAAAAAAAATCATAATATATTATATATTATTATTATTTACATATTTTATATTTAACATATACATAATAATAATGATAATAATAATAAAGCCAAATTTACTGCTCGGAATTTCTGGTAGCTATTTAGAATAAAACATTCTTCAATTTGGCTACATTTTGGCCGACTGTCAAACTCAAATAAACACATACTTAGTCTGTTTGCTAACAGATGAAAGAAAATTAAAAAGTATAAATTGCAGCACATCGGATACGACGTAACCTAAGAACCTCTTAGTACATCTTAAATCACGGAGGATTAAAGGTATGATAAGTACAGTTGCACTGTTGGCATGAGTATCGATAATCAATCATTAAATCTTTAAAAAACCTTGCTGTGGTTAAAAGGATAATTATTACCACTTGTTGGATTCAGTCAGATTGCACTGTTTGGGTAGAACCGTTTTCATATTTTCCTAAGATTCACGAAATGTTTTTTTAAAAAATTGCATTATCGAAATCACATATTATTTGCTCTCTTTAAATATTCATCTGCGCAACAATATGTTTTAAGCATAACACCGCCAAATTATTTCATTTGCTTCAGCTTTGTGTTGAGCCAAATTAATGCTAGATAAATTCACTGGTAATCCGTAGAGTGTTTTTAAAAGAGAGTAGCAACATACACATAAATCGAATGCTCGAATTTTTTGTCCAGTCTATGGCAGCCAGCATTACAAATCAAAGTGATAGACTTTGAATACAACTACTGGTTGTTGCGTATGTATTCCAGAATAACTTTCTTATCGTTAGCTAGTCAGTTAAAACCTTTATGGAATGAACAACAATGCAAAAAATATTACGTAATTAACTAAAATAAAATTTTCTAGTCCAAAACTTCTTATACATAAAATATGGTATTTTCAAAGATAGAATGATTCTTAAAAAAATTCTGTACCTATAAATATCAGTCTTTGACAGTTTTTATGCTAGAATATGTTTGTATATTATATATATACACATACATACATACGGTGAATCTTCTTATCGTTGACGGCCCCACCAGTGTCTGAGAGGTTCTGCTCTCAAAGCTGGCAGAGGGGAACTGCTGAGTTGAAACCTCTGACACGCTCGTCGACTTAGCCGTTCAGAGTTTTCTGTGGTTTTCTTCTAACCTTGCATAAATACACGTCAGGATCCCTCAAAAAGGTTCCCACCGAGAGCATTCTCCTCGCCAGTCTATATACTTAGCGCAGATAATCAGCGATAACAAATAACCAACCAAACTTATCGTTGACTTATAATTAATTTCAAACAGTTTGTTTTAAAGGGATAGTTCGTACTGCAAAAATGTTTCAAATGTTGTTTTTCATGAGAAGAGTATCCAATTTATGTGAAAGTAATAACTATTTCAAGCCGTCCGTCTTGCAATTGAATTTTTTTTAGAGTTGTTAAAAATATTTCGTTTTAATTCAAGAATATTTAGCTTATTTGTAAACTGTTAACATATTACATAAAATCGTTACTACAGAAATTTGAGGCATTAAAAATTTGAAAAAATGCAAGTTATGACGTACGTTATAAGTACATAACAGATGTTGTATTAAATAATTCTGGGTAAAGATTGAAGATGACATGAAAAGAAACAGAACACCTACTTAACATTCTCCGATCTACAAAAAAAAAAAGTTGTGCTGAAATCTTCTAAGGTAATTGGAAATTTTTAATAAACTCACTTGGGGCAGTTACTTTTCCAAAAACTGTGTATGTACTAAAACTGAAAATATTTGCTTCCATACGCTACTCGCAGCACTGAAGTATTTCCCAATTATCTTTTAATTTTAAGCTGTCAGTAGAGACAGCATTATATTTCACGACATTTTTTCGTGAAATTTGAGTACATCTTTTATTGGAATTTTTAAATTATTTATAAAAATATTCTGTAAATGTTTCATGGTATCTGTTAAATTTTGTAGAAAAAATATTAAATAACAAAAAAATTATTTTTAACTTCAAGAGTATAACTGATGTATGCACAATTACATGTATCTGAAAGTGTATTTAAGAAACTGGAGCTTTTAATAACGACACCATTTCATTAAAAAAATCAGTAAATTCTTACATTTTTCTAACTAAACTTAGAGCATTAAATTAACAATATTTCAACTCACCCCTCAAAAAAAAAAACTGAAACTTAAACACATGCTTTTGCTGAAAGCAAGATATTAATGTACGAATCACGGTTGATTGGGTCCGGGATAGACATTTGTTTGTTTATTTGAAGGTAACTCTGAATGAATACTTAGAGGATATTTATATAATTGTATACAAAGTGTTTAATGTAATTATCTTCCAATCGACACTTCCTTACCTATTACTTATAAATGTATGCATCCAGTTACAAAAATGGTTCATATGAGAAAAATATTTTCTTTAAAATCAATGTGGAGCAAGTTTTTATACAATTACCGAATTTTATCTTGCCATCGCCCAGCAGTAAAGTTGTATTTGCCATAAATAAAACTTTCATGTATAAATATGCAACATTCAAAATCTTCTTTATATATATATAAACACAACTAAGTAAGTTATACGAAAATTAATTTAATTTTTTTTCTGATAACAAAAATCTTACTTCAGATAAATATCAATACAAAAACTTAATTTTTTTAGGAATAAAACGTACCTTATATTACAGCGTCTGATTCTGTGTTCTAATCTATAACAAAGGTAGAAAAAACAAGAACGAAAAATTATGCATCAAGCATAGATTATATAACACTTTCCAACGCTTCCAAAGTAATTTTACAAATCATTACCGTTTAATAAGCTGAAAGATAACACCTAAGTAAACAATTTGGAAAACGCATAACATGTTTAAAAACGTAATTTCAGGAATTTCTAACATATACAATATTCGGAAAAATATCCGAATACTTTTATTCAGCCCTGTATATCATCTATAGATTTGTATATATACTACATTTGATGCTAAATTTTAGTTTAGTTGGGAAACGCTTAGCACAGTTTAAAATTCTCCTTCTGGACTTTCTGTCAATAAATGGAAATGCGTTCGCGAACTTTTGTGCTGCCCTGTATATGATCTACAGAATTTATACACACCAAGTAATAGACAAAATGTGAGTTAAATTTAAAATCGCGTTCAGCAACTTAAAACGCACTTCCAGGAATTATTGTTAACAGACAGTAGAGAATTCTTTTGTGTGTCCCTGTAAATGAACGATGACTGCTATACACGCAATATTCTGTAGTAAGCCTCTTGTAATGCACCTTAGTGATACATATAAATTTCAATTCGTTTAAAATAGTGAAACATTTTTTAATTAAACCTCAAACGATTTTTCTCCATAGACGTAATGTAACGGAATTATTTTGACTGTCCCTGTAAAGTAACTATAAGTGCTACGCACACCATATTCTATATTAAGCTTCTTGTAATGCACCTTAGTGATATATATCAATTACAATGTGTTTGAAATTGTGTAACATCATTAAAATAAACCGAAAATGATTTTTCCCCATAGACCGTAATGTAACGAAATTATTTTGAGTGTCCCTGTAAGAAAACTATAAGTGCTACATACTTCAGTTGAAATAGGGAACATGATATAGATAACTACAATAACATATAAAAATTGCAGGGCAATCTGAGCATATTTACGGGAGTTGGAGCACGGACAGACGGCAGACGGCCAGACGGCCAGACGGCAGACAAACCGAAGTCATAAACACTTTTCAACTAGGTTGGAAAGTGTTAAAAAATGAGTGCCTTCTTTATGTGCAAATATAAGTTAGAGTTAGCCTTTTGTCTTAAACTCTGTCAATAAAATAAAAATTGATATTTATATACAACATAAAAATACTTTTAAATGAGAATGATAGATTACAATCTGAATAAACACACCTGATTATTAATGATTCGTAAATATTGTTTGAAATGCTTTTCTTCCGCAATACGTCATAAAATCACCAGGAATACAAATGTTTCTTATATTTTAAGTTTTGGTAATAGCGTTAGAAATTTTCCTACTTCGAAAGTATCTCCAAAATACGTTTATGATTTTATTATCGGTAGTCAAAATAATTTTGAGTACTTTGAAATCAATTTATAGTAACTAATTAAGGGAAAAATTAATGAAATTATACATATATGTATTCATAAATATGGTATACTACTGCATTTGACACTCATTTTGTAAATAAAACAAAAATAAATATAATAAATATAATGTAGTAATAATAATAAATATAATATTATTTTTTTCAAAAAGATTAAAGTCGATGTGCATAAATGCTAAGCAATTTCTCAGTTGTTTGTCACATTTACGGTATATTTCGCATTTTTGTAAAATACAAAATGACAAATGTAGGCAAAACTGATTGATTATTATACTTTTAAGTCAAAACCAATTTGTTTTGAAGATATTGAATTATTCTTTGTAATCTAAGCAAAAATATATCATGTCACTATTATCAACTGGAGTTGAGTTCCTGCAAGAAACTCAACTCCACCGCAGCCTGCTGCGAGAAAAATGTATATCTCTCATCAGATGAATTCGACTTAGACAGTTTCTATATAGATTCCAGGTAGACGGAATCATTACGCACATCGTAGGCACTGCAAGAAACATCTAACTTTGACCTTTGTGATTGAGGGAATCTGTACTTTAAAACAAACACCTGGGAGAGATGTATTACATTTTTACCGGTCATCAGAAAGCGATAGTCTTCCGCAGAAGCTAAATCATAATTCACTACGGGTGAGTAAAATACAATACGCGCAAGAAACCAACGTTCATAGTGCCTTCTGGCAAAGATCAGAAGACGGCAAAAGTAAATGCACGTCACAATGGTTATTTTATGCGTTGTCTAAACGAAAATAATAAAAAAATTGTAATTTAACAAATTACAATAACCATTGGGAAAATGTTCCGAAAGCTTAAAAAAAAAAAAAAAAAAAAAAAAAAAAACTAATAAATTACCGTACTTTCGTGTTATAGCGGCCACCACAGTTATGATTATGCCAAGGTTTCAGTTTTGATTTTGCCAAGATTATCGCAAAGCTTATGTATAGGTCGCTTGGCGATTCATCCTTGGGGGGGTCGCTATAGCACGTAAGTACCAAAACAAGCATAAAATCGTTACAAATATGTTAAAGTTACAAAAAGGATAGCTGCAAATTATGAGATATGAAAAAAAGCCGAATTCAAAAATTGACGACGTATGAGAAATCGTCTTATAATTTTTTTGTTTCTGTTTCCATTGATATATTGTAAATTTGGTACTATTGTGTTATAGCGGCCCCCAAGGATGACTCGCCAAGCGACCAAGATTTATCGCCAAATTATAAAGCATGCATGACATTATCATAATATATGATATATATATAACATTTGTGTTTCTGTTTTAATCAACATCTTTGAATTGAAATTTGAATGAAATTCAGAGTCAGGAAAAATCGAAGAGTGTGGAAAAATAGGATTACAAATATCTCGGCAACTCATTATCCGATCGTCTTCATTCTTTAGACAAAATTTATACCTTTTTATTGTCTTTTATATTCCCTTCTTAAAATAAACAATTTCGAAAAATTTTATGCATCTTTTATCAGAATGAATATTTCGAGAGTCCGAAAAAAGTATTTCCGGATAATCGAGGTTACTGAAATTCAATAAGTTTCTTCCCATTATTACATACTATGTACACGCCAAATTTCAAGTCTCTATCTCGATTTGTTCGGGAGATACAGCGTTTACGGACACACTGACAGACAAACGGACGTAATTTTTTTTTGTAAAAATGTTTTTCGGAATCTCCAGTGTCTGAAACGTGTAAATACGTCAATAAATATTTTTCGATTTTGAAAATGATTACAAGACTTACCCTATACTACGTATGATGGGTAAGTAATAGTAATAATCAAAACTGAAATCTTGAAAAAAAATTGAATTTCAAAATGTGCTTCTTTTATGCAAAAATCTACATACCCCTACCTCCTTCTTAGACGTCTAGAAAACTTCATAAAACATTATTAAGTTTCGAATCTAAAAACTTCCACTCTCCTTTAAAAAAAGAAAAAAAAACACGAGCCAGACTTCGTTTATTAGCTTCTATTATGCAGTTAAAGGGAAAAACTAAACGTTAAAAATCATATTTATTTGCATAAAAAAAATCTCAAAATAAACATAAAAGTTTACTAAAGTTTGCATAAAAATTACAACAGGAAGAACTCCGACAATTAAAGTTTTGCTGCTTTCGTTTTATCTTTTAAGAAGAACCTGCTTTGTTTATAAATAACTCAAATTCTTCTGAAAATATCACCATTTTTAAAAATCTAAATGCATTTTATTTCAAAGTTAATAATGGCTATAAAAGATTTAAATATCTCGGAAAATAATACGATACGTCACATTAAATAGGCGTGAAAATTCCAGTTATGGGAAAAATACCGGGTAATTATAAAAAAAACTATCCCGACATTTGGGCCCCCAACTATCGTACCATTCACAGAAACTGAATGAAATTTTGGCAAAAGGTATTTTGAGGTATGCGCTCAAGAATGATATGTAAAACAACAGTGTCACTCAAACAATTATGGTTACAGTGAGAAAATTTCGAAAAAATCAAATGGCAACATACTTTTTTTGTATTGTAATGTGATCTCCATTGTGAAAAACTCTAAATAGCGTTGGAACGGCAACTGTAGCATGAAAATCACCGGCGGTAGATAGGCTAAAAGTGAGGACAACCAATAAGGACAGAGAAGCAGCATAAAATAAAGCATTTTATTGTGTTTCACAAATTTTCCACATGACTTCCTCGACACACGATGACACTTTGCATGCGGCTGATGGTGGATAGCACTACAGCACGTAGTATGGCAATAGGAATCTCTTGAATCGCAGTTCTGATGGCATCTTTCAAATCAGAAGCAGTTTGAGGACGAAGCTGATACACTTTGGATTTCAGATATCCCCACAGCCATAAATCCATTGGTGTCAGATCAGGAGACCTTGGTGGCCACGGAAACGGGAAATGACAGTAGATAACTCTGTCACCAAACTGTTGAGTTAAGACACGTTTGACTGAAGACCCGACATGTGGAGAAGCGCCATCTTGCATCCACACAACTTCAGATAGAGCATTTTGCCGTTGCAATGCGGGAATCGCGTAATGAGTTAACATGTCCAGATAGCGAGCACTCGTTACTGTACACGTTTGCAGATCACCGGTAGTAACCTCTTCAAAAAAGTAAGGGCCGAGGATGAACGTACTCGTTATACCACAGCACACAGTCACTTTTTCCTCGTGTAATGGACGTGTATGCACATCATGTGGATTATTCTCTTCCCAGTGCTCACAATTTTTCGAATTCACGTTACCAGTTAACGAGAAATGCGCCTCGTCTGTCCACAGAATGCATAAAGGCCAGCTGCTATCTTCATCGTGCCGGATAAGGAATTGATTTGCAAAATCCAACCGTAATTGATAGTGTCCCGCTTCCAACATCTGGACACGCTGAAATCGATACGGAAACATGTTTAGAACAGAACGCAGAATCTTGCGTACAGTTGAATTCGGCAGATCCAGAACACGTGAAACACCGCGTGCAGTTGCGGGACGAGCTGTGCTTATCGTCTGATGGACTTCTGCAACAGCTTCCACAGGAACGGAAGGTCGTCCAGACCGAGGTCGATCGCATGTGCAACCAGTTTCTTCAAATTTATGAATCAAGTACCGTACAGCTTTGACAGTGCACGGGCCTCGCCTTAATCTATGGTTTCTGGTCATGGGAAAACACGCAATATCTCAGCGGCATTTTGTCTATTCAGGTAATAAATCTTTACGATTTCCCCACGTTCTTTCCCTGAAAGCGACATCTTGTTAGGAATGGCAGAAAGGAACATACGAGGCTCGGATTTCGCCGTGCCTTTTCTTTCACCTAGTGTGACGACGTCAGTCATGACTGTGTCTTACGTAGAACCCGAAATTTGCGTTTCTTGATTTCTTCTTCTTGTTTTGTGGAGAACTAATCAGGCTGGGATATCAACCAAAGAAACGGTGTGACGTGTGACGTAAATGAAACGAAAATTAATGCTCTGGTGCACGGCAATGTCCTTCTTACTTTTCCTTTGCCTAGTTCCGGTGATTTTCATGCTACATTTGCCGTTCTAACGCTATTTAGGGTTTTTCACAATGGAGATCACATTCCAATACAAAAAACTGGGTGTTGCCATTTGATTTTTTCGAAAATTTCTCACTGTAACCGTAACTGCTTAAGTGACACTGTTGTTTTCCATATCATTCTTGAGCGCATACCTCATAATACCTTTTGCCAAAATTTCATTCAGTTTCTGTGAATGGTATGATAGTGAGGGGCCCAAATGTCGGGATAGTTTTTTTATAATCGCCCTGTATATAAAAAAAGTTTTTTTTCTGAAAGTGAGTTTCATTTTTTGTTTACTTTGAAAAATTAGATAGCTATATGATATAAAAAATCATGATAAAAAGTATAATTAACAAATTCACATTTCACGTTTCTGAAACAAATATTTGTTTACACTGCACTTGCATGCATTCATTTGGGTCATTATCCTTGATCGTAAAAAATCTGGAGTGTCTCTCGTCGACTTCCCGAGTATTTTATACAGGGTGTATCTGAAAAAGTGGGCAAAACTTTACGGGATGATAGAACGCAGCTATACGAACAAATTTCGTCATAGAATGTATGGTCGTAACGCAAGCGGTGAAAAGTTAAAAGGTAGTTTTCCACTGTCGCAGTTAAAGAATTAACACAAGAATGAGAGGAGTTACTTCAGAAAAAAAATTTATTAACAGCAACGTAATAAATGTACATGCTTAAAGAAATTGTTCAAAAGATCTTCCGCCAGCTGTAATGCACGCTTCGCGCATGCGGGATAGGGCAGACAAACATTTGCGAAGACACCAGGCATATCACGAATATCCTCGGCAACAACGGCAATCCTGGTGACTAGATCCATATCGGTTTCAATGGAGCACTCGTAGATTATGCTTTTCATATGGCTCCACAGGAAAATGTCCAAACACAAGAGAGCCGGCGATCTTGGTGGCCAAGCTATGGGCGGATCTCGCAGCCAAACATTCTATGACGAAATATGCTCGTTTAGCTGCGTTCTATCACCCTGTAAAGTTTTGCCCAATTTTTCGGATACACCCTGTAGAATAGCTTGCATTCAGATTCCACAAACAACTAGCAAAATATTTAACACAATATATTGGCCAGAATTTCATGTGTGATTTTTGGCTGTTGACTTTCTGCTGGTATCTGATATCTATTATGCCCAATTTGATTTTTTAATAAACACTGATACATTGCAGAATAATAACTAGTAGATGGGAGTAAACGTTATTGAAAAATAAATATAATCTGGCAGTTTTTATCTGACAAAACACAAATTATAAGAGATATAAGTGACAGGGACAGTAGGGACATTTTTTGCAATTCTGACATTTTTGGAATATTGTATGCACTTTTTTCAAAAAACATATCAAACCTACGATTAAATGGCTAGATATTGGTTAATCTATATACAGGGTGTCCATAATTAAACGACCCTACTTTAAAGTTGTCTACAGACGAAACTATTGATCAGAAACTTGTGAAATTTTGTGAAGGACATAATGAAGAAATGGGAATTTTTTAAAGCGAAAAATAATTTAGTTCAAAATTTCGCCGCCAGGGGGCGTTTTTTAATGAATTACACATTTAGCATGTTTTTACGATAGGTTACAAATTTTATTACAACAAAACATGTTGAACAAAACGTTTCTCGCGACATATTTTTAGAATTTCCCAGAACACACTGCGGTCAACTGTAGAGCATGCTATCTTACGATTCCAGATGGTAGCTGAAAATGATGGCCGTCATGTGGAACATGTTTCGTTGCAATAAAATATGTAAACTATCGTAAATGTATGCTAAATGTGCAATTCATTAAAAAACAACCTCTGGCGGCGAAATTTTGAACTAATTTTTTTTTCGCTTAAACAAATTCCCATTTTGTCCTAATTGCCTTCACAAAATTTCGCAACTCTCTAGCCAATAGTTTGGTTTGTAGACAACTTTAAAGTTGGACACCCTGTATATCAATATTTAAATTAACAGTGAGGACTGTAGTGATTTTTAATAAAGGTACGCTTAAATTTCCCCCATTTTGTACCACCATCTAGAAAATTGTCTGTATTAACAAAGAGCAAAGAAAAGCAAATTTTTAAAAACAAGATCTTCTCCCTTACTGGAAACAATACAGAAAATGACTGCATACTGCCATTTAATGAAAATATGAGAAAAATAATACAAAGAGGCAGTAATGACCAAAAAAGGTAGGAATACAAATTTAAACCCAACAAAAACAAATATCACACATTTCGCTGATATAAAAACTTTAATATTATGCCACATGAGATTCATATTTACAATAAATGCATTGTTAAAAAAATTATAATGATTGTTTGTTGATGGTTTTAATAATCAAGTTATGGGTTGGGAATTGGGGATAGTAGTGACTTCTGAGATATTTAAATTCCATTTTAAAATTTAAAAAAAAAGATTTTCACAGAAGAAGTAACATAATCTTTTAGAACATTCACAGAGTAACATTTTAACATTAAATGATAATTTATATTGCAAAGAAATGCATGCAGAGAGATATACTGGGGACTGAGAAGTCACACTTGTGTGATTTTGGCACATGTACAATTTAATACACCACAGTATTTCGATTAAAGAGCTAATCTGTCATAATCGGATTCACAGCCAGAGTTGGCGTCAGACATAACTAATCCTGGCAATAGTCAGTTTGTAGTGTATGAGAATAACAACTCTTTTTTCACGAAGAATGTACCATTTTAGTATTTTTCAGCATTTGTTACAAAAGTACTTCGTTTGATCTTTTTTTTTTTTTTTTTTTTTTAATGTAGATATTTTTTCTACCTTCAACAAAATTAAAACATAAATTTCCATAAGCTTTTATTAAGAAAATCTGTTTTTTTTCTTTACAAAACTAAGTTTTAAAAAACTGTTGAGAGTAAAAAAAATAATAATAACAAAAAAAAATTACAAAACTTAAGTCCAATTCTAGGTGAAACAGCGTTGTTGTATCAAGATAAGATAACCGTGAGCAATAAAACTGATTTAATTGAGATATAAGAGGAAACATTTTTCTATTATCGTCGCACATGGCTGAAAAATGGTTGAAAAATCGTTTATACACCAAACCCCTCGGCCGATTTCTTCGAAAGTGTATATAATTCCTGTACCAATGGCGTGTCACATATTCACCAAATGGGAGCTCAGTAGAAAGCATAGTTTGAGTGCTATTGCGTTCACTTATACACATACATACTTAGCGACATCATCATAAAAACATCAAGAATGACCTCTGGGGACTTAAAAACATGCGAAAATTCTAATATACCCGCATACTTAACACATAATATACAGAAAAGGTTAAAAAATAGCAAAAACGTGTTCAGGGAACCTCAAAATGCAAAAATATACAATACTTCCGCAACGTGGATTTTATCATGATTATAATACTTTCCTTACACAAAGTGTGTACGAAAAAATCACAACAACTCATATGAAATATCACACATCAAATACTAATTTATAGATAAATTATCACAGAGAGAACGAGAGGTACGATTCGGCATGGTCTGAAGTGTTTTTGCGGCTATTTATAAATTTTTTTAAGTAGGGTTCGCCTATACAGGGTGAATCTAAACTCTTGGGCAAAACTTTAAGGGGTGAAACTACAAATCAAGACAAACAATATTAAATATGAAACAAAGGATCCCAAACGTCTTCCGAAGGAGATAGACGCCATTAACGTTTAGGGTCCAAAATTTCAAATGATTATAAAAAACGGAAAAATTGGTCGATTTGTTTGCGGTTTTCGCTAAAACTATTGTTTATGCCAGTATTTTCTTAAAAATAAATTTTAAAGATGAAGTTCAAAAAATGTCGATAGAGGGCGCTTTAGACGTTGTTGTAACGAACAACTATTTTTTACCGTTATTTTTTGTATCTCATTAAATGCTTTAAAAAGCTTAGACTTAAATTTTGAGCTCAAAATCTGAATCGTTGGGAGTGGTTAAATAGCGCAAACTGAACTGTGTTGAGCAGTTGAAATTTGCCCCCCGCCCCCTGAACACAGTTCAGTTATTCCCGATCTTGGTGTCGTAGACCAGGCAGAAACTACTACTCCCTATACGTAAAGTAAACGATAGAGAGATGACAAAATTAAATAAAAAAACTATTTTAAAAATAAATTTTAAAGATAAAGTTTAAAAATGCTGACAGAGGCCGCTTTAGACATAGAAGTAACGAACAACAATTTTTTACTGTCGACTCCGACCAAGACCTGGTTGCGAGGATTGTTGTTGTAGCAGGCGTTTTCCGGGAGATGCACAGGGTATTTGCTAATGTTCGCAACTCCCTCCGCCGCGCCGGCGGTGTGAGGCGTCGTTGCTGGTGGTCATTCCTTCGAGCAGTTTTTGTGATTCCTCACGAACATCATGCGTGTACCATTAAGGAAAGGGCAAGTGACGTCACTGTTGGTTCAATTACGGTTGGTTAAAAGAAAAACCCGTTTGTTCTTTATGACTCCTACTGTACACGTGAAATTTGGAAATTAGATTGGTCTACGTTAAACTGGTCTGTAATATGATTGGCCTACGTCGCCATGAAGATTCCTGCAGTAATAGCTAAGACAAATATGAAGTGGCAGATTGTTTTATGGAACTGTTTGTTTCTAAACATGCCCTTTCCTTTATTCCACGTGTCAACCTTCATTCATATTGCCCACTACGTATGCGTACATCAAATTGTTTCTTTTTATTTTGCGCGGAGAAATCACTCATGTCTGTTATGAAAAAATTTTCTATTTAATTTTGTCATCCCTCTATCGTTTATTTTACGTGTAGGGGGTGGTAGTTTCTGCCTGGTCTACGACACCAAGATCGGAAATAACTGAACTGTGTTCAGGGGGGGGGGGGGGGGTTCAAATTTCAACTCCTGAACACAGTTCAGTTTGCGCTACTTAACCACTCCCAACGATATTCAGATTTTGAGCTCAAAATTTAAATTTAAGTTTACGTCTAAGCTTTTGAAAGCATTTAATGAGATACAAAAAATATAGGTAAGAAATAGTTGTTCGTTACTCCAAAGTCTAAAGCGCCCTCTATAAGCATTTTTTTAACTTTATCTTTAAAATTTATTTTTAAGAAAATACTGACATAAAGAATAGTTTTAGCGAAAATCGCAAAGGAATCGACTAATTTTTCCATTTTTAACACTTTCCAACCTAGTTGAAAAGCGTTTATGATTTCGGTTTGTATGCCGTATGGCCGTCTGGCCGTGCTCTAACACCCGTAAATATGCTCGGATTGCCCTGCAATTTTTATATGTTATTGTCGTTATCTATAGCATGTTCCCTATTTCAACTGAAGTGTGTAGCACTTACAATTTTTTTTACAGGGACACTCAAAATAATTCCATTACAGTCTATGGGGAAAAATCATTTGCGGTTCATTTTAATGATGTTACACAATTTCAAATACATTGTAATTGATATATATCAATAAGGTGCACTCCAAAAAGCTTAATATGGAATATGGTTTGCATAGCTCTTATAGTTACTTTACAGGGACAGTCAAAAGAATTCCGTTACATTACGTCTATGGAGAAAAATCGTTTGCGGTTTAATTAAATAATGTTTCACTATTTCAAACGCATTGAAATTTATATATATCACTAAGGTGCATTACAAGAGGCTTACTATAGAATATTGTGTGTATAGCAGTCATCGTTCATTTACAGGGACACACAAAAGAATTATCTACTGTCTGTTAACAATAATTCCTGGAAGAACGTTTTAAGTTGCTGAACGCGATTTTAAATTTAGCAGCACAAAAGTTCGCGAACACATTTCCGTTTATTGAAAGAAACTCCAGAAGGAGAATTTTAAACTGTGCTACGCGTTTCCTAACTAAACTAAAATTTAGCGTCCTATGTAGTATATATACAAATCTATAGATCATATGCAGGGCTGAATAAAAGAATTCGGATATTTTTCCGAATATTGTATATGCTGGAAATTCCTGAAATTATGTTTTTAAATATGTTATGCGTTTTCCAAATTGTTTACTTAGATGTTATCTTTCAGCTTATTAAACGTTAATGATCTGTAAAATTATTTTGGAAGCGTTGGAAAGTGTTATATAATCTATGCTTGACGCATGATTTTTCGTTCTTGTTTTAAAATCATTTGAAATTTAGGACCCTAAACTTTAGTGGCGCCTATCTCCTTCGGAAGACGTTTGGGACCCTTAGTTTCCTGTTTAATATTGTTTGTCTTGATGTGTACTATCACCCCTTAAAGTTTTGCCCAAGAGTTTAGAATCACCCTGTATATTATAAACATCACTAACGTTGATTTTGCAACTAGTTTTAGTTAGTTGCAACTACCTTTTGAATTGTTTTTTTTTTTTAAATTCCTTGACTGAGAATAGTCCAAAAAAGCTATAGTTAATATATTTTTTCTTAATTCGTCATAGAGTTAGAGGATTTGTAAGAATCAGGCCCTAGGAAAAACACACCATAGATTTACTTAAACAGGCTAGAATAGTCTTCTGTTAATAAAGGAACCATAGAAGAGAAAGTTTTAGTTATTTACCAGGTGTATTTTCTTTACATAAACTTAAAGTACGTCTGTACTACATTTATACTTTTTATATAATTTTACTAGATTTTAATTGAGATTCGAATAAACACTTAATTCCTTTTATTATAACTCTACGAAGATTTGAGAAAAAGTATATTATTTAAGTTTATGATCCTCCTTTCAGGTTGTTTTAATTAATGGACTCATAGAAACTGTCCAAATTGGGTCTAACTATTTGAAAAATCAAAGTCTGTTCTCACTTTGATTTTTTTAATTCACTTTTGACACGTTTTATAATTCTTTTAATGAAAATAGCAAAACGTTTATGTTTTCTTTTCTGATATATTCATAGAATTAAAAGATTTCAAAGAATCAAGCCCTAAAAAACCTTAACTTAGCTTTACATAAGTCAGGCCACAGACGTCTTTCCACGGAAGGTGCGGGGGTTTTATTATATCAAAGGATTCCAAGAAAAGAAAAGTTTAAGTATTTACCGCAATTATTCCTTTCATGAATTATTTGTATTTCATGTTTAAATGTTCTCTGTAATTTTACTGGTTTTAGTTGAGTGTCTATGATACTCTTTTGTGTAAGATGCTATTTTTTTGTCCCCGAAATTTATCGATAAACACTTTAACTCTTTTTCTAACTACAGGAAGTTTTAAAAAAATTATATTATATAAGTATACTAGCTGACACGCCGAGCGTTGCACGACACATGATAATAACCTTAAATACACCAAAAAAGAAGTGCTGAATGATTTTGTATTTTTAAACGAAAATCTTTCCAAACGAACCTAATGTTGTAAGACCTAGAGCATTCTGCAGCACACATCTTCGAATTTGTATGATTTTATATTTTAAAAGGAAATTATTTCCAAACAAATTTGTAATTGGGTACCTCTTTTTTTTCTTTTTTCTTTTTTTTTCTAATGTGTGACAAAACAATGCCTCAGACTATATTTATTAAAAAGTAATCGTAATAGAAAATCTATACTTATGAAGGAGTAGCTTGATTTTCTCATAACCAACGCCGAGCCTCAACCGTTTGTCCTAGAACAATGAAATTTGGAAGACATGTTCTTTACACAATATAGGCGCGTACTAAGAAAGGATTTTTGAAAATTCGCAGCATAAGGGTGTCAAATGCGTGGTCAAAAGTTTTAGATAATTTCGTCTTTCCCGCATATCTCAGCAGGAGTTTTAAGTAGAAGCCTGAAATTTCGGATAACAATTCTACCAAAGAATAGTTAAAGATGTATTTCAGGCGATTTTAGAAATTCAACCACTAAGTGGAGCCACTAACTTAATGGGGGGGTCGAAAATTTTGGTGATTTCATATTTTCACTATATCTCATCAGCAGTTTTAGGTAAGAGCGTGCGCTTCAAGATAACAAATCTACTGAAAAAATAATTAAACACATATTCCAGCGATATTTTAGAAATTCAACCACTAAGGGGGTTAAATGGAGGGTGTCTAAAGTTTTAGGTCATTTCACCTTTTCACCATATCTCAACAACAGTTTTAGTTAAAAGCGCGAAATTCAAGATAACAAATGTACTAAAAGTTAGTTAAACACATATTTCAGCGATTTTAAAAATTCAACCTCTAAGGGAGTTAGATGAGTGTTCAAAGCTTTTAGTCGTTTCTCGTTTTCGCAATATCTCAGCAGCAGTTTTAGATGGGAACGTGAAACTCAGGATAACAAATCTACTAAAAAAATAATTAAACACATATTTCAGCGATTTTAGAAATTCATCAATTAAGGGGGTTAAATGTGGGGGTCGAACGTTTTAGGTCATTTTGCCTGTTCACTATATCTCAGCATCATTTTTATTTCGGAGCTCGGAATTCGAGATAACAAATCTACAAAAAATATAGATAAAAATTTATTTCAGCAATTTTAGAAATTCGGCAACTAAGGGGGGATAAATAGGAGGTCAAATATTTTAGGTCATTTTGCCATCTCTCAGTAGAAATTATAGGTAGAATTATGAAACTCAGGATAACAAATCTTCTGAAAAATAGTTAAACACGTATTTCAGCGATTTTAGAAATTCAGACACTAAGGGGGGTTAAATGGGGGTCGAATGTCTTACGCTATTTTGCCATATCTCAGTAGAAGTTATAGTTAGGAGCGTGAATTTCGGTATAACAAATCTTATAAAGAATAGTTAAATATGCATTTTAGGCGATTTTAGAAATTCAACTGCTAAGGGAGTTAAATCGGGGGAGGTCGATAATTTTCGATGATTTCACCTTTTCACCATATCTTATCAGTAGTTTTGGAAAAGAGCATGAAATTCAGGATAACAAATCTGCTATAAAAATAATTAAACACATATTTCAGCTATTTTAGAAATTCACCCATTAAGGGGGGGCTAAATGGGGGTCGAAAATTTTAGGTCATTTCAAATGTTCGCAGCAGTTTTAGTTATGAGCTCGAAATCACAGCTTCAGGATAACAAATCTACTAAAAAATAGTTAAACATGTATTACCGCAATTTTAGAAATTCAGCCACTAAAGAGAGTTAAAATGGGGATCGGATTTCCTATGATATTTTGCGATATCTCAGTAATAGGTAGATGCGTGAAATTTAAGATAACAAATGTACTAGAAAATAGGTAACTATGTATTTCGACAATTTTAGATAATAATCCATCAAGGAGGTCACATTGTGTGTCGAAAATTTTAGGTAATTGTGCCATATCTCAGCAGCAGTTTTAAGTAAGAATGTGAAACTCCGCTTTACAAGTCTACAAAAAAAAAGTAGTTAATCATGTATTTCAGCGATTTTAGAGCTAGCGAGTTTGTGGGCAACATCGCCTATAAACGCGATTGCGGAAGATTAGACAAAAAACAGAACTATTGCTGTTTTTTTTATTATATACTAGCCGGTCGCTTCTGAGTGAAGTCCAGATACAACGTACTACTTGAGCCCCACCCCTAGATAATCACGTTTAGGGCCTAGTAGTATTTTGTCAGAAGGCTCATGAAAAAAAAAAATTATGTCGCGAAATCTTTATTTAAGTGCTTTTTTATATTCTTATTAGTTATTTTCGTATACTTTTAATGTTTGAATTTAAAGTATATTTTTTATATTTTTCTGGTTGCACAACTTTAAAGTTGGACACCCTGTATATCAATATTTAAATTAACAGTGAGGACTGTAGTGATTTTTAATAAAGGTACGCTTAAATTTCCCCCATTTTGTACCACCATCTAGAAAATTGTCTGTATTAACAAAGAGCAAAGAAAAGCAAATTTTTAAAAACAAGATCTTCTCCCTTACTGGAAACAATACAGAAAATGACTGCATACTGCCATTTAATGAAAATATGAGAAAAATAATACAAAGAGGCAGTAATGACCAAAAAAGGTAGGAATACAAATTTAAACCCAACAAAAACAAATATCACACATTTCGCTGATATAAAAACTTTAATATTATGCCACATGAGATTCATATTTACAATAAATGCATTGTTAAAAAAATTATAATGATTGTTTGTTGATGGTTTTAATAATCAAGTTATGGGTTGGGAATTGGGGATAGTAGTGACTTCTGAGATATTTAAATTCCATTTTAAAATTTAAAAAAAAAGATTTTCACAGAAGAAGTAACATAATCTTTTAGAACATTCACAGAGTAACATTTTAACATTAAATGATAATTTATATTGCAAAGAAATGCATGCAGAGAGATATACTGGGGACTGAGAAGTCACACTTGTGTGATTTTGGCACATGTACAATTTAATACACCACAGTATTTCGATTAAAGAGCTAATCTGTCATAATCGGATTCACAGCCAGAGTTGGCGTCAGACATAACTAATCCTGGCAATAGTCAGTTTGTAGTGTATGAGAATAACAACTCTTTTTTCACGAAGAATGTACCATTTTAGTATTTTTCAGCATTTGTTACAAAAGTACTTCGTTTGATCTTTTTTTTTTTTTTTTTTTTTAATGTAGATATTTTTTCTACCTTCAACAAAATTAAAACATAAATTTCCATAAGCTTTTATTAAGAAAATCTGTTTTTTTTCTTTACAAAACTAAGTTTTAAAAAACTGTTGAGAGTAAAAAAAATAATAATAAAAAAAAAAAATTACAAAACTTAAGTCCAATTCTAGGTGAAACAGCGTTGTTGTATCAAGATAAGATAACCGTGAGCAATAAAACTGATTTAATTGAGATATAAGAGGAAACATTTTTCTATTATCGTCGCACATGGCTGAAAAATGGTTGAAAAATCGTTTATACACCAAACCCCTCGGCCGATTTCTTCGAAAGTGTATATAATTCCTGTACCAATGGCGTGTCACATATTCACCAAATGGGAGCTCAGTAGAAAGCATAGTTTGAGTGCTATTGCGTTCACTTATACACATACATACTTAGCGACATCATCATAAAAACATCAAGAATGACCTCTGGGGACTTAAAAACATGCGAAAATTCTAATATACCCGCATACTTAACACATAATATACAGAAAAGGTTAAAAAATAGCAAAAATGTGTTCAGGGAACCTCAAAATGCAAAAATATACAATACTTCCGCAACGTGGATTTTATCATGATTATAATACTTTCCTTACACAAAGTGTGTACGAAAAAATCACAACAACTCATATGAAATATCACACATCAAATACTAATTTATAGATAAATTATCACAGAGAGAACGAGAGGTACGATTCGGCATGGTCTGAAGCGTTTTTGCGGCTATTTATAAATTTTTTTAAGTAGGGTTCGCCTATACAGGGTGAATCTAAACTCTTGGGCAAAACTTTAAGGGGTGAAACTACAAATCAAGACAAACAATATTAAATATGAAACAAAGGATCCCAAACGTCTTCCGAAGGAGATAGACGCCATTAACGTTTAGGGTCCAAAATTTCAAATGATTATAAAAAACGGAAAAATTGGTCGATTTGTTTGCGGTTTTCGCTAAAACTATTGTTTATGCCAGTATTTTCTTAAAAATAAATTTTAAAGATGAAGTTCAAAAAATGTCGATAGAGGGCGCTTTAGACGTTGTTGTAACGAACAACTATTTTTTACCGTTATTTTTTGTATCTCATTAAATGCTTTAAAAAGCTTAGACTTAAATTTTGAGCTCAAAATCTGAATCGTTGGGAGTGGTTAAATAGCGCAAACTGAACTGTGTTGAGCAGTTGAAATTTGCCCCCCCCCCCCTGAACACAGTTCAGTTATTCCCGATCTTGGTGTCGTAGACCAGGCAGAAACTACTACTCCCTATACGTAAAGTAAACGATAGAGAGATGACAAAATTAAATAAAAAAACTATTTTAAAAATAAATTTTAAAGATAAAGTTTAAAAATGCTGACAGAGGCCGCTTTAGACATAGAAGTAACGAACAACAATTTTTTACTGTCGACTCCGACCAAGACCTGGTTGCGAGGATTGTTGTTGTAGCAGGCGTTTTCCGGGAGATGCACAGGGTATTTGCTAATGTTCGCAACTCCCTCCGCCGCGCCGGCGGTGTGAGGCGTCGTTGCTGGTGGTCATTCCTTCGAGCAGTTTTTGTGATTCCTCACGAACATCATGCGTGTACCATTAAGGAAAGGGCAAGTGACGTCACTGTTGGTTCAATTACGGTTGGTTAAAAGAAAAACCCGTTTGTTCTTTATGACTCCTACTGTACACGTGAAATTTGGAAATTAGATTGGTCTACGTTAAACGGGTCTGTAATATGATTGGCCTACGTCGCCATGAAGATTCCTGCAGTAATAGCTAAGACAAATATGAAGTGGCAGATTGTTTTATGGAACTGTTTGTTTCTAAACATGCCCTTTCCTTTATTCCACGTGTCAACCTTCATTCATATTGCCCACTACGTATGCGTACATCAAATTGTTTCTTTTTATTTTGCGCGGAGAAATCACTCATGTCTGTTATGAAAAAAATTTCTATTTAATTTTGTCATCCCTCTATCGTTTATTTTACTTGTAGGGGGTGGTAGTTTCTGCCTGGTCTACGACACCAAGATCGGAAATAACTGAACTGTGTTCAGGGGGGGGGGGGGGTTCAAATTTCAACTCCTGAACACAGTTCAGTTTGCGCTACTTAACCACTCCCAACGATATTCAGATTTTGAGCTCAAAATTTAAATTTAAGTTTACGTCTAAGCTTTTGAAAGCATTTAATGAGATACAAAAAATATAGGTAAGAAATAGTTGTTCGTTACTCCAAAGTCTAAAGCGCCCTCTATAAGCATTTTTTTAACTTTATCTTTAAAATTTATTTTTAAGAAAATACTGACATAAAGAATAGTTTTAGCGAAAATCGCAAAGGAATCGACTAATTTTTCCATTTTTAACACTTTCCAACCTAGTTGAAAAGCGTTTATGACTTCGGTTTGTATGCCGTATGGCCGTCTGGCCGTGCTCTAACACCCGTAAATATGCTCGGATTGCCCTGCAATTTTTATATGTTATTGTCGTTATCTATAGCATGTTCCCTATTTCAACTGAAGTGTGTAGCACTTACAATTTTTTTTACAGGGACACTCAAACTAATTCCATTACAGTCTATGGGGAAAAATCATTTGCGGTTCATTTTAATGATGTTACACAATTTCAAATACATTGTAATTGATATATATCAATAAGGTGCACTCCAAAAAGCTTAATATGGAATATGGTTTGCATAGCTCTTATAGTTACTTTACAGGGACAGTCAAAAGAATTCCGTTACATTACGTCTATGGAGAAAAATCGTTTGCGGTTTAATTAAATAATGTTTCACTATTTCAAACGCATTGAAATTTATACATATCACTAAGGTGCATTACAAGAGGCTTACTATAGAATATTGTGTGTATAGCAGTCATCGTTCATTTACAGGGACACACAAAAGAATTATCTACTGTCTGTTAACAATAATTCCTGGAAGAACGTTTTAAGTTCCTGAACGCGATTTTAAATTTAGCAGCACAAAAGTTCGCGAACACATTTCCGTTTATTGAAAGAAACTCCAGAAGGAGAATTTTAAACTGTGCTACGCGTTTCCTAACTAAACTAAAATTTAGCGTCCTATGTAGTATATATACAAATCTATAGATCATATACAGGGCTGAATAAAAGAATTCGCATATTTTTCCGAATATTGTATATGCTGGAAATTCCTGAAATTATGTTTTTAAATATGTTATGCGTTTTCCAAATTGTTTACTTAGATGTTATCTTTCAGCTTATTAAACGTTAATGATCTGTAAAATTATTTTGGAAGCGTTGGAAAGTGTTATATAATCTATGCTTGACGCATGATTTTTCGTTCTTGTTTTAAAATCATTTGAAAATTAGGACCCTAAACTTTAGTGGCGCCTATCTCCTTCGGAAGACGTTTGGGACCCTTAGTTTCCTGTTTAATATTGTTTGTCTTGATGTGTACTATCACCCCTTAAAGTTTTGCCCAAGAGTTTAGAATCACCCTGTATATTATAAACATCACCAACGTTGATTTTGCAACTAGTTTTAGTTAGTTGCAACTACCTTTTGAATTGTTTTTTTTTTTAAATTCCTTGACTGAGAATAGTCCAAAAAAGCTATAGTTAATATATTTTTTCTTAATTCGTCATAGAGTTAGAGGATTTGTAAGAATCAGGCCCTAGGAAAAACACACCATAGATTTACTTAAACAGGCTAGAATAGTCTTCTGTTAATAAAGGAACCATAGAAGAGAAAGTTTTAGTTATTTACCAGGTGTATTTTCTTTACATAAACTTAAAGTACGTCTGTACTACATTTATACTTTTTATATAATTTTACTAGATTTTAATTGAGATTCGAATAAACACTTAATTCCTTTTATTATAACTCTACGAAGATTTGAGAAAAAGTATATTATTTAAGTTTATGATCCTCCTTTCAGGTTGTTTTAATTAATGGACTCATAGAAACTGTCCAAATTGGGTCTAACTATTTGAAAAATCAAAGTCTGTTCTCACTTTGATTTTTTTAATTCACTTTTGACACGTTTTATAATTCTTTTAATGAAAATAGCAAAACGTTTATGTTTTCTTTTCTGAAATATTCATAGAATTAAAAGATTTCAAAGAATCAAGCCCTAAAAAACCTTAACTTAGCTTTACATAAGTCAGGCCACAGACGTCTTTCCACGGAAGGTGCAGGGGTTTTATTATATCAAAGGATTCCAAGAAAAGAAAAGTCTAAGTATTTACCGCAATTATTCCTTTCATGAAGTATTTGTATTTCATGTTTAAATGTTCTCTGTAATTTTACTGGTTTTAGTTGAATGTCTATGATACTCTTTTGTGTAAGATGCTATTTTTTTGTCCCCGAAATTTATCGATAAACCCTTTAACTCTTTTTCTAACCACAGGAAGTTTAAAAAAAATTATATTATATAAGTATACTAGCTGACACGCCGAGCGTTGCACGACACATGATAATAACCTTAAATATACCAAAAAAGAAGTGCTGAATGATTTTGTATTTTTAAACGAAAATTTTTCCAAACGAATCTAATTTTGTAAGACCTAGAGCATTCTGCAGCACACATCTTCGAATTTGTATGATTTTATATTTTAAAAGGAAATTATTTCCAAACAAATTTGTAATTGGGTACCTCTTTTTTTTTTTTTCTAATGTGTGACAAAACAATGCCTCAGACTATATTTATTAAAAAGTAATCGTAATAGAAAATCTATACTTATGAAGGAGTAGCTTGATTTTCTCATAACCAACGCCGAAGCATCAACCATTTGTCCTAGAACAATGAAATTTGGAAGACATGTCCTTTACACAATGTAGGCGCGTACTAAGAAAGGATTTTTGAAAATTCGCAGCATAAGGGTGTCAAATGCGTGGTCAAAAGTTTTAGATAGTTTCGTCTTTCCCGCATATCTCAGCACCAGTTTTAAGTAGAAGCCTGAAATTTCGGATAACAATTCTACCAAAGAATAGTTAAAGATGTATTTCAGACGATTTTAGAAATTCAACCACTAAGTGGGGCCACTAACTTAATGGGGGGTCGAAAATTTTGGTGATTTCATATTTTCACCATATCTCATCAGCAGTTTTAGATAAGAGCGTGCGCTTCAAGATAACAAATCTACTAAAAAAATAATTAAACACATATTCCAGCGATATTTTAGAAATTCAACCACTAAGGGGGTTAAATGGGGGGGGGGGGTCTAAAGTTTTAGGTCATTTCACCTTTTCGCCATATCTCAACAACAGTTTTAGTTAAAAGCGCGAAATTCAAGATAACAAATGTACTAAAAGTTAGTTAAACACATATTTCAATGATTTTAAAAATTCAACCTCTAAGAGAGTTAGATGGGTGTTCAAAGCTTTTAGTCATTTCTCGGTTTCGCAATATCTCAGCAGCAGTTTTAGATAGGAACGTGAAACTCAGGATAACAAATCTACTAAAAAAATAATTAAACACATATTTCAGCGATTTTAGAAATTCATCAATTAAGGGGGTTAAATGTGGGGGTCGAACGTTTTAGGTCATTTTGCCTGTTCGCTATATCTCAGCAGCATTTTTATTTCGGAGCTCGGAATTCGAGATAACAAATATACAAAAAATATAGATAAAAATTTATTTCAGCAATTTTAGAAATTCGGCAACTAAGGGGGGATAAATAGGAGGTCAAATATTTTAGGTCATTTTGCCATCTCTCAGTAGAAATTATAGGTAGAATTATGAAACTCAGGATAACAAATCTTCTGAAAAATAGTTAAACACGTATTTCAGCGATTTTAGAAATTCAGATACTAAGGGGGGTTAAATGGGGGTCGAATGTCTTACGCCATTTTGCCATATCTCAGTAGAAGTTATAGTTAGGAGCGTGAATTTCGGTATAACAAATCTTATAAAGAATAGTTAAATATGCATTTTAGGCGATTTTAGAAATTCAACTGCTAAGGGAGTTAAATCGGGGGAGGTCGATAATTTTCGATGATTTTACCTTTTCACCATATCTTATCAGTAGTTTTGGAAAAGAGCATGAAATTCAGGATAACAAATCTGCTATAAAAATAATTAAACACATATTTAAGCTATTTTAGAAATTCACCCATTAAGAGGGGCTAAATGGGGGTCGAAAATTTTAGGTCATTTCAAATGTTCGCAGCAGTTTTAGTTATGAGCTCTAAATCACAGCTTCAGGATACCAAATCTACTAAAAAATAGTTAAACATGTATTACCGCAATTTTAGAAATTCAGCCACTAAAGAGAGTTAAAATGGGGGTCGTATTTCCTATGTTATTTTGCGATATCTCAGTAATAGATAGATGCGTGAAATTTAAGATAACAAATGTACTAGAAAATAGGTAACTATGTATTTTGGCAATTTTAGATAATAATCCATCAAGGAGGTCACATTGTGTGTCGAAAATTTTAGGTAATTGTGCCATATCTCAGCAGCAGTTTTAAGTAATAATGTGAAACTCCGCTTTACAAGTCTACAAAAAAAGTAGTTAATCATGTATTTCAGCGATTTTAGAGCTAGCGAGTTTGTGGACAACATCGCCTATAAACGCGATTGCGGAAGATTAGACGAAAAACAGAGCTATTGCTGTTTTTTTTATTATATACTAGCCGGTCGCTTCTGAGTGGAGTCCAGATACAAAGTACTACTTGGCCCCACCCCTAGATAATCACGGTTAAGGCCTAGTAGTATTTTGTCAGAAGACTCATGAAAAAAAATTATGTCGCGAAATCTTTATTTAAGTGCTTTTTTATATTCTTATTAGTTATTTTCGTATACTTTTAATGTTTGAATTTAAAGTATATTTTTTATATTTTTCTGGTTGCATGTAAAATGCACTTTCTGGGCCGCAAGCGAAATCAGGGCAGTACGCTGCACTATGTATTTGGCCCCCACTCGGAAACGACCGACTGGACGGGCGAAGACCTGCTAGTATATTATAAAGAAGAAAAGTGGTGTGGTTGATTATTTTTCCCCAAAATAATCTGTCCTTAGAAGCTGACAAATTATGAGATAAATTGTTTTCTCGAATTTTACCTCTCACATCTCTCTGCAATATTTTGGTAATTAAAATGGATGTAAAAAAAAAGGTCCCTCTCTTCTTTTGTGTCATGGATCTACAAAACAATACCTCGGACTATTATTAATAAGAACGAAAAATCATGCGTCAAGCATAGATTATGTAACACTTTCCAACGCTTCCAAAATAATTTTACAAATCATACCGTTTTATAAGCTTTAAGATAACATCTAAATAAACAATTTGGAAAACGCATAACATATTTAAAAACATAATTTCAGGAATTTCCAACATATACAATAATCGGAAAAATATCCGAATACTTTTATTCAGTCCTGTATAGGATCTATAGATTTGTATATGTACTACATAGGATACTAAATTTTAGTTCAATTAAGAAACGCGTAGCACAGTTTTAAATTCTCCGTCTGGGGTTTCTGTCAATAAACGGAAATGTGTTCGCGAACTTTTGTGCTTCCCTGTATAGGATCTACAGAATTTATACACACCACGTAAGAGACAAAAAGCGAGTTAAAATTAAAATCGCGTTCAGAAACTTAAAACGCACTTCCAAGATTTATTGTTAACAGACAGTAGAGAATTCTTTTGTGTGTCCCTGAAAATGAACGATGACTGCTATACACACAATATTCTGTAGTAAGCCTCTTGTCATGCACCTTAGTGATATATATAAATTTCAATGCGTTTCAAATAGTGAAACATTATTTAAATAAACCACAGACGATTTTTCTCCATAGACGTAATGTAACGGAATTCTTTAAACTGTCCCTGTAAAGTAACTATAAGTGCTATGCACACCCTATTCCATATTAAGCTTCTTCTAATGCACCTTAGTGATATATATAAATTTCAATGCGTTTAAAATAGTGAAACATTATTTAAATAAACCGCAAATGATTTTTCCCCATAGACCGCAACGTAACGGAATTATTTTGAGTGTCCCTGTAAAAAAACTATAAGGGCTACACACTTACGTTGAAATATGGAACATGCTATAGATAACGACAATAAAATATAAAAATTGCAGAGCAATCCGAGCATATTTACGGGAGTTATAGCTCGGACAGACGGCCAGACGGCAGACGGCCAGACGGCAGACGGCCATACGGCAGACCGTTGACTGCCATCCGGCCAGACAAACCGAAGTCATAAAAACTTTTCAACTAGGTTGGAAAGTGTTAAAAACGTAATTATAATTATAACGAATATATTATAACGAAATTAATGTATATATATATATTATAATTAATAATATATTATAACGAAAAAATAAGGTAGTATAATAGTACGATACATGTATACAATTAAAAATTAGAACATATTAGTTTTTCTTCAAAATAGTATGGCCACAGAGGCAGAAAATATATGTGAGAATACACGGGAAACTATAATGAGAATAAACATCATACTATCAATTCCGTGGGCAAGATAAAAACAGAAAAATATTATGAAATTGCAAAATTATATAGAATAACTTATACTAGTAAATCTGCAGATCAAGAGCCTCAACATCAACTCTGAATGTTATTGTTTTTTAATCTCACTTTTCATTTTAATTAGCATCTTACAAACCACAATTTAATTTTTTTATATTGCATACATATTTATAGGCATATAAATATGTATGCTTCGGAGGTTTCAGAAATTAGAAGCCTTAAATTAAACACGGTTTTTGCAGTGATATTCTGAAATTCTCATGAACATCTTATTCTTGTATTTTTTTAGATAGAAAGCACATTTCTCAGATATACATGCCTTTTTTACTAAAATGTAGCTGAGAAAACGATTAATATTTGAAAAAGCCCAAACAGCTAAACGTTCTCTTCTTCGGATTCTTATTTAGAAATCCAGAAAAAAAATTACAGAAAATAAAAAAATAAACAAAAAAATGTGTTAAATATACTAAAATATAATAAATTAACATAGCTCAAATACCGCTATTTCCGCCAAAATCTGTATTTATCAAATACTATCAAGCTACGCCCGCTACGCTGGTCAACTTCTCTTAACGAACCTTTAATCAAACAAAATATTGACATTTCATAATTCACTTTTATATTTTAACAGAATAATAAGGCTTCTATGAATTGTGATTCGTGCTATAGCCAATATACACGTCAGGACACGTTGCCCTCAACTTCAAATGTTTCATTTTCAGAGATTAATCTGTGGCAAAGATTAGCGAAAAATCCAGTCGTCAGCAACGCATAGCTTTATATTAAAGATAATGTTGGAGCAGGGATTGTCGCCATCACTTTTGAAATCGATTCTGTAGCTCCAGAGATTCCATAGAAATTGTAATTTAGAATGATTTTAGAACGCTTTTCGCTCATTTCACCCTTTTAAATTTCAATTTTTTTAAATTTATTCTTAGAGAGCATTTACATCTTATAAGTAACTAGAATGCCAAATTTCAAATTTCTAGCTCCTTCAGTATGTAAAAAATTGCAATTTTAGAAAGTTTTTCGCTCCTGCCTAACCTGGGATTAGTGGCACCGACATAAAATATAGCCTATGTTGGAGCAGGGAGTATCACCATCAATTTGCCACTTTCACTGTTGAAATCGGTTCTGTAGTTCCAGAGATTCCATAGAAATTCTAATTTAGAATGATTTTAGAACGCTTTTCGCGCATTTCACACTTTTAAAATTCGATTTTTTTGTTGTTCTTAGAGAGCATTTACATCTTATAAGTAACTGCAATTCCAAATTTCAAATTTCTAGCTCCTTCAGTATAAAAAAAATTGCAATTTTAGAACGTTTTTCGCTCCTGCGCCACCCTGGGATTAATGGCACCGACATAAAATATAGCCTTTGTTGGAGCAGAGAGTGTCACCATCAATTTGCTACCATCACTTTTGAAATCGGTTCTGTAGTTCCAGAGATTCCATAGAAATTGTAATTTAGAATGATTTTAGAACGCTTTTCGCTCATTTCACCCTTTTAAATTTCAATTAAAAAAAAATTTATTCTTAGAGAGCATTTACATCTTATAAGTAACTAGAATGACAAATTTCAAATTTCTAGCTCCTCCAGTATGCAAAAAATTGCAATTTTAAAAAGTTTTTCTCTCCTGCACCTCCCTTGGATTAGTGGCACCGACATAAAATATAGCCTATGTTGGAGCAGGGAGTATCACCATCAATTTGCCACTTTCACTTTTGAAATCGGTTCTGTAGTTCCAGAGATTCCATAGAAATTGTATTTTAGAATGTTTTTAGAACGCTTTTCGCTTATTTCACCCTTTTAAATTTCGATTTTTTTTTTGGTTCTTAGAGAGCATTTACATCTGATAAGTAACTGCAATTCCAAATTTAAAATTTCTAGCTCCTTCAGTATAAAAAAAATTGCAATTTTAGAACGTTTTTTGCTCCTGCACCACCCTGGGATTAATGGCAACAACATAAAATATAGCCTTTGTTGAAGCAGAGAGTGTCACCATCAATTTGCCACCATCACTTTTGAAATCGGTTCTGTAGTTCCAGAGATTCCATAGAAATTGTAATTTAGAATGATTTTAGAACGCTTTTCGCTCATTTCCCCCTTTAAAACTTCGAATTTTTTTAAAATTTATTCTTAGAGAGCATTTACATCTTATAAGTAACTACCATACCAAATTTCAAATTTCTAGCTCCTTCAGTATAAAAAAATTGCAATTTTGGAACGTTTTTCGCTCTTTCACCCCCCCCTGGGATTACTGGCAACGACATAAAATATAGCCTATGTAGGAACAGGGATTGTCACCATCAATTCGCCTCCATCTCTTTTGAAATCGGTTCTGTAGTTCCAGAGATTCCATAGAAATTGTATTTTAGAATGTTTTTAGAACGCTTTTCGCTTATTTCACCCTTTTAACTTTCGAATTTTTTTCTTTTTGGTCTTAGAGAGCATTTACATCTTATATGTAACTACAATGCCAAATTTCAAATTTCTAGCTCCTTCAGTATTAAAAAATCGCAATTTTAGAACGTTTTTCGCTCCTGCATTCTCCTGGGGTTAGTGGCACCGACATAAAAATATAGCTTATGTTGGAGCAAGGGTTGTCACCATCAATTTGCCACCATCACTTTTGAAATAGGTTCTATAGTTCCAGAGATTCCACAGAAATTGTAATTTAGAATGTTTTTAGAACGCTTTTCGCTCATTTCATCCTTTTAAATTTCATTTTTTTTTTTTGCTCTTAGAAAGCATTTACATCTTATAAGTAGCTACAATGCCATATTTCAATTTTCTAGATACTTCCGTATACAAAAAATTGCAATTTTAGAACGTTTTTCGCT
Source organism: Maratus michaelseni (assembly GCA_963931845.1). NCBI lineage: Eukaryota > Metazoa > Arthropoda > Arachnida > Araneae > Salticidae > Maratus > Maratus michaelseni. Next base: position 93,280,685 of record OZ007594.1, on the reverse strand, counting down.
CCTGCACCACCCTGGGGTTAGTAGCACCGACATAAAATATAGCCTATGTTGCAGCAGGGGTTGTCACCATCAATTTGCCACCATCACTTTTGAAATCGGTTCTGTAGTTCCAGAGATCCCATAGAAATTGTAATTTAGAATGTTTTTAGAACGCTTTTCGCTTATTTCACCCTTTTAAATTTTGAATTTTTTGTATTTGTTCCTAGAGAGCATTTACATCTTATAAGTAGCTACAATGCCAAATTTTAAATTTCTTGCTCCTTCCGTATACAAAAAATCGCATTTTTAGAACGTTTTTGCGCTCTTGCACCACCCTGGGGTTAGTGGCACCGACATAAAATATAGCATATGTTGGAGCAGGGATTGTCACCATCAATTTGCCACCATCACTTTTGAAATCGGTTCGGTAGTTCCAGATATTACCCCCTACAAACAAAAAAACAATATTTACTCCTTTATAATATTAGTATAGATTTCGCAGATTTACTGCAAACTCACCTCGTCTTCGAATTTTTCAAACAAAACTCACTACCATTCATAACGGTATCGGCATCTACTATCGAAGAATTCGATGACTTTCTATGAAAGATTAGTATTTAAAAATAATCATCTTGCTTAAAAAATTATGTTGAAATTCACTTGCGACAAATCTTCCAACAGGCAGCACACGTGTTTCACAACCTTAATACGATTTTTTTTCTCGGAAAATATAGCACTGAATATATATATTTCTGTGTGATTAATCCATTTGCTATCATTTTAAATAAAATATTGAATTTGGTGTAAAAAGATTTGTAAAAAATAAGAATATTTTCAGTGTTATAATATCTAATTACAAAGGGCATTAAAATTGAGAGTTAGTTATTTTTGTACGTAGTGGCAACATCGCGAAACTGAAAAATAAAACTGCGGCGATTTCCATCAAAATGATGGCTCATGGTAGTTCTAATGTTAAGTTAATATAATTCTGTTAATATAATGTTTTTAAAACATTAATACAATGTTTTACAACGTTAATACAATGTTTTTAAAACATTGAGTAATGAATATTTCGCTAAAGCTGTGGTTCCCAACCAATTTTTCTTTCACGTAACCTTTGATTATTGTTTTCATGTAGGAGTACCCCCTTTTTCTGAAAAACACGTCCTCACTCACCCCGATAACATAAAATTTTTTGTTTTTTTATTAGTAATCATCTTGCCATAGCTAAATAATAAATCGATTAAAATTGTAATGATATTTCTGACTTTCTACTTTTTATCTTACATTTTAATGTCAATTTTACTTTTATAATATTAGCTTAACATCAAAAGAAACCAATACAGAATTAAAAGTTATTTTAACAAACTTACGATAAAATTTTATAAACACAAGTTGTCAAACTTGACTATCCTTAAGGGTGTATTCAAATCCAAACTGATTATTTCGAGACACATTTGTAAATTCATTTTTGCTCTAAAATGCATCCAATTGGCAGGTTCTCTTATTCAGAAACCTTATAATGTCCGTATTGTCTCGATTTTTTGATAAAGGCAGAATACATTTTTAAAAAGGCTGTCAAAGTGAGCATTTTAAACTGAATTTCCCGAAGTGATACCGCTGAAAAAAAAAATATCGTGCTGTGAAAATAATTGTTTGTAAATCAATTTCTAATAAATTGAACGAAAAATAAAAACATGGGGCCCTTATAAATGTCTTCATAAATCACGCCACCAAGTTTCATGTTTTCATTTTAAAAAATTAGTCTGAAAATGTGTCTCAAAATTTTGAGTTGTTGAGCTTGGAAAAATATTTCTTTTGAATACCGCCTTAAGCTAGTTTCATGGAAATAAGTTGTCAAACTTGACTATCCTTAAGCTAGATTCATGGAACTGAGTTTTAAAAATCTGTATCATTAGACATGTCATTAATTATTCATTCATTTATCACATCAAACATATTTTGAACAGCATCTTTGATGCAAGAATGTATCAAATATTCAGTGATTGCATGATTTTTACAGCATTAGCAACATGATAACTTATTCTGTATAATGTTGCTACTGCGTTATTGTTTTTGTTTGTATAAAACACTTAAGATGCTTTATTAAGGCCGATTGATAGTCTCTAAAAGAAACTGACATAATTTTATTTATATATTGGATGTTTTATTTTTGTGTCTAAATGGTGCATAGATAAAGATGGTTTCATGCTACTATTAGATAATATCTCTCCTACACATAGTGGTTTTGGGAAGATTTTATTTCCTGTGAATCAATATCCATATTTCATGTATTCATTATTATATTTTCTTTTCTTTAATCTATCACTCATGTTTTGAGTTTTATATAATGCGTAAAGTTTATCACAAACCAGAACAGGCCACATAACAACTAAACCTCGGTCAATTTAGAATTCTAAATAATTGGATTGTTTCGAAGTCCTCGTATTTTCCAAATTATCAAGTTAATTTTTAATTCTTGTTGCAGTTCAATTAAGAGTTCTTAGTTTCAACTAGTTATCCATTTTAAACATAAAACAATCTCACAATAATAATAAGTAAATAGTTCAAATTAAATGCTCATCAAAAGAAACGAAGCTTTCCTGTGAATCAGCGATATAACTCCACCTATTCGAAAATCAAAATAAGGGCCTTCTTTTCAGCACATATATAAAAATTGAAACCAGAAGCTCTTAGATAATTTAGGAGTTCTGTAATTATTACTAAAAATGGAACAATAAGAATAAAGTTAGGAAAGGAATGTTGCATAATGATCAATGACAGTTTTCGTGAAGATCGGAGGTAAACAAGTAAACATGAAATATGATTAAGGATGGGCGAAGCTAGCGGCATTAAATTATCAGTGAATAACTAGGTCTAGTGGGTATTTTCCCTCGTTTTGAGAGCAACATATTGTAGTAACACATGAGAGTAACTTTGTAATCCAAAAGTATGAAATTTGTTTATGTATTTTCAGTTGAATAAATTTGTGATTCCCACCATTACCGATATCGCTGATCTAAAGGATTATATACATGTACTTAATTGCGTTTTTTATACCTCGTTGGAAAAATCATCTTTTTTTAGAATTTTAAAAACTACAGATAAAACAACTTTAAAAATTTGTCCTTTTGCTTGGCGGTCAGAGGGTTAATGACCAAATCGTTTAGTTGTTCATTTATAGTAGTATTTTTAAAGAACGATAAAATTAAATGCAATTTACTAAAACCATCCCTGGAAAATTATCTAACTAGCAATGCGAGTATCATCGAAATCCATTCAGCAGAATCTTTTGAAAAGGTTAATTATTTATAATAGGATTCACCTTATTATAGAACTTTTCCCCCTAATTCTATAGCTAAGCAACGTGGAACAATGTGTAATATATTAAAATTATTCCTCTAAAGGTATCTAACTAAAAGTGGAAGTTCCATTAAAATCTGTTCAGTAGGCTGCTCTTTCAAAAGGCTAATCTTTCATAATCGGGTTCACCAGATTATATAACTTTCCCTCATAATTCCATAACTAAGCAACTTAAGACAATATATTATATACTGAAACCTCCGCTAAAAGATTATCTAACTAACAGTGCATGGATCGCAAGTTATAAGCAGCCAGAACGAAATACTCATTTGAATTTTATATATATAACGATAGATGAATAGCATATAGAAATGAGTCAGTAATTGATACCACATCAACAAATAATAATGGTAAAATTATAGATTATTTCCATGATCAAAGTGCTTTTATGATAAATGACACGGTAAGTTTTCAGGCTCTTCAAATGTTTAATTTAATAATATGAAATGGAAGAAAGTTATTTTTAAATTTTAAGCAAATGGTTAGAACCATTTGCTGTTTTCTTTTATTGAAATATAACATATATTTGATAAATATGCATCAGTCTAAATCGATTTCATAAATTCTCATTAAAGATTATTTGATTACATTTTTACATTAAGTATACTTAAACTGTCAAAAATTCAATGCAAACTTATAGTTTTCAGTTTGAAAAATGACAGTTGTTATTTAAACTTGCTTGTACTTTAAAATACTGAAACCAATAATCTTTAGAGAAAAAAATGATTTAATAAAATTTTCTATCGTAAAGAAAAAGAGCAAATTCCTAATGTATAGTAAACAAGTTTATCAATATTGGATTTTTAGAAGAAGGGATAAAAGAAATGTATGTTTCATGTTTAATAATTATAGACATACAGTGTCTCACAAAAGTGATGGGACACTTGTGCTTTATAAAAAGAAACTGCAATAAAATAAATAAACAAACATGTGCAAAAATTTTTTGGGTGTGTTTCATATTTAAAGTTAGTAACAATTATTACATAACATACATTTTGTCAAAATATTAAAATATTAATTTAGTAAAAATACAATTGTTCAGAACGGAGCAAAAAATGGCTCACATAAGTGATGGGACACTTACTTTTCCATCAAATATTTATCCAAAAATTTTACTTTTTAAAAGGTTTTAATATTTTGTTGGATTTCCTTTTACTTTTAAAACATGATTTAATCTTTTTGGGATGGATTCGACTAATTTTTTTGTGATTTCTGGAGTGATTTTACCCCATTCTTCTTGAAGCTCCGATTTTAGTTGTTGTTTTGAAGAAATGGTGTGTTTGCGAATTCTTGATTCCAATTCTTGCCAAATATTCTCTATGGGATTTAAGTCTGGAGATTGTGGTGGTGTTTTTATTATTTCAGGACAGTTATATAGCAACCAGAGTCTAACGTTCAGAGCAGTGTGCTTGGGGTCATTGTCCTGGTAGAATTTAAAATCGTTATGAAGGTTCAATTTTCGTGCTGAAGATTTCAAATTTTGCTTTAAAATATCAATATACTTGTACTGATCCATTATAATGTCAATAAAAACAAGATTACCAACTCCAGCGGACGACATACACCCCCATACCATAACTCCTCCTCCACCATGTTTTACTGTTGGTGCCAAGTTCTGTTTGCGAAATTCTTCCCTGGGTTTTCTCCACACCAAGATTCTACCGTCAGAACCAAATATATTAAATTTACTCTCATCAGCAAATATAACTTTATTCCAGTAATCAGAATTCTTATTTATGTTGGATTTTGCGAAAGCTAGTCTGAGTTTTCTATTCTTTTCACTTACGAAGAATTTTTTTCCTGGCTACTCTACCGTGATATCCAGCAGATCGAATTACCCTTCTAATAGTCTCAGGATTAACAATTATTCCATATAATGCTTGTAAATCAGCAGCAACTTTTGAAGCACTAATTCTTGGATTTTTTTTTAATATTTCGAACGATAATTCGCTTTATTCCATTGGATAGCTTTGATGGTCGGCCAGGTCTTCTTTTATCCTGAATCATATGATTCTTTTTATATCGTTTAATGATATTGAAAACTGTTGAACGACTCAAGTTAACTGTTTCAGCAGTTTTTCTAATAGATTTTCCACGTTCAATATGCAAATTAATAACTAATTTTCGAATTTCAGGGGAAGTTTCTTTTCGTTTAGCATTCATGGCTACTCAGAGCTAAAAAACACAAAAATTCCAAAACAAACTGGAGAGAAATACTGCAGACGATTTTATAAATTATTGCCAATTGCTTTTAAGTAAAAATAAAACCCCAAAAAATATTTTTATTGCTTATTTCAGACGTTTTTTGTTGCATATATAATGGTGTCCCATCACTTATGTGAGCTATTTTTTGCTCCGTTCTAAACATTTGTATTTTTATTAAATTAATATTTTAATATTTTGACAAAATGTATGTTATGTAATAATCTTTACTAAATTTAAGTATGAAACACACCCACAAAAAATGTGTACATGTTTTTTTAATTTATTTGATTAGTTTCCTTTTGTAAAGCACAAGTGTCCCATCACTTATGTGAGACACTGTAGGTGCCAACCTCTCATTAATATTCCGTAATATGCGGGTTAATATGACCCAGGTTTAACACGTTTCGCACAGGAAATTTTTTTAGAAAATGAAATTAATTAAATTCCATGTAGAAACCTGAAATTGAATAAATAACGATTCATCCAGTAATTTTTCTGGTTTGAAGCGTTGTTAAACTGTGTCAAATTAACCCGCATTTTACGGAATATTAATGAGAGGTTGGCACCTATGATTATAGATAATATAATGATGCGATATGATATCACAAACCTAATGTACCCGACAATACTTAAAATTTTGGGTAATTCCATAATTGTTTTATTATTTTATTTCAAACACTATACAATTATGTATCCAAATCAGTTTTTGCTCTTTCCGTATGGTCATTGAAAATGCAGTTATAAGACTTATTTTTAGTTAGCTATGAAACAGTGTAATTATATAACTGGAAATTGTTATTTAAGGTTAGCAAGAAAGAAAAGAAGATCTGATATTATAATGAAAGTACAAAATGAAAATCTGTAAAGTTTTAAAAGCTTGAGGTGCATATTTTTAATAGTTTTCCGTATATGAAAACATTACATGGATTTTATGAAAAACGTGATTTTCAAGCACGATTATTAAAAAACATTCAACCTCTGAAAATTACTGTTATAGGTACTTTTCGTTTAGCCGTGCGCCAGTGACATATGTACACTTATAAATATACATGTATATACATATATATATATATATATTCATACATATAAATGTATATATATATATATATATATATATATATATATGTGTGTGTGTGTGTGTGTGTGTGGTGTGTATATATATATATGTATATGTGTAGATATATGTGTATATATATATGTGTGTTAAGTACATGTATATATATCACTGGCGCCCGGCTAACAGAAAATTACCGTGTTTTATATTTATGTAAAACAGATTGCCTATACACTTTGTGTGATGTTGTGGCTGTAGCATCGTTTTAAATACCTGAAACATTTACTAAAATTGTACAGCAATTTTTCTAAATAAACATACTAAACACTTTATATAAAAAATAACTCATAATTTATGTGGGTATAGAAATTTTGAATTTCTAAGTTAAACTGTAGTTTATGACATTCTTAGTATCTCAAATTGTATATTTCTTAAAACAAATTTAGTAAATTATAATTATTTTTGATGCGAAGACAGTTTCGCTAAGTGTTTCATTATTTTTTTTGGAACAATTTAAAAAAAAATGTATCAAAATGATTTATTTAACGAACGAAATTGTCTTTTAAGATAGTAATGTATTGGAAAAAAATCAATATTAAACTCATTTTTGCTTTTTAAAAAACAAAGTCGGCGTTAAATATAGTGAGATATCTTAATTAATATTTTGTTAAACAATCAATGCTAACATAATAAAAAAAACTGAAAATTTATGTTTTTGAACAATATGAGTCGCAATTCTGAACTTCTAAATACATTGAAACTATATTTATGCATAGTTTTCTGGCCGCAATCCGGATATGGATAAATTAGGTAATCACTAAAAAAGCTTTTACTGTCAAATATCATTTCTTTAAAACAGATTTTGTTTAATAAAAAGACGGGCCTAATGTATGGTGAAAAGAACGTCGCTGTTACAGAAAACAAGATCGAAAAATCATGCGGAACGCATAGATTATAAAACAGTTTCAAAAACTTTCATAATACTGCAACAAAACTTTACCGTTTAATAAGGTGAAAGATGATGTCTGAGTAAATAATTTTCAATCCCAAATTCAGCAATTACCATCAATAGTCGGAAAACATTGGAATTAGTTTGTGCAGCCCTGTATATGATTGCTACATAGTAGGCTAAAGTATGTAGCAAAGTATGATACAACCTACATACGTACACACATTTGCTAAATAGTATGTATGTCCCCTACATAGTATGCTATGTTCAGTTCAGATAGGAAACGCATTCCCCGGTTGAAAATTTTCCTTCAGAAATTTCCGTCACTAAACGGAAATGTACTCGAGATATTTTGTGCTGCTCTGTATATGATTTATGGAATTTGCACGCTCCAATTAATAGAAGGTTAGATTTAAACAAGATGGAAATTGTACGTCAAACGTGTCAAATGAGGCGCGTTCGTACTATAGTTAGTTATATAAATATTCAGATCTTGATGATTTTTAATTCTGTGAAATGAATTATATCGTCTGCAGATTAATTTCGGTATTAAAATAACTATCTTGGTCGCTTAACGATTAAACCTCGGAAGCTCCTATAACAAGAAATAACCGATTTTTTTTATTATTCAAATTTCTTAGTAAATATTTTTATTAATATCTTCTAAAGTTTTGATTCGATTTTCATAAAATACGAAATGTCTCGACAAAATTCTGCAAAGATAATGTATATTAAATTTCAAACCATTCGTTTGGATAGTTTTTGCGTTGTTATATGCGGACAGACGGACGGACGGAGAGACAGACGGACGGACAGGCAGACGGACGGACCAGATGACGACAATAGGTGCTTCGTATTTATATAATTACGAACGCACCTAAAAAACGCGTACTATAACAGAAAAAGCACTTCCAGCATTTATTGTTCATATACGACGTAACTGTAAACGAATTCTTTTGTATGTCCCTGTAAATAAACGGAAAAATGCTATGAACACCAAATTATGTAGTAAGTGCCTCTTGTAATCATCATCGATCAAATATAAATTTCAATATGTTTTAAATAGCGTAACGTCATTAAAATATACCGCGAACGAGTTTTCCCCATAGACCGTAATGTAACGAGATTCTTTTGAATGTCCCTGAAAACGAACTATAAAGCTAAACCATTTTGAATAACGAACCTACAATAGTAAACCCCAATAACATGTATCAATTGCGTGGCAATCAGACTATATTTACGCGTGTTAGAACATGGACAGACAGATAGACCGAATTCATAAACAAACCGAATTTATAAACACTTTTCAACTGTGTTGGAAAGTTTTAAAGTTAGAAACAAAAAATCACAGTACTAATAATAATAAAGGGAAAATAGAGAAATCCGAATATTTTTCGCACTACCATATTTGTTATTACCATATATAGTAATAATATATGACTGTTTACTTAAATGTGTAGTTACAATTTACAAAACTGAAGCAAATCCTTCGAGTGTTTCAGAAATAATTTGGTGAAATGCCAATTTAGAATTATCCAAATCGTTATTATCCAATATTTATTATTATTAATAATCCAAATCAATTATCTTCGTAAATTTCAATCAAATATTTATTTTCTTTTAAAGACTAATTACATTAATTATTCTTTTACCAGCGAATATATACAGTTAGCATTTCATCCATATTTTTATTATATGAAAAATATTTTTTTCCATTTTCTTATATAGATCCCGAAAACTGAAATTCCAATAATTAGTGTTTTACTGTATATTTATTTTAATTGTTTATTTTTTTATACTTCTTCGTAGCAAATACGCAAAAGCCAAATATTAATTCATTCATAATAGTATACATTCTCAGTGGATTTAAGTCGGTATCTTTTTCTGTGATAGAGAGAGAGGATTGCATAAGATATGCAGAAGATTGATTTTTGATGACAAAAATTGAAATTTAATGATAGCATTAGATGGTATTTGAAGAGCAATTCTGAAATTAAATTTATGCAAAAGTTAAGATCCTACAGTAATTACGCTAAGATATTCGCAGCTAGTGTTAAACCAATAGAAAGTTTATTTTCAAATTTCCTGCTCGTATTTTAATATATATGTGGAGTTTTTACGAAGATGTTTTTTTATTCCATGAAAAAATGGCAGTTTGTTCAAGATGGTGAATGATTGCAGCTGATATCAAGAATCATGGCGAAGAGGTGAGGCAATGATGAGACATCACAAGTGTTTCGTCAATAAGGAGCAGCCAATTTCCGGATAAAGAGGAGCGATGCAAGTAACAGTTCCACAGTATTTGGTATAAACTTATAGCCCTCAGGCTTGACGATGGCTCACTACATCGTTTAAAAGATCTTAACGAGCTGATATGAAAATTCTACGTGACTTCAACACCAGATAACCATTTGGTTACACTTCCAAATACGACAAAAATCTGCTCTCCAAATCTTGAAAGCGAGTTTTGTTCACGGTGCGTAGGGTTACTGACGACAACGTAACAAGCGCACGAACCAACGAGTGAGAGGCGAATTCAAGTCAAGCCAATGGGGCACGAGGGAGAAGATTTAACATGAAAGAATCCCCCTTGTAGCCTCGCATTAATTTTGAAGTGAAAAATACCCAGCGCGCGAAGCAGAGCATGGAATAAAAAAAAATGGCTTTTAAAAACATTCGAAATGACAAAAGCGTCTCTCAGAATTTTATAGATTGGGGAGTTGATAAAAGCTACGAATGACTTAAAGTTTTAGATTAAGATTTGGAATAAGATAATTATTAATATACGAGTTATTACTTTTAAAAGGACATTAAATAGGAATAAATATTATTAAGAATTAAGGAAATACTGACTATGTCAGAAGTTAGATTAATTTAAAGGACTAATGCGAAATAAATACGAAGGAAATAAATTTTTGATATAACATATATATTTTCAGAATATAGCTAAGGTTGATCAATAACCAGGTTAATTTTTCTTTTTCAATTTCTTTTTCTCTTTTAATAAAGTAGTCTCATAAAAAAAAAAAAAACAGCAGTCAAAATGGAAAAAGTACAAACTAGCAATGTTAGAATTTAGTGTTGGCAGGTCCAGTCAGTGTCACAAAAAACAGAATAGCGGGTTCTCAGTCGGAACATGAAAATACAGTAAACCCTGTTATAACGGAACCTGTGTATAACTGAATCATGTCTTAAACGTAAAAGATTTATTGTCCCTACGATATGAATACCGCAGAATTATGCCTGCTAAAAGGAATCCTCTGAAAGCCTCTTCAAAACAAATTTTTTTCTCTTGACTCCTCCGATTCCGTCTTAACAGATTTTATTAAACTAAATAAACACAAGAACATTATAATGTAAAATCTGTTAAAGCGGAATCGCTTGGAAGTAAAACAAAATTGCAATTTAGCATGTATAATTGAATTTTTAGGGTAGATTTTTTTTTTTAACTTCTAAAACAGAATTTCGTTATACACAGGTTCCTCTTACAGAATATTTACAAGTACAGTAAAACTTGTGAAAACAGAATCCCTAGGGACAAAAAAAATATCCTTTTTAGACAGGTTTCTGTCAGCGCAGGTAGATTTGAAAAGTAATTCTTTGGAAGTGACTATATAAATGATCCGATATAGATAGGTTCTGTCTTAGTAGGTTTATCGTAGTATGTTTCACTCGATGCAGACAAACAAATAGCATGATACTAAAAGACATTTAAATAAATAATTTGTGTATCCTGAAAACGCGGAGATTTTGGTGCCCGGCGCAGTGGTTACTTGGGATAGATCATGGAGCCCCTGAATATCGGGATACCTGCCAATTGCATTAAAGATCAACCTCTGCTATCTTATGTAAAAAACAAAATCATTTAAAAATATTAAAAAACGAAAAAAAATAAAACAACGCTCCCATGGTTTTAACATTGGCTTACAGATTTCTTCGCGTGACTAAGGGCATACACTAGTCACGGGAAGAAACGCTCATGCTAATGTTAAGTCTATGGGAAGGTTCTGTACAGATTTATCGCTCGCATTTTAATATTTTTAAATGATTTTGTTTTTTTGCATAAAATAGCTTAGGTCGATCTCTAACGTTGTTAGTTTTTACTTTTTTGATTTTGGTTACAGTTTTTTTTTATAAGTGGACATTTGCAATTTTCGAACCGGTTGGAACTGGTTCTGAAAGTAAAAGTACCCTTATATAAAATAACTGGAACCAAAATCGAAAAAATAAAAACTAACAACGTTAGAGTTTGACCTCAGCTATCCTATGCAGAAAAATCATTTAAAAATATTTAAATGCGAGCGATAAATCTGTAAAGAACCTTCCCATAGACTTAACATTAGCTTGCGCATTTTTTCGTATGACTGATGTAGGCTCTTAGAAGGCTCCTTAAGAGACTAGAGTCACCCATCAATTTTTGCAAAGTAATGTTAAATCAATGGAAACTAATGATTCTTCTTAACCCCTTAATCGTCGCGCTCTTTAAGTGTAAGCTACTTTTTAATAATTCAGATTGCTTGATTACCACCAGTTTTTTTAAGTAGAAATATTCGGTTTATTTAATAGGCAGATAAAATAATGCGAGAATAAAGCCAATTATACTATTTTAAAAAACTGGTGGGAATGAAACAATCTGAATAAAACAGGCGTAGCCTACACTGCCCGTGAATGTCTCGGGCACGACGATTAAGGGGTTAAATGATTATATTTCCATAGGATATCTGAGATAGAGATCTACCATTTCATCTTTGAACTTTTTCGATTTTGATGTAGTTATTTCTGATATTACTTTTAATTTTAAAAACTTGTCAATCTACTTTTTTTCTAAATTAAAATTATCCTCAGCATGCAGCTGCAACCAAAATGCCACAAAGTACAAATATACAACGTTAAACATTGACCTAACATATCCTTTGCAGACAGAATCATTTAAAGATATTAAAATGCAAACAGAAAAAATTGTAAAATAACGCATCCATTGATTTAATACTAGCTGGTGAATGTCGTCATGCGACTAGCAAAGTCTGTAAAGATGACCTTTTAGGATCGGCAGGATTTCTCAAGGTGTCGTTTTATGTATGCTTAAAATAGTTATAATCTCGACAATGTAAACGTCAAACTTTGTCCAAGTGTACAATTTTTATAAGAGTTATTGTAACGTCAACAGCGATTCAAATTATATTTTTATAAACGGTAAAATTCTTTCACATAAAAAAGAGAATTGGAAATATATAAAGTTTCACTTCATCTTAATTTATTAAAATTAGAAATTAACAGTTAGTGGAAATAATTCTACTAATACGATCATCCAATGCATATGCATTTTCTTCGTTATTTTTCCTCGTTATAGGATTAGAAACAGCGTAAACTTTCCTTGGAATAATTTTTAAAAACGTTTAGACATTTTATGAATTAATTTTCTAAATTTTAACATATGTTTTCCATTATTAGAAAATGTCTGAAATTTCCTCTTTAAAAGTAGTTAAGTGCTTGGTAAGAAGTGAAGTAATATGAGTTTTAAATTGAAATTAGTTACATAATATTTAACGAAAGCAATTTTCGAATGACATTAGTTCAGACTGAAGGCATAATAAGAATTTACCTATAAGTTGAAAATTTATTCTTACCCGACCAATGCTTCATTACGTAATGATCTTATTCTGCGTTTGTTAGGCCATGTGCGGAGAAAATTATTCTTAGAATTCTACTGAAATCGGATTATATTCCATTTCGTAAAGTAAACAATTATTGATTATAAAATTTTGTAAAATACATTTAATTTTAAAAGTCAAATTTAAATATTATCGCTGACACAGCTTCTGAGATGGAAAAATTATATATTTACCCTACTTCTTTAAATTCTTAGAACTTCTTTAACCCATTAACTGCCAAGACTATGTGGGCGGAGTCTTCGATATTTTTACTGAAATTCGTTTCCCTCCGAAAATTCTGAAAGATAATATTTGGTAATTTTAATAACAAAGTTTTTGTTATTAGACAAAGTATTTTTTGACATATTAAAATAGTTCTGAATAACCAGGTTTTTCCTTTTTTTTTTTTTTTTTTTTTTTTTTTAATCATACACTTTTATGTTGAATGTTGACATCCACGAGTATACTCGTGGTTGGCAGCGAAAGGTTTAAGTAACAGTTTATGCATTTTGAACTCTCAATTGAACTGAAATAATTCTTGATTTAGGAATAATTTCTTACTGTTATTAATTTTTAATGATGTACTTTAAATATTTTAGCAAGTTTTTCTACAGAATTATACTACATCATTCTAATTGCATATTATAATTAAAGGCATAGTTTAAGAAATCTCACCATAAATTACATCCATTCAAACATAAATATGGTATAAATACAGTAATTAGATATAATGTAAAGGACGTAACTATTTTTAAATACATAATTTTTTAATTTATTTTGATTTATATATGAATTTTTAATTATCAAGGGGACATAGGACACACATCCTGTTAACTGTTCGAAACATTTGTGTTCTCGAGGAACATGTATATGAAAGACTATCGTTTTCTGCGGATTTTAAAAGAAACTGCATAAAACAATTATTATAATTACACTACGTATGGCTAGAAACATGTCAGGCAATCTTTATGTAAGCAATGTATAAAATAATATAGTCGAATCCGGATAAGACGCTCACGGTTAATACGCTATCATAAATATTATTTCTGTTGTCCACATCCCCTTTTCTCAGAAAATACGAAACGCACAACAACGAATGAGTTGTCATATGAAAGAATTTTGCACAGGCTTCTGACATAGTAAACTTAGATCTCGGTAAAAGTAAGCTGCGCCGCCAGACGCCATGAGGGGCGCCCGACGCGTAGACGACCACCGAGCCCAAATCCTGAGGGACTTTTAGCGCGCCTACAGGTTTGTGTCCCTGCCGCGCTTCGGCCGGCCATAGGACCGCCACCTGCGGATCCTCCAAGCTTAAACCCACATGTCGACGTCGTAAGTCGTTGCGATACGCGGTGAAACCCAGTAGGGGAGTCGCCACGGGACACTTGGGGACGGACCGACGTCCCCAACAGCTTCGGAGCTGGACACCCAGAAGGGAACCTGGCCCTCGGCCTTAAGTCGGGTTTTTCCGACCCGTACTTCCTTTACCGGAACTCGAGGGATGTGAAAACCTACAGAGGTACTCACAGTTCCCTCTCGTAGTGGTTACATTTCGGTAAAACATATTTTCTGATTAAAAATTGCTTGTAATTAACAAATAAATCGGCGTTGTTTTCATAAATGAAATGAACGGTTTTCCTCAAATTAGTGTTGCCACAAAAATAAAATACCGAATTCTATGATGCTCAAAATGGTTATAAAAAATAAATAGTACAAAAACGATAAATTGGGACATACACTGCACACTGCCCGGGTATATTTTATATTTATGATTAAAAAATAAAATTCAAATTCAAATGTTCAATTTATTTTTCTTTGTCCCATGCTTTTTCCTAAACAGATGATGTATCTCCTATAGCTGGTAAAATACTATTGATAATACATATTTATTTTTACTTTTGCTATGCACGATCAGTTTTTACTGTAACTTTGATGGAATAAATGCGACACATTTAATACACGAACCGTTATTACGTTATCCTCCTTAATGCACAATAAAGTTTCGGTCTCTTGAAGCAAAAAAACTTGCTTTCGCGAATCAATGGACCAAGATGCAAATTCCTTCTCAATTCTCCAGTGTTGCCAGTGTCCTTTTTGCATGCTAAAAATATTTGTTTACCAAAGATTAATAAAGATAGCTTTTCTCTAATTATATTTAAAAATTAAGAACAGGAATGTATAGTTTACTGATTAATGCTTCATAAAAATCAGATATAATTCCGGTAAACGATCAGCAGCGACGTTTTGCGCCAAATGTGATCGTCAAGTGCCGTAACTTGATTATAAATCATCCACGCTTTTTTTTTTAGATCAAATAAGTATTTTAGTACCGGAAATTTCACTTAACAAACGCAATAAAGTATGAAGCACTGCATATCATTGAAATAAATCCAGTATACAATTTAACAAAAATATTTTTCTGGTTCAAAACATGAATATATGATTTAAAAAGGCGTAGAAGTTGGCAGCTCTAACATAATATTTTATAAAGTATTTTTTTTTATTTTACATTTTCCTTTTCCGATAAATAAGTGATTTAAAAATATATATGATTTACACAATTTGGCATTTTTCAAACGATGAATGGTCTGCTGTTAAATTTTTTCAAGGCAAATTTATAGTTCATATTGTGATATTTGTTCACAAAACTACTATATGACAATGTGTTCTGAATTTCGAAACAACTGAATGGCGCTACAGCCGAAGGAAGAAGATATACACATCGAAGCCTGGTGTCAAGATTTCTGCACTTCTTTAAAAGTTGACCTTAGATTTATATAAATTTCTGGTGTAAATCCATCGATTTCTGTGAATAAACTGTGAATCACACTTAAGAATCTATGTAACACAGATTGAATTCGTAAACAAAGCAGATAATCGAACATATCAACATTATGCTGGGTGTGTAATAAAAAAGCATTTATTTGTATTGCAATTTGTATTCAATTAAAAACCTATACCTTTTATTAAAATATATGTATATATGTATACTAAGATCAGCATTATTCCTATATATTTCCTAAGTTAGAATCCTCTTATACCTTTTGCAATATTTACAAATAGAATCCTTTTAGCTTTGACTAGATTGACTGATACAATTTTTTCGACACTTTTTAACGATCTCATTTAATTGTTTCGTTATGATGATAAAGATCCTTAGTCTTCTGAAATGCACTATTTTGTGCTAACAGGTTATTATTAACATCTTCTTGATGAACGTGTACGTGACGACTAAAAGTTTAGAATTCGTTATTATTCCTACTAGTACTTTTTTTTTCAGAAAAGTTTGGTTTGTTTAATGAAATTGCCGAGTAGCTCCTTATTTCTGTGATTAACTTATAGAAAACATTTATCTTGTAAAATCGGTCGTAAAAGATTGAAAATCGAGTAAATGAACGAACGGATTAAAACTGAACGAAAGAGTTAAAATGCCCCGAACGGGTTAAAACTGAGTTTTATTCAGAGATATCATTTTGTAATTGTGTTGTTAGATAAAAACCTCTAGGAATAAGATTTTAAATAACATCTGAAATCACCGATTTTTAGGTGCGTTCGTAATTATATAAATACGTAGCACCTATAGTGGTCGCTTGGTCCGTCCGTCTGTCCGTCCGTCTGTCTGTCTGTCTGTCTGTCCGTCTGTCTGTCCGTCCGTCTGTCTGTCTGTCCGCATATAACAACGCAAAAACTACCCAACCAAATGGTTTGCAATTTAAAATATATTATCTTTGCAGAATTTTGTCGAGACATTTCAAATTTTATTAAAATCGAATCAAAACTTTAGGAGATATTAATAAAAATATTTATTAAGAAATTTGATTTTTTTTTAAATCGGTGCTTTTTTGTTATAGGAGCTTCCGATGGATGTTAAATCGTCAAGCGACCGAGATACTTATTTTATGACAGAAATGAATCTGCAGACGATATAATTCATTTCACAGAATTAGAAATCAGAAAAGATCTGAATATTTATATAACTAACTGATACATATATATCTGAATATTTATATAACTAGTTAAGATATTTGTATGAACAGTGTCATAAAATATATACTTAACTAGCTGTTTAACCCGTTCTACGCACGGGAGATCATGAATTTAATTCTAAAACGTGCGTACGAACGCACCTCGTTTGTAACGTTTGACGTACAATTTCCAACTTGTTTAATTACTCGTATTTGCGTTTCCTCCGTCCAGTAACGCTGCAGATAGCCTAGCAATTCTTCTCTTTAATACAGGATGTCCATAAAAGAACTCCGGGGTTTTGAAGCAATTTTTTTAATTCAATCATAAAGTTAGCTTAATGTTATATATGTGTACTTAAAGGTAAATATATCAAGATTTTTACCATTTAGTAGATTTCAATGTGTGCCCCGTTTGTGGCACGGCACACAACCAAATGGTATTCAACCTCTTTGACTGAGTCGTCTCAACGATTTTTTCGAAGTACGGATTCTATCAACGTTCTCTTCTGACTCTAGTGGACTACCAGGCAACGTTTGTTTTAACACGCTTCCCGTTTCTTTAAACGCATTTAGCCACTGACGAATGGTTTTCTTTGTACGCGAATTATCAACGCACTCGCCCAGAAAGTTGCTCTGTACAACGGTAAGAGATCCAGTTTCTATAAGCCAGATAACACACTGAGGCATTTGTTGTGGCGTCGCTACGCACTGAATTAACTGCATGGAGTGATGGAATGAGCGTCTGCTACGTTACTTCAAGGTCAATGACGCACAGTGCTACGTAGTTTTGAAAAAAACAAACTCAAACTGGTGTGGATAAAATTTGACGAGCTACTGATTTCTTCTAAATTAACTGACATGACCTAACTCATACCGTTAACTCGATATGATTTTTTAAATCCCCAGAGTTATTTTATGGACACCCTGTATATTGGTTCTGGTGGGGAATGGGGCAATTAGATGTAGGAGTAAAACGGATTGGAAAAATTTTCTTTACTAGTTATCATATTCAAAATATCATTAACCGAAAGATAAAGATCATTAAAGATCATTGCAATTAAAATCCTTAAACAAATGTGTTACTAATTTATATTGGGATATACCATTTTTAAAAGCATGGAAGTTCAGAACGGAAATGGAACAGCAACATTAACAAACTTTCTCAGTTCTGTCATTTTCAAGCTACAAGGTACAAATAAGTATGAATGCATTTGCAATTATGGATACACCTACATTTTCCTGTGTTTTTGAAACAAAATAAAGTGCAACAAAATAGATAAATTTAGATAGCAATACCGGGCTGTAATTCCTTTTTTAAGTCAAAATTAGACGGTTTATTACTCAAAACGTGTCTTTTCCATTTTGCTGTTTGAAAACATTGAAAAATTTAAATATTTTAAATATTATACCTTGGTAAGTTTTTTGTGATAAAAGAATGGAATATTTTTAATATCCGTCTTTGACGTAGGGCGCCGTGTTTGTGCACTTAATTTATAGGAAAAAGAGGCTATATGAAAACAAAACTTGTATTTTTATACATATACAGCCATTTGTAAAACTAATGTCATGTATAATATTTATACTTCCTTTAAATACATGTTGTATATTTCTATAAACAGCATACTAAGAGACTATCGTTATAGCCTTTATATTTTGAATCAACCGGTATATACGCATTCAATCGGGGGTAATTTCTATTAAAATATATATCAAGATATATTTTTCAAAATAATACATAATAGCATTTAATGTCAATTTTTTAAAATAGGAAAATAACCCCTCAACATATTCCAATCAAATAATAATATATTGATATAATTTTACTAAATTTGCGTACATCACTTTTCCAAGAAGTTCAACCACTGCATAGTGTTGTATTTAGTCCCAAAACATGGCCAAAAATAATTTTTTTTTAAATCGGTTTCCTACCCTGTGTATTATTCCCCAAAAAGTTTAATAGTTACTGCATCCAAAGGCAAAACGTGTAATGCGCTAGCACAACACAGCGCGCCACGCGATCAGTCCGAAGTTGCCGTTCGCTTCCAGTGGTCCTGTGATTTTACGATGCGCTCAGATTTTCGTGTTTTAAAATCTCTTGTAGTTTTGTGTCTAAACAATTTAGTGATTGTTGTTGGGATGGATTATTCTGAACCGGGTGTGTACTTTATACACACTACATTTATCTAATGAATATCCTGCGGATTTTTTGTCTGTATGGTCGACAACTTAAGTATAGTTAATAGTGGCATAAATAATTATTTATAATATTTAGAAAGGATTTTGTTATATTTTTAAACATATTTAAGCGATGAAAACTATTGTGTAATATGCAGTACTTAGTATACAAGGCAATTATAAAAAAATCAGCCGCCCGAAACCGCCCCCCTATTTTTAACGAATTTTTTTGTTGGTTCCTACATTTTTTTATATAAATTACTGCTATTTATTGTTTTTAATTATTTTCGTAACAGAGCATACTGAAATGAAATCTATGACTCGAAATGACTTGTATACCATCATGCAATGCTCAAATGAGTCAACATTTTATGGAAATCATCAATTTATGGAGCAAGAATTATTGAGAAAGCATTCTGAAGGTGATCCAAGGATAGCTGAGATGAAGCAAAAGCTCTCCGTTATTAAAAATCAATTTAAAAAAATGGGTAGCTGCTCATAGAAACAAGGACAATATTTGCAGAAAACAGTACTAATACAAAATTAATACAGAAGAATTTGAAAAATATTGCTAAGAGACGTCTGAACTGTATGTGTCGCTATATGGTTTTTATCCCATGTCCCCTACAATGCACAAGGTACTTCGTCATGGAGCAGACATTATAAAAAAAAGCTATTCTGCTAATATGCCAACTACCTGAAGAGGCTTCAGAAGCTTGCAATAAACATATTATGTCATTTAAATTTACTACAGAAGAAAGTTTTCGCGAGTGGCCTGTACTCTACTTTGATGTCCTGAATAGGCTTCTTTTAACTTCTAAACCCCTAATAACTGGCATGAAATGCAACACAAATTAGAAAAGAAAGCCCTTATCATCTGAAGTTTTACATCTGTTATCAGAAAGTGATATTACGAATGTTAATATTCTTAAAGACAGTAATAGTGATGAAACTGATGAATAAATGCTTTCATTTATAAATAAGACATTATTTTACCGCTTTCACTCTACAATTCAAATAAAAAAGAAAACTGCTCAGTTAAACTGAGGACATTGATATCACACTAATTGTATATTATACTCTTGCCTCTCGAAAAATAAGGAAATCGACTGTATATTAAGGGGGATCATCCCCCCATTCCCCCCCCCCCTTTATATTTAACCAATGAACACATAAAACTAACCAGAGAAGTGATTTATTACAATGAATATATATACAAAATTTGAAAAAAATCGGATAATTCTGCATGAAAAACTCATTTATCTAAATTAAGGTTGAGTTAGCCCCCCGTTCCCCCCTTTATATTTAACCAATGAACCCCCAAAACTAATCAGAGAAGCGCCTCATCACAATGGACCTATAAGCAAAATTTGAAGCAAAATGGTTATTTCTATCAAGAGTTATCACGTTACGTACATACATACATACGTACGTACATACAGAACAGGCGGGCACATTAGCTCTCAGGCTTTGATAGCCTGTGAGCTAATAAAAACGTAGATGTGTAGCTTTTAGAGCTATAAAATAATTTTGGCCAGGTTTTGGGACTAAATACCACACTGTGCACTGGGAAAACAACGTCCATTCACAAAAGTATTTGAATAAAATGCTGGTCCATTTTTTTTTCCGAAATACGTTTATTTGTTCCAAAAGTATCCTTAAAAGTGAGCCAACATGTGTACAAAATTTACATAGGTTTATTTATCCGTTTCTACTCAGAATTGACTCGCTTATTGCAAAACAGTTGTCAATAACAATATTGTTCAATGGCAAATAACAAAAGAAGAAGAAAATGTGATCGAAAACGATTATGAATATCCCTAGGTACTTTATGAAAAGGTACCAAAGATTACATATTTTAAATACCACTATTTTTGAATAGCTATCTTTGCATGATTTAATCCACGAATTCTGCGATTTAATTAGATAAATTATACTATTCGGCAATAGTAGTAATCAAAATCCGTAATATTTAGCAGATATGCATTAACTACCAATTCTTAACTATTAATTACTCACACTAGCGTACTTTATACACAAATGTATGCTACAAATTTAAATATGCATATTACAAATGCGCGTTGTTTGTTTGCATATGCCTATTTTAAAAGTTTTTTTTTATAATTTTGTACTACGTGGTAATTGTATTTAACTTAAAATTAATCTTACAAAAAATCAATTTATTTTTTTATAAATTTATAACGAAGTATCTAACGAACTTCTACGGAGTATACAGAACGGAAAGTTTAGTTGTGTGAATTTGAGCGATTATTTATGGGTTAAGATGCAGATGTAAACTGTTTATGTCTATTTTGTGAAATACTTAATAACATATGCTAATTAAATTTTCCAGCAGAGCGATATGAATTATCACATACTAATCAGCGTATAACCAACGTATAACCACTCTGCTTGAAATTTTAATTAGCATATATATATCCACCAATGCTGGGTTTAATTCGTCTCATGCATGCCACTAAAGATGTGTGTTCATGGCTGTTTTTCTATCTTGTGATGCAATGTCGCAGCCGTACCCATACATAAGAGTTAGAAAATGCTAGACTGGATGTCGTTCGGATAGCTCCAAATGGTAGAGCATTGGTGTGTAATACCAAAGGTTCCGGGTTCGATTTCCGGTCTAGAAATTTTTGCACTCTGCTGGTTATACGCTGAGTGAGTTGTAAATGATAATTCATATCCTTTGTTATACCTAATAACACATGATTAATATTGTTTTGTATCATTTATAGGGCGCTAAATTGAATTGGCTGCAAAAACAACATAAATCCAATAATTTATTTAAACTTTTTTTAAACCTTTTGAATTCTAATCAAATAATTAACTGATAACAAACAAACGTATTTAAAGATTCAAGTAACATAATGAACATAGAAAATTTCTTAAAATATCTAGCATTTCTGCGCAGTACAGTTTTTAATGATTCTCGGAAAATCTTAAATCTTGAACATATGTAGTTTTTGAAATATTTGTTTTATTTACGTTTTTTAGCTTATTTCTAAATTTTTAATACAATTTGCGAATAATAATGTTACACAATCCTTAATCTTCTGAAATTTCGTCATCTTGTGTAAATTTTTTGTATTGTCTCAGATAATCATGAAAATTTTTTTTTCAACCACAACAAGAGTTGTATGATTCTGCTGATGGATAAAACTCCTTTGGAAGTGCATTTGCAGAAACACCTGAAATCCCATGTGCGTTAATAACATTTCATATGTCATTTCCTGTGTATAGCCTACCATTTCATGTCATTAATCCAGGCGGCTTTAATGGATAAGGATATGTTTCTTGGTCTGTTTTAAAGCGCATTTGAAGATATATTATGCGTACAGAGAAGAATTAATTTCAATCACGTTTTATCATATTACTGAAATTATACGTGGATAATGGAGATATGTGATAAAAAATGTGAAAAAACAAAGTCTTGAATTAAATTGGGGTACAATATTTTTAAGTCATTGGGGCTTAAAACAAATACGGAGCTGCAATTTTAGCAAACTGTAATATACTTTTTCAAGATGTATCAATGAAAGGCTTTCGAATTAATAATAGATTAGAATAATAGATAACGTCATGCAAAGATTATAAAACACTTTCCAATACATCCCGAAAACAGTAAAGAACCTTCACAGTTAAATAAAGTGAAAGAAGATATTAAGTAAACAGTTTTAAAATATATAACACATTTTAAAATTCAGTTTTTGCAATTACCTTCAATAGTGAAAAAGCATTAGAATTATTTTCTACAGCCTTGTATATAATCTATAGATTTGCATGTATACTACAAATCATGCTAAAATTTAGTTCAGTTTGAAAATTCACTTTACTTTTAGAATTTCGCTCTAAAGATGGAAATGCACTCGAATACTTTTGCACTGTCCTGTATATATTTTAAAGAATTTTGTACAAACAACATACTAAGCTAAAATTTAATTCATGTAAAAAACATATAACACAACATAAAAAGTATCTCCATTAACTACCAGCAATATACGGCAATGCATCTTTTTCTCTTTCTAGCCTTCTACATTAATTTATTTATATCCCACAAACTTTTGTTGGTTACTAAATATAGATCAGAGAGAAAATGCATACAAAAATTTAAAACTACGCTTTAGAAATTCATTCCTATAGTCCGTAATACTTACGAATTTCTTTGTGTAGCACTCTATATCAAGAACATAATTTAGACACACCACGCACTGTACAAAATTTAGTTAAACTTTAAAAGAAAAGCTAAAGTTGTAAATACACTTCCAGCAATTATCGCTGATATTATAGCACAATGAAATCGAATTATTTTGTGTGTCTCTGTGAATGGACGAAAAACGCAATGCACACCATAAACAAGTAAACAACTGATAGTGTACCTCAGTTATGCATGAAAATTGCATTTATATTTGAAACTGTGTAACATTATAAAAATATACAGCAAACAATTTTTTTACCGTATACCGTCATGTAACTTCTTTTTCTGACCCTGTAAATTAATAATAAATGTTTTGCATTTCATACTCTTCAACAAAAAGCGAGTTTAATTGCGTTTCATAAATGCAAATCAACTTCATTATGTTTCAGATGGTTTACCATGATCAAAATGCACTTGAAACGATTTTTCCTTTAACCGTAATGTAACGGAATAGTTTTGACTGTCTCTGTAAACAAAGTACAAATGCTGCACACTTCATTTTCAGTAGCGATTGTGCTATATTAAACACCAATAACAAATAAATGTTACAGGACAATCGTAGTATGTTTACATGAGTTAGAGCACAGACAGACAAACCAAAGTCTAGAACACTTTTTATCTAAGTGTGAAAGTGTTGATAAAAATCGAAATTCTTCATTCAAGAAACTTTAAATTCATCCACATTCTTATAGCGAAATAAACTACTATTTTTTGGGGGGGAAGGGGGTTTAAAGAGCATGAATTCTCTAAAAGTTTCATTATGCGATAAAAAGTAATGTTAAAAAGATTTTTAGGAACTTTCAGATAAAAAATGATGAAAATTGTATGACTGATGCATTTCATTCATATATTTTGTTTGAAATACCTTTTGAGTTTTTTATCTGCAAAAGTCTTTTTTGTTGAAAAAATCTAAATTTTTTTTAAACATTTTTTTTTTTTGTATTTCATTTGTTTTTGTAGACATACAACCAGATATTTTTGAATTATCTTCTCTATATATAGAATTTCAATTTTATCAGATCATAAAGCAAAAATGAGATCTTTTTACATTTACATATTTTAGGAATAAAAAATGAAATAATATTTGAGGTATGTTGTTTGAATAAGCACATTGTCAGGATATGTCTTTTTATTTCTTTTAAAAATATATTAAAGCATGTAAAGATTAAAAGTATGAATGAAGATCTGGAGGTAAATCTGTTTTGAAATTACTATTTGTTTTATACTGTAAAAAGATAATTTAGTACAATGAGAGAAAGAAAATTTCAAAAGGATTTATATTTTAAATTTTTTTTCATTTTGAAAGTACAGTTTCTTTTTTATAACGCAAATTAGTTTTTTTTTAGTAATGCATAAAACATCTAGAGGGCTATTCTCCAGTGAACAGAAAAAAAATCATTTTTTAATATATTTAAAAATGAGTCACTCTTTTTTTATTTCTTGTTTTCATTTTCAGTTTCATAATTGTTTCATTTTTTGATTGGACATAAAAAAAAATATAATTTCAAAATAGTTTTGTGTTTTCTTCAGTAAGCTGAATACTACGTATTTTATTTTTTAAATGTTGTTCTAGGAGTGTCCAGGAAGTTTCAGGAGTGTCTCATTAGCAGACAACAGAGCCTCAAAACATCTATCTGTTCATAAACGATAGATCCTGAGTCACTCAATATGTTGACAGTGAATTGAGTATCCGTAATTCTCTGTGTTTCTATACCAGCCAATTAAGTATGGCATGCGTCGTCCGGGAGTAGAGTTCTTCCGAGAGCTGGACGCTTTTGTTTCTTGTTGCCTGCTACATTAGTAGTCTGACGCCGTTGTCTCTACGTGCGTGGGATGCGATGACCATACACTTTCTTCCTTGTGAAATTCCCTTTTCAATTTTGAATGCAGCCACTAAATATGCGCCCAGCGAGGGAAGAGCCCATCCTTCTGTGTGTTCCCAACGCAGCCACATAAATGTGGAAGAAGACCGGGAGCACTATTTCCCCTAGGAGCGGGGAGGTTCTACGTCTTTTTGACCACTTCATGAGTAGTCCGAGGCTGTCCTCAAAACGTGTCTCATACATGGCGAAAGTACGGGGATTTTCATGTTTTTTTCTTGTGTGAAACGTACTTTTCTCATCGTCCTCCCTGAAGGCAGTCTCTGTTCAGTATTGTTGTATTTGCTGGCATCAAAATCTACTGTTGTGTTGAGTGCTTTCGAACGAGTCTTGTAGTGGAACAGAAGAAACGAGTCTTCCGAACGAATTTGGATGTTGGAGTGAGCTAGTTCTTGCCCATCGGCATTATTCCTTTCGTCCGATGGAGTGTCTCTTCCGTCTTGTTATCTTGTTGGCGTTCGATTGGGCTTCGCAATGAATTGTAGTAGCCAACGTAAGATCTTCCAATCCCGATCATGTTCTTTTCTTTGTACAATACTGATTTACGTGTCCACCTAAGTGTTGTTACCAAGTGCTAATATTTCTATTGTTTATCTGATCACTGTAAAATGGAATTATCCTGAAATAACCTTATATATTTTCTCCAATAAAATAATTCAATACGTTTTTCAAACGTATGTGATTGAATATTTCCCAAATAATTCAGAAGAATCATGAAGCAGTTAAAATATAGGTTTATTAAAAACAAAACAAAGTTCCGACCTGCCAAGTCTCCGGCTTTTTGGATACCAGTAATTTAGTACAGAAAATGTTGATTTATTTAATCGGAGCATTTTGCGATTTAAAAGAACAGCATTTTCTCTGAAAAATTACTGGTGTGCAAAAAGCCGGAGACTTGGCAACTCTGATAAGTTAAATAGCAGAAAAAACAAAAGTAAAATTTAGACAAAAAGAAACGTAACTGAAAAACTCCCAATCATGTGGATCTGACAATGGTCTTATTCGATTCAGAATTAAAACCCATTCAAAAATTTACTTCTTCAAACATGATTTAATAAATTCAGTAAACAAAAGGTAGTTTATCTGTCAAACTACCCATTTTGTACCACTACGCCCACCTCCACCGTACGCGGTAAATAAAAATGAATGTATCTAACATTTTGTAAATATTTAAATATACATTAAGAAATTTACAATTCCGTCCTAACTTAAAGCATTCTAAAAATGTTTCTCGACTAATATCATTTACAAAACTAGTTTATTTAATTCGTCTCTGTCTTTAAATATGTAAATCGTTCATTTTACCTTACTTGGAAATTCCTCTATTTGTTTACATTGATATTTTATTTCTCCATTTAAAATCCTACTTCAACAGAACAATTTACGTATTTATATTTTTTATTTAATTCGAACCCCATCTGTTAATTTCAAGGTATTTTAATTTTTGTAAACGCCGATATGAATTTTAATAAAATTGTTTGTGATACGAATCTCATGTCTATTGCCATTTTTTCCCCTTCCGTATTCTAAAAAAATCATGCGATCATTGAGAGTGCTGCCTTTGCACGTCTATTTTCATTACGCGACTGGAGAGTATATTCCGTATTTGTACAATTTCTCATTGGCCAAGAGCGTTTGCGTGTAGGAGTAAAATAACCTTGCACCGGCAATACTTATTGACGTGCTTGAGCTCCTGAGATACATTTTTGTGAGTTCTTGGATTTCTAAAATAATCGCGTCGCATAGAAGTATGATTTATAATAGTATTGTAAAGAATTGAGTTTCTTCACCCAGGTGTTCGTGTGTGTGGTCATTGAGTTTCCCGTGAGAATGTTTGGAAAGAACTATTTCCGGCATACTTTCTCACGCCGGTGTGGTTTTGAAGTAGAGTGACATACCGAACGTCTTTGTGCATCGAGAGGAGCTCTCGGACAGTGATGTATCGCCTAGATCACCCAAGAAGAAGCTCTGTGCTTTTATCATTACCGGAACCGTGAGAAAGTTAGCACCTGCCTGGTAAAACGAATGTTGCACGATTTTATGTCGCTGTTATGGAGAAACCAATAACAGACTTGCTCTGAATGGGGATGTCGTTTCCCAGAGTTGCTCAGATGCTGAGTGGCCCCGATTTGCCCCGCCTTGACCAAATCCCCTCTCCGAGTGAAAATCCTGTGTGAGAGATTTGGTGAGTTAGAAGTTCAGTTTGTAGAAAGATCACGAACTGTGAGGTGACTCTCTGAGAAGAGTATTAGAAACACCAAGTTTCTAAGTCAGCGTAGCTAAGACGCTGGAGAGGTCTTACCTCTGATCAATTGATACTCCGAGTATCTGATAAAGTCCCATTAAGGGAAAGGTACTACAAGTGCCTGTGAAATAGGACTCTGTTCCAATTACCTTTAGCAACCAGGAAAATCCCAGTGCGGGAACGGGTTCGTCAAGTGCCCGAACAATTGAACATTGAACCGGCAGCAAGTCGTGATTAGTAGAACTATTGAACGATGAGTTTGACTCTATGTTACTAGAAATTTAATCGATAAGCTGATAACCCTCAAATATTTTTAAATGCTGTAAATACCATTTCTATGTTTACTTATAGAACCTATATTGTCTTTCAATAAAAATTCTATTAAAGATATAGAAAAATTCTCTTCGTATCTGTTCCGAACGCTACCACTTAACACCCTAAATCGGATCTGCGTAGAGGAGATATTACAGTATGTAATAGTACTGTAACATCTTTATAGTGCTGACTGAATGAGTAATTCCGTGGAATTTAAATCGGAATTATGCTGTAGCTCATAGAAATGCTCTCATGTTTTCAAAAGATGTGGAGAATGAGCGCTGTGGATTTGATAACTGGAAAATAAATAGTTTTACTTAAATGAATATCTGACTGCAACTTATTTTGTGGAAAACCCTGGTGATTTTCATTACTTGTCATTTTATTTATTTATCTTTATTTATAAGAAAACACATCTACGACTGTGAATGTCATAGGTGTCATTCTGGTAAAAAAAAATTACTAGGACTGCATATTATTTTGTGAGTGTTAGCTGGCATATAGGGAAATACGAAACCATATGAAACTGGTACTACTGGGCTTTTGATCTCGAATGGTAACGAAAATGTTTGATGGAGGCTGCAGTGTTGTTATTAGAAGTGGAGTGTACTTCGCGATAAACTAGAAATCTACCAAAACCACGCTTATTATTGATATTATACAGTTAATGCACCTTTCGTAATAAAAGTGGTACTATAATCGAGTATGCATTCAAAGCTGATGTTACAAAAGTCGACATGATGAAAAATACTTGTGTTTGCTTTCCAGGGGCGTCACTATTCCTACTGTAAAAATATAATACCTATGAGGACACAATAGTACTTTTTGATCATTTAGCTGCAGATTTGATTGTGCAAATATTATAAAGTGTATATTTTATCATTTGTTTTTCGTATACTTTGAAATTTGTATTTGCATATGGTTGTTATTATTATCACGGAACAATTTCTATTAGGTTTTGAAGGAAATATATTATATTTATTATTTATGATTATTTTAAACTAATGTATTTAATGTATGCTAAGGATTTCATTTTGAAATTTTCAGTACCATGGTTTCAAATAATGTATTACGAATTTTATTGTTAATCTCTTTATATTTTAATTTAAATTTTTTATGAATCAATTTTTACAAAACAACTACAGCTATCGTAGAAATTTAACAGGATTGCTAGGTAGTACGGTATTTGTATAACACTGTATTCAAAGAATAATTTTTAGCTTATTTAGTCACATAATTCTTTTTAAATAATGAAAATATTACTAGTTGGAAATAATAGCATTAATAATAATAATAACCCGATCAAATAAAATTTCGTGTAGTAAAGATCTACATGCAAATGAAAGTTGAGTAAATTTATCATTAGTTTACATTGGCATGGCCCAAAATACGAAGTGAGAATCTCTTATAGAAGAGTTAAATTCTTCCATTTTTTATTCGGGAGCATTTTTGTTGCTTCAGTGGGGATACGTTAGAGTAAGGTCGGGTAGTATCAGACAGAGTGTTGTATCAAATATGTAGTGTTTCAAGCTTTGTCCAATGGTAGGAGCCCCTGTCATGCTACTCTCGTGTTTATTAGGTCAGAAGTAAGACACTCTCGCCATTTTGGACCAAATGGTCTGTGCGTTTGCAAATGGTAGTAAGTTATTAATTTTTTTTGCGAATTTTCTAGTGCGTTTCCTTTTGGAGCTGCGTATCTTGTATGAAAGTAAGTACAACAATGTTTTTAGTGTTATGTTAGATGTATGGGCTACTATGTTTTATACTGTAGGCAGTAAATATGATAGGTAGTCAAATCGTCTATGTGTAACGTTCGGTAGTAACGTGCAAACGGTTGGAGGGATGTACTGTAAAAAAGTTTACAGGCTTAAAAAGTTAAATTTTTACGTGTTTCTCTGTTTTATTATAGGATGCAGAAAATACGTCATTTGTGGGAGGAAGATTACATGAAGGAAGCTATAGAAATGTCCGAATTCATGAAAAGGCAATAAGGGAAGCTAGTGCAAGATATTGTGTACCTAAATTCACCTTATGTGATAGACTCAAAGCAGTTAAATTGAAAAGGATAAAGTAATGTCTTCCGCAAATAAACAAAAGCAGTAGAGTGTCAGGCCTAGTTATAAAACCGAGAAAAATCTCTCGAAGCATAAGCTAGAAAGTGTTTTAACTCTGACGACGAAGATTTGGAGGATGGATTTTCTCATTGCATTATTGGCAATAAAACTTTTCAAGAAGTCTGGGAAGTGCAATATTTGCAACGGTTGGGTCCATCAAATCTGTACGGATCTTAAGCTTAACAGATTTTTTTTTACTAGTGTGATACTTGTTTATATATAAAAAAACATATGTGTCATAATAATAGCAGAGTTAAAGTCATTCATTTTTCATTCGGGAGCATTTTTGTTGCTTCAGTGAGGAGACACTAGAGGAAGGTCGGTTAGTATCGGACTGAGAGTGGTATCGGACAAGTAGTGTTTCAAGCTTTGGCCAATGGTAGCAGCCCCAGTGTCATAATTCAAATATTATAATGCCCTTTCTTCTTTCTACATTTGATAAGAAATGTATATGGTTTCTTTTTAATATAATTTTGTATAAAAATATATGAATGTAGTAATAATTATATGTTTCTAAATCCAAAAATGACGTTTTTTCAAGCACAACACCATGTTCTATACAACCCTACAGAAATCAGAATGGTCAAAATATAAGGTTTATAAAAAGTCAAAGAATACCCAATAAAAATGTTCCTAAGGGAAAAGAGCTTCTTAAAGTATAGATATAACATGTTAAAGATTTTATTAGATTACAAAATATTCAAATTTAACCACAATATTTTGAAAAAACGAAATAGCTTAAACATTCAATACTACCCGACCTTCCCCTATGGATTTCTGGTTTAGAGGTTGCACTTCTACACAATTTATAAGAAGAAAATTCAAAATTCGAGGCTTTCACGAGAGAAATGACACATGAATACTTACTGAATTCATCACTGTTGCACAGGGTCTAATCTATTTATAGCATAGCAATCAAAGCTTTGACCATCAGTTGTTACAACATTATGTTCCATATCTGTTTGCTCATTCTAACTATAACTTCCATTTTTATAAATCCACAATTGTCAAAAGTTCTCATTTTATAACTATAGTAGATGACACTTAATATTTTTTTTATTAAAATTGTCTGACTTAATTCAAAGCAAAAATGAGCTTACTATGACTAATTTTTCAAAAGTTAATGTTAAATAAAATAAAATAAATGATTAAATAAATTTAATGTGTACTAGTAAGTTTTAAAGCACTGTAAGCACGCATCTTACAGGTGTGTATGTAAATGATTTTTTTAGTGTGCTGCATGACCTGTGCGTTTTTTCCAATTTATTATAACAGCAACTTACTTTTCTGCAAGGAAATTCTACAGCAAGTTTCTTTCAATCACTTATATACATGCTTTTGTAATGTGTGCTTTAAAAGCTTTAAGAGATATTTGTACACCTAATACTTACTTGTTATTTTTAAATATGTACATAATGTTTTTTAATATAAAGACTAATAACTTTAGGTGTTTTTTGAATGCGAAAGTTCGATGGAAAAAAAATTGGTAACTCTACCTTGCCTGAAAGTTATTTAAAGTCTTGTACCTCGATTAAGGTAAGGGAATGGTATCTGTCACAAAATAAGAGATATTTAAATGAATAAATCACAAATATAACATTATATTTAAATACTGGATAGTTATTTTATGCATTCATTTTATACTTTCTTTTCTAATTCATCAAAAAAAAAAAAAGGGGGGGAAAGAAAATAAAACATTCCGCTTCGTTGATTTTTGATAAGTTGTAGACATTTCTTTTTCTCTGCTGACAATCATGAAAATAAAAGATTGAACGCTATTATCGTACACACAGTCATTAATTCTCTGAAGAGTTTGCTTTATTCATTTCTTTTATTAGTTAAACAAAGAGCTAGACTTAATGCCTTTTCTTATGCCCCAAGAGAATAAAATAACAATAGCGCAAGCAAAATATTCTAAGATAAATCTTGTGAAATAAACTGATTAGGTTTAAATAGCTCTCATAGTTATCTCTGAATAAACATTTTTTATTATTTATGTGATCGTCAGCAAGTTTATTTTATTGCATTTATACAATGTTAAGGGCCATAGAGAAAGTTTGGAAGTATGAATAATTGACATAAAATTATATGTAGCATTTTAAGTCTTTATATTACATAACAACATTAATGGTTAGTTAATACTGATTTTCTAAATAGCAGTAATAGTTTAGCATAAGAATTATTCAAAACATCAAAACGTTTGATTGGTTGGTTAATTACGAGATCTCTTGGCCTCTTTCGCACACGAGGACTAAACAGACTGGGATCTACAAACCATTTACAGATCACTACAAATATCTGAGGGGATTATTAATAGGGATTTGAATACAGCACTCCTTATCCAGTAGCCAGCGCCCTAACTACTACACTGTAAAAAAAAAGGGTCGATCTACTAAACAAATTTTAGTTTTTCTCATTGATTTTTGCAGTTACTAAAAAATTTTTGTATTCTTACTCAGTTACAAGAAAATCTGTAAGAATTACTAAAAAACACCTAGCAACATTACTAGAAAACAGCAACGATTCCGGTTTTTAGTACCGGTTACTAAAAACATCTGTGGAATACAAATATGCTAAAAAATTTTTAGTAACCTCAGGATTTTTTTTTACAGTGTAGATGCCCAAAACGTGTCCGAAACTTTAGGAACACTGTAAAGTTGACTTTCGTTTCATCTGTAAAGGCCAACTGGAAAAGAAAACATGTATTATTTTTAAAATAAAAATATTTTTAATGCATTCTGATTGATTGATAACATTAAGCTTGGTATTGTTTTATGTAATAAAAAAATGGAAAGCTTATTTCCCTAAATACTCAGATAGCACTTTAAAAAAATCTCGCAATTGTTGGAATTTGGTTACGTGGTTTTCTTGTCATTGAAAAAGCATATTTATTATGTTATATTTCAAACTTTAGAATTTGGAATGTTCACTAGTCAAAGTTTAGACAATGATTCGTGAGATTGCATTAACGCAACATATCTGCGGCCTCCCAGATCTACAGACCTGTGTCTTGCCCTTTTTAATAATGGGAATACATTAATTGTTTCAGCTCCAGCTCATTTTATTCATATACATTTACAAGTCATCAAACCCTTTTGATTTGCATGTTTTCAAAACAAGTACAATAGCCATTTTAAAGATTTGAGCTATTTGAAACAAATACATTAATAGAGTTCAGTTAGGAATAATAAATGATGTATGGGAAGTACTCCGGTCAGTTGACTCATAATAAAGTCATAATATATACAGTGTGGGGTGCTATTAAGGTGACGGGATAAAAGAAAGGGTGTATGTTCCATATACGCATGCTAAGTTTCAAAATTTGGGGAATAGAATTGTAAAAGCCGTCAATTCAGCAACTAGCGATCAATTTACTGGGCTGGTCTAGACATAAAGTGCAGGGCTGTAGTGGATGTTATACGGTGGTATACGCCGTGTACCTTCTGTATTTTCTTAAAAAGCTTTGTATACCTTCTGTTTTTTTTTTTTTTTGTAAACTATAGCCATGGCGTATACTCTCTAGCGTATAGCCTCTTTTTTTTTACGTGTTTCGCACTCATGAACTGCTGTTTTTATGTGCATCGCGCTACAAAAAGTATTTGTGTTGAATTAATTCAAACTAAAGTATCGTTGACGGCACTTCAGGATTTTCCACATTTAGTGATGATACAGTATTATACAGTACACAAGAAATAAACTCTTGAAATCTTCTATTACTTTTGTAAACGCCCTGCATAATTTTTATCGGTGGAATTCCATTTAAATATCATAAATAACAGCTTTTTTTACACAAAACATAGGATATTTAAAAATGTAAGTGAAATAAGAAAAATTCAGAAATACATTGAGAAATGCTAGGAAGCTATCAATTCTCAATTAAACATATTCGTAACTGAATTTATACATCCAAGTGTAACAAAATAATATTAATTTTAATGTTAATGTTAATGCTGTTATTTTACCATTTTTGTCTGCAAAACCTGTTCGTTGAACATTAAAATGTTTACTTAAGAAATGATACTATTCGAAAACACTACATTCCATGTTGAAAAAAATATTAATATACTATAAAACTACGGGAGAACATTTCCAAAAATCAGTGGCAGCAAAAGAAACTTTGTTTTTTTAAATGCTTCTTAAAAAATCAAATATGTATGGGTCGTCCAAATGAAAGTGGCACTACAGTCGGTTTGAGAAATGGCTTAATGGTATTAATATAAATTAGGGTTGGGTTGGGTTGATTATTGACGGCCAATTATCTACACTAGGGATATAGGCCCGGGGGGAGTGCCCTTCGTGGGGGTCTTTCTAAGGGAACCTAACCCGTATTTACGCATGGATAAATCCACGGCTCGAAGAAAACCACGAAAACTCCGAACGATTAGGCCGACGGGCGCGATTGGGATCGAACCCAGCACCTCCCGTCTACCAACTTCGAGAGCACAACCTCTCAGCCACTGGTGGGGCTAATATAAATTAGTATACAAAGAATAGAAGTAATACAGACGTAACAAATAGGCTAGACAAAGTCACCTTGTAGGTTGAAACAAGTGTCCTAGCGGTCAATGATACGAATGATACGATACCCTGGGTGAAGAAGCTCCGGGGTTGGTTGTGGAACCAATTTTCAACGGCAGCTTGGACATCATTATCGTTTCCAAATCGCCGTCCCTTCAGAGATATGTTGAGTAAACCGAAGATGTGGTAGTCACACGACGAGAGGTCTGGGCTGTGAGGAGAATATTCGAGAACCTCCCAGCAGAATTGTCGTAATAATGTTTGGCACGCACAGACACATGAGGACGAGCATTATCAGGCAACACAATTTTGCATTCGACGATAGATTTCACTAGTACTCACATATTCTACTGTTAAAAATTGAACGACCGCGCGTTGACACCGTTTGGAGGCAACCAATGAGACAAACGATGCCTTTTAACATTCCCCCACGCTAGCATACACGCATTTGGTGTGATCTGTGATATCGCATGCATTCCAGGCACTCTGCGCCCTCTATAGGAGCATGCGCAGTCATCTTTCGCCTCAAATGGCGGAGTTATTACCGCTATGCCACTTTCATTTGGGGGACGCTTATATATTGGTTTTGTGACGTTTCTTAAAGGGTCTAAGGACTCTTAAAATTGGAAAAAATTAAAAAAATGACCATTTTTAACATTTAATATCCTCAAATGTATGCAATTTAAAAACACAATTTTTATTGGGATGAAAAGATATAAGCGTGTTCTTTTATTTCACATATTTAAAAAGTTACAAGATGCAGAATTAATATTTATAGGGGGCTTCAAACTGTCAGACATTTGTCGAGCAGAAAATTAACATGACAGCTTACCCGCACGATTACAAAATAATTTTTGCATCTAGAATAAAAATTTTGGAGTCTAAATATACTTCATATTGTAGTAATTACACTGAACCTCAATAAATTCGTATTTAAAGCATTTTTATACTTTTAATGCAAAGTTGTATTGAGCGAATACAATTTTTAAACATTTTCAACATTATAACCACTTAAAAAGATATATTTTTTAATAATAAAAATGAAATTTTAGGTTCAATTTATGTAGACTAACATGACACCTATTTTTGGAAAATTTCATGCAAAATTTTTTAATAAGTTTTTGAGATGTCAGGCGCGTTGTGCCCAAAAACATCATTTTGAGAAAAATGATGTTTTGCTTCAGCTTTGAGTATGCTACAGCTTTGAGTGGGTATAATTCTAAAAGCCATAACGTCTGTTCTAATGGGAATTTCAAGAAGACATTTACACTAAAATATTTAGGAAAGATAGGAGTTTAATATATAAAAAATTAAAAATTCGAAAATTTTGAAGGATTAAGAGTCCTGAGACCCCTTAAGGT
The DNA here is from genome assembly GCA_963931845.1 of Maratus michaelseni. Taxonomy (NCBI): domain Eukaryota; kingdom Metazoa; phylum Arthropoda; class Arachnida; order Araneae; family Salticidae; genus Maratus; species Maratus michaelseni. The sequence continues at coordinate 93,244,701 of OZ007594.1, read as the reverse complement.
AAAGAACATTTTTCAGAATGGGTAACTAGCAGAAGTTATTGTATGTTTGTCTGTGAAACATCCTTGTTGAACAGAAAAATATTAAGCATCTGAAAACAAACTGAAAAATACCTAATTGACTAAATTGATTAATACACTATAGAACAAACTACTAAGAAATGTTTCCGAAAATCGGTGGTAACAAATGGAACTTTGTTTTTACAAATTCCTCATCAAATCGCAAAAATTTATTTGTTTATGAGGTTTCTAAAGATAAATAACTCTTTTCTTTAGAAATCTTTTTTATAGAATTAAGGTTATCTCCGAAGAGTTTATTCCATATTTTCGTTTGTGGTTATATTATATTTTCCTAGATTAATAATCATTTATCTTATTTGCAGAGTACAGGGAAATCTTCAAATCTTCTTGCAATTTCCTTACACTATTTTCGAACGCGCAAACATCCGTCCAAGTCCTCAATTTCGCTACTAGTGTAATATCCACTGAGCTACGTGGAACCCCAACTTATGTTTATAAACGTATGAACACCTTAAAAAAAGAAATAATGGCCCTATTGGACTCTATAGCAAATTACATCCAAACACATTATTTAACAATTTTCATTTGTTCTTTAGTATTCAATATAATTCCCTCACGCATTCTTTATATAAACTAACTTATAAAGCATGATCATTTCAGAGAGTACCGTACTCTAAAAACAACATTGTCAAAACTGAGCAAAAAATACTCAAATCTGAGTATGTCACATAGTCAAAATGGCTCCAAATCAAAATTACCCAAGTTTGAAACATGTATATACTCGTTTCTGAAAACATGCACACACTCAAGAATAAAACATCATATGCTCATATTTGAGTATGTCAATGTTTCAAAAAAAGTGTATGAACTGACTTCCATATGCTCATTTTGGAGTATTTCCATACTTCAATATTCTGAGTGTTTCTGGTATTTCAGAATTAAAAGCATTGGGTCGTCATATTTGAAACAAAAAGTTTCATAACAAAATGTAAACATCGATTTAATCATATTTGAAAGTGTAATTTTTCTCAGTGCGTGGACGTCATATTAAAGGAGGCAACATCTGAACAATAAATTTCGCTATTACTGCAACTTTTTAACTTTTAAACATCGCGCAGTTTCAACTTTTCCAACTTCGAGTAGAGAAATATAAGATCTTTCAAATGAGATTTCTTAGAAAATGCATCTTAATTTACTGATTTTGTATGGTTTAAAAAAAAATTCAATGAGGATTTTAAAATATATATATATGTATATATATCTATAATCTATCTGCTGATTACAGAACATTAACCATTTTGTACTTAAAACGATATAAATAGTTCAATGTTTGTTTCCTGATAATATTCTATACCAAAATGAAAATTTTATTTAAAAAATAAGTTAAATAGTAAAATAATAAAAATAAAACACAAATTTAACAAACTCGTAATGGAATTTCGCGCTTAAACCGCTGAAATTATCATCATCAAAAAGGCTGCTGTAAATAGAGACAAGTTTGGAGATTTCTTCGGTTATTAACTCCTGGCATGCGTCTAATACGTAAGTATCGATTTTAACAAATTTCAAAACTCTTTAAAGTACATTCTTGATATTTTTTATAAAATAATGTATTTTGGTCATGTTAGTGTGTAATCTAAACTGATATATTAAACTTAAAAAATGTATCGATAAGTCAAGAGTTATCAATAAAAAAATATGTTTTTGATCTATGTTCAGTTGGATTCTTCTAAAAGAAATCTATTTTACGCAGAAAGCATAACTTTATTTCATTCATACTGTTTTTCTGAGTATTTTTAGAAGGAAAGTCTTATTTGTTTAAAAATAAGAACATCCTTAAAAATCCAAAGAACTGCTAGAACGAACTTAAAGATTCATGCTTTATGGAAAATCTCTGTAGAATTAAACTTAGAGAGTTGTGTTGCATTTCATTCAGAATTCTGCAACATTTTGTAAGTTTTAATTGAGTTCATTTACGTTTCTGTTCAAATTGAATATTATAATTTCATTATAGCACAATTTTTACAAATGAATAAAATTGAAATAGCAGTAAATAAGAAGCCTAAACTGCTCAAAAGCGAAATATTTTTTTTAATTTTTTTTGTTTAAACATAAAAAAATAAACAAGTCTGCTGCCTTTTATTTTAATGACTGTGACGTATGATAAAATTATATGTCAGCACTAATTTGTTTTCTCTGTTATACTTTGCTTTTATTTTTATGTGATAGAAAACAGATACAGTAACATACAAAATGATATAAGGATGTAAAATTGCATTATGGTATCTGCTTACTCTCGAAGATACCATTTTTTAATGTTAATAAATTGACTCTCTATATATTTGTTATTTTAGACTACGGAAAAAATATTTAAAACGCATGTAAAATAACAGTATAAATTAAAATATGTTCTTTGTTTTGGTCATAACAATAGCACATATCAAAATTCAAATTCAATCAATGTATTTTTATTCTGCAAACTTTATTATGACCGAATTATCTTTCAAAAAATGAATCACTCTCGTAACTATTATAATATTTGAAACTATCCAATTAAAAAATAATTATACGATTTGAGTATGTAAACGTTATCTTTTAACATAAAGTAAAACCATCAATATATACGGCAATTTATAATGTGCATCAGCAAAAGACGTAAAATATTGTAACTATAATCTCAATAGACAATATTTCTCGGCATCCTTCATTGGCAATGTCACAATAGAAGTTGTACGTGCGTTACACAAATCAAAATTTGAATTATATATATATTATTACGGCCTTTGTTATATTCCGACCGTAATTTCTCGGAGATTCTTGATGTACTTCGGAATTACTGTGTAACGATGAGCTGTAAAAAATTATAAGGACAAACAGCAGAGATCTTGAAGGAAGAGTAGCTATTGAATATGCAAAAATTCTTTAATCTAGGTTCAGGGAGTGCACAAGTACACAAGCAGGGCTCAATACGGTACAGCTGCGTTGGGAAAGTGTACCCGGGACTCCATACGTTTACTTATTTCCATTTTATATGATTATCAGTCGATGGTCAGAGAGAGAATTTCTCTTGTCATGACATAAACTCGAATGATTTTACATCTCGCCAGAAGGTTGCAGTATTGGCAATATTTCTCCGAACAGAGCATAAAGACAATTAAAAATCTAAGAACAGGGCTATTTTTGGCATAAATCATATCAACGAATTTCTACAGGGACAGCCAATATGTGTGGGAATTTTAAACCGTATATATAAAGGCTCGCAAGAGAAATTTGTATTTTTGAACGCGCGACATAATGAATTTGTTATGGCTTTGATATGTACGTCAGATATTTTTGAATAAATTTTCCAGCTGTGTTTAGGAATCATTTTTAATTTAATAAGGCTGTTTCTAGCGAAAGCTGTTAGCAACAGATTTGTGTGACCAAATAAGGATATGACCTATGGACCCTTATGCTAGCCGTTGCAGAGTACATGTAGCTGTTTTCATTTATTTTATCTGCGCATTATGAAAATCGTTAATGTAAATAATAATCGAAAAAGTTTTCACAATAAATGGGATGAAATCTTTACACTGAATTTAACAAATGGGGGAAAGGGAAAATGAAGCTAAATTGCTATACGAAGTGGATTGTAATTAGATAAAATATATTGCGATAATAATTGTGCGATGCGAGAGTCTATTATGCGGTTTGTTTCCAAAAGAATCAAACGTGCTATCACGACCACGATGCGGGAGTGACTAGCCGTTTCCAAACGCAAAACCAAAATTATGATAGAATATGTGATAGTCGAGCGCGACTGCCAGGGTAAAGGGAAGTCATAACAGATCCCTTAATTTCATTAATTTACTATTATGTAGTTTTTGAGTTCTCAGATAATCAAATTGGAATATACTCATAGTAATCAGCCAGGGTGCTACACATTAGCCATTACTGAATACATTAAAATCTCTTATCTTCTCTATGAGACCTGAATTGAATTGACAAAAAGATAATTTTATAACCAGATTCAAATGTACTCATTGAAATTAGCCAGGGTGCTACACATTAGCCATTACTGACTACATTAAAATCTCTTGTTTTCTCTATGAGACCTGAACTGAATTGACAAAAAGATAATATTATAACCAGATACAAATATACTCATTGTTATCAGCCAGGGGGCTACACATTAGCCATTACTGAATACATTAAAATCTCTTATCTTCTCTATGAGACCTGAATTGAATTGACAAAACGATAACACTAGTTTACATGACTTTTGTTCATGAAATGAAAGATATACGGTTACGTTACTTTGGGTATCTACATCTAGGAAAAAATATTTTTAAAAATCCAGCACGTCAGATTTTTGAAATATTTATTAAGAAGATTTTTACAAAAAACTACATCCAAATAAACAATAGGCACCAAGAATATTTTAATAAACTTTTGTTTCTACAATGAAAGCTTAAAATAATGAGCTCTTATTTACTAAAAAAAGTCGTTTGTAAATTCCGGTGTCAGTCAGTAATTTCTCATTTTACGAACAGAATTTGTCTGTGCCGGAAAGGGTTAAACAATTGCGGGTAGATAAAAAATAAAGACCTTCATATCTCAGAATTGTGGCGTGCTACAAAAAATAAAAAATATATATACTTTTTTAACTACCGTCCATAGCCTACATAAATAATATATGTTTCATTTCATGAACATTTTTTTTGTAAACTAGTGTAATTTTATAACCAAATTCAAATGTACTCATTGAAATTAGCCAGGTTGTTACACATTAGCCATTACTGAATACATTAAAATCTCTTGTCTTCTCTATGGAACCTGAACTGAATTGACAAAAAGATAATTTTATATCCCGAGCATTTCGTACATGTCTTTACTAACTCGTCACGCTTCTTTACATTTTAAGCAGATGTGCTTATTTAAACATGCAGATATTATAATGTTTCGTGTAATTGTTGGAATATAGGAAACGCCCAGAAGGAATGGTGAAAGAATGAGCGCTTTCCTTCAATGATAAATTTCGCTTAATTTGAAGCAATATTTTCAATAATTGTATTATTGTATCTATAAATGAAAAACACACATTGAAATTATCGATATTTTAATGCACTTTTCCATCCCGTGCATTAAAGTATACGCTGTAAGAAAAGTTCCGTATATACACTTGTGATTTTATGTGATTTGTCTGATTTTTAACGGAAACTGATTGAAACGGAGTCTGATTTTAAACTTTCTACACTGTTAAAAAAATTGCAGTAAAAATACGGGCAGAGGCTGGCAGCAGAGATTCCAGTCATACCCCGTAAAAAAAAAAAAAAAAAAAAAAAAATCCATGCCCATCATTTTGTGCAGCCCGTAATTTTACGGGTTATTATTAATAATAACCTGATTAATCATATTGACCGTAACATATATATACACTGTTAAAAAAAATTGCAGTAAAATTACTGCAGCAGAGATTCTCCAGTCATACCCTCCAGTATATAAGTCCAGTATATAAGTCCAGTATTTATATGATTCCAGTCATATAAATAAAAAAAGCCCATGCCCATCATTTTGTGCAGCCCGTAATTTTACGGGGCAAAGTAATACAGCATTATAATGCACAGGATATAATGCACTTTAAAACACAATAACACTTTACTTACTGTTCCGTAGCACGTAGCACGTTAGATAATCATCACATAATCGCTGTTTTGGCGGGTTAAAATTTTCGAAACACGAGTAAAATGAAGGGTTACACCCTAGCGGCGGACAATGTATGGAGTCGTACCGTATTTTTTCTAACATATGGGCTAGAACTGTAAGAATATGTGGATTGCTCTTCATTTTCTAAATATCTAAGGGATAAGGCCGCTTATTTAGTGGATCAGACCGTTTTTCATCAAATAAGGCTGTTGCCCGTGAAAATTGAATGCTCATAAATTTACAGTTTTTTCTAAGAATGTATTTTGAGTGGAAATCGTAAACAGAGCATTTTATCCTCTGATGACGGGTCTCGCGGTTTAAATCCCGAAAACAGCAATGTCATAGAAAAGGAGTGTGGTGATATGCAATACAAATACCAGCTTTGTGTAAATATGCATCAGTGTATATACATTATTATTTAGATATTTCTTAATAATGGGATATTGCTCACTGTTATTACATAAAACAGAAAATTCCCGCTCTGAATAGCAGAAAATATCCCACTTGAAAACGGGGGAATAACAAAACGGATGTTTTGGGGGAAATAAGGAGAATACACGGCAAATTTGCTGCCAATACATGTTCTGGTTTTTCACGGATATTATTTTCTACAGTATTTTTTATCATATGCCGCTTGTAAACCACAGGTTGGAAAGCCCTAATTTATACAAATCAAAATTTGAGTTGTGAAGAAAATTAACATTTAAATATAAATATTTTTTAAATTCAATAATTACAAAAATCATAAAAATATCTTTGGGGTCTCTGCTCCGTGCAATATTGTCAAATTAAATAGAATAACGTATAATACTGACTACACAAAAACTTAATTCAGCAACACCATTCGATTCAGTCTATTTAGTATGTTACAAGTATCTTACGAAAAAAAGTCAAATCTGGGGATATCATGGTTGCAAACGTAATGTCAAAGTGCAATTTTCATAAAATGTTTATTACGATCTGGAAAATACTGGTATGAAATTATATAAATTCAAAATAATATCGAAAGTGGACTAAAAATTATCTATTTTTTTCTTTACCCTTAATTTAAAAAGGAAATTGACAAAATTTAGTATTGAATATTTAAATTTCTTGGATCCATATAGTTTAAATACTTTAACTCTGGATTTTAACTTAATTGCATTAAATTTTAAATTGGCCATTTTACCCTGGGAAAAGGGAAAAATACATATAATGGATATACAATATTTAATTTGTAAAGAAAGTACAATACTTAAGTTTAAAAATAAGTCAAATCAAATCAAAAAGTCACATTTCACTAAAGTGATTAGCATTCAAGGAGCACAGAACTTTCAAAGAGAAAGGGAGAGGGAGAGATATATTCATTTAAAATTTTCGTTCTTTATTTTAAAAACGTTGTCAAACTATGGTAAAAATAAATATATCATACATTTTAATAAGTATCCGACTTTGACATTCTTGTACTTTAGATGAACTTTAGAACATTTGTTGTAACATAACAATAACAAAATGACAGTCACAGTAAATTTTAGAAATTTTGATATTCTGACTTATACAACACAATAGTGAATGTTACACAATCTGTTATATGGTCCATCTGATAATATATATCAGTATGAGAATTTTAACCTCAAATTCGCTTAAATTTGATAACTGCATATTATTTGTAGAATAAATTAAAACTATATAAATTCTTCGTATAAAAGCAATTTAAAAAGTAACCAGTCAAGTGTGGGATCTACTCGCGCACAAAGGGTTCGTTCAAAACATTTATTAGATAATAACACAAATATTACAAAAAACCGTTGCTAGAAGCATGCTAAAACTTTGTAAAAAACTATGCAACGTACGGTTGAGTATAGTTATATATGCAAGCAAAGTACAGATGGATATACCATCAACGTTCAGAGAGATATGAAGCATTTCCTTACCTAAAACAAAGACCTTGTACAAAGTTGAAATTTGGTATTGTGTCAAGCGGGCTTCGAAAAAAGATCGTAAGCGTTGCAATGCATCCTTGGTGCGTAAAGCGTTTTACTAGATAGTTTTTTAATTAAACTCTCGGCTAATTACCGATATTTTTTTCGAAAATCGTTATCATGTCTATACGTACCTTGAGCGCCCCTCATATCCCCCGCTAAGCACCCGCAAAGTAAAGTTTGTATGTAACGGAAAAATGCGATTTTCACAAAAACAAAAAAAGTTCTTATTTTTCCTAAAAATATGACCTAAGATAATCGCTATAGTTTTCCTGTAACTTTTAAATAAACTCCTACTATCCCTAATTTTTTCATAATTTTAGCTTCAGTAGATTCGTAAATAGGGGAGGGGGGTTTTGCGGTACATTTTCAAAGATATCTTTGAAAATATAATACCTAAAATTAGAACCAATATATTTTTGAGTTCGATGTTACGAGGTTTTTCAAAAGATACCCCACGAGGTACACATTTTTTTTTCAAGCAAATTAATTATCCCCTCTATGTTTTTCCTTAAAATATTAGTGAATGGCCAATAATCTATAAATATGTCGGTCAATAGCTTTTCTAACTCTGCCAAGTTTAAACTGCATGCTCCATAGTTTTCGAGAAAAAAGGCAGCGATAGACGGACAGACAGACACACAAGTGTTTTTATAATGCTTCCGTTTTTATTTTTTTAAATACGATACCCTAAAAATTAAGAAAAAAATATTCAGAAAATCATAAGTAATGAAAAATTCTAATTAATAAATTAGCTTACTTGTATTTATTCATCTACATATTATATGAATAAAAACACATATTCAAGAAAATTATTTGTATTCTATTTTTGGGCACGATGAAAAATAATGTTTGAAAAAAGTAATTGATAAATATAAGAAAAATTGTTTTTTGCGTGATACTGAATCAAACTCCATTGATTGGACCGCTGATTTTGTTGCTAATTTTTCTTTATGTTATTTTAAACGTGTTCCGAACGCTTTATAGAATAATAATCAAGTCTAATGTATTTTCCAATTTTTTGAAGATTTTTGGAAGTACCAAACGCCATTAAATGACAAAATCTATATCTGTAATGCACCTACAATATATTTGATTCATTTCCCATCAGCAAATTATGGTCTTAAACAAATTAACATTTATAGTGCAATAATTCTTCGTTTTATAGAAAAACAGATATAAAAGTAATATATATATATATATATATATATATACAGTGGTGGCCAAAAGTGTGGATATTTTCATGTTTTTCAACTTTGTGTTCTTGTAGAATATATTAATTTTCACTTAAATACAAACGTTTATATATAAAATTGCAGGTAATTTAATGTAGAATTTAATAAAAAAAACAGTATTACAATATCTGTATTACAAAAAAATTATGCAACTAATAGTAAGATCTATCTTAGATTTGCATTTTTTTAAAGTGATACGTACACAATCAATACTTAGTAGTACAACCCTTATTTTTTAAGACAGCTTCACAGCGTCTTTTCATCGAGTGAACGAGTTTTTGGAGTTCATCTTTCGTAATCACATGGTGCCAAGAATCAGTTATGGCTTAAATAAGTTGTCTATTATTGGATGGACATTGTTTTCACACAAACATTTTCAAACGTCGCCACAAATTTTCAATTGGATTGAGATCAGGGCTGTTTCCTTGCCATGGTAAAATATCTATGCCTTTATTTTGAAACCATGCTTTGCATACTTTTGCTGTGTGGCATGGAGCTGAATCCTGCTGAAAAATAAATGGTGCGTTCTTGGGGAAGAGATCCCTGACGGAAGGTATCAATTTTGGTTCCAGGACAGTTTCGATGTATTTTTTGGCATTCAGGATGCCATCAATCACTTGAATTCGGCACACACCATCTGCAGACATACATGCCCAAATCATGACATTTGTTGGGTTTGTAGTTACTTCAATACAATCAGGTTGAAGTGCTTCTCCTACTCTACGTTTCACGTAATTTCTACCATCACTACCAAAGAGCGATATTTTACTCTCATCGTTCCAGATTACTTGCTTTCATTGATTTTCTGACCATTTAATGTGTTCTTTTGCCCAATTAACTCGTTTTTCGCGTTGCTTTTGATTTAAATATGGTTTTTTCCTTGGAATTCTAGCTTGTAGTCCAAATCCTGATAACCTTCTTCTTATTGTTCTTGAACTTACTGCAATACCCGCTGCATTCATTTCACATCTAATGGCATCTGATGAAATTTTTCTATCTTGAAGGCATATCCGTTTAATTTTTCTATCGGCAGTAGCACTTGTGCATTTTTTCGGCCTGATTTGGCCTTATTTTCCACTGATTTCGTTTTTTCATAACGTAAACAGAACTTTCGTACACCAGAACAAGTCACTGAACCACCAACTTGTCTTGCAATTTCAGCATAAGAGAGGCCCTTTTCTCTCAATAAGACAATTCGGCTTCTTTTTGTAGATGTCCAATTAGTTCTTCTTGCTGATGACATTGTTTAAAATTAGTTTAATTAAAAAAAGGACTTTAAATATTCAAAAACATCAATACTCTATTTAATTGTACTAGTATGCATCATTCCGCAAAATATTTCCACAACAATAACTCTTTTACCATCCAAATAACTTAAACTATAGTTCAGTCATTTGATTGGTCCTCAGAACAGTGTTTGTGATTGGCTAGTACGCTTTTATAACAAAACACGTCCTTATTCAAAACGATTTGTGTTTGTCTGTTCTACTAAAATGAGCATAACTTTTTTTGTAATACAGATATTGTAATACAGTTTTTAATATTACATTCTACATTAAATTGCCTTCAATTTGATATATAAACGTTTGTATTTATGTGCAAATTAATGTATTCTACATGCACACAAATTTGAAAAACATGAAACATTCAAAAAATGTCCAAACTTTTGGCCACTACTGTATATATATTATTGCTTTGGTAACTACAATGTTGCAAATAACTTTTTAAAAATCACAATTCACTTTTTTTACCGAATATTTTTAAGAAAAGAGGTTGTGCACTTATCTGACCATAAATCTCTGTCTTTTATTTTTACATATTTCTTATGTCGCAGTCATTTATCACATCGCTCTAAGAAAAACACCGATGTTGAACACAAATGAAATAAAGACCGTCCCAAAAATATTATAACGCAGCGTAAACTACAAAAGTATTCAAAATGAGGTAGTATTTAAGATTATGTTGAGGAAGTAGTTTTTCCATTAATTTTCTATAAGTTACACCTTTAAAAAATATATGTGGTTTGTGTGTTCTGTAAGCTACATACATAAAACGTTTTTCCATACTCTGAGAAAAAATGGCCTTATTATTTCACCAAAAGTGCGTTAAATCCTAACGTATTTTGAACAGTACAGTCAATTAAAGTGAAGATTCGTAAGAAAAAACCAAATCTAGTAGTTATAATTTATGCAGAACGCAACGACTAAATTGTTCCGACATTTGTTCTGAGAATTATTTCTTGATATCTTGATTATTTGCATTTTATATGTACATCTTTTTCCTTTGTCATACTTTATCACTTCCTCAGGAAATATTTGGCATTTATTGTTAAATTAATTGCTGTTTAACTGGCAGGTAAATTTCTTGAGATTCTTTGCATTTTAAACATACCACGTTTTACTTTGTCATCTCTTTATCAATGCCGGAGGACATATTTGGCATTTGTTGTTGAATCATTCGTTTTGTTTTAACTGGTAGGAAAATTTCACTGTGGGAAACACTACAGTCAATTAAAGTGAAGATTCGTAAGGCAAAACCAAATTTAGTAATTACAATTTATGCAGAAAGCAACGACTAAATTGTTCCGACATTTGTTCTGAGAATTATTTCTTGATATCTTGATTATTTGCATTTTATATGTACATCTTTTTCCTTTGTCATACTTTATCACTTCCTCGGGAAATATTTGGAATTTATTGTTAAATTAATTGCTGTTTAACTGACAGGTAAATTTCGCAGAAAAATGTGGCTAATACTAAAATATTTTATTTATTTATAAGCAACCATTTTCAACAACGTATATGATCGCATTTTAAGAATGTGGAAAAATTTACGATTAATGTATTTGCTCCGAGAAATACTGTTTGAGATTCTTTGAATTTTAAACATATAACTTTTTAATTTGTCATCTTTTATCAATGCCCGAGGGTAACTTGGCATTTGTTCTTGATTCATTGGATGTGTTTTAACTGACAGGACAATTCAGCAGCGGGAAACAGTACAGGCATTTGAAGGGAGTTTTCGTAGGACAAAACCAAAGCTAATAATTAGAATTTATGCAGAAAACAATGACTAAATTATTCGTACATTCGTTCTGTGAATTATTTCTTGTTGAATATCCCAGCATCTCACATCCGTCCAGCATGACTTCGCTACACTGATCAGTGCTGAACCGCCTCATCAAAAATCATTTAGCAACCAGCCAACTAAGAAAAAACAACTAAAGCAACAAGACGCACTGAAGCCATGTCGGACTATAGATTTAACAAACACATCTTCGCCAAGCGGAGAGCAGGCGAATCGTCGCCTCGTTGTCAGGTATTAACTCGTTAAGCTAGGCAAAAGCCTGACAGGTAGGGGTCTGGTCAGCGGTCTAAAAAAAATATTTGGTTATACTCATTATTTGCATTTTATACATACATCTTTTTATTGGGTTGTTCGAAAAGTTCTTGCGGTTTGGGAAAGTTGGTTCGTACGAAAAAATTCTATCATTTAATTATCAGAGATTAATTCCAATATCTAATGTCTAATAATTGACGGGTAGAATTTTCCGGTGCGAATTTGTTTTCCCAACCGGAAGGAACTTTCCGAACAACACAACACTTTGTCATACTTTAACACTGCCTCAAGAAATATTTGGCATTTATTGTTAAATTAGTGGTTGTTTAACTGGCAGGTAAATTTGGCTAAGAAAAATTGGCCAGAAAAATTTGGCTAATACTGAAATATATTACTTGATTCTAAGCAACCATTTCCAACAATGTATAGGATTGCAATGTACGCATATGAAAAGTTAAGCGATTAATATACTTGATCCGAGAATTATTGCTTAATATTCTTTGCATTTTAAACATATAATGTTTTACTTTGCCATCTTTTATCTGTGCCTTTTGGCTTATTTGGCATTTCTTGTTGAATCATTGGTTGCTTTTTTAATTGGCAGAAAATTTGGCAGAGGGAAATAGCACAAGCAATTGAAGGGGGGGGGGGGTTCGTAAGACAAAACCAAATCTAGGAATTAAAATTTATGCCGAAACCAATGACTAAATTATTCACACATTAGTTCTCTGAATTATTTCTGATTATTTTCATTATTTGCATTTTATACGTACATCTTTTGATTGGGTTGTTCGGAAAGTTCTTTCCGTTTGGGAAAGTTGGTCCGTGTCGGAAAATTCTATCTTTTAATTATTAGAGATTAATTCAGATATCTAATGTCTAATAATTGACGGGTAGAATTTTTCTATGCGAATTGGTTTTCCCAAACCGAATGAACTTTCCGAACAGCCCAGTACTTTGTCATACTTTATCACTGTCTCAGGAAATATTTGGTATTTATTCTTAAATTCATGGTTGCTTAACTGGCAGGTAAATTTGGCTAAGAAAAATTGGGCAGCAAAATTTGGCTAATACTAAAATATTTTACTTACTGCTAAGCATCTCCAACAATGTATAGGATTACATTTTACGCATGTAAAAAGTTAAGCGATTAATATATTTGCTCCGAGAATTATTGCTTGTCATTCTTATTATTTTAAACATATAATGTTTTACTTTGGCCTTTTGGCTTATTAGGCATTTCTTGTTGAATCGTTGGTTGTTTTTTAACTATCAGGACAATTTGGCAGTCGAGAACAACACAGTCAATTGAAGGAAGGGTTCATAGGACAAAACCAAATCTAATAATTAGAATTGATGCAGAAAACAACGACTAAATTCGAAAGTAGATAGTCACAATTAACCACCAAAATGAATTATTGTTGCTTTTACATTCTATGTATCTGGCGTAAGTGCAAAACACGGGATTCGGGCAGTTCTAACTATGAAACGCCAATATTTTCAAACAATAATCTTCGTGCTATGTAATCTTAACTTAATAAACTAAATCTGCTCGAATCTTTAAAATATATGTTGCAAGGAAATCTTGCCAAGCGTATAAAGTGGGTTAATGTGGTCCTTTAAAATGGTCCAAAAACCGATTTTAACATTTTTGCATTTTTAGAACGATCATTTTATTCTGAATAACGTGATACCAATCTTTTAATTGTGTGATAATTATTTACTGGGATATTAGGGAAAATGTACACACCACTCTTTCATTTCCGATTTAAATACCATTCGAAAACTGTCATGGCGGCTTGTTAACATTTTGTTATCACGCTTTCACATTACCGCAACTTTGAAAATATGCTTAAATGCGTTAATTGTTTTTAATTGAATACCGTACATAATAATAAGAAAGCTTTAAAACATTAACTTGAACTTCCACTTTCGCCAAGTTTGTTTATTTTTGACTACTTACTTTTACTCTGAAACATGATCACACTTTTGCTTAGCTGTTTACTTTTATTCGCTATTAAGCGTTTAATTTGAAACAGAACTGTTCTTTTCAGAATAATATTTTCCTAATTTTGCAATATTAATGCACTTTTTAGTATTTATTATCCATTTTATAATGAATATTAGCGCGAAAGAAATCGTCAGTTTAATGGTAATCGCTATACAAAATGCTGTTATATAACAATGTCCAAAGGTGCTAATTTGTCTTATAAAAAACTAAAAAGTAATGAATTTGACAATTTTTTTTTCAATTGACAGTTTTGAATACGGACTTTTTGATAATAATATTGTTTTTAGTAAACTATCGGAATTATGCTGCAACGTATGTGAATCCGATATTAAAATATCAGAATCCCTAAAAAATGGCCTATATTTTGCATTAAATAATTTCATTTTATAAAAAGCGCATATTTAATTCACTTAGAAATAAATGCGAAACAAAATTTTAATTTGTATGTTAAAAAAATATGTATATATATATATTTTCTTTTGCCGGAATAAGCCCTACATTTTTACCATTAAATTTATTTATTTTTGACGCATGTTCTTATATTCTGCAGCATTTTACAAAGTATTTTATATTTATCATTTTAAACTAGCATCTTATTTTATTTTGATACTAAATAAGTCATAAAATTAGCAGTTTTGTTTCTTTTATTATGAATTTTATATATTTAAATTACAATTAAAACTTTAAATGGTTTTTTCTCAAAATGACTTTTTTTTTTACTCTTGCATGATATCTCCTAAACCGTTTGAAGTATAGCTTCAAAATTTTTACCTTACCTAAATATTGATATAATAATGAAAATGAACTAGAATAGTGAAGCTGTGTTGAGCATTAAAAATTATGAGGTAGAATGCATGTAAAAACTAGTGGTTTTTCTAATTTTTCCAATTAAAAGTTAATTGCTCTTTATCTAATTAACCGTTTACAAAAGTTTTAGTTCAAATTATAGTCCAGAGTATTATTTTAATTTAAGATAACGTTTATGAAAATTCCATGAAATTTGCACGAGTTATTGTGCCCGTAGTGAAATGTTATCCAAAAAAAAAAAATTTAATGGTCACTTTGAAATCCACCCCCCCCCCCCCCCGAATTTTTTTATGATATTATATCGAAATAAAAAAATATTAAACATAGTTAAACATTACGTAAATATACTCTGATATTTTGATGCTTCTAGAGTCGTTACCTTTTTTTAAAAGAAAATGTCAAACTAGTGTCAAATTTCGCATGTCCTGTTAGAGTTAAAGGTGTACTGTCCCCATCAAAAGTGACCCTCATAAAAATTAAAATACAGAAAAAATTTCATAACAGACTTTTGCGAACACCTCTATTTAGCGCTATTTTGTTAATTCACAACACATAAATATTTGATATTTTTACCTACTACTGAAATACGGACACCTCTGAATAGTTGATAAATTCCGCGATCTCGACGTGTCCACTATTGAGAGATTGTACTGTATCATCACTACATTTCTGAAAATAAAAACCTAGGTAGTTAAAGTTTAGAAAATTATTATATATAATGTGCTGTCGATCTTTAGAGATATAATATTCATTTTTGACGTGAAATATTAAAACGAGAAAAAAAAACTACAGAAATAGTATCACTTTGGGATAAAATTCCATAAAAGCAAGAGCTTTAAAAAAAATTAAATGCACTAAATATATTTTTATGTTTGGTCAATATTTCCTACATGTTGTATCGTTTCCTAAAGTTTTATAAATGTGACTATTTTAAAAATGCATAAAAATGGCTAAATGGAGAAAGAGCTACTTAAAATTTCCAAACCACTTAAACATCTTCGAAAAGAAATTCAAGTATAAAGATATTCTATTTTTTAAAGTTCTCTTAGTAGACTAATGTCGTACTTAGATGGAAGTAACAATTTCCGTCTTTTTATTCGAATACAGCTAGTTTGTTCATAAATTGTTGTATTTTTTGCTATGCTTCGGCATTTTAGTGCATATTCGTAGACATTTACTTGGCAATTATGGTAATAAAATACTTAATTTTTTATATCGAAAGAATGTGAGATGGCTTATGAAAATGAGCCTGATGCACTCACACACTTATAGGTAGAGAAATGCTTTTTAGAAACCTTAATCGTGCTGTGCTTTTATTAAGGAAAGTTTTATTAATATACAAAGAATATATTTTGTTATAAAGAAACGTTATTTTTTGTATGGGAAAAATAAGTCATATAGTAAAATGTCACAACTGCACATCTCACATATTTAGCATTTTTGTAGACATTATGTTTTAATAGTTATTTAAAAATTCAAATAAAATTACTTCTATATATATATGTGTGTGTGTTTATATATATATATATACATATACATATAATCTTAAATTTTTGGACATATTTATACATTAGGTTGTAATTATCGGTTTATATATTGCCAATTATTTATGTGGTTTAATGGTTATTATTTACAAAAAAATTATTATATATATATAAACATAATAAAAGAAATTAGATTATTTCAAAAAGGAAAAAAAAAATGTATTAAAGGAAACAAAGTAATACATAGTGATATGTTTTCTTTAACAATTCGAATTTTTACTTATTTTTTACCATTCTTTAACTTAATTTACTATCCACATTTAATTTAAAATTTTTATAGTTATATATACTCAAAACTTGGTATTTTCGGACTTCCTATCATTAGCTAGAGAGATGCCGCCCTCCTATTTTCGGATTGGTTTAAATAAAACTTCCCTATTCCTCGACTCATTTCTCCTTCTGTCTCACTGAGATGAAGACTTTTTCTAACATTTTGATTTTTATCTTTAAGTTTTTATTGAATTACATATACTGTACTACGGATATACTTTTTTCATGGATGTGTTTCTCAAAAACTCATCTACAGGGCGTGAAGTTCCTTGCAACTGGGAAGCTCCTAAACTCTCACCGTTCACTGTTCTGTGTTATGTACTAGAATTTATACAGTTACTTGAACTTAATATAGAACTATGTAACAGGATTTAGATATAGAAATTTTATACAAGACATACATTAAATATTGTATAATGATGTTAATGTTAAATAATTATTATGCTGCTTTTCAGTTTTAGTTACGGTGAATATAGGATTATATAAAACTAACGGAAAACAAAAAAACCGTTAATTGAAAAAATCAGACAATAGCACAATATTTGTTTTTCTTCATTCACAAATATACGCTTGTGATTTTTTAATTCTGACATTTTTATTGCGGGGTCATGTACAGTAGAGTGGAGTGAAAAAACTAAAGTTGGAATTTTGATTTCGGATAGAAGCCAAAAGTTGCCTTTTAGTAGCTATAATATACGTACAAATTTTCACAAATATTGAAAAACCCTTCCAGGACCTTTACATTTTCATTGTTTCACGGAATAGGTTTTTACCATAAATTGTACATTTACAGTGTTCGTGGGTAATCTCGTTTGACATTTTTATATTTAAAATGTTTAGTGTAACTTCCTTTATCATTTCTAAACCTTTAATCTCTATTTAAAATTTTTTGAAACGTTTTATTGAGTTTACAAATTATTTTTTCGTTTTTAGCGCAAAAATGAGTCCGAGTGGAGGCAAACCGAAGTTTACTATTACTAGAAGTGAAGTGGAATGTCCCATATTTGGTGCGCCTTCAACACTAAATGAAAATGTTTTTCGAACAATAGAAGATGTTATAAAATGTTACTTATATAGAAGACAAGAATTAAAACAAAGTAGAAATAGTAAAGATCCATCAAAGTCATAGGTAATTCAAATCCAAAGAGAATTTGGAAGAAAGCATCAATTCCTGTAGTTTCCCAGAGGCGTATTGATCTAATGATTGACAACGATTTTTTTGAATACCAGAAACTTATTAGATTCCCCAAATCCAAAAGCAATTAAAATTACATGAAGAATGTTCAGTTTTTGAAATCTGAAGCTATAAGAAAACTTCTAGATATTTTGGCCTGTAAATATAAGCTAATTCCTAAATGTACTTGTGAAAAATCAATGAAGGTGCCTCCAAAAGAACAGAAATTTCTTCTTGACCAAATGTAAACAAGAAAGAGGGTTATTTGCACGCTCGATAAAGCCGAGACAAATAAATTGAGACAAAGAGAAGACAGGAAAACAAGGGACTCTATGAGGGCTGAAAAGCCATTTTAAAGTCTACAGCTACTCGGGACAGCAGAGTTGTTATGTATTTGGAAAGTGCTCATGAAGAAAGAAGTAGCAGCTCTTCATCAGGGTGTGAATATCCGTATCACAAGCATCTACTTCTAAAGAAGAGTCACAAAGACAAATGGGAACGCATCTACCTACGGTTTCAAGGGTCGCAAATCAGTATGGGGTTTCTGATAGATGTGTGGCAGCAATAGCTTCTGCAACTCTACAGGATGTTAGAGCATTGTAACAGAAAACGATTCATCACATATAATTGATAGAAGCAAAGTACGCAGTGAACGAAACTTTAATTAGAGAATGTGCTAAAAAAGATGATCTGAAAGCTTTAGAAGCAGGAATCGAAAGTTTATATTTTGATGTAATAAAATATAAAACACTACATCAAGAGAAAATTGGAGATATATTACATCGAATAACTATAAGTGAAGAACATGTATATATGGTTGAAGAGCCAAATTCACAGTATCAGGGGCACATTACACCATCTTCGGGATCAGGAAAGCATACCGCAGAAAGTATTTTAAAATACTGCACTGAAAACAACTTAAACCTTGACAAACTTATTGCTATAGGTTGTGACGGAGCAGCTGTAAACACTGTGAGTAAGAATGGTGCTATTAGATTTTTTGAAACAAAGATTGCCAAAAGATTGAAAGTTTGATTTTGAAAGATGCGTGAAATTAGTTACAGAAGCATCATTAGCAGTTGCTGGAGTAGAAGCAAGAGACACGGATATATACGAGCAAAAATCAAACCACGAGAGATAGTGCCTAGTTTCGATACCAAAGGCCAATATAAATTTTAGTGAAATATGAGATCGTTTTACAGTAGATCGTATATATACCTTTTATTGTATTCCTATATATTCAGAATACTGTCTTTCCTATATATTCAGAGAACTATCGATCATGTATATTCAAAACATAAAAGTGAACTGTATATCTAAGTATTTTGCTTTTTCTTTATCTTTGCGAACCATTCACATTTTAGGATGACTTTTATCTTCAAGGTGTCAAAACATGACGACACTTGGATTGATTTTAAGTAATACTTTAATCAGTCATATTTTACGCGTTATTTTACTAAAATCAGAGAAATTCTGTAAAAAAAAAAATTAATAGTTTACACTACATAGTGCATATCTTGGATGTTCAGTGTTCACACATAAAGGTTATAATTTGTAAGAGCTCCCCACTAAAAATAATCTGAAGATTATATTAAGAAAGTGCAACTTTCTTCAGAAATTCTACAGAAATCTGAAGACATTTTGCAGATTTAACTTTACCTTTAAAAAATCTGCAGAATTTTTTAAGACTTTTCGCAGGTATTTGGAAGATTTGAAAAAAAAAGTTGGACAAATACCTACAGATTTTCTACAGATATTTTTTTTAAGATAATCTTCAGATTTTTTTAGTGGGGCTGGTAGAGTCCTAAATATGAAAATTTAACCTAATATTCAGTGTACCAAAAGACAAATTTTTCTCCAAGTCCTAATGTGAAGAGAGCGTCGAAGATTTCGTCCCGCAGCACTAGTTAAGCTAGGCACATAGTTTGGCAGGTATCGGCGTGGTAAGCGGCAACGACAGAAAATTGTGCTGCGGTGCAAAAAAAAAGATTGACACGCGACTTGTAGGTGGTAAACATAAGGATTCTGACAATAAAAGTTCCGTTTAAAAAAATCCATTGGTTCTCTGTAAATTTATCTATGCTGCCTATACTTTTGGAATTATTAAATTTATATTTCTTCTGTGACTTTTGGATCGCTTGTTTGGATCATTTAATTTCGAACACTCATTTGGATCACTCATCTACATTAATATAAAATTAATTAATTTAAATTTGAGTTCAAATTTCAGAATGTTTCTCTAAATTGGGGTTACTTTATGATTATAAATAATGCACCGAATACAATGGTCACGCTCCCAAATATGTAACTGAAATAATTATGATTAATATAGTTAAATCATTTATTAGATATTGAAATCGGTAACAGTGCAATTATTAATCATAAGATGAATAATCAGTTTTATATAAAAAAATAGAAAAACCCTTTTTAGGGAAATTTAAGAGGTCAGGTACAGTTGCGAAATCAAGGTAAAACAAACTGTATTTATGTTCCAATTTCTCAGCAAACACTAAATGCATTTCAATATTTACTTTAGGTTTCTGCTGTTGTACTTAAATAGCTATATTTTGAAGATTTATTTACTAATCAATGAAAAACAGCCGATATTTACGTTCCAAATTCTCAGCGAAAATGGAATGAATTCCATTATTTATTTTAGGTAAAAACTACCTGTAAACTATAAACGCTATATGCACCTTCTTTGAGGAAAATAATGCTGTAGATGACTCTAACAACATACTAAAATTTCATTACTGTTAAAACTACAAATCCCACATTTAATCTTTCATATATTCGTATTCTTTTGTGTGGACCTGTAAAATAGCTAAATATTTTATGTACATCTCTTTTGAGAGAAAACATGCTACAGGTGACTGTAACAACATATTAAAATTTCAATACCATTAGCATTCTACAAATCCCACATTTAAAATATGTTCGTTTCATATATTCGTATTTTTTTTGTATGACTAAAATATCTATAAGTGCTATATACACCACTTTCAAGAAAAAACATGCTATTGGTGACTATAACAACACACTAAAATTTCATTACCGTCAGCATTCTACAAAGCTGTCCTTTAACATATACTATTTTAATCAGTCGTTTCATTCGTTTAATAAGTCGTTTCATAAAATCATTTAATAAAGTCGTTTCATTAAGATTATATATATATAGGGTAGATGTAAATAATGTGGCGAACCGACATTTTAGTCACTAGTTCATTTTCTCATTTTTAAACAATTGCATATTCTTTTGTTTATATCTACAGAAGTATAAACAACAAAAAAAATAAATTATTATAAACAAATCATGTTTATATTTCTATTATTTCATATTATTAAATTTTTTAAGTTTAATTTTAGCCTTTGTTCTACATTTAAAAGTGCTCTGGTTATTAGCTTTACACTTAATATAGTCTAAATAAATAAAAACTATCTGTGTATTTTAAAAATTCATCGTTTAAGTTAAGTTTTGGTTACTTAAATATAATGTAAGGTAAAGCCAGGAGAGACGACACGGTCGGAGATATTGCGCACATAGAGGTTCGGGGGTTAGGAGTAGAGTGAGCGTGCAGCGACTGCAGGTAGTTGTACAACAGCAGTAGTGGAGTGTCTACTTGAAAGGTCACGTTGATTGTTTTGAGCGTCTAAGATAAAGCATTGTATTAGTCAGAATTTCTATACAATATCAGTAGTACAAAATATTTTAAACTTAAACGATTTCTCATACGCTACTAATCTATACTAACAGTGTGAACACCAACGGTTCGTTTTAGTAGCGGCCCTGTTTAAGTAAAAGACCGCGCAATCTCTCCTACCGAAATTGGAGAGGTTGCGCATCTGCTACTTAGGAGAGATGACGCATTGTTCCCATTAGTTTCCATGCTAGGAGAGATTGCGCAGCTTATTGGTAAATTTGCATAAAAAAGTGAGAATTGAAAATGCACTAATTTTAAGTTAAACGTGTTATGAAGTAACTTAATGTTATTTTATAATCTTATCTGGACTTGCTTTTTCTGATTCTTTAATTTTTTTTCTCTTTAATTAAAATTGTTTAATCGTTTTTAAAATTATTTACTTTTTCTGATTCTTTAATCAATAGGTTGAAATATTCACTTCTAATACAATAATATTTGTTCACAAAAACCTTACAACAATGTAATTTACGTGTAATTATTATTGTTAACAATTTAATTGTAGTTATTATTAGTAACAATCTCTCCTACCCATGTGCGCAATCACACCAACCCTGTAATGACAGATTGCGCAAAATAACTTTCTTGGTTTTATTACAACTGTTCTATTAAATTACAACATAACAACAAAATAGCATTGGAAATGTATAAAAAACAAATTAAGTCAAAATTATTTATAGATAGTTTAGCAAAAAATTAATATTTAGACTCTTTATTGTTATTTTTTTTAATTGTGCGCAGACTCTCCTAGCTTTATCTTACTTTTAAATCCATAATAATTTATAAAGAGTCGTCATTTTAAAGTTATTGCTCAAATGCCAAGAACTTTCGATAATAAACAAAATTCTACTTTCGAATAATGTTATATAATATTTAACAATATTTGGACATTTTTTACGAATATAACTTTTTAATTACGAAAACTATTTCGTAACAAATGTATTTTGTGATATTTTCTATTAACTTCAAATTGAGCTTTTAAATAAAATGACAAAGAAACATGGAAATTATCGTAATTGTTAAAGTTTACATATTTTCTGGTATTCTGTACCTTATATACTCGTATATTTTACATATATATGTATAAAAAAAAAATCGAAAAATTATCCCACATCAGCAATATCTAAGTTTAAATTCTTAATATTTCTTATTATTAACTTTTTTAACATTAGTGGTCCTCTTTGTTCTAACAGACTGTTAACTACACTGTTAAGATTGACTTAAATATATAATAACTCACTTGAGGTCATTCTTTATCACTCAAAATGGTTTTAGAAATGGATGTTATGTTCTAAGTTACTTAAATGTAAGGTACTTTTAAGGACATTAAAGCTTATAAAGAGTCGCCATTATGATGCTATTGTTTAATTGCCAACAACTTTCGATAATAAACTAAATTTGTAGTTCAAATAATGCTACATAAAGTTTAATAGCGATAACTATTACCGGAAGTCACTTATGGACGAGATCATAGTGAGAATTTGCATATTTACTAAAAGTATCTTTCTACCTTCATGTTGAAATGACTCATAAAATTTAATTATGTATCTATAGGAAACTAAACACATTAAAAATTGGCATTAAATCAAATTATGCTTTAGTTTATTTCGCTACAGTTACTATTGTAATTTTCTAAAAGTTTCTTAAATAACGTTTATATGATCAAAATGATTGTTTGCTAATTTCGTGTTTTTTTTTAAAGAAATGTAGTCAATTTCCAGTAAGACAGCTTTAAAGTTTTTTCATGGATACAGTTGAAATTTAAGTTCTTCTTCTTCTTCTTTTTTTTTTTTTTTTTTTTTTTTTTTTAGAAAAGGAAAGTTAAAAAATTACATTAAAAAACGAATTTAGCTTTTCATTTATGAAACCTCAAATAAGGTTTGTCATTTTCGTTACTAATTTAAAAAATATTTTTTGAATCATTTGGAAATTTTAGTAAAAAAAACGTATTCATCAGATCAAATACATTTTAACATCAAGATCTTTCAGATAAAAACTTGATCCAGATAACATAGGACTGATGGGTTTTCATGAAGATAGAACTCTGAAAGTTTCCACTGGCATATTTTTTCTCATTCATATTTGTGTTAACTTGAGATAAAAGTTTTTTCGAAAAATGTTTTATATCTGTTCCGTTTTACACTTTTCGTCGAAATTGGCAGCATATTTTTCCTTTTTATGCTCATGATTTTACATTTAATGATATTCACGCGAAATGAGGTATATTATATAACACTTGCCACTTTGCCCCAAGCAGAAGTTGTTCAGAAGTTTTTTTTTTTCACTTAGCTTTTTGAACTTAAAAGGGATTCGAATTTTAAATGTATATATTTTTTTAATACGTTAAATGTTAAAAGATATTTAGGAACTTAAAAGTAACATTTATTATAACAGATTTTTGAAATTATAGCCAAATCACTGGTATTTTATATTTAGAATTATTAACCATTTATTTTTCTCAGTATGATTGGTAAATAGCACACAACTATATTTATTATTACCAAACGGAGAATAATATATTTAAAATTCATTTAAAATCTTTAATTAAACTTTTGCAATAAACAAAAAAAATAATTGAGAAATTCTGTGTTTAAAGCAATTTCCCATGTAAACGATGATTTGGGAAATTTTTGGATAGTCTTAGGTTTATGTAAATATATACATTTTTAATATTTGTGATTGTTATAATTTTTGCATTATTAAATATTAATTTGTAAATATTAGTTCTCGTAGATCTTTAGAAAAACATTGATGTATTAAAATTGTGTCTTAATTATTTTATCAGCTGTATTGGGCTATGTTTAGAATTGGTACAGTTGAATGTCATAAACACTGCATAAAATTTAAACATACCAGTTGACCCGTGCAATGCCTTTGCACTACAATATGTGAAAATACTTGCTGATTCTTGTTTTTAGATTTTGTGAGAACCGACTGCTAAGTACAATAAAAACATGCTGAAGTTTTAATTAACTGTTTATTTAAATGAAAAAAAAATGTTTTAACGAAATGTGAAATACTATGTCAAAAGCCTGTTTAAAAGCATTTGTACAAAACGTCATTCATCGTTGTGCATTTTGTACTTGTATTAAAAAACATAAGTTCAGGTCAAAAATAAAATATACTATAAATTGAAATTAAACATAAAAAAATATAAATGTGGAAAAGATTTATACACAGTGCTGTGATCATGATTGACTTTTCATCTTGTGCTACGTGGTTGTAGCCTTGCCATATAAGAGTAAGAAATTGCTAGACTGGATGGCGTAATTGGTAAAGCACTTGGTGCGCTATACCAAGGGATCCGGGATCAAACCCCGGTCTGGACATTTTTTCACTCTAATGGTTGTACGCTGTTTAGTAAAGTGATAATTCACTCCCTTTGTATTTCCTGGAAAAGATTATTCCTTTTTTCCCGTTTCTTACGCTTTCAGCAATAATAAATATTGTCATTTCTTTACTTTGTACCTTAATAGTCATTGAACGTGTAAAACGTATTTTACGTAATATGTTTACATATTTTTTTAGCTTTGCGTGTTCTTGTTTTTGTAAAGCTATTAGAAAAGGAATACACTTCAAACATTTAAAAACAACTTTTACTAACTCTACACTGGCTATTATAAGAATATATGAAGGACGCACTGAGACGCACCTGTCACAGTTTAATGGATCCAATTAGTAACAAAAATAATAAAACTGTAAGGATCGCCTGAATCTTTCAGTCAGACCTTCATGACTTCCACTTATCGAAAACTCAAAAATGTTTAGTGTCATCTTGTATTAAGAAAATGATTTTTCCATTTTGAAATTCATGTCAATCTGTTCTTTTTTATTAGGTTGTGTAAAAAATAATGAAGTTTTATGTTTTTGAACTTTCCAATAAAAATTGTTTTTAAATGATTAATGAAATATTTCGTATTATTTTCAAAAGCAGATATTTGTATACTTAGTGACTTTCATAATTGTTTCGTCATTATGCAGGGTGTACATTTCAAGTGTGACTTAAATTAAGTCCGACATTTAATCACACATGTAATAATACAGTACCGTTAATTTATAATAATTAATCAGTGTTTAAATGTTACAACATTTCAATGTGATGCTGATCACTTATAAGTACAGGAGTCGTTTGCTGAATAACACCCCGCACAGAATTAAAATGCATTTCAGAGGAAAATCATTAAACATGATGGAAATAGCACATTTCAACTGGGCCAATGACATAGACTGATCATTGCACCTGTATGACTTCAAGTAGGCTTAAAACAAATAGTCGAAAGCTTTCAGATGTTTGGGTATCCCGCTTCTTGTACTATCTTTCAGTAAACCCGTTTCCTCAAACCTTTTAGTCGTAATTCTCACAGTTAAATGTTCATCAGTCGCTTACCACTTTCAACGCTCCACAATTTACGATAAGAACGCAAAGCTGGCTTGTTCTGCAGTTTTATAAAGCGTTTACTAATAACGCTTTATCACGCAAAGATAACTTGTCTCAACTTAGCAGTTAGAGATCAAATTGTACCGAAGGTTTCTTTTAAATGCAATTTCTTTAGCCTGCTTTAAAAGCCTTCTAAACAGAAATATTTCTCACAGAGAAATCGGAGGAAAATGTATGGTCTCGATTTTGCTACATGAACCCATCTACTTATATAACTCATGGAAAAAATACATTCAGCATTCCACAATAGCACCCCCTGTAGATAAAAAATGAACTAATATAATATATATATATATATATATATATATATATATATATGTGTGTGTGTATACTGCATTAAAAACAAAAATCCTGTTCTTTGAATGACTTTCTGTGAAAACCACATCTTTCTGTTATACACATTTTACTAATTATTATGTTGTCAAAAGTCCTGGGACTTCTTGAACACCCTTAAACGACTTAAACAACACTTGGGTTTATAGCCAGATGCTTTAATAACTTTCCACACTTGTTTGTGCACGTTTTACTTGCTCCCTTTACTTCGTCGTTATCTGTGTTTTGTAGTTATCAATACTTCTAAAAGATGAATAGTTCTATTTTTCATAATTTATCATTAATAAAACAGTTTTGGTAAACTTGTGTTGGAAAACTGTGAAGGAATTATTGATCTAATGTCCAATACAAAACTAAAATGTACGGTACTATAAAAATGAAATAATAATTTTAAAAAAGACACTAAAATTGTATATATTTCCCTTCATTTAAAGGATAAATAAGTAAAAACATTTGTTTCAGCAGATGCTATGTGGAAACTGGAAGTTTTTAAGAGCAGCAAATAAACGTTAAAAAACAAGTTATATTAGGTCATTGAGAAAGGACTACAATCTATAAATATATATTGTTTTATTCTATAGATATTTGCTTGCATTTAAAGGCGTTTTGCTTTTAAATGCATTTAAATCCTTCATTATGTAAAACACATATTATATATGTTTCTTTTACATATTTATTGTGACTTACAGCAAGAATTCACCACTTAACTCTTTACAGTTTATTTATCCAAAACGTTCTTTTCGTTAAATTTTCTTAGGTGTTAATGCACATTTTCTGGTGCATTAACACCTAAGTAGACATCCATGCACAAAAATGCCTACATTTCGGTTTTCTTCTGACTCAATTAAAACATCTTTTAAACCAGAAAGTTTATTTAAAAATATAAATTAATAAGTACCATAGAGAAACACGACACTTTCCTAAAATACATTCAGCCCCACCAGTGGCTGAGAGGATCTGCTCTCAAAGCTGGTAGACGGGAGGTGCTGGGTTCAAACCCCTGTCGCGCCCGTCGACCTAACCATTCCGAGTTTTCCGTGGTTTTCTTTGAACATTGGCGTAAATACGGTGCAAAATTAGGATCCCTTAGAAAGACCCCCACGAAGGGAACTCCCCCTAGGGCCGATATCCCTCGTGTAGATAATAGCCCGTTGTAAATCAACCAATCAACCAACCTAAAATACATTCTCCAAACATGTTTGGTTTGTTTCAGGACTCAGTATGAATACCGTATCGTTGGCATTTATACATATAGTGCATATATCTGTAACAAAATTCGGAAAATAGTCGGAACTAAAACGTCGCATCAACAATATTTCAATTTATCTTCTAAATATTTCTATTATCAAGCTTTTAAATTTTAACGGTACCCATTGTTTACCATGTACAAGCGAACGTATTTTTTTCTATTTTACACTTAGCTTCTTTACTCTTAACATTGATTTAAATAAATAATGACTTCCTTCAGGTTATTCTTCGTCATTCAAAATGGTTTGGAAATGAAAATTATGTTCCAAATTTCTTAACGTTTAAGTACTTTTAAGATCATAAATTTTATGAAGGGACACCATTATAAAGTTACTATTTGATTACTGACAAATTGCGCTAATAACGGAATCGTTTAGTTCAAGTACGTAATTTTTAACAAGTTTAACTCTCTCCGGAAGACATCTATGAACGAGAGTATAGTAAGAATTTGCATTTTTATTAAAATTGCATCCCGACAAGAGCTTTGTTTCACAATGAAATAACTCATGAAGCATAATTATGTGTCTGTAGAGACTATAAATGCATAGAAAATTGGTTTCTGAATAAAATTACGCTTTATTTTAATACTCAAGCAGTTTCAGTAATGTACTCTAAAAATTTGTAAAATAATTATAATACATAACTTTGCAAAATAACTTTTTCCTGAAATCACATTCAAACAAACAAACAAACAAAAAAATTTAAATGCTAAAATTTTTCTTTCCTCTTGGACATAGCAGTTCAAAAAAGTATGCTGATTTTTACTTTGTTCAAATTTGAAAGTAAAAAATTAAGATAAAAACTTTTCTTTGTAGCACACAATACCGAGTGCAAAATTCTGCAGCAAATTTTTTTTAATATTTTTAAATGCTTGCGTTATTGTGTTTAATAAATACTTTGAGTTAATCTACTTTCACGCAGTGTAATATTTCATACCTAATTCATTATCTATATTACTTACATCATTCATTTCTTTATATACTCACATACGTATATTTTACGTACTTACGTCCATCTTACATGTTTACGTCCATTTTATATACGAAAAGTATTCATTACGTATAGTACATATAAATACAATTTCTCATCAAATGATTTTAATAATTATTATAGTCTTTCATAATCCCGTCGGTAAAAAAAATCATCCTTCTGACTCTTCTAAAATTAAAACATAGCAACACACTACACGATAAATAATGCGTCAAGCATAGATTATGAAACACTTTCCAACACATACAGAAAACTGCAACGAAACATCATCGTTAAATAAGGTGAAAGAAAATATGTAAGTATACAGTATAGGACACATATAACACATTTATAAGTCCAGAATTAGCAGTTACCTAAAATAGTAAAAAATGTAGTCAAATTATTTTGGGCAGCGCTCTATATGATCTATATATTTGTAGCACTGTTGTTATACTACATAGCATGATAAAATTTAGTTCATTTAGAAAATATCCATTTACCAATTTTCGCCAAACGATGGAAATGCACTCGAAATCTTTTGTACAATCCTGTATATTATCTAAAGACTTTTTACAGACCCCATATTTCGCTAAAATTTAATTCAGGTAAAAAATGGATAAGGCAAACTACCAGCAATCACCAACCATAAACAACAATGCACCTTGTTCTTTGTAAAAGGCCTGTATATGAACTTATTTATTTTCCAACATCTTCTATAAGTCTACTAAGTACCTACTAGTTCAGCCGGGAAATGCGTAATAGAATTTAAAATTATCCCTAAGCAATTCTCTCTCATTTCCTGTAATACACTTACGAATTTCCTTGAGTAAACCTGTATATGATCAACCGAATTTACACACACCATGTACTATGAAAAAATTTAATTAAACTAAAAAACCAATGTTGTAACAAACCAATGTTGATAACGCACTTATCACACATAGAGTGTAATTATTGCACGTATAACATAAAAGATATATTTTGTGTATCCCTGTAAATGGACGATGAAAGCAATGCACACCATTCTTTTGAGTGAGCGATTTATAGTGAACCTCAGTAATGCATATAAATTTCATTGTGTTTGAAATAGTGAAACATCACTAAATTACACTGCAAACAATTTTTCCCCGTAGAACAATGTGCAACAGAATTCTTTGTTTGACCCTGTAAATGAAAAATAAATGCTTTGCACTCCATATTCTACACAAAGCATGTTTTAGTGCGCTTCACAATTGTATATCAATTTCATCATGTTTCAAACGTCGTCGCATCATCAAAATGCACTTAAAACGAATTTTTCCCCATTGGCTTTTGTGTAACGGAAAACTTTTGACAGTCCTTGTAAAAAACTATCAGTGCTACACGCTTCATTTTAAATAGGTAACATGCTGTAGTAAACGACAATAACCTACAAAAATACCAGGACAATCCGTGTATATTAACGTAAGTTAGAGCACAGACAGACAAACCGAAGTCATAAATACTTTTCAACTAGGTTAGAAAGTGTTAAAAAGACAAATATTTCTTAATCTACGAAAATATGCTATAACCACAAACGAAAATATTCAATAACCTCATCCAAATCATTATACGTTGATTCCAAAAAATTTCCCTTATCTTTAGAAACCTTAGAAACAAATATATTTTAGAGATTTAAAGAAACATTTTCTTTAAACCAAAGTTTTTTCTGCTGCCACTGATTTTCGAAAAACGTTTCTGAGTGTTTTTTATATTTATTAATCAGTTTTTTCAAGCCACAATATCTGTTTTTCAGAGGCTATCAATTCTCAATTAATCATTTTCAACTGTGTAATTGAATTTATATACACAAGCGAAACAAAATAAAATTATTTTTATTAATGTTATTGCAAACGCTGTTAATTTACGATGTTTGTCTGTAAAACATGTTCGTTGAACATTAAAATGTTTACTTAAGAAATGATACTATAAAAAAAACTAAATTCCGTGTGGAAAAAAAAGATTAATATACTAAAAACAAATACGGGAGAACGTTTCCAAAAATCAGTGGCAGCAAATGAAACATTGTTTTTGTAAATGCTTCTTAAAAAATCAAATTGGTTTTGTGACGTTTCTTAAGATAATGAACGCTTTTCAGGATGGATAACTCGCAGAGTTTATTGTATATTTTCATTTGTGGTTATATTATATTTTCCTAGATCAAGAAACATTAACATAAATATTTTTTTATTTATTTTATGTAGCTAAACAAATACATTAGGGCGAATCACGTATTCACCGCACGACCTGAGAAGAATTATTTGTCTGATGGGCCACACGTTGTACACGTGTGTGATTTCGCACTTCAGACAAGTTCACTCTAAAAACAACATTTTCAAAACTGGGCAAAAGTACTCAAATGTGAGTATGTCGCGTAGCCAAAATGGCTCCGAATCAGAATTACTAAAGTTTGAAACATGTATTACTCATTTCTGAACATGCACACATTCAAGAATAAAACATCATGTGCTAATTTTTGAGTATTTCCATGTTTCAAAATTGAGTTTTAACTGATTCTAATTATTTTTGAGTATGTCCATGTTTCAAAAATGAGTATAAACTGACTTCTATGTGCTCAGTTTTGAGTTTGTCCATGTTTCAGTATTCTGAGTATTTCTGGTATTTCAGAATAGAAAGCATTGCTTCGGCATATTTGAAACAAAAAGTTTCATGACAAAATGAAAACATCGATTTACTCAGATTTGAAATTGTTATTTTTCTCAGTGTTCAAATGTGCATATTCATGTCTATTACGAACATGACTTATATGTGTTTACCTATATTTACCTTGTTATATGAAAACGTTTCGTGCAATATGATTATTTGATGATACTTTCAGCTAATTGCAAAACAAAAAAAAAGTTGGTTCGGGTAACATAATTTTTTTAAACATTATATCTTGACAAACATAATAAAAGTTTCAAATCAATCTATAATAGGTACTTTCTATCATTAACATGTCGAAAACAATATCGTTGCACATTGAATTATAAGTTGGTTGCACATTGTATGTATATTTGGTTTAAGGAAAATTCACTGTAAACGTATTGTAGATATTCCAATTGAATGTATGTTTCAATTTGTGTGGTGACGTCGTCGCGGGAACAATTAAGAGGATTAATCGAGGGAAATCTGTATAAATATAAAAAGCTCAGAAACAATCAATTTAATTTTTTTTTGTCTTAAAATATACTTTTAAAAATAGTCATGGCTAAACATTCACGGCTAATATTTTTTCTTTGTACTTAGGTCTTTTTTTTTTAATTGAACACACACATTAAAAGAAATACATATAAATGAGAATATCTCAAATTATTAACACCAGTAAGGAATGTGTAAATGTTGTTGTAGAAATTGCATAAAGAGTTCGAAAGTTCGGTTTTGGGATTAAATAATAAAATATATTGTTGATTCGTATAAGTACTTTTTAAGACATTTATTAAAAATAAAACATTTGAAACTAGAATTTCTTAAACATAATTTAGATACGTGGAAACTACCTCAAATTTACATTTTTTTAGATTAATGAAATTGATGTTTGCTAAGATATTTCTACTATTTTCCGGTTGATAAAATTCAGATTAATGGTATTTCTGTTTCAAAAGGCAATAAATTAAGTCACTCATGAAACCTCTACTGTTATTAGCGCAAATCTTATCTCTATTTGAAAGTTAAATATTTTTTAAATACATAAAGAAACTTAATATGTAGTAAAAAGTACCGTTAACTGATAATTTTCTTACAGAAAATAATTTACTTAATGTTATGATAGATGCCTTTTCATTAAGATAATAAAGTTCTGGAATGTACTTTTGACATATTTCCCTTCATGTCCTTTTGTGTTAGTTTGAAAAGTTCTTTTATATCTGGTATTTTTATAACTTTTTTTTCTAAATTGGTAGCGGATCTTTACTTTCTATCATCTAAACTTAAAATTGAGTAATATTCGTGCTAAAAATAACCAGTATCATATTGCACTTGTCACATTCTATTGATCAGAAGTTGAAATACTATTTTGCACTTATCTTTTAAAGATAAAAACGTACATTTAAAAAGAACATTAAATGTTACAAGACATTTGGAAACCTGAAACTAAAATATTTTTTTCATGTTATCGCCAAATCTTCAACTAGTTAAAATATTGGAAATAAACTTTTAGACTCCTTTTTTAAATTCCTTTTTTTTATCGATTACTTTTGAAAAACTCATCTAACTGTATGGTGTAAAATCGAATAGAAAGAAATCTACTGAAAAGATATTTGATTAAATTAGACATGATTAAATAACTCTTATTTCTCGAAATATGTATCTATTAGATCCAGGGGTGACATTTCAAATTCCGTGTAGGGGAGCGAAGTTTCCATTCGATCTTGTTGTACACAGTTGAGAAGCAATCGATAAATTTTATTCTCACATAGATTTTTAAAATTAGTCAGATTACTATTAATTCATTAACAGTTTTGCCCGAACGCTGCTCGGGCAAGAGGAGCTGCTTTGTTACTGAAAGCGTTTGGATGGCACTAATACTAATTTTGGTACTTCTCCATTATCCTGTCCACCACATTCCATTAAAAAAAATTATCGCCATATTAAATGATGTAACGCCAAAAATGCATAACCGCGACATCACATTCACTGGACGTCATATGCGCTAAATGTTTTTTTTATGTCATCAATTGATCTTTACTAATATTTCAGTTGTTTATTGGCGGTACAGTTTGGCGATAGTTTTTTATGGACAGTGGTCGACGGGATAATGGAGATGTAACCTAATTTTAAACTGTAATATTCGCTTTATTAATTGACAGACATTTTTGATGGTATAAAGCTATTATTTTAGTACGAAAAATGTGGTATTTATTTCCTATTTTTAGATTATTGTGTCAAAGAAAACGAAACTGTTAAGGGGTTAATGATAAATGTGTCTTACTTTGAGAATCTTGTACTAGAAAGGTTAAAGCAAATATTGCTGATTATTAATGTCGGTGCTTAAAGCTTTATTTAATCCTAATGTGTTGATGTTAGTCAAATCTGACAAGTGTTTCAGCTTTTATGTTTTTGAGAAATTTCTGATTTTTTTTTCTTTGTCTGTCTTGTGAGGATTAATAATTTTATTTGAAATACCAACTTCCTTGGGAAGAGGAAGTGACCCCCTAGCCTCCCTCAAATCGCACCCCTGATTAGAGTTTTCTTTTCCTGAAAATAAGGCTTAATCGAAAAATATTCCTTAGCATAATTTTGTAGAATGTTTGCAATGTAAGCTCTACATGAAAAATAAACTGTATTCTAAAAATAAGTCCATCCCATTAAAAAAAAAAAATCTTATTTAATAAGAAATATCATTCTCAAAACACACGCAATTATAATGTGGTATTTACAGTATGTGCATTTAGTTAAAATTATTAATTTAAAAATACAATTTTTTTTTTCAAATAAGTGGTCTGAATGAACAGCAAAACATTTCATTACCTTCATTTATTATTGTTTTACGGATAAATATGCACAACTTCTTTAAACTTGACGTAATTTTAATGGACGGCAGCTTGTCACTGTTCTTTGAGCTGCAATTTCAATACCAAAATATTTCAAATTATGTCATTTTTAAAATGTGAAAGTTGCATGAATGAAAATATAAGGCCATTTTTGTCGATTTATCATTTCTTATGAGGTCATTCTTATCGGTGAAAGAACTTATTTGGCTGTTAGGATCTTAATGGTTTTACAGTAGCAGAAAGGAAACATTAAGAAATGTTTGGCTCAAGATTGGTGCAAGACCTGCTGTCTCAGTACTGATTTCAGTCTTGGAGAGATTTTTGACTGATAGTAAATGCTACTTTATGTACTTAAATATTTGCAATTTTACTATCAAGAACTTTTCATCATTTTCATTTATTGTTAGATATCAATTCTTATCGATAATGCAAGACATAGAAACCTTCTAGCCTATTTTCTATTTGGTTATTCCTAATATTCAGAAACGTTTTCAGTCTTGGCTTGAATAGATTTCTTGCACCCATGATCTCGGTTCGAAAAGTCGTATCATTATGATGCAATCTACACATTATTATTAAATAATAAATGTAAATTGTTATACATGAAATATGACATACCCTGACAATAAACAATAAAATGTTTTATGGGCAAAGATTAATATAAAACACTGTTATGATTTTGGAGAAACACGGTGTGTGGCATATAGAGTACACTTTTAGAATTTAATGATTTTCTGAGTGTTCTTGTGACCATGTTTCTCATGTACTCCCTAAGCTTAAAAATTGTGGTACTATGTGCAAGAAAAGGAATAAAAAATTATATTTATCAATATAAATGCTGGACGATTACATCATGAAACAGTACTACATTAAAAACGTGACTTTAAAATATCACAAATTTACTAAATGGTGTATACAAATGTCAAATTTAAAACTGATACAAACATTAAAATCAAATAACAAACATCAACGTTTCAGCCAACATCTAAGGTTATCCTCAGGAAATAGTTGTTACGCTTCTAAAGCTTCAAAGGCAAAAGACCAGCCATACTCAAATTTAAAACAAAATTACTAGGTTACCCATCAACCAACGTACCAACCAACCACAAGCAGAAACAATGCCGAAGCATCGCCTAACGGACAAATACCTAACAGCTTTGACTATTTGACCTAATTGACTATTTCAATATACTCATCCAAAGTTTAGGAATATTAAATGCAATGCTATCATTACAAACCCCGTCACTCCTAACAATAATGTCAATGGACTACTACCGCAGACTCTCAATGACGTTATTACATGGAATTTTGATTTTGGCATTTTCAAAATCAATGCGGCTGTCAGGATTATTAAAATAGAATTTAGCAAGGTCTGTCGTCTGTTGATATTGCGAAATATTCATTTTATGTTTTTTTAGACGTTCAATAAATTTTCTTTTTGTTACACCAATGTTACACTTTTACACTTTACAATTACAATTACACTTTTTGGTGTCATCTTTCTAAATAATAGGTATTTCATAAACATCCGGACATTCATGCAATGGTGTAGGATCCAGGTTACTACTTAATAATTAGTGAGGTAACTAGACAAAAGTCGTGTTTTAAGTGGGATCGCGTATTAAACGTGATTTGAATAATGTGACAGGACTGAGTT
The DNA here is from genome assembly GCA_963931845.1 of Maratus michaelseni. Taxonomy (NCBI): domain Eukaryota; kingdom Metazoa; phylum Arthropoda; class Arachnida; order Araneae; family Salticidae; genus Maratus; species Maratus michaelseni. The sequence goes on along the minus strand of OZ007594.1, from coordinate 93,208,804 downwards.
ACTTTCATATTTAATCGTATTAATGAACTCTAGAGCTTTCATTTATATGTCCAGGGTTTAAAATTGTATCTTTAAAGAATATTGATATTACAGTTTAACTGATTTCAGCTCATTCTCTGTTTTTATATGACTGTTTGAAATAACAACAAAAAATTAAATATGAATTCAAGTAAAGGCTTTATTGCCGACTAATATATTACAACCCAAAATAAAGCAACAAAAATAATTTTCCAGTACTCTTAAAATCAGTCCTTAATTTTTAATATAATATGAAAAATTACCCTTATTAATTTTTAAATATATTGTAAGCATGGCAAAAAGTAAACTAAAAATAGAACCTGGTGATTTACATAACATACATTTCAAAACCTTCCTAACCATAAATATAATCATCTCTAATCACAATAATTTTTATAAAGTAATATAGTTCCTAATTAGCAGCGGGATTTTATTCAAATATCTACCACTATATCCAATCAGTAATGGTCGCCTTAATTAATATCATTAAATAATTTATCTTTCATTAAATAAGACAAATATGACTATGTGGAAAAAGTGGTTTTTATCTGAAAAAAAAAAAAAATCCGTTAAATTGACAACACTAGATAAGACAAGAAGGAACTTTGCGTTTTAAGCCATACATTTTGTCTCAATGAACCGAAATGCTTTCGCATATTAAGCGGGATCGGGTAATAACCGTTCTTGTATTAAACGTGATAATTTACATTAGTGGAAGAGATGTTGAATGGGACCGGAAAATATCCGAGTGTTAAGGGGAATCGCGTATTAACCGTGCGCGTCTTAAACGGGTCCGACTGTACATTATAATTATGGGGGTTAAATCTGTAAATCTGACATCTTGTATGTCAATTGTGTTTATATAGCGTTTCGTTAACCCGTAAGTCACTTCATAAACTTTTACTAATTTGAAAATGCTAAGCATATTACTCCCTAGAACTTAACGATGGAGATAACTAACTAAATTTTAATTTTTCTGGAAACCATTAATATTTTTTTTCGAAAATAAAATTCGAATCAAAATTACTCGAATCTATCGAAATTATTCGAAATATTTGGAAATTTATTTTAGAAACAAATGTGAATTGGAAACAAATATGAATTTTTTAGCAGAAATTGATTTTTAGAAGCTCCAAATAACGGATCCAAAATTAATTCTCAATCCGCCTAGTAGTTTTCAGTTATTATTAAAATACTCATATCATTGCAACGATTATAAGTGAATTTGTTAATAAAAATTACAAAGTTTAAACCTGCATAATGTCTAAATTAGTTGACATAATAACTTCCTGTTTGGTAGAGTTAATAAGATATACTTTACCAAAAAATACAAACATGATGTCAAAATTGGGTGTAGGTATTAAATAATTTAAATTTTTGCACAATATATATATATATATATATATATATATATATATATATATATATATATATATATATATATATATATATATATATATATATATATGTAGAAGTCCCCTTATGCAGAATTTACGTATAGAAAATATTAGTAGACGTTATTACTAATCGAGTTGTATCGGTCACATTTTTATATGATGATTTCTAAAAAAAAATTAGAATAATTTTTTTTTGACACAATATCATAATAGTACAATACCACATTTTAATCATGTGACAAATTCAGTGATTTAAAAAGTGTCCTCCTAAGCCTATATCTATTGAAATCTTGTTTTAAAAATTGAAAGTGAACAGATTAAATCGAATGATAATGGGAGATATTTATTCTATTTTTAGGATTAAAAATAAAGAAATATATACTCCGAAAATGTAAAAATAATAAAAACAAAAATGAATCCATGGAAACGGAATCATTATGCGAAATAAATCTATAATGTTTAATGCTTCTAGATACTTTAAATGCAGTGAACATACTTCCATGTTTTTCCACAATTTATTACAAATTGTATCGTACAACTTTTTTTTTTAAACGTGACCACTTTTAAAGTGCATCAAAATGCCTGAGTAAGGAATAAAGTACTCGCAATTTCTCGAATACTTAAAGATCTTCGAAAAGAAATCCAAATTTTAGTATATGCTGCTTTTTAAAATTCTACTATTATCGTGGTAAGATTGAAGTAATAATTTCCGTATTTTCATTCAAACATAACTATTTTATTATACGTAAATTGCTATATATGATGTTATGAGAAGCTACTTTAGTATATTTTCATTGTTATTTACTTGGAAATTAGGGTAATAAAATAGTTAAATTTGATAGCAAAGGAATGCGAATATGACTTATAAAAATTTAGATGTGTACTTGCGTACTTTTAGAACTTCTCCATCTGCACTAATGACACATGTTTCACTTCTGCAGATAGCAATCATATAGCATATAATAATAATAAAACAATTTAGATTACTGCAAATTAAAAAACTCAAATCATTAAAAAAATACACATATATTGAAAATTATAGATATACTTGGATTAAATATTAAACTATACATTGTGTTTGGGATATTGAAATACATATTGAATGAACTAGAAATCGCGTCACATTTAAAATTATGGGGTATGCAGTATAATTATTGTATGTAGTGTAATAAAGTAATGTAGTGTAATTATTATAAAATAGCTACTTTAATTTTATAAACTTCAATATTATCTTTTTCGTTGTTTGTTGCTGTACATAATTATTTACAGCTTATGCTTAATTCATCATTTTCTAACTTCCATGATTACATATATTCCAGAACTCTGAGATCTCTTTACATTTACAGGGTGTCTACAAAAGTAAATTGTAAACATGTCCACTTCAGATTTTATTTATACATAAAGGTATATAGTCCAAGTGCTACACGACAGAAATAAGGTGAAAATTGCACATCGTGATACAGTTATACCGATTGCTCAGTATCTACTCTATATTAATTTAAAGCATATAAGAAGGGGAGGCATCGCGTAAAGTCGGGAGAATTCAAGATGCCGGCTGTTCTTATTCAAAATGGCGTCATTTTCGGGAATCAGTGCAATTTCGTTTCTATTCATTGTATAAAAGCATGTTTTATGGAAAATTCGATGTTTTTAGATAAAAAAATATTATTTGTAACACTACAGCACAGTCGAAAAGCACAGTCGAAAGTATTTATGAATTCAGTTAGCCTGTTTATCTGTCTAGTCGCATACTAACACGAAAAAAAAACCCGGATATCCAGATAATTAAAATATGGTATTGTAGTATACCGTAACAAGTTCGGTATTCATTTTCAAGTGTGCATCATTCATAGTCCATTTACAGGAGCAAACAAAAGTATTCCGTTACATTATGGTCTGTAGACGAAAATCGCTTGCAATGTGTTTTAATGATGTTATACTCTTTGTAACATATTCAAATTAATATACATCAGTGCGGTGCAGTACAAGATACTTTCTGTAGAATATGTAGTACATAGCAGTTATCTTTCATTCACAGGGGCTCACAAAATAATACGGTCACAGGACTTTAAATAAGCACAATGCTGTCTATGCGCGTTTTTAATTATATAATGTGTTTTTGAACTTTGCTAGATATGAAAGAATTGCAAATTGTCATATATCATTTTCTTTTATATAAATATACAATGTAGCGTGTATTTATATATTTATTACAATGTAATTCTGATGACTAGACACCACCCAAAATGAGATGTATTCAACATGGAGTTTTGATTCAAATTCCATCACATATTTCATTTTAATGTTGCGATTTCTTACTCTACTCTCAGACTCTTTGGTGCGCAGACGATCAATCTGACAGTTGAAATGAAAAGATTTTTGTTTATGAAAGATTTGTTCTGTACATAGTTTTATAGCACGATGCACGATTATAAACTGAACAAATCTTTCTAAAGAACAAATCTTTCATAAACAAAAATCTTTTCATTACAATTATCAGATTGATCGTCTGCGCACCAAAGAGTCCGAGAGTAGAATACGAAATCGCAACATTAAAATGAAATATGTGATGGAATTTTGGATCAAAACCCCATATTGAATACATCTCAATTTGGGTGGCGCCGAATTACTTTGTAATAAATATATAAATACAGGCTACATTGTATATTTATATAAAAGAAAATGTTCTTATGACAATTTGCAATTCTTTCATATCTAGCAAAGTTCAAAAACGCATTATATAATTAAAAACGCCCATAGCCAGCATTGTGCTTATTAAAAGTCCTGTTCCCGTATTACACTAGTGAGCAAAAGTTAAGCAACAAACACAAAACGCTAATTTCTGAACATGTGAGTACTCAAAAGGAAATTCTATGAAAAGAAAGTGCAAAAAAGAGGTACTACCCTAAACAGCACTGCCAGTCGGTGTGAAGTCCCCTTGACGTCACACATGGTTACAAGTGTCACAATCGCTACGGTGAATCAAAATATGGAATGTTTCACTCGTCTAATTATTACTCACAAATGATTGTTAACACTAAAAAGTCACTGTGATTGTCGCTTTCTCATGGGTCACCAGGTGACATTACAATGAAGTCACCTTGTGATTCCCAAATCATTGTCAGTGGAAGACTGAACTTTGAAGTTCTTGTGAGCATTGCATTGTGATGAGTCGGCAAATAAGGTCACAGTGAAGTCGCATGGTGACTTTCCGGTGACAGACACTCTATTGTGAAGTCATCATTGCACTCCTTTGTGAAAAACCACCAGATGATTTCATTTTCTGTCACTTGGGAACTCGTCACAGAACAGCTATCAAGATGACCGTACAATGGAGTGTCAAAATGACAGTCACATGAGAGTCACAAGGTGACGTCATTGTAAAGTCACTTGGTGACTCGCCAAAAAACAGCAGTCATGGTGACTGTTCAGTGGAGTGACCAAAGGAGAGTAAAAGTGAAACGCATGAAAGGTATCACATTTCTGTTCATTGTAGTGGCTGTGACCATTGTGACCATTTTTGATGTCAAGAAGACTTCACATCGACTGGCTTTGCTGTTAGGGTAGTACTTATTTTCTACACTTGCTGTTTATAGAATTTCCTTATGGGTACTCACATGTTCAGAAATTAGCATTTTGTGTTCATTGCTTAAGTTTTGCACACTAGTGTATTTTGTAAGCCCCTGTAAATGAACGAAAACTGCTATGCACTGCATATTCTACAGCAAGTATGTTGTACTGCACCGCACTGATGTATATTAATTTGAATATGTTACAAAGAGTATAACATCATTAAAACACATTGCAAGCGATTTTCGTCTAAATTCCATAATGTAACGGAATACTTTTGATTGCCCCTGTAAATGAACTATGAATGATGCACACTTGAAAATGAATACCGAACTTGTTACGGTATACTACAATACCATATTTTAATTATCTGGATATCCGGTTATTTTTTTTTCGTGTTAGTGTGTGACTAGACAGACAAACAGACAAACAGGCAAACTAAATTCATAAATACTTTTCGACTGTGCTGTAAAGTGTTAGAAATAATATTTTTTATCTAAAAGCATAGAAATTTTCATAAAACATGCATTTATACGATGAATAGAAACGAAATTGCACTATTCCCGAAAATGACGCCATTTTGAATAACAGCCAACATCTTGAATTACCCCGACTTTATGCGATGCCTCTCTTTCTTATATGCTTTGTATTAATATAGAGTAGATACTGACCAAACGGTATAACTGTATCACGATTTGCAGTTTTTTCACTCGTAGCACCTGGACTGATATAAATTATACATTTTTTGAATAACTCCAACAAAATAGTTCATTATATTATATATTCCTTTCGTTGGGATTTTAAAATATTTTCTTCACACCATGCATAATTTAGATAGGGTTTTTTGTAGTGTTAACTATCCCAACAAAATAAAATTGGTTGTAATATAAATCAAAATAATCATGTTTTGCTATTCAAGTTACGATCACAATTTACTTTGTCAGTCAGAAAAATACAAGGGTACAAAATCTGCAAAAATGTTTGTAAATGTAAGATATGTTATTTTTTTTTTTATTTGTAGGTGCTAATCTTTCTTACGTGCTTAAATTGCTATCCATATCCAGAGTTCATTTTCATGTGAATAAATTAAAGCAAATAGCAGAGAGTTGGTTGTGTGATAAATTAATGAAACTGGGTACTAGAGAGTTCATTTTGAGTTAAATAAATGAAAGCGAATACCAACTCACTTTAAAAGTGAATACTAGAAAATTCATTTTAAGGTAAATAAATCAATGCGCACAGCAGAGAGTTCCTTTTGAGGTAAATAAATGATGGCGAATAGCAACGAGTTCAATTTGGGGTAAATAAATGAAAGCAAATAGCAGAGAAATTTTGAAGTAAATAAATGGAAGCAAATTGCATAGAGTACATTTTGAGGTAAATGTGACAGTCTACATTATGTCATTACTTCGTTTAATGTCTTTATGTTTATATAAAATTAATTTATTACATTTTTGTTTCCTATATATCACGATGAATACTTTAGATTGCACTGTATAAAGAAAGTGAAATGTATTTTATTCTACTAAATATAAAATAAACACGAACGAAAATATATTATACATCTTCCGCGTTACCCATAATACCGAAAAGCATTTCTTTATCATTAGAAATCTCAGAAATGAATAGATTTGCGAGATTTAAAGAAGAATTTATAAAAGAAAATTTTCTTTGGTGGCTTGTAATGTTCGGAAACGTTTCCAAGTAGTTTTTACAGAGTATTGATCCATTTTTTCAAGACATAATATAGGTATTTTGGATGATATCATTTTAATGTTCAAACAAAATTAACATTATTAACATGAACAATAAAATTAATATTATTTTGCTGCTCTTGCATATATAAATGTAGTTATGCAGTTGAAAATGTTTACTTGAGAATTGATTGCATCCGAAAACCGGATATTTTGAATTTAGAGAACTGATTAATGAAATGTAAAAATTTAATTGGAAACGTTTCCGAAATTTCCGAGAGACAAAACAATTTTTTTTTCGAAAATCAATTGCTTTCTCAGATTTCTAATGATAAAAGAATGCTTTTCTGGAACAATGAGTAACTCGGAATAGATAATATTATATACTCAGTCAAGTTATTTTTACGTAGATTAAGCAGTATATGTCTTTTTTCACAGTGTAGGGTTGTTTTATTTATCGTTCATGAAGATAATTTTCACACACACACACACACACACACAAAAAAAAAAAAAGGAAAAAAAAACATTGACATAAAATTTGTTTCGACTGTTAGCTATTTTTAATTATAGCCTATTTTAAGCTTTTAAATATGACTCCCTTTCAAATAAGAAAATCTATTATTTTTACAGTTTAAATTTTGAAATTTTTTTTGAATGTGTCTGCATTTATTTTTAAAATTCATCGATATTGTTATGAAGGTAAAATTTAAATTAAAACCCGTTTATTTTCAAACAAATGCTGATAAATAGTGAAACGATAAACCCATTAATAATTACTCAATTTTACTGAGTATTTATTTTTTTAACACTTTCCAACCTAGTTGAAAAGTGTTTATGACTTTGGTTTGTCTGCGGTATGGTCGTCTGCCGTCTGTCCGTACTCTAACCCCCGTAAATATGCTCAGATTGCCCTGCAATTTTTATATGTTATTGTCGTTATCTATAGCATGTTTCCTATTTCAATTGAAGTGTGTAGCACTTATAGCTTTTTTACAGGGACACTAAAAAAATATCGTTACATTACGGTATATAGGGAAAAATCATTTGCGGTTTATTTTAATGAAGTTACACAATTTCAAACACATTGTAATTGATGTATATCACTAATGTGCATTACAAGAAGCTTAATATGGAATAGGGTGTGCATAGAACTTATAGTTACTTTACAGGGACAGTCAAAAGAATTTCATTACATTACTTCTATGGAAAAAATCGTTTGCGGTTTAATTAAATAATGTTTCACTATTTTAAACGCATTGAAATTTATATATATCACTAAGGTGCATTACAAGAAGCTTACTACACAATATTGTGTGTATAGCAGTCATCGTTCAGTTACAGGGACACACAAAAGAATTCTCTACTGTCTGTTAACAATAATTCCTGGAAGTGGGTTTTAAGTTGCTGAACGCGATTTTAAATTTAACTCACTTTTTGTCTATTACTTGGTGTGTATAAATTCTGTAGATCCTATACAGGGCAGCACTAAAGTTCGCGAACACATTTCCGTTTATTGACAGAAACTCCAGAAGGAGAATTTTAAACTGTGCTACGCGTTTCCTAACTAAACTAAAATTTAGCATCCTATGTAGTATATATACAAATCTATAGATCATATACAGGGCTGAATAAAAGTATTCGGATATTTTTCCGAATATTGTATATGTTGGAAATATATGTTGGAAATTACTGAAATTACGTTTTTAAATATGTTATGCGTTTTCCAAATTGTTTACTTAGATGTTATCTTTCAGCTTATTAAACGGTAATGATTTGTAAAATTATTTTGGAAGCGTTGGAAAGTGTTACATAATCTATGGTTGACGCATGATTTTTCGTTCTTGTTTAATATAACTTATGAAGTTTAGGAAATCCGACGCAAATAAAATGTTGCACTGACAGCATTTGCGTTTACAATTTTTATGTCTGTATTTTTTTTTATTATTTCTCAACATTGTCTTTTTTAAGCTTTTAACTTTCGTTCTATATTTATAAGTGGATATTTTGTTAGTGGATTTTATAAAATAGATTTAAATAGCTAACAAGGGTATTGAAGCAGTTCTTTGTCACTCAAAATGATGTCCCGAATATTTAAACAAGAGGCTAGCAAACAACAATTCAATAACACGTTTCAGGTTTATAAGTATGACTCCTTGAATAAAAAAATAACATGACTATAATTATTTTTTCATTTAACCCTTTGAGACTCAACAAATCCGATTAAAAAAATATTTACTCAAATGTTAGAATACACCATTTTAAGCATTTTAAAATAATTAAAATATTTTTAACATAAAAATAAAAAAATATATTGACTCAAAAGTACTTTTATCACTACTGCAATAAACAGAAAATCACGAACTTCTCATAAATATTGTCAATTTTCTAATACAAAACTGCAAATTATACGAACTTACGTTTGTAAAAAATCTATTTTTTGAGGTCTTCAGATTTTTTAATTTGAGAAAATTTTACAAAGTTTACAAAGTTTATTTTCGCAATAACGATCTGAAACTGCTCGAATGATAAATAAAACTTTCGCATGAAACATTAACTCAATATCGCCGTCTGTTGAGATTTCTGTGAACAATTTATATTAACTGCTGTGTTGGAAGAAGCAATAAGTTAAATCGTCTTTCAAAGCCCACTGTATCAGTAACATAGACTTTTTGATATGTTGCAGATATGCAACGCGGTGACACTTAGGACTAAAGCTAGAGGTTATTTTGGGAAGTTCGGTTGATTTAATGTTAAAATTGGTTGCCGCTTGAAGCATTAACTCAGTATCTCTAGTCTGTTGAGAATTTTATCAGCAATTTTTATTAACTGCTATGATGGGAGATAGCAGCAATAAATAAAATCGTCTTTTAAAGCCCACTGGATAAGTAACATTGCAGTTTGGGTATGTTGCAGATGTGCAACGCGGTGATACAAAGGGCTAAAACTAGAGGTTATTTTGGAGAGTCTGGTTAATTTAATGTTAAAATTCGGTTGCCGCCTGAAAGATTAACTCAGTATCGCTGTCTGTTGAGAATTTTATCAGCAATTTATACTAACTGCTGTGATAGGAGATAGCAGCAATAAATAAAATCGTCTTTTAAAGCCCACTGTATAGGTAACATTGACTTTTGGCTATGTTGCAGATGTGCAACGAGGTGATGCAAAGGGCTAAAACTAAAGGTTATTTTGGGGAGTCCGGTTGATTTAATGTTAAAATTCGGTTGCCGCCTGAAACATTAACTCAGTATCGCCATCAGTTGAGAATACTATGAAAAATTTATATTAACTGTTGTGATGGAAGATAGCCAACAATAATTAAAATCGTCTTTTAAAGCCCACTATTCAAGTAACACTGACTTTTGGGTATGTTTCAGATGTGCAAAGTGGTGATACAATGGGCTATAACTAGAGATTATTTTGAAGAGTCCAATTGTTTTACTGTTAAAATTCCGTTACCGCCTATGAATTTTTACGAAGCTAAAAGTTAAATTAAAGCACATTTTATTTTTGTAAAAATACGATTTGTGTTAACCCTTTGAGGAACGATTTTTTAAAGTTTGGTGAATAACTACTTTTAGGTTTAAAAAATTAAAAGTTAGTTTTATAAATCACAAACGTTATGGTTTGCCAAAATTTAACGAATATGTCATTTAATGAAATTTAACGAATGTAGTTATTTTGCGTCTATTAATATGATAACAGACAAAGAAAGAATTTTTGGACACGTTGGGAAAATGTTAAATTACAACAACATTAAATAGACTTAAAAACTTTCGAGCGTTTATATATTTTTTAAAATATAACTTATTGGTTCGGAAAAGGAGCATCTACTATAAATTTAAAGAATGAAACGAATATTTAAAATAAAATTATCACTGACGCTAAAAAAAGTTTTAATCAAACGTTTTATTTTTGTTTTATTACTAAATTCTGAAACATAAATGAAGTGACAGTAAACTATGTATTAGTTTATGAAAGGTGAACATTATGTCCGAACAAAACTTATATAACGAATTAAATTCTATAGTCAGACAAATTAATACATATTAAAAATGCATTTAAACAATTAAAAAATTGCAGTCGGTTCGAAACAATGTTAGTAACTCCTCACTAAGAAACTACGCTATAGTGTAATAAAGAAAAAAAAATCTAAGTAAGCAGCATTCGAAAGAGCATAGTGAAATGTGTTTTTTAACACATAAATTTTTTGCCCTCGTCGCGTTATCGAGATATAAACTCTTAAAATTTTGCTAATTCCTTTGTTATTATTCAGAATATTTAATAACCAGATTAATATAAAATACAAAACATAGTTAGATATAGTAATATAAAAATGAAAGAAGACCGTAAAAAAATGCTATTGAGAAATATGGTACTCAACCAAAAAATGATTGAAGCATAGAAAATAGTGGCACGAAGAAAATTTCCTGAACTTAATTCTAGTGCAATGATTACAATGTCCCCCTTCTGCTAAAAACAAAATTGCAAAGGCGTTTCAAATGGAAGTGGTCCAGTTTGCACTAACCCATACATGTACCATGCATACCGATTCATATCGGAATATTGTGGCGCACTAAACTGGAAATGGACAAATGACTGGAGTTTGATGATATTGTTGCGTTGAAAACGTAATAACTTCTCTTTCCATCCTATTAAATCAATAAATTAGCAAATTTTAAGACTATATATCTCGATAACGAAAAGACGAGGGCAAATTATTTATCCGTGAAAAAAACACCTTTCACTATTCTCTTTGGATTGCTGCTTATTTAGATTTTTTTCATTATTACACTAACGGTGTGGTTTCCTGGTCAGTACAATAAAAATGTTATAGTCATGTAAGATGAAATTAAAACAACTTGCAACATGTCACAACCTTCAAAATCAAAGTTAAAGTTAAAGCAGAACCGTGTATTCTGATGGTTGTTTCATTCAAGGGTGAACCAGGACTAAAAAAGTGCAATTTGCGTATTTATTGCAATTTAGTATAATTATAGTAGATTTCTCAAAATCCGTGATATGGTCTGTATCTAGTGCGTAGACAAATAACTTGGAGTTTACATGTTTACATCTATAAGTTGTTTCAATTTCATCTTACATGACTATAACGTTTCTTTGTACTGAGGAAATACTTATATTGTTCCGAAACGTCTACAATTTTTAGGTGCGTTCGTAAGTATATAAATACGTAACACCTATAGTCGTCGTCCGTATGTCCGTAAAAAACAGCGCAAGAACTACCCAACCGAGTGGCTTGAAATTTAATATATATATAATCGTTACAGAATTTTGTCAAGTCATTTAAAATTTTATGGAAATCGAATCAAAACTTAAAAAAATATTAATAAAAGTTTTATTCATTCTATTAACTCCTATTATACATAATCTATATTGGAAAAGTAAAAGTCACGTGACTGAAAAAAACAAATACGGGCATTTATCCCAATATACATTAAAGTAAATAAACACAAGAGATTCGTTCTCGCGAATCATAGAAATATTAAACCATGGAGGTAATCATTCGCAAAGAAAGTTCTCCATGGTGAATTTCGAAGCGCTATTTGGTGTCGAAAAAAATTTACATCTGTAACCGTGGCATACGTAATAAGAGAAAAGAAAGGGATGCTCATTTCGCTTATAACAGACGACATAATTCATTTCACTGAAATAAAACGATGATTTTTTTTACATTGTAAAACTAGTTATAGTAAGAAAGCACCTCAATTTTCATGTTTAACGTACTATTTCCAACTTGTTTAAATTGTTTTTTATGCATTTTTTATGTTTTTTAAATTGTCTGACTATACGGTTTAAATCCTTAAATAGGTACATGCAGATAACAAGAAAAAAATTTGTTAAGACAGATGAAAATCAATTTAAATTGACCCGTACTTTTAAGTCCCGTTAGTCCCGAAAGATTTAAATATTATTAAAACTTATTTAACATCCAATGAAAAAGCAAAAAAATGCACCTTTATAAAACTTGCATGTTTTGTTTAGTTACTTATTTATAAAAAAAAAACAAGTTATGAAGTATACGAAATTTATACAAGCTAAAACTATTTATAACATTTGTGGTTCAAATATATTTGTATATTTTTAATTACTTCTCATCTTTATCTTTCTAAACCTTTACCCTTCGTTCTATTTTTTAAAAGAGAATTTTTCATTAACTGCATTCAAAAATGTACTTAAATAAATAATAACTATCTCGAGGTCATTCTTTATCATTCAACATATTTTGGGGCATGAAACTATGTTTTAATTCATTTATCTTTAAAGTACTTTTAAGACCATTACAGTTTATGAGGCATCGTCATTTTAAAGCTACAATTCGATTGCCTACAACTTATGATAATAAACGAAATTCTGAGTTCAAATAATGTTGCGTAATATTTAACAAGTATGGTTCCCTCCGGAATTCATCTATGGACGAAAGCAGGGTAAGAATTTGCATATTTATTAAAATTACTTTCCCACAAGGTTGAAGTTTCATGTTCTACTGTCACACAAACTATCATTATACATTTATAAACGCTAAAAACGTAGAAGGTTAGACATTAAATCAAATTATGCGTTATTTTATTGTTTTAAAAACATTTGGTAAGTCATTCTAAATTTTTTAAATAATTGTTACTTTAAATAGTAAAATAATTGGTCCTTCATTTAGTATTTATTCAGATTAAAATAGCTTTAGCCACAATAAAATAGACTTTTTTAAAAACACACGCTCATTTCGCTAAGAGACGACTTAATTCATTTCACTTAAATAAAACAATGTTTTTTTTTTTTTTTTTTTTTTTTACGTTGTTAACTAGTTATAGTAAGAAATAGTCAAAAAGTAGTCATTTGGCACGTTTAACGTAGAATTTGCAACTTGCTTAAATTGTTTTTAACGTATTTTTAATGTTTTTTAATTTTTCTGACTATAGGGTTTAAATTCTTAAGTACGCACGGATGCCGATACAACAAAAATAAAGGCAAATGAAAATCGATTTAAATTGACCCGTACTTTTAAGTCCTGTTAGTCCCGAAAGAGTTAAATATTATTAAATATCATTTAACATCCAAGAAAAAGCAAACAAATGCACCTTTTTAAAACTTACATGTTTTGCTTGGTTATTTATTTATAAAAGTACAAGCTATAAAGTATACGAAATTAACGCTAAAAATAGTCATTGGGGGGCACCATAATACGTACCCATCATGGATATGCATAATGTAAATTATTAAAATAAAAAATGTGTAAATTACTTATAAAATGCATTGCAATTCGAATAAAATCGTGGCTTGATGACGTCATAAACTTTAAAACGAAAAAGACAGGCTACCGCGGTACATTCCACTTATCTTTTTTTACAGACCGCTAGAGTGACGTGATGCTCTTTTCGTGCACCTTCATTGGTGCATTCGAGCATCACGTGACTGCCGCGGTCTGTAAAAAAAGATATGCGTAAAGCACCGCGGTAGCATTTCTCTATCGTTAGCCTCGCTTTAAACGCTCGATTACTGAATTGCTTAAAAGAAACATCCTTATAACTCCAAAAACAATAATCCTATTAACTAGCGGTTTATTGCATCTGATTAAGCGTCTCATTTCCAATTAAAATATATCTTTGAATTGAAAATTGGATGAAATACAGGGTCATGAAAATTCGAAGAGTGTGGAAATTAGGATTACAAATATCTCGGCAACTCATTATCCAATCGACTTCATGCTTTATGCAAAATATATGTTTTTGTATTGTCTTTTATATTCACTCCTTAAAATAAACAATTTCGAAAAATTTTATGCCTTTTATCAGAAAGAATATTTCGAGAGTCCGAAAAAAATAGTTCCGGATAATCGAGGTTACTGAAATTCAAAAGGCTTCTTCCCATTATTAATTACTAATTACATACCAAATTTCAAGTCTCTATCTCAGTTTTTTCGGGAGATAGAGCGTTTACAGACACACAGACAGACAGACACATAGACGGACGGCAATTTTTTTTTCTAAAAATATGTTTTTCGGAATCTCCAGTGTCTGAAACGTGTAAATCTGTCAATTTTTTTTTTCGATTTTCAAAACGATTAGAAGACTTACCCTATACTACGTATGGTGGGTAAGTAAAACATTGTATTTATAATTTTTCTGGTTCTATTTTATTTGTATATTGTTAATTATTTAATACCTTTATCTTTCTGAACCTTTACCCTTCGTTCTATTTTTTTAAAGAGAATTCTTCTTTAACTACATTCTCAAAATATACTTAAATAAATAATAATAATCTCGAGGTCATTCTTTATGATTCAAAATAGTTTGGGACATGAAAATTATGTTTTAATTTCTTTATCTTTAAAGTACTTTTAAGACCATTACAGTTTATGAGGCGTCGTCATTTTAAAGTTACTTACGATTCGATTGTCTACAACTTATGATAATAAACGAAATTCTGAGTTCAAATAATGTTGCGTAATATTTAACAAGTATGGTTCCCTCCGGAAGTCATCTATGGACGAAAGCATGGTAAGAATTTGCATATTTATTAAAATTACTTCCCACAAGGTTAAAGTTTCATGTTCCAATGTCTCACAAACTATCATTATGCATTTATAGACGCTAAAAGGTTAGACATAAAATGAAATTATGCTTTATTTTATTCTTCAAAATAATTTGGTAAGGCATTCTAAATTTTTCAAATAAATGTTACTTTAAATAGAAAAATAATTGCTTCTTTATTTAGTATTTATTCAGATTAAAGTAGATTTAGACAAAATAAAATAGACTTTTTTAAAAACACTCTTTTGTAAGCATTCAAAGTTTATCTTTAAAATCCTGCCTGCTATTTATGATATGTAATGCGTAATACATCAGTTTGGCATGGATACCAAACTCGATTATGAAAAAATAACGTTTTTTTTTTTTTTTTTTTTTAAATGTTTACTAGAAATCGCAAGCTAGTGAATATATAATAAAATATTTAATTTTCAGTATGTTTATTTTTTAAGATATGGCAACAAGAAAGAAAATCATTATTATTATATTTTTAAGACTTCTAAATTGATTTCTCAACGTATAATCATAGTTTAATTAATATGAAACTATTAATTGATTGAGGCATCGCATATGATAATTAATTAATATGAAACTATTTATTGATTGAAGTATCAGATATGATAATTATTCCAACAGAGCGAAAAATGCCGGGGCCAAGATCCGAACCTGGGTACCGTGGCTTACCATGCTAATACTCTATTTGTTGGAAATGGCTGCGAACTGCAGCGCTAATTTTATTCATCCAAACTATAACTATAGCATTTTACATTATGAAAGTGTGATATAACATGGAAACTCCTGTATACCATGTATGTAGGTCATAATGATGAGAGGAAAGTTTTTCAACTGGGTAAATGATATTCAATGATTGTAGTTGAGATTTATTCCAACAAATTCAAAATGCCGGTCCCAGGACTCGAACCTGGGCAACATGGCTTGCCGTGCTGAGCTACCCCAACGATATGCTGACCGGCATAATTCACTCTTATTTGTTGGACATGACTGTGAACTGCAGCGCTAATTTCATTCATCCGAGCTATAAATATACCATTTTATATGATGAAAGTGTGATATAACACGGAAACTCCTGTTTACCATGTAAGTAGGTCATAATAAAGAGAGGAAAGTTTTTCAACTGGATAAATCATATTCAATGGTTGTAGTATCAAAGTTGAGATTTATTCCAACATAGCCAAAAATGCTGGGCTAAGGATTCGAACCTGGGTACATTGGCTTGCCGTGCCAATTCTCTTCTTACTGAGCTACCCCAACGATATCCTGGCGGCAATAATTCACTCGTTGGGGTAGCTCAATAGGAAGAGCATTGGCACAGCAAGCCAAGATACTCAGGTTCGAGTGCCTTAAAATATTAAAATATTGTATTATCGTCCGAAATATACCTGTGTACATAATTTTTATAATTCTAGCATATCAAGAAGTGTGTGAAAAATCGACAATAAAGTTCCATGCTTGCGTACAAAAATCAAGTTGAATCAAATAAAGTATAGTATAAAAACGTTTTGCTGTGGTACATAAATTTTATGTGCATAATTGTAGAATCAATAAAGATCGGAAAATAAAGAGGTGTATTAACGGTATTTACGTTTATATATTTATTATTTATCCTTTTTTCACGTATATTTAACATCAATACTTCAAAATAAATTAAAAGCATCCACTCTCCAGTTAATCTGTTTTAACTAGTGTCTGAAATTATATGTTCTAAATGTGATACAAATAAATGTCACACCTTATTAAAATAAAATAACTGTGTTCTTATGCAGCATTTGTTTCAATGCTAAATGCTTTTTACTCTAGTACAAAATCCGTTGTAAGTTAATCAGCAGACAGCAACTTTCAATAATATTTATCATTATCTAATCCACTACGAGAGGGAACGTGACTACCTTTGTAGGTTTTCACAGTCCTCTAGTTGTGGTAAAGCAAGAGCCGTTATGAATCCTAGCATACGATCTAGAAACCGGCTCTCCTCCTGGGGTTTCGGCGACGAAGTCGCTGGGTGTTCTCGGCGGTTCATCAAGTGTCCGCTCCTGCGGAAGTTTCCTCCGATATGTGGGGTTACTCTCGTAGCGACCTGTGTCATCGACACTTGGTAAATTGGCTTGGGGGTCCGCAGTGGGGAGCGGCCCCAGGCTGATCGCAGCGCCGTGGCGAGACAAAGCCACTGGCGCGATATAAGTCATTTAGAGACTCGGAAGCGATGTTCGGAACACGAGCCTACGCCCCCGTGGGCCTCTGGCGGCACGAGCTCATTTTATCATTATCTGAAAACTTTCAAATGAAACTAAAAGCAATTTTAGGTTTGTATACTAAAAAAAATAGATTTTATTTTCGTTTAATAGAAAATTCTTTTCACCCTCTAGCCGCGGGCGATGTTTCCATTTTCTTATATAAAACCGCGGCCTATTTTTATTCATCTCTTATAATAGTTTTAAGGATTGAATGTCACCAGAATTTACAAGCAGATTTATTTGCAGATACATAAAAGCAGTTTCTTCATGTACATTATAAAAACAAAGTTTTATTTCAAAATTCCGGTGGGAATGTAGCATTTATGGATTCAAAATATTTCAAAAACTGTAGAACTTCCAGAATGACCTAATAAATGAAATGATATATATTATAATTTGTAAACGAATCTCTCTATTTCTAAATAATAGAAGATAGATTCAACGAAGAAATAGAATCTCCCTATGATTAAGTACTATAAAAAATATAGGGAACGTCAAAATAGCGTTCCCTGCGGAATTGTATGGAATTTGTGAAATGCGATAGGAGCGTTACCCGCGTCTGGAGGATTAATGATACATCCTATACAGCATGTCCGCATAAAAATGAAAAAAAATGTGACAAAGCAACTGTTGTGGTCAGATTTTGAGGCAATGTCAGGGAATATTGTACAACTCAAATAACATCAGTATCTGTTGTGAAATTCGTCGATACCAGGCGGCATCAGAGGTGTGTAGAAGAAAGGCAGTATCTAATCACAGATTATTTAATAATGAATATCCATTAACGAAGAGTTACAAAAATAATATTTTCACTAAGTATTGAATTTAAGTTCGTTCTTTTTTTACAGTTATAAATTTACAAGTTGGCAGCAACTAGCCGACGCAGTCCTAGTTTTAAAACAGATTCTCGATGTCACAAGGGTCACTTAAAATAATGTCAGTTGGGGTCTACAGTTTGCTTTTCCCAGCCTCATGTCTAAAGAAACATCTCAACGATCAAGCCATTACAAAATGGCAAAGGGAACGGGACTATGCCGATACTAGTTGCTTCACACATCGTCTAATTCCAAAAGTCACAACAGAATGCCTCCTACATCATAGAAATCTATATTTATTCGTCACCAACCATGGACCCATCCCAAATTACCTTGCTAAAGTTGGCAAAACGGTATTTCCGCTCTGTACCTTTGGTCACAGGGGCAGCTCCCTCCATTACACCTTGCAATGCACCCTCACCTCCACTCTTCACTTCCGTAAGCCATCAACAATATATTTTTCACACTGGCTCGCCTACCTGTTGAAGCGACCAGACCTCCTAAATAAAATAATCAGTTGTTTGAACATTCTATAAAGGAACCAGCATCTATTCCAGCCTTCACCACAAGTATTTGGTGAAATTGAGAACTGAAAGCTAGATCGGAGCATTGCCTTACAGTATTCAGCAGTCATGTTAGAAACTGCACCCTCATACCTCAACCAACCATCTGTACAAAAACTCTTAGCTTCCAGCTCAAAATCTTCTATGAAAAACTCATTTTCTAGCTCTTTTAAAAACTTTTTAAATCCCAGACCACGAACTCTTATCAGGAAACTCTCATAAACTCTCAGGAGAAAAACTAAAATACACATCTTCGTGCTTACGAAAAACATTTCTCGCTTGCAACCACGAACACTGAAGTGAACTCCATAAATAACTGTAAATAATCCAAAAATTTTCTCCATCATTGTATATGACATTACAGACTATCTCCATTATCGAACATCATACATAATTCAAAAAAATTCAGCACTGTATAGTAACTTTTCCGTATTGTAAATTATCAACACTGCACTGTAAAGTTCATATCATTTTTCTTATTTAACATTGTATAACATTGTATCTCATCCATAACATTGTTATAACCTCCATATTAACAGTCGAATGTACTCTCGACTCTAAATCTTGTAAACCAACTTTCCGCATCATTATCTACCGTTATTTTTAGGATCCCCGATTGCGGGCAACCACTTGTGAACTAATTGAGAGTAAGGTTCTCCTCTTCCTGAGGGTTTTGCGGCTCGAGTCTGTTGGCGGCTGGAGCTTCCCAGTTAGCAGATATTCACGTCAGGAAGGGCTTGTTGAGCTAAAGCCTTTTAGGTAGGCCTCCCCTTCAGTCTGACTCTAGACAATCGCAGTCTCTGATTGCTCTGAATTTTACTGTGCAGAACTAGTTGGATTTTTTCTGTATCATTGAGAAAGGTCCTACATTACGGTTAGCTCTCTTTCGTCTTTCTCTGGCATCAGAAGATACAGGAAGCAGATTCTCATTCCAAATTCTCGAGGCGAGAACAAAACTCCAAATTCTCGAGAACAGAATGAAGTCCGTCTCCTCGGCTATGCCAATCGTTCTTCTCCGGTGCGTTCATGGCCATTTCTTCGTTTTACAATGCCTCATACTGTTGTCACAAAGTGTCTGCAAGCTTTTTTATACTTAGGCAAGGGCGTTCTCGAAGCGTGCATAGACCGACTAATCAGGGCTGTACCGTGGCGAATTTTTGGCTAGAGCCTTTCTAAGTTCCTAGTCCAAAACTAATGATGCTGGTCTAAGATCACAGCTCTCTGCTGTAGGTTTTTGATCATGGGAACAGAGATTAATAGAACTTTCTTTTAGCTGGGAATCTGAAATTTTGAAGATTCGACACTGTATTGTGTGTTTTCAGGACAATCCTACTAGAAATCATAGTGCTATGTACTAAGCGACAGCGTACCAAAATATTTGACTTCGTATGCTTGTTTCAATTAATTAATTTTTTCTACAGTTTTTTTCATCTGATGTTAATCCCATGTAAAAAAAAAAGTAATTCTGGTATTATTTAAGCTGATAAAGGATTCACTAAAGTAGCTAAAACAAATTGTCTTCACTACTTGCTGTAAACGTTGCACGTAAATCATCTGGAGAGAGATATTTTTTAAAAAAGGCATACCTATATTTCTTTTTGCGATTTTACTACTCTGGTTTTACGGATTGCTCTCGATATTAAGAAAAAATACTTTGTGCCGTTGTCCAAACTATTATACTGAAAAATACTAATTGAATGGTACTAAATATAAGACCGTCTATTATAACATTTAAAAATTATACATATACATCCGTGTTAAGACAAATATACATATTTACACATATATAAATCCTACAATTCTTATAAGAAGTTGATTCGATTAACAGCTGATTTATATAATCTGTGAATTCAAATAACTGTTAGTTTTATGAATATTTGAATCAATTAATCGTTGATTCACCTATGCATATGAGTCAAGTAAATTTCGATTGATATAAGTGGATGATATTATTACCGTTGGTTCAGAATCTTTAGATTTAATTAACGATTAATTCAGTCCATTACATGATTCATATTGGTGAAGGAATCAACTACTCCTTTTCTCATATAAGTCGATAATTCAATCATTAATCATTGATTCATTTAATCTGCTATTTAAATAACCATCGATTCATTTAACAGTTGAATTATAGAAGAAGTTAATTCAATAACACTGCTGAGTTACATAAGTGGATCATTGAATTATATGTTGAATTATAATAGATGGATAATTTAATTAACCACCGATTCATATAAAGAATGTTTCAATAACCTTTTGATTCCTAAAAGTCGGCGAGTCAATAAATCGTTGATTCATAGAAGTGGAAAATCCAGTTACTCGTTCACTCCTTTCAGATTATGTTTCAATGTGTTTCGAGGTTCTTCAAAGCGACCAGCCCCAATGAGTGGTCATCAATGTGTTAATTTCTAGGCTCTTTCAATTTCCTTATGAAGGGGTAAAATTGTAGTAGAGTAGAAAATCTCTTACAAAGGGACTCTGGAACTTTGAATGTGAACGTTTTGACAATGTTAACCTGTGTGTACAACAGCGACATCTGTACTCTCTTTTACTCTAATTTTCCGAAGTGTGTTTGAAGCTCTCTGAGTCTGCAATTAGTGCTTTTCGCTGTAAGTGTATGCTTCTAAGTTAAGCTGTCTAAGTCTAAGTATGCTTCTGAGTGTAAGTTCAGCTTCTTTGGGCGATCTGCTGAGTGTAAAAGGAGAATCAAAATTCCTTATATTTCTGGAAATCAAGCCCTGTGACGAAGGACTGGAGATGTGAATTCAGCAAGTGTTTAGGAGAAAGTTATTCTAGCCGAGTGCAAGGTACCTGTTGAGTAAGCTTGCCTTTAGTTTTTAGTTGGAATTAATCTTATACCAACCACCAATCTTATAGCAACCACGAGTTGCTAGCGTTAGTGAAATTTAGAGTGCATTGAAAGATTCGAGTTAAATTTTTCCTTGCAGCCATAACATTACGTGATCTTGGACATTGATAATAATTTAAGTCGTTGTGATCTGTATGCATGAGGATTTTTTACATTTAGTACATCTTCTGTTTCCTTTGAGTGAATATGGAGTTAAATCTCTGTTACACGCCGTATCTTGTAGGCTAAATTTGAAAATAGACTCTACCACGCCCCTGACCAATTAGTTTCAATAACGTGGTTTTAAGTTTAAAATCTAGTCATGAATGATCTTCAAAGTGGCGGCTTCACCGGGAAAGTCAAAAAGTCATTTTGAAAAAAAAACTATTCAGCAAACAATCACATAATAAGCAGTTTAACTTTTTGGATTAAAAAAAAATTACTAGAATTTTAAATCTCGAACAGATTTTTTCTGCGTGAAAATAATCACAGTATCCAAATTTTTAAAGACATGGAATCAATCTCCTTTATGATATTTTTAACATGTTTCTGTAATAAAAAAATTCAAATCAATTGTCTTTCTTCATAAAGAATAAATAATAATAATAATAATAATAATAATAATAATAATAATAATAATCCCTAACTTTTGAAACTGCTTTATTTTTTATAACTTCTACGGTGCATGAAAAACATTTATTTTACATTTACTATCCTTGAAATCTCTAAATATTTAAGCATATGGTAAAAAGGTATTCAGTTATCTGACAAGGAATATATGCTTTTATCACGATATTGCAGATGAAAAATTCATGCAGAGAATGTTATGATTGATGAGGTTTCATTAAGAAAAGCTCTAGAAGATTCTATTTACACACCATGCTTGGTTATATTTTGTGCCACGTTAAAGACGTGTAGATAATTTTTCTTCGGAAAGTGTTTCATAAATTATTCGTTTTTATGACGTAATCATGCAAGATATTGACTTTCAAACCTTTGAATGAAGAGTTTTTAAAGTAAGTATTTTGTCATGTATTGCACTGGAAAGAAAAATACAACTATTTTCTTAATTTAAGAAAATATAATATAAATAAACTATGTACGAAAATATAAAATAACCTCTTGCGAGTTAAAAGCGTTCGTTAAATTTAGAAAACTCAGAAACTAATATTTTTTTAGATTTAAAGAAGCATTTATGCAGAAAAAGTTTCTTTTGCTGCTACTGATTTTCAGAAACGTTTCCGAGTAGTTTTTATAGAGTTTTAATTAGTTTTCTCAAACCGGAATATCGGTTTTTAAGATGCTAGCAATTCTCAATAAAACGTTTTCAGTTGCGCAAATGATTTTACATTTGCAAAAGTAAAAAATAATTTTTTTTATCTTTATGCTAAAATTTTTAATTTATCATGTTTGTCTGTAAAACAAATTTCAGGGTTCGTACGGACTCCTGGAATTTTCAAGGAAAGTACCAGTGTTTTCGTATAGAAAAACTCGCCTTATGTAATCGCGCGATTCTATAAAGCGAGTTTTTCTATAAGAAAATACTGGTTATTTCCTTGAAAATTCCAGTATTACATACGAACCCTGATATTTGGCAAACATGAAAACGTTTACTTCAGAAATGTTGCCATACTAAAAAGCTGTATTTCAGGTTATGGAAACTAATTAATATACTGTAAAAGCTACTCGGAAATGTTTCAGAAAATCAGTGGTAGCAAAAGAAACTTTCTTTTTATAAATGCCTCTTTAATTTTTGAAAATGTATTAGTTTATGAGGTTTCTAAAGATAAATAACGCTTTTCAGAATCGTGTGTAACTCGGAAGAGGCGATTGCACAGTTTCATTTGTGGGTCTGTTATGTTTTCTAAATTAAAATATATGTATATTTTTTTACAAGGAAGTTAAAGTATTCCTTTAAGTACAAATTTCGTCCCTGGTTAAGTTTTGACAAATGAGAATTTTAGAATTACTTCAGGATTGATGACAAAAAATTCAATAAATGAACATTAAATTAGAAATAACGGATATTTGTTTTCCCATGAACTTTTTACACATTCAATACCAAACTCTGAAATAGAAAAAAAATAATTTTCATTTTTACTTGCAAAAATTAATGAATAAATAACCAATTAGTGCTCTAAAAATAATTTGTCGACAATGAAAAAAAAAAAAAGCAATGCTTATCTTTTATGTCATGATTTCTAAGTTGATAAAAATGAATCTATTTGAGAATTTTTTAAATGTATGCGAATGATTTTCTTTCGATTCTAAAAAAAAAAAAAAATATGAATCCATTTTTAAAAAGAAACATTGAATAATGGCTGATAATGACATGATTGAAAAAAAATGAAATTTTAATAACTGTTTCGTTATTGAAACAGACATTAGAATTATGAAACAGTAAACAAGAAAAAAATGTCGTATGTTATGTACCAGTTATATTTGTAAGGTATGTAAGCGATTTATAATGTTTCCGAAAGTTCATTATTTATTTAAAAATGTTAAGACTATAATTTTACTAATACCGGATAATATAATTCTAAACTTTTTATATTATATATTTTACATGTAGATTACGAATATATCGACTCTTAAATAAAACGTAATATTGTTGTCATCTACGAAGCCAATGTAATACTAAAATTGTTCAATAGTTCAACTGTTTTGTAATCAGGCAGAAGTATTGTTTTAGAAGTTCCAGAAATAAAATTTTGATTTACAACAGATTTAAAAATATAGAACAACCGTTCCAAAACTTTTTTTTTTCACGTAACCCTTGAATAGTCTTTTTATTTAGGAGTACTCCCCTTTTCCCATAAACACGCCCATAAACACATTTGTTATTATTATTATTATTATTATTATTATTAATCTTCTTAGCAGAGCTGAATCAACTGAAATTACATTGACATTTATAATCTTTTTATTTTTTTTGTATTACATTTTCTTGCAATTATTTTACTTTTTATAATATTAACTTAACATCAATATACCATTAAAATAAATTATTATGAACTTTCTTCGTAAGTTATTTAAAAATTTCCATTATGATATACAAGAAATCAAACATGGCTTTTAATACTTTCAATGGGAATCGTGTTTCGTGAAGTTGAGTTTTTTTTTAAATATCAATTTCAAACGAAGATATTCAGGAGCAGCGTCAAGCTTATTATGGCTTTATCACTGAGTTAATGGTTCGATTTTTGACAAGATGGGAGAACCCACAAGCAATAATGCAATATGATTAGAAGTGGGCGAAGCTAGTAACATTGAATTATCGATGAATTGATCTAGTGGCCTTTTTTCTCACTTTGGTGTTGCACATGAGATTGATTTACACACTGAAATTACACATAGTTTTACACTAAATTTGTAATCTAAAATTGTCAACTTTGTTTATGCGTTTCAGTTGAACCATTTTTAGGTGCGTTCGTAATTATATAAATACGTAGCACCTATTGTCGTCGCTTGGTCCGTCCGTCTGTCCGTCCGTCCGTCTGTCTGTCCGTCCGTCCGCATATAACAACGCAAAAACTACATAACCGAATGGTTTGAAATTTAAGATATATTATCTTTGCAGAATTTTATCGAGACGTTTCAAATTTTATTAAAATCGAATCAAAACTTTAGAAGATATTAATAAAAATATTTATTAAGAAATTTGAATTAAAAAAAAAATCGGTGCTTTTTTGTTATAGGAGCTTCGGAAGTTTCATCGTCAAGCGACCGAGATACTTATTTTATTACAGAAATGAATCTGCAGACGTTATAATTCATTTCACAAAATTAAAAATCATCTAGATCTGAATATTTATGTAACTAGCTATAGTACGAACGCACCTCATTTGTTACGTTTGACGTACAATTTACAACTTGTTATGATTTCCGCCGTTACTGATATTATTTTCATGCTCCCCTAACAGGCTCACCACGTACCCCCAGGGGTACGCGTACCATAGGTTGGGAACCGCTGATATAGAAGAAAGAACAATTACATGTTTCAAATGACTAAATATGAAAGTTATACTTAGCAAAATAAATATGTGTTACGCTACAAATAGAGTTTTATCACGATTTTAATATTACCACATTTCTACCTCCATATCTAACATAAAAAAAACTAAATTAGTGTTTAAAAAAACACCCTGTTTTTTATACATAAGTTTCGATTGCCAAATTCAGAAAATGTGTTACGTAACATATAAGTACTCTTCACAAAGTTTTGCCTGCTATTTATTTATAAATATTTTAAGATGCTTATATTTTGAAAATATTATATTTTGCAAAGCATTTAAATTACATTGCATTTAAATTACATTAACAGCATTTAAATTACATTAAGTAATTGCTTTACAAATAACAAATATATTAGTTTCACGCTCCCCGGACAGGCTCGCCACGGACCCCCAGGGGTACGCGTACTATAGGTTGGGAACCGCTGATATAGAAGAAAGAACAACTACATGTTTCAAATGACTAAATACGAAAGTTATACTCAGCAAAATAAATATGTGTTACGCTACAAATAGTGTTTTATCATACGATTTTAATATTATCACATTTCTATCCCCATATCTAACATAAAAAAACTAAATTAGTGTTTATCAAAACATCCTCTTCCTTATACATAAGTTTCGATTGCCAAATTCAGAAAATGTGTTACATAACATATAAGTACTCTTCACAAAGTTTTGCCAGCTATTTATTTATAAATATTTTAAGATGCTTATATTTTGCAAATATTATATTTTACAAAGCATTTAAATTACATTGCATTTAAGTTACATTAACAGCATTTAAATTACATCCTGTAACTGATTTACAAATAACAAATATATTATTTTCACGCTCCCCCAACAGGCTCGCCACGTACCCCCAGGAGTACGCGTACCATAGGTTGGGAACCGCTGATATAGAAGAAAGAACAATTACATGTTTCAAATGACTAAATATGAAAGTTATACTCAGCAAAATAAGTATGCGTTACGCTACAAATAGTGTTTTATCACGATTTTAATATTATCACATTTCTACCCCCATATCTAACATGAAAATAAAAAGCTAAATTAGTGTTTAGCAAACATCCTCTGCCTTATACATAAGTTTCGATTGCCAAATTCAGAAAATGTGTTACATAACATATAAGCACTCTTCACAAAGTTTTGCCTGCTATTTATTTATAAATATTTTAAGATGCTTATATTTTGCAAATATTATATTTTACAATGTATTTAAATTACATTAACAGCATTTAAATTACATTAAGTAATTGCTTTACAAATAACAAATATATTATTTTCACGCTCCCCCAACAGACTCGCCACGTACCCCCAGGGATACGAGTACCATAGGTTGGGAACCGCTGATAGAGAGGAAAGAACAATTCCATGTTTCAAATGACTAAATATGAAAGTTATACTCAGCAAAATAAATAAGTGTTACTCTACAAATAGTGTTTTATCACAATTTTAATATTATCACATTTCTACCCCCATATCTAACATAAAAAAACTAAATTAGTGTTTAGCAAAACATCCTCTTCCTTATACATAAGTTTCGATTGCCAAATTCAGAAAATGTATTACATAACATATAAGTACTTTTCACAAAGTTTTGCATACTATTTATTCATAAATATTTTAAGATGCTTATATTTTTTTCAAATCTTATACAGCGTGTATCGGAAATAGTGGTCAAAACTTTACAGGGTGATAGAACGCAGCTATACGAGCAAATTTTGTCATAGAATGTATGGTCGCAGTTAAAGAATTAACACAAGAATGAGAGGAGTTACTTCAGAAATAAATGTATTAACAGCAATGTAATTAATTTATGTGCTCAAAGAAATTGCTCAAAAGATTTTCCGCCAGCTGTAATACACGCTTCACACCTGTGGGATCGGGACAGACGTACATTTGAGAAGACACCAGGCATTTCCCGAATATCCTCGGCAACAATGGCAATCCTGACGACTAGATCCATATCGGTTTCAATGGGGCACTCGTAGATTAGGCGTTTCATATGGCCCCATAGGAAAAAGTGCAAACACGAGAGATTCGGCGATCTTGGTGGCCAAGCGATGGGACCACCTCGACCAATCCGTCGCCCTGGGAACGTTGCATCTAAAGTGTTCCGCACATCCAAGGCAAAGTGTGCAGGCGCACCGTCGTATTGAAACCACATTCTCAATCTGATGGGGGTTGAAATCGGACGCAGCAGTCCCGCAACACCTCTCGTAGGAATGTGTCATATAATTCACCGTCCTGACGGTTTGGCAGGAAAATGCCATCTAGCGACTCGCGAGGCCATACATTCTATGACGCAATTTGCTCGTATAGCTGCGTTCTATCACCCCGTAAACTTTTGCCCACTTTTTCAGGTGCACCCTGTATTTTGCAAAGCATTTAAATTACAATTGCTTTACAAAGATACTTTCTGAAAAAATACAGAATATCAATTATATTAAAAAATAATTACATTACAGACGTATATCTTAAAAAATATATTTATATTTACTTAATAGACACTTTGTTTAAATCATGTTTTACCGACTTTTTAAAGTAGAGAGGATAATCGAATTAAATTTACAACTTAAGACGCTTTACTTAGATTTATTTAGTTGGCATTTATTTTTGTTTCAATTGGAGTTAATTAGAAGTTCCTGTAGTAAACTTGTTTCATAGTCAGCTTAAAATATATTAAGAAAAGAAATTTACGTGTGTTACATGTTAGGATGGAACATATTTCGTAAAAGTAAAATGTACAACACAATACATGGAACTATTTTTATCGCAATTTCAGCATTAGCACTGTATGTAAATTAAATGATTTTTAACCCTTTGAAGTTTGGTGGTATATTATACATACCACACTTAATTTTAATTCCAAACTACCAAATGGCACACAGATTTCATGAATAATGTTTACCTTTTATAATTTACTCGAAGTAAAGAATAGTTTTATATACAAATCAATTTGTTCGTAAATTCTGCTGACACTCATTCATTTCATCATTTTAGAAACAAATTTACTTTGCCCATAAAATGGTTGATTGTAAATAAGTATATTATGTAGTGCTAGAAATCCTTTAACCGGCGAGTAGTCTCGCCGGGTATGACATATCCAGATTGCGTACAGTTTTTACAATTGTCACCACTATTTTTCGAATAGTAATCTACAACTGACTTTATCTCAGAATTTGTAACAATTGTCTCCGGCTAAATAAAGTGACGATTATTCTTTGTATTTATTACGGACAAAATAAACACTATTCATATAATGGGTATGCTCGATTTCTCCCGAGTTAATAATATCAACGAGCAGGGAAGACCGAGCTATGCTCGGTCAAAATTAAATTTGAGTTCAAATATCATGACTCATGACCAAAATGACCCACTAATTGAATTTTCTCGAACATGTGACTTAGCCCAACAGTTTTCTCGTGCCCGAAAACCATAGGATGCAAAATTTAGTGTAAATAGTCTGAGCCGTTTTTAAGATAAAATAGGTTAACCCATAATGACCCAGGACCAAAATGACCCACTAATCGAAATTTCTCGAACATGTGACCTAGCCTAATAGTCTTCTTGTTCCCTAAACCTGTAGGGTGCTAAATTTATTTCAAATCCTCTAAGCCGTTTTTAAGATAAAATAGCTTGACCCATAATGACCCATGACCAAAATGACCCATTAATTGAAATTTCTCGAATATGTGACCTAGTCCAACAGTCTTCTCGTACTCGAAAACCATTGGATGCAAAATTTTGTGTAAATTGAACCGCTTTTTAGATCTTGACCCACAATGACCCAGAAATGACCCACTAATCGAATTTTCTCGAACATGTGACCTAGCCCAACGGTTTTCGCGTGCCCGAAACTCGTAGGATACAAAATTTAATCAAAATCGTTGAGCCGTTTTTAGATAAAATTAATTTGACCCGCTTTGACCCAAAAATGACCCACTAATCGAATGTTCTCGAACATGTGATCCAGCCCAATAGTCTTCTCGTGCCCGAAAATAGTCGGATACAAACTTTCGTCAAAATCGTTTGAACCGTTTTTTAATTACAATTAGCTTGACCATGACCCAAAATGACCCAAAATGACTCACTAATTGAATTTTCTCGAACATGTGACCTAGCCCAACAGTTTTCTCGTGCCCGAAAACCATTGGATGCAAAATTTAGTGTAAATTGAGCTGCTTTTTAGATCTTGACCCACAGTGACCCAGAAATGACCCACTAATCGAATTTTCTCGGACATGTGACCTAGCCCAATGATTTTATCGTGCTCGAAACTCGTAGGACACAAAATTTAATCAAAATCGTTAAAGCCGTTTTTTAGATAAAATTAATTTGACCCACGTTGACCCAAAAATGACCCACTAATCGAAAGTTCTCGAACATGTGACCCAGCCCAATAGTCTTCTCGCGCCCGAAAATGGTCGGGTACAAAATTTCGTCAAAATCGTTTGAACCATTTTTTAGATACAATTATCTAGACCATGACCCAAAATGACCCAAAATGACTGACTAATCGAATTTTCTCGAACATGTGACCTAGCCCAATGGTTTTCTGGTGCCCCAAAACGGTAGGATACGAAATTTCGTCAAAATCGTTAGAGCCGTTTTTAAGATAAAATTTGCATATATATATATATATAACCACACACAAGATTTGCTCGTTTTAGAATATATGATATACCACACAGGTTATACGTAGAATCCATTTAAAATTCCCAAATTCGCACTCTTGAACCTAAAGCGAAGCTTAGAACATGTTACCTTTTAGAAGTTAAATGAGCATTTATGATTAATCAGGATTTCGATTCATGTTGTCGTTTTGTGCTTCATGAAGAATGATGTGATATTATATGAAGACTGGTTTAGAAATTATTCCATTGCTCCAATGTCTTTGGAGTAACGTTAACTTTAATCCAATTAAAAATCTATTCCGTCAACTGCAGAAACTTGATAGATTGAAAAAAACCCATATATAAAAACAAATTTAAAGAAGTAAATTTCAATCTTGATTTACCACATTAAGAGTTGCAAAACTAAAGTATTTGGTTCTTTTGATGGAGCACACATTATAAGATCGTTACTCAAGCTAAAGGTTATCTCACTAAGGGTTAACAAATATAGGAGGGATTTTGTAGAACGCATTTTATTATATGTGTTTCGCTATCTTTTATATTGCTATTTTAATTGAAAAAAAACATTAAAGTTATAGCACTTTTGATTCAATTATCTTTCCACTAATATATACTTTTATGACATGAATTAACAAATGTAGTGTTATGAACCACCGACCTTCAGAAATATTCTTTAGCCACTAAGTAAATGCTTTATGCAGATTAATAAATAAATAAAGTTATATATTACTATTATAATATTCATGCAATTGAACGGTTCTGAAAGAAAAACAGCCGATTCCTATTGTCCAAAATTCGCAATCTTCATAAAGAGGAAAAAGCTTTTGTTGTATGGGAGTATAACGTTGTTAATCGATGAGATAATTATTTTTCTTTCTTTGATCTTTATGGGAAATAACTCAGATTAGTTTAAAATATAACAGTTTTTCTGGATCTGCACAGGTTAACTCTTTCAGGGAAACACTACTTCTATTTGTAAAATGATGAAATGATTCATGACACCAAAGATTACAAAAAAAAAATTATTTAAAAATATGTAAACGTTTTTTTTTTTTCACATACTTAATAAAAGACAAATTTTCATTCCACAATTCTGGTGTCAATATGGCATTTAGGGATCTCATTTAGGATTAAGTGGTTTAAAAATTAACCACCGCTTTTCAAGTGGTTAAAGACATTTTCAACAAATATAGATATTAAGATGTTTAGTTAAAGTACAGTACTACTTATACGCGGTGTTGGAATACCACTGCACAAACTGTGCAGAGTGAGAATTCTTGCTCTGACTACACAGAAATTCTCCGAAGTACCGTATTTCTACGACGCACAGTATTCTGACTTACCATTTCAGCTCTAAATCGTCTAACAGACAATTTTAAGCGAATTGATTCATAGTCCATAATATGGAAGACGATTAGTTAATCATAATTATAATTTTAAATACAACCTTTTCCTTATAATTTTTCCGGTACAGGATTTTCATAGCAAATAACTGATTGAAATCTATTAAAGTTCATAAACAAATTGCTATGATAATTTTAGAAATAATTTAAACTTAACATAATAGATATAATTTATCTCATTGATTGCAATTGTCCTTTTACAAAAAGAGAATCCTGTAGTTGAAGCACAGATCCATGGAATATTTTGCTCTTAAAATTACAATTTCTGAATTTCCGAATAATGAGAGATTACCTAACTAGGAATCAAGAATATATTTTAAAACGTGGTGCAAACAGAATAAAATATAGTTCACTGGGACGTATATCTTTTGACCGATAGTTTAGGAGACTTAATAACCTAACAAAAAATTTCCTAAAAGTTGCATAATACATTATTTAATAATACTATTCCTTTTGAAATACACATTTTCTATGCAGCACTATATTCTAGTAGAACTTTTCTCACACTGCACACTAGCTACATTGATTTTATTTAGAAGCAACACTAGTGATGAACATTTCAACGTAGCCGACATCTTAAAAGCATTTTAAAAATTAATAATTAATAACTTTAAATATATATATATATTTCCGGTAATTCGATATTTTTTTATACAGATATTTATTGCATTTATGCTACAGAACCCATCTTTAAAGTATTTTCTATAGGAATAACTATAATAATTTGAAATATTTAAAATTAGGCGTTCCCGAAAATTTAATAAAACAAAAACCCGTAAAAACAACACAAAATAATTTAGTATGAGAAATATGCCACTTGCGTAAGAAAAACAAAACATTTATCAATAAAAAAAATCTTTAATAATTTTCAGTCGTCATGTTCATATTAAAAATTATTTATGTTATATACATGTTCTTGAGTAACGCTGTCGTCATTTTAAATGTGGCAACAACTGACCAATAGATTTCGCGTTTATTGCGGTTTTTTTTAACGCAATTTTAATAGCACAATTTCAATAGCACAATTTTAATTTTTTCACCATCGGATAGAAAAAAATCTTTCAAATGCACTTTGTTTCAAAAGCGTATACCGATTTTCTGATGTTTATGGTTTTTAAAATAATTTTAAGCATATATAATCTTTTAATTTATCTCTATCGCGTGCACATTGTTTACGAAAGATTAAAAATGTTGCACTTACAATAATATAAACAGTTTAGCATTTGTCTCCGTCTAATATTTCACAGATAAATTAAAACTTCTTCAATAAGTAAGCAAAATAATACAATAATATAAATAAAACAAAAATTTAACAGACACCTTATCGACACACACTTAAACAACTGAAATTATCAGAAACAAGAAAGCGACTGTAAGTAGTGAAATCCTTGTCGATTTCTTCGGTATAGATGTTTGCGTTGATAAATATTTTGCGTATAAATATAAATATTTTGATTATTAATTATATTATATTATATTATAATGATTATAATGATTATAACAATTTTTATATTAATTATAATTATTTCAATTATATATATATATATATATATATATATATATATATATATATATATATATATATATATATATATATATATATATATATATTATATAATTATTATATAATTATTATATTATAATATACATATTTTTTATAAATATAAATATAAATATAAATATAAATATAAACATAAACATAAATATAAATATAAATATAAATATAAATATAAATATAAATAAATATAAATATTTATATTATAAATATAAATATTTCTTATAAATATAATTATTTTGCGTTTGACAACCACGAGTATACTCGTGGTTGCCAGCGAATGGGTTAAATGTAAAAAAAAAGAATCTATTAAAGTTTTTATTTTTAAAAAATGGCTTTCACCCATGTTCTGTAACTCGGCAAGTCCGGGATGGATTCTCTAGTTTTATAATTTTACAATTTTAAAACTAGGAGATCCAACCCATTCTTACAGTGTTATATAATACAGGTGAAAACACTCTTTTTTATATTAAAAATCCTAATATACATATTTTTTTATATTTAATATATTTTTTAGCCTGCTATCAATACTAAAAAGTAACTTTATGTAAAAAAATGACTGTATTGTACTCAAATAAAGATTTATAATCTATTAAAAGTGATACTTTCGCATTAGCCGCATGCCAGGAGTTATAGCCGAAGAAATCGACAAGATCGGTATCCCAGGTAGCATTTTTTATTATGATAATTCCAGCTATCTAAGCGCGTTGTTCGATTATATATATGTGTTTTTTTTTTTTTTTTACATTATTTTATTTATTTAATGATGAAGTTTTAATTTTGCCTTAAACAAATGCTGAAATATTTATATTATTTTAAGTGTATGTGATTGAGATAAATAAAAGAAAAAACATGTTCGAAATAAATTTTAAATACTATAAAAAATCAGCAAATTAAAATACAGTTTTAAGACAAATCGTGTATGAAAGAACTTCCCCCCCTCCCTACTTGACAGGGCAAAAATTTAAACTGTGTAATGTTTATGAGTAGAAAAAAGTGAAGTAAAAGCAAAATTAATTTGTCAGGTGTTGCCACCGTAAATATGACGTCAGCATTACTCACGGACATTTTTTTGCTTTATAATACAGACATTTCTAAAAATAAAATTTTAAATTATTTTTAAATGTACATACATATGTATAAAACATTATATTATCATTTCTAAGACCTAATCCTTTGCATAAACATAAAACAATAAAATATTGTTTTTATTATACTTAATTATGTTTTTTGAAACATCCGCATTGTCTGGTGAAAGTTATAAATAAACCTTCTTTTAATTAAGAATCCCCTTTCCCTGACATACTTTTAATATATTTTATGAATAAATCATAGAAAATACGAAAAGAAAAGTGGATGAATATTTTCACAAGCAAATTAATCTCGAAACGTATTTTTTTGGTAATATTAGTAATGTTAATGAAATCTCCTAACATCATGAGGATACATAAGGTAAGTCTTTGACCCCAAAAATGGCATAAGAAAAAATTATATTCAACTTACTTGATAAATGTATTATTTTAAAACTCAGTATTAGTATTTTCAACTCTAAGCAATATTTTTATCTTAATTATCGGGGTTTGTATATGGTTTGGACCTGCAAACTTAAGTGTGTTTGAATTGCATTTCAAAACTGAATGTTTTGTCATGTATGTCCACATTTTTTAATATGACCGCAAATGCCTAAACGATTTTTCTTTTAAATATGTTATTAAAGATATCACAAAATAAAAAACACAAAAAATTAAAATTTTGGAACACTGCGACGTTATGCAGTGGTGTAGTCGTTAAAAAAACAGGGGGTATTCGGTACACTAGAGAGTATACGATATAGATACGGAGGGTATACGGAGTTTTTTTTCTTTTTTAAAATCGAAAAATTATATGGCGTATACTTCGTATACGCATCACACGTACCCACAGCACGTCGTTATGTCCCTGCTCTTATGAGAAACAGAACATAAACAAATTGCAACACGCTCATTCGAAACATCAATCTGCGCACAGCTGTTTCTTTCATTTAGGTTTAAATGGAGTTGATGTGTGTTTGTCGGTAATAATTCTAGGTAAATAAATGCATTAAAAGTGTTTAAAAGAATTACAACTATATATTATAAGGTGTACTTTATTACTATTGTGTACTATAAATTTCGTGACGTTTGGTCAATTTTAACGAATGTTAAAGCTTTTAAAATAAAAAAAAAGACAAGAAGATATACAGACAATATATTATTGATAGATACTGATGATATTAGAAACACTTGCAGACTGAGATATTTTGAACAATTAAAAAAATGAAAATCGGACCACCAGTTCAAGCGTAATGGGTAGACATTCATTGATAAAATTATAAACGAATTTTGTAACCTCCTTCATTATGGAAGTCGGTAAAAAGCAGAATATTCCACGGAATATTTTTGGTTTTCACAATTAACAAAGAAATGGAAGGTCGCCATAATAAAAGAAGAGGTATCTAAAGATCGTCTGTACAAAATCCTATGGAACGAAAATTGAAAGTATTTTATGGGAAATACTGTTTAAACCACGAAGAATAAATCTAACTAAGAAAAAAATGTTCGATTTGTTTTTTTTTACACCAGATAGCCATAATTAGTCCTTCAAAGTGTCCCTGCTAAAGCTTACATGAAATGTTACAGAATCTGACGAAACAATCTGCTTGCAGTGCCACTTTTCACAAATCAAACCTCACTTAGTTCTCAGTTTATTATTTTCATATTAAATATGTTAACAATCATCTATGAACACCAAGTTGTATTTCCTTCGATCAAGTGTACTTTTACGATATATCTCTAAACACACACCCAGAAAAAAGAATTGATTAAAACTACAAAACATGTTTTGTTGAGTACGTTTTTGTTGTTTTAGCAAAATTCAAGTAAAATTGAACCATTTTACTTGAATTAACAAAACATTTTTTGATGACGATAGAATTTTTTTTTTTTTTGGAATTGAAAAAAAAAAAAAAAAAAAAAAAAAAAAAAAAAAAAAAAATTTGTTGATTTAAACAAAATTTCCATTGACCTAAATTTAAACAAAAAGTTTTGTTAGGTCAACCAAATTTTTGTTGAATCAACAAAACTTTTTTCTGGGTGCATCTAATTTAATTATGGCCTCCCTGTATACATACTCTGTTCATAAGAAATGCTAAAAAGAGTTATATAATATTGAAAGTATATGATACAGTGTATTATTTTAATTTCTCTGTATCGCAAAGATACAGTCAGTATTAATAAATACATCTCAAATAATTGTCATTTATTTAAAAAATACTGACGCATAAAAAAAAGAGTGAAAAATTGACGCTTCATTGAATATATTAAATATGTCATCATCATAAATGCAAGTTTGCAAGTTTTTTTTTCGTAAGTAAAATTAGTCGTTGTGGGTCACCGTAATTCTTACCCATCATGGATATGCATAATATAAAATATGAAAATAAAACATGTCTAAACTCTTTATAAAATTCATTGCAATTCGAATAAAATCGTGGCTTGATGACGTCGTAAACTTTAAATGCTCTATTACTAAATTGCGTAAAAGAAACATCCTTATAATTCCAAAAATGATAATAATTTTAACTAACAGTTTACTGCGTAGGATTAAGCGTTTCATTTCCAATTAAAATGTATCTTTCAATTGAAATTTGAATGAAATACAGTGTCATGAAAAATCAAAGAGTGTGGAAATAGGATTACAAATATCTCGGCAAATAATTATTCTTGGAAACAACTTAATTCTTTATACAAAATTTATGTTTTTTTATTATCTTTTATATTCACTCCTTAAAATAAACAATTTCGAAAATTTTATATACCTTTTATCATAACGAATATTTCGAGAGTCCGAAAAAAAAATAGTTTCGCATAATCGAAGTTGTTTAAATTCAATAGACTTCTTCTCATTATTACATACTAAGTATATACCAAATTTCAAGTCTCTATCTCAATTTGTTCAGTGGAGAGAGCGTTTACAGATGCACACTCACACAGACGGACTGCATTTTTTTTTCTAAAAATATATTTTTCGGAATCTCCAGTGTCTGAAACGTGTAAATCCGTCAAATTTGTTTTTCGATTTAAAAAACTGTTACAATACTTACCCTATACTACGTATTATGGGTAAATAATAAGTAAAAAAATATAAATAATACAATACTGCCATGAAACATTTCTCTTCTAAGTTAAGGAAGTTTCTTAGAATTTTTAAAAGCTTATTCGAGGAACAATTCACTCTTAAAAACAATTTCATCAAAAAAGTAATAAGTTATTGCAGGACATATTGCCGAACTCCGCCGTGATTTGACGAAATTTTTATATTATTTGTTGAAAATTTAGTCTTTTGTTTGGGGCATTTCATGAAATTTGAGCTTAGATTAATGAAATTTCGGTGATACGAGGGATGATTTTTTTTTGTTTTTACGAATAATCTTTGCTTTTAATTGTATTGCTTTATCCTTTATCCTAAAAGTTATTCTATCAAGAATACAATCAACATAATGACTATATATATATATATATATCGCTATTAAAGAAAAGCTTTTGTAACGTTTACTTCTCGTTTTCTAAACAAGTTTATCAAATTCTTTGTTCAAATGGATTTCTAATTAAGGAAAGATAAAACCGGTAGTTAACGAATCGTCTTAGGATTTCTTAATGATATATTTCTCGGAGAATTTATCAAATCTTGGAGAATACACGTCTTATCTGTTTAAATATTTTCTTCATAAAGAGATCCAAGAATACTATTATGAATATAAAAAGTTCAAAATAGTAGTTACACCATTAGCATAAAATTCATTAAGATCATGTTTCTTTTATTAGTTATGAACTATTCTGCAATTATCTGAATAAAAAGATCTTGCACTTTACAATATGAAATGTCCACCACAAGGTGTGTAACGTTTTGAATAACTAAACATGCCAAATAAAATTAAAACTAATAATAATAGTAATAAATTACATTGTATTTTCATTTATAAGATGCTTATGGAAAAGAAGAGAAACGTCGAATAAATAAGGGAATCAAATAAATGAAAGATTCTCCTATCTAACTTCATACGTTTGTTATCATGTATTTACAAAAAGAATTAGTCTTTATAAAATACAATAAATGGAAAAACAAATAAACCAAATGCATAAAATATCTTAAATATATATATATATATATAGAGAGAGAGAGAGAGAGATAGATAGATACATATCAAAGGTACTACAAATGTACAGAAGATGGAAAAACAAGTGGTGTTGGACTTGTGATTCATGAAATATGGACACATCACATTGGAGAATATGACAGTGCATCAGATAGAGTTGTAAGGTTAGCTATAAAAGTTTCAAGAAGATTCAGGCTGCAAATTACCCAAGTTTATGCACCAACAATTAGCTATACTGATGAAGAAATTGAGAATTTCTATAAAGAAGTAGCTTCAGTGCATCAAAATAGAAATGCTACATAAAATTAATAATGGTAGACTAGAATGCCACAATTGGGGAAAAAAGAAAAGCAAGTTCTCAGTAGGAAATCCTGGATATGGGATGCGTAATGAAAGAGGAAACAAGTTGATTGATTTTCCAGAATGAGAACAGCTGTTTATCTTGAATTCATTTTTCAAGAAAAAGCCACAAAGAAAATGGACATGGCATAGTGCAAATGGCTCAACAAGTGAAATCGAATACATCTTGACAAACAAAAATCATCTTATTCAGGATTACAGCGTTCTCAGTAATTTCAAAACAGGAAGCGATCACAGGTTAGTTAGATGCAAACTGCTTTTAAATACTAAAGTGTAAATAATGAAGATTTTGCAATGGTAAAAAAATCAATCGAGATTATAAATCTCCAGAAACATAAAGAAGAATTTAATTTGGAACTTAAAAATCGTTTCCATGTACTTCAATTTATTTTAGAAGAAGAGCAAGATGTTACAGTAGTAAACAAGAAACTAACCAATATTCTACAAGAAATTGCAAGGACGATAGCTGGTGAAGCACAAGTAAAGCAGACAAAGAAAATAACAGAAGAGACAAAAAGATTGATGAAGAAACACGGAGAATTTAAAATGAAGAAAAACTATTCTAAATCTAGTGTTGAATATGAATAATTATGTAAAACTGTAAGAAAATGTGTTACAAAACATATCAGAAAATTTAACTGTGATCTTGTCAACTACGTTCTAGAAGATAACTAAAGTTTAAAATTAGCTCTTTTGGAAGAAAACTTATTTTTGCACTGAAGGGAGCAGATGGAACAATCACCAAATTCAATAATAAAATAATACACACTGTCGAAAAATTCTATAACGATCTATATAAATCTGAATATCAAATGAAAATCAAACTACGTTACCCACGAGTACACATAACAGAAATTGAAGAGATAATCCCAGTGATGACAGATGAAGTTGTACAAGCCATCAGATGTATGGAAAAAAGTAACTTACCTAGCGAAGATAGAATTACAATTTACCTTATCAAAGAAGGTGAAGAAAAATTTGCAAAAATGCTAGCCTTACTGTTTCCTAACTGTCTCGAAAACTCAGATGTACCAGAAGAATGGAATAATGCTGTGTTGGTGTCGCTTTATAAGAAAGTGGGAAGAAAACATTAAATCTACCGTCCAATCAGCTTACTGTCAGTGATTTATATAATTTTCACCAAAGTTTTAACGAAAAGACTTGAATCAGCTCTGGACTCAGCTCAAACTAGGCAACAAGCAAGATTCTGAAGTGTATTTAGCACAATAAAGCATATTGAAGCAGTACGATAACTCATAGAAAAACATAAGGAGTAAAATTTACCTCTCTGCCTTGCCTTTATTGATAATGAAAAAGCATTTGATTCGGTCTATACATCAGCAGTAGTGGATTCTCTGGAGGACATTCGTATAGGCAAACCTCACATGAATATCATAAAGAAGATTTACAAGAAAGCAAAAGCCCACCATCGGTTTGGACAAAGGAAAAGCGTATATGAAGCTTGGAAGAGGAGCATGACAAGGTGACACTATTTTGCCTAAGTTTCTTACTGCTGACTTACAAAATATTTTCAAGAAGCTGGATTCGGAAAGCTTGGGGACTAGAATAAATGGTGATTATTTAAGTCATCTCCTGTTTGATGTCGACATTTTAATTTTCAGTAACAGAACTAATGAATTGGGATATATGCTAAAAGATTTAGAAGAAGTTAGCATTAATGTGGGATTAAAAATAAATTTAGAAAAGAGTAAGGTGATGTTCAATTAATTTCCATCAAAAAAGAAATTCGTCTACAAGACTGATATTAAAGAAGTACAAAGATATCTGTACTTGGGACAGGAAATATCATCGGACAACAGTATCATGAATGAAATCAATAGAAGAATAAGAAATAGATGGAGTGCTTTTGGGAAGAACAATGTTATCCTGAAAAGTAACATGCCTCTTTGTTTGAAAAGAAAGGTGTTTATGTTTAACCCATGTGTTTTACCTGCATTAACTTATGAAACAAAAACATGGACGTCAACAACATTGTTTCAATTTTCTTTGATTTTACGGTTTAACGAGTGTTCAAAATTTTAAATTCCAAAGATGATTTATAAATATATTTATAATGCAGTTGTGTATATTTGGAATATCGTAATGTAAAAAAAAAGTTCATTTTTCATTGAGTGTGATTTAAAAAGCATTTTAACACATTCTGGCATGACTCACAGAAATATGTACCAGAAATATTTCCAGGACGCCATACCACACGAATACGTGTGTCATCAATGGTTTTATTGAAGACAGTTTATTGCTATGAAACGGGACTATTAATAATTTATAAACCATGTATTTAAAACAAGAAAAAAGAAAAAGAAAGAAAGAAAACAAAAATTATGCGTCCCCCCAGGCTTGTCTGGTGATTTCAGTTTGGCGTTCAACGTGTAAAAATAACTAAAATTGGATTTTTTTAATTACAAAAAGTATAAAATCAACACTTTGTATAAAATTAACAAACATTGTCGTGATTTTGATTTATGAACTGGCTCAATAAATAATGAAACCGCTTTGTAAATGTGTGCCAAATATGTCACTTCGTCGAAATCCATGGCGGTCAAATGTTTTAACTGTGGTAACTGCTGATGTTGAGTAATTGCGCAATATTGTTTTTGCTGAATTATAAAAAAATATTATTCTTTATTATAATACTACTACTACAATATATACTACTAAATCTACAATAAAATTATCTTCATACAGTACAGTCAGCAATGCGATTTAACTTAAATACTAGGTACATCACGGGGTCTCGATACGGAAAACTATAATAACTTTTGAAATATGAAAAGACTGCTATAATGTTCTCGAAGCCGAAGCGGACGTCGGACGTATTAAACACTTCGCCCGGAATATTGCGTTTGCAAAATTGTTATAATTTATTATTTACTAGCTAGCCCGCCCGACGTTGCCCGGGCCCGAGATAATTTAATGAATAATTTGTTCAAGAGAACCACCGTCCCCAACATTA
This sequence comes from Maratus michaelseni, assembly GCA_963931845.1. Taxonomy (NCBI): domain Eukaryota; kingdom Metazoa; phylum Arthropoda; class Arachnida; order Araneae; family Salticidae; genus Maratus; species Maratus michaelseni. The sequence continues at coordinate 93,166,989 of OZ007594.1, read as the reverse complement.
ACGCGATCATTAAAAAAATAATTACATTTTTCTGATAATTAGAACATAACGAAGACGCTACGCTAAAATAGCCGATAGTTGACACCCCTTCCCGACCTCAATTTCAAGTCTATATCTTAATTAGTTACCTAAATTTTTGTTCATTAGTAAAAATTGGCAATTATTTCCTTTCATTTTCGCAAACTAAATGGAGGGATCGGCCCGAGAAACAGATCTCTTTGTAGTTCAGTTTTTAATGAAAACAGATCCCTGTCTGAAACTTTCTCGCATCGTTTTCACTGGCGCCGGCAGATTTTTGGCCAATTTTTGCATAAATAAAAAAAAAATTACCAACCGAATTTTTCAAAAATCACATAGTCAGGTACAGAATATTTTTTTTACATATGCTCAGAAATTTCCAAATTGATATCTCAATTAGGAGCTCTCAATTAATTCTTAAAATTCGCTAATAAGTAAAATAATTTCGAATTCGTTCATTTCCGGTTGCAAATCCAATGCGCCAGTTCGTTTCTTTCGGCATTTTGTTTTAAAAGATGACATTTTAGAAGCGATGGTTAATGATAATCTAATTAATATCTAGGCTAAGTATCAAAATATTAAAATTCTGAGGCTCAGGTGCACATGGCCAGACCTTGGACCATCCACACCTAAATTTCCAGACTTCTAGGTGGGCTAGATTTTGCTAGCCATCGCCAACAGACACACAGACACACACACGGACACACACAGAGAGCGAAACTTTCTTTTATTAATATAGATTCTACAATAAAAGTATATTCATGCTGTAAAGTTAGCAAAGGGATCTATTTTAAATACTGGGTACATCATAGAGTATCGATATTGAAAAATTATAATAGCTTTGAAATAGAAAATGATTGCTATAATGATCTTGAAGCCGCAGCTGTCGTCCGAAAAATTAAACGTCATTCCTTCTGCTCGAATATTGCCAGGTTGGTGCCTTAAACTTGTTGAATTTAACTTTTAGATTTTTCGCGTGACATCTTTCCGTGATCGAGTCTCCCACTACCCTTCAAGTCAAGTGTTGAAAGTGTATAGAGACCTCCAAAAAGGCGCGCGCGGTCACCTTCTTCACGAGTTACTGGCTATTTCAAATCATCAAAACTTAAATGTGAGATTAAAGGGAATTAACAAACAAGCGTCTTGTTAGAATAAATGTTATCCGAATCCGAATGTTGGGTAATAAACTCATCTGATCAAATGAATGAAGACAGATTACAAAAACGAGTCGAAAACGTTTTCTCACTCACGCAATAGCGTAATTACGAACTTTGGTGGAATCACTTTGAATATTTATCGAGAAATTCCAGAACTGTAATTAACTCTTTTTACACTCACTTTGAAAATGCAAGTCCCTAGACAATGCTCTTCCGTAAAATACCCCTAAAGTTAGCATTCGCGGAATATCTTTTCGAATATTATAACGTTAATAAAAGTGTATCTTAAAATTAAATGCATTGGTATGTAAATAATTAATCATTCATTTAATATATATTCTTAAAGGAAAATTAGAGTTTGTTCAACTCACTACGAATACTTAACAAACACAAATGAATTACCTTCTGCTGGTGTACCTACATACAAAAATTTGATTTACCATGAGTACTCGTACCTGAGGAACCAAGGTATGAGAATTTTCCCTACTTATATTAATTTTTCCCTGTGTTAATCGCTACATTAAAAACTGCAGTTAGGACAATAAAACTTCACAAAATACTAAATAAAGTTACATTTAATCGAGTTAAGTACCAGTGTTCAAAAATTCAAACAAATCTTAAAATATTTATCATTAGACTACGAATAGGATTATTTGTTAGAATTTTCTTAATAACGAGCTCAAGTTACTGTATTGCAACATATAATTCCCAATAACACAGTGGCGCAATTGCAAATCTAGCTGTGGAATATTTGAAGTTTAAAATACTCGTATCCGCATCACTGTGAAGTCGATATGTCCTATTTTAAGACGAATTAAAAACAACCAAAATTATGTTACCGTGAGTTCACAGTAGAGATAGAATAAAACAGTCACATGAACAGTCACTTTTGGCAACGTTGCGATTGTGACACTTTGTTACGGCAGTGACATGGCAGTGATATCACATAAACTGGCGGTGCTATTAAGGTGGTTTCTAGTTCTTCTGGGGTTTCTGGTAAAACCTAAGACAAACTATTCTCTAATGAATAAGTGTAAACTACTCTGTTGAGACTAATCTTTAATGTAGCCTCCTAAGAAAGAGTCGAGTGGATAATAAGTCAGCACCATAGGAAGGGACACGAATCTCTTATGAAGACGTTTCGTGATGTTTTGAATGGCATTATTGTCGCAATGACTTCTGAATAAGTATAGGACATAGCGTCTTGCATTGGAGCTGCTCCGTCATTCTGAAATTAATCGTCTTAGATCCAGTGTTAGCAGTAGGCATAAAGAATGCACATCTATAGCAATAAAAATATTATTCTTATAATTTTCTCTTTAGAGATGGCGCTCCAATTAACAGAATGACAAAAAAATAGGCAGGAAAAAAATCGAATAAAATCAAACTTAATAATTTTTTAGTATCAAACATTTTCTGTAAAATCTTATAAATAAAACTAACAACTAACTTCCTAAACTATTTTTTATCAAAACACACATACCAATCAAATACCGATATAATATCAAAATTCATATGTAATAAAACGTATAAATAAAACTACAATACTTTATGGATTTTTAACAGAAATGCAAGGGGATGTTTTTTGCTTGTCTGTTCTCTGCGGCAGTTTTAATTTTGTGTAATTATTTCTAGTATTTTGGTTAACACAATAAATAGAATACCTTTATAAATTGATCAGTGATAGAAAGATGCTTAATACAAATGATCTAGAAATAAAAAAAAAAGATAGTTTTCCAGAAACGAAAGAATACAGTTTGCTTAAATAAAAATTCGAACACATTAAAAACATTAAAAAAAACATTATTTCAAGAATGTTTAAATAAGACTCAAAATTTAATGTCAATTCATGCGCAACTAATAAAGCTTTAAAAATTACCAATTATTATGACATAAAGGCAGCTATTCTCCTTTTTTCCTCATACTTCAAATGGAATTCGAATGTTTGCGTGCATTTATTATTTAAAATGTTAGAAATTATGAAAATTTTTATAGATGTGTGATATTTTCAACTTTTTGATCGATTTAAATTCACCTGTCTTTTTATCTATGATTTTCAAGTAGACTCTAAATAATCCCTATGTAAAAATTTTACGTAACCAAAATATTTGTTTCTTGATATGCAAAAAAACTTTTTTTTCAAAAAATCCTTCTTAGAACTAAAAATTTTAAAAATATATACTTAAAAAAATTATAATATTCTGAATGAAAAAGATTATCTGTAGTATTCTTTTGTTGGTTAAATATAATTTTTTCTTCTCTAATATAAAGAATAAGCTTAGAAAAAAAGTCAATTTATATCAGAATGTCTTTAAAAAATAAAGCGCAGTTATAAAAGCCAATTAAAAACGACTAGAAATAGATTCGAAATAGAAAAAAAATCCTTATTGGATGTTAGAAACAAAATCCAAATGCTGAAAATAAACGTTTAATACTTCTAAAAACAAATTTAATGGGATTTATTTAGCAGTTCGATAACAGTACGTATACGTTTATATATATATATATATATATATATATATATATATATTATAAAATTTTAAAATCAGCACTTATTAAATTTATTCCATATAAAATTTTCCTTCTAATTTCATCCTTCTAATTTCCCATCTTAAACAATACTCTTTTATTTCATTTATCTAAACCTCTTATTATTTAAAATGCATAATTTAATATTTTATTTCGGCGCAAAGTATTCTAAAACCACGTTCCGTAACTATTTTTCTTCAAAAACAGCTTTTTTCCTTCCCCGTTATTTAAAAGTCAAATTCGTTCTATTTAAAAATTATCATCTCAATCATTTTCTTTTTCTTCATTTTTTTTTATTCCACAACTCTTTTTCATTTTCCTTAAAAATCCTGCCGCTTTCAGTAAGGTGTTCCAACGCATCCTAGCTCTCTGATTGGTTGGTTAGTAATACTGCAATTCCGTAAATAGCTTTGCGAATTCTGGTATAAAATGTGATGCATGAAACTAGGAGCCTGAATTTTCTGTGATATTATGTTTCCTAATACTCTATAGCTATTTGTAGCGAGCTATATATAGCTATTTGTAGCGACAAATCAAATAAGCTTTTATTTAACATCCAATTTACTTAGCAATTTCAAGATGTTTATTAGACTACGAGAATGTTCTAATATTTATTTATTATGAAATAATAAATCGTCCTTAAGGGATAAGTAACAGTGTTTTTTCTTTAAGAACTTCAACATTTATCGGTCAAAATCAGTAGTAATGGACTGCGAATGCTTTTTACGTATGATTTAATCTACTGATACTGATATTCGCTGTGGGATGCATTTAAAATATCTAGAAATTTTTTTTTAATTCGACTGGAGTGTTCAAGTGATCACATATATTTTTCCCAAAATTTATACAGCTTCATTTAAGTCAAAGTTTAAAAATTAAAACTGATGTTTTAGATAATTAATTCTTCTTTATTTTTTTTTTAATATTTATTTCATAAAAGTTTAAATGCGCTTTAACTTTTCTTTATTAATTTATAAATCGTCATTTAAGTAAAAGTTTAATACTAAATGTAGGTTCTTTATTAATAATTAGTTTATTTTTGTACAGGGTATTTCAAAATGTTTAAATGCACTTTAATACGTCCATTGCGCGTAGCGTTGGATTTGATATTGAACAAGATTTCGAACTTGACTTTGTGCTTTAACTATTTCTGTTCCTTTTAAATCGAAGTTTATTTTATTTTCTTTGTTTCTTTAAGCTAAGGCTTTTGATGCTCAAAAACAAAAGCTATTTTGTGGTAAAATAATAGTTAACTTAAAAAAAATGCGCCAAGGGGGAGGAATTTTGATAATTTGTAAGCGCATTGAAAGTGTTAATAGCTTCTTTATTAACCCATTTTAGGCCAAGCATAAAAATTTTATAAAATGTTGTATTATTTGCATTGAAATTTGCTTAAATTGCATTCATTAAGATACTAAAAAAGTTTCGTGCAGAAAAAATAATATTTTATTTAATTTGACGTTACCATTATTAATTTACCATTAATCATTTACCTTTAAATTTAAATAAAAAATTTTAAGTTTTCTTATGGCATTTGTTTTATTTTTATATTATTTACAGAACTTGCAACTTTACTCCATTATAAAAACATATGATTAATCTCAAGTGGAATAATTATACATTTTCAAAAAGTCGAATTTGTCAATAACCGTTTCAAGTAAAAAAAACCAGCGTATTTTGAAAATTTCTCATCAGAAAGTGATTAATTCAATTGAATTACTAATATTTTATTGATGTCTCCAGAACCTTTACAAATAGCAGAAAAATAAAATTAGTGAAAAGTATACATCACAGTGTTAATAAAAATATATTTATTGAAATGGTGCGTTTACGCACCTTTGGCCGAAAATGGGTTAATTTATAAAGCGTCATTAAGTCCAAGTTTACAATTAAACCTAATTTCTTTATTCGTAATTCTTCTCTTCTTATACAACATTCAAAAATTTTTTTACACGTTTTAAATTTTTAAACTGTAGGAATATAATAGTATCTTCAAAAGCGTGTAACTGTTTTCAATTTATCTTCGACTCCAATGAAGTCATAATATTCTAGAATATTTTACTTTGGAAACATTATTCAAAAACCCTTCCAGACAAAAAATATATTTTTTGTAATCTTAAGTCTTCTTATTGTAATTATCTGAAAAATACACTAACAGTTATTTTTTATTTTACATATAAAAATGATGGAGGGTATTTTATAATGCTGAACTTTCATTACGCAAATAACCCAAGAACAAAACTTAAATGTTATAATAAATCAATTCAGTTACCGTAAAAAACATCCTATTTTTACATCTCAGTAATATTGGTTATAAGCTCTTTTTCATAAAGCAGTGTCTTACCTATTCAATTTTTATATTTCAGATCTTAAATATAAGAAGGATTATACTTTTAAAAAAATCGTGCGGGATATTTAATCTTCTTTCCCTTATACATGCAACACGAAAATGCAAGTTGAAAAAAATTTCTCTTTTAAACGCCAGTAGATGGTAATGAGCAAATTTAAACTGAATGAAGTACACTTTCCAAGAAATTCAAACATTACATAGATAGTGTTAAAGTAAAATTATTCATGGTTTACTTTTGTGTTTGATACGGCAAGTTTATTTCTATTTATTTTATACGAATGTGTTTCCGGTAATACAAAGTACTATGTTTTATATAAATTGGCACACATACATTCACACACACACACACACACACACACACAGTCTCGTGTAACATGGTGAGTGCGGACACGGTCAGAATCCGGTTCACTGAGGACATCACACGAAATGTGTATTTAGCTAGGATTTTTATATTTTTTAAATAAATATACGTATTAGTTTTTGAAATTTTGAAATTTTAATTATTTTTAATATGTTTTTTTTTTTTACAATGTATCTGAGGACATACCCATACATGCATCCATCTGGGGACATACCCATACATACATCTATTCGTGGACATACCCATACATACATCTGACCGTGGACATACCCATACATACATCTATCCGTGGACATACTGATACATACATCTATCCGTGGACATATGCATACATACATGTATCCATGGACATATGTATACATACATATATTCGTGGACACACCTATACATACAACTATTCGTGTACATGCATATATCACTATGGACATACGCATACATGTGGAAGATGATTTTTCAATTTTAAGATGGCTAAATGTACGAGGATTTTCAGTTCGCTTGTTCGAATTTAAAATTCGATAATCTTAACAGAAAACGTAAGACCTACAGAAAACATAGCCGACACATTTACGAGTCTAGATTTCATTGAGATTTTTAGGTCCGAACTTTTAGACAAAAGTACCAAAAAATTAATTTCTGCTAGTTTAGATATCCCGATAATGAGTAGATATTGAGAAGGAAAAAAAAAATTAAATCTGTTTAACCCTTTTCAGCGCAGTGTTACCACTTTGCAGGGCCGCAGCAAGGCATTCCGAGCCCCCCCCCCCCTACCACCGCAAAATACAACAACAACAAAAAAACATTTTGGGGGATTCCCTTTCAGATTTTGGAGAAATATTTATATTTAATTTTGCATATGAGTTTCATTTGTAACAATGCCAACGGGGTTTCGCCCGTTTTACTGGTCTTTGTTTCCTAAATAAACCTAGGGTTGGGAGGCTTCGGTGTCTATGGCAACGTGCACTCGGGAGGGCTACGCCCGCTGCGATCTCGAATCAAATGAACCTTGAGGTATTCTGGTTTTTTATTTCTACCCAGATTAAATTCAAAATTTCAACATCTCGCTCACATATATATAGGAACATATATATAGGCTCTCTATAGGAACAGAATTGGTATTATTTTAACTTGAATTTAATCATAGCACTATCAAAATTTAGCAAAAATTTTCTGTTTCAGAAAAAAATGTAAAAAAATCGCCGCAAAATGCTAAAATTCTAAAAAAAATCGCAAAAAGTGAAAAATCATTGAGAACAAATTTACTATATTTAACTAAAAAATTTAAACCGGATTTTTTTTTTAATGACATAAAATGTTTTTAATGTTGTAAAAAGCGAAACAATGTTAAAAATTTCATAAAAAATTGGCGAAAAATTAAAAAATTAGAGTGAACAAAATTTATTATAAAGAGCAGCAAGATTGAAACCGGATTATTTTAACATATTAAAAAATCGCCGCAAAACGCAAAAAAAATTTAAAAATCGCATAAAAAATCACGGAAATTTAAAAAAATGGAAAAAAAAATACTATATTACTAGTAGGCTACATCCGCTTCCCTGGTCGATTTTTCCAAATGAACCTCGAATGTTTAAGACATCTTTTTGTTCCACATTTCATGGTCAGGGGGCTCCATAGAAGAAGGAATTATATTTCTTCTAATATGGGGGGCTCATTCTGTTCTAAACAAACCTCTTTCCAAACGAATCTCCGACACAGGTCCCCATTGTCTACGGCACCGTATAGGCCTGGCCACAAAATCATTTAGTTCCACTTTCCGCTGACAGGGGGAGGGCAGATCTACATACCTTTAACATTAACCTGATATTTAAATTACAACTGAACTCCCTCCCCCCTCAAAATTTAACCAATGACTTTTAATATTAACAAATATCTGTAACTTTTGAAACAGAAACAAAATGGTGCGTTTTGTTTTTGATGTTGTTTGTTTAACTTCGTAGTTTTATTTTCTTCCCTTTTCAGACGTCTGGGTCAGTTTTTTGCAAAAGAATATGAAAAATTAAGGGCCTATTTTTACAAAAATTGGATTTTCGGATTCAGAAAAATTTTCTACATATGTGTGGTGAGTTATAAATCAATATCTCAAATACTTTTCGTAATATTCACAAATTAGTGAAAACAAACCACTCATTGCCATCAACAAAAGAGAAATAATCACTTTTTCGTCACACGTACCTTAGCGTTATATATATATATATATATATATATATGGTAAAGGATTGAAACCTGTTTCCTTTTACGTATGTTAAAAAATTGCCTTGAAACGGGACAAAAACGCTAAAAATTGCATAATATTTTTTTATCCCCCCCTTCCCTAAAATTGGCTTTTAGGTGCATAACTTCAGACGTACAGGTACCTTTCTCTGAAATCTTGTAGCTCTGCTCGCCGCAGTCACTTCAGAAAACTTTGTATAGACAGACAGACACACAAACATCTGTCTTTATTATCCATAGTATTATCTATATTAAAATTGCCATCCGTTTGGCATGGATGAAAATACAAATAAAATACATTAATAATAAAATAAATAGATAAATATACCCACTTATACGAAATTATTTTCTGCTTTCAACGGTACCTTTCACTGAAAAAAATATAAAAGTGTGAATATTTACTATTAAAAAAAAATCTGGAAGTCGTTTGCGTATTTTTTCGTTTTTTCTTCAGTTTGAAATTGCCATCTGTGTGGCCCGGATGGAAATTAAAACCAGAGAAAGAGCCAAAAATACCCACTTAGAGGAATTTTTTTCTGCTCTCAACGGTGCCTTTCATTAAAAGCTTTATATACAGTCTTACTATTTTAAAAATATTCTTTTAGAGGTCGCATTCGTATTTTTCGGTTTTTCTACAGTTTTTAATTCTCATCCAATTTGCTTGGATAGAAAGAAAAAAAAAAAAAAAAAAAAAAACGGAATGCCCACGGATAGGCAATACGGTACACAGGTAAGTGGCCAATTTCTGTGGTCCTAAGACATGTTTGTCTGTCCACTTCCAGAGTTTTCTGAAGAGATGGCTGCGCGCAGAACTACAAGATTTCACAAAAAGTTATCCGTATGTCTGAAGTTATGTACCCCAAAGCCAATTTATGGATTAGATTAGATTAGCCAGATATTATAATTTTTTAATTGGATTTTCTATGGTAATTTTTTTTTCGTGTTTCGTACTGATTTTTCCGCATTCGTATAAAAGGAATCTTCGTAAAATAAATCCGCTTTCAATCTTTTAAATGCCGCACCAACGGATGAGAGATTCTGCTCTCAAAGCTAGCAGACGAGAGGTGCTGGGTTTAAATCCTATCCGCCCGTCGGCCTAATTGTTCGGAGATTTACGTGGTTTTCTTCTAATCCTTTGTAAATGCGGATTAGGTTCCCATAGAAAGACCTCCACGAAGGGCACCCCTCCCCTACCGGCTATATCACTCGCGTAGATAATCGGACGCAATAAACAACACCAACAACAGATTTTCAGAATATATTGTTAGATTCGTATCGCAAATAGATTTCACAATTGTGCTAAACTTTTTTCTTAAATCACAAATGTCCTTTTTTTTTTTTTCTTTTCTTTTTTTTTTTTTTTTTAAGCCTTGTTTTTTTCTCCTTTCTATTTTTCTAATTTATAACTTGAAAAATCTTAAATAATCCTCATTAACAGAACACTTTAAACGTTTAAACGCGGTTCAAGAAAAATACTGTTAAGGATTTGTGCAAGCGACTTTTGTGGGAGAAAAATCGGAAATTCGTTTTTACGTTGAAAATATTTGAAGTGCACTCGAGTAATATATCGTTAGATTCGTATTTAATAGTAGATTTCAAAAATATATTAAAGTTTTTTTCTCAAGATTCACGTGTCTCAAAAATTCGAAGAACAAATTTTCAATTAAAAAGCTGTCCCGCATCCCTCTATTTTCCACAACAATGTAGTGAAATATCTGAAAAGTTTTTCACAAATAGAATACTTTAAAGACTTCAGAAAAAATACTGCGCACTAAGGATTTCTTTCGTACAGACAATTGTTGTGGTGGAGAAAATTGAAAATTCGACTTCACGCTATATGTGTAAAGCACTGAAAAGATTTTCTGTGGCATTCGAGTAATATATGGTAATTCGAATTTCATAGCGATTTTAAAATTATGAAAATCCTTTTCTTAAGGCGTAAATGTCGCAACAATTTTAAGAACAATTTTTGAAGAAAATAAGAAGCTGTCTTCCTTATTCGCTAGATTTTTGTTTTGAAAAGTCTGAAATTATGCAAATAGAACACTAGAAAAAATACTGTGTACGAAGAATTTAACGCAGACGATTTTTGCAGGAGTGGGCGGGCGGGGGGGGGGGGGTGTATAAATTCGATTTTATGCTATAGGAGTTAATCATTGAAAACATTTCGAGCAGTTCTCGAGTAATATATCTTTGGATTTCTATGTAAGAGTACATTTAAAAAATATGTTAAATTTTCACTTTAGGAACACATGTCCTGAGTTATTCGAAAAACAGATTTTGAAAAAGAAAACTGTCCCCTTCTTTTATTCTCCACATTGAGTAGATTTCGAAAATCTACCGATTGCGGAGACCTTGGTCTATATTATCTATCTTCTCTTAAAATAACAAAAAAGCACTAAAAATTCCATTAATTTTCTTGATTTAATGATTACTTTATCTGATAATAAATTAATTATTGATATTTATGTTAAATGGAATGATTTCAATTTTAAAGTAAATTCATTTACTCATTTCAAATCATATCTTAAAAAATCTGTTTTCCGTAATATTATACTAAATCATTTACTATTTATTTTTAATATTTCGTTCACATCCTTCAATTTCCGTCGTTATAAATGGAAGAAACTTATCAATGTACAATAACACAAAAAGTTTAAGAAAAGTTTAAATAAGCAAAGTCTTGAGGAGTAAAAAAAGTTATCCGTACAATAAATTGATCCAAAAATTTTTGGGTTTAAGGAATCATGTTACTGTGATTGAAAGTCTCAGAAATGAAAACAAAAAACTTAAAATGCAAACACTTGCATTTCGCTTTCTCGGCTGGTCAATTTTTTTGTAGTTACAGTTAAGGTTTAAAATCAACACTCTAACCGTCGTCTTACTTCTAAGTATGAATATATTTCAAAGTATTAATTTTTTTTTAGATAATTACACAAATCTAATCCTCAGTTTTAAGCCTAAGTGTTTCAGTAGTTTGTAAAATAATACGGTAAAAATGCCTTGAAGACGTAGCTGTTCTAAACATGTAAAAAGCCTTAGGTGAGTTTGGACTTTGTCCTTCAAAAGCACAACGGAATTAGTTTGTGTCTGCAGGCGATTGAGAATGTTGCCCCGTTATCTATAGGAGGCGTTAAATGGCGTTAAAAATAGTTTACTAATCGCTTTTGAAAACGCTTCTCTGCCTACATGCAAAGAATTCAAGTTCTTCGGCTATATGTTGATATATAGAAGTACACTGCTCAAAACAATTAAAGGATATTTGAAGTTTTATATAAAATAAAGATATAAACGAAATTTTTTTGCCGAAAATAGAAGAAGAGAATCACAAATGCAAATTTTTCTGGTTTTCAAACTGTGGAGTATGCAAATTTTGAGTTCGACGTCAAAAACGTCGCTTCAGCGACAGCGAATGAAATTTGACTTTCAACTGGATAAAAGAGAATGAAGACAAGGATGATCGGCATTCAGTGATTGCTTTGTTTCGATGAGTACGATGTCTCAGCGAAGTCATTTGACAGATTCAGAAGCTTGGAGAATTGTTGATAGGTTAGAAGGGGGCCAAACTCAAGCCGAAGTAGCGCAAGCCATTGGAGTGTCACAAAGTGTCATTTCCAGGATCTGGAACCGTTTTTTGGAGAGTGGATGTGCAGGCCGAAGACCAGGGCAAGGTCGTAGACGGGCAACAACGCCCAATGAAGATCGGTATTTAGCGTTAACAGCTCGGAGACACCGAAACATGAACGCTACTCTTCTCCAACAACACCTTCGCTCGGCTACAATCACCACGATTTCAACTCAGACTGTCCGAAACCGGCTCCATGCTGTAGGTCTGTATGCTCGCCGACCGATGGTATGTGTTAGATTAACATCAAGGCATCGTCGCGACCGCAGGGAGTGGGCAACCGAGCATGTCAACTGGAGGAGAAATGAATGGAGCAATATTCTGTTTTCTGACGAGTCCCGTTTTTCTGTGCATCCGGATAACAGGCGTATTTTCATCTGGAGGGACCGTGGCAATAGAAATAATCCTGCGTTCGTGCACGAAAGTGTCAGATTTGGCGGTGGAGGAGTGTTGGTGTATGGTGGCATCTCCATTGACGGGCGCACTGACCTCTACATCATTCGAGATGGAACTCTGACTGGTCGCCGATATAGGGATGAGATCCTCAGACCTATTGTAGTCCCTTACGCTGCAGCAATCGGAGATAACTTCATTTTAATGGACGATAACTGCAGGCCACATCGTGCAAACCTGGTGGAGGATTTCCTTTTCGAGGAAGGAATCGTTCGAATGGAATGGCCAGCGTGTTCTCCAGACATGAATCCAATCGAGCACGTTTGGGACGCTCTAGGAAGACGAGTTTCTGGCCGCCAACAACCCCCACAAACTCTCCAAGAACTGGAAAGAGCTCTTCTGGAAGAGTGGGGCAGAATACCCCAACTCGTCATTAATAGCCTCATTGAGTCCATGCCTCAAAGGTGTTCAACGTTGCTGGCCGCCCGTGGAAACCATATCCCCTACTGAAAATGATTTTCTTTGAAGAAAACACCTTTTCTTATTCTTTTTTTCTCATATGCACAAATTGTGTTTTTTTCCTTTTGTACACAAATGCGCAATAAAATGCATTTTTTTCTGCCAAACATGTGTAATTTATTCTCATATAACCTACTATGTCTGTCGACCATGTATCAATCAGCTAAAAAGTTTCCCAGATACAAAATCCACCTAAAACTGCAATATCCTTTAATTGTTTTGAGCAGTGTATTTTCGAGCACAGACTTGGGTTTGAGGTCTAAAGCTAAAGTCTGAAGTAACGTTTGCATCTATAATTTTCATCTATTATATTTGAAATGAATTTACAACTTTCTAATAATAAGCAAGTTTTAATTATTTTTTAAATGCATTTTTAGTAAGTTTCCGTTACGTACACTTATAAATTTACTTATTTGAAATGTTTTAAGATAAAATTAAAGTGGAAGTGTCAATTTTCTTTTAAATTTATGGATTTACGTTTTATAAAACACACATATTGCGCTAAATTTCACTATAAAATTAATCTTAATTGAATATTTTATACAGAATATCACGGTGCTCGCTTTTAGATAATATTTTTCATTGTATCTCTATGTATCAATTAGTGCTATATATTTTTTTTTTTTTTTAAATCTAAAATAATAATATGTCTTTATACAAATTAGTTAACAATTTGCTTTCTTTGTTTTCCTGTAATTTAAACCTGAGATAGTTGATATATTTTATAATTACCTGAAAAATACACTAATTGAATGTATATTCATGTGTTCAAATATATATATATATGAAGTACATTGAAATATTCATGCAAAATAAATGGAATTATTTAGAATGATCATTCTTGAAACTTATTTTTGTGAGCACTAAAAGAATTAAAACAAACTTTAATAAAATATTCAGAATATGCATATTGCTGTTAAAAGAAAGCAAAGAAAAAAAACATAAATTCGAATTTTTTTTCATACATACACACATAGGATATTGTAATTTTGCTGCATAATAAATAATTTGTAAGTTTATTACTTAATTTTCTACTGATTTTAAAGCATTGAAAAAACATTTATCGGTGAAATCAAAAATTGGCAGTAATTATTTTAGCCTTGCCGTTGCATCTCAGAAGATTTTACTGTATACCTATGGCAAATTTTTAAAAATTCTGCTTATAGAGGTTTCTTTCTTATCAAGTAATACCATTTCTTATACATATATTACGTTTAGAGATGGTGGTATTATAATATTACTTTAATAATACGGTATTAATTGATCAGTAACACTACATGGTACTACAGTATCACAGTAAAACCGGTCAAAACGTGATCCCTAGGTACCGGAAAAAATTCCATATTAGACAGGTTTTAGTTTATCAACTGTAATTATGTGATATTTCTAGCATTGAGTCCAGGAAATTTTTCTTTAAAGACAGGATTCTGTAAGACATGATGAATACCGCTTTTACAGACTTTACTGTAATTAGTTAGTAATCAATTACACATTAATTAGTGATTGATTAAGTTTAATTTCTTATTTTATCTGGTTCAAAATTCGAATATGAAAAATTTAATGGGATTTATAACTACGCCAATTGCAGTAGGAGGATTAAAAGCGAGAATAAATTATCATGCTTTTGATATTGTAGTAATAGTGGAATTTAGGTAAAAGGGTCCACTGGTAAAAAAGGCATTAAACATAATATTGAGATATACTAGTTACTGAGGTACATATTATATATTCAGTTATTACCGATTCTATTTTACAAGTGAAGCCCGTGTATCTCTAACCCTAACATTGAAGACATAATATATATTATACATATCATTATACTAAAGCATACAAATACAAAAGTGTTGTGTATTGAAATAGCATTCGCTGAACGGAAACGTCAGGTATTCGTTGGGTGTGAGGGTCCTCGAAAGGGAGGGGGGGGAGTTTGATTTAAAAAGAAAATACAATCGATAGATTCTTTCAACTCCATATATGGGGTGCTTATGTATAAGAGCTGCAGTTTATATACTTATTTGGAAAATTTGAGGAAATTTGAGAAAGAGTAACCCCCTTTTTTTTGGGGGGGGGGGACACGAAATTAAAATAATAAAAATAACATACAGGGATTTTAATGGGATCTATATAAAGAGAAACAATGTAAAAAAAATTGAAAAGAGAAGATTTCTCAATATCTGATTTATTTTCTTTACGTGGTAGGGGGGGGGAGGGGGCAGTGCAACAGCAAATATCAGTAAAAATTTTGAAATTTGGTCTAAGAAAACACAATTTAGGCATTTAGGCAACATACAGCAAAAATAAAAATATTTTTCTAAAGATAATTTGATGTAAAATTTAGGATCTAAATTTAAATTAGTTATAGTGGTTCTTATAAAAAAAAGAAAGAAAAAAATGTCCGCTCAAAAACCAGAAACTTTCTGACAGAAATCAGTCCGGGACTAATTTATAAACGTTATGCAGGTGTGACTATTAAAATACTTTAGAATCAAATAGATCTTTTTTTTCACCAAATGATCTATTTCTTGAACTATCGTTTCTTTATGATGATCTTTCTGTCTATCTTGTACATAAATTCGATTGAAAACATCAATTTTGATAGCATTTTCTAAAAGACGTAACGTTTACCGAAAAAGGGAAAAACTGTTCGATTTTATAATTTCTCTATAAGAACATTTGCAAATTTCATGTGTTTACGGACAAAATTGAATTCAGTATGCATTGTGTTCTTTTTTTTTAATTTTTTTTTTAGCGTTTTCCTACGAGATTTCTACATGGACAAGTGAGGCATCGCCCCAGAGCCCTCATAATATGGAGGTCCCAGTAGTTGCAGTTTTAGTAGAACTACTTTTTCTTTTTTCTGCTTTATTCGAAAAACATTAAAATTTAAAATTCATTCCCATTTCTATTGCTAAATTTGTCTTAATCAAAATGTTGTGTATTGAAACTAGGAAAAAAAAAAAATTGTAAAACTAAAATTTTGATGCTTTAATTCATCACTTTTAGGCTGTCTGTGTTGAGACGTTGAGAGTTATTATCTCATTTTTAACAACTGATTTTAAAAGTAATATTGAATAAAAGTATTGTTTTAATCATATTTATCCAAGGGTGGCGCTAAAGGGGATCCAGAGGGGGAGGGTCAAATTACTCCGCGTGGGGCACACCTGACTTCCCCCACATCGGTGTCAAAATTTAAATTTCGTCGGTGAAAATATTTTAACTTGAGAGTGGAGTCTTGCATGGGTTTGGGTAACCCACTTTTCCCCGTTCACGACCCGACCCGGGGTCAACTCGAGTGGGGTATAGATATGCTTTAAAAATAACCCGATGTTAGTTTATAAAAAAAAATGCCGTGGTCAGGCTGCCGGCGATTTTTTCTTTGCAAGTCGGGTATGATGTAATTGTTTCGGGTTGAGTTTTTATTCTTCAGCGTCAAATTGGAGTTTCGATTTATCTAGTTTTTTAATGTTCAGAATATTGTCTTAGGTTAGCCCTGCATCGAGTGAGGAAACCTAATTTTACCTGAAACCGATCCGAACCGTGGTTTGGGTTGTAGCTAATGTTTTTCTTTACTTTAGGGTTCGGTTGGGGTGACTCTGTTTCGTGATCGTATCGCTGTCAGGTTGAGTTTTATTATTTACGGTCGGTTTCAGTCTATTTTACAAAAGTAAGTCTAGACTATCGTTTCAGATGAAAAACTATATATTTAAATATGAACGAGTCTTTACATGTTTAATTTTCTACATAACAGATAGAATTGATATTGGAGATAATATCGTAAAATATTTCTCTTTTTAAGTTTTTTAAATTATAGACCTTTTTTTAATAATACGTTTCAGGTCGCGGGTTTGAGTATTTCGAGTTTGGGTCTTCAAAACAATTTTTGTCAGGTTTGGGTACAAACCGATCCACGCAGGACACTATTTCTGATTTTTTTTTAAACTATATATTTGAATAAGAAGGCCTCCTGACATGTTTTTTATTTTAATATTAAATGTAAAATTAATATAGGGAATATGATTATAGACTTTTTTTTTTTCATAATTGCACTAAATTGTAGATCTGTTTCCTCTGACCTCGGGTTTCGGGTCGGATTGGTTCCTTTAGAGTTCAGATTGAAGTATTTCGGGTTGCGGGTAGACGAAATGTTTTTGTTGGGCTCGGATCGACTTTAAATAAAAATTTGCGGACTCGGATAGGACTCTTAGCTGGGTGTTTGACGACTCAGGCAGGATTAGTTGGATGTAACGTTTAATTGCTAATTTTCACAATGACACTTTATCTAACAAATTTAAGTAATGTTTTGGTCACTTCATGCGATTTCAATAATAATTTTGCAACTGATTCTTTTCAAATATCCCCCCCCCCTCCCACACACACACATAAGAAAAAATAAATAAACCCCGCAAGGATCTCTTATAGCTCAAAATGCAATTCATTTTTTGGAAAAAAAAAATCTAAATCATTTGAATAGTCATCTTTGCAAGTGCTATGACGTTTGAAAATATTCCGCGGGCAATATTATATATATATATATATATATATATATATATATATATGTGCAGTCGAACTCGTTTAATACGAGTATGGCTAAAACGACACTGTCAAAATGAACAATTTACATATTAAGAATTGTTGATCTTTTTGATCATTTATACTATAATGAGCTTTTTACGCTTTTTACGAGCTACAAAACAGGATCACAACAAATACGAGCAAAACATCTGCTTATTTCAATGGGTTTTTCGCCAAATGTAGAGTAGAATTAACAGGGTGGAAATCTTTTTCTTATCAAACACTGCTCTGTCTCAGCGAGACTATTTTTACATCACAACGTTTTGTCAAAATATAGCAGTGGATTAGTATTCCCGGACAGAATTTCATTCAAAGGAATGAAGCTGAGGTCTTGTAAAAATGAAAGAATAAAGGGGGAAATAAGGACGTTTTAAATACAGCTTCTTTGTTAGATTTGCAATTGAGCCATCGAAAAGCAGGAGCAAAGAAGAAAACCTTTATTCGTTTCTTTCTTTAAATTCGGACTCTGGGATTTATTAACAACTTTTCCATACTATTTCACTGTTAAGATGAAAATATATGTGAAATCTATTGCGCGAAAATTGCAGTGATTATTGCAATGTAAGCTGAGTCTTCTTTGAATTTTTATGATATTATGTTAATTTTAGAATTAATTAGAATAATTAATAGTTGTAATTAGTTTATTTAAATGTGTGTTTAGGATTTTTACTGTCTTCACAGGTATTATGAGTAACGGTTAATTCAAGGAATTTTATAATTCCCTTGTTTCTCGTATTAACAGAGTTTACTATATACATATAATTATTTCATTTTTTTTAGAACCATGCCATAACTAATAAATTTTATCTTAAATTTTATATCAAAGCATTTTTGGAAAACTTTATTTCTGCTGTATTATGCCTAAAATTGTATTTTCTTGAGCCAAATCTGAAAAAATTGACTCTTTTTTTCTGTTACCCCACTTTAATCCCCCCCCTACCTTGTAAAAGAGAAATGTGATAATGAGAAATATTTAGATTTAAAAATATTTCATTTGTTTGTCTTTATACCAACCTTTTTAATATCTTTGTATGTGAAGTTTTTATTATTTTAATTTCACGTCTCGCTCTCCAGCCCCGCCTCCCAAATAAAAAGTTAATCTTGTTCAAAGTCTCCAAATATATATATATATATATAATATATATATATATATATATATATATATATATATATATATATATATATATATATATATATATATATATATATATATATATATATATATATATATATATATATATATATATATAGGCTACTGTTCTTATAGATAAGCACCCCCCATATAGTGAGTTGAAAGAATTTATCGATTGCATTACCTTTTTAAAACCACATTCCCTCCCTCTTAGAACCCGCTCAAGGAGAGATTCTTCTTTGTGTTTAAAAAAGAATTCAAGGGTACTGAAAATTTTGCATGCATCTTTTAAACAAATATCAATTTTCTACAACTTCGATTTATTTCTTTTACTGTTTGGTAAGTAACAAATTGGTATTTATTAGTATACTGTATACATTGCATGTATTAGTAATGCATAAACATTGTTTTTTTTTTTTTTTCGTGTTTTGACGTTAACCCGCATTCATCATTTTTTTTTCACCCACCCCTTGAAAAACGATGGATCGAGGTTCTACAGTATTAAGAAAAAAAACTCTTAAGTTAAAAAATAAAAATACTTTCAAATCATTTAATAGAAAATTTATCACTACAACACATAAAAATTTCTTCAACATGTTTCCGTAGCGCAGTGGTTATCACGTGCGCCTCACGGCAGTGGCTTCTGTTCTTTTTCTGAGGAGAACAGCTATTAATGCTTAAATTGCTTCGTCATTCTGGGCAGAGAAACATAACCAGGAACCACCCCAATCCCCTTCCCTTGCGGAATGCTAATTAATTTCGATTTTGACAGGTGAATTCTGCCACTTGCAGCTATTCAAGCGCATTCCACCCCAAGAAAACTACGACTGGCTCCTAGATGATCTTGCTTACAGGTCAGTTTACAAAAATAACGGAAAAGAGAAATCATTAGAAAAAGGAAACTTTCAAAAATAAAAAGCAGTCTTCTTTGAAAATGTTTTTTTTTTTTTTTTTTTTTCTGACAAAGTCTTCTGGATATGAGCTTATCTTTTTCTGCTAATTGTCAAAAGTGTTAGAGTAAAAAAAACTGCCGAAAATGAAAAACCAGAAAAGTTATGTTTATCTAAATAAGACCGCAGCATGGAGACAATACAATCGTTCATTCAATAATTATATTATTAAGCTACTCTAAGTGGAATATTTAATAGATAAAAATAAAGCAAACCAGACATATTTTAAGTAGCTTGATCCATTTATTATTTATTTCATTTAAACGAGTACTTTTTCTTCAAAGACCCAAGTGCAACATAGTAGAATATTTAGAGTTGCAATGCATGTTGAAATCTTTGAATGTCGTCAACTCTTCAAATTGCGAAATATATTGGTCCCTAAACTCAGAACGGTGGAACCAGGGCCCGACTAGCCTTACACGGCGCCCTGGTGCGTGAGGCAAAGTAGGGATTCAGTTGGGACCCCTATAATATGCTTGTATTCACAATTTCTAGTAACAAAAACAACAACAAAAAAAAATGAATTTTGTGTTTAGGGGGGCCCATTTCAGAGTTGGGGACCCTGAACAACTCCCTTGTTTGCCCTTGCGATAATAAGGTTCTGAGCAGAATTAGTGTTTCTTTCAGGCACATCTCATAGGATGCAGGGCCTCTCCGGCATAAACCCCCCCCCCCCCGTTCCTGTGAAATTATCGAGCAACAGTACAATTAATGAACTCCATTTCACATCTTTAGTTTATTTTTCTTTTAGTGCATAATTATTACAAGCGACTTGGAATAATTAAACACTAACAGAAAAAGAAACAAATGGGTAAATGTGATCGAAGATCGCACAAAGGATTTCTTTTAATATTCCTTTCAAAACACTTTATCCTTCCTTTAATAAATCAAAATAAATTTCATTAAAAAAAAAAAAAAAAAAAAAAAAAAAAAGGTCATTCTTTTTATAACGTAAAAATGTACCGTTCTATTTTTCACGTTTTTTTTTTTTAAATCAACCGGTCCGATAGTGAGCAAAGCCCGCTATTATACTCTGTCATAATAATATCTGTCATGTAGACTAAATGCGGTATTAAAAAAAAAATCACTTTCAAAATTAAACATGTTATATAGAGACCTTCAAAATGTTAGACGTCAGATTAATTTTCTTTTTAATTCTCTAATGTTCTCTCTAATAATGTAACTCTCTAATTTTCTTTTTAATTCTCTCTTTTGAAGCTGCTCTCTGTATTTACACATACTCATACTCCTTGTATTATTGAGAAATGATTGAAAATTTCTGTTTTATTACCAATATGACGTCATATTAATCTTTTTTTTTTTTCAATTGGTGAAACTTTTTATTTTCTTTTCATTTTTTACGTGGAAATCTTTCAATAGAAAATTAATTATTGTAGAAAGAATTTTATTGTGTATTTTTAATTGTTGGCAACTGCTATAACGAAAAATGTTTAAATTTAATTTGAAAAGGCTGTTAGATTTTTGGTTTTTTATCTCTCTATATTAAAATAATAAGATTTTTTCAAATTTTATTATTTTGAGCTTCATAGCAGGTATTCGGCTATAAGTACACAAAATTTCATGACTGTAAATTATATAGTTTCTGAGAACCAGCTCTGTGATAGACAGACAACGAAGCGGGGCTAATAGGGTTTCGTGAGATGAACGAAATCCTAAAAAAGGATTTTTCGTCAGGTGTTTAGGTGCATCTCCAATTTTTGAACCTCCCGTGATAGATCCTTTTCAGTTCTGTTTTCATGTACATATTTTTAAATATCATCTTAAACGAGGGGATTCAGGTCTCCCCTGTAGAAAACAAAAATTAAACTATTCCTATTCTTGCTACGGGCACACATATTTTCCAAAAGCTGCTCCTTCAGGAATTTTGTTCATCCAGCACCCATACTATATTCTTTAAATTAGTGCCCTTCGTGGGGGTCTTTCTAAGGGAACCTAACCCGTATTTACGCATGGATAAATCCACGACTCGAAGAAAACCACGAAAACTCCGAAGGATTAGGCCGACGGGCGCGATTGGGATCGAACCCAGCACCTCCCGTCTACCAGCTTCGAGAGCAGAACCTCTCAGCCACTGAGAAACACTTATTGGAAAGCTTTCACCAGTAAAAATAACGTCATAAAAATATAATTGCATTATAATGACACACTGTTTCATACATCATTAGGGATTAATTAATAGTGAAATATAGTCTTTGGACTATTGCATAATAAGTATTTCGCAATAATGGAATTCAAATAACTAAAAATTTTAGCAAATATAAATTTAAAAAAAAACTGCTAGATATTTAACCAATATTACATTTTTTTTAAGAGATTTTTCTGGAATCCGATTATGTATTTAATACTGAGTCAAACTTTCTTTAATCCAGAAGAAATTTCTGTTCGACACACTAAGATTCTTCATTCTTTTGTGAAATAACTTGCACCATGAGCGCTAGAAGAACGAAATCGACATATGTGTAAAATAATTTTGAGATAATTTTGAGCTAAATCTTCTTTTAATATATACAGATTTATGCTCAAGCGCAATTTTTCGTTTTTTTTTTTTTTTTTTTTTTTTTTTTTTTATAAATTATTCAAGATAGATTTTTTTTTTTTTTTCGAAAACCAGGAAGGGACAAAGAACTTGCCATGTCCCCCTCCTTTGCCGGCGACCATGACATGCAATTTATTACTACTTGAAAATCTAAATAAATAGAGTTGAATAGAATTACTTTACTTTGATTTCTTATTAACAGGTGATCTCACGTAATAAATAAATGAATATGAGCTAGACACTGTGGAATTGTGAAATTGGACGATTTTTAATTCATTTTTTTTGTCTATAAATTTTATTTTGTAATCGTCTTGAGAAAATCTTTCATTTAATACATTTATTGTTAAATAATACCTTTTTTTTCTTTTTTTTTTTTTTTTTTTGTCTTTAGTGTCCATTATGTTGATTTTTTTTCATGATGTCTTTTACAAATAAATACCCTATGATTTAACTGGATTTATAATGACACTTTTTTTATCCAATTTCGGAGCGGCGGTAAGGCATAAATTCAGACAAAGTGAAACATATAGCTTTCTTTGTAGTGGATTGTTTTTTCCTAGCGTGGACGCTAGTAGAACGAAATCTAGGAAGCTTTTTTTTTGGCGGGAGGGGAGACATTTTGTGTTAACTGTATTCCTTATTATTCTAATTATAAATAAACCTCTTACTCTCAACCATAGTTTTTTCTTAATGTTTAACTATTTTAGGTTACTTAAAAAAATACTTTATTAGGTTTATTATTATTATTCTTTGTTAAAAGTCATCACAGATAAAGAAAATTTTATTTTCAAGGAAGAGAAAGGGAGCCATTTCAAAAATGAAACTAAAGAATAAAAACACTTATATGTTTCCGTGATGAGCTGAAGAGAAAACTGGGTTTTTCAATTTTTCGAAAGTTTTCACCAGGAAAAATTAACTATTTTCGCAAATAGATATTTACATTTGAAATTTATTCGTGCACCTTTTGTATTAAATAACGACACAAGATTGCAGTTTTCATTTTACATAGATGCTACTTACTAATGGTTCTGCTTCTTTAATTGTAGAAATATGGGAAACAGTATTCTTCTAACAAAGTTTCTTCTTTTAATTAATTAACTTATTGTTATTTTCGTCCAATACTATGCGCAGGGGTCGGAAGTAGGGAAACTACAGTAGTCGCTACTTTTTACAGTAGTTTGTAGTGTATCGCGCTACATTTTGGACAATGTAGTGTAGCGAGTAGCGCGATACAAAAAATCAGTAGTTTATAGCGAGAATCGACGCTACATTTAACGCTACTTTATGAAAAAAATTTGCCACTCTGAAAATCGAGTGGTCGAAACTTTCTTCTTTTGAGCAAAATTAGTTCTGCTCAACAATTTGTGAAACTCAGCGGTAAATCTCAGCTGCAGTGTATTAGCAACATTGCATAAAGTCATAGATTTTTCCCATTCACACTTGCTGCTAAAATCAAGTACTAACCCACCAATGGAATTAATTTTTTGCTGACAACATTTATCTATTTACTCGTTATTAGGTTTCCATGTTTTAACGCCAGGTTTCTTATTATTTGGAATTGCTTTATTTACAAATTTATTTATTGTTAGCATTTAGAGTTGTTTTTCTGTAACTTTCTAGATTATGCTACCTCTCTTAATTTTGCTACAAATTTGTAATGTGTACAAACTAACAGTTTGGAGGCAAACAGAAAACATTTTCTTATATCTTATCTTTCCTAATTTTTTAATGTCCTCAGTTATGTCGCATTTATTTAATTGCATCCCGACAGTTGCAATATAACGAGGGATCGCTTTATTATTTAATCGTGCCTTCTATTTCTAGTGTAAATTGAACCCTTTGGCAAAATCTGAAAGTAGCAAAGTAGTGACTACTTTTGAGAAGTAGTTTGTAGTTGCTACTTTTTAATATAAGTAGTTGTAGTTGTAGTTAACTACATTTTCCATAAAGTAGTTGTAGTTGTAGTTCGCTACAATAAAAAAGTAGTTTTTTCCGACCCCTGACTATGCGTTATGTCTTGTGCTTCACTCTTGGATCGTAATGTTACACTAATAATCACTGTAAAATTCAAATTTCCATTATGAGATTTGATTTTACAATTTAACAAATACAGACTCAAAGATGGGATTAAATTTGAAAACTTTTATGTTTTTTGAACCGCTTTAAATTAATATCTTAAATAATTAATGATAGCAAGTATAAAAGTTACGAATGTTTAAAAAAATTAAGAATATAAATAAAGCAATTTTCCTTGTGAGGGAGGGGGCGCCAGATGAGTGCTCGCACGGGCGCCAAAATGCTCTTGGGCTGACCCTGCGCCCCCCCCTCCTCCCGAACTCAAAGAGTAAAAAATAAATGAATCGTATAAAGCGGTAGAGTGGGGAAAGGTACCAGGGAAAAAATAGGGCCTTAAAAATGCATCTATTAACAGTGATTTGAAAAACATACTAAAATAATAATAGTAATAATAAACCACATTATTAAGAGTAATTGTGGGTATTTTTTAAGGAGAGATGAAGTGATTTAGTACATTGCGAAGATTTTTCATTTTCTGGACTTTTCAGGGTACGGAAGGGGCAGAGGTAAAGTGATCACAGAAAAGTTATGAGGTAAATTTTCAGATTTTACACACGAACATCAGATTTTGGTATTATACTGAAAGAAGTGTAAAATAAAAATTGCTTTTATATCCTCCATATCCTCCATTAGTATTATTTTTTTTAAATATGATATATTTATGTTTTAAGATAGTTGATAAATTATTACTCTATTTGTTATATGAAAATGAGTTAACACATTCAATGTTTTTTTCCCTAAGAAATTCATCTTTTCCATTGAAAGAGGGGAATGGGTTATTGTTCTTTTAAAATCTTTTTCAAAGTATGCTACTCAGAATAATCAATTATTTCTTTATAATTATTAGGATACTTACTTACGGCTTTTTATCTGTTTATATTTAGTGATATTTGTGGTACTACAATGTAAAGAGTCAACTCTAGGGGTTTTATTCTATTTCTAAAATATTCAGTCATGAGCAAATGAAAAAATTTTGTGATTGAGTCTGAAAATAGGAGTTTTGTATTAAAATCGAAATCGTAATTATCCGGCAAATTCAGAAGCCATCTATATTCGTAAATGCACGAAAATTTCAGATATTCTTATTCAAATACAAAAAAATCGAAGAATGTTTACTTTTTTTTATATTATTATTTAAGTAAAAGCAAAGAATTTTTCAAAAAATATTCTCGAAAATGGCGTTTGAAACACATTTTCGAGACACAGTTGTCAGGGAAAGAATATTATCATCCAGAGTTCGATTATAACTCAACATTTAATTTATTTTACGTGGTTCTTAACGCAATTGTGGTTTTAAACATATTGGCATAAAACTGGCAGGCCTGACTATAGAAGTGATTTGGAATCGAACTGAGTTTTCCGTTCTTTTTATTAATAAATTACTTATCGAGTTATAAGCAACTCGTATCACGTGACAACACGATTTTTCCCATTCTCGCTCAGCTGCCTCGGAAATTCGATTCAAGACGCCGACTTTGACAGTATTTTCTGAAAGATCTTCTGCCTTTGCCAAAAAATGGAAAACGTCTTTCAATTACATAGTTTCTGAATAAGGACACTTGCGTTTCCGAACAAAAATGAATTAAAAAGCTGAAAGGTTAAAACCAGAGAGGGGACTGACTGATTTCTGATTTTTTTTATTATTATTCATTTTTGTTCTCAAACGCATGAAATTGGCAGGTACTCGTATAAAAACTATCAACTATGTAATCGAACATTTCTCCGTTTTTCTTTCAAGGTAGAAAACCTTTCAGATCTTTCAGAAAATGCTGTCAAAGTTGGCGTTTTGTACCGAATTTCTGGTTGCGGCAGCGCAGGAAAAGGAAAAAACTGCCCTCATGACAGAACAATCGCTTATAACTCAGGATAAAATTTATATATCAGAAAATAAAAAAAAGAAAACTTTTCGATTACAAATCTCTTTAATAATCATGCCTATAAGTGCCATACTTTTCTGTTAATGACTGCATGAATATGCCAAAAAGATTTGCATTGTTGAGCTAGAAATATTTTCTTGAGAACTGCCTTAACATCATATTAAAATTTCGTGACGATTGGTCAATTTTTACGAAAATTAAAGCCTAACGAGTCAAAAAAAAAAAAAAAAAAAAAAAGACGCGAAAACAGACAGACAATGCTTGTAAATTTTTTCCTGTTTAAAAGAGGTAATCCTCGGAATTAATCAGGAAATATTTATCAATGTGAATAATAAACGAAGAAGTTAGGTAAGGGAAAGGGGGGGATAATGACTTTAGCAGGATTCTTAGGAGTGGTCGATCTGGTTTGATGTCCCTACTATTTACCTAAAATGTGTTTAAAAACAGGCCCTTTTTAATAACTACTACCAAAAGAATGTGACGCTGTTACGGGTATATCAATCAAGAGTGTGAAGGGGTGCGTCAACTAACTCTTTAAAACACATGGTTGTCGGAAACAGTAAACAGATTAAGAACACTTTGCTTTTACACAAATTTTGTGCCAGTGATGGTCCCTTCATAGCCATAGGGTGGTGATAATAATCACCACATGTCTTCCTTCCTTTAGCAACTAAAAATGATTAGTTTTTTAACTTTCGTAGAAATGCACCTGTTCTCTTTCTCTGTTCCGTTGCAATATTTGCATTTTTATAGGAAGCTTCTCAAACATTCTCTTTTAAACACGAGCATTGAAATTGGAACAAATTCTATTTGAGACTAAATTTATAATTTTTAACGTATTACATTAACGTTATTTCATATATATTATTATTAAAAGTGAATGAAATTAGGATTTATTATTAAGCTTGAATATTGAATCTTGTTTCTTGAAAACACCTTTACACCTGCAATAACTGATAATATTTCAACTAAAGCTTAGATGCTTTTAAGATTTCAGACCGTTTTTACACATCGTATTATTTATCTCATCTTTATCTTTCACTAAACTTTTAATGTTTTCGAGTAAAATAATCTGATAAAAAATGAATGAATTATTTATGTGGTTACTTATTTTGGCAATACTATATGTTGCACTGATAATTCAGCGTGAAACCAAACATCACGATTTAGAAATTATTAGATAATTGTGCCTATTTTTTTTAAACTTTAACTTTTATTTTATTTGTTCTTATCTCGTATTTTAAAATAATGTAGAATGTATTTCTCACACCTTTTTTTTAAATAATTTAAGAACACATTTTATGCTAACCTAGGATAGATTTATGAAGACTGAGACTATCATTGCATCAATGAATCATTATGGATTGTAACAAAGTTCATTTTGTAAAAATGTTTTAGCTTTTTTTGAGTCTGGTGTCCAAGTAATTGCACATGTCTTAATATTCAGAGAATTTATCAAGAAAATAGGAAAAATGCACTTAAAATGTTGAGTTACATTATTTAGATTTTTATTTCAAACATTTATTTCATTTTATAAACAGACGCTTTTGCCCCAAAACGTTTCTTTGAGGGAGAAGAGTCAAGGGATACACATGAATCTTGAAAAATTTTCTATCGATTTAAACCTATTGTGCTAATAAATGGAACATTGACCTATTAATAGTGCACAAAGTCAGTTCCAATGTACTCGTATTAGTTCATTAAATATTTCGGATAAACACTTTTAATGATTAAGTGTAAAAAACAAACAAACACAGATTTCAATTTCACAATATTTATATTTAAGACCTGCAAAATATTTGGTAAAAAATAAAAATCTAATAATAATTAAAATTAAAACTTAGAAAGCATTAAACTGTATAAACATGGGCTGTTACTTTATCACACTGTAAAATTTTAAGTTGAAAAAAAAAAAAAAAAAAAAAAAAAAAAAAAAAGTTATGATACTATGAAAATCGATTGTTGAAACCGAAATAAAATCAATTGACTACATTAGATATTTTTCACAAATTCTTTCTCCAACGTAATCTTTAAAAATTTTCTTTGATTTTCGGTAAATTATAGTAAGGTAGGTCATCCAAAGATGGCCATAGTTAAGCTTTGAGAATTGTTTATTATTTTTTGGTTGTGTGTGTGTGGCTGAAGTTTTGTTTATAAAATTTTTCACATATCTCTAACACATATCAAGTAAACTTTTCTTTATAAAATAAAATGTAATTACTTTTATAATACAATCTCAAAATTATAGCTTGTGGTCCACCTTTGGCGCATAGTGTTCCAAAGGTGGCCTATGTATTGAAATCACTTTTAAAATGTGAAAAAAAAAATACTTTGCAAACTATTTTGTTCTGATGATCCTTTCCTTCTTTTGATATCCTTCGAGTTTTTCTTCTTAATCTTCTTATCTCTGTGACACGAAAATACATTGAAGCACATTTTGTGCACGGTAGTTCATGAATTTTCTTCTGGGAGTTACTGACTTCCTTTGGGTGATCTCTGGTGTTAACAATAAATGTTAATAAGTTTTTTCCGATATTTATGTAGAAATTTTGAAAATCAGCCTTTACTACACTGATTTCCTCGTTTGTTTTCTAAGGTGACAACCTTGGGTACATGCGTATGGTCACCATATGTACGACATAAAAGTATTAATCTTATAAATTTCTTAGAATTGAAGTAAATGGTGTTAAAGAGAAAGAAATAAGCTTTCAGAAAACGCATCATAATTCAAAGTTCTAAGAATTTAAACACGTGTAAATTAAAATATCATCTTACCTGGAAATTAGAACGACTTACTCCTGAAAAGGGAAATCACTGCATAAAATGTCAGAGGATCAAGGTGATCTCTTTAAATTCAGCCCCGTGCACTGCAGATACATGATTGACAATGCAGTAGCACCATTTTGTGATTAAAATTTAAATTAATTCTACTTTTGAGGGGTGGGCTACCTTAGGAACACTGGTCACCTTTGGTTCACCCCACCTTAATATAGTAGTTATTGTAAATTATAGTAATGTCTTTAGAGGAGCAATATCTATTCAAACGTACCACAAAAAGACTACTATGTACAGTTCGAATTATAATGAATAGTTTTTGAACTTCTGCTTGTCAGATTGAATATTTGTTCATACTCTGAATGTCTAAATTTCAGTAAAAAACTTGTGTAATAATGAAATTTGATGTGTTGTGACCCTCAGGTAATCTGACATATTTATGAATTCATTTTTGCTTGTGAACGCATGAGATTGATTACGCATGTTGTTAACGCATGAGATTATGCAGAAACCATGAAATCGAATAGTTTTTCCATTCTTCGTAAAAAACAGGTCTTTCAGAAAATCCTGTCAAAAATGGCGTTTTGTATAGAATTTCTGAACGCGACACAACGAAAAAGGTCGTTGTGAGACAACGATTGTTTAAACTCTAGATGTGATTCCTTTATCGAAAATTTAAAAGAATATTACATTCCAAATCACTTGAATGCATTCAAGTGATTTGAACGTGTGCTCGTGTGCTAATTTTTTTCATTATTGAGCCTTTTTTTTCCAGAACCGACTTAAAAGTAGTATGAATTTGTTTTAATTAGGTTCAATTAAAAGAATAGCATACGTAATTTCTATGAACACGTAGGAATACTGTAAACACATTAATTCTATTATGTTTCACGTACATTTTAAAGAGGTTATGTATTTTACATTTAAATTAATTAAGATAGATTAAAGACTAAAACCAGGGAAAACGTATAGCGAAAACATTTTTAAACGGAAAATTTCATTGTCTCGGCTAAAAGAATATAAAGAATAGTATACCTGATCTGCTAAGACGAAAAACTGTCGAAAGCGAAATTTTATTCGGTGTTTTAATAAATAAATATTTGACAAAGCTGATTACGTATTTCAATATTACCAGTGTCACAGCGTCCTGTTTTTGTTAAATTGTGAACAACTCTTTATATTGGTGAAAAATATAGTCGTAATTTTTTGAATTTGAAATGATCGTTATAGTCAAGTTCTTGTTTATACATTTTTGAGAAGCTATATGTATGTAAAATATACATATTCTCTTTATATATGAAAGTGACTTTATATATAAAGATTACTTTATATATAATTCTTTATATTTAAAAGTGACAGGCAGATTATACTTTTAAATAATTAAATTTGTGAAAGGTCTATTTTTTAGACAAAGAATTTTGTGAAGGGTCCTGTTTTAAAGAGAAAAGTTTTTTGAAGGGTCCTGTTTTGTGAAGGGTCCTGTTTTGTGAAGGATCCTGTTTTGAGTTGAACATTTTTGTGAAGGGCTCCTTAAAAGACACAGTTTCTTCAACGTCCTCCTAACGTCCTAAACGTCCTCCCTGATTACGTATTTTGTGATTACATATTTCAAAATAAATCGGCAATTAGAAACTTAGAAAAATTCTCTATGTAAATTTACTTTGCGGAGGAAGGAGGGAGGGGATGTCGAAATCCATGTTTGCCCCGGGTGAAAAAAAAGCTAGTTTTAGCCCTGTGCGGAATACAGCTGTCAGCACGGTTTGTCGTAAATTTCAAGGTTTGTGGCATGAATTTCAATTAGATTTTCTAAAAAAAACTTCATTCGTGTAGAATATATCTATTAAAACTTAATTTTTTGTTTCTTTTTGTCACTTTTGGAAAAGGTTTATATTTTTATCATAATAAAAATGAATAACTAAAGGAAGTTAGAAAGTTTAACTGAATTCAGAGAGACAAAAATGACAGGCAAATAAAACATTTTCCATCTTTCGTAATTTTGTATTAAATGCTATATTAAAGACATAATAAAATTATTTTTATGAAATGTATATATAAATTCCTTCTTGAGTTCATACAAGACTTTCGAAATTGTTACTGCGTAATTATAGAGTATTACTCGTGTAATTTTCGTTCCCTTATACTTTTAGCCTCCCCTACTTTTGAAAAAAAAATTCGATACATAAAGGAAAAAGATTTGTGTAATTTGTGCATGAAGAATATGAAATAGGTTGAATTCATGAATGAGATTTCATATTTGTGCAACTGCATCTGCCCTTCCGAATTTCATATTCCAACATTACAGCACAGTTTAGCTCTTAGAAACAAGTTCTCTCCCCCCCCCCCTTCAGCTTTAGTTTGAATGTGTTGTAAGGGTTATTATAATTGACGCAGTACCATCAGTTCTGCGATAGATGATTGCTTATTTGGTTTATTCCATTACATTTAAGAAAACCAGCAATTTCACCAAGGATTTTATATCTATGGTTTTGCAGGGAATAATAGGATATATGGAAGAGAATTAAGAGAGAATGATGTAGTTGTTTCTAGAGATCTGCACGGGCCGGGCCAAGGCCCGAAGCCCGTACTCGGCCCGGCCCGCGGGACGGGCTCGGGCTTATTTTTCTTCACGGCACTCGGGCCGGGCCGGGCCCGGGCCATATTTTTTTTCTGAAGGCTCGGGCCGAGCCGGGCCTAGTGATTACTCTTTACGGGCCGGGCCGGGCCCTACTTTTTTCATGAAGGATAAGGCCGTGCCTTAAATTATTTTTTCCGTACAGAGCCGGGACTGGTTTCATTCTTCCTAGTCTTCATGCCTTAAAATTTTTAGTCCTGGTTTTGACTCGTATGAAAATCATTGTCTCGGCGTACCTGGTCCGTTCGAAGGTCAGTAAAATAAGATCTGGCATAAAAATCTTTTCAAAACATGCATACATTTTTAAATCGCCAATATTTTATAATTAAACATTAAAATTTATTATTTTTAAAGAATAGTAGATTTATACACTTATTAAAATATAGCTAAATTAAAATATAGTAAAACGTGTGAAAAATAACCTGCTTATGATGGAATCCTGTCTTAAATTGAAAAATGTGTTGATCCATTAAAAATCAATATACTAATATGTAAGAAAAGAATATATAATACATTTACACCTACTAAGAAGGCAAATTGTCTATAACTCATTTTTTTTCTTCCCTATGCAATTCCATCTTAGATTTTACTGTATAGCATTTTTCTGTTTTTTAACACTTCAATAAATGGAATATGGATTAACAATATCGATGATAACTTAAACACATACATACAACAAATAGAGATTTATTAAAAAAATAAATATTCCAGCTTGCGGCACCTCTATAAAAATGAAGATTATAAACATAAAAAAAAAAGGCTGAGATAGGAATTTTTGGTTAGATCTCCTCCTATGGGGCAAATTTTTAACCAAATCGACGTAAAAATTATGTTTTGTAGAAATTCACTCGGGCCGGGCCGGGCTCGGGCCGAGATTTTAACTTTTTTCCGGGCCGGGCCGGGCCGGGCTCGGGCCGAACTTTTAACTTTTAAATCGGGCCGGGCCGGGCCAATATTTTTTTTGTTCGGGCCGGGCCGGGCTCGGGCCGAACTTTTAATTTTTGCATCGGGCCGGGCCGGGCCAAGTTATTTTTTGTATGGGTCGGGCCGGGCCCGTGCCTGGAAATTTCGGCCCGTGCAGACCTCTAGTTGTTTCTCCAACAGGAATATTCGCTAAGCAAAAGCTCTCTAAGTAAAGTTTTGCTTAACCCTTATTTCTGTTTCAGATAATATCGAATAAGTACTATTTTACTTATCGTATTTTATTTATTTATGTTAGCATGTGAAATTTTCATATCTGTAGGAATGGAAATTTATTTGTGTATCAGAAAGATTCTCATAGACGAACAGTAACAATAAAAAATTTAAAAATAAATTACAAAGAAAAAAAATCAACTGTTATTTGGAGTCATATGCACTGATTTTATTTACATTACTGACAAACAAATTCAGAAGATATATTTAAAATAAAATTAAGATAATGCGAACTGTGGAACTTCAATATTAAATTTGAATACGGTTCGAATACATACAGTTTATTATGCTCATAAAGATTTTTTTCTTATTTGCGTACGTCTGCATAGCTGGCAAATTATTTTAAATTAACTATTTTGAAAGAGGATGTATTAGCATATTACTGCTTGGTCATAAGGCACAAAGACAGTGGTATGTCTAGGAAGGACTTTCTAAAAGAAAGTAAATTTTTTGAATTCCTATATTCATAGAAAGTGAAAGTACTGAATATTTGATTGAGTAAGCTCAAATTATTACTGAAACAGCATGCAATATTTGCATGACAAGATAAATTTTGTATTATAGTGTAAACTACCATTTAATAGTGTAAATTATACTTCAATATCGGGCTTTTTAAGAAT
Organism: Maratus michaelseni; assembly: GCA_963931845.1. Lineage (NCBI taxonomy): Eukaryota > Metazoa > Arthropoda > Arachnida > Araneae > Salticidae > Maratus > Maratus michaelseni. The sequence continues at coordinate 93,133,423 of OZ007594.1, read as the reverse complement.
CAAGTTATATGCTTGCTTGAATCAAATAATAACTTAATGGTGCAGTTCTAAAGCTTGTTGAAGAAAATACTTCTATATTATTTTTTATTTTGTTCTGCCAACCCACTAATAAATTATTTTATATGATTTGTTCTTGTGCAAAACTAGATATTGCATATTTTTATTTCTGGCTGATGTTAGATTTATTGCTGTCCTTTAGTTTCGTAATCAAAATACTTTAAACAATAGTGTTATTAAAAACTGAGTTATCACTATTTACATTTAAAATTTCAAATGTGGAAAATTCTAGTTACCTAAAGTATTATTATTTAAAATATCTCTCTCAAAATTTCAATTTCGGAGTAAATTGATAAATAAAGAAAAAGAGTTGCATTTGTAGTTTTCGAAATGGAACGGTAGTGATAGGATTTGCTTCTCTTTACAATTTTTCCAGAGGTTAATATTTACATATTTCAGTGTAATTTTTAAGATTAGTAGTTATTATAAATTTATTATTTTTTCTAGTATGCATGCCCTTTTATATAAGTGTGTCAATAATCAATTTTTTGACAGGCATATAATTTGTTTAAGGCTGTTCTCAAATCCAAAGCAATTACTTTCTGACACATTTCAGTATTCATTTTTGTTCGGAAAAGCGTGAAATTGGCATGTGTTTTTACTAAGAAATTTTGTAATCGAACAGCGTTTTCTATTTTGGGGTAAAGGCAAAAGATGTTTCAGAAAATAATATCAAAGTTGATGTTTTGAACCAAATTTCAGGACACGACTGCACGCGAAAGGTTAAAAAGATGTTGTCACGTGACAAAAATCGATTTTAATTTGATAAGTAATTTATTTATCAAAAAATTGAGAGCATCATTTGATTTCAAATCGCTTATAGTCAAGACTGCCAATTTTATGCCTTTACGTGTAAAAATAAGTGAGAAAATATCTCGGAAAGTTTCACGTTTGTTGAGCAGGAAATTTGAGAATCGTCTTAAAGTAAGTAGAAATTTACGCATTTCAAACAAACATTATAAATGCTCGCTGAAACATATGTAACAAATGTCCTTAAAAATGTGGCAAACCCACGTGCACTAAAAGCTTAGTAATTCTCGAATTACAGTGAATGAAAATACGGCGCCGTTAATATATGAAAAAGAATATTTGAACTATTACTTTTCATACGAGTTATGTAATGTTTATAACAGGAAATAAAAAATAAGAATTTTAGACTCTAATTTCCCGTACTTCACTCTAATTGAAAAAGAAAATTTCTAATTTTATTATTTCATTACATTATATAAAGCTGTTAAAAAATATAAATAAAAAATAAAGAACAAAGCCCCGCTCAACAACTTGAATATTTCTGATACATTCTTGCATAGGAACTTTAAATTTGCTGACATTACTATTCAATCACTTTGAAATCCAATATCGTTTTCTTTTTTCTTTTTTTTTTTTTTTTTTTTTTACATTTTTATTAAGAATCGCTACCCGATGACAATTTTCCTGATTGTTCTGTATACGAGTAAAAACAAAACAGCAACTTTGACATCGTTTTCGGAATGATCGTTCGTCTTCATAGGAAAAAGAGAAAAAAACATTTTTTTTACTATCTGAATAAGAATATCTGTAAATTTCGTGCATTTAAAAATATATATGTTTTCAGAATGTGTCAGAAAATAAACAGTTTGGACTTGAGAACATCTTTCTGAGAAGGTGCAGGTGGTAGCTTATCTCTTGTTCGCTAATCACTTGTTTCCCTGCGGGGTATCAATTTCCCCTACTTCGCCTGTAGGCAAAAAGGGTCTTGTTTTATGTTGTGTGATGACCATTCTGTTGTCTAAACATCTAAATATAGTTGGACTTACAAAGTGTTAATCTTATCTTTGTCACTGGGATACAGTACAGCACCTCCAATATCCCTCTTTCTATTTTTCAATTGAGTGAAGTATCCTAACATATACATGTTGTACTTTTTTACAAAATATTATTGACTCCGCGAAACAACTTGTCACCATTTATGTTTTCTTTTTTTTTTTCCAAGGGGGTGTGTGTGTGTGGGAAGGGGGGGGGGGGTACATGCTGTAGTTTACTCGCATGTAATATTCAAAATTCACTGTTATTCAAGCATTTTTCTTATGTCAAAATGTGAAAACACAAACATATATGATTGTTTTTCCGCGAAAATTGAGACAAAGATCCGAGATGAGAAAACCAAATGAAAAATTACTAGGTCATATTAGGAAATTTGGGAGAAAAAAGTCAGTCGTGCATTTTTTTTTCCCCATTAAGTTACATGGTTCTGATCCTCTCTCTCATTTACGAGAAAAATTAAAGGGAACAAATGCTATTGTAAATTAAGTATATCGATATATCGGAGGTATACTATTTACACCACTTAGTATTAATCAATATTTTTCCAGAATTTGTTTATAAAATTTTACTTTTACTTCATTTTTTTTTTAATTTTCAAATGAATTTTCTCGAAATTTCTGGTGTGAATTCAACATTACAGCAACAAAATTACTTACTGCTGAAAGACTATTTATATAGTGAATCGATTTTGTTTCAATTTTAGTTATAGTTTCCAATTAATAGAAGCAATTAGTATTTGTTGCTAGTTTTGTATTTTTATATTTCTGATTATGATAAAATATATTTACATCATGATTTTTGTTACTGTTTTTTTTTTTAAATTACTATTTTTCTTAATGATTTTCCTAATTTTTAATGATATGGTAGAGTATAATTGTTTTTGCTTATGATAAAAAATATAGTACTTATTATTGCTTTAAATCAGTTACGCGCATTGTTTTATTATTATTACACGGTTAAATCAATTGACATGATATATAAAAAGTAATATATTGTCTATTTGAAAATGAAAAGTTCAAACAAAATAAAATAAAGAGAGAGTAAAATAACACGTTGAACATAAATCGTTACATTTTGAAAACTTACATTTTTTTATATTTTGCTTATAGTTTTGAACTAAATTCCCCGTTTTCCAAAAAGGATACATTACTCAACAAATTATGCGCTTAACTTAAAAAAATAATCCTTAACGACAGCTATTTAAGTAACACATTAAAAATAATCGAAATATTAATGCACAAATACTAATAAAAATAGTTATAAATATATCAGACCGCAAGATTTCATTTAAGATCGTGAATACAGTCGAATTTTAAACGTTTGTGGTAAGTGAAATTCATAGCTGCTAAAGTTTTTGTCAGAATTTATCTTGAAGTGTTAAAATGTTACTCACAGCTCGTCCGCTTTTAACACATAAAATATTAAATTAAGCCGATATTTCAGAAATATTTTGACAACTAAGAAGAAAAAACATCTTTTAAGAAGAGCACAAAGAAAAAAAGAAGTTATAAATTTTGATTTCCTGGAAGAGATTTTTAAATGTACGATGCATTCTTCTACGCCCATATGTTAATTATAGCGAGAGGCATTAGGGGGCTGATTGAGCAACCCCCTTAAGGCTGTTTTCAAATCCAAACTGGTTACTTTATGACATATATATATACAGGGTGTTCTAGAAAGGACTCCCCAACTTTGAAATGACATAACTTCGAAACAGTGAGAGATAGAAATGTGAAACAAGTTGAATGTTTGACAGATAGGTCTGGAATTTTTTATACATCAATTTAAAAAAAATAGTTCCAATATTGGACACGAGAGGGCGCTGCAATCACAAAGCTGTGTCTTTGAAATAGTTCCTGAAAGTGAGCTGTTTGAACTGAGATAAAAATCACATTACAATGGTTTAGATATGGTTACCTTTTTCAGCAACAACATGACGCAACCTACAGGTAAAGTTCGAAATCATTTGTTGCAATACTTCTATTAACATGGATGCACATGCCTCACAGATGAATTGTTAAAGCTGTTCCAACGTTTGGAGATTCTTAGAATAAACAGCGTCCTTCAAGTAACCCCACAAAAAGAAGTCGCATGGATTCAGATCCGGGGAATATGGTGGCCAATCCATACAAATACCTGTCACTTTGAGATAATTTAAAGCAATGACTCTCTCCCTGAAGTATTCCTCGAGGAACTCAAACACTGCAGTAGTACGGTGCGGTCGGGCCCCATCCTGCATAAACCATGAAATCTCTGGTGCATCCTATAGAGCTTGAAATGTTCCAATAAACTGCTGTAAAATTTCAACATATCGAGTTGCGTTAATCATTTCCCTCCTGAAAAAGGGCCCAATGATTCCTTTACTGGACAGTCCTGCCCACGCTGTAATTTTTGCTGAGTGCAGTGGTTTTGAAAGACACACAAATGTGTTTTCAGTGCCCCATATTCGCCAGTTTTGTTTGTTCACATATCCCTCTAAATGAAATGGGCCTCATCGGTGAACCATACATGACCGACATCAATTTTATTTTCATTCAGTAACTCATTTGCAAAAACTTCTCTTTGTTGTAGAGCTGTATTTGTGATCGCTTGATGACACTGTATTTTATAGGGAAACAGCTTCAGGCCTTTTCGCATTATACTGTGCGTAGTGGTGTTTGACAATCCTGCTTCAGCAGCGATTCGCCTTATGGATTTTCGAGGACAACGTCTAACAATTTCTTGGACTGCTTGCACATTTTCAGGTGTCATGACTGATCGACTGCATCCCACATTTCCGCCTAAATCATCGGCCACACTGCCCGTCCGTTCAAACTTGTTGAATAAATTGAGGATTGTTTTCAAGTCTGGACCTTTTTAAACATTAATTTTTTTTTAAAACTTCGCTTTGTCATCGTCGGACTTCGATTTAATCGATGGTATTCAAGTACAATAAAAATTCGTTGTTCCAAGGAATACGGCATGATATTCTTGAATTCCGAATTATACTCTAATTCTATACAACTTTTTTACACGTGTCAGCAATGAAACAGACGCACGAATGAAATTTCTGCACTTCTGAGTACCATTTAAAGTTCCATGTGCTTGTGCTGCCACCTATTATCCAATATTGGAAATATTTTTTCCAATTCGTGTATAACAAATTCCAGACCTATCTGTTTAACATTCAACTTGTTTCACATTTCTATCTCTCACTGTTTCGAAGTTATGTCATTTCAAAGTTGGGGAGTCCTTTCTAGAACACCCTGTATATATATATATATATATATATATATTTTTTTTTTTTTTTTTTTTTCGGAAACGCATGAAATTTGCAAGTGTTCTTAATTTAGAAATTTTGTAATCGCAAGGCCACAAATTTTTTGATAAAGACAGAAAATCTTTCAGAAAATACAGTCAAAGTCGGCACTTTGAACCAAATTTCTAACGCCACAGCACAAGAAAGAGGGAAAACGTGTCGTCACGTGACACGAATCGCTTATAACTCGATAATTAATTAATTTATAAAATAATAATAATAAAATGGGAAACTCATTTCGGTTCCCAATCGCTTCAATAGTCAGGCCTGCCAATTTTATGCCTTTCCGTTTAAAATTGAGTCAGAAAACTTTCGCGTTGTTGAACATGTCATTTGTGGAATATCATTGATTACGAAATAAATAAACAAATGTTCTAAAAATGTTTGTACAATGATATTTTATACATAATATATTTCATATATCTTTTTAGTCCACATGAAATTCATTATGGTTTTTACTAACACTACAAAAAGCTGCCTTGTTTAGTTATATTTCAGTTGAAAACTTTATATGCAGAATAATTTTTTTTACTGACCTGTTCTATGAAAACAGTACAGGATGTCGAATTTGTGTACAAAGAGGAACAGACCATGACTCTGAATAATAAAAAACAGGGGAGGGATGTGATACAGATGTCTAATGAGCAAAAATGTTTCTTCGTTTTATCTCATTTCAGGGCTCGTGTATCAAAGATATTCTGAATGTCGTCTACAGATTTCTAGATAAATAAGGACGTTCACGGCAACAATAAAACTGTACGTAAAAGGAGACATATATACAGGGGTCGGATATCCAACTCCCGACGAGCGTAAAAATATTCTAGTACTGGATATGTGTCTTCTTCTGCTATAACGTCAAAATAACGTATGGAGGCAGATATACAGGGGACGGATATCCAACGCTCTCCTCAAAAGTAAAATGTGATAGCATTGGATATGTTCCCCCTTGATATGTGTCTTTGTCTACTGCGACGTCAAAATGACGTATGGGGATATATATACAGGGGTGGTCGAATATCCAACTCTCGACTAAAGTAAAATGCTCTAGCACTGGAAATATGGCCCTTTCAATTGTGACGTCAAAATTACGTATGGGGGCACATATATACAGGGGACGGATATCCAGATCTCGACGAAAGTAACATTATCTGACATTGGATATGTGCCCCCTTCTGGTATGGGGCAGATATACAGGGGTCGGATATCCAACTCTCGACAAAAGTGAAATGCTCTAGTACTGGATATGTGTCCCCTTTTGCTGTGACGTCAAAATGACGTATGGGGGCAGATATACAGGGAACAGATATCAAGTGACTCGTTTTATACGGACCTTCAAAATGTTAGACGTCAGATTAATTTTCTTTTTAATTCTCTATTGACGTTATATTAAGCTGCTTTCAGTATTTACACATACTAATACTCCTTGTATTATTGAAAAATGTTTAAAAATTTTCGTTTTTTTACCACTATGTTTTCATATTAATCTTTTTTTTTTCAATTGGTGAAACTTTTTATTTCATTTTCATTTTCCAAGTGGAAATCTTTCAATAGAAAATTAATTATTGTAAAAAGAATTTTATTGTGGATTTTTAATTGTTGGCAATTGCTATAACGAAAAATGTTTAAATTTAATAGGAAAAGGCTGTTAGATTTTTGGTTTTTTATCTCTATATATTAAAATAATACGCTTTTTTCAAATTTTATGATTTTGAGCTTCATAGTAGGTACACAAGAACGGAAAATTTAATGACTGTAAGCTATATAGTTTCTGAGAACTGGCTCTGTGACAGACAGACAACCAAGCGGGACTAATAGGGTTTCGTGAGATGAACGAAACCCTAAAAACGAGTTTTCCTGAATAAACGCAAGTCTGTCTCTCGGTTCATCTAAAACCAATTAACATCATATATTAATTTTTTTAAAAATCGTTTGGGTCATTTTGGGGATATAGATTTGCACTTTAACACCACCACAACATTACAGAGCCATTTTCAAGTTAAAATGCATTTTCATATCTAAAAATATACTGTAAGTAGAAATGCATAAATTTCAGAATAGGATTAGACAGCAAATATAAAACTGTTTTGAAAAAAATCAGAACAATATGTCATGCATTTGCTGAGCTATTAAAAAGCAGTTTTTTGCGTTTCTTTTGATGTGAAATTTGCTGTATGTATGAGTGCCGCGATGTTCTACAATTTTGGTCTTATGCTGCGTCACCGGACATACTATCGTCTGTGATGATTGCTTTCAATAATAAGGGTACAAAAACATGTGTTTAGCACGTGCTGCACTTGAAGCATAGAATTGATTTTCTATAATTCAGCATATATGTTCCGTAATAACTAATATATCTCAAAGTATTTATTATAATAATTATTATTTATACAGCTGCCTTTTTTACCGATGATCTTTTAACCTAAATTCGTTAAGATAGAATCATAAAAGAGCAAAAAAGTTATTTTATTTGAGTAGGTTTCCGTTTTAGGAGGTATAGACATTGTATTCCATTCTTTGTTTTCGGGAAGAAGAAGAATCATTTCTGTATCTTAATTAGAAATGGACAAAAGGTTTAAAATGTATTTGGTTATCTCTAAAACTACATATTTTTTTAAGGAGTCATTTTTTGGAAACTTAAAATTAACTACACCTTAACAAGATGGCAGATGGAACATATCGTGACTCTCAATTAAAAGGCGCCCAATTTCCGATATAATGAAATTATTTAAATTGTGAAACAATCATAAAAGTTCAAAATTGTATTTGTATGTTTACAAATTTAAGAATGTTTACAGGTTTACGGATTTTAAGCATAAACACAGAAGTAATAAATTTGTTTATATTTATAGCTTATTGCTGGAAGAAATTTAAAATAAAATGTTTTAATACTGAAAAAGGATGTGAATTAATTTTCACTTTGCTAAACAATGCATAACCAACAGAGTGAAAAACGTGTCTAGACTGGTTATCGAACCCAAATACCCTGGTATAGCGCAACAAGAGCTTTACAATTTAAGCCATCTGAACGACGTCCAGTCTGGCATTTTTCACTTATACGTAGGAAAGGCTGCAACATCGCCGCGCAAGATGGAATGTCATACATGAGAACACTACCTACTGGTGCCCATGAGACGAATAAATTCCCAGCGTCGGATAATATTTAAATTTCCAATTAAGATTTCAGCAGGACTGAAACTGTGCGTAAATTTAATAACACTAACAAAGGATGTGGAATTAATTTTCACTCTGCTAAACAACGCATAACCAGCATAGTGAAAAATGTGTCCAGACCGGGGATCAAACTCAGATACCTTGGTATAACGCACCAAGTGCTTTACCATTTAAGCCATCTGGATAACGAGATTGCACCCTTGCATGTGTTATAAGTGAAAAATGCCAGACTGGGTGGTTATACGTTGTTGAGCAAAGTGAAAATTAATTCACACCCTTTGTCAATGTTATTAAATTTACGCGCAATTTCAGTCCTGCTGAAAATTTAATTGGAAATGTAGATATTATTCCATGCTCTGAAGTTATTCGTCTCATGTACGCTACTGGGTAATGTGCTCATGTTTGATATTCCATCTTGTGTTGCAAGGTTGCAGCCAAGCCAACGTATAAGTGAAAAATGCCAGACTGGATATCGTCCAGATAGCTTAAATGGTAAAGCCCTTGGTACGCTATACCTGAGTATCTGCGTTCGATCCCCAGTCTGGACATATTTTTCACTCTACTGCTTATGCGTTGTTTAGCAAAGTGAAAATTAATTCACATCCTTTATCAGTTTTATTAAATTTACGCGTAGTTTCAGTCCTGCTGAAAATTTAATTGGAAATTTACTTATTAATATTTAATATCTCTTATAAAAAATAAGAAGTTTTGCTAAAAAATAGAGAAATACTTATAAATGGCATTTTTTAATGAGAAAAAAGACCCTAAACATAGAACACTTTATTTTAAAGTATTTAGGGGGGGGGATGCAGAACACTTTATTTTAAAGGTGACAGAGGACTAATACACATAATACTTAATTTTTATGTATTCTGAGGACTCATACACATAAAACTTTATTTTAAAGTATTCTGAGGACCCATACACAGAGCACTAAATTTTAAAGGATTCAGAGGACTCATACACACAGCACTTAATTTTAAAGTATTCTGAGGACCCATACACAGAGCACTAAATTTTAAAGGAATCAGAGGACTCATACACACAGTACTTAAGTTTAAAGTATTCTGAGGACCCATACACAGAACATATAATGTTAAAGGATTCAGAGGACTTATACTCAAAACACTTAATTTTAAGGTAATCTAAGGACACACATTTAGTAAGTTTTATTACAATGGTTCAGTGGACCATCTTTTCTCCCTCATACACAATTATACACTGATACATAACCAGAAAACAGTAAAATCCTCCAACTGAGGACAAATTTTATAAACCAATAAAAATTTGTACAATTCATAAAAATGCTTAAAGACGACGGAAAATGACTTTTTTCTATCCGAGGACGTCCTCGGATCCCTGTGCGTCCTCAGTCAGCGGGTGTGTTAACCTGTTTTCGTCCGCGCTTTCCCTGAAACACGAACCCCCCCCCCCCCACACACACACATATATATATATATATATATATATATAAGACTCAAATATATATATATATATATATATATATATATATATATATATATATATTTAAATTTAAATAATTATATTTTATTGTATAAAATTGTGTTTAATAGAATAATTGTACTTAAATGAACAACTGTATTTAATTTAATATAAGCAAATTTTAACAAATTAAACTAATTAATATAAATTGTATTTTATTTATTAATTATATTTATATTTAAATTTGAAAAATACATCGTATATTTAAAAAAAATAGTAACGGACCATCTATTTATTACGTCACACACGTTTCGTGTTTTTTTAACACTCCATCAACCAAACACTTGTTAAAAATCTGCAGCAAAATGTTCGGTCATTTGACCGTTTTTATAGCAAACGGTTCCATAACCGTAATTTAACTGTATTCTGAACATATTATTGCCTATATTATGGTCAGAAAAGAGTTCAATTACGACTATGCAAACGTTTTCTATAAAAACGGTCGAATGACGGGACAGTTTGTGGCAAATTTTTAACAGTGAATGTTACAAATTTTCACAATCAAGTAGCGCACATTTCCCTATGACGCCTCAGGTTTATTGTTTTTCAAAATTTTATTTAGAGTTAATTTTGTTTAAAAGAACACTACAATATGCACATGATAAGTGCAAAGAAACAATGTAAACATTGTAAAGAAAATATATTAGGTTATAAAAAAATGTATTTACCACTTTCAAGTATAAATAACTTTTTCCAATCAAAAGTGCTTCCCAGTAAAATCACGCGCGAAAAAGTAAACAAACAACAACAGAAGCGATGCCGAATTCAATTTGTAAACTGCTGAATATGATTTTATGTTTAAGCTACTGCTGCAATCTATCACAATTCCGCATTACCAATTAGTTTTATTGTAACAGATTTTATTTAATATACGTGTGTTGTCTTTATCCGCGGGGTGCGACCAAGTCACCTCGGAGTCGCGCTCCAGTTTACGGTAAGAATAAAAATTACCGTTATAATTTAAATGCTAGTAAATATGAAATCCGAAATTGTATCTTTATACGAAGGCAATAACTGATGTTTTTATGTATAATCATCTTAATATACTGACAATATATACCTTTATCTGAACGTGATAAAAAGCGTTCAGATGAAAAGACACACATAACATGAAGAAATAGACTAAAATCGTTTTTAACATTTAATTATATATTAGAGCCTATGGTAAAATTAATGACAAATACTTTCAGCTTTTTTTTTTCTTTTTCCCTGTTTTTGTCATTCGGCAATCTGAATTCAACATTCAATCTGCAAATGTAACTGATGTGGATTTTCAAATTTTGAATTTTATATGATACCTATTACATTTTCAAACACGTTTTTGCTTCTAAAAAGCTAAAGTATAAAGTCTTCTCATTCAAGTAGAAAATAAATTTCTTTGAAAATGATTATAATTTCTTCTTTGTCATGTCAATTGCTAATACAATATTTCACATTATTTTATAAAAGATGCTTTTATTTTGTAGGAAAATGCTGAACGTTGAAATATGAGTTGAGAGTAATCATAAGTTATATCCCTTATAGATGAAACGTATTACCTGAATGTGACAGTACGTTGTATAAAGAAATACGATAAGAATGATTCTTATCTAAAGAGTTCGAGATTTAAATTAATTTTGAATTCTTAAATATATTTTTTCACATATTATTGTCAAAATATTTGCTCTACTATAACTTTTACTTACTGTTTGGCGTTACATTTACATTGAAAAATCAATAAAAGTGTAATCAGACAAACAACAAATTAGCAGTAGATTATGGCACCTATTTTCTCCCTGTTCATTTTCTGTTTATTTCAATTCCAAACAAATCAAAACTTCCTTATCAATACGTTATTTATCCGAAAAATTCTAATATTAATTTTATGAAACTAACTTTGAAATATCTTGTTACATACATAAAAAATCACATTTTTTCTACAAATGTAACAACCAAAACATTGAAAAGATAACTCGAAGAATGTTGAAACGACATTTACATTAACGCTAAAAGAAATATTTTTATTTTTAAAAATCAAGTACTAATGATATAGAATAACAACAGTTATATTTCTTGTATAATTTAAAAAAAAATCTTTTTACATGTTTAATTAACCGAAAATTTACACTTTATTATACAAGAGTTTTTTTACTTACTGAAAAGTGCAAAATGTTTTATTCAGATAGTTTTAGAGTAACTGATAAGTAAGAATCAAAAATAGGTTTTCGAGCTTAATGAATTTTATGCAAATGCCGTGACTTGTTTCACTTTTGTTTTTTAAGAAATGTAAGTATTCTTAAATCTTCTTATGAATAAAATATTTAATCAGATAAAAATAATTCTAAAATTTGAATTGTTTTAAACTAGGAAATGTATCATTATAAAATGCTAAGATAATTCGATAATTACCTGTCTCATTAACTATTAATTGTAAATTTATTCAAAGAGAAAATGATTCAAAAATATTTTAATACTTAATATTTATTTTGTTTTTATTTTTATATTGTAAAAGCAAAGTTCATATTGCAGATTGGAACACATATTTAATTTTACTCATTTTTGTAAATGAATAAACATTTAAAATAAATGAGGCGCGTTCAGGTTCAAAGTGGATTAAGTCCATAGAACAAAATAAAGAGATACTTGTCGATAAAGTTAATCGGCTCTTGTGTGCTTCATTTAGAATCGCACGAGACTTGTACGATCCGTTGCTCACATTTTCAACCCCGGTTCTTTACGACAGTGCTCAAATTATTGTCGATAGGACAAGAATACATCTCAAACTCGATTGAAACAAACTTGGTCCACTGTAATTCAGAACGCATCAAATGTTAGAAATGTATTACTTTATAATCAGATACTTTTCTTTATTGTATTGTACTTTTTTTTATTACATCCCTTTTCTTTTGTACAAATGGCAGATGATATGGTACAGCACAAGTTCCCAATCGAAAACCGAAGTTTAATGGGATCTTGTATTTTATTGAGTCAAAATTTATAAAGTATTTTCATATTTAATGCTTGAAAATTTTTCCAGAGAAAATTTCTCACGCCTTGCATTTATAATATCCAAATTTTAATTACTTAATAGGCGTATAGCCAACATAGTGAAAAAGTACCCAAGCCGGGACTCGAACCCGGGTCATCAGATTAGCGCACTGATGTTCTAACAACTGAACCACTTGGTAACGATACTCAGCCTGGAACTTTTTCACTATAAAATGTTGGCAAGGCTACAAACGCAGCACAAGATGGAATATTTTAAGTGAGCCGCCAACCCTGGGGCAAACACGAAATCAAAGAAAGTCCAGCATCGACAATTGAAAAAATTCATATTTAACAGTTGAAAATTTTTCTAGAGAAAATTTCTCACGCCTTGTATTTAGAGTTGCAAAGAACCGGTTTATTCCCGGGTTTATTTCCAATAGACCCGGTTTATTCCCAGGTTTATTCCCAAAAGACCTGGTTTATTTCCAAAAAACCCGGTTTATTCCCCAAAAACCCGGTTTATTCCCAGTTTTAAACCAGGTTTTTTCAGCTTTTGCAACTCTACTTGCATTTATAATATTCAAATTTTAATTGCTTAATAGGCGTATAGCCAACATAGTGAAAAAATATCCAAGTCGGGACTCGTACCCGGGTCATCAGATTAGCACACTGACGTTCTACCAACTGAACCACTTAGGAAATGGTGAAAAAGTTCCAGGCTCGGTATCGTTCCCAAGTGGTTCAGTTGGTAGAACGTCAGTGCGCTAATCTGATGACCCGGGTTCGAGCCCGGCTTGGGTAAATATGAATTTTATACTTGTATATGTATATTTCACTATGTTGGCTATACGCCTATTAAGCAATTAAAATTTGAATATTACAAAGTATTATTTTTTTTTTCGCTTCTCTTGTGTGTAGATCGTTCCTTGTACTATTTTTTATCCGTTGAATGCAATGCTACTCGTTGAACATAACGTTATAAATAAAATTGCTTTTCTAGAAACCATATTTCTCAAACTAGGTGACCACTTTTCTGTGACTATTCGACGCATTTCCTTATTTTAAAAAAATGAAAATCAATAGTTTTTGCTAGATCGTATACCACCGAAAAGTATAATTTTCATTTATTAATTCATTTTTTGAGCTCGTTGAAGGTAAAATACGACGAAAAGAATTACATTTCTTTTCAAATGGCCGCCATTTTATTCAAAATCAACTTTCTAAACTAAATGTGTATATAAACTCTAGGGCATTTCATGCTCTTTCATAATTTGACGACCAAATATTTTTCAATTGCTTGTTGCCAGAGAAAAACGATTGTCTGATTCAAAGTTCAAGGCGCCCAATAGCTGTCACACAAGAGGTAGGTCAGAAGTCCCCCCCCCCCCAGTTAGGATTAAAATTATGGTGACGTGCTTGAGAAGTCCTTCTAGGTAACTGCTATGTTACTTTCCTGGACACAACAACAATAATATTAGTTTTATTTTTAGTAAATAAGCTAATTATTGAAACACTGAATTTTTACATGCTTGAGTGTGCGCAGTACAAATAAGCAGGAAAACCAAAGATGAGGTTTAAAATATTACAATATCATTATTAAAGATTAACTACTCATAAAATTTTTAATTATTACATTTAAACTCTGGATTTCCAAACTGTATATATATATATATATATATATATATATGTTGTTGTAATTGTGAATTCAGTTCCTGTTGCATCATCCAAAACCCCCTTTTCTTCTCAAAGTTTTGAAACATAAAAAGCATCTACGCAATGTAGAGATAGGAATGTGCTCTGATTAGCTGAAAAGAGACAATGAAACTGGCGCATGCACGCAACATTATGTTTTCTTTTTTCTTTTGTAACTGTCAAGAACATTTTTATTAGAACTTTAGTTTTGAACTCTAACGTTTAGTTTAGTTTTTATGATTATGATTTTTGAGAGCATGTTGCTCAGTTAAAAGGCTCTAAATACAATTTTATTTTAATTAAATTTGTCAATTAAATAGTAATGTGTTTAATAATATCTGCAATTTTATTTTGAGTCGAGTCTTTTCGTCTCTCAAGAATGTTTAGTTTTTTGAAATATAAGGAATTATGAACAGCCGGAGCACCGATGTCCCGCTTTGGAACTTAGAGGTAAGAAAGTTTGTTTCTTACAAATTTTATTAGAAATCAATTACATTAAAATTGATTATTTATATGTCGGCAGCTTAGACTGCATTTTAATATAGGCAGTCGGAGTTGCCACATAATTGTGGCATCCCCTGCCGGGACCGGTTGCTCCGTAGATGATTGGAATTAGAGATTAGGAAGTTAATTAGAAGTTAGTTAACTAGAATTGAACATTAAGTATGGATAAATTAAAGAAATCAAGGACGCCAGTGCGTTCCAACTTCACAAAGTTGATAAAAGAAATAGAAGATACTTTGCAGGCTAAATGTGATGATATCGATAGTCTGTCGTCTCTTTTAGATAGGTTAGAATCAAAACATGAAGAGCTCTCATTAATCGATAAACAAATTTTGGATCTTTTATCTGAAGACAAAACTTGTTCACAAGACGCATTCGATGCTCAATACGAACAAACAGATAAATATAACACCAATTATTGGGAGGTGAAAAATAAACTATCTAGATACATTCTTAAATTAGAGAAAGAGAGCAATCAGGATACCTCTCTATCAGTAGATAGTATGGCCACTAGAAGAAAGTTTAAATTGCCAAAGATGGAACTTAAGCCCTTTAATGGCGACATAAAAAATTGGCTATCTTTTTGGGGGCAATTTGAAAAAATCCACGAAGACTCCGACATAGTGAACGAAGGTAAAATCCAATATCCTATTCAAGCCACCCAAAAGGGATCTAGGGCAAATGAAATTGTTGAATCTTTCCCCCCTACAGCCGATAGCTATCCAGAGGCGATACAATCGTTGAAGGCACGGTTCGGTAGAACAGATATTTTAATCGAAGTATACATACGCGAAGTACTAGGCTTAGTTATAAATAATTCTTTGGGACAAGGCCAGAGACTGTCTCTTGTTAAGTTGTATGATAAAATAGAAACATACCTTCGGTCATTAAAAATGTTAGGCGTATCGAGCGAAAACTATTCTTCGATTTTATATCCATTGGTCGAATCAGCATTGCCTTCAGATATTCTTAAATTATGGGAAAGACATCTTGGCACTTTATCTGTTAATGATAAAGATAAAGATCAGGGAATTAATAAATTAGATACTTTAATGAAATTTTTACAAATTGAAGTTGAAATGGAGCAAAAGTGGCTAAGAGTGGGTTTTCTTTCGATAAAGATGTCTCAGTAAACAGAGAACTTAGATTTGATCGTAAGGAAAAAAAAATTTCCCTTCCTACGGCGGCCGAACTGTATAATACAGATGAAAAAAAAATTGGAAGAACAGTGTGTCTTTTGCGAAAATAAACACCGTAGTCAAAATTGTAAAGCGGTATGGAAAATGACACTCGCGAAGAGAAAAGATGCTTTATTAAAAAAATGAGCTTGCTTTCGATGCTTCAATGCCAACCACTTGGCTAAAGCTTGTAAAATTAAAACTAATTGTATTCATTGTGGGAAAAATCACCACCAGTTCATGTGCATAGAAAAGAATAAAATTAATTTAGGCGATAATTCTAAAGAGTATTCTACTCCTAATAAAGATTGTATGCTTGCGAATACAACTTCTAGAAAAAGGGTTTTGCTCCAAACATTGGTTGTACGCATATACAATAGGGATATCGTACGAAATGTTAGAATTTTATGTGACACGGGGTCGCAACGGTCGTATATATCAAAATTTGCTGCTAACATGTTAGGATATAATAGTATAAGTAAAGAAAGAATAGTGCATACTTTATTTGGGGGTCGACAATGTGAAGAACTACACGATAGATATTTAATTAATTTGGGAAATATAGATAATAGTTATCGATGTAAACTTGAGGTATTAGACCAACAAAAGATTTGCTCTGAAATTTCACCTATACCGGAAGGATCCTTTATTAATGAAATAAAACGGTACGGAATTTTATTGACTGATAGAGTCACTAAAACTAATGATTTACTATACGAATTTTCTTCTGATGAAATTCATGTGTTAATTGGTGCAGATGTCGCCGGAAAATTATTTACCGGAAATTTAAAACAATTACAGGGCGGATTAGTTTGCATGGGAACTCGTTTAGGTTGGACAATTCTCGGGAAAACTGAAGGTTATGAAAATAAAAATATGAACAATTTAGTTTTCTCGCTGCATGTCAAAGAGGCAAAAATTTCCGAGTTATGGCACCTTGACACTTTAGGAATTCGAGATCCTGGGGAGAAAAAGGGTAGAGAAGAGATAGCGTTAGCCACTAAAGAACATTTTCTTAGTAATATAAGAGTAGATGACGAGGGTAGATATGAAGTTAGTCTTCCATGGATACAGGGCCACCCTAGACTACCCAGTTACAAAAATATCTCTCGACGTAGATTAAAAACATGTGTCGATTCATTAAAAAAGATAGGAAAATTAGGTGATTATAATCAAATATTTAATGAATGGTTAGACGAGAAAATAATTGAAAAGTTTGATGAGAGGAAAACGTTAGGTAGTGAGCATTTCCTTCCTCATAGAGCAGTGTTTAAAGAAAACTCCACTACAAAGGTGCGGCCAGTTTTTGATGGTTCAGCTCGGGAAAAGGACTGACCATCGATAAATGATTGTATTGAAAAGGGGCCTAATCTCGTAGAACTGATACCTTCTGTTTTAAATAGATTTAGATTGGGGAAAATAGGGGTAATTGCTGACATAAAAAAGGCTTTTTTACAGATTGGCATTACAGAAAAAGATCGATCATTCTTGAAATTTCTATGGTATGAAGAAGGGGACCCTCAAAAGTTGATAACGCTTCAACATAGAAGAGTAGTATTTGGCATTTCATGTAGCCCCTACCTTCTAGGTGCCACGTTAGAATATCATTTAAAAAATGCACCTGAACAATTTAAAAACACTGCGTTAAAATTGTTAGAGTCATTTTATGTAGACAACTGTGTTACGAGTGTTGATAATAAGGAACAGCTAAACAGATTTATCGAAGAGTCAAAAACTCTTCTTAACAATGCTAAATTCGAGCACAAATTTGGAAAGTTTTAGAGAAAAACTCTTTCACATGAGATCTTTTGAATCAATCGTTACAGATGAAAAAGTATATAGTGTAAGTAACTTTAATTATATAAATGATGTGAAGAAAACTTTTTCTTTGATTTCCAATAAAACACCAGTAAACTTATTGACCAAAGACGTATTCCTTGTTGTTTAGTTGGAGGTACAAGAACGATTTTTACTTGACAAAAGAATAGTTAATTAAAGTTGTTCTTGTGTGGAAAATACCGCACATTGTGTGTGAGTATGGTTTAAGTTATCTTAGCAAACATTTAAGGCTCTTGTAACAATTGTGGCAACTGAAGAACTGCGCCATCTAAGAAATCTAGCAGCACTAAAGAAATAGAGATTCGGTAGGAATACGGGACTCTCAGTGGGATCAGATAATGAAGAATGATACGATGTAAATATATGTATATATATATATGGATAACTGTCATAGTTTAGTCCACTAGTAATGTTTCCATCGGTTAAGTTCTGTTTAAGTGTGTATTTTTTAATTTGCGTGTATTCATAAATTTTTCAGTGATGTTCGTCTTATATAAAAAAAAACTAATAAAAGACTATTGGATTAAGTCTGACAAATACGTTACACTTGGTTTTTCGTTCTATAAACCTCATATGAATGATTGTCATAAAGCATAAAAAGGGTTTTACTTGTTTAGATTATTTAATTAGGACTTTTCTTAAAAATATGGAATACGTTGTCTGTTGTACATATTTTCGTAAAAATAAAGTAGTTTGAAACAATAATTAAGGATGCATCTGTTATTAAAAAGTATTTCATTACCATAATGTATGATTTGCGTAAATTAGAAACGAAGGAATACACGATGAAAATTCTAATACTTTTACATACAATTCGAAACTGAAGAATCTTCTGGATCTCCAACATGCACTTACTAGTGAAAAAACGCAATAAATAAATAGCTTAGTAACCTGTTGTTAATGTTGAAATTGTTCATTGTTAATGTTGAAAAAACGATGTGATTTTAAGAGTGAACTTAGTGGCAATGTTTGGTGAGTACAAAATTTACTTTATTTTTCAGTAGACTGAAAACTCCAAATAACATTTATTTTCTTGTTAGTGCAATAATCATAAATTGAAAACAATTTATTACATGAAAATTCGATTTCACATGCATCTCATATCAATGCTGAAAATGTAAGAAAATTCGTTACATGAGGTAATAAGTTGGAAATATTTTCTACCATATATTGCTGTAATTATATTTCAGCTTTCTGTATATTAATGATGAAACATTAAGACAGTCGGATATTCATTAATTTTTAGCGTTTTTTACTGGAATATCTATTTGCACATTTTATTACCAAGATATTTGTCGCACAATAAGTTCATAATTAAGCACCAAATAAATTTATATTATAACATCATTATCAGTAATGATCACCACTTCAAAAAGTAGGAAAATAATAAAATAATTCGTTCCTGTTCTATTTTGTTTTACATGCATATTTATACAAAACTTTTATTACTACGAAATATTTTATGAATTGAAAAATACACCATGTTTTTATTGAGACAAATTCCATGCGTCTAATATTTAAAAATGAGAAATATATTATGAAATAATTGTTTTTATGCAAATGTGATAAGCAATTATGGGAGATCCATGTTTTTTTTAAATTAATTAAATGTTTCATTAGATAAAACAAAATGGTAAAATTAATTCATAAGTTCTTGAGAAGATACATCGTTACAAAATCCTACAAACTATAATCAACAAAAGATAATTACTAACTTCGTGTTTCACTGATTGTAAATCCATGTAAATGGAAACATTTTCATTCCTTATTCGTGCTTTTAAATGCAGTTTACTTTATAATTGTAATTTTTTTATGCGTACCCTAAATTACACAAAATATATTCAATGCACAAAATATACTAACAAACTGCACACATGTATTATTTTGATGATAGTATTGTAATTAGCTTGCTTTTATGTAATGAGTACAGTAACGTAAAAAAATATTTTCAAGAGGATTACGAATTCAGTATATCGTGCTATCAATATGGATATATAAAAAAACATACTTGCAATTAATTTTTTTTTTCTTGATTTCGAACACGAAGTATGAAATTAAATAAAATTGTATTTTTTCATTAAAAAGATTCTTAAGCTTGAAGAGCAAAGTAACGATAAATATTTTACACGATCTGCAGTTAATTTTAATAAAGTAAAATTAGTAAATTTAAAAAACTTTATTTTTGCCTATATACAAGGTGATTATAATTAAAGTTCCACTTTCAAAATGCTTTTTAAAATGAACCACTGTTCAGAATGGGTTCAAATTTGAACTGATTATACTGGAAGAAGAAGAAAACGGTATGTTATAAGAAAGAAAAAGTTCCAAAGTGTATCAATAGATGGCGCTGTTACCGGTATAACGAAAGTGGATTCCGCTTCAAATGACACTTTTATAGAAATACGATGGTTTTGGCATGAGCTGCACAGTAAACCAAACGTACTGTTCAATGTGAGTGAGTGTTTCGGTTGTTTGACGGAATAAAATGACTTCCAAATCAGTCAACAGTTGCGGTACTGTTAGTGGAAAGCCCATCCACCACGGCAAGATCGTACCACATTGGATGGGAAACATCAGTTTTTAAATGTCCTTGGGCGAAAAAAACACATAAAAAGCACATAATGATTCGGTTTTTAATGGCGCACGAGTGTCTTTTAATTTGCGTAGTATACCGCTTACAGCGTCATCTATTGATACACTTTAAAACTTTTTTCTTATGCCATACCATTTCCCTTTCTCAATGTCCAGTATATTCAGTTCAAATCACAGCATTTGAAAGAGGGATTTTAATTATAATCACCCTGTATATATATATATATATATATATACACTGCTGGCCATCCAAAATGCAACACCAAGAAGGACAAGAGATATCAAAGCCAAATTTACCTCACATATTACACATAGTATCAATGTTAATTGATTTGAAATACAGTCTTCCTTGAGGTGAGGAAGACCAGAAAATCGGTAAAAAGCGTTGCCTCCACGTGTGTTAATAATCGGTGATACACGTCATGGCATTAAATGAAAGAGACTTTGGATGTGTTGTTGGGGAATGGTAGTCTATGCTGCCTGCACACGTATCCAACGGCTCATCTGTTGTACAACGCGGGAGCGAAAATCTGCGCTAAATGTTCTCCAATCATTCACCAGACATGTTCGATGGGCGATAAATCTGAAGAACGGCAGGCCAAGCTAACATGGCATATGGTGGGCTAAGAAAAAAGCTTGAACATTGCGTGCAACATGTGGTCACGCATTATCCTCTTGAAACGTGGCCTCAGTTAAGCCCTGAAAGTAAGGAAGGCGAATAGGCTGTAAAACGTTAGAGATGTAGCGCTGGCTGATAAGTGTTCCGCTAATGCGTACTAACAGGGTGCGGAAGTGGAATCCAATACCACACCACAACGTAACACTGGGTGCAGGGCCAGTATGACGATGCAAAGCATAACACTTGAGAAGCCCCTCTCCACGATGTCTAGAAACTCTGATCCGTCCATCGTGGTACTGCAGGCAGAAGCGTGATTTGTCCAAAAACACAATATCATGCCATTCGGATGTCCATCTCCGCTGTTTAGTGAACCATTGCAAACACAAACGTCCGTGGTTTAAAGTCAATGGTAAGCGAAACAATGGGCTCCTAGCGGACATTCCACTGTACTGCAAACGAAGTAGATTTGTTTGTGCGGACACCGATTGTTATGTTACAGACTGTATTCGTTGGGATATGATTTCGGATGGGGCAGTGCACTCCATCAGTGGTATGCGCACAATATGCCTTTCTTCAGGTGGTGTGACAAAACGGTTGCAATCGCTCTTGTAGGTCAGGCGTTCCCTCCTGCATCCACCGATTTCATATTCACATGACTGCTGCTTGACTATGTCCGACACGATGACCGATTTCTCGGAAGGATAATCGCAATCTCTCTATTCAACGATTATGCCGCTGTCGAACTCAGAAACGTGCTCCAATGCTGCTCGTATTTTTCTCCAAGGCATACGGAAGCTGCACACACAAAAAATGGCTAGAGAGAAGAATTCACATTCTTCAAAACGGCAGTCTTTCCTCAATTTATATACAGTTTGTAAGGGTCGCTGCAGTCGCACATGACGTACGTGTGCGCTGAAATCATAATCATTTGCATATCCTATAGAGGTGTACGCATGATGCAAATTTCATGCTGTTTGAGTGATTGCTTCAGGGTGTTGCATTTTGAAGGGCCAGCAGTTCACATAAACATAAGACAATCATTTTAATCTTTTAAATTCATTAATTAAATTTGTAATACCAAAAGAATATCATTCCAAATGTTGCTCTAGAATTTTCTCATCTAGATCAACTGGATTTCAGAGATGCATTATCGAAATAATTATATATTTTTCTTTGATTAATGGTAAAAATAATAAAGAAAAAACTTTTTTAAGTACTTATATTTCCTCATTTGATAATACGGGAAAGGATAATTTTACTTTAAAAAAAAATATGCGTTGTGTTCGAAACTGCCAATACACGAACTCACTTAACCCAGGAGAAATCCCACAAACTCAGGGTATGAATGATTTTTACTTTGTACACATTAAAAACAAATAATAATAGTCACCTTATTTAGTCGGAGACAATTGTTACAAATTGTGCGATAAAAAAAGTTGAAGATTACTTTTCAAAACATAATGGTGACTATTGTAAAAACAGTATGCACCCTGCATTTGTCATGTCCGGTGCAACTGCTCTCGAGTTAATTGATTTTATTTTTCACTTGCAAAGATATGCTTAGTTTTTATACTAATTTAACACAATAAAGCACCGTTTATGCATTTTTTTTTTTAAAGATCGTCTCAAAATGGCATGTAGTCAAAAATAAATATACAACCAATGTTATACGCTATATACAGAATGAAAATGTATCCATATAGTAGAACCTCAATTAACCGGAATTCTCCGTAAACCGACGTTGTATTCATCACTTTTTTTTTTACGTTCCTTGTGTATGCCAGCGGTCCTTTCCGAACTACGAGTACATATAAATATTTTGGTTTCCTTTCTTAGAATTCCTTTGAAATTAACTTGAGGTTCCGCAATCTCCGATCTCGGTATAAGTGTACTCTTTCCCCATCCTCACGCCCTGTGTACACGTTCATGTTCTAAACAAAAACACAACCCATTTCGAAATTTGTAAGGCCGTACTGTGGAGTGCCACAATATTCGAATTTCATTTCACCCGCTGATTGTAAGAAAGTGCAGGGAACAAAACCCCTTTTTGTCATCTTTTCACGAACAAAAATTTTCACAGCTGCAGAGTTTCAAAAGGGGGAGGAGAAATCAATGTCATATTTTCACTATGCATTCGCTTCTTGTTCGCTTACGATTGGCTCGCCTAACAAATAAAATAATTTGCTTCAAAACAAATTTATTTTCATGTATAATTTGAAATTAGGCATTTATTTAGCAGTTTAAATAGTCATAATAGCAGTTTGATGACGATGTTACATATTAAACGAGATTATTATTGATAAATTCTCGATTATCCGATGTAGGTTCGGTCCCTATTACGTCGGATAATAGAGGTTCTAGTGTAATTTTAAAACATAAACCGTATTATTGTTAAATGTTGTAAAACAATTCTTTAACTTATACAACTAAATTATTTTAATGAATTTTGAATTATCTCGAATATGCACAAAATAATGGGGGTGTTTCCTTAAGCTTTAGGCTATTTATTTCTGTACAGAAAATATTATCATCTATATTTCCATAAGAATGCTGTTCAGAATAGTAATAAGAAGAAACAGAAAGTGAATAAAATACACCTACAGAATCGAAAACTTATTTACTTTCTTCGCTGTAAAAGTAAAAAATAGCCCCACTTTTTTAGCGTCTTCTGTGCCATGTTTAGAAAGGCATTTTTTTTATTTATCTCTACTGAATTGATACCATTCAAACTTTGCATGCATTCTCGATTTTAAAGTTAGTTTAATACAGTAAAGCATTTTTATATATTTCCAAAAGCATTTCTTCCCAAATTGTATATTGTATATAAGAAAAGCATAATTTCAATACTGTCTAAATACTGCATAATATACTGTCTTAAAAATAATCTTATGCTAGCTGTGTAGTAACCCGATGTATTGCATTTGCCTTATATGAGACCTTGGGACAAAAAAAAGGAGATTTTATTCGACATTTAGAAAGTATTTATAGTATTACTTTTATTAAATTTCTTATAGTAACTTGGAAAAATTATTTACAGTACATAAGTTAACTGTAAATTACTAAAATTACAATTTTTAAATTACGTGGCTTTGATGTCTTAGAGTGCCTTTATGAGAGGGCGATAACATGCGGACAGTAGTATTTCACTGGTGGTGAAATGATTTGGAACAAAATCTTTCCAAACTTTCCAATATCGCCAAGATATTGATTGATTATTTACCTAACTTATCAAAGCGAACTCGTACAGGACAGTTATGTAATGTGGACTGCAGTGTTTTTCTTTAACTCTTAGTCTAACCATATGCTCTGTGGGAATGTCGCAATCCCTTATACAGTCACTCTAAATTACACAAAATATTATTTTTCTCTTTGAAGTGCGATTTAATTGCCCCATTTTCGAAAGTGACATCGTTTGTCAAAAGCGTGAAGAAAATAAAAATGACGTTATTTGGGCATACTTATAAAAAATATTTCAGATTTAAGAATTAGAATACATACTTTTTTCTAAAATGATTTCATTTTTATCCACTAAAGCATACATTTTTAGAATCCTTCAGAACAGGCTTACACAAAATCTGTAGCTAGCATGTATACTTGTATAGACGTCAGGATCCCCAATTCTGTTCGGATATATAGTGAAAAGCCGTGTATGTGTTGTAGGCTGAATGAGAAAAACTGTTTTTGGGAAACAGCCTACACAGGATGCAAAGAGTCAGACTAATTGGAGAATCATCTCCCGTTTTCCAATCGGCCAGATATTTTTCAGGCTTATTGGAAAGAGCCTTAGCAGCTTTAGGCTAATTGGAATATGACCATTTGTACCCAATCAGCCTGATTTTTGTTTTAAGGTTTGAAGTTCCTGGCTAATCAGAAAATGGTCAGCTGTTTGTGAAAACATCCAGTCTTACTGTAATAGTCCAAGGTAGTTAATGATTATGTATAATTTCACTGAAAGATATGACACTTTCATATCTGAGTAAATCGATATTTTCATTTTGTTATGAAACCTTTTTTTTTTAAATACGTTAACCAATGCTTTCAATTCTGGAATACCAGAAATACTCAGAATATTAATACATGGACATGGTCCATACTCATTTTTGAAACACGGATATACTCAAAAATGATTAGAATCAGTTCAAACTCATTTTTAAAACATGGAAATACTGAAAAATGAGCTCATCAAAGTCAGTTCATACTTATTTTTGAAACACGGACATGAGCACATAGAGGTCAGTTCATACCAATTTTTCAAACACAGACATACTCCAAAATGATTAGAATCAGTTCAAACTCGTCTTTGAAACATGGAAATACTCAGAAATGAACTCTTAGAAGTCAGTTCCTACTCATTTTTGAAACGTGGACATACTTAAATATGAGCACATGATGTTTTATTCTTGAGTATGTGCATGTTTTCAGAAATGAGTATACACATGTTTCAAACTTGAGTAAGTTTGATTCGGAGCCCTTTTGACTATGCGACATACTCATATTTGAGTATTTTTTGCTCAGTTTTGAAAATGTCGTTTTTAGAGTGTTTGGAGTAGGAATTTGAATGCCTGAAAAAAGTGTATCAGTAAACTGTCTTATTGACAGATTACATTTATGCGACCAGTATTTTCTTATAAACAAATTAACTTAATTTAATCGCGAGATTAAATAATGCAATTTTTTCTTCAAGAAATTACTTTTTAACACTTTCCAACCTAGTTGAAAAGTGTTTATGACTTCGGTTTGTCTGGCCGTCTGCCGTCTGGCCGTCTGGCCGTCTGCCGTCTGGCCGTCTGGCCGTCTGGCCGTCTGGCCGTCTGGCCGTCTGCCGTCTGGCCGTGCTCTAACTCCCGTAAATATGCTCGGATTGCCCTGCAATTTTTATATGTTATAATCGTTATCTATAGCATGTTACCTATTTCAACGAAAGTGTGTAGCACTTATAGTTTTTTTACAGGGACACTCAAAAGAATTCCGTTACATTGCGGTCTATGGGGAAAAATCATTTGCGGTTTATTTAAATAATGTTTCACTATTTTAAACGCATTGAAATTTATATATATCACTAAGGTGCATTAGAAGAAGCTTAATATGGAATAGGGTGTGCATAGCACTTATACTTACTTTACAGGGACAGTCAAAAGAATTCCGTTACATTACGTCTATGGAGAAAAATCGTCTGCGGTTTATTTAAATAATGTTTCCCTATTTTAAACGCATTGAAATTTATATAAGGTTCATTACAAGAGACTTACTACAGAATATTGTGTGTATAGCAGTCATCGTTCATTTACAGGGACACACAAAAGAATTCTCTACTGTATGTTAACAATAATTCCTGGAAGTGCGTTTTAAGTTACTGAACGCGATTTTAATTTTAAATCGCTTTTTGTATATTACGTGGTGTGTATAAATTCTGTAGATCCTATACAGGGTAGTACAAAAGTTCGGGAACACATTTCCGTATTATTTAACTCCAGACGGAGAATTTTAAACTGTGCTACGTGTTTCCTAACTGAACTAAAATTTAGCATCCTATGTAGTATATATACAAATCTATAGATCCTATACAGGGCTGAATAAAAGTATTCGGATTACTTAGATGTTATCTTTTAGCTCATTAAAGAGTATGATTCGCAAAAATATTTTGGAAGCGTTGGAAAGTGTTACATAATCTATGCTTGACGCATGATTTTTCGTTCTTGTTTATTTGTAAAATGAGAAATTTCATTGTATTTGATACTCTGTTATTACAAAATTAAGTCTTTATAATCAAAGTCTTATCTAATTTTATTGTGGTTTTTTTATGGTATTAAACACATTCTTACTTATACGATTCAATAATTTATTGGAACATAAATTCAGTTAAATACACAGAAAAAATAGTGATTTTTAAATAAGTTTTAGATAATTTTCTTCAGCATTTATTCATTTTTTTTTTAAGACAGGAAGTGGATAAAAGACATTATTTTGAATAATGGGAGTTAAAACAATTTATATAAATAATATGGACAAAATCAGTTTTATTTCTTGAACGTGATGACCAGGAAAGAATACAAACTTTCCCTATCCCTTTTCCGGTATTTTCAATCTTTTCTGTCTCGTTCAAGAACGTTAAGTTTTTTTTTAACCTTATTTCGACTAAATTGATTTCAGTCATACTTTGCATAGGTATTCCATTCTGTTGGTAATTTAATACGCTAAAAGAATCTTTTATTTGTATTCTAAAGTATCGTCTCCAAACAGTATATAATAAAGGAATAATTATTAGTAAAGAATAAAACTGGCATGCTTTTAAAAATCTAGTTAGACTATATTGATTTCATTCATACTTTTCATACAAACTGAATTCTTAAACTAATTAAAGACAAGTAAAATAACTTTATTGTTCGTATTTCAAGAGATAAAATATTGCAATACCATATAGTAAAACAAGAACCGAAGAAATTAAATTTAAAAAAAATCAAAAAACCCGACTGCGTGAAAGGCGAACTGAAAATCCAGATACATAGATAGACTTTAATTAGGTACTTATAAAATAATTATTTCTGATGAATTTGAAACTATTTTTTATATTATTTACCTATTTTTTATTTACTTGCATTCATGACTTTTAAGTTGTGTTTAATTGATGATTCCTATCTATAAACACTGTTTTGATGCCTGTAGATGTCCATGAAGGTTAAAGTTACAGTTAAGCTAGAGATCCTACCTACACAACTTTCAGATTGTGTAATATTTAAACGGAGCTTCTGCCTGTAAAATAGTCTAGGAAACATCGTATTCATTTTGAAAGACCTATCCAATGATATGCCACTCAATATGGTACGTAATTTTTTTTTTGTCTCTACTGCCATTTTGTATTTTACGGCCGCCATTTTGAATTTATGAAAACAAAACCTAGACTATAACCATCGGACGGTTAAGACAAATCGATAGAGATCTCATTCATTAAAATCCATCCAGCCGTTGGGATGTTTCGAGGGTATAAAGAAAGCCACATACATACATACGCGTCAAACACATAACCCTTCTTGGCAGTCGGGTTAAAATGAATGTATCAATGTTAATAATCTTATACACTTTTTACAAAAAAAAAAAAAAAAGAGAGAGAGAGAGAGAGAAATCTTTCTTCATCTAGCAAGAATGTTTACGAAAATATATATAATCTCTTTCGTGTGAGCTACGAATCCGAAAACAGTTCCTTTATCGTTAGAAACTTCAGAGACAAATATATTTTCGAGGTTTAACGAGACATTTCTGAAACAAAGGTTTCTTTTTTATACCCTTAATTTTCGGAATGTTTTCGTGTAGTTTTTAGAAGGTATTAATCAGTTTTCGTAACCCTGTATAAACACGAAATATAAAATTCCAAATAAATATTCATAATTGCGTAACGGAAATTATACATGCAAGGGTAACAAACTATTGTTCACTTTACGTTGTTAATTTAGCATGTTTACTAGTTAAACCTGTTTGTTCAATACGAAAATGTTTACATGAATGGTGCAGATGCAAAAGTCACATATTATCCACTTTTTTTAAGGTATTGAGTTATTCATATCACCGTGTTCGTCTTTTTTACGACGAATCGGACTGTAGTAGGAATTTCGACCATAATAAACATATTAAGGTTGAAACAAATTCTGAAAATCTCGTTTTGATGCATAACTTACATTACCCAACGACTGTTTCGCAGCAAAACTTACACTCTCCAATTCAGCCAATCAGGGAGGCTTGCAAAGGATCATGGGATTACAGTAATATATTAATAAATACTTTAGCATAATATTATAATATAATACTTTAACTACTGTAGTAAATACTTTATCATAGTGTAAAAAAAAAAAAATGTTCCACTAGTTCAATGACAGTGAAGAAGTTGAGCCATGTCTAATAGTTAAATTTTTGCACAAATTATTTGATGTTTGTTGTATATTATCCTCTAAAATAACATAATGCAAACTAATGTTCAGATTTTTTTGTTCTTGTTGTTTTAAATTCATAACTATTTTGGTTTATAACTAACATTACTCATAAACGTTTGCTACAAAACACACATTTTCCATATTTAAATTTAAATTATAACTTTACCAGAATTATAACAGATTTAGGACTATGTGCAAGTAGTTGTTATGGCAACAAATATATCACACAAAAATTGTTCCACTATATCATGCTCATTAATAATAATCAGTTTTTTGCATTTTTCTAAAAACTATGTTAAGTGGAGAGTGTGTACCCCTCTTCACACCCTTCACTTGAGAATTGGTAAGCATACGATAAAACGATATTTCGAATTGATACCTGATTGAGAAAACTTATTAATACACTCTAAAAACTACACGAAAACTTTTCCGAAAATCACGGGCGGGAAAAGAAACATTTGTTTCGAAATATCTTCTTTGAATCTCAGAAATCTATTGGTTTTTCAAGTTTCTGGAGATAAAGAATCGCTTCGCGGAATCATGGGTTACACTGCAGAGATTATATTATATTTTCGTAAACTTTTTTGCTTGATCAAGAAAAAATTCTTTTTTTATACAGTATGCGGATTAATGCTTAATGGACGTCTATACAAACTTATTAAAATCTAATTTTACTATAATGCTTTCATTCTAAGCATAATGTTTAATTATAAGTTTAAAATAGTTTTTTTTTTCTAATCAATTGGGAACAATTGGAAAAAAAAAGAATAATCATATTTAAACGAAGTTTTATGTCATTCAGCTGTACAGAAATTTTATTCTTTTTTTTTCTCTTTGGGGAATGCCTCTCTGAGCAAAAGTGAAAAAAAAAGGTAGAAAAGTGAAACATGCGGAGAGACTGACGAAAATGGACGCGTCTTACGCAATACAGAATTTACGGCCAGTAAACTTTGCTGTAAAAATGCATAAATGAAACTGACAATTTTTTGCTGTTAAATCCAATGTTGTATGTATATATATATAAAAAAACACATAGCAATGAATCAAGCCCTATGATATTACTTTAGAGATTGCTATCAAAAATTATATTGGAAAATTTTAAACCGACCAGTTTATTATGCATCTTCTGATTTTTATTATCTTCTATAATTGTGCGTGATATATTAATTTACATAATAAACTAAATTGCTTTAAATTTTATAATTTTTTAACCTTCCCTATATACATTTTCTCGAGACTTCAAATAGTGAGCTTAAAGGTGTTTGTGATCAGTGAGATCTCAATATTCTGTCGCTAATTTTAAACCCAGGGACGTGGAATACATTCGAATTATTAAAATATCCCCTGAGGAAATTAATATTTTAACTTCTTTTTTTCAACGTACTCTTTTTAAAGGATGTCTCTTTCTTTTAAGGCAGGAAAAGATAGTTTTTCAATATATTTGTTTTAAAATCTTAGCTAATGTTACTAGAAAGCAGCAAGATAAAATACAAAGAACCCGATTGCATAAGATTCGTTAATACTGAATTTAAATAAGAAATTTCTCAAACTATATCCTCTAACTATCAAACTATATACTACTCAGCTATATCCAAGTTGGCTTCAATTATGGAGACTTATTTTTGTCCGCCAAAGTTGGCGATATTTCTTTAAGTGTTGTAAAAATTGGTGAGAATTTGACGTTAACGGATATGAATATGGTTTTATCGTATGATTGGAAAAATGATTACAACAATGAAAGAAAATATTTTGCGAAAAATCCCGTTCACTAAAACTCATAAATCAATCTCAGATTTGTTTTAATCCGCTGTCTTGTTTCAAAATGACAGCCACCCTAGAATATCCCACTGTTATATCTCAGCCATTTTTTAAGATAGAAGCAAAATAAAAATGCTTTAGAGTCCGTGTATATATCCTTCAGAGTCCGCCTAACACTTAAGCAAAAAATAAATTTTATTTTCGATTTTTTTTGTATATGTGTATTTTTTTAGTTTTCAATCTTTTAATGTCCGCCATTTTGAAACAAGATGGTGGTCCAAGCTGGCCAACAAATTCAGTCTACAAGTGGTGAATCTAATACATACGCTTAGTTTAATCCAAATCGGTTTATAAATACTAGTGCTATCGTGTGACAAATATCATATATAGGTATATATGGATATATATGTAAATCAACATATAAACGGAGAGGTTTTTGAGGTCTGGGTATTACACTATATTGCCAAAAGTGACCGGTCACTTGCGATTTTAGACGTTTTGTTAATTATCTAGAAAAATACATGAGGAATTAACCTGAAACTGCAGGTGTGTAAACAGTATAGTATAGGTTATATATTTCCGTGAAATTTTTTTCACGAAACCCCATAAGGGCTGTCAACATATTGAAAAAGAACGAATATATTTTGAATAACCCTGTAAAAACTAATGTAGCAAAGGCGTTCAAACTCGAGATTATTAATAAGTGGCTTATTGTAATATACTGTGTTCATTTTTATGCGGATAGCATGTATACTCGTAGAGAAATTAAGGTTTTTATAAAAACAGTCCCAAATTTCGCCTAGTTTTCTGCTTATAATTTGCAGAGTTCTTAACATAAAAAAAATTTCTTTTCAGAAAATATGACAAACAACATTATACATAATACTCTGCAATCAAAATTAAAAAATAATAAAAATTAGATGATAATTGAGCAGGTTTACTAAAAAATGTTTCACTGCACATGAGCGCATTCAATCAAAATATAATATGCATAATGTATTAGCTAAGTATATAGAGCAACGTTTGTGAAAGTCTCAAAATCATAGCTTGAAAATTCTGAAAATTATCGTCGATAGAATAAGCTCGAAATCCGTAGTTCCCAAAAAGAAGCAAAAAGATGAGGGGTTGTATCAAATATCTGTTGATTAGTGCCAAGATAGCGTACACAATATTGCACGTACGCTTCTATATTTGGATACAACCCCTCATATTTTTGCTTCCTTTTAGGAACAACGGATTTCGAGCTTATTCTATCGAAGATAATTTTCAGAATTTTCAAGCTATGATTTTGAGACTTTCACAAAAGTTGCTCTATATACTTAGCTAATATATTATGCATATTATATTTTGATTGCATTCGCGCATGCGCAGTGAAACTTTTTTTAGTAAACCTGCTCATTTTTCATCCAATTTTTATTATTTTTTAATTCTGATTGCAGAGTTTTATGTACAATGTTTTTTTTGTCATATTTTCTGAAAAGAACTTTTTTTTATATTAACAACTCTGCAAATTATACGCAAAAAACTAGGCGAAATTTGGTACTGTTTTTATAAAAACCTTAATTTCTCTACGAGTATACATGCTATCTTCATAAAAATGAACACAGTATATTACAATAATCCACTTATTAATAATCCCGAGTTTGAACGCCTTTGCTGCATTAGTTTTTATTGTGTTATCCAAAAGATTTTCGTTATTTTATCGTTTAATTTGTTGACAGTCCCCTATGGGGTTTCGTGAAAAAAATCTTCGCGGAAATATATAAACTATACTATATTGTTTACACACCTGCAGTTACAGGTTAATTCCTCATGTATTTTTCCTGATAGTTAACAAAACGTCTAAAATCGCAAGTGACCGGTCACCTTTGGCAATATAGTGTATGATCGGTGAAAATATACCGAAATTTTCCGGAATTGCGTTCTTCCGTACTGCTGAATATAGGTAGATTTTTACATTTTTAATGAATGCCTAATTAAATATTCCATGTGTTAACAGGAAAGCTGAGGATCTGTAAATAAAATTTTAACACTTCACATAAAATTAACTATATATTTTACAAATATTTCAATAACTTAAAAAATATCGCCATCCTTTAAGAAGAATAAACAGAAAAAAAGAAGTTAAATGTATTGATTTCCTGAGGAGATTTTTAAAAATACAAATGCATTCCA
This sequence comes from Maratus michaelseni, assembly GCA_963931845.1. NCBI lineage: Eukaryota > Metazoa > Arthropoda > Arachnida > Araneae > Salticidae > Maratus > Maratus michaelseni. The sequence goes on along the minus strand of OZ007594.1, from coordinate 93,100,345 downwards.
CTCCCATAGGTTTAACATTAGCGAGGAGAATTTGAGATGTCACAGTCCAACACACTTAAAAAATAACTCACAAAAATCATTTCTTTAACAATAGACAGATGATGTATAATTCAATTGAACTCAAATAAAAATAAAAATACTAGAGTTTCAATAATTAAACAATAAAATGACATTCAGACTATAACAAAAAAGGAGCTGTGTATTGAATTATGAAAAAGCTCTTTTTAAAAGAATTTTTACGCAAGGCTTAAAATTTAATGTATTTACATGCACATTTAAAGTAATTTAAAAAAATCATTACGTCGTCAAAGACGAAATGTGATGTTTTTTTAATAATAATTTTCCTCTCATGAAAAAAATTTGCTTTTCGTTTTATTTAATTAAGTACAAATTCAGTAATTTTTTAGTGAATCACGCGTTCAAGTTGTATTTAAGTGCGCTGATATATTATCAATTTTACTTGACATTTTTATATAACACATTTTAAATTTCTTATTGAAGTAGATATTTCATATTCTATAAGGGTAGCTTAATTACTGAAACAATATAAATATTTTTACGTTAATATACAAAAAATAATCCTCGTTGAAAAACAGATTCTTGAGTAAAAACACAAAAAAATATACTTTTTTTTAACTAAACAAAAATTAAATAATCCTGTTTATTTAATTGTACTCTACGTTTTAAAATAATAATAATGAAAACAAAAGTAAACTTTTTATCTTCGAATATAAAGAACAACCATAAGGAAAACTCAATTTCTAAAAATCTTTTCTGTGAAAATAAAAATAAAGTTGTTAAAGACAATTAAAGAGAGTACAAAAAGTTCTGATTTAAAAAGAATATATCATTTACGTAAATAAAATAAAATAAAAATAAAAGACCAATAACAAAAAGCAAGCAAGTTATAATTAAAAAAAAATAAATTTAATAGGATTATTTTTAATAAGATTGATATCACGAAATAAATCTTTCTACAAAATAGAGAAAAAAATATATTTTACTGCATCATTAATATTAAAGTTAAAACAATTAATTTCTAATTTCTTAATTATAATTCTTTTTATTTTATATATAAATACCAAGAGCTGAAAAGATTGTTGCTGTGAATCTTACTTTTTAATACATTCATTCTACAATGAGTCGTTAAATAATATTTAATGGGAAAGTGTTTACGTTATTATTTCTAAACTTTTTATATTTTTATAAAGGATTTGTCAATAAACTGCATTAAAAATGCGGAGAAAAGTTTAAATAATATTTTTTAGGAGAAATGTTCTTTGAGTTCTAATATTTTAAATTTTTTCATTAACGTTAACTTGGGCAAAAACTGTTACGAAATCAGATATTGATCAGCTGGATATTTTTGATCAGCTGAATTGGTGTATCTGTCTTTCGAGAACTACTAAAGCGATTTTAATAGTTTTTAATAGTTAAAGCTGTAGTTAAAATTAAATTTATTTGTTCGGCAAGAAATATAAATAAGAAATACTCTAGTTATATAATTTCTCAAACGTATAAAGTCTAGGTATTCTTTAAAAATTAACATAACTATAATAATGACCCGTGAATTTTTATCCTGCTTTTTTAAGCATAAACAGACAGAGTAAAATGTACCAAGCCAGGAATCGAACCCTGGTCCTCAGAATAGCGCTCTGAGGCTCTACCATTGAGCTACAAGTAACGATATCCTAACTTGGCATCTCTCACTCTTATATATGTTATTTCTATCGTTCAGGGATAGAAAATCAGAGGCATCAGAGAGTTATTCTGAGAACCCGGGTTCGATTCCTGGCTTGGTACATTTTTCACTCAGTCAGTTTACGCTTAGAAAAAGCAGTAAAAAATTCACTGGTTATTATTCAAAAATTACAGGCGTAATTTACTGCTGAAATTGAATTAAAAATAACTATATATATATATATTTTGTCGAACAATATATTATAAGTTAGGTACTGTCGAAACTAAACATCCTTGAAATCGCTTAAATTGTTCTCGAGTAAAAGGCATATCAATGCCAGGTGTTTTATAGGTTATTTTTTTTTTTATATAAATAGCATAACTATTATACTCTTTATTTTGATTGCTTGCCCAACGAAAAATTTACAGCTTAGCTACTACCAAAACTATTGAAAGAAAAATTGCTGAAATAGCTTCACTATTTACCGAGAAAAGAGTAAATAAAAGCGAGCTGTTTCACATGTCATTTCAGAATTGTTGCTTTTCTCTTTAATAATTATTCCCAAATTAAATTACTTTTCCATTAATTTTTCACCATAGCGTACTACTGCGTACGTAGTATTTATGCTTTGTATCTAGTACTATTGAGACTTTTTCAGCGTTTTTTATATTTTCATGATTCCATATTGAATAAAATATTTTCAATATTTTACTTTATATCTGACGCGTTTTAGTAAAAATATTCATTTGTATAATGTGTGTGATAATTTCTTTCGCTGAAACTTTTACCAATAATTCTTGGTTTAAAAAAATACTTCACTTTTTGATCAGTAAATCTTTTTTATCGTGTAAAATTCAACCAGACCTTGTAACTCACTGACAGGTATTTTGGGGAAATTTTGCGTATACACTATTCTATCTTGGCATGAACATATTTAAAATTTTTATTTTCTAAACTTCATAGTTCTCCAGACATAATGGGGGATGTGTCAAATTTGGAATTTGAACATAACTTACATATTTATGAGTGTGTATTTTTAAACAGGAATTCCAAGTTAAAAAAAATTGTTTCTATGAATCTAAACTCTATATGAGCTTAGAAATTTCACTTTAAATAAATAAAAATATGCAGATTTTAGCACGAAATAATAAAAATATTACGTTGTAATTTTTAAAGCCAGAAAGATTAAACCGAAATTTGAAATTATAGTTATTTTTAGATGTCTACATATTACGAAAAATACTCTTCTCAAAAATCAACTGAAAATAATTTTTATTATGTTTGAATTACCAGTTTGTAATTTAGAATTTCCAGTTGTGAAATAAAAAGGATGTTCACCTCATAACTTATACAAAATATTTTCCACCCTATTTTTGTGAACTGCACCTAACCAGAAACAAAATTCATGTGCCTAACTACGCCTGTAATATTCCAAAATAATTACTACACATTTTAAATTTTAATAAATTTTATTAATGGTTTTGAATTATTTAATAACTCTAAATCTTTAAAATCACATTAAAGTATTTATTTATATCCGCAAAACAATGCTAATGTATAGTTTTTATGCATATCACGCATTATATGGAATTGTGTTGTTCTCAACTAATAAATAATATGCCTATGTTTGTCTCATGAAAGCGTATCCGCCTTTGGATCCAATGGTATATTTCACTAAATACTTTCTTAATAGTAGCATTCATTATATTGAAATAATCATTAATTAAATATAAAAAGTGCATTAAATAAAATTCCTCATTAATCTTTAAAAAAAAGAGATTGTTGGCATTTTGAAGAATTTGTTAAAACTTGTATGCAAACTTATTTTAACCAAAAGAAAAAAAAAAAAAAAAAAAACGAATAAAGATAATATTTAGAACACAAATTTTAAAAAATGATAAGTGAATTAGATCTAAATATAGAAAGATTTATTATATTTCTGAAATATTGTTTACTTTTCAAAATTGTTTCATTCTCCAATGTAAGTAACATTGCAAACCTGGCGAATGTATATTTAAATTTATCCTTATAATCTACTGCCTATCCAAATATAGTATAACGAAACGTCCAATATACCAAGATATTTTCAGAATATAATAATATTAATCATCATAGTTTTTCATCTAAAAATAAATGGCTAACAATAACCAAAAAAAAAAAAAAAAAGCAAAATTTGTTAATTTTAGTGAAATTGTATGAACCAAAATTACTTCAAGTTCATTTTGGCCTTACAGTACACATTATGGAATTAATTCTCAACAAATTTAACATAATTTTCTTTACCACAGCACACTTGTCCACAGCGTTTTGTCAATGATATCTTTACAGTTCAAATGATGTTGATAAGTCGAACTGCATAATCATATTCTCTATTTGGAGAATTAGCTTAAGACGAATAAAAAGGTTTTAATGGTCCTTGGGTATGCATGAATTTTATTGTTACGGGATTTTTCTCTTGATTAATGTTCTGCACCATTCCAAAAAATAAAAGCCCATAATATATACAAATACAAGGCACATAACTTTATAATGTTACGTTGTACATGTACAAAGGAACTTGTGAATTTGACTCATCATTAATATTGTAAATTAATATTTTTCCTCATAATTTATACTTTTTTTTAATGCAGACGTTGTACAAGGGTAAGACGTCGTGTTCCATTGATAGTCTTTGATTTAAAAAAAATATATATTGTAGTTTTTTCTTTCATTATGAATATTTTGTTTTTAAATAACACTATTTTTTCTAAGCCTATTCTGGTATATTCCTTTAAAGTATTTTAAGCCTGTCAGAATGCGTTTAAAAATGGAAGGAGTAGGAAGAAGTTCCATCTGTGATAATAAGCATAGGCTTGATAAAACATATTTAAAATTATCAAAAACATATTTAAACTGGTTAAAATTACAAAAAAAAAAAAAAAAACAATGCGAGGTTTTGAACATTTTTTTAACACAAATATGTAAAGTATTTTAATTAAAAAAAAAAAGAAATAATGAAAAAAAAATCATTCTTTCATTCTCGTATTTTATATCCACAAAAGATTTTCGGTTTTCAGTTAATTCTTTGGGAAAAATTTAAGAGATTGTTTAAATTAAAAGGAATAGCTTATAATCATAATATAAGCTATTCATACACTAACTTTAATGGGAAAAAATCTTTCAGCCATAGACACGATATTTTTTTATTAAAAAGATAAAATAATAATAAACTTTACACTGCAAATTGTAAAAAAAAGCCACATATTAAATAACAATAAATTCAACAACTCGTAGCAACTACAGTAATTATTTGTATACCACAGGCAAAGAAATACACGGAGAATTTTATATCTCGATTGGTGTAGTTTCCCACAAATGGGTAAATTGTTTATATAAAAGTAAAAAAAAAAGTCTTTACTTTTATTTCATAACTAAAAGCCTTTGTTGTAAACTATTTTTTAAAAACAAACAAATAGATATAGATTAGAATTTTTATTTTCCTTTTCCGGAGAGGATTTTTCGTAACGTGACAAAAATTAAGAAAAATAAACATAATTTTAAATTTTGGATTACATTTTTCCCTTACGATGTTCAAATTATTATTTTTAATATATTTTTTTTTAATCAAAGTCTGCATATTGACTGCAAAAGTCTTGATATACCGAAGCCCACAGAAATTTTAGCTTCAGAGAAATAATTTTTTAAAGATGGAACAACAGTCTAAAGACACAGAAATGTGCGATTTCTATAAAATTTTAAATACTCGACTGTTCCCCCAACTCTCAAAAACTAAGAAATTGAGAAAAGAAAAATTGCATGGACCCATAGCAAGGTATTACACAAATATTTACCAAAATCTCAGACGGTCGGATGTACTACGTTAATACATCGGATGAATCTAGCGTCATCAAGATCATTATACACTGTTAAAAATTTGCAGCAAACTGTCCAGTCATTTGATCGTTTTTGTAAAAAACGGTTACATAACCGTAATTTAACTTTATTATGACCATAAAATGAGCAATAATACGGTCAGAATATAGTTAAGTTACGGTTATGTAACCGTTTTCTACGAAAACTGTCAAATGACTGGACAGTTTGCTGCAAATTTTTAACAGTGTAGCTCTTTCAAGTATACGTTTTTCGATGACTCCACTACAAATACATCAGGTGTGACCGTTCCTTTGTGACGGGTCCCCAGGGGACGCAACATTGAAGTCACCTTATAAATATCATGTTGCCATCATTTAGACGGCCCGAAACAGTAAGAAACAAGAAAAAAAAATCATACGTCAAACATATATTTTGAAACACTTTCTAAGACTCCCAGAATATTTTATCAACACTTCTCTGTTTAATAAGGTAAAGAAGACACCTAAGTATACATTTTAGAAAACGCTAAACACATTTGAAACCAGATTTCAACAATTACCTACCGTAGCCGGAGAGGTACTCCAATCCTTTTGCACAGTTTTGAATATCATCTATAGATTTGTATATATCCTTCATGATAAAATTTAATTTAGTAGGAAAACACATAACACAGTTGAAAATTCACCTTCAGCAGTTCCTACCAAAAGACGGAAAAATACTTGAATTGTTTTACACAGCCCTGTATATTGACTACAGAAATTTATCCTCTCCGTATATTAAGCTAAAATTTTATTCAGGAAAAACACGCTTAAAACTAATGAAATCACACTTCTGAAAATTACTAATCCTAGCGGTTATGGATCCAATTTTTTTGCATTCGCTTCCAAAACAGCAACGAGCTAGACTCTCTCTGATACAGAATGTAGCGGATTAAACATACGATGTTTCTCGACCAAATTTTTGTGCACTTCGAAAGCTTTTATTTGTGTCACCATGTTTCTAGAAAGTGTAAAAAAAATTTGATGAGTATCTCGCTGATGTATCTTCGTTTTTGTTAAAGTTGGGAACGAAATTTCATGTTTAGCTTGTAGTGAAATATGTTGCTTTTCGACTGAGTAAGTTGATTCTGACCCTATTTTCGGTTACAAAATTTGCTTCTCTTTATGTGTTTTATCACTCTTGTAAATTTTTAGCATTACATTAGAAGCACCCTGCATACATGATAATAATTCATATCAGTTATTTCGTTATTTGCATACTGTAATTTTCTCATAAATTTGCAATCGCCAAATTATTGTATCATATAGTATATATTATTTTCTTTTAAAATTTTCTTAACTTTGTGGACTTACAAATAAGAAATGCTTAATAGTAGTTATGAAAAAAATCGTGATGTTGTTACAAAATATTATCTAAATAAATATAATGATTATTTCATTTTTATGTGCTTTGTGGTGCCGATTGGTAAAAATGACAACTAATTTAACTTGCACCAGAAGTCCAATCGTAAGTACAGCTTTTCATATGATTTATTTCTTGATGAAATTTCAAATGCATTGAAGTGCCCTAATTTGGCCGTTTTGCTGGATATATATGTAATAATCTTATATATTTTTACTTCTATATACATATTATAATCTTCATAAATTTTTAATCAACAAAACAATTCTCATATTTTATTTCAAATTTTATGTAAGTTAATTATTTGTGGATTTGCACATGAGAGGGTGTAGATCTTAACTTTTTAGATAATCGCGTTTTTCTTGTAAAATATTAATTAAATAAATGCAATGTTTTATTTTTATAAGTGTTTTATGTTCCCAATAGATAGAATTCAACTTATTGAACTATTACATGAAGTTGATTAAAGAGAACTACAGTCTTCCTTTTCGGAAAAAGATATTTTTGTATTATTTTTATTATTTTTCAGCGACAAAGAGTCGAATTTTGTGATTATGTTTTACAGAGACATATTTAATTTCAATGTACATTTATCGAAAGAAAGGATTCACTATATATAAGAGAAACATGATCTTGTCTGCAACCAGTATTGTTCAGTACAAGATATTTTTTTAATATTTTACTTGCGTTTTATATCGCAAGAATCTATTTGATAAGAGATTTATTAATTATATAGAAAAGGTTTCATGTGTATCCATCAACAAAAAGAAAAAGCTAATATATTTTTAGATGTACTTTCTATATTAGTTATGTCATCGAGCGGAAAGATTGAAATTATCTTTGATCAATTACTCATATCTTTTTGCTTTGCGATATTTTGTAAATAGAGATAACCAGTTTTTATTAACTATATTTTATGCTCAAATTTGCAATATATTCAATATTGATTATAAAATAGATCATGATGATTGTTACTTCGCACACACTTCTTAAACATTGAAAACTGAAGTATGTAAACGCATTTTTAAAAAATCTAGAAATATTATTAAAAATTATCAAACTATCGATGATCTTAAATGTGCGATTCATTTTAAGAATAGTGTTTTTCAAGCATAAAAATCTTTACCGAACTTAAAGAGCAAAATTGGAGATATATTTCTGATCTTTAAATTCAAATGACATTAATCGATTAGTTTTGAACAATTCATTCAGCGTTACGTGTCAGAAAATATGATTTGACAAATGATCTCAAAAGATCGTCTTAATGATTGTTTCTGTTGCATTGCTACTCATCTTCTGTTGATTCCCTAAGATTTATGATTAATTACAAAATGTTACTGAATGTTTTAGCATTAGACATCTTTGAATCGATCAGAATGTAGATTTTGTTAGTCACGCATTTTAAAATTCAGTTAATTTGAAATTCTTTAAAGAAAATTGCTTTTAAAGTGTTGTGTTTGAAGAAAGGGAAATACAACATCAACTTCAGCTATTCCCATATATAGCATAAGATGGTTGATTATATGACGGCCGATTATCTATACGAGGGATATAGTCCCTAGGTGGGTGTGCCCTCCATGGGGGTCTTTCTAAGGGATATAGCATACGAAATGACTATATTTAAAGTCATTATATTAAAATGTTTATTTTGCATATTGTTCGCGGGATTGTACGAAAATGGTTTGTCAGATTTTAAATAAATTAAAACATTTCGTGTAGTAGATGTATATTCTCAAAATGAGTTACAATTTTGTCTTTCAATGTCTTAAACTTTCAAGACTTTAATACTTTCTTAAACTGTCAAAGTATTAAACTTTCTCAAAAAATGTTTTATTATGATACTGAAATGTTTCAAAATTTTCTAATTTTATGTAATGCTTGCATTTAGTAGTGAAATAATTAAAATTTTATTTCGATAGTAGGTCACTTTGATTAGACACTATATGGGATTTTTTTTTAATTACCCCATGAGACTGAGTTGCGTCAGTGTTACCCTGAGCATGGAGCATGAAATATGTATCTACATATGAATTAATGTTAATGAAATTTAGTTCCTTAATATGCACATTCAAAACTATGATTGTGTTAATAAGTATGGTTGCGTTTTGTAGAAGTGGATCTAGTAGAGGAATTTCGAACAACATTACCACAGGCCTCAATGATACCAGAAACTCCTTATGGTAATTTTCACTTTATTTAATCACGGGATTTGAAGTAAATTTCAGAAATTAAATAATGAAAATATTACCACCTAAAAGATGGTAGCTCTGCAGTCCGCAATTGATTTGTTGGGAACCCTTGGCTTCATAGTTATTGTACTACATTGCTCGATATCGGACAATCAGTTTTCATATTGCCTACCTATTAAAACTTCGCATAAATTCGAATGTTCTTCTTTTATGAACAAAGTTGATATAATTATCAAATACGTAAAACATTTTGTCAGAGTCATAATAAGGGTAACACAATCATGGAAAGGAACCCAAATGCGTTATTCAATATCCTTTTTTATTGCCAATATTAAAGATAAAGTTTATAATTTGGAGTAAGGCATTTATATTGACTGAAACTCATATCACCGTCATCTTCATATATTTTTAAAAATATATACGTGTGATATTTATTGCAAATTTTTATTATATTAAATACAATATACTATTTTCTGAATATCTATCAGTTTTGTTTCTATCAGTGCTGTAAAAAAAAAATCATTTGTAAAATAAATTAAAATAAAAAAAACACGTATGAATATGCAAAACATTCTTCATTTAAATTGAATCACAATCAGAGAACAAGGAGTCAGTTAATTACCTATCGTTAACTATATTTCTCTTTACTTCGTAATGATGCATTTCCTCCAGAAGCTATCGTAATTTAACAGATTTATTTTATCTGACGAAACATTAAAGTTCTAAAAAAATACACAAATTAAAAAAGGGGGAAACTGTTTAACTCAGTTACGTAAAAACATTAAATACACGGAAAGCATTTCCAATTTGGTAAATATCAGCTGCACTGGATTTATCTGAAGAAAAACATCTTTTTCATTTAATTATAAACAATGCTGCATAGAAAATAGGAAGATTTGGATAATTAAACAAGTAGAAAATGTTGAAACCAGAATATGTTATTTGAACTTTTATCTTTTTGTTGTAAGGTTGGGTCATTAGTGCTTTTTATGTTTAAAAATAAATGTAATAGCACGGTGAAAGAAAAAATATTATATTGCACAATGTTTTTAATAATATTTTTAAAAATATTCGGTATCTTATTTTGAAAAATTAATTTACTCTCTTACAATTTCATCATTATTAGAAAAGCTGGAATCTAAGTACAATCAATGATATGGTACTTCAAATGATATGGTGTAAATATATTTTCTCTAGTTATTTCTCAAAATTCCTTTAATTTTAAATCGTAACCTGATGTACAAACGAAGAGACAAAGAAACTAGAGAATTTACATTTTTAAAAATGTAGTAAAAAATATCGTTTATCGTGCTAATAACAATAAAGTGAAAACTTTGAAAATTTTGTTCCCATTTGTAAATAAGACAAACCGATATATGCATGTGAGATTAATGTGTCAGAAGTGGGGTTACGATGAGTGATAAACGTTTCATCACAAAAAAGATTCTTCAAATACAAAAGTCCTTCCGGCCTGTACCGGGAGGAAAAGGTAGCTTTCCTATATCTTCGTTTTAAAATTTTAGCTAATGTTACACGAAAACAGCAAGTTAAAATGCAAAGAAACGTTTACAAAAGATTCGTTAATACTGAATTTTAATAAGAATTTTGCCAAATTATTGAGCAATAGCCAAATTGGCTTCATTTATAAAGACTTATTTTGGTCGCCAAACTTGGCGATATTTCGCCAAATGTCACAAATTTTGCCAATTTTGCCAATTTTGGCGCCAACGTCACCAATTTTGGCGCTAACGGATATGGATACATAGTTTTATGCGTATGATTGGGAAAATGATTAGAACAACGAAAGAAAATAATTTGCGAGTAATCGCGTTAATGTGCTATTTTGTTTCAAAACGTCAGCCACCCTAGAATTTCAAACTGCTCTATCTCAGCCATTTTTAAAGATAGAGGTAAACCAAAAAATGCTCTGGAATCCTTGTATCAAGACCTAACACGTAATTAAAAATTAAATTTGAATTTTTAACTTTTTGGTATATTTATTTTAGTTTTAAATTTTTAAATGGCCGCCATCTTGAAACAAAATGGCGGACCAAGCTGGCCAACGAACTCGGTCGAGACATTGGTGACCTTAATACACACAATTAGTTTCATCAAAATCGATTTATAAATACGAGTGTTATCGTATGACATAGGTCATATATATATATATATATATATATATAAATCAACATTTGAACGGAGGGTGGTTTTGGGGTCTGGGGGTCATGATCGGTGAAAATATATCGAAATTTTCCGGAACTGCTTTCCTCCGAACGGCTGCAATAGGTAGCTTTATACTTTTTTGTATTGAAAGCTACCTAAAAATAAATAACAAGGTTTAATAAGACAAACAAATATACAGATAGGGATTCAACATATAGATTATTATCAAATAACATTAACATCTTTTTTCATACTCAATAAACACATAGGGGAAGATCGAGTAGCCTCGGATACTTAGATAAATTGCAAATAAAAAACAATGAATGAAATTTCTGTCTTTATTTTATACTTAAAATAAAATTACAAACTTCTTTAATTATTTTAATTAAACATTGCTAAAAATATCGAATTATTAACAAAATATACTGAAAATAGTTTTTTTCCTTATTTTTGTTTTATGTCACAAGAAACGAGTAGCCCCTGACATATTAATCAATGGTGTCCCAACCGTTTTTTGGCCTTACAGACATCACAATTATAATAAAAATCTGAGCCATCTATATAAACACAATCTTCATGGGCCCACTCTTTGCATTCCTGGCACTGAATCCAATCTTCTTTAAATGTTTCTCCACATATGATGCATTCGGTCTCGTTTTTTCAAAACTTTATTGACAAAAACAAAACACTCACTCACGACTAACTCACTCCGCGCCCACTTTGCAATTACACTGTATTTGTTTTGACTCTAGATGGAGTTCATTTAAATAACTCTTTATTTACGCAACACTTTGAATTTCCTAGAAATTGCAATGGCCGCGGTTACCCGCCGTCCGGAGCTACCTGACTTTCCCCTACATTCCAAGCTTTTTTACGCCTTGTGCAGAAAAACCAACCAACAGCAACTGTGGCTCTCAAAATTATAGAACACCCGCTACAGGATATTATTACTTCATTGAGTTCGTATCGTTGATGCTGTTACTTCACATTTTCCCCACATGCATACTGTCATTTCACAATTATACGTACTAATGTCTCTCAGAAATAATCTTCTAATGAAGAATGTTGATGCAAGATTAACAAGTAATTCTTGTTATTAAAGTAATCTAATTAAAGTATTTTGCTACTGACTTTGCAAACATCCAATATTATTTAGCTGCATTCTAGATAAAATAAATTAGGAAATTTATCATATTTTTGTCCTTTTTTAGCACTTTCCAACCTAGTTGAAAAGTGCTTATGATTTCGGTTGGTCTGGCCGTCTGCCGTCTGGCCGTCTGTCCGTGCTCTAACTCCCGTAAATATGCTCGGATTGCTCTGCAATTTTTATATGTTATTGTCGTTATCTATAGCATGTTCCCTATTTCAACGGAAGTGTGTAGCACTTATAGTTTTTTTACAGGGACACTCAAAAGAATTCCGTTACATTGCGGTCTATGGGGAAAAATCATTTGCGGTTTATTTAAATAATGTTTCACTATTTTAAACGCGTTGTAATTTATATATATTACTAAGGTGCATTAGAAGAAGCTTAATATGGAACAGGGTGTGCATAGCACTTATAGTTACTTTACAGGGACAGTAAAAATAATTCCGTTACATTACGTCTATGGATAAAAATCGTCTGCGGTTTATTTAAATAAGGTTTCACTATTTTAAACGCATTGAAATTTATATAGATCACTAAGGTGCATTACAAGAGACTTACTACGGAATATTGTGTGTATAGCAGTCATCGTTCATTTACAGGGACACGCAAAAGAATTCTCTACTGTCTGTTAACAATAATTCCTGGAAGTGCGTTTTAAGTTATTGAACGCGATTTTAATTTTAACTTGCTTTTTGTCTATTACGTGGTGTGTATAAATTCTGTAGATCCTATACAGGGCAGCACAAAAGTTCGCGAACACATTTCTGTTTATTGACAAACTCCAGACGGAGAATTTTAAACTGTGCTACGCGTTTCCTAACTGAACTAAAATTATCATCGTATGTAGTATATATACAAATCCATAGATCCTATACAGGGCTGAATAAAAGTATTCGGATATTTTTCCGAATATTGTATATGTTGGAAATTCCTGAAATTATGTTTTTAAATATGTTATGCGTTTTCTAAATTGTTTACTTAGATGTTAGCTTTTAGCTTATTAAACGGTATGATTTGTAAAATTATTTTGGAAGCGTTGGAAAGTGCTATATAATTTATGCTTGACGCATGATTTTTCGTTCTTGTTTGGATTTGATTTAAGTGAATCGTGAAAAATAGCACTTAAAATGTAGCTCATAATGAATTGGGTATTTAGCCTTCTTCTGGTATTTATTTGTATTTCTTAAACCATTACATCATATGTATGTTCAAACGTATTGATATACAAATTATACTTCACAAATTCTAAAAGGGATTTTGTGATTTTCTTAGACATTAAATGATAATATACAATAGCGATTGAGTACATATCAGATAGTGTAAATATATTGTCTGATGTATACTCTATTCTATATTTCAAAATCGTCAAAATATTTAGCGTTATTAAGACATCCTTCCGTATTTTTAAACAATAAAAACATTTGAGACATTATGTTTCTCAAAGAATGTTAACACAAGGCAAATTCTTGAAATATGATATTATAACAATGAAAACTGTCAATGGTAAATTAAAAAGAATACAACAAGTGCTGAAACTGTTGAATTGGTAACATTATTTTGTACTTATATGTTAACCGGTAGCAGGTGATAATCGTCAAATATCGTTTCCATAGCGTCATTCTTCTTACATTCATTTCATTAAAAATATAAATCTTTCACTTAATTTATTTAAAAACACAACTTTCACTTTAAATACATAAAATACATTTCATAAAAAAATATAAACAGAATAAATTAACAATAATATAATCTCCCAAAACATCTTATTTTAACATCAATGTTCTGTTTTCAATACATGTGAAACATGAAAGCGAGAAAAAAGTGCTATTGGTAAGATTTGCACCCGACTAACATAAGAAAAAAACACCCTTTTCCGTTTGCCATAAAAGCTTATTTAAATCAAAGTTTCCTAAGCAATTCTTTATAATTTCGAAGTAATTAATAGTTCACTTTGACCATGGATTTGGTTTTGATGCATTAGGGTAAGTGTTGCTATTCAGGTCACGACCATGATTGCCAACAACCAAGGTAGAAAATTTATTGCAATGTATGACCCTAAAAATCTAGTTGAATAAAATATGCAATCACGGATTCATTTTCAAAAAACAGTTTATATTAATCATATATTATATGTTTCCATATTTATTAGAAAAACAGTAAAATATCAAAATTTATTGAATAAATTCCCATTTTTCTGTCAAAGTAAAATCAATTTAAGTTACATTGGAATGCTATCAATGTTATACAAAACACGCAATTTTACTATTCAGCATATCAAAATACTCAAGCAAATATGTATTTTTGGTTTAAATTATCTTTTATATAGAAAATAAAAACTAATATAATAAATTATACAAAATTGATTACTTTGTTCTGACTACACGAAGTCCTACGCATTTTAATTCTTAAAATATAAAAATAAAATATATAATTATTTCCATTTGAAAAGTATTTTTAAATGTTAAAATCATCATAATAATCTTTACATAGTTTTTCTAAAAAGTAATTTTGTAACAGTTTTTTTAAGGACAAAAATAATTGAAATAATACTTTCATTTAATTTCTGGAGTAAGCTTTAATTTTATTGAAAAATGAGAAAAATTCTAGAGAATGTAATTGAAAATAATGTTTAATATTTTCATCACATTAAAATACAAAAGTAAAGAAATCTGGTCTTAAAATATTCAATATTAAAACTGAGAATTTGATAATTATTTAATTGTTCAAATATATTGCTTAAATTTAACATGTGAAAAAATTACCTTGTAAAATTCTATTCAAGATTAGAATTATTCTTCCACATTGCAAGAAAAAAATTCTTTGTGTATTACCAAATTAATTGAAGAAATAAAAATAATCATTGTAATTTTTCTGGTACAAATTTGTTCGATAGTAAACGCTTTAGAATTTAAAACATTCTTTGAA
This sequence comes from Maratus michaelseni, assembly GCA_963931845.1. Taxonomy (NCBI): domain Eukaryota; kingdom Metazoa; phylum Arthropoda; class Arachnida; order Araneae; family Salticidae; genus Maratus; species Maratus michaelseni. Next base: position 93,084,984 of record OZ007594.1, on the reverse strand, counting down.
AATTTTATCATCACGACTAAACTTTAATTACTGATGCTACTAAACAAAAGAATTTAAAACTATCTATCTTTAAAAACATCATGCATAATAATGATAATATCTATCTATCTATCTGTCTATCTCTCTCTCTATATATATATATATATAGATATATAATCACACACATGTAATTATATATATATATATGTAAGTAAATGATATATAAATAGTCCCTTTACTGAGCCAATATGACAAATAGTCGATGAACAACAGAATACTAACTTTAATTTCAACTAATATACACACTTTTGGTTAAAACTATATAACAACAATTTAGCTTACAATAATCCAGCCAGGCCTAAGTACACTTTTTCCGGCTAATTTCATTTTTATCTTGCTTCAAAACAAAAAATAGAAAACTCGCTCTTTGCCAAAACTCGTGATCCAAAGTATTTTCAGCTCACGCATTTAAATCATGGACAATAGCATTAGAGTATCAGTTCATTTGATGAAGTGAAGCGTTCAAACTGAAATCCTACAAATCGGTTATCCTGACATGATGGCGTCTCGACATCAGCATCTTGATTTGTTATGTTTTTTCATACCTATTGCTTCTGGAATGATAAGAATTTGAATAAGTTTCTCGTCCACTATAATCTTCTTTAAATCCATCATGAGAAATTTTTTTATGTGATGGTTGTGAATATTTTCGTTCATTATAACTAGCCTTGTATGATCGTTGGCCACCATAATTATAATTATTTTGACCATGATAGTAGCCTCTATTCATGTATCTAGGGGGGAAATCTGGATTGTACCTTGCTTTTGAATTATGTGAAGTATTTTCTGTTATGTCTTGAGGTTTCAAAGAACTCTGTTTCCCATATCTATATTTATTGTAATTTCCACGGTTAAATGACTGTTCAAAATATCTCTGGCGATATCTATTATCGATTCTGTTATCAAATGGTCTATTAAAATTTCTATTCTTTCCCTTACGATCGGAATTCCTATTGCGATCTTTCACATAGTCTTTTCTACCATGTGCAGGACTACTACTTTCGTAATTTTCTTCTGGAGATGGATAGTCAACATTCCATTCATCGGATAATCTTGTATCTTTTGTTTTATTCAGCTTACCTGGTTTTATTACTTTTCTTATTTTTTCTCTTATTTTAATGTATCCTACTCTTACTGTGTTGCCGCTTGTTATTCTAACACCTTCTTCCGTTACTTTTAACGTCATGCCTTCTACTGCTTCTCTACCTATTATTAAATCGCAGTCCGTCTCTTGTACCACGTAAAATTTATCCTGGATTTCTATTTCATCCACGTAGACTTTATGCCAGAAAAAACCTGTTGGATTAATTTCTTCACCACCTATGCCTGATATGTATATATTGTCGCTGGTTAGTTTTGGCGCATTTATTGCAGTATGATATCTTGAACTGGCGATTGAAATATCGCTTGCTGTATCGATTATTACGTTTGCTTTTACTTCGCTAATATCTAAGATTCTTCCTTTTTTACCATTTAACATGCCCATATTAACTATTTTTCTTTGCGTGTTTTGGGTCTCATTTTGGTATTTTGTTTCTCGCCAATTTTGATTATGTTGCGGGCAAAAATTTGAATATTCTTGTTCTGTATTATTTGTCATGGCACATTTCGCACTCACGTGACCAGGGTTGCAATACGTAAAACAGATTATATGCGACTCCTTGTCTCCATAATTCATACTGTGTCTATTGTCAATTTGGCGTCTTTTCAAATTGGCGTAATCAGCCACTCGCGATCTTCTGTCATCAAAATCGCTACTTGTATCCTTAACTGATTGTTTATTGTAAACCCTTTGTGCTGTTTCGTAATTATCTAATTTATTAACTAAGTCATCAATTTTCTTTATTACTAATAATTCCTCTATGAAATGTGTTTTTGTTTCCATAGGTAAATTATGCCTGATTTGATTAACAACAATTAATTCTGCTAAATCTTCAAAGCTATTTACTTGAAGACCTTCAATCCATTGCTGAAAATACACCTTTATCTCATAAGCGAAATCTCGCCAATTGGCTGATGGCTCCTTTTTAGATGAGAAAAATTTCAGCCTAAACTCCTCTGGTGATAGCTTGTAGCGTTTTAGTAGAATATTTTTTATATAATCATAATCGTGAATTTCAGGTTCGTTTTCCCTTGTTATTATATTGATCACATCTAACGGCATTAGATTAATTAAATAATTTACCCATTCTTTTTTATTAATGCCCGTTTGCGCCATTTGCCTTTCGTACATAGCTAAGTATAAACTGATATCATTCGAGCTATCATATTTAGTTAATAATCTAAGCAATTCAAATTGCTTACCTGGATTTGTCTTTGGGTCTTCATTAATATGTTCTCTTGAATTTTCTTGTATCTGTAATTTCTTAATTTCAAAATTTTGCTCCGATTCTATTTTCCCTTTTCAGTTTCTTTTCTTCAATCTCTGCTTGTAATTTCTTCTCTTCCAGTTCTGCTTGTAATTTCTTCTCTTCCTTCTTCTCTTCCAGTTCTGCTTGTACTATCTTCTCTTTCTCTTCTCTTTCTTCTTTCTCTTTTCTACTTGTTATCACTACTTCCAATCTATCTCTTATAAAATCTTCTTCGTAACTCTCCCAACCCTTGATCAGCTTTATTAGGACAGGTATTGTCGGTTTTTCTAGCGCTTCAATTCCGCATTCCTTGCAGAGGTTTATTAGATCAATTCTCTTGGCTTTATTTAGAGTTCCCATCTTTCAAAAATTGTACTTGAAGTGTAACGATTACGGTTTCACCTTGCTAATTCGTAACCTAACTTTTGATACTAGCGTTTTACAATACTTTACGTTTGGTTTCCATTTCACTACTAGTGGATCTTACTTTTAATAATCTTGGCATCCGAGCCCCCAAAAATGTAAGTAAATGATATATAAATAGTCACTTTACTGAGCCAATATGACAAATAGTCGATGAACAACAGAATACTAGCTTTAATTTCAACTAATATACACACTTTTGGTTAAAACTATATAACAACAACTTAGCTTACAATAATCCAGCCAAGCCTAAGTACACCTTTTCCGGCTAATTTCATTTTTATCTTGCTTCAAAACAAAAAATAGAAAACTGGCTCTTTGCCAAAACTCGTGATCCAAAGTATTTTCAGCTCACGCATTTAAATCATGGACAATAGCATTAGAGTATCAGTTCATTTGATGAAGTGAAGCGTTCAAACTGAAATCCTACATATATATACATGTGTGTGTGTGTATGTATGTGTGCATGCTCCTCTGATGATCCCATATCCCATTCATCTAGTTTTTTATTTGTGTATTTTCACTCTCTCGTTTAAAACTTTTTATCCTTTATTTTCTTTTTTCATCTCATGTGATTTCATATAATTATATCTATATTTATATATGCATATTAATTTTATTTACCAATTGTTTCTACAGTATAGTATATTTCGCTCATACTAAATACTTTTGTTTGTTTTTTATTCTCTCGTTTAATATTATTTTCTCTTTAATTTTTACATTTATTTTCGCACATGCGATTTCATTAATTTATATCTATATAAATATATACACACACAAACAAATATATGTTTATATATATATTATATATTATATATAATATATATAGAGATATATATATTAAAACTTGCACAGTTTTATTTCGCATACATGCATGATATATACATGATTCTGGGATTTTTTTAATTAAAAAAATTAAATATTATATACAAAATAAAATATATTCTGTGATCAGAAAAATTATTTCGCTTTAAAGGGCAACAGCAGAAAATAGCCGGTAATGCCGAACCTTTTCCTCAGGAACAAATCAAACAATTTAAATATATTGTTTTAGTATATTTTTGGAATTATGATTAGCTATATTTCTATCGGTTTGTTTCCTAGAAATTCAATTTCATCTTTGTAACATTATGAAAAATGTTTCATAGAATTTTACACGCGTAACTATGGCAATTTTAAAATTTTTATTTCTTACTGGGCGATCTAATTATTGTAAATAACAGAAAAAAGTTTCTTAATCTAGGAAAATATAATGTAACTACGAACGAAAATATACAATAACCTCTTTTGTGTTACTCACCATTCTAAAAGTCGTTCTTTATCTTTAGAAACATGTATTTTTAGACTCTATTGCGATTTCTTCTTCCCTAATGGTCCGATTTCTGTAATTCTTCTTTATTGCATAAGGATTTTTTAAACGTTTTTTCACCAGACATCTTTTAATTTTGGTACTTCTCTTTCACCACTAGAGAGAGCCTTTAATTTCAGTTTTATGTTTTTTTTTCAAAGTAATAATTCACGGTACATAACTCCATCCCAATATTTTCATTTTATTTCAGCACTTTTGGTCGCCTACAGATAAATTGTTTCAACACCATTTACGAATAAAATCCAATTTTTCTACAATTTGTCCTACAGCTTTTCTGTTTTGTCTTCGTTTTCTGAGGTCCTTTAAAAGCCAAAAAACTTTATAACCTTCGACCTTGTTAACTCTATACGGTGCCGTAATCAGCGGGGACCCGTGTCAGAGGTTCATTCGGGAAAAAAGTTTGTGTACAACAGATTTCGCGGTGGAATGTGGAATTACGTAATTTTCCACGCAGCACACTTTGTATAAAGTGCGAAGGCAGCGGGGATACAAGACATAATTTTGTTTTTTTAAGACGTTTAAGGTTCTTACACGGGACCGGGCGAATTCGGACGGATCAGCTAGTAATGAATAAAAGTTTTTACAATTACTGAATTGTTTTAAAGTATCATTCAAATTATAAATTATTATTTCGGAAGGTTCAGTTAAAAGATCCTATTTTCCATGCATATTTTAAAGAAAAATAATGTCTTGAATTTTCCTAAGCCAATTGAAGAAAAACGGACTTTTATTGTAAATAGTTATGTATAATTATTTTCTTCAGTAATATCAACAAAAAACAAACTTTGAAAAAAATTATTTAGCTCAGTAAGACATTTAATTACCCGAAGCTACTGAAAGTGAATTTAAGAACGAAAAGGAGATTACATGTAATTATATTGTACGGAATAAAAATAAACTTTTTATTTCCTAAACTTTGGATAACTACAAGTATATTTCCACACACATTTATGTGTCTTAAAGATAATAAGTTAGCAAAACATTATAAATGATTATACATATAAAATACTTTGCGTTAGTAGAAAACCTTTTTTGTTTCAATTATTCATAATAGAAATATATATTAGTATTTCCGTTTATTCCGTTATAAATATGGATACATTCGTAAATTTTCTGACAGGTGCATCAATATAGTTGTTTTAAGGAAAACATGTTTAATGTAAATACTACTTCAGTTTAGTGTCTCATTTACATAAAAAAAGAAAAATATATATAACCTCATCTAATGACAAAATGTTTCAAAAACACAATTTATAATGCTTTGTAACAGGCGTTTCAAGCGAGTTCATGCCATGTTTTTAGAAGAAATAACCTTCAAATTTGTCATCGATTGAAAAAATAAATTAAAAAAGCGATTAGTAAAGATTGAATTGGATAACTTTAAGGTACCTCAGCCTATCATGTTACTATACAAAACATTCACTGGGGAGAATGAAACAGTTTTCTGAATATAGCCTATACCATATCAATGTCCATGTTCTAAAAAAAGTTTCAGAACAAAACATAATCCCATTTCTTTCACTAAATATAGGACAATACACAATTTTTTACTTCCATGTCTAAATCTAATAGAGCTGCTTGAGTTCCCACAAAAATTTCATTTTTCTAATTTAGTTATCAAGCTAAGTAATTAAGTAATCAAGCTTTCTAATATTACTACTGACAACACTCAATCAAGTCCACACTACTCAGATACACTGTAAAAAAATTTCGTAAACTTTCAGTAGATCTACCGTAAATTAATGGTATTTGTACTGTTTTCACTCTTTACGGTATGAGCATCGTACTTCTAAGGTATATTAAGCGTAAAAAAACCGTATATGTGCCATTTCGATTATAACCGTATTTATACAGTAAAATGATTGTTTTTCAGTATACAATCGCTATTTATACCGTAAAATACTTATTTTTCAGTAAGGAAAAAGCTGGTAGCCCGGCCTTGGTATGCGGCAAACCCTGAAGTGTTGCTCTTTCTCTTGTCACGTAATGCGTGCAGGCCTGAAGAGAGGGAAGGGGGGTGCAGCTGGTACATATACTTTAAATATTTTACGGTACATACACCGTCCAGTTAAATTACGGTACATATACTGGTCACAAAGTTGTCAGTATATGTACCGTAATTGTTGACCAAAATTTTTTACAGTGTAGCAAGTCGACGAAGGCACAGCAACTTGTGCGATGAACGTTGCAAGAAACATAACTTACTCAACGAAAACTTCATACTTTATAATCACCAAACAACCACGTGCAACACTTATTAACATATATTTTCAATATTTAAACAGCACTCCACTTCCGCCGAAGACCGTCACACGTTTCAAACTTAAATACCGAAAGTAAAGGTGTGATAATTAATCCTGAGTTACACACGAACAACACTTTCACATTTAAAACAGAGGAAATTCAAATTATTTTCGCACATGAAAGAAAAAATGGAAGTTTTGCATATTACAAAAGCTATTAGAAGAAGATCATAGATCGAAAATATTTGTATATATTTTTCTTTCTTTCTTTTCTTTTCATTTGTGTGTGTGTGTGTGTATAACAATTCTGTTGTTGTCGTTGTCTTGTCAGAGAAAGTGCCATGTCACTTCTCTGAAAGAAGGGGTGCCAGAGCCTCAAGAGAGGTTGGACTTCTAGGGTGGTCTCCTAATTTTTGAACTAATTCCAGATGAGAAACCTGCACCAGGATTGGCACGCCCAGAGGTATCGTTTTCAAACTTGGAGGACATTGGAGCCACGAACAGATTTTACGTGCACCAGCTCCCATTAGCGTACACGGTCCCACAGCAGCCGTAGTCGAGAGAGGTTGTCACCCTCCCACACACTGATCATGGTCGAAACTGCTCCACTTTCAGTGATCTAGACGGCAACAGAGCTTAATCGTCTGCAGCACTGCGGGACCAACAATTTTGTTGAAGGTTTTAAAGTAAATCAATGTTTTGAAAACTTACAGGTGAAATTAAAAAGTTTCTTTTTCGTTGCTACCTGAAATAAATTAAAATAAAAAAATATATTGCATGTAAAAAAATCATATGTTATACAAACAAACGATTTTATTATAAATAAATTAGTATATATTTTTTTTTAATTTCAATTTTTTCATTCTATTGTTTTACTTTTTAATACTATGAAGAATAATGTAAATCAAATTATACATAATAGAATGCTGGCCATTCCTCAAAAATCTTCAGATTTTAATTCTTAAAAATAAAAATAAATATACAACTATTTCCATTTTTAAAAACTCGGAGCATCGCAAAAATCTGCATAGATTTTCTAAAAAGTTTTAATAGTGGAAAAATTTTTAGAATAAAATATTGAATTTAAATAAAATTTTAATTTAGTTTCTGATGCAGTTTCCGTTTTAATTAAAAAAATGGGGAAAATACCTCCACATGTAAAGAGCAAATATATCAAAAGATAATTTTTAATTCTTCTTTCACATTAAAACACAAAAAATAAAGAAATGAAATCAACGTTAAAAAATATTTTTGCTTAGTACATTTAATAATAAAAAGAGAGTTTTTACAATTATTGATTTTTTTTAATTAACGAACGCTGAATTATTTTCTGCGTAATGTTTATTTTCCAAATGAAATTACTTCGCCACAGTAATGAAATATATAGTTTGCATCCTTGGAAAACATTATAGTTTTAATTCTTCAAATTCAAAAGAAAATACACTAATAGCACCATTGAAAAATGCTTTTAAAATTTCAGATCATCATAAAAATCTTTATAGCTTTTTTGAGAGGTTCAAATACTGAAATATTTCTATGGAGAAAAAAAAAGATAGTCAATTTAAATAATATTTTAATTCAGTTTTTGGTTTATATTGAGACAGAGAGAAAAATATTACCGCACTTAATAAGATTTTTTTTTTCAAAAAGATAATCTTTAAGGCTTCCCAAATTATAAAATAGAAAAATGAAGGACAGAAAAACTCAACCTAATAAAAACAACATATTTTTACAATACATTCAATTTTAACACTTAATGGCCTGGAGCATATATTAAATAGATTTCCCTGGCGTAAAGTGTTAAGACAGAGAACTTTTACATTTATTGTATTTATGTGAAGCATCATTTCAATTTCAATTTTAAATTTATTGTTCCATAAAGTTCGGTTTTAAAAAAATCGAAATAATTTAGTAAATTAAAGGAAAGGAAATGTTTTATTCATTCTTAAAAAAAATAAAAAGGAAGAAAGATATATAACGTAAATATTTATGTGTGTTTTTTGCATTAAGATTTATTTCGATCGTCCGTTTAGAATAAAACCATCGTTTGAAAGATTAAGCGGCACAATCAAAAATTTAATTACTCCTTGCTGGTGGATATAAATATAATTTCAATAAAAATTTTAGATTTATCATTTCATAGAGATTAGTTTTTTAAATTGTTTGAATTACTTTAGTACGTTTAAGAAAATTTATCGTTATTTATTGTTAAATTAATTGAAAAGAGAAGAAAAAAGTAGATGGTAAATATTTATTTGTAATTTTTTGTGTGGACATTTACTTCAATAGTCACATTACAGCAAAACCATCGTTTGAAAGATTAATTGTCACAATCAAAACTTTAGTTACTATTTGCTGGTGGAAATAAAGAGAAAAGGACAAATAATTTATTTTATGTATATTATCATTTGCACTAAAAATCATAACAGGTTTTAAAAAATGTCTAAGGTTTATACAATTAAGATTCTAACAAGATTGATTATTTGGCAAGGGTTTAAATTTAAAAAAAGTATTAATTAAGATTTAAAAAATAATGTAGTTAAATATATTTAAAACTTTGAACTATGTCTTAAATAAACATTTTTAACTCATTTGATGACACTAGAAGTTCGTCTAACTTACGGAAAATGTCTTTTTCTCTGACGATTTTACAATAAACCCCTTTAGATGGCATTGGTATATTATGTATCCCACTTAATTTTAATCCCCAAATAAGAAAATGGCACCAGATTTTTGAAATAAAATTTTGCTTTTATAATTTACGCGAAGAAATATTTTTACTTATTTTAGAATATTTTTTTCGTAAATGCTGGCGTCAGTCAATAATTTGAACAATTTAGCAACATATGTACTTTGCTCTTCAAAAGTTTAATAAAATAAATGTAATATTTAATTTTTCTTTTCTTTTTTTAAAGATCTCAATAAAGGGGGTCGGGAGGGACATCTATGCTCAACAGACGTGACTTCCTCGTATGAGCAGTCCCTGTTTGACTTTCAACATTAACAGGTAACAGATTTTCCCAGAGAAATAAATGGTTTTTGTTGTCATTGTTATTTTTATTTTTATTTATTTATTTATTTCTATAGGGGAGTACTTTTATAATGTGATTGATAAATACTGAATAATAAAAAGAATTATTACAACAAACAAATTGTAGATTGGTTAATTAATCATTATTATATTTATATTATCTATTAAATCTGAGTTAATTATTTATGGATTTACACATAAGAATGCTTAGATCTTAACCTTCAAGAAAATCTCGTTTTTCTTGCAAAATATTAATCAAATAAATGCAACGTTTTATTTTTAAAAGTGTTTATTTTCTCAAACAAATCATCTCTCAATAGGTCGAATTCAACTTATTGAACTATTATATGAAGTTGATTAAAAAGAACTAGTCATCTTTTTCGGAAAAATATATTTTTGTATTATTTTTATTATTTTTCAGCGACAAAGAGCCGACATTTTTGATTATTTTTTACACAGACAGATTTATTTTCAATGAATATTTATCAAAAAGGAAATGATTCATTATATATAGGAGTAACGTGATCTTGTCTGCTACCCGTATTGTTCAGTACAAGATATTTTTTGAAGATGTACTTGTTTGTATTTTTTACTAATATTAAAACAAACGCGTTTTATTTTGCAAGAATCTATTTGATAAGAACTTTATTAATTATAGAATAAATTTCATGTGTATATAATAAGAAAAAGAAAAAGCTAGTATATTTTTAGATGTACTTTCTTTATTAGTTATGTCTTCAAGCGAAAAGATGGAAATTATCTTTGAGCAATGATTTATATCTTTTTGCTTTGCGTTGTTTTGTAAATAAAGATAACCAGTTTTAATTAACTATATTTTATGCTCAAATTTGCAATATATTCAATATTGATTATAAAATAGACCATGATGATTATTACTTCGCACACACTTCTTTAAACATTGAAAAATGAAGGATGTAAATGCATTTTTAAAAAAAAATCTAGGAATGTTATTAATCATTATCAAAATATCTATGAGCTTAAATGTGAGATTCATTTTGAGAATAAAGTTCTGTTTCAAGCATATAAATGTTTAACGAACTTAAAGAGCGAAATTGGAGATATATTTCTGATATTTAAATTCAAATGACATTAATCGATTGGTTCAGCATTGAAATGCATTCAGCGTTACGTGTCAGAAAATATGTTTTGACAAATGATCTCAAAAGATCGTCTTAATGATTGTTTCTGTTGCATTCCTATTCGTCATCTGTTGATTCCCTACGATTTATGATTAATTACAAAATGTTACTGAATGTTTTAGTGTTAGGCATCTTTGGATCGATCATAATGTAGATTTTGTAAGTCCCGCATTTTAAAATTCAGTTAATTTGAAATTATTTAAACAAAATTTCTTTTAAAATGTTGGGTTAGAAAAAAGGAAATACAACTTCAACTTCAGCTTTTCCCATATATAGCATAAGATGGTTGATTATATGACGGCCGATTATCTACACGAGGGATATAGTCCCTAGGTGGGTGTGCCCTCCATGGGGGTCTTTCTAAGGGATATAGCATACGAAATGACTATATTTAAAGTAATTATATTAAAATGTTTATTTTGCATATTGTTCGCGGGATTGTACGAAAATGGTTTGTCAGATTCTAAATAAATAAAAACATTTCGTGCAGTAAATGTATATTCGCAAAATGAGTTACAATTTTGTCTTTCAAAGTCTTAAACTTTCAAAAAGACTTTAATACTTTCTTAAACTGTCAAAGTATTAAACTTTCTTAAAAAATGCTAAAACTTTCTAAACTTTCTTTATTATGATACTGAAATGTTTCAAAATTTTCTAATTTTATGTAATGCTTACATTTAGTAGTGAAATATTTAAAATTTTGTTTCGATAGTAGGTCACTTTGATTAGACACTATATGGGATTTTTTTTAATTATCCCATGAGACTGAGTTGCGTCAGTGTTACACTGAGCATGGAGCATGAAATATGTATCTACATATGAATTAATGAAAATGAAATTAAAATTGTTCCTTAATATGTTCCTTAATAAGTTCCTTAATATGCACATTCAAAACTATGATTGTGTTAATAAGTATGGTTGCGTTTTGTAGAAGTGGATCTAGTAGAGGAATTTCGAACAATTTTACCACAGGCCTCAATGATACCAGAAACTCCTTATGGTAATTTTCACTTTATTTAATCACGGGATTTGAAGTAAATTTCAGAAATTAAATAATGAAAATATTACTACATAAAAAATGGTAGCTCTGCAGTCCGCAATTGATTTGTTGGAAACCCTTGTCTTCATAGTTATTGTACTACATTGCTCGATATCGGACAATCAGTTTTTATATTGCCTACCTATTAAAACTTCGCATAAATTCGAATGTTCTTCTTTTATGAACAAAGTTGATATAATTATCAAATACCTAAAACATTTTGTCAGAGTCATAATAAGGGTAACACAATCATGGAAAGGAACCCATATGTGTTATTCAATATCCTTTTTTATTGCCAGTATTAAAGATAAAGTTTATAATTTGGAGTAAGGCATTTATATTGACTGAAACTCATATCACCGTCATCTTCATATATTTTTTAAAATATATATGTATGATATTTATTGCAAATTTTTATTATATCAAATACAATATACTATTTTCTGAATATCTATCAATTTTGTTTCTATCAGTGCTGTAAAATAAATTCATTTGTAAAATAAATTAAAATAAAAAAACACGTATGAATATGCAAAACATTCTTCATTTAAATTGAATCACAATCAGAGAACAAGGAGTCAGTTAATTACCTATCGTTAACTATATTTCTCTTTACTTCGTAATGATGCATTTCCTCCAGAAGCTATCGTAATTTAACAGATTTATTTTATGTGACGAAACATTAAAGTTCTACTAAAATACACAAATTAAAAAAGGGGGAAACTGTTTAACTCAGTTACGTAAAAACGTTAAATACACGGAAAGCATTTCCAATTTGGTAAATATCAGCTGCACTGGATTTATCTGAAGAAAAACATCTCTTTCATTTAATTATAAATAATGCTGCATAGAAAATAGGAAGATTTGGATAATTAAACAAGTAGAAAATGTTGAAACCAGAATATGTTATTTGAACTTTTATCTTTTTGTTGTAAGGTTGGGTCATTAGTGCTTTTGCACTAGTCCAATTTGTGTTTAGAGTTTCAGTGAAAGAGCAAGAATCATACACCAAAAGACAGGTTCTTTCTGTAATAGCAAAATTGTATGATCCTCTTGGGGTCATAGGCCTAATTATTTCCAAGGCCAAGTGTTATCTTCAAAAATTGTGGTTGTGTAAACTAGGATGGGACGAGAACATTCCGGAACCTCTTGCTAGTGATTGGTGTAACTTCGTATGTCAACAAAAAACTATAGAAAATATAACAATTAGTCGATACATTTTAAATCCTTCCACAGAAGCAATATTTGTTCTTGGTTTCGCTGACGCTTCCATAACAGCTTTTGGTGCTGCAGTTTATATATATTGTTTAAATTCATCCAACTCGACCACATCAAACCTTATTGCAAGCAAATCAAGAGTGTCACCTCTAAAGACCATTTCTGTGCCAAGACTGGAACTATGTTCCTGTTTGCTTCTTTCTCAACTTGTCACCAAAATTCTCCCTTCCTTTCAACTAGACATTCAAGGAGTAATTTTATTCTCAGACTCAACTATAGCATTGACATGGATAAAAACCTCTGCTCATCTATTAAAAACTTTCATAGCAAATAGAGTCTCAAAGATTCAGTCTCTCACTGAACAATTTTTATGGAAACACATTCCTTCTAGTGATAATCCAGCTGTTATAATATCTCGTGAAACATTTCCTCAGGAACTCTCAGATATGGAACTGTGGTGGAAAGGTCCATTAATGACTAATAATATCTTGTACTTGACAGAAAAGGAGGAAAAAACTGACTTTCCAAATGATGATGCATATTTAGACGAACTTAAATAGAACAATACTATTAATTTGCATCTTATTTCTCAGGACTTTAATCATTTTCTTAACAAACTTTGTAATTTAAGTAACAGTTATTTTAAGTTAATTTGTATTTTAGTTTATATTTATAGATTTATTTATAATTGCAAGCACAAAGAAAGGATAGTAGGGCCTATTAAAAAGGAGGAATTTTACCAAGCAAAGATAAAATTAGTCAAATTGGTTCAGGTAATGTATTTCTCCAGGGAAATGAAGGCACTCAAGAAAGGTGAGAAACTAAAGGATAGTCGAGTAAGTAATTTAAATCCTTTTCTTGATAGGGATGAAATTATTAGGGTTGGTGGTCGTTTAGATAAATCAAATTTATCTTATGATAAAAAACATCCGATTCTTTTACCGAAAGATCATAGGCTTACCCTTTTAATTTTCCAGTATTTTCACTTAAAATATTTGCATGTTGGTGCTCAAACATTGCTTCATTTTGTGAGACAAGAATTCTGGCCTTTAAATGGCAGAAACATAGCCAGAAAAATCGTGCATAATTGCATTGTTTGTTTTAAAAACAAACCTAAAATTGCAGAACAAATCATGGCCTTGTTACCTAAAGAAAGGGTAAATATAAACCCCCCTTTTACAAATTCAGGCATTGATTTATGTGGCCCATTTTTTTTAAAATACAAAAACCAACGTAAAGGAGTTTTTAGTAAAATTTATGTCACAATTTTCGTCTGTTTTGCTACTCGTGCAATTAATTTAGAAATAATAACAGATTTAACTTCTGAAGCCTTAATAGCTACCTTAAAAAGATTTGTAGCTAGGCGCGGAATTTGTGCCACCATCTTTTCCGATAATGCCTCTAATTTTGTTGGTGCTAATTCAGAATTGAAAAAATTGCATAAAATTGTAAAAAATCAATCCGAGGAATTAGCTGCTTACTTATTGGCTAATTCAATTTCTTGGAAATTCCTTCCTCCTAGATCCCCTAATTTTGATGGCTTGTGGGAGGCAGGAGTAAAATCCTTTAAGCACCATTTAAAAAGAACTATTGGAGATTTAAAACTAACTTTTGAGGAATTTTTAACTGTCGTTAATCAAATCGAAGGTATTTTAAACAGTAGGCCTCTAATACCTTTATCTTCGGATCCAAACGATTTCGAAACGTTAACCCCAGGACATTTTTTAATCGGCCGCCCTATAAATAGCATCTGTGAACCAAACTTGACTGACCTTGCCAATAATAAACTTAGTCATTGGCAGCAAATTACAAAAATTAATCAATTAATTTGGAAAAAATGGAGTAGAGATTATTTAAATAACCTACAACAGCGAACAAAATGGTTATTTGAAAAGGAAAATATAAAAATTGGAACTATGGTCTTATTAAAGGATAGTAATTTGTCCATGTGTACCTGGTCAGTAGGTCGCATTCAAGACGTTATTTATGGGAGCGATGGTAAAATTAGGGTTGTGCTTGTAAAAACCCCAAATGGAATATTCAAACGAGCAATTTCTAATGTTAGTATTTTGCCCATAAATGATCCTTTATTATAATGTAAATATTTATTTTTCTTATATTTCTTGTGCATTTATATTTTAAAATTTTTTGCAGTAACTTTGCATTTTAATATTATAATTGAATTGAATTGTATATTTGTATTACTAATTGAATTGAAACTTGTATTATAATTGAAGATTTATTGTAAAAAAAATTAATTGCTCACAACGAAGGACATTTGTTTAAAGATATGTTGCTGAAATAAATATTTCAGTGGTGACCGGTATGTTGGCGACACTCTTGGCTTTTAACATCTCTTGGCGATAAATGTAACTCAGAAGTTGCTTGTTCGTTGTTTCGTTCGGTTGTCTCCAGTTGGGAGCTCCGTAAAACAATAGTTTGATAAATAAAAAAAATGGTTCGTTTGTAAACAGTTGAAATTTTATCGATTGTTGTTTAATTTACAGTCCACTCTAATTTCGTAGTCGTCATCACATGTCTAAATTTAATAGAGCTGCTTGAGTTCCCACAAAAATTTCATTTTTCTAATTTAGTAATCAAGCTAAGTAATTAAGTAATCAAGCTTTCTAATATTACTACTGACAACACTCAATCAAGTCCACACTACTCAGATACACTGTAAAAAAATTTCGTAAACTTTCAGTAGATCTACCGTAAATTAATGGTACTTGTACTGTTTTCACATTTTACGGTATGAGTACCGTACTTCTAAGGTATATTAAGCGTAAAAAAACCGTATATGTGCCATTTCGATTATAACCGTATTTATACAGTAAAATGATTGTTTTTCAGTATACAATCGCTATTTATACCGTAAAATACTTATTGTTCAGTAAGGAAAAAGCTGGTAGCCCCGCCTTGGTATGCGGCAACAACCTGAAGTGATGTTCTTTCTCTTGTCACGTAATGCACGCAGGCCTGAAGAGAGGGAAGGGGGGGGGTGCAGCCGATACATATACTTTAAATATTTTACGGTACATACACCGTCCAGTTAAATTACGGTACATATACTGGTCACAAAGTTGTCAGTATATGTACCGTAATTGTTGACCAAATTTTTTTACAGTGTAGCAAGTCGACGAAGGCACAGCAACTTGTGCGATGAACGTTGCAAGAAACATAACTTACTCAACG
The DNA here is from genome assembly GCA_963931845.1 of Maratus michaelseni. Lineage (NCBI taxonomy): Eukaryota > Metazoa > Arthropoda > Arachnida > Araneae > Salticidae > Maratus > Maratus michaelseni. Next base: position 93,068,916 of record OZ007594.1, on the reverse strand, counting down.
AAAACTTCATACTTTATAATCACCAAACAACCACGTGCAACACTTATTAACATATATTTTCAATATTTAAACAGCACTCCACTTCCTCCGAAGACTGTCACACGTTTCAAACTTAAATACCAAAAGTAAAAGTGTGATAATTAATCCTGAGTTATACACGAACAACACTTTCACATTTAAAACAGAGGAAATTCAAATTATTTTCGCACATGAAAGAAAAAATGGAAGTTTTGCATATTACAAAAGCTATTAAAAGAAGATCATACTTCGAAAATATTTGTATATTTTTTTTCTTTCTTTCTTTTCTTTTCATTTGTGTGTGTGTGTGTGTGTATAACAATTCTGTTGTTGTCGTTGTCTTGTCACAGAAAGTGCCATGTCACTTCTCTGAAAGAAGGGGTGCCAGAGCCTCAAGAGAGGTTGGACTTCTAGGCTGGTCTCCTAATTTTTGAACTAATTCCAGATGAGAAACCTGCACCTGGATTGGCACGCCCAGAGGTATCGTTTTCAAACTTGGAGGACATTGGAGCCACGAACAGATTTTACGTGCACCAGCTCCCATTAGCGTTTACGGTCCCACAGCAGCCGTAGTCTAGAGAGGTTGTCACCCTCCCAAACACTGACCATGGTCGAAACTGCTCCACTTTCGGTGATCTAGATGGCAACAGAGCTTAATCGTCTGCAGCACTGTGGACCAACAATTTTGTTGAAAGTTTTAAAGTAAATCAATGTTTTGAAAACTTACAGGTGAAATTAAAAATTTTCTTATTCGTTGCTATCTGAAATGAATTAAAAGAAAAAAAAATTTTGCTTGTAAAAAAATCATATGTTATACAAACAAACGATTTTATTATAAATAAATTAGTATATATATATATTTTTTTTTAATTTCAATCTTTTTATTCTATTGTTTTACTTTTTAATACTATGAAGAATAATGTAAATCAAATTATACATAATAGAATGCTGGCCATCCCTCAAAAATATTCAGATTTTAATTCTTAAAAATAAAAATAAATATACAACTATTTCCATTTTTAAAAACTCGAAGCATCGCAAAAATCTGCATAGATTTTCTAAAAAGTTTCAATATTGGAAAAATTTTTAGAATAAAATATTGAATTTAAATAAAATTTTAATTTAGTTTCTGATGCAGTTTCCGTTTTAATTTAAAAATGGGGAAAATACCTCCACATGTAAAGAGCAAATATATCAAAAGATAATTTTTAATACTTCTTTCACATTAAAACACACAAAATAAAGAAATAAAATCAACGTTAAAAAATATTTTTGCTTAGTACATTTAATAATAAAACAGAGAGTTTTCACAATTATTGATTTTTTTTAATTAACGAACGCTGAATTATTTTTTTCGTAATGTTTATTTTCCAAATGAAATTACTTCGCCACAGTAATGAAATATATAGCTTGCATCCTTGGAAAACATTATAGTTTTAATTCTTCAAATTCAAAAGAAAATACACTATTAGCACCATTGAAAAATACTCTTAAAATTTCGGTTCATCATAAAAATCTTTATACACTTTTAAAAATTTGCAGCAAACTGTCCAGTCATTTGACCGTTTTTGTAGAAAACGGTAACATAACCGTAATTTAACTATATTATGACCATAAAATGAGCAATAATACGGTTAGAATATAGTTAAATAACGATTATATAACACCTTTCTACAAAAACGGTCAAATGACCAGACAGTTTGCTGCAAATTTTTAACAGTGTAGCTTTTTTTATAGGGTCAAACACTGAAATTATTCTATGAAGGAAAAAATATTCAATTTAAATAATATTTTAATTCAGTTCCTGGTTTACATTGAGAAAGAGAGAAAAACATTACCACACTTAATATCACACTTTTTTTCAAAAAAGATAATATTTAAGGCTTCCCAAATTAAAATACAAAAATGAAGAAAAGAAAAATTCAACCTAATAAAAACAACATATTTCTACAATACATTCAATATTAACACTTAATGCCCCGGAGCATATAATAAATAGATTTCCCTGGCATAAAGTGTTAAGACAGTGAATTTTTACATTTATTGTGTTTATGTGAAGCATCATTTCAATTTCAATTTTAAATTTATTGTTCCATAAAGTTCGATTTAAAAATAAAGATTCGAAATAATGTAGTACATTCAAGGAAAGGAAATGTTTTATTCATTCTTTAAAAAATAAATAAAAATGAAGAAAGATATATAACGTAAATATTTATGTGTATTTTTTGTATTAAGATTTATTTTGATTCCAATAAATGCTTAGAATAAAACCATTGTTTGAAAGATTAAGCGGCACTATAAAAATTTTAATTACTCCTTGCTGGTAGAAATAATTGTAATTTCAATAAAAATTTTAGATTTATCATTTCATAGAGATTAGTTTAAACGAAAAAATTTAATTACTTTAGTATGTTTAAGAAAATATATCGTTATTTATTCTGAAATTAATTGTAAAGAGAAGAAAAACGTAGATGAAAATATTTATTTGCAATTTTTTTTGTGTGGAGATTTACTTCAATAGTCACATTACCGCAAAACCATCGTTTGAAAGATTAATCGTCAAAATCAAAACTTTAATTACTCTTTGCTAATGGAAATAAAGAGAAAAGGGTAAATAATTTATTTTATGTATATTATCATATGCATTAAAAAACATATTTTGAAAAAAAAAAAAAAAGGTTTATATAATTACGTTTCTAACAAGATATATGATTTGGTAAGGTTTTAAAATTAAAAAGAAAAGTATTAATTAGGATTAAAAAAATTGTAGTTAAACATACTTAAAACGTTGAAATATGTCATAAATAAAAAATTTTTAACTCATTAGATGACATTAAAAGTTCTTATATCGTACGGAAATTGTCTTTTTCTTTTAAGAATTTACAATAAACCCCTTTAGATGGCGTTAATATATTATGTGTCCCACTTTATTTTAACCCCCAAATTATACAATGGCATCAGATTTTTGAAATATATTTTTGCTTTTATAATGTACGCGAAGAAATGCTTGTACTTATTTTAGAATATTTTTTTTTTAATCCGGGCGTCATTCAATAATTGTAACAGCTTAGCAACAGATGAACTTTGCTCTTCAAAAGGTTAATAAAATAAATGTAATACATAATTTTTTAAAGACCTCAATAAAGGGGACCGGGAGTGACATCTATGCCCTACAGATTTGGCTCCCTCGTCTGAGTACTCCTTCTTAGGCTATTAATATTAACAGGTTACAATTTTTTTTACAGTGAAATAAACTGTTTTTATTGTCAGCTAAAGGGTCAATATTTTCATAGTTTATTTTTATTTATATTTATTTATTTACTTCTGTAGGGAAGTACTTTTATATTGTAATTGGTGTGTGCTGACCAAAAAGAAGTCTCATGCTTTCGCATGCTGAGGTCTGTCTCATGCTTTCGCGTTGACGTAAATAACTTGCCGCCCCTTGGTATTTAACACCGAACATGAGAACGGAGCCCAGATTTTTCTTGGCATTGTTGTCTTAAAAAACTACGTTGCTGTCTCGAAGAGATTCACTGGATCATTCGAATGCTACTATAACATCGTTTTGTAATGTATTTCGTTTGAAAGCGTGATATATTAACTGATAAAGTTTTAGTGGTAAAATTTCCAACTGTATTAAAGAATTGTGGCGGATGTTTTTCAAATGTAGTACATTAGTAGATACTAATGAAATGTCTTCTGTTATGAAGATTTCGTCTTTTTATTCGGCAAATTGTCAATGTTTTTCAACCAAGGCCAATAGGTATAATAACGACGATTGCATAAGCTTTATTTAACATAAAAATCTTAAGTAGTCATCGAAATGTAGCTTTACCTCACTGAATAATCGTAACACACACATATATATATATATATTATGTGCTGTAATTATAACGATTGTTACTCCTTTTAGTTTTCGTTACAATATAGCATCATATTTGCTCTCCTAATCAGTTCATATATAGTTTCTTATTTGTTTCACTAAACTTCCTTTAATATAAGGTATTATAGCCGCATTTGAGCATCTATTTTGTATTCATTATTTTAAATCTCCAACAGGAATTCATATTTTAGATTTTGTGACAAAATTCTTCTCATTCCGTATTATGTAATATGCTTGTGTTCATTCTTTTATATTGTTAAAAATTAAATTCACAATTTTTTTCATATACATATATATATATATATATATATAATCCAGCAAAAAAAATATTTGACCTGTTATAGCACACACCGAAAACTACCTAAACCACCGAAACCTAACCAAAAAAACAGGCTGTCGCCTCGTCGCCAGTGAGTTAAATTAAAAAAGGTAGCCAAGCTTTCCAGACAGAAATAATAAGTATTCGTGGCAGTGGGTTTCAGCCAAAATACTGCGTAGCGAAATTAAAATGTGCAAAAACATATTTGGTGGCTGCATAACAGACGCTCTCCCCACCGGACCCTACACCACAATATTAAATGAATGCTTCACCAGAATCAGCTACAGATGAAATAAATGACCCTTGAAAAACCACAAACTTTCAACTCAGCCATTTTGCCACTTTAAAAAAGTAAAACAAAACAAACAAACCAGAATCCGTTTTTCATCCAGATAATATTTGTAGAAAGACTGTTTTATAATTATGACCTGCGTTTATTGGCATCTGACCTGGAACGAAACTGTATTGGGTGTTGAAAAACGGATTCTTGTCTGTTTATTTTGGTTTACTTGTAATAGTTCGTGGCTGAGGTGCAAGTGTGTGCAATTCAAGGGACATTTATTTCATCTGTAGCTGATTCAGTGCTGTGTTTCCGGTGAAGCATTTTTTTTTTAATATTGTGGCGTAGGGTCGGTGGGTGAGCGTCTGTTATGCAGTCTTCAAATATGTTTTGCAGATTTTGAATTTGGTACGCAGCGTTCAAATCAAAACCCACTGCCACGATTAAATCTGGAGTGCGCCTTTTTGAATTCCACCCACTGCCGACGAGGCCGCAGACTGTTTTTAGTTAGTTTTCGGTGGTTTTATTGTTGTAATTGTTTAGTTTTTAAGTTGTATTTTTGTACTTTCTTGTTTGGTGATGGAGGAGGGATGCTAGTTTAGGCCAAATACATTTTCTTTTCTGGATTATTTCTGATTTGTATGTTCGACTATGCAGCTTTTAAGCGATAGTTACTTGAATATGTAATTGTTTTTGTCCGTATTTATGATAATTACTGCTTGTATATATATATATATATATATATATATATATATACCGAAGAACCATTACATTATGACCACCTGTTTAATACGACGTATGCCCACTTTTCGCCATCAAAACCGCCAACACCCGGCGTAGCATTGACTCGACGAGGTGCTGATAGGTAGTTTGAGGTATCTAGTAGTAAGCACTCACCAACTGGTCCTGCTGGTAGCGTGGCAGCACGAACTCGGTTTTCCAGGTGGAACCACAAATGTTCTATTGGATTCGTATCAGGTGAATTTGGAGACCAAGACATGACTTGAAAGTAACTAGAATGTTTCTCGAACCACCCCTTGACTATTCAACACGTATGATATGGTGCATGATCCTGCTGTTAAACACCATCACCCGCCGGAAATACTGTTGTCATGAACGGGTGCACCTGGTTTGCAACGATGTTCAGATAGCGCATAGACGTCAGGGATTGTTCTATGGGGATTGTGGGTCCTAATGTGTTCCATAAAAACACCGATCACACCATAATACCGCCGTCACCAGTTTGTCTCCGGCCAAGTATGCATCCGGGAGCCAGGGCTTCCATTGGGAATAGGTGTATTCGATCGTGCCCGTCGATGTGATGGACCAGAAAACGTGATTCGTTGGACCATGATTTTTTTTCCATTCTTCTATGGTCAAATTCCGATGTTCCTGGGACCACTGTAAGCAGTGCTGGCGATGATGTGATGTCATTACAGGGACCTGTTTCGGCCGCCGGCTGCGTAGGCTCATACGAAGCAGTGCATGCTGCACTGTGTGTTGAGAAACTGAGTGGCCACTGTTGTAGCTGCTGGTGATTTCGGCTGTTGTAGCTCGTCGGTCACGGCGAATAATGCGCAACAATCTTCGCTTTCCTCTGCAATCAATATGCCGCGCGCGACACACAAATGGCCGGCGACTTGTCGTTTAACCATCCATACACCACTTTTGATACGTGCTCACAATGCACGTGAACAGCCACAAAACGTGCAGTTTCTGATATCTACTTTCAAGTCGCCAAGTCGTAATGATTTGATCTTTATCAACGTCCGATAAATCTGCTTTAAATTTGGGGATTTTCAGTGCTTGCGTACACTATAAATGTTTTATTCCGTTTCTCTCTCAGTTGCAGTAATTGGCTTATAACTAATAAAATTGAACTTGCACTTATTTAACTTGGAAAAATGAATTTGAAAATTATATTTCATGTTTATTCAAACTATTTCTTTACATAAAACATAAATAGCTCTAACTCTGATTACTGAAAAAGTTAAGAAGCATACAGTTAGATGCATATTATTTTGTCCATTTTTTTTCGAGAAATATTCTTATAAATATACCTACATTATTTAAAATTTTCATGAAAAATCCATAATTTTTTTTCTTTTTTCTTTCTTTTAATATATTAAAAAAAGAAAAAAAATACTTTTAATTCCGGAGTTTGACATTTCTGAAAAATCGCAAGCAATTTTCTGGACTCAGTAAACGCTCTTTGCATGATTACCTCATCTATTTAATATGGAAATATCAATAGCATTTTCAGAATTTTACTTGCCATGACATTAATAAATGATCAGAAAATATTCAAAGCATCCCGAAACTATGAAGTAAATTTCTTATCTAATGTCATTCCGTACACGTCATGAATATGTCGTTTGATTTTTTGTTTTAAATTGTTTGATATATTTTTGAAATATTTCTATGAAAAAATATTATATCTATCATCAATTCTTTTCATAATTTTTTGAGATTATCTTTATTGGAATTTCTTTGCTAACAGTTCTATTCCAAATGAATTGGTATTAATAATTGTTACTAGTTAATGGCGAGAAATTATCAATGATAATTTCGACTTATATATTTCAGATAAACACACATTAAAAGACAGTCGAATTGCGCTATAACCAAAATTTCAACAGATTGAATTATCTGTTCGCAATATTAGGTTCATTGCAAATTTTAGAGTACATTAGAAACAAAAAAACGTGGAAGGATAAATACTTTTCATTATAACTACGATTTACTTATAAGCCGGTTGTATTCATTAATTATCTAATGGTTAAATTTGCACAAGTTTCTATTTTGTGGTATACGATTTTCTATCTCTACCGGGTACACAAAATGTTGGTTAAAATTTTAAAAATTTATTTAAAAAACAAAACAAATGATGCTATAAAGTTGCAGTTTTCAGGAATGTGATTAGAGGGAGATCGAATTTTTTTTAAACGAAAAAAATTGGTTCAAAAATTACCGATAGATGGCGCTGCATAACATGAAGGAGATTTATGAAAATCAGGCTGTCAATAAATCTCTTCAATGCACATAGATTTTTCATCCGATGCCAGCAGTATGCTATTGTTACCAGATAAAGAGATGTTGGTTAAAATTTTTTGGAAGAAAACGGAATAGGCAAATGGCGCATTGCAAAAATTTTCACGCAAAGTGATCGAAGACATAAAAAGAGCAAGTTCCATGTGCTTGGGTACTGAAGCTTGGCAGAAGCTTCGCTGAAATGGGACTTTTACTATAAGCCTAATTTTCATACATCTGCTTCATATTATGCATGCCCAGCACCATCTATCGGTAATTTTTTTAACCAAAACTTTTTTGTTATTAAAAAAAAACGATCTCCCTCTGATCCCATTCCCTTTTTTGCATCATTTGTTTCTTTTTTTATGAATTTTTAAAGTTTTAAATAACTTTTGGCACACTCGGTACTAGAAATGGAATGTCTTTACGCTTCATTTTTTCTCTTAAGTGCTATTCGTGAAGTGTATTTTCCAATCCTAAAATTTAAATTGAAAAAAACAATATTTATTTTATATTTTGAGCTATTTACGTTGGAAAGTAACCCAAGTGAAACATAAATGTTACAGAAATATATAGTCGAACTCGTTTAATATATGCACGGTAAAGCGAGGACACAGTCAAATCGAGAAATGTGTACACTAAGAATGATTTATCATTTAAACATATTTAGATTTTCACGCTTCATACGATCTACAGAAGCAGGATCACGGCTAATATGAACAAAACATCACTTCATTTCCATGCGATTTTCGACGAAAAGTACGGTCGAATCAGGAGAAAAAAATATTTCTTGTCGAACATTGTTCTCTTCTAGCGATAATATTTCTACATTACAACTTCTAATAATTTGTCAGTTTTACCAGACATAATTTTAACCTTCAAGAAGTGTCCCCCCCCCACACTCACACACCCAAGAAAATGCAAAGGAGTGCTCTGAAGTGTTAAAATAATTAAAGAAAATCGGAGAGTTAAGGTTAAGAACGTTTTAAATACAGACCTTTGTAATATTTACAACTGAGCCATGGAAAGGAAGAAACATTTATTTGTTTCTTTCTTCTGATTCAAACTCTCGGACATATTGACCAGCCTTTCCATATATTTTACTGCACTATTAAAAAGAAAGGGATAAATGAAATCCATAGCTCGTAAATCGTAGTGACCATTGCAATATTAGTCGAGATTTTCAATGGAGAAAGGAGGTGATTAGTTGCATTCCTGGATGTTCTTAATGTTCTTTGTGATTGCGAGTTCCTTAGACGATTTGACTTCAGTGTCTCCCCTGACCCTTTGTAATATTTATAACGGGGCCATGGAAAGGAAGAAATACTTATTTGTTTCTTTCTTCAGATTCAAACTCTGGTACATATTAACCAGCCTTTTCATATGTTTTACTGCACTATTAAAAAAGAAGCGGATAAATGAAATCTATAGCTCGTATATCGTAGTGACCATTGCATAATTAGTCGAGTTTTTTAATGGAGAAAAGAAGTGATTAGTTCCATTCCTATATGTTCTTAGTGTTCTTTGTGATTGCGAGTTCTTTGGACGATTTGACTTCAGTGTCTCCCCCCCCCCACACACACACATACACGCAAGAAAATGCAAAGGAATATTCTGAAGTGTTGAAAGAATTTAATGAAAAAGGGAGAGTTAAGAACGATTTAAATACAGACCTTTTGTAATATTTAAAAAAAACTATTAAAAAAAAAGGATAAATGAAATCGCTTGAAAATCGAGTGACCATTGCAATATAATCCGAGTTTTCAATGGAGAAAGGGAGGCATTAGTTGCAATCCTGTATGTTCTTCATGTTCTTTGTGATTGCGAGTTCTATAGACGCTTTCCCTTCAGTGCCATGATTTTGAAAGAATACACCCTTCTAAAGTAAATGACAATCACAAAGGTAAGACTGAATATTTTATGTTGACTTTATAACACATGGGCTGATAAGTTCCTGGTCTAATAAAGAAAACACAACTTTTTAACAAAACTTTATGACTTTATGACTTTATAACTTTATAACTTTAATAAATAACATAACTTTAATAATAAATAATAATAATTTAATAATAATAATTAATTAAATAAATATTAATAATAATTTAATAAATAAATATTAATAATAATTTAATAAATAAATATTACTAATAATTTAATAAAAAATAACATAATTTTATAACGAAAAAGCTCCAAACAGTGTTCAGAATCATCGACTCGTTGTTGTTTTTGGTCAAAAGTCAACACGCGCGGCAGCCACTTTGACAACACTTTTTTCATAGACAAATGTTCATTCAAAATAAAACCTACACGCTGCTTGAATATCTTCAGAGTCTGGGCTATCTCCTGCAACTTCACTTTACGGTTCCCCAAAACGATTTTGTGGACTTTTTTTGTTTTCCGGAGTAACCACCTCTTTTGCGTGGTGCATCGCTGGTGTCCATACGACCACGTTTAAATTCAGCAAACGAGTCACTAAGGGTTGATTTACCTGGTGCAGTATCCGGAAAACGCTTTATCAAGCCAAGCTTTTGTTTGAACGTTGGTTTTATCCATCAAATAACAATTCTTGAAATTCTTGTTTATCCATTTTTTTCTTTATCAACAAAGTTGTTCAAATAAAACCACTCTAACGTTTTATCTACACGACGAATCATCATGACATTTTTTCTACTACCTTTTAAAGCTTAGTATTTACTAAAAAAAGCATCGGTTCGGCGATTGCAACGCCATCTGTGCACCAGACCGGGAACTTATCAGCCCATGTGTTACTAAATAAGCTTAACACGTTTAGTGCCACCATATATATGAATTAAGCTTGCATACTGTGCTATTATTACATTTAGTGATAAACTACTAACTTTAGTGATAATTATTAAAAGTGTAAGTAGAATTTACAAAAAGTATGTTTTATTCTCCTCCGGTTGTCACGTAAGTAATTTTTTTTAAAGGAATTTTTCTCTTTTAGGTAGCTTTTATTACAAAAAGCTATCTATTGCAGCCGGCCGGAGGAAGACAATTCCAAAAGATGTTAGTATATTTTCACAGATCATGACCCCTAGACCCCCAAACCACCCTCTGTTCAAATGTTGATTTATATTTATATACATATATATCCATAAATAAATAAATAAATAAATATATATATATATATATATATCTGACATACGTCATGCTGTAACTCTCTTATTTATGAATCGATTTGGATGTGACTGATTATGTGTGTAGGATATACCAAAGTCTGGAGAGAGTTTGTTGGCCAGTTTTATACGCCATCTTGTTTCAAAATGGCGGCCAGTTAAAAAAATGTTATTTTTTAAAAATTCAAAAAGATGTACAAAAATGTATAAATTGAAAAAAATGTTTGTTATGTGTTAGAACGTGATACAATGATTCTGGAACAATTTTTGTTTTGGCTATATCTTAAAAAATGGCTGAGATATCTTGTTTCAAAATGGCGCAAGTTAAATTTAATTTTTTTTAATATAAAAAGATGCATAAAAAATTATAAATTGAAAACGCTGTGTCCATTAAGTGCTAGACCGTGATACAAGGATTACAGAACATTTTTTGTTGTGGCTTTATCTTAAAAACTGGCTGAGATATGGCAGTTTGAAATTCTACGGTGAATAACATTTTGAAACAATCTGATTTTTGTTATACTGTAAATCTCATGCTGAAATTCGCATTCAAATTCAGTATTAGCTAAAACTGGGATTGAATCTTCTATAATTCGATTCCACGCATTTTAGCATCGGGTGTTTGAGTAAAATGAGGTGAATTTTTAAAAACTTGGATTATGGAAGCTAACTTTTCCTCCTGGTACAGGTCGGAAGGACTTTATTTCAATTTATAACGGTACCAATATTGTTTTTATTTTACTAATAACCAGAATTAGCAATAAAAATGGATCCAATTTTTTTTTTTTTTTTTTTTTTTTTAATGGGAAAAATAAAATCGATGAATTGAGTTGTTTTATTATAATGTTAATGAAATAAAATTTTGAATTGTAACCAAAACATGTTTTTTATTCCTCCTATAATTCATCCGAAATATAAAATTAGAAATTAATTTCAAGAATTTAAAAAAATGCATTATCTATAGAACAACAGTATTGTGTGTTACGAGAGTTCTATTAAAATTAATATGCTTTAAATTTAGATTACACAAGACTGCCGGCGGTACGCACGGCACTCTAATAAAAAATAGTCTGATGTGCCAATCCCAAAACTTTCTTCTACCTCACGCAGGATTCGCATACACTAAAAAGAATCAGCACCAATTTATATCAAGGTCTAACTGAATTTAAAGTTTTATTAAAGTCCGTGCATTTGTTCCTGAGATATGACTATTGGTAAAATCGTGTAAATCCTGCAAAATGCTACATAGAAGTGCCCCTGTAGTGAAATTTAGACCACAAACTAACCCACAACAACTTATGTCAACGTTTAACTGAATCTGAAGTTTGATGAAAATCCGTGGATTAGTTCTTGAGACATAGTTATTGTGGAAATAATAAAAAAGTAGCATAGCAGCGCCACCTATTGGGCTATGTACACCAAAACGTAAGCATCATCTATTTATGTCAAGGTCTAACAGAATCTGTAGTTTGATGAAATCCCGTGCAATAGTTCTTGAGATTTAGCTACTGTAAAAAAAATTATAAGCGTGGTATAGCAGCGCCACCTGCTAGGATATCTACACCAAAACGTAATCAGCGTCTATTTATGTCTAGGTCTAACTTTGCGGAAAATAAGTTCATAAGTTCTTGAGATAGAGCTATAGCGAAATCGCGAAAAATGCAGCATCGCAGTGCCACCTGTCGGGTGATTTTCACCAAAAAATAAGGAGCACCAAACTATATCAGTGACTAACTGAATATACATTTTTATTAAATTTCGTGCATTAGTTCTTGAGATAGAGCGCCCACAAAATTTTTGTCACATACAGACAGACAGACAGATTCACAGACTCACAGACAGACATTTTCTAAAAACAGTCAAAATCGTTTTCAGGACCTTCTAAAACGTATAAATCCGTCGAAAACCGGAAGTTGAAAATGTTCATGAATCCAATACTTTCTTCTTGTGAAGATAGAAGAAAGTGATAAAGTGTGCACGGTCGGCGATACACGTAGCACTCAACATGTTAGGTTAAATCTAGCATTTAGACTGTTAGATCAATTAATAGTAGTAATTAATTTAATTATAGGTGTGTGTTTAAGATTTTAATTATTATCACGGTAACGTAATAAGTAACGATTAATACGGGGATTTATGCAGTTCCTTTGTTTTTTGTATTAACCGAAGCCGACTCTATTTAGTTCGGTTAATTGTTTCCATAGAAAAAAAAACATTATATATAACCCTGCATTATTTAAAAATTTGACAAAAATACTTAATTTGTTTACGCTTATTTCTTTAAAATTTTCTTTTCTTTTCTATTTATTTATTTTTCTTAAAAATGTTTATTTTTCGAGATTGACATCGTATCTATCTCGGTTAATTGTTTCCATAGAAAAAAAATCATATATAACCCTGCATTATTAAAAAAATTGACAAAAATCCTTAATTTGTTTACTCTTATTTCTTTAAAATTTTCTTTTATTTTCTATTTATTTATTTTTCTTAAAAATGTTTATTTTCCGAGATTGACATTGTGTTTATTTCGGTTAATTGTTTCCATAGAAAAAAAATCTTATATATAACCCTGCATTATTTAAAAATTCGGCAAAAATCCTTAATTTGTTTATCCTTATTTCTTTTAAAATATATTTCTTTTCTGTTTATTCATTTTTCTTAAAATTGTTTATTTTCAGAGATTGACATTGTATTTATTTCGGTTAATTGTTTCCATAGAAAAAAAAAATCTTATATATAACCCTGCATTATTTAAAAATTCGACAAAAATCCTTAATTTGTTTATCCTTATTTCTTTTAAAATTTATTTCTTTTCTATTTATTTATTTTTCTTAAAATTGTTTATTTTCAGAGATTGACATTGTATTTTCCACGAGATTAACGGATTATATTCTTTGAATATAAAATAAGAATATAAACTACCGTGTCTATGAAGTAAAATTTCGATTCATACAGGTCAGCAAAAGGTCACGGAATGATGATTTTCACTAAGAAAAATGACACTTTCAAATCTGAGTAAATCGATGTTTTCATTTTGTTGTGAAACTTTTTGTTTCAAATATGCGACCCACTGCTTCAATTCTGAAATACCAGAAATACTGAGAATATTGAAACATGGACGTACTCAAAACTGAGCACATAGAGGTCAGTTCATGCTCATTTTTGAAATATGGACATACTCAAAAATAATTAGGATCAGTTCAAACTCATTTTTGAAACATAGAAGTACTTAAAAATGAGCACATAGAAGTCGGTTCATACTCATTTTTGAAACATGGACATACCTAAATATGAGCACATGATGTTTTATTCTTGAGTGTGTGCTTGATTTCAGAAATGAGTATATACATGTTTCAAACTTCAGTAATTTTGATTCGGAGCAATTTTGACTATCTGACGTACTCAGATTTGAGTATTTTTTGCTCAGTTTTGAAAATGTCGCTTTTAGAGTGTTGGCTCATCTCTAGATTTTAAACACTTGATTATTTTTAATCCTTATTTTTAATTCTACACTGAATATGTTTTTTTCATTTTTATTTTTCATTTTAGATACGTTTTTGAAATAATTTTATCAAAAGCAGTTATCTATCCTTAATTTTTTTTATAAAATACATTTTTGAGATTTACCGTATTGGACTTTGTCCGTTGGTCTCTACTGTATTCGGAAAGAATTGCCCATAAGAATAGTGATATGATATTCGTTAATGGAGGGGACTTTTAAGAAATAATTTACGTTATGCTACTCGTATGTTCAAATAACGCTATAGTGCAACTTTAATTAATTGAATTTTCTGTTCATATATATAATAGGTTCTATAAAAATTTTACAATACATTATAAACATATAAAATTAAAAATAAAAAAGTACTTTTCGTTATAGCTATGCTATGATACTAGTTAATGGTAAGGAAATAATAATTCACTTTATGCTACCTGTATGTTTAACTTAAAAAATACACATACAACCCTATAGTGAAACGTTAATGAATTGAATTTTCTATTCAGTACAATCCTTAAATAGGTTCTTTTCAAATTGTATTGTACATTATAAACACATAAAAGTGAAAAGGAAAAACACTTTTTGTTAGGTGTACTATTTAGTTATAGACAGGTTTCAAAATAGGTTTAATAATATTTCATAGTTTCTTTACGCTGGATTCTGCTTATATTATGTGCCTAACGATTTTCTCTCTCTACCAAAAACGGTAGGAATTTAGTTTCATTCTCTTAACTGTTCTCTTAAGTTTCTCTGAACTGCCATCTGAGAAAAAGAGATTCGAATCTTAAATTTAATTTGAATAAATAAAGTTAAGAAAAATATTTAATCTGTATTTTGTTTTTCGAATTACTTCGCTTGTGAAGAGACATAAATACATAAGAAATGTTTCAAAAATATATTTCATTCTGTTCATTTTTTACCGAGATAAACTCTTATGAAAACAATTTTTTTAAATTTTCATGAAAAAATCACAATTTCATTCATGCTTTTTTCTTTTCTATTTATTTGTGTTCTTTCAAAAAGTTTTCCATTTTAGAGTTTGATTTTTTTGTGAAAATCGTAAGTCATTTTTGGGTCTCTTTGCATGAATGCCTCATTTATTGAATATGAAAATGTAAATATCATTTTCAGAATTCCATTTGTCAAGGCATCAATAAATGCTCGGAAAAAATTCAAAGCATCCCGCGACTATGGAGTAAAATTTTTATATGTGTCCAATTCGTACAGGTCATGGATAGGCCGTTTGATTTTTTATTTTATTTATTTATTTATTTATGTATTTTAAATATATCCCTCAAAAGATTTATATTTATTATGATTATTTTAATGGATTATATTTTTGAGATTAATCCTATTGGAAATTACTAACACCTTTAATTCGAATGAATTAACCTTAGTTATAATATTATGTTATTGGTTAATATCAGTAACATATCAATGATGTCTCGACCAGTTTCTACCAATAAAGCCAGTTTAATGAACGAAATATGAATAATGAATCAAAATTCAACGATTTTTAATTTATGTTCGCTATATTCGGTTCCTGTATACTTTTCATTATATTACTTACCACCATACATAGTATAGGGTAAGTCTTGTAATCGTTTTGAAAATCGAAAAAAAAAATGACGGATTTACACGTTTCAGACACTGGAGATTCCGAAAAACATATTTTTAGAAAAAAAAAAATTACCGTCCGTCTGACTGTGTGTGCATGTGCCTGTGTGTCTGTAAACGCTCTATCTCCCAAACAAATTGAGATAGAGACTTGAAATTTGGTATGTACTTAGTATGTAATAATGAGAAGAAACCTATTGAATTTTAGTAACCTCGATTATCCGGAACTATTTTCTTCGGACGCTAGAAATATTCGTTCTGATAAAAGTTATATATATATATTTTCGAAATTGCTTATTTTAAGGAGTGATAATAAAAGACAATAAAAAAAACAAATTTTGCATAAAGAACGAATTCAATAGGATAATTAGTTGCCGAGATATTTGTTATCCTATTTTGCACATTCTTCGATTTTCATGACCCTGTATTTCATTCAAATTTCAATTCAAAGATATATTTTAATTGGAAATGAGACACTTAATACGACGCAGTAAACAGTTAGTTAATATGATTATCAATTTTGGACTTATTAGGATGTTTCTTTTAATAGAGAATTTAAAGTTTATGACGTCATCAAGGCAGGATTTTATTCGAATTGCAATGCATTTTATAAATAGTTTACACATGTTTTATTTTCATATTTTATATTATGCATATCCATGATGGGTAAGTATTACGGTGGCCCCCAACGACTAGTTTAATATTTAGTTAAAATCCGGTTTTTTACAGCGACGCTAAAAATTGTATTTATTAGTTACGAAAGGTATGAACTTGGGTAGATTTATGATATGGCCTTACAATGTTGTATCTCTCTCAGAAGTGAGAAGGATTTTGGGCTTCATTTTTCTCTTAATTCCTATTCTAGAAATAGATTTTTTTACTAAACTGCTGTCCAGAAATTAATGAGCAGCGACCAATTTCAGACGTTTCGTCGAATATCTTACTGAAACTAGTGACGAAATGTCCGGAATGCCCTTGAAATTTGAGGATGTAAAGAACATGTTTGACTTCATGTTTTCCAGTGAAGATTTTGTCGCGAGGACAATTAGGGGGGGGGGATAATAATTTTAATAATAAAATAATATTTTCGATCACCCAAGTAACAAAAAATGCTAAAAATGGTCTGTCACTGTAGCGGTCCTGTTCAACATTTGTGTGCATATGTGTAAGCATAGCACGTATATTCGTGAAAAATTCAAAAGTTTTTTTTTTTTAATCATGCAGTTTTTAGCCGAATTTAACACAGCTATCCAAAAACTTGACAAAAATAGTAGAAATAGTATAATGCGATTAAATTATTAATATATTGAATATTTGAAGAGATATGGGTATTTTTCTGAAATAAAATTTTAATTGCGCATGCGCGAACTACAAAAAAGATTTTTTGTCCTGATTTGATAGTCAATACTATAGGGTAACTCATATAAAAAGACCAGTGAAATATCGTGAAAACTCAAAAAAGTTACAGCAATAATTGAAAAATTGAGGAGAAATCCCACATAATCTCTTAATATCTGTACACCAGTATAAACTTTAACTCGTATAAAATGAAACCAAATAACATATTTCATCTTTATTGTCTTATATTAATTACTTAGCTTAAGAGGTAACACAAATACCTGAGAACTTTACCAAAAATATGTTTTATTCTGTTCATTTTTATCTTATAGATATGCCAACAGTATTTAAAGCTTTTCATTTAACAAATTCTTAGTTTATATTTTCCACTTTTTTTCTTTTCTTATTACCTTTCTTCTTTCGTTTTTCAAAGTTGTTTCAATTCCAGAGTTTGGAATGTACGAAAAATCGCAAGTAATTTTCGGTGCTCGTTTACTGCTCTTTGAATGAATACCTCGTCTATTTAATATGACAATGTGAATATCATTTTCGGAATTCAATTTGCATGGCATAAATAAATGCTCCGAAAATATTCGAAGCATCCCTATTTCATTGTAAAGGCAAATTTATATCTGATTCAATTCATACATGTCATGAATATGCTATTTTTTTTTATATATTTTTTTAACTATTTCTTTCAAATGTATTACATCTATCACTAGTTCTTTTTATAAAATACATTTTTGAGATTATCCTTATTAGAATTTGTTCGTTAACAACTGTATTCCAAATGAATTGGTCCTAGGAATAGTAATATGTTACTAGAAAGTGGCAGAAAATTATTAATAATAATTCGACCTATATACAATCAATAAGGCTACTTCAATAGACAGTCGAATTGCGCTATAGTGAAATTTCAATAGATTGAATATTCTGTTCGCTATATTTGATTTTGTGCAAATTTTAGACTACATTATAAGCATACAAAAGTGGAAGAAAAAATACTTTTCAATATATCTAACGGAATTCCATTTGCTTGACATAAATAAATTCTCCGAAAATATTCGAAGCATCCCTATTTTATTGTAAAGTGAAATTCATATCTGATTCAATTCATACACGTCATGAATATGCCATTTGATGTTTAATTTTATTTTTTTCAACTATTTCTTTCAAATATATTACATCTATAATTATTTTTTTTATAAAATACATTTTTGATATTAGCCTTATTAGAATTTGCTCGTTAAAAACTCTATTCCAAATGAATTGGTCCTAGGAATAGTAATATGAGAGTGTTAGAATGACAGTAGAGTAAGTCAAAATTTTGAAAAATCTGGATAACCCTATTTTTAATGAATGTAGGTTAATTTCTGTTCAGTGTGCCAGTCAAATAAGTTATAGTGCACTCAAGTTTCACAAAACCCGTTCATTTCTCAAATTACTAAATATTGATTTACTCCACCGTCATTCTAACCCCCTCATATGTTACTTGAAATTGCCAGAAA
Source organism: Maratus michaelseni (assembly GCA_963931845.1). Lineage (NCBI taxonomy): Eukaryota > Metazoa > Arthropoda > Arachnida > Araneae > Salticidae > Maratus > Maratus michaelseni. The sequence continues at coordinate 93,050,287 of OZ007594.1, read as the reverse complement.
ATTATTAATGATAATACTAACATCAAACATTTGCTTTCAACGTATATTTCGTTTAATTTAATATGAGTTACTTTAAAACTACATATATAAACAATTCTCGACGTTTCGGTTATTCTTCATAACAATCTTCAGGAGAAAATTTTCATAAATACAAACAATAAAAAAATTAAATATGTGTTACATAATTGAGTCAAATGTTCCAACTGACAGGACGCTAGAATAACGGAAATTACAAAACATATTCAAAAATAAGCCTGGTGGCGTCCTCTATGAACCAGCTACTGGAAATCATGTTCAACGAAATCAAAGCTCCTTCAATATACATTTCCAGATAGCCGGAATAGAAAATGATGAGTTATCGTTACAAATTTCATGCTTTCTTAATGAAATTTCTAGAGATTCACGGTAGAAATTCACGGCTTAGGTAGCTGGTTCATAGAGGGCGCCACCAGGCTTATTTTTGAATATGTTTTGTAATTTCCGTTATTCTAGTGTCCTGTCAGTTGGAACATTTGACTCAATTATGTAACACATATTTAATTTTTTGCTGTTTGTATTTATGGAAATTTTCTCCTGAAGATGGTTATGAAGAATTACCGAATCGTCGAGAATTGTTTATACATATAGTTTTAAAGTAACTCATATTAAATTAAACGAAATATACGGTGAAAGTAAATGTTTGATGTTAGTATTTATATGTGCAACGTAAAGTCCTTATTAATTATTAATGATAATTCGACCTATATACCAGCAATAAGGCCACTTTAATAGACAGTAGAATTGTGCTATAGTGAAATTTCAATAGATTGAGTATTCTGTTTGCTATATTTGATTTCTTGCAAATTTTAGACTACATTATAAACATACAAAAGTGGAAAAAAAAACTTTTCAATATATCTAGGATTTAGTTATAAGCCATTTTCTCCCTATAAGTTTAATTCTGTTTTTACTTACCTAACTGATAAACATGTATAGTTTTATATTTCGTGTCTCAGAATTTTCTATTCCAATGATGATAAGACGGCAAGCTTCTCAGCACTTAATCGCTACTTAATCGCAGCACTTAATCGCAGAAAAAGGATTTTAAGATCCTGAAATTTAACTTGAAAAAAAAATTAAGCTTTATCTTTGTTTAATTATTTAAATTGGGAAATAAAATGAATAGCTTAGAAATTTAGCAAAAATATTTTTCATTCTGTTTATTTTTATTTGTCAAATATTGTTGAAAATATATCTTATTTATTTAAAATCTTCATGGCAAATCTTTTATTTATTTTTCCTTCTTCCTTTTTTTTTTATTTTTCTTTATTTAATTATTTATTTATTTTAAAAAAGCTTTCAATTCCCGGAGTTTGACAATTCTGAAAAATCTCAGACATTTTTCGGGTATCTTTGCATGAATACCTCAACTATTTAATATGGAAATGTAAATATAATTTTCAGAACACAATTTGACATGACATTAATAAATGCACTGAAAGAATTCAAAGAATTTTGATTCTATGAAGCATTACTCATACATATTCAATTCATACAGGCCATCAAATGTCAAGTGGTGGAATTTTTTTTTTTCGTTGTCTCCATATTTTAAATACTAGGAAATGTTTTAAGTAGTATAAATAAATTTATATAATACAATTTAAATACTTTAATTACTTTCTTTTTTATTTACCGATATATTTTTTTAAATATTTCTATCATATTGATTATATCAATCATTAATTATTTTTATGAAATAAATTTTTGACATTAGCCTTACCGGAATTCCTCACTGGAATGTGTTTGTTAACATATATATTTGGAATTAACTGGTCTTAATAATAAAAATATATTCTTAGTTAATAACACGAAATTATCAGTTATAATGTGAGTTATATGATCAATAAGTCGAAATTTAAGAAAATGAACATTCGGTTCTTGAAATTTTTAAAATCTATTATAAGTATAAAAAAATGAAATAAAAAATATTATTTTTCATTATATCTATGCTTAATTTTAAGAAGACATTTTCACATGGCCAAAATTCTCTGAACAGTTTTGATTTCAGACGTTTTGTCAAATATCTAGAGAAAAACTTAATGACCTCTTCTGTAACTTCAGGAATATAAAGGACATGTTTTACCTCGTATTTTTCAATAAAGATTTGATCATGAGAGCAATAAGGGTGCGAACAACAAATTAAAGAAACTAGTCGTTAGGGGCCACCGTAATACTTACCCATCATGGATATGCATAATATAAAATATGAAAATAAAACATGTGTAAACTATTTATAAAATGCATTGCAATTCCAATGAAATCGTGGCTTGATGACGTCATAAACTTTAAATGCTCCATTACTGAATTGCGTAAAAGAAACATCCTTATAACTCCAAAAATGATAATCCTATTAACTAACAGTTTACTGCGTCGGAGTAAGCGTCTCATTTCCAATTAAAATATATCTCTGAATGGAAATTTGAATGAAGTACAGGTTCATGAAAAATCGAAGAGTGTGGACAATATGATTACAAATATCTCGGCAACTAATCATCCGCTCAACTTCATTCTTTAAGCAAAATTTATGTTAATTTGTTTATTTTATTATTATTATTATTATTATTATTATTATTATTATTATTATTATTGTATTTTATATCCACTCCTTAAAATGAACAATTTCGAAAAATTTATGTACCTTTTATCAGAAGCAGACACACACTCAAATAGAAGAACGGCTTTTTTTTTTTTTTTTTCTAAAAATATTATTTTCGGTTCCAGTGTCTAAAACCTGTAAATCCGTATTTTTTTTTCGATTTTTAAAACGATTACAAGACGTACCCTATACTACGTATGATGGGTAAGTAAAAAGACAATATCTAAGATCACTCTATTAAAAAAATGCACGAAATGATCTGTAGCTACCGCGCATGACTCTGTTAATTTTGTACAATATTTGTGTTTATTTTTCTAAGAATAGCTGATATATTCATGGAGATATAACGATTTCTTTAACAGATTCAAGAAATTCTCACATGTTTTCTATTTAAGCATCCAGAGTTTCCAACCAAATTTAATGCCATTTTCAGTAACAACATAGTACAATTAGAATATAAATAAGTTAAATATTTCATCAAAAATGAGCAGTTGTATGAAATAATTTTTACCTGCGTATGCGCGAACTATACCACAGATTATTATTATTATTTTACCATGATTTGGAAGTACAACAAATGCTATTAAAAAGACCCTTCGAATAGCTTTAAAATTCATAAAAGTATCGGCAATATAATGAGCTGGATTTCAGTGGGCTTCGAAAAGTAGCCGATTTACGTTTGTTTATGTAAGAATAGCTCATATATTCATAAAGATATAACGATTTATTTAAAAAATTCGAGAAATTCTCGCATGTTTTTTGTTTAAACATGCAGAGTTTCCAACCAAATTTAATGCCATTTTTAGTAACAACATAGTACAATTAGAATATAAATAAATATTTAATCAAAAATGAGCAGTTGTATGAAATAATTTTTACCTGCGTATGCGCGAACTATGCCAGAGATTATTATTATTTTATTTTTACCATGATTTGGAAGTCAAACTTATAGAACAAATGCTATTAAAAAGACCACTGGAATAGCTTAAAAATTCATAAAAGTATCGGCAATATAAGGAGCTGAATTTCAGTGGGCTTCGAAAAGTAGCCGATTTACGTTTGTTTATGTAAGAATAGCTCATATATTCATGGAGATATAACGACTTATTTAAAAAAAATTGAGAAATCCTCGCATGTTTTTTGTTTAAGCATGCAGAGTTTCCAACCAAATTTAACGCCATTTTCAGTAACAACACAGTTAAAATCAGAATATAAATAAGTTAAATATTTATTATTTTATTTTTACCATGATTTGGAAGTCAAACTTATAGAACAAATGCTATTAAAAAGACCACTGGAATAGCTTAAAAATTCATAAAAGTATCGGCAATATAAGGAGCTGAATTTCAGTGGGCTTCGAAAAGTAGCCGATTTACGTTTGTTTATGTAAGAATAGCTCATATATTCATGGAGGTATAAAGACTTGATTAAAAAACTCGAGAAATTCTCGCACACTCTTTGTTTAAGCATGCTGAGTTTCCAACCAAATTTAACGCCATTTTCAGTAACAACATAGTACAATTAGAATATAAATAAGTTAAATATTTCATCAAAAATGAGCAGTTGTATGAAATAATTTTTACCTGCGTATGCGCGAACTATACCACAGATTATAGTACAATTAGAATATAAATAAGTTAAATATTTAATCAAAACTGAACAGTTGTATGAAATAATTTTTACCTGCGTATGCGTCAACTATACCACAGATTATTATTATTATTATTATTATTTACCATGATTTAGAAGTCAAATTTATAGAACAAATGCTATTAAAAAGACCACTCAAATAGCTTTAAAATTCATAAAAGTATCGGCAATGTAACGAGCTGAATTTCAGTGGGATTCAAAAAGTAGCCGATTTACGTTTGTTTATGTAAGAATAGCTCATATATTCATGGAGATATAACGACTTATTTAAAAAAAATTGAGAAATCCTCGCATGTTTTTTGTTTAAGCATGCAGAGTTTCCAACCAAATTTAACGCCATTTTCAGTAACAACACAGTTAAAATAAGAATATAAATAAGTTAAATATTTAATCAAAAAAGAGGAGTTGTATGAAATAATTTTTACCTGCGTATGCGCGAACTATACCACAGATTATTATTATTATTTTTTTTTACCATGATTTAGAAGTCAAATTTATAGAACAAATACTATTAAAAAGACAACTCGAATAGCTTTAAAATTCATAAAAGTATCGGCAATATAATGAGCTGAATTTCAGTGGGCTTCGAAAAGTAGCCGATTTATGTTTGTTTATGTAAGAATAGCTCATATATTCATGGAGATATAACGATTTGATTAAAAAATTCGAGATATTCTCGCATGTTTTTTGTTTAATCATACAGAGTTTCCAACCAAATTTAACGCCATTTTCAGTAACAACATAGTACAATTAGAATATAAATAAGTTAAATATTTAATCAAAAATGAGCAGTTGTATGAAATAATTTTTACCTGCGTATGCGCAAACTATACCAGAGATTATTTTTTTTTTAATTTTACCATGATTTGGAAGTCAAATTTATAGAACAAATACTATTAAAAAGACCACTCGAATAGCTTTAAAATTCATAAAAGTATCGGCAATATAATGAGCTGTATTTCAGTGGGCTTCGAAAAGTAGCCGATTTACGTTTGTTTATGTAAGAATAGCTCATATATGCATGGAGATATAACGATTTGATTAAAAAATTCGAGAAATTCTCGCAATTTTTTTGTTTAAGCATGCTGAGTTTCCAACCAAATTTAACGCCATTTTCAGTAACAAAATAGTACAATTAGAATATAAATAAGTTAAATATTTAATCAAAAATGAGAAGTTGAATGAAATAATTTTTACTTGCATTTGTGCGAACAGATCTTTTTTTCATGATTTGGAAGTTAAATTTACAGAGCAAATTCTGTTAAAAAAGACCAGTCGAATAGCTTTAAAATTCACAAGGATATCGATAGTATACTGAGCTGAATTCAGTGGGCTTCGAAAAATAGACTCATGGCAAGTTATTTTCTACAAATTGTCATTTTTCAGGTGCGTTCGTAATTATATAAATACATAGCACCTATAGTCGTCGTCTGGCCCGTCCGTCTGTCAGCATTTAGCAGCGCAAAAACTACCCAGCTGAATGGTTTGAAATTTAATACATATAATCGTTGCAGAATTTTGTAGAGTCGTTTCAAATTTTATGAAAATCGAATCAAAACTTAAAAAGATATTAATAAAAGTTTTCTTTATTTTATTAAATTCTATCATTCGTAATCTATATAGTAAAAGTGCAAGTCATGTGACAGAGGAAAGCAAATACGGGCTAAACACATATTTTTTCATATGCCAAGCGGCCATTTTTATTCAACATTATTTTTTCGAATAAAATTGCATAGAAGTCACATTTTTAAAAAGATCTTTTAAAAAAATTGTTTGCTTGAGAGATGAGCTGCATTAAAAAATGTATAGATTCTGAGATACTTCAGTGAAAATTAGGTTAACAGCCGAATATCTCAATCCATTAAAGTAAATAAACAAATGATTCATTCATCGTGAGTCATAGAAATATTAACCATGAAGTCAATCATTCGTAAAGCAAGATCTCCATGGTGAATTTTACAGGGCTGTCTTGTGTAGAAAAAAAAAATTCTCATCTGTAAACATGGCATACGTAATCAGAAGGGAAAAAAAAAGGCATCCTCATTTCGTTCATAGCAGACGATATAATTTATTTCACTGAAATAATAACGATGATTTTTTTTACATTGTAAAACTAGTTATAGCACGAAACGAACGCACCTCATTTGTCAAGTTTAACGTACAATTTCCAACTTTTTATTGCCTGACTTCTTCCAAAGAAGTTAGTAAATTTTGAATGTGAACGAGCAGCTTTGAAACGGATGCTTCGATTTTGATAATTCTTTTTCTTTGTTGTAATATGCTCGTTTTGGGGGGTTTTCAAGACGATATAAAGCATGAAATATAAATTCAAATTCAAAAAATTCAAAATTCAAATTGGAAAATCTCTTATCACTCAGCTATTTTTAGAAAGTAACCCCCACTCTATTGCCAATATCATTTTTTAATTTTCGCAATATTCAGTTGTTCTTTGTATATGAATGAATTGCTCTTTACGGTGACTACTAAATCGCGAAAGAAAATCTCTGGTATTGTTCGCGCAAGTACAGTTAAAAATTATTTCATACATGTATATATTTAAAACGAAAAGCGCATTCTGTCAAATTTTCCAAATGAATATCGTCTTTTTGCGCATGCGCCAACGTTTTTTGAAGGTTTCTCGCCTCAGAAAGGGGAAATCTGATGGATTAGCCCTCACCTGTTTAGCCTAGTGGGATTGAAAAGAGTTGATTGAAAACGGAAGGAGTCACCATTGCATTGAAAGCATAGACCTTCTAATATATTTTTGCTCTGAGGTTGAAAACTAAAGCCTTTTTTTTAAGAACTTATGTTAATAATATGCATATTTTTTTACAAAATTTTAAAGAGAGCTTGGATACAGTTATATATTTATAACGGATTGAAATGTCAGAGAGTTCGGAAGATGAGAACAATTTTTTTATTGCTATGTTAATGGAGCCGCGCGAAAAGAAACAATCAAACAAAAAAACGGGAAGAAAACATTTCTTTTAGAACTAGATAACAATATTTTTTTTCACGAAATTTTTACACGGTCTGAAAAATCCTTTTATTTATCACCAATAAAGATTTCAAAGAGTTCGGACAAAAAGAACTTTTTATTTTAAAACTATGAAACGACGCTACTTAAACAATAAAATTTATCATTAAATATCAATATTTTTTCACGAATTTTTAGTTTAAAAATATAATTCCATACAAAATTTTAAAGAAAGCTTGGATACAATTATATTTATAACCGATTGAAATGTCAGAGAGTTCGGAAGATGAGAAATACTTTTTTATTGCTAAGTTAAAGGAGCCGATGCGAAAACAAACAAACAAACAAAAAAGCGAAAAGAAAGCATTTGTTGTTTTACAACTAGATAACAATATTTTTTTTTTTTTACGAAATGTTTACACGGGCTGTAAAAATGTTTTATTTATCACCAATAAAGATTTAAAAGAGTTCGGACAAAAAGAACTTTTTATATTAAAATTATGAAACGACCCTAAGTAAAGAAAAAAAATCAAGAAAATGAACGCTTTTATCACTAAATATCAATATTTTTTCGCGAATTTTTTATTTTAAAATATAATTTCATACAAAATCCGCTTAGAAATATAAAATAATAAAAACTTGATGGTTTTTTTTTAATTTATTAGCACGCCCGGGAAACGCCGGGCGGTAGTCAGATAGTATATTCATATTTCATCAAATATTTAACACATATATTTATAATCTAATTGTACTAGTTTGTTTCTAATGTATTTTGTCAAACTTTCTGAAAATGTAGATACATTTGGTTTAAACCCCTACATGTTATAAACAAAAAACTTAAGCCAAAATTAAAGGAAATATTTATATCTCTATGAATATGCATGCTATTCTTACAAAAATGAACAGAAACGCTGAATAAGATTAGCGTAGTCATGTGCTGTAGCCACAGATCATTTCGATAATTTTATTTTAAAAATGGTCTCAAATACTTTTGCTTCGATATGTTATTTGTCCCTTAATTGCCCTCGTCTCCAAAACTTCACTGACAAATACGAGGTTTAACATGTTCTTTCTATTCCTGAAGTTCCAGAAAAAATCACCAAGTATTTATCTAAATATTCGACAAAACGTCTAAAATCGAAAGTGTCAGTTAGTTTTTTGCCATATGGTGTAGTTATTAGCAGGGCTTAATTTCTAAGAAAAAAAGTACCGGAGCCCTAATATTCTGCAATACCAACTGCCGTAGCGCACAACTACCCCTCCTCCGCCGTCACTCCAATCTGCATGTTTATATTTCATACATTATTTTCAAAATGTTACGCTTTAAAACACACATAAACACATACACACATAAAACTTTCTTTTTATTTGGCAAAATAAAAATACATTAACAACTTCCAAATAGAAGCCTTTGCCTAATCTTAATATTAATTTATCGTAGAATTCTGACATTAAATAAGCTCAGGATTATGATTCGTAAATAGTGTGAAAAAAAAAAAGGAATAGTGCACAGCTATGCAGAATAGAAAAAGACTGTTTCTGTTTACTCTTAATTCTGATCACAATAGTATTAAAATGATTTTAAATGAAAATACGTAAATAAAGCTTTGAATTTAAGACAGACTGAGCTCGAGCCTGCCCAAACCCGAAGACTGATATTAAAATCGAGCCTGTTTCATCTCCATCTCTTATGAGAGCGACACATTACGTCACTTATAAGTGTTTCTATACAAAAGAAGGCAAAAGATTGGAGATGAGAGGGAAAGGAAAGGGTAATTTAGGATCCGTTTTTCGTAAGCGTTATTTCACTGTGCTCCGGAACGCAGTGTTCATGAGCTCCGGTGAATTCTGCCAATATTTAAATATTTACAAAAAGCAGAAAAGTACCGTAGCTGAGCTTCGATGGGCTCCGGCTCAAATTAAGCCCTGGTTATTAGAGACAGTCACACTGAATTTGAGTAGATTTATATTGCATACTTTATGATTTTATATTTCTATGAGAAGTTAGGAAGATTAAGCTTCATTTTGCTCAGTCGAGTGCTCTATGAATAAAATATACTCTTATCCTTAAATTTAACTTGAAGTAATAAGGTTAAAAAAAAATATCCAATCTTTATTCTATATTTTGAATTATTGAGTTTGAGAAGTAACATAAATACATGAGAAATTTTTACAAAAATAAATTTATATCTGTTAATTTTTTTCTCAGAAAAAAAAGTTCTTGTGGATACGCCTATATTATTTAAGTTTTTAACAAAATGCTTTCATTTTTCAAATTCTTTCTTTTAAATTTAATTTTAAATTTATTTATTTATTTTTCCAAAACTATTTCAGAGTTTGACATTTCTGAAAAATCGCAAGCACATTCCAGGCCTCTTTGCATTAATGCCTCATCTATTTAATACGAAAATGTAAATATCATTTTCAGAATTCTATTTGTCATGGCATTAATAAAGGCTCGGAAAATATTCAAAGCATCCTGAGAAAATCAAGTAAAATTCATATTGTCTTTCAATTCATACAGGCCAGGAAAATATCACGTGATGGGGATCTTTGCTCAATTGGTGACGTTTAGCGCCATCTATCCTGGAAACGTGTCAAAAATATCAGTCGCTGAAGGTAATGCCTTGGGATGCTGCTTGATTTTCTCCATCACGTTGTTTTTCTTTTTTTCCTCTAGAGAAAACTAAGTGAACGAATGGAACTATGATAAACAAATGTATTTACATGGCGTGTATCTTAATTCGCATTTATTATAATATTACTTCATGCCAAATTCTAGTTGTAAGAAAAAAAGTTAGGTAGTCACATCTTAAAGTAATAATTTTCTTGGAAATAAGCGCCTGCGATAAACTGCGGTGAGTAATTTATTTTTCCTTTAATATTTCTGGTAAGGTAGTAAAATATATTTGTTAATTATGGCATCTCTTATATAGAAATTCAAAAATTACAAACTTTTTCTGAAAGTTTTTGATAAAAATCTCAAACAAAATCATTCACTTTTATTAAACGTTATATCCATTATAGTCATCTTATAGTTTTCTTTCTGTTAAAAGGGTGAAAGCAATTTCTTTTAAATTCTTCATTATATTTCTATTTTTAAAGTAAAGCATCAGTGTCTATAAATTATTAACATTTTATTCGTTTTACTAGCTTTAAAATATATCTCTATATATAAAATATATTCATCAAAAGTACGCTACTATGAAATGTTGAAACATATGATGGATATTTATTAGAATATTAGAAAATTTTTCCACAATTAATGAAACATTAAAAAAAAAACAGTTTAATCTACCGCGCATAGATTTGTTCAATGTGTATATGCATATGCAAAAAATAAAATAAAATAATCACACATATTACATGTTTATATGCATATGTGTGTATGTGTGTGAAAATAGATTTTTGTGTATGTATGCATTCACGTGTATATAAATGTATGTGCGTCTCAGACAGTGTATATGTATATAATCAATAGGTATATGCAAGTATATGCAAATCATTAGATATATTTTTATTATTATTGTAATTTAAAGGCACATTCCCATAGTATTTCTTCTTCTTTTATTGTTATTGGTGTTATTGCTTTCTGTTGCAATTATTTAACCCTTTATGCTCCGACGGTACTTTAAAGTATCATAAAAAATCATTTAATGCATCAATTGTCATCAATTCAATTTAAGATGAGTTTCAGATACTTTAATTTATCATGTTGTAAAAAACATATCTCGTTGTAGGAAACAAAAATGGTTTTAAATAGACAATTTCTTTTCCAATTATAAATATTCAGCTTTTTTGATGTTGAAAGACACAGAAAGAAAAGTTTCAATTCCACATTTTTTTTTTATTCTTATTACTTTAATGTGTAAATTCATTATATTTGTATAATTCTTTTTAATGGACAATTTATTATCCAATTATAAATATTCAGCTTTCTTGGTGATGAAAGACATAGAAAGAAAAGTTTCAACCCCGAAACTTTTTATTGTTATTATTTTAACGTGTAAAGCCATTATATTTGTATAATTCTTTTTCATGGACAATTTATTTTCCAATTATAAATATTTAGCTTTCTTGGTGATGAAAGACATAGAAGGAAAAGTTTCAACCCCGAAACTTTTTACTGTTATTATTTTAACGTGTAAAGCCATTATATTTGTATAATTCTTTTTCATGGACAGTTTATTTTCCAATTATAAATATTCAGCTTTCTTGGTGAAGAAAGACATAGAAAGAAAAGTTTCAACCCCGAATTTTTTTATTATTATTATTTTAACGTGTAAAGCCATTATATTTGTATAATTATTTTTAATGGACAATTTATTTTCCAATTATAAATATTTAGCTTAGGTTGCTTCAGCTTGGTGTTGAAAGACATAGAATAAAAATTTCAATTGTATTTTTCTTATGTGTAAAGCGCCATTATATTTGTATATTTTATAATTTTGTAAAAAAACTCAAACCAATACTTCTAAGAAATTATTTGCACAGAGTTGTAAATATTCTGCAAAACCACTGTAAATGCCGATTCAGCTTATTAATTTTGACATACGAAATCTTACTATTTTTTTTTTTTTTTTTTTTTTTTTTTTTTTTTTTGCTGATTGAATGAAGTTTCTAACATTTTTTATTCAAAATTTCAGGTAAAATACTTTGAAAAATAATTTGTTTTATTAATTAATAATATGAGATATTAAAAGTTAAATGATTATGTAAATTTGTTAAATTAAAATGGTTAAATATTAAGGTATCTTGTACTTTTTAAATGCGATGCAAATCAACAAAAACATTGAAAGTTTGAATTAGTGTATCGTCACAACCCTTTTTATGTGTAAGCATGAAATTTTGACTGTTGATTAAATATATTGGGCTTTTTAATAGTCTACCATTAGAAACTGACTAACCTTTTAGAGAATTTGTGCATTATTGAATTAAAATAACTGTTTTTTTTTGTTTTTTTTACTTCGTAAGTCATTGCGCACATGAAATCTTGAGAACGTAAGTATGGATTAAAATGAAATTTGATTTAGATAATAAACACATTTGTGTGTTTGAAATTATCTTCTTTGAAGTATTTACAGTGATAAGATTTTCAATTATGACTATTTTTTTCATTAAAAATGTCAAATTCTGAATTTTTCCAAAAATATTTTTGTTTACATAGTTAATGAAATAATTTTTACCTAAGGTAGATAATTTTAAAAATACATATGTGTTTATTATATATATAAAATTTTATAACATTCTATTCAGGCGTTCTCAAGATATAATACGCACAATGACTTACGAAGTGAAAAAAGATATATTTTAATTTCAACACTACACAAATTTTGTAAAAGACTGGCCATAATTTAATTAAATTTTCTAATGGTAGTATATTAAAAAGCACAATCTGTTTAATGAATATTCAAAAATTTATGTTTATACGTAAAAAGTTTTTGAAGATACACAGTTTTCATTTCAAAGGAGTAATTCAAAGGAGTTTAAAAGGTACAAGACCCCTTAAATGCTTACATAAGAATTTCAAAGATAGTCATTTTTTAACTTACTGCATTTCATACTAATAAAATTTTAATTGCTTAATAGGCGCAAATAATTAAAATTTGATTATTATGAATGCAAGGCGTGATAAATTTTCTCTGGAAAAATTTCCAAGTATTAAATATGAATGCATTTCATACTTTTATCGTTTTCACAAAACATAAATGAAACTTAGTCTAATATTCATATACCTCATTCAAAACTGTATTGAAAGACCTTGATATTATTATTTTTTTAATAAAATCAGAAAAATATTGAGGAATTCCATCGTAATTCTTCACTGATGTCTATTTGATAGGCACGGTTAAACAGGAAATAAAATTTTATAGTTATCACTTGATAAATACGAAACATTTTCTGATATAAATATGCATCACTATTACAATGTATAATATTTTACATCCATGTTATGGATTCAAATATTGATTACGGATGTTTTACTTCAATATTACAGTATTTATTAATATTTTACATCAATATTACATTTTTAATGAATATTTTACTTGAGTATTACATGTCCTATTAATGATTGTGATATGTAATATTTAATTATAGTTCTTTTCTGATGTCCATTTGTAAAGGGTTACAAATTGAAATTACAGTTTACTGCAATTAATTAGTAAATGCGAACAATTCTCTATTATAAATATGAATTTAATAATCTTTATTAGAATCTGTAATAAATTATTTCTATATTATACATTCTAATAATGATTGTGAAATGTAAAATTTTACTATAGTTTCTTCGCCGATGTCTATTAGTAGACGTGACTACAAATTGGAATTGAAATTTTGCTGTTAGTTATCAAAAAATACGAAAAATTTCTAATATACATATGTATTTTATAATCACTATTAGAATCTCTGAGATTTTACTTCAACATTATAATATTGATAGAAATAGTTAACTTCATTAATGCATAATGCACTATTTTGCTTTAGTATTACAGATTTTAAAAATGATTATATTATGTAATATTTTACTTTAGTTCTTCTCTGATGTCTATTATTAACAGAATTTTTTACAAACTAATATTAAAATTTTATTATTAATAATTTATATGTGAGTACAAACAATTTTCTAAAATAAATATGCATTTCATAATCCAAATGAAAATTTACTATATTTTACTTCAATATTACATATTTTAATAATGATTTAGAATATCACATTTCACTATTATAATAATAATGTAATGTTGTACTTAAGTATTACATATTCTAATAATGATTATATTCTATAATATTTTACTAAAATTCTTCACTGTTCTCTATGTGGCTACAAATAGGAATTACATTTTGTTTTTATTATTTAATAAAATACAGTTATTACTTGATAACAATTTTGTAACCTTGATAAACGTTTTATAATCATTATTAACTGTAATATTTTATCTACTATGTTTTTCTCAAGGGGAATTTTCAATAATTAGATAACTTCCCTTTATTTCAGCATAAGTCGATGACAATTTACTAACAAAAAAATTGTTTATTTCCTAGATATAAAAGTAATTGAACATATATACGAATTTTCAAAAAAAAAATGTACATCACATTATTGTAGTGCATACCTTTTTCAATGTTATCTTTTTAGTGATAAAGTATTTTTTTTTCAAGTACGGAGTCGTTTCAATCGTCGTCAGAAGAGCGTAGACCACTTTTAAATCGGTTGCTATAAATATCGCAAATACAACACTTTCAAACACGACCTAATTCAATTTTTTCATCATCAAATGAGGGGAAAAAATCTACATCCGAAAGAAATTAGTTTAAAAACAGTAGCTCAATTTAAATACTTTATGGCATTTTAAGTAATTTCGAAACGCAATTAAAAAAATATATATCTCAGCAATAGATATTTCTTTGCTACAGTAATGTAAAGTAGCAAATTTTTAGAGTTATCACATTTGGCTATTGATTGCCTAGAGCAGATTACAAAGAAAAAACACAGATTAATCACAAGACATCGTAAGTTTAACTTTAATCTAAAACCTGTTAAAGAAAAGGCAGATTTCCATATTACTTTGAACATAAAATTACAATCAAATTAAGTTAAACTGGTTAAAACAGGGATACCCATTCCTTTTGAGAAAGGTATTCTGAGACCGCCATTTGGGAAAAATAATATTTGACTTATTAATTAACAGAAAATGTGCAATCAAATAAGGTAGATAATTTTATTAAAAAATATATATATCAAGTGACAACTCTGCAGCCTGCGGACCGAACAATGAGTGCCACTGGGTTTAAAATGAGTTGCGGTAAAATATGCATTGCAAAATATCCTACTATTAGTTCACACGCTCACTATATATATTTATATATATTGTTCAAATTTTTAATCGTTAAAAAAATACTTTTTATTCATCCACTCAAGTTCAAATACCTTTTTTAGCCTTGTAGTGGATGACAATTGATGTTAATACAGTTTTTTCAAAAAAATATTAATTAATTAATTAAATTAAATTAATTAATTTTAGCTTTTGCATCATAAAAAGCGACTAAAATAAGCGGCAACGCTTAAGACAGCGAAATATCTAGTCATGGCGTAGTGACCGGGACCTCCAGTTTAGTGTACGGAAGATTGCGGGTTCGATTCTCATCGTGGCAAGGTTTTGTTATTTACACAAAACTCATTCAGAAATGCGAAAAGAGAAAAAGCAGAAATATATCTAGGTTGTACACTCTAAAATTGGAAGGAGTGAGAAGTTGACTCTTTGGCAGAGTGAGAGGCATTTTCACTCTTTTAGGAGTGAATTTTATAAATATGCACTCTTTAAAGAGTGGAACTTTCCACTCTCTAGAAAAGAGTGAAATATCTCACTCCGTTGTCGAGAGTGACTGTTCACTCCGTTGACAAGAGTGAGATATTTCACTCCGTTGAAGAGTGAGGAAAAACAATTTTTTCCAATAAAATCACAAGATGGCGCCAGCTCACGGATGAGAATCCGAGTAATCTCCGTTATCGAAACGAAACACCTAAAATGAAATCCTTTATTTATAGTAGCACGATTTAAAAAAAAAACTGAAAAAGGCATTGAAATAATAAATGAATCGATAGAATTATGGACAGGAAATATATTTTATGCTTTACAAATTGCAGGATTTGCCAATGCTAAGAAAATTGTGGGAAAAAAAATATTTGAAGTAATTTTATGCTTAGCTGCAACACAATTTTGCTTCTATTTTATAAACAGAAATTTAATATCTCTGAATGCTAATTATTTTCCTCTTTATTTAAATAACCTATTCTACATATTTTATATCATTTCTAACCTCTTTATGAATATAAACAAAATATAACTATACAGATTAAATTTTCTGTTATTTTTAGCACGTTTGAAATTAAACATAAGAGAAATGAAAAACGTTGCATTTAATAACTGATTTTATAACATTTATTATAGAAAAAAAAAGAGTATAAATGTGTCGGAAATAATCTTAGGAAAAATTTAACAGCTATAATTTAAGAAAAAAAAAACGTTTTTTACCCTGACTGAAATTTCCCCCCTAAAAATTAGTTTTGAAAAGTAAATTTGAGGGGCCCTTTGTATTTCAGTGAGTAAACTTCGGCTTCACGGGCCTATTTGGTAAACAGGCCTTGGGCCTCGGACAATCTTAATCGGGCTCTAATTATGCAAACATTATTAGCAAGAATAAAATGAATGAATAAATAAATAACTGCTTTGTTGTAACGGAATTTTTGTCATAGCGGAAATGTACAGACGGGTGTTCGCACATTTTTTAGACGATTTCGGCGTTGTTGTTTTTAACGTTTAAAATAGGAATATTGCTTTCTGAAATAATCTGTATGATAATCTTGTTTCTTGATTCTAATTCTGCATAATGCTTTCGATGGATATCGATGAATGTTTTCGATGTAAGACAAATTTGCGATAGTCATAAATCCTTACTTGAAACTTCGTTTTCCGCCTTGAAATGGGCTCTTTTTTTCCCTGTTTTTTTTTTTTTTTTTCATCTGGTGTCTTTTTACTATGTATATGTACTGATTTTTGGAATATCACTTTTCAATCAATTGTTATGTTTATTTCGCACTAAAAAGTTTTTATATTATGCGCTTTGCAATCATTTTAGACTGTGGAATTAGCATACTTCTGTTCAGAAGAAGAAAAAAAAAACGCAAACGCATCTTCCCATTCACAGCTTTTTTAGCATGCGCCATCTTGAAATAAGAATAAATTTGAAAGTATCAGACGATAATATAAATTACACATAATAAGTTGTTGTCAGAATTTTTTCCTCTAAAAGAATTCCATTTTTTTAAATAATTTATCAATTTGTATAAAAAATGTGCGAACAGTCTCTGTATTGTATGATACAAAAAGAAGGTTTCAGTTTCTTATTTACACAGTTGAGAAACACCGTAAATATTTATGATTTCTACACAAATTTAATAAGTGTGTTCGAATATCACAAAAGAAACAAAGCTAAAGTTGGGAGGGTGACCGCCTACGAACAAGCGAGTTTCTCTTTTTTATTCAAGAATTTTAGTCACTCCTGAAAGAGTGACTATTTACTCCTATCAGGGGTGAAAAAACTCACTCCTGAAAGAGTGAGTATTCACTCTTTCAGAGAGTCAAGAATTTCACTTTTTCCTAGAGTGAATAGTCACTCTAAAGAGGTTGGGCAAATTTTGACTCTGCGATAGAGTGAATATCCACTCCTCTGGAGTGAATAGTCACTCTTTCTTATTTAGAGTGTATATAAGCTTGTTCTTGAGAAGTCACCTTTTTTGGTCCTATAATGTTTATTTTAACATTATAAAAAAAAATTCAAAAAAAATTAATTTATTTTAGTTTTATATGGGAGAAATTTTTTTTCTTCTCTTATATAAGATATTTAGCAGGATATAAATTTAGAAATAAATACCGTCAGTGGCGAAGCGTGTAGATCGCTGGAAAAAAAAATCTTTTTGACCTAAGTAGGAATTGACTTAATTTTGATTTTATATTACTTGTTACTTATGATTTCTTAATTTTTAACAATGCGATTATCGTCTACTTAGATTTACGTATTTTGAAGAAAAAAAATCAAGGATTTCCTGATACCTGTTTACTTTTAATAGGTTTTCAGATAAGATAAATAACATGGATATTTGTCAACGATTTATAGATATTATGAGTTTTATATATTTGCTATAATTAATACAGTGTAGATCATTTTCGATGTACTATATCATAGAACTATGAGAGAATACATGAAAATACACAAATTCAGCTCTGCACTGTAAAATTTTTTGTAAAGTTTCAGTAGATGTACCATAAATTAACGGTACTTGTACCGTTTTCACTTTTTACGGTATGAGTACCGTACTTCTAAGGTATATTAAGCGTAAAAAACCATATATGTGCCATTTCGATTATAAACGGTATTTACACCGTAAAATGATTGTTTTTCAGCAAAAAATCGCTATTTATACCGTAAAATAATTATTTTTCAGTAAGGAAAAAGCTGGTAGCCCCGCCTTGGTATGCGGTAACAACCTGAAGTGATGTTCTTTCTCTTGTCACGTAATGCGTGCAGGCCTGAGAAGAGGGGGGGGGGGAGTACAGCCAGTACATTTAGTTTAAATAATTTACGGTACAAATACCGTTCATTAAATTATATATACTGGTCACAAAGTTGCCAGTATATGTACCGTAATTTTTGACCCAAATTTTTTACAGTGTGATTTTGTGTCGCCTTCAATGTTCAGGTTATATTACTATTTAATAGGGATAAAAAATGACACTTTTTAATTCTGCCGTACAAACTAAAGATAAATGAAGAAAAGCATTAAATATATTCTAACGATATTCCTTCGCATATGTTTTGTTATTTAATCTTCAGGTGAAATTCGAGCAAAGTAAATTTAAAATGTGCACACTTTAAAATATAACAATTTGTAACTCCTTGTAATAAATAATATACGTATTTAAATTACTAAAAGGCGTACAATAAAAACATTACAAACTGTAAAATAAGATGTTGACATGTTTCGTATTATTTATTCGTATTATTATTTGTTTTGATAATGGCTCCGATGGAGCCAAAACATGTCAAAACTAGTCGTAATGGGTCGCCGTAATACTTACTCATCATGGATATGCATAATATAAAATATGAAAATAAAACATGTGTAAACTATTTATAAAATGCATTGCAATTCGAATAAAATCGTTGCTTGATAACGTCATAAAGTTTAAATCTTCTATTACTAAATTGCGCAAAACAAATATCCTCATAACTCCAAAATTGATAATCATACTAACTAACGGTTTGCTGCGTCGGATTAAGCGTCTCATTTCCAATTAAAATTTATATTTAAATTGAAATTTGAATGAAATACAGTTCAAGAAAAATTGAGTGTGGAAAATATAATTATAAATATCTCGGCAACTCATTATCCGATCGACTTCAGTCTTTATGCAAAATTTAGTGTTTTTTTATTGTATTTTATATTCACTCCTTAAAATAAACAATTTCGAAAAAAATTTTGTACCTTTTATCAGAACGAATATTTCAAGAGTAAAAAAAAAAAATAGTTCCGGATAATCAAGGTTACTGAAATTCAATAAGCTTCTTCCCATTATTACATTCTAAGTACATACCAAATTTGAATTCTCTATCACAATTTTTTCGGGAGATAGAGCGTTTACAGACACACACACAGACAGACAGACGGCATTTTTTTTTTTTTATAAAAATGTGTTTTTCGGAATCTCCAGTGTCTGAAACTTGTAAATCCGTCTCTTCTTCTTCTTCTTCTTCTTCTTTTTTTGTCAATTTTTTTTTTCGATTTTCAAAACGATTACATGATAGCCTTGTGAAGAATACCGGTAGCTGCAAGATGCCCTCTTTTAAATACGAGTTCAACGGCGGCTTAACGACATTTCACGACGCACGCACGCATGACGCGATATACGCAGCGAACTTTTTGAACGTTATCGTCTGTAAAGATATGCAAATACTGCTGTTGATGTGTCCAATACAGTGTTTTTTCCTTGCACCGGCTGTGATGTCATACTTTGTTTTTCGTATTTGCCTAGTTAACTACGGATCGTAGAGGTACAGTTCTTTGGGCATTTTTTACTCCCAACGAGGAATCCGGCTGTGCTGAGTTTGGGCGCTATTTATGGTACACCCTGTATATTTTTGAGATTTAAAGAAGTATTTATAAAAACAGAGTTTATTTTGCCTGCACTAATCTTCGGAAGCGTTTCCAAGTAGTAATCGGTTTTCTCAAAACGGAATGTCAATTTTTAGGATTCTAGCAATTCTCAAGCCAATATTTTCAGGTTCAATGAACGTCTTTTACAGACAAACACGATAAATTAACAGGATTGTCCTTAACATTAAAATTAATATTATTTGTCACTCTTGCATATATAAAATCGCATATACAGCTGAAAATGTTTATTTGAGAATTGATAGCATTCTGAAAAACAATATTCTGGTTTAAAAAAACTGATTTAAATACTATAAAAACTACTCTGAAACGTTTTCGAAAATCGGTGGCAATAATAGAAATTTTGTTTTTTAAAGTGCTTCTTTAAATCTCGAGATTTGTTTATGTGGTTTTTTATATTTAAAGGAACGCGTTTCGGTATCGTGGGTAAATTAAAAAAGGTTATTGTTTATTGTAGAAAGGTTATTGTATATTGTAAAAAGGTTATTGTATATTGTAAAAAGGTTATTGTATATTCTAAAAAGGTTATTGTATATTGTAAAAAGGTTATTATTTTTATAAGTGGTTATATTATACTTTCAGTAATTACGAAACATTTTTTTTAATATAGTGTATGACTGAATAATTGGATTGCAACTAAGCATTCCCCTAAAACAAATGTTTGTTTTAATGCGCTATACCACCCCTCAAAGTCTGTCCGATTGTTTTAGAATCTCCCTGTATATAAAATAAATATATATCTATTTTAATTGAGAAAAAAAATCTTTTCATAACGAAATTACACATATATATATAGTTATAAAAATCATCCTGAATATATTTTATTTATACAATCAAGTTTCCTTTAGATTCAGAGTTTTTTTCCAGACACTGTCTGAACTTTAAAGATATCGATTTTGTGAAAGAATAGAAGTGATATAAACTTTCACAATTGTTGTAACACGCATTGTAGGATATTTTGCAATAAAGGCACTCTTGTTCCGCTTTTCAAATTGCAAAACTATCTCCCACATTTATTTCATGGTAACTTAACATTATCAAATAGTAGATTAGTAAATGATAAAGATATTAATGTTAATTGATTGTTGTTTGCAGACAAATATGCACATATAAACATATAAACAACTATTTTTAATACATATTAAAGATATGCCGAGAAAAAATATCAGAAAAATCTATAGTATGTGAATAATGCATTGAAAAGAAATTTTAGTATCCAAGAAAAAAAATACAAATAAAAAATGTTCTGAAGTAAAAAAAAAATATAATATAGGGGATGTTATTTTTTGGAATATTGTTTAATTCTGGCGTATTATTTTAAAAAACATTTTCCTATGTTTTTACGAAAGATTTAAACAATAAATCATTATTAATAGAAAAAAACTGCTTTATTGGATTATTTCATTTATTCATCAAGCTGGAATTAATAAATATTTTTTACCTTTTAAATTACAGTACGAGTTTGGCTCTTGGATTATCCACTTATCGAATTATCCACTTTACACACTTATGAATAATCGAACCAGAAATTCAAATAAAATTTGATTCTGTTCTCCGGAGAATGTCATCGCGAAGTCGACAGAATGATAGAACGTAGAGAAAGTAACAAATTTAATGCTGTTGGAAGCAACGCCCACATACATGACGTAAGTTATCGCACTGTTAACAAATTCATGCGATATTCCTTCATTCATTTCGATATTCATTTCGATATTCTTGTACAGCGAGGTTGCTGAATCGACTCATTTTTATTTATTTTTTCTTCTTTTTTTCGTTTTTCTTTTCTTTTTCTTGCTTGAGTGCGAAGCAGAAGGGGGGGGGGGCAGTGATCTCGCCACTAATGAATTTCAAGCATTTTTCTGATTAAAAAAATCAACTTCACTTACTGGTCATAAGAAAATAAGAATCTATAAGAAAATAAAAATGAAACAAGAAAAAAAGTAAAAATAATCAAAAACAAGTGTCCTAATAAAAAAAATTAAATAAGAATTAAAATAAGAATCTAATGTAATAAAATGATAATTGGAACCCTTCACGTTTTCTTTAATTTCATGCCATCCAAAATTTATCAATAAGGATATGAGCACGGTTTTTGTTAATCTTTTAATATAATTTTATAAAATTGTCATTGCTTCATTTAATCAGACAACCCCCTCCCTCCCCCCAAAAATGGCACCATATATTATAATCACCAAATTGTCACAGATTAAAATAAAATAGGCATTAGATTGGGAATTATGTCTTCTCTTATTTGTTTTTCTTTTCGAAAATCGTTTTCATATAGAAATTCTAACAAACTTTGAAATTAAAAAACGAAACTTTGTTGAAATTTATTTTTTTATTGAAAATGTCAGACTTTCCCCCGGGTAAAATTTTATGTCAAAATTTATTTATTATGCTATCTACAGGGTGATTCATAAAAGATGGGCAGAACTTTAAGGGGTTATAGTACACTTAAAGACAAATAATATTAAATAGGAGACTAAGGGTCCCAGACGTATTCCCAAGGAGATAGGGGGCATTAAAGTTTAGGGTCCGAAATTTCAAATGATTATAAAACATGGAAAAATTGGTCGATTCGTTTGCGGTTTTTGCAAAAAATTTTCTTTATGCCAGTATTTTCTTGAAATAAAATTTTAAAGTTCAATTTCAAAAAATGCCGATAGGTGGCGCTTTAGACTTTGGAGTAACGAACAACTATTTTATACCGTTATTTTTTGTGTCTCATTAAATGCTTTCTAAAGCTTAGACTTAAACTTAAATTTTCAGCTCAAAATCTGAATCGCTGAGCGTGGTTCAGTAGCGAGGGGAGGGGGTTCAAATTTCAACTTCTGAACATAGTTCAGTTTGCACTACTTAACCATGCCCAACGATTCTGTGCTGTGATACGAGGCAAAAATACAACTTTCGTCAAGGACTGCATAGTCGGAATTCACTCATAAAGGCACTGGCACAGTTGGAAACGTCGCTCATGCAAACGTTAAAGCTCCATTCCTGACGCTAGTCACCGGGTGAAGAAGGAAACAGAAAGTATGCAAATGTCAAATGGGGAAGAAGAAGAACACGTATGCAAAATTTCGACACGATTCAGGCATAAAAACCACTGAACGGTGAGTCAAGTGTAAGTCGCTGTAGTAATGAATCGGAAGATGGTGCCCTTCACGAATAAGGAAAAGGCTGAGATGCATTTAATTTACGGAGCGGCAGATGGAAATGGTGCAGAGGCACAACGAATGTACGGAGAGCGATTTCCTAACAGGCGGTTGCCTAACCGCAAAACTTTCGAGCGCTTGCACAGACAGTTGTGTGAGACGGGATCATTTCTCGCTTCCCGGTCGAATGCAGGTCGTGCAAAAAAGGACGAATCAGTAGTTGTTGCAGAAGCCATTCTGGATGTAGTAGCGGCGCAGCCAAGTACAAGTACACGAACAGTGGCTAGCCAGGTGGATACCTCACAGTCCACGACTTGGAGGGTACTGAAGGATGAACATTTGCTCCCGTTTCATGCGCAACGAGTCCAGAAACTGTCTCCAGGGGATTATCCAAATCGTATTGAATTCGCCCGCTGGTTTCTGCAGCAGAACGCGCTAAATCCACATTTTGGACGAACTGTGCTTTTCACCGATGAATGTACCTTCACACGTGAAGGTACATTTAACACACACAATGCACATGTATGGGCGGATGTCAATCCACATGCTACGTATCCACATGCTCATCAGAGACGCTTTTCCATCAATGTTTGGGCAGGAATCCTCGGAGACCACCTAATCGGACCGTACCTTCTTCCTGAACGCCTCAACGGTAAAACATACCTCACATTTCTGCAACATGTGCTGCCAGACCTGTTAAACGTTGTTCCTCCACGCATCCGGCGGGTCATGTGGTTCCAGCACGATGGAGCGCCAGCCCATTACGTACGAAACGTCCGCAACTATCTGGACATCACATTTCCGAACAGATGGATTGGTCGAGGTGGTCCTGTTGCTTGGCCTGCTCGCTCGCCAGATCTTTCACCCCTCGATTTCTTTTTTTGAGGACGATTGAAGGCTCTTATGTATGAGACACCCATTGAATCCCCCGAGGAACTGGTCGCCAGACTTTCCGCCGCTGTAATTACATGTTAATAAATATGCTTTGGTAACATAATCCTAATTTGTGTCTTTTTACCTCGTATCACAGCACACAATGTGTGGACATGGTAAACTGAACTGTGCTCAGGAGTAGAAATTTCAAACCCCTCTCCCCAGAAACTTAACCACGTCTAACGATTCAGATTTTGGGCTGAAAATTTAAGTCTAAGCTTTAGAAAGCATTTAATGAGACACAAAAAATAACGGTATAAAATAGTTGTTCGTTACTCCAAAGTCTAAAGCGCCCTCTATCGGAATTTTTTGAAAATTTTCTTTAAAATTTATTTTCAAGAAAATACTGACATAAAGAATAATTTTAGCAATACGCGGCAGTAGTTAGAGCCTAATCTACGACACAAAGATCGGGAATAACTGATTTTTGTTCTGGGGGGAGAAGGGTTTCAAATTTCAAATTTCAGTTTACGCTACTTAAC
The DNA here is from genome assembly GCA_963931845.1 of Maratus michaelseni. Taxonomy (NCBI): domain Eukaryota; kingdom Metazoa; phylum Arthropoda; class Arachnida; order Araneae; family Salticidae; genus Maratus; species Maratus michaelseni. The sequence goes on along the minus strand of OZ007594.1, from coordinate 93,025,725 downwards.
TACTCGTTAGGACTCAGATTTTTAGATCAAAATTTAAGTTTAAGTCTAAGCTTTCGAAATCATTTAAAGAAATACAAAAAATAACGTTAAAAAATAGTTGTTTGTTACTCCAAAGTCTAAAGCGCCCCCTATCGGCATTTTTTGAAATTGAACTTTAAAATTTGATTTCAAGAAAATACTGGCATAAAGAAAATTTTTTGCAAAAACCGCAAACGAATCGACCAATTTTTCCATGTTTTATAATCATTTGAAATTTCGGACCCTAAACTTTAATGCCCCCTATCTCCTTGGGAATACGTCTGGGACCCTTAGTCTCCTATTTAATATTATTTGTCTTTAAGTGTACTATAACCCCTTAAAGTTCTGCCCATCTTTTATGAATCACCCTGTATATCATATAAAACAATAAAATTAAATATCATTTAATAGTATGAAAAACAACTTTGCTTTGTAAAAAAAAAAAAAAAAAAAAGGGATATTTTGTACCTTTTAGCATAAAAAAATATTTATTTATATATTAATTTTTAACACTACTTTCTGAATGGAAAAGGAGCTCGACGTTACAATTTTTTTCATAGCATGATAAAATATGTTAGAAAAATAAGTAATCTATTTTTAACCTATTTTTTTACTTATTCGAGATAGTGCATAAAAAACCCTATTCACCAACACATTGCAGTCAATAACAAAATCAGAAAAAGCTGTTACAAAAAAATTTTAACTATCGAATTTATTTACATTACTTACACATACTTGTAAGACTATCTTTATGTAACTTTATCTAATCTTAAATGAAAATGTCAAGGAAATGCGATATGAGAGTAAACTTTTCTAAATTTCTAATTTGATTTAGTAATTTTTGCATTTAATCCATTCACCTCCCTGAGACCTAATTTTATGGTAGTTAAAAAATCTGCAAGTGAAGGAGTTAAATTAGAAAAAAAATGCATTCTGAAACTTGTTTATATGGAAGAAATATCTTCGACACTCTTTATCCGACTAATTATGTAATTAGGGGGAACTGGGACACATTGATGGATGGGGCACCTTGATACACCCCTTCTACTGCTCACAAGGTCAGTACAGGAAGTTTCACAACAGCTCCAAAATATGGCGCTAGTGTACACAACTACCCACAGAAAGTCTTGACGTCATTCACTATTTTGATAAAATGAGACGGGTGATTTATTGATTTTGTAAGTCAAAAGTAAATTTGAGTTTACAATTGCAGTAGTATTATACAGCTGTTCCAATATTTTCAACAGGAAACAATACCCTCCCTGGTAAGTAAAGCTACTCTTTATCAGTTTCTCATTCTTTTTTGTTAGGTAAATTATGAAGTGTTGGATTTGAGATTAATATTTTTCAAAATGGCTGCTTGGGGCACATTGATACAGTCTATGTTGGGGCACATTGATGCGTATCAAAGTGCTCCATTGAGAAAATGAAAGCAAGAAATGTTGAAGAAAGAGTCAGAGATCACGGTTCTAAGTATTCCTCTCAACAGGTATTTACCGCCAAACAAGAACAACAATTAAATGAATACCTTGTTAAATGCAATGAGTTGCATCACGGTCTAACACTGAAGCAGATGATGCACTTGGCATATGAATTTGCTAAAAAACTACGCTGTAAGTATCCTGAAAGTTTGAAAGGTAATGCATGGCAGGGGAAGATTGGATGTACGGTTTTCAAAGTAGGAATGCAAATTTAAGTTTGAGGAAATCAGAACAACCAAGCATTATGAGGTGGGTAGGTTTCCGCAGGAAGCTGTTGAGGAGTTTTTCAATAATTATGAGAGTGTCATGAAAAGATACAATTTCGCTCGATACAGAATATTCAATTTTGATGTAACTGGGATAACCACTGCTCTTGACACTCCAAAGGTTCTAGCTTCAAAACACCAAAGGCAAGTACGACAGGTGGTTTCAGGCAGAAAGGGGGGAACTTGTTACATTTGGTGCCTTCATTTCTGCTACTGGAAATCAATATTCTCCAATATTCATTTTTCCTAGAGCTCATTATCACGACCACTTCTTTGCAGGAGTTTCAGAGGGAAGTTTCAGTTTGGCGTTCAGGAGGGGGTGGATGACTGCCTTTGTTCTTTATTATTACTTTATTATAACTTTATTATTATTATTCCTTTGTTCTGATTTGCTCTTAATAGTTCTGAGTCACATCAAACAACATACAAATTCGTCAATAGAAAATCGAATCCTGTTGCTATGTAATAATCATGAGTCACACGCACCTATTGAAGCCATTGACTACTGTCGTGCAAAAGGAATAGTTTATTTGTCATCCCCCCCACCACACACACACACCTCATAAACTGCACACATTGGACGTAGCAGTGTTTGGTCTCTTTAAAGCAAAACTGAAAACTGCTTTCAACGATTGGCACCTGAGTAATCCGTCGAAACACCTATCAATTTATGACATTCCAAAGCTTGCAAAACTTGCAAACTTAGGATTATTCATTTCGAAAAATATTGTGTCTGGTTTTGAGAGGACAGGAATAGTGTCCTTCAACAGATTGCTTTTTTTCGACTCTGATTTTTCTCCCAACACAGTTTCCATACCTCAATCGCACTCTAATACAGTTGTTGTCCCACCCCCTAAGACAGACTCAGCAACTCCCTCAACTGTCTCTTAGTGACAAGATAGCAATGTTCCACAAAGTGCTGATGCTACCCATTCTCCACGGCCAACTACTTGTACAAACAAGCCTGTAACTCCTTAAGACGTACGACCGTACCCAATAGCTAGGGTATTAGAACTAACAAAAGAAAAGGACTGCGGCCTTGTAAATCTTGAATTTATAGTGATTCTCCAGAGACAAATAAGGCTTTTCGACATGATAAAAGTTAAAGAAATGAAACAAACTGCGGCACAGCAAAGGAATACAGACAAAGAACTGAAAAACGCTATAAATGTTGCTGGGGATAGAAGACACCAAACCTTAAAAGTGACAGACGAAGAGAAAGAAGGTGGAAGAATTATATTCATCAGATGAATCTGAAACATCTCTAGAACAGTTGTGTGACTGTTCATCAGATTATTTGAATCGAAGTGACCTGCTAGTTGAAGAAGCAGATACTTTGGAAAGTGATACAATGGAAAAAGCAAACTGACTAAAATATTCTGACCAAAATATTGTTGATGACGACTTTGTTGTAGTGCGGTTTGCAAAAAAGAGATAGGTTGTTCACTTTGTAGTCCAAGTTAAAGGAAAAAGGATGGTGACCATCTCGTCCAGTTTATGAACAGAAATCCTGATAATTTTTTCATTTTTCCTGAGAAAGAAGATAATGGTGGGGTTGAAGTGCGAGATATGACAAAGTTGCCACAGCGAACAACTGGACAAGGAACAGCAAGAACATCAGGTCGTTATACATTTAATTTTGATTTTGATCGCTTTAATATTCCTTACAAATAAATTGCGGGAAATTTTAATTTTTTTAAATAAATATAAATTTAATATATATAATAATATTTATATACATATAATTTAATATATGTAAAATAAATATAAATATTTTATATGGAAAATATGCAGTAGCTGTTATTTTCTCCCCACTTTTCCCAAACGTATCAAAGTGCCCCATGAGGTGCAACAATCTACCCCGGAGATGGGGCACATTGATAAAAATAACTTTATTAGTTTTTTTTTAATTACATGCAGAAATCTATACTAATAAAAGAAAGTTTCGCTCTGTGTGTGTGTGTGTGTGTGTGTGTCTGTGTGTCTGTTGGCGATGGCTAGGAAAATCCAGCCCACCTAGAAGGCTGCAAATTTAGATATAGGTAGTCCAAACCCTCTCCTGGTGCACCATTACGTCAGAATTTTAATATTTTAAAAATTAAAGTAGTTATTAATTAAAAACTGATCAAAGATCACAAATAAAAACGTCATTATTCAAAAGCTAGCTGGCGCATGTGCAGAAACCAATATCCGTATCTTCCGGAATAGAAGAAAGAAAGCACAACACATCCCGTTTTTGATTTAAGTTTTTCTAAATTCGCCATGGCCAAACAGTTAGAAATATGGGAAAATCGTCTACATATTCTGAAAGAAAATACTTTTTCGTCTCAAACGATCTGGTTGGTTTGAAAAAAAATTACATTTAACCCTTCCAAAAAGAAATAATCAAAAAGCATCGAATTCATGTTTTTTTTTTATTTTCTACCGTTTTCCGAGCCTTGCATCCACCGAAATACAAAAAATACGGAAAAATGAAGGTCACCAAATTAAAGAACTGACTTTGCCCTTTCTAAAGCCCCCTTTGGTTTTAAAAAATACAAAAATTAACCCTTCTAAAAAGTATATTTTCTGTATGCCGTTTTGTGATTTTTGCGATTTTGGCTATTTTTAAAAATTCGCATGGGCGATTCAGAGAAAAGTACGAAAAAACTAAAAATACCAGACAATATCTACATTTATTCTTTGTTCGACATCTGTATTTGTTTTTGAAAAATACAAATATTAACCCTTCAAAAAAAATTCGTGCGCAGGACTCTCATATGCAAATTCCGATTTTCTATGATATATAAAATCTGGCATCAGCTTTCTAAAATAACCAAACAAAAATCAAACACACCTAAAGACATCTATGTTCTGTCGGATTTAGGCAGAAACCTTTGGTTTAAAAATAAAATCACGTTAACCCTTACGAAAACGTTTTTTACCGTAAGTCAATTTCGCTTTTTAAACTATTTCCCCTATCTTTAAAAATCCGAATTGGCGTTTATAAACAAGATACGAAAAACTAAAAATACCTCAACTAATCTACATCCCTTTGTTTTTTAAAATCTGGTATCCGTTTTGAAAATTTTTAATTTTAACCCTCCAAAAAAAAATCCTTTCCAAAACTCACTCACTCGATTTTCGTTTTTCGGTGCAGATTTAAAAATCAGCATCGACTCAGGAAATGTGAGTACGTACAAACAGTAGACTCCAGATCATAGACGCGTTCATTTTCTTCAAAACGCATGATTGGGTTTTAAAAAATATCTACATTAACTCTTTAGAAACCGATCGATTACGTAACCAACTTTCGCGATTTCCGCTATTTTGGCAATGTTTACCCGTGGTTAAATTTCAATTCTACTAGGAAATTTGGTTGGGTCGAGTGTTCTGAAAAGGCCTCTTCCAGAACAGACTGCGCCCCCTGGCGGTGGAAGGTGGAACTATGGACCCGATTACGACGGGGTTTGGTTTAAGTTTCGTATAGAACAGATTATTAATATTTTTGGCCCGTGTAACGCCGGGCGGGTTAGCTAGTACTACATAAAACAACGACTGTGCCTGTTAATAACACACTACAGTAGTTTTTCAGACATCACATGGAAAAATAATTTGAGACTTCTGTTTTCCGGGCACCAAAAAAATTCTTAGTAAAAAACCGCATCAATGTGCCCCAGTTCCCCCTAATATATATACATATATATATATATATATATATATATATATATAATATACTAAAGGGCACTGAAATAGAGATAGACAGTGTTGTATAAAAAAGGCTGTGAAATTGTCTTATTCCTACGGATGCTTGAATGATCTCATATTATATACTATATAGTTATATGCACAGGCGTTTATAAACAACTCATAAAAGTTTCTTGATTGGAAAAAATCGCGATTTAGACGCCTTTGTCTGAAGACAAATCATAGGTGTCCGATTCATGAATCTTTCGATTTCAGAAAGATCTCGGCTAAGAGATTTACCATTTGATAGCAGAGCATCAAGAGTTGTGCGAGGACACTGTAATCGCCGAAAGTGATTTCTCCGAATTAAACTGAAATTGTACTCAATTTTCAGTTTAATTAATTTATTTATTCATTTAAATTAGACACTTGTTTAAACGAAATAAATATTTTCGAAACTTTTCTTCAATAAATATTTACACACGTGAAGAAAGTTTGATTTTCATATAATTTTAAAAGCAAAAATTACGAGTGTTATATTTCTTAAATTTAAAAAAAAAATTAAAAATCTTATTCTTTTAAAAAGGTTTTTAAATATATTTTTCAAAAACTGTTTCGATATTATTAGGTTCTGTATTGTTTGTTAAAATTAAATTTTAAATTGTAGTTTTGTCAGCTGTGAAATGTTTAAAATTGTACTTTTGTAATATTAGAATAACTTAATTCAACTAATCCCAACAGAAATAGCATATGAATGGTGCAGACGCAAAAGTCACATTATCCACTTTTTTAAGGTATTGAGTTATTCATATCACCGTGTTCGTCTTTTTAAGGCGCATCGGACTGTAATAGTGATTTGAACCATAAAAAACATATTGAGGCTGGTAAAAAATTCTGAAAATCTCGTTTTGATGCATAACTCACATTACCCAACTACTGTTTTACAGCAGAACTCACACTCTCCAATTCAACTAATCAGGGGAGGCTTGCAAAGGATCATGGGATTATAATAATATACTAAAAATACTTTAATATAATGCTTTAACTACACTAGTAAATATTTTATCATAGTGTAAACACTTAATCATAGTATAAAATTTTTGCACAAATTATCTTTAATAAATGTTTTTTCTGTTTTGATTTTTGTTGATATTTCCCTCCAAAATAACATAATACAAACTAATGTTGAGATTTATTTATTTATTTATTTATTTATTTATTTATTTATTTATTGGCTCTTGTTGTTTTAAATTCATAACTATTTTGGTTTATAACTAATATTACCATAAAAGTTTGCTGCAAAACTCCCATTTTACATATTTAAATTTAAATTCTAGCTTTACCAAAATTATTACAGGTTTAGGACTATGTGCAAGTAGTTGTTATGGAACATATATATCACAAAAAAAAATTGTGCTAATATATAATGATTGTTAATAATAATCAGTTTTTTTGCATTTTTCAAAAAACTAGGTTAAGTGGAGAGTGTGAATTTTGCATCTACACCCTTCATATAACTGAGATAGGTCAATAGAAACATGAAATCTCAAATTTTATTTTAAAATTTAAGATGTTATATTGAGTGCAATCTTACATCAATATTTATTTGTTTTATCCTTAAATGTGTAAAAGAAAATAAATTGTATTGTTTAACTGCATTATTTACATAGCTTCCTTTTAAATGTGCATCTTTAGTGCTTTCATGTCCTTTGCATCTATTTATCTCAAATATTTTTTTCTGGAAACAATACTCAAAATTTATTTTTTTTTTTTCAAATTTTGACAAAATGTACCAATAGTATCAGTAAACGAATTTTATTTTACTTTTCATTTTGCGAAATATAACTTTCAGGTAAAGTGAATTTTTATGTTTTACGTATTCTATTTTATAAAAACTTACACTTTAAAATTACAACAATTTGTGAAGATTTACTATGTCATGAAAAATATTTCTTATAATAAAATTATTGCAAAATAAAATAATTGTTAATCTGAATACTGAAAATGAAAAGTAAATATTCTTTTACAGATTAAATTTCCGTCAGGAATAAGAAAGATAGATAAATAAAATAATTTTATATGAAAAAGAATGCGTAATATATAATTATAATGTTATATAGATAATATAAAATTTACTATTTAACGTAAAACATTAATCGAAATATCAATCAACAACAAAACTAGATTACGCAGTTGTAAAGCAAAACAAAATACTGAATTGTACATAAAATTGTTATTAAATTATTGAATAATGTTTTCTGAAAAACAAATCTCAATGTTACACATATATGGGATTTTAATAAAATTTATGAACAGTAATGTATATTTTTAAATTTTTCCATTGTAATAAGAGTACAATACGTAATTATAATGCAATACTAGATATCGAATACATATAAATATCGTAACAATATATACTACAGAAGTTATCATTAACAAAAATGTAACATTATGCAATTTTCAATTCAAACTGAACTCTCCTGAATTTTCATTTTCATTTAGTATCTTTCACATTTAAAGTAGAAGAATTTCATTTCCTGAAACTCACGTAAACGGGTAAATATTTTCGAAACATTTCTTTGAAATAAACATTTACATAGAGGATGAATGTTTTACTTTCAAGAATATTTTAACAGTAAATACTATACATGTTATACAGGGTATCCGAAAAGTCTGGAAACGGTCGAATGAATCCAGAAGTATACATCGGATTGAAAAACGGAAAATATGCGTTCAATATTTTTGAAAAATCTATTTAGGGATATCAAAGTCCCCCCCCCAACTCTGATCCCTAGGGGGGGGGAGGTAGGGGGTCAACTTTGAAATCTTAAATGATTCTCCTCTTTTTTTATTGCAGATTCGGAATCTACGGGGGAAAAAACGTAACTTTTGCATTTAAAATGTTATTAGGAAAATCAGAGATGGCGCTGTAATAGAGTAAAATGCAGTGAAAATCGTTTCTATTGAAAAGTCTGGAAACGGTTGATTAACTCGAGAAATGTACATCGGATTGAAAAATGGAAAAATACATGTTGAATATTTTTGAAAAATCTATTTAAGGGTATCAAAGTTGGCCCCTTTACCTCTGCCCCCTGTGGGGAAAGAGGGGGGGGGGTCAACTTTGATACTCTCAATAGATAACCTTAAATTATATATATATATTTTTTTATTAAAAAGATAATTAAAGATCTTTTTATTTTAAATAGAGACATGTGTATTCTTTCAAAATAAGTTATATTATCCTTAAGGATATCTTGTATGCTGAAAATTAAATTTAAATTTTTAGTATTGCTAGTAGTGAATTTTTTAAGTCGGTACTTCTGTAATATTAGAATTAACTGCTTGATCATGTAACTGAACTTTGTTATATAGCTAACAGAAATTTGTGATTACCCCCTGTATTACAAAATACCACATCATATTTCTTTAACTTAATTTCTGGATCAACAGTTATTTGTTATATAATTAAATATGTAACATACAAAATAAATATAGTTTGAGATAATATATTGCATATCTTGTTTTCTAAAAAATGTACTTTTTGTGTTTTGAAGTTATTAGCATGTTAATTTATTTCAGAAATATATTGTAAAACAAAGAAAAAAAATGTTTATTTCATTTTTTAAGTTTTTATAAAATGTATTACTCATATATATATAATCCAATTTTAACATGCATTTCATTTCGCGAAACGTAATTATTAGATATCTTTGTTAATATATATATATATATATATATATATATATATATATATATATAAAGTAATCTATTTTACAAGAATAAAAACTTCAAAGCCCAGCGTCTAACGTTTCCTACTTTATGAAGAAAATACATGAAAATAAAATTATTAGAAATGAAAAAGGGAGTTAATATTAATATTAAAAAATAAATAGTAAAAATTCTTTTTTAAAATACATTTTTTACATTATGAAGAAAGATGGAAAAAAGTAAAATTATTTTAAATGAAGAAAAAAATGTTAAAACGTATGAATCTTAATTTGAATTTACTATTTAGCTTCAAAGTATAACTACGAAAAGCAATAAATAACAAATCATATGACATTGTAAAAAACTACAAAATGTCCAATACATATTTCATAAAAACATATATTTAACAAATTGCCTTTAACAAAAATTGAACATAATGAAATATTCAATTAAAGGACGCGTTAAACTAAAATGAAAATTTTCCAATTTTTCATTTCAGCTTATCTTTTTCTATTATATTATAAATATTATATTCCCTGAAGCTTATTTAAACTGGATAAATACCTCCAAAACTCCTCTTTCTATTAAATATTTACATGCGTGAAGAAAGTTTAATTTTCAAGTTATTCTAATAGTAAATATTGTGCTTTTTATTTTAAAAGCTAAAATAAGATTAAAATCTTATTCTTTTGAATAGCGTGTTAAGTAAGTTTTTATTTTTTTTTTTCAAAGTAGTTTTCATTATCTTCAGGCATATATTTTCTGCGAAAATAAAGTATATTTTTTATTACGAATAGTATTGAACTGTTCAAATATATACTTATGTAATACCATAACAAATTGCTTCATCATATAACTGATTTAAAGTTAACAAAAACTTGAGATTTTTACATTTATTGTAAATATCAGATATGAAAATCAAAATATTAGATTTCCTTAAGTTAAATCTAATATCAAAAATTTTTTATTATATAATGAAATATTTTTTTTTTATGTATTTTATTGTATATTTGGAATTTTATGGATTTCTCGGTTTTATTATAATTTTTCTTCCTGTTTCTTCTGTGTTTTCAAGTCCTAAACGCATTAATTTATTTAAAAATTTTCTCTTCTGAAAACAAAAATATGAAGTCAAGATTTTGATAAATATATGGGTGATAAAAGTAATCCAATCTTAATTTTATTTTCACTTCACAAAGTATAATAATAAGAATAATAAGAATAATAATATATTATTATTATTATTATTATTATTATTTACAGAATCTATTTAATAAGAACATACTTTTTAAAGCTCAACTCGATTTGAATTTTTTTTTTTAATACAGAAAATTTTAGAAATTAAATCACACTAAATGTTAAAGAAAGCTAATATTCAAAATGTAAAATAAAAAGCAAATAGTAATTTTTAGAGCATTTTTTCTGCATTTAAAAGAAAAGTAAAGAAAACGAAATGTCTTAAAAGAAGTCATATCTATTAACCTTTATTACTTTTATTTCCATTACCTAGAAAATATTACTACAAAAGCTATTTTTACAATATTATTGTATGCAATTTTAAACCTGTACAATATATCAAAAACATATGTCATAAAAATATTTACTCAATAAACAAAAAAATAACATTATGAAGTATTCAATTAAAAGACCAAACAAGTGCCTAACTAAAATAAATGAATGCTTCACAAATTTTCAGTTAAATTTTTATTGTTATTTATATTTTTATTTTCATTTAAATTAGAATAATTACAATTCTGGAAACTTGTTTAAACGGAATAAATATTTTTAAAATTTCTCTTCCAATTAAATATTTACGTTCGTGAAGAATATTTAATTTTCAAGAAAATTAAACAATGTATGTTTTGTACATTATATTTTAAATCTAAACTATGATTAAAATGATCTGTTTTAAATAGTTTGTTAAATAAGTTTCCTTTCAAATTAATTTTCACTATCCTCAGGCCAATTTCTTACCTGCTGAACACTAAATTTAAATTTTTAGCACTGTAAGCAGTGAGCTGTTTAAACCAATACACATTCTAGAAAAAATTGTTTGATCATATATCTGAGTTAATCAACTCAGCAGCAGTTTGCGATTTCTCGCTTTAATCTTAAGTCAACATTTATCTGTTATACTATTAAATATGTAGCAATAAACCAGTGCTATGTATTAAAATTTATTGATTATTTAAACGAAATAAAAACCTAAAAGCTTATCTTTCTCTTAAATATTTACATTCGTGAAGAATGTTTAATTTTTCAGATATTTCAACAGTAAATATTGCGTATTTTATTTTTACTTTTGTCTATCTTTACAAGAAGAAATTATTGGATTCATGGAAATTTTCAACTTTCGGTTTTCGACGAATTTATACGAATTTAGAAGGTCCTGAACATGATTTGACTGTTTTTAAAAAAAATGTCTGTCTGTGCGCCTGTCTGTCTGTCTGTATGTCAGACAATGACAAACATTTTGTGAGCGCTCTATCTCAAGAACTAATGCACAGAATTTAATAAAAGTTTAGATTCGGTGAAACCTTGATATAAGTTGGTGCTGATTCGTTTTGTGGTATAAATAGCCCAACAGGTGATGATGCTATGCTGCATTTTGCACGATTTCCAAAATATCTCTATCCCAAGAACAATTACATGGATTTTCATCAAACTTCAAATTCAGTTAGATGTTGATATAGGTTGTAGTTGATTACGTTTTGGTGAATACCGCCTAACAGGTGGTGTTGCTATGCTGCATTATTCACGGTTTTCTAGATAGATATATCTCAAGAACTAATGCACGGATTTTCATCAAATTTCAGATTTAGTTAGACGTTGATATAAGTTCTTGCTTATTAGATTTTGATGTAAATCTCCCAATGGATGGCACTGCTATTTTGTATTTTTTTAGGATTTACACGATTTCAGCGATAGTTATTTCTCAATAACTAATGCATGGAAATTATAAAAGCTTTAGATTCCGTGAGGCCTTTATAAAAGTTGGTGCTGATACGTTTTTGGTGTAAATAGTCCAACAGTTGGTGCTGATACACTGCATTTTGCACGATTTTCGGAATAGCTCTATCTCAAGAACTAATGCATGGATTTTAATCAAACTTTAGGTTTAGTTAGACGTTGATATAAGTTGTTGTTATTTAGGTTATGGTGCAAATAGCCCAACAGGTGGCGCTCCTATGCTGCTTTGCTTTTCAGGGTTTACAGGATTTTAGCGATAGTCATATCACAAGAATTAAGACACTGATTTTTCTCAAACTTCATATTCTGTTATTTTGAAGTATTAACATGTATCAGATACGCTGTAAAAATTTTTCGTAAAATTTCAGTAGGTGTACAGTAAATTAACGGTACTTGTACTGTTTTCACTCTTTACGGTATGAGTACCGTACTTCTAAGTTATATTAAGCGTAAAAACCGTATATGCGCTATTTCGATTATAAACGGTATTTATACCGTAATATGATTGTTTTTCCGTAAAAAATCGCTATTTATACCGTGAAATAATTATTTTTCGGTAAGGAAAAGGCTGGTAAACCCGCCTCGGTGTACAGCAACCCCTGAAGTGTTTGCTCTTGTTCTTGTTACGTAATGCAGTCCTGAGGAGAGGGGTGGGGGGAGTGCAGCCAGTACATATACTTTAACCCTTTCAGTGCGGAATTTTTTGGGGGGGGTTTTTCTGCTAAGTCCATGACGCACTACAGTGAGCAAAATACACGCCGTGAACGCCTAGGCGACTTTTGTGGAATCTTTGTGTAGTCGACAGTATCCAACTCCTAGATGTCGACATTAGTCGACTCCCGCACTCGGACCCTTATGTCGACTTTTGTCGACTCCCGCACTAAAAGAGTTAAATATTTTACGGTACATATACCGTCCAGTTAAATTACGGTATATATACTGATCACAAAGTTGACAGTATATGTACCTAATTGTTGACCAAAATTTTTTACAGTGTAGAAGAAAGTTTTGGGATTGACAAATCCAACTAGTTTTAAACTAAAATGAGATTAAAATAGTATTCTTTTAAATAGCTTTGTCAGGTTCTCTTACAGTTGCAAGAGTTGAAAGCTATTCTTAAGGGATTAGCATATTGTACGTATTGTATATGTATCTATTGTGTACCGTTAAAGGCGTCCTTTAGAAAATCTTAATCCGAAGGGTGGCGAGTGGAACAGAATGAAGGAAGTATTTCCATTGCAATGTAGTCTTTCATAGATAAGAAAAACTATTGCACCCTTTTGTTTAGGAAGACAGATCAGTCAAGAGGGAGGAACGGTTGTCAAGCGACCCTTGGAAACAGACCAGTAGCCCCGTAGACAGAAAGGTGCTAGGGAGAATGACCAGAGAGAAAGTTAGTTCTAACGTAGGAAGCGAAGGTGTAAGGTCGTTCAGAGTTGAGCTCTGAGACCGGTGTTGAGTTCTAGCGTGGTGGCGAAGGGTGAAGGTTGCTCGAGAAATGAGCGCTGAGACCGGAGTGAGTTCGAACGCAGGATTGGAGTGTGTGAGATTAATAGAAATCTCGGTTCTGAATAAATGAACGTAGTCTAGCGGTACACGTAGAGCGTTTTCTGTAATTGTTTTGATTTAGTGTTAAACCGGATAATTTACATCCGAGTTTAAATGTAAATAGTGTTAATAAATTGTTACTTTAACTTTAATTGAAAGAGTTAGGTTTTTCTTGAATATACATCAAGTATCGTGCCCGATATCACGTTTTCATATCGGTGGTGGCAGCATATCAAAAGACCGGATTTATTTCGAAGTTGTGTGGACGGAGAAGTGGAATCCGACAATGTTGGCAGCGACGGGATTGAATCACCGAAGACCAGTGCCAGTTAGCCGTGTTACTGAGAGTTTGTGCCGGATCGTCTAGCGGAAGTGTTCGTGCCCTATCGTTGTAGACTAGTGCCAGATAGCCGTGTTACAGAGAGTTTGTGCCGGATCGCCCAGCGGAAGTGTTTGTGCCCTATCGTCGTAGACAACCATTGCCAGCTAGCCTATCGTCATTACAGTGAAGTGAATTAGTGGTGGTGTTAGTGTAGTGTTGTGCGTAGTGTTTTTTGTGCATTGTGAAGCAAGGTGCAGTGATTGTGGCCCGAGAGTGCAAGATTTACCCTGTGGAAAAGTGAGCAGAGAATTGCCCAGCGAATAAAGTACGAGGTAAGGTGTTTTGATCATTTTACTCTACTGACATTCTCGAACCTACTGTTTTTTATTGTGTATAATTGATGGTAATTTGGGTAAATGAATAATTTATGTGCAATATAATAATTGGTCTAAATCAAATGAGATATTAACAACCATTTTACACTATTGTTTTAAGAAAAGGATCTTATATTAATTACTAGAAGTGATTTTCTAATTGTTTTAAACGGATAAGATTAATGATTAAAATTAATGCATTGTGTTAATAGTTGGAAGGAATAATTGAAATTTCTTAAATTTAAATTATTATTAAAGTAATATTTAAATTAAGTGATATTGTTTGCTTTAAGTTTGAAATATTGATAGTAAATGAGGAAAGCAAATTTGTGTAGAATTTAAATTAAATTGAAATAACCTTCAAGGAAGAACTGAAGGCACAGAGAAAAAAAAAAGTGCTGTGATTTACTTTTTAATGTGAGAACTAATTTTGAAATTGAAATATTTTATTGAGATTAAATTTAGGAATTTACGTGTATTTCAGGCAAATTTTTGTTAGGTGGATATTTTTATGTAGTGATTGGCATCAGTGTTTTATTCAAATTGCAACGTATCAGTATTATTGTGTAAATTGTATTTTATTATTTATGATAAATTTAAAATCTGTATTGCATAATAGTCAAATTGAGATTATTGTTACTTTGTTATTGGAAGCAAATTGTGGGGTATCATTGTTTAAGGAAATTTATTATTGTATTGTTAAATAGTATAATATGTGGAGGTAACTTATGAGGGTAGGATTTGAGGAAGTATTAATTTTATATTGTGATTAAGTATTGTTGTAGGGTGGTATAATTATCGGTAGAAGGTATGGCTTTCTTACTAAAAATAAAAAGGGTGGATCTTCAGGCGATATGTGAAGAGTTAGGGATTGAAGTCTCGGAAGATGATACCAGGTTTAAGCTTAAGAAAAAGATAGTGGAGAGCAACGAATATGAAGAGGGGGCTGTTATGGAATTATCTAACACTATTGTTACGGAGCGGTTAGAAAAGGTAGAAAAGGAGGAAAAGTTACAACGAGAAACTTTAGAAAGGGAGTAAAAGTTACAACGAGAAACTTTAGAAAGGGAGGAAAAGTTACAACGAGAAAAGTTAGATAGAGAAGAAAGGGCTGAAAAATTGAGATTGGAACATGAGTTAGAGTTGGAAAGGATAAAGATTCAAAGTTCGGCTAATAATGCTAATGGGACTAGAGAATCTAATCATGAGAGTAGCCTAGAGAAATTGATTAAAAGTGTTAAAACTTTGTCTATCAAGGTTCCAGAAGGGACTGAGGAATGGAATCTGTTTTTTAGCAGTTTAGAACGAGCATTCCAAACAAAAAATGTACCGGAAACCCAGCAGGCCGAAATTTTACTAAATATGCTAGGGGATAAGGCCGATAATTTGCTAATATACACGACTAGAGAACAAATTGAGAGTTATGAGAAGTTAAAGGAATTAGTTCTAAGGGAACACGAGCCGACACCGAAGGCGTGTTTGGAAAATTTCAAGAAGCCTAGAAGGAATCAAAATGAAACTCATGTATTATTTGTGTCACGTTTAATAGCAACGTGGGAAAATTACTGTAAGATTAGAGGTGCAGATACGTATGAGAAGGTTAATCAGTTGATTGTCACGGATAAGTTGTTAACTACTCTAGATGAGGAAACCGCGACGCATGTTGGATTAACTCAGCACAGTAATTGGTTAGAAGTTTCTAAAATTGCCAAGGAATGTGATAATTTCTTTAATGCTAAACAAAAATCTTATGCGGTAACTTATAAGGGTTATAAAGGTAAAGAAAGGTATGTTAATAATGAAGATTCTAGAAGGGCAAAAGATGAGGGTTTTAGTAGTAATTGGAGACAAAATGGGAATAATGAGGTTAGTCCATTTTTGGGCCTATCTGTTTCAAATGTAATTTACGAGGACATGTTCAGCGATTTTGTACAAAAGGAAATAATGAGGGAAGTAATCAAATTAATAACCGACAAGAACCAAGGGCTAGTATCAATAATGTCTCAGTGCGAGGAATTAAAGAATTACCAAGGGGAGCGACTATGGCAAGAATCGGAGCAAAAGGGAATTGGAGAGCTAAAGTTATTGGAGAGAAGTTAAATAATCTCGAGAAAGTGGAAGTTAGTGTAAATGGGAAGATAACAAAAGGATTGGTGGATTCTGGTTGCCAAATTAGCGTCGTTCATAAAGATTTAGTACCAGCAGAAAAATTAAGAGGGGCTGGTAGCATATATTTACAAGGGATATTTGGTAAGGCAGTAAAATCGCCATTAATTCAGTTACCTTTAGCTATTCCAAAACGCGGAGAAACTAATGTAATTCACCAGGATGTACTTTGCGCGATAATCGATAATAGTAAGGAACAGGTAATTTTACATCCTGACGTGGCTAATGAATTGTCAGGGTTAAACAACGAGAAATCATTAAGAGAATCGGTAGAAAGGGAATGTAAGGAAGATAGTAGGAACAAAGTGAAGGAAAGGGAAAGGATTGGAAATGATACGAATAACCGTTATGTCGTGGAAACGAGATCGGTAAATTTACAAAGTCAGGAGAAGGAAAAAGACGAGATAGAGAAAAGTAAGATTAATCAAGTTACGGAAAGTAGTTCAAATGTATTTCAGAAATCCCAAATGAATTGTAAAGATTTAGAGAAAGCTTGGGAATTGGCTGAAAATGATAGAGGGTCTTACTATCTAGTTAATGGGTTATTGTATCATAAAGAGAAATTAGTAGATGAAACTGTAGCTCAATTAGTATTACCTAAAGTTAGAAGAGAGGAAATTCTAAAACTAGCGCATACCACCTTATATGGAGAACATCAGGCGGTTAAGAAAATGTTAGAAAGAATCAAGCATTCATTTTATTGGGAAAATATGGCGAAGGAAGCCAAAACGTTTTGGAAATCATGTGTAGAATGTCGATTAAAGAGGGAAATGAATGTCAGTAATAAGGGGAAAAAGGAAATATGTCGACCTACAGTTATAGTTGAGTTAGGGGACGGGAGTAAGAAACTGGTGTATCAAGATGAAATGAGAGCATTTATGGCTAAAAATAAAGTAGTCGATATTGTCTTGGATAGTGACGAGGAGTTTGAAGACTGTAGGAAAAATCTGTTGTTAGACAGAGAACAACCGGAAAATAAAGACAGGAAGGGATTTGAGATAAAAGAGTTAACAAATATTCAAGTTGGGGACATAAAATCAATCTTAAGGAAAAATAAGGAATTATTTATGGGTCCTATCGAACTGGTTGCAATGGAGAAAAATCGGATTGGTCGTAAACCGGAGAGGGGTAAGATAAGGCAGAAATCGTACAATGTCTTTATTACGTACAAAGAGGACTTGGACAGGCAAGTGCCTGATTGGTTAGAGGAAGATTTAATTGGGACACCAGAGGCAGAAGTTAGCCATTCAAGCGGGTGCATTGCGGAAAGGGATGTACCAATTAAGTTAACGAGGAAGCACTGGAAGGAAAAAGTACCGCCTCCAGTAATATCAGTCTAAGGACTGACATTGAAATGACATAATACTAGTGTAACTTTATTTTATTTTTTGTGTGTATTTATAATTGTATTTGCATCTCGTGTTTATAACAATGTATTAGCATATTGTATAATTTTTTTTTCTGTAGTTATCACATTAGTATATGGTTTATTAGAGATGTCAGTAGTTAAATTTTCAGACACCTTGAAATATTCATGTAATTGTAGTAATGAAGAAACCTATCAAGGAACTGTTGAACTCTTCTCAGACATTACATAGTTTGAGGAAAATTAGCCCCTAAAAGGCATATTTTCCGCTAAGGTGGGGGGTGTCAGGTTCTCTTACAGTTGCAAGAGTTGAAAGCTATTCTTAAGGGATTAGCATATTGTACGTATTGTATATGTATCTATTGTGTACCGTTAAAGGCGTCCTTTAGAAAATCTTAATCCGAAGGGTGACGAGTGGAACAGAATGAAGGAAGTATTTCCATTGCAATGTAGTCTTTCATAGATAAGAAAAACTATTGCACCCTTTTGTTTAGGAAGACAGATCAGTCAAGAGGGAGGAACGGTTGTCAAGCGACCCTTGGAAACAGACCAGTAGCCCCGTAGACAGAAAGGTGCTAGGGAGAATGACCAGAGAGGAAGTTAGTTCTAACGTAGAAAGCGAAGGTGTAAGGTCATTCAGAGTTGAGCTCTGAGACCGGTGTTGAGTTCTAGCGTGGTGGCGAAGGGTGAAGGTTGCTCGAGAAATGAGCGCTGAGACCGGAGTGAGTTCGAACGCAGGATTGGAGTGTGTGAGATTAATAGAAATCTCGGTTCTGAATAAATGAACGTAGTCTAGCGGTACACGTAGAGCGTTTTCTGTAATTGTTTTGATTTAGTGTTAAACCGGATAATTTACATCCGAGTTTAAATGTAAATAGTGTTAATAAATTGTTACTTTAACTTTAATTGAAAGAGTTAGGTTTTTCTTGAATATACATCAAGTATCGTGCCCGATATCACGTTTTCATATCGGTGGTGGCAGCATATCAAAAGACCGGATTTATTTCGAAGTTGTGTGGACGGAGAAGTGGAATCCGACAAGCTTCTTAAATGAGTTTTCTTTCAAAGTAGCTTTCATTATCCTTATTTATATATTGTGCATTCAAGTTCTAAGTATTCTCACTTATTTCAGAAGTTAAAAAAAATAAACAAACAAACAAACAAAAACTGATGATTATTTTTATTTAAAGCTTTTCATAAAATATATGGCTCATATCGTAATCCAATTTTAAGTTACTTTGTTACTTACAATTATCAGTCATAATAATTTGCATAAATTTTGTTCAAAAATATATTCTACATATATTGAATTCTAAAAATGCATTATTTGTGCCTTCAAGTCCCAAACAAGTCAATTAAGCTCAATTTTGTTTTCTTTAAACGACGCAATAAATTAAACTTTTTTCAGAATTTGACAAAATATATTGAAGACATATATAATCCAATTTTAGTTTACTTTTCACTTCACGTAAAAAGAAAATGTGAAGTTTGTGTTGACAGATGCAGCTATTCTGTCAAAAAAAGTGCTGTAATAAAATCGTATGTTTTTATGTGTATTTATGTGACAACTGTATCTGGAACGTTCTATACTATTCGAATTATTGAATTTTTATTTATGTTGTGAATTTGGATCATCATGTGAAATTGCTTCCTTGAAACTTGTTTAAAGAATTCTTTTTAGTAATAGTTTTCTACATTTTAAAGTAATACAGTAAAATCAAAATCATTTCAAATAAATAAGATTGTTATAATATAATAATTGTTAAATCTATATTACAAGGCAAAAATTTATCCTTGAGTGGTGCTAATGACATATTGACGGTGGCAACACATCACTAATGAATTAAGTACCATTAAATTTATAAACTATTAAATTTAACTTTTAAACAATTTAAAATTTTCAACATTGAATAGCGGGAAAAATGTTCTTTCAAATGCAAGTTGTTTGAAAACGCTATCTAAATTTACTGATTTTTTATGGTTTTTTCAAACATGATTGTTAAAAAAAAATTAAAAAAAATAAAAATAAATAAAAAAATAAATAAATAAATAAACTCTTTCTTTAATGCATGATTTCTATTGCAAAAGTTTCCGTTTGCACTTAAAACATCCGTTTGCACGATAACATTTCATAACGAAATAAATACTTCATAAATAAATAAATAAATAAATAATATAAATAAAACACGAATTTAACAGATACGTAATACATGCTTAAACTACTAAAATAAACAGATTAAAAAAAGTAGCAAAATCTTTGGTTAATTTCTTTAGTTAATGACCTCTGGCATGCGGCTAATAGAAGCGTATCGATTTAATTGAATTTCAAAACATTATTTGAATGCATTATTATTATTGATATTTTTCAAATAAAAATGTTTTTTGGTATTGTTAGTAGGCAATCTAAAAAAATACATTACACGTAAAAAATCTATTGGGGATTTCAATAAAAAAAATAATAATGGTTTTCACCTATTTTCTGTAACTTGGGAAGTCCGCTTTGTATCCCTTAGTTAATACATTTACCAATTAAACGCAAAATATTAGTAGAAAAAGCAATCAATAACAAAGATAGAATAAGCAATTATAAAGCAATGCAAAATGCCGATTACATATGCCGTAAAACTATCTACTAATCAATTTAGTTTTAACAGAAATATCAAATTATGAAATATTTGATTAAGCTGCTGAGAAAACGCAGATCTTAAAATTAATTTCCCTAAAATTTCAACTTAATTTAGACTTTTCACATTTAAAGTAGAAAAATTACCTTCATTGAAAGATGTTCAAACAGAATATCATCGAAACATCTGTTCCAATTAATAATTTGCATAATGCATGAAGAATGTTTGCTATGTTAAAAATATTTCAACAGTAAATATATGTTGCATATTTTAATTGAAAGCATCATTACAAATCTTAGTATTTTGAGCAACTTATTGAAGTAGTATTCTTTTAAAGTAATTTCAAACGACCGTGGGCACATCTTTTATGTTGCATATTACATTAAAAATTTTAATATATTGACAGAAGTTGTGAATTTTGTTTAAATTTATGCACAGAGCAAAGTGCTTGATCATATAACTAAGTTAATCTTTATTGCGTAATGTAGGATATTTCCTTTACCCTTTCTGAGGCAAAGTACTTCTACCCGTAAAATGCAGAAAGGATTGACTAACACCAGATTTTTCAAAGAAATTTATTTGAAAATAAGTAAAAGCTTTTCCTCACGTACTTAATAAAAGAAAAATTTCCATTCCAAAATTTTAGTTTCAATGTGACATTTAGGGATTAAAATTCAGTGTTCCGAAAACGGACCAATGCCCTTCAAGGGCTTGAGTGAAAATTTTATGACCATTTATTTATTCCTTCATTAAATGTGTATGAGGAAAAATAAATATTTTTCACCAGAATTTTTTTTTAAATGCATTTTTTGTCATTTCAAATCTTGAGCATCTTAGTATTATTTTCTATCAATAAAACTCAAAATTAATGTAATATTTTAATATTAATATAATGTTGCGAATAATTTATATATATATTTCAAAACAAAAGGTAAAAATTCATTTAGAAAGTACATGTTCTGCATTAAAAAGAAAGTTAGAAAATAAAATCATTTTAAATGAAAATGTGTTAATCATACTAACCCTTTACCTAAATTTTAATTTTGCAATTAACAGCAAAATAGTAATAAAAAAACAATCAATAACAAAGCTAGAACACACAATTGTAAAGAAATACAAAATATCGAATATACATCTCGTAAAAATAACTGCTTAACAAATTATCTCTCACAAAAATGTAACATTGTGAAATGTTAAACTAAAATACCAATGCAATGCCGAACCAAAAATAAATTTTCTTGAATTTTCAGTTTAATTTCGCATTTTCTTCCATTGAAATTTTAAGTATTAAATTCCTTGAAATTTACTTCAACGGGGTAACTACAGTGAAACTTCCATTTAACGAAGTCTGATCGTTACACTTAAAAACTTCGTTATGAAGAAAATTCGTTAAATAGAAATCAACTTCAATTCATGAAAAATTTTACCTTCAGAGATGAACAGGTACTCGATTCAGAAGCATTTGATTCAGTTTCAAATATGAATTAATTGTGTACGATCGACGAAATCACGTCACATTCCCAAGTTTTGGCTCAAGCTTTCATCAGTTCTGATACACAACATTCAAAGTAATGTTTTCACTATATTATCTTTTTCCTGTCATTTTCGATAATGTACTTTAAGATCTTTTATTATTCCTTAGACTAATGGCTGAAGATTAGAAATTGTATTAGCAGGAACAAAAGTAACTTTGATGTTGTTCAATTTCCATTTTGAAGTACAATCTTGTGGATGTACAAAGCAATTGTCTATCAGAAATGGAAGTTCAGAATGGTAACTGTCTGACTCTAGTTGATATTTTTTGCTTCAATGCATCTGGCGCCATTACGTCACTGCATCTAAAGAAATTGTTTTATTTAGCACCAAGCAGAATGGAAATTATTTAAATGTATTCATTTTCGTACAATCGGCTGAAATAAATTCGCATATCCATCGCAACAGCAACCTCTTAGTTTGAATTCTGTACACGTACAAAAGTGGAATAAACTTCGTTATATAGAATATATTTTTCGTAATATGGAGATTAATTTACATGCTAATGGTGTTCAAAGTCAAAGTTCTGCAGATAATTTCGTTAAGTAGAAAACTTTGTTAAATAGGGACTTCGTTAAAGGGAAGTTCTACTGTATTTTCCAATCATCTCTTCCAATTAAATATTTATATATCAAGGGGTTAGAATGACGGTGGTGTAAGTGAAAATTTAATAATTTGAGAAATGAAGTGTTTTGGGAAACTTGTATCGCCGTTGCATTGAGTGGTCCAACTTGTTTTGCCCCACAGCGACTCCCTAAGTGAACTATGACTTATTTGCCTGGCACATTGAACAGAAATTAATATACATTCAGTGAAAATATGGTTATATCGATTTTCAGAAATTTTAACTTACTCCACTGTGATTCTAACACCCCTCCTATGTGAAAAAAGCTATATTAAAAAAAAAAAAAAAACAGTAGTAAAAATTGCATATGCTTTAAAAAAAATAAAACATGGTTTAAATTTTTTTATTCATTTAACTTTAAACATAACAACAGGTTATTTCAAATTTTGTAATAAATTACCAAATGAAAATATATGTCGACTCGAGCCAGAAATTGTTTCAGCAAATAAATCACACACACACACAAAGAAAAATTAAATAAGTAAGTTAAATAGTTTTAAATAAACATTCGGGTGTGAAATATGTTAATAAGACTTTAATAAAATTCCCGGAATGTTTAGTAGTATTAAAAAAGTACGAAGTTTAAAAAAAAAAAATCTATTATTTTTAGGCATGGTGAAGATTAAATTAAATTTTTAGTATTGACAATAGTGAACTTTTTGAATCTTACTTTCGTAATATTAGAATAAACTACTTTATCATGTAACTCAGCTAAAGGCAACACAAACTTGAGATTATCCTTTATATCGTAAAATACCATATATTTCCTCAAGTTAAATTTTATATCAACAGTTATTCCTTCCATCAGTAAACATGTAACATATAAAATAAATATTGTTTAAGAGGATTTACTGCATATCTTGGTTTCTAAAAATTAAATACATCTTTTGTGCCTTCAAGTCATTAATATATTTCAAAATATTTTTCTTTAAAACAAAACTTGAATTTATGTTTTTTCAGAATTTGATAAAATGCATGGAGGATATAAGCACTCCAATTTTAAATTACTTTTCACTTCTCTATACATAAATTTTATATAGCTTTTTGAATTCTTCAACCTAATATATCCTATTTTATAATAATTCGAACTTTTGAACATAACACACCCAGAAAAAGGAATTGATTAAAACTACAAAACATGTTTTCTTGAGTACATTTTGGTTGTTTTAGCAAAATTCAAGTAAAATTGAACCATTTTACTAAAATTAACAAAACATTTTTTGCTGACGATACAAAAATTTTTTTTGGAATTGCAAAAAAAAAATTTTTTTTGTTGATTCAAACAAAATTTCCATTGAACTATATTTAAACAAAAAGTTCTGTTGGGCCACTCAAATTTTTGTTGATTCAACAAATTTTTTTCCGGGTGCACTTTTCGGAAGATTCCTACGTTAAAAAGAAATTTTTTGAAAATAAAATTATGATAAATAGAAACGAGTGTTAATTTGAACATTGAAAGATAAAAAAGTAAAAATTACTTTTAAAAATACATTTCCTACTGATGGAATGCTACAGAGTGATCAATTAAATTATTTGAATTTAAGTCTGACTGCATAGGATTTACCACTATATTGCTGTTAATTGATTAATATGAGTATTTTAAATTATCCGAGACGTATAGTATTTATTTTGCACCTATGACTCTAAGGATCTGATATGATAATTTATACTTAGAAAATTTTATTAGACAAATTATCAATTAATTATAGAAAAGAAAAAGTTGCGTTGTGAATTATTTTTGAAGTTCGGATCCTCTTTGAGCCAATTACAATCATCAAAGGTTACCTGCAGAGAGTTATGTAACATTAAATAAATAATGGCTTATTTTAAAACCTAGATTGTAATATTAAAGAAAACATTTCCTAAAATAAAAGACTTAATATTAATTCAATAAATTAAGTAAACAAAAGGAAAACTGACTAAAATTAATTGAATATAAAATTGAGTTTATTTACAAGGTAATTATAAGCATATGATTAAAAACAAACATAAATGTTTAAAAAAAATAAAAATATTCAATCCTAGTTGAGAACTGTATTCTCAACATTTATTTTCTGAGAATTACAGTTTGTCTTACTGAATTAAAAAAAATTCGATTTTGAAAGGCAGGGTTCCATACCCTAGAAGTATTTCTTTGATTAGCCTTTTTATGTTTAGATCGGGGTAGGATCTTCATACACACTCAAATTCGTATTATTAAAAGAATATAGCTTAATTAAATAAAATGGAACAATGGTGAAGGAAGATTGTTTGTTACCTTATATTACTAGATAACGTTGACAGCAGGAGGTAATGGCTGACGCGTTTTCGCTTTTTCTTAGCGCGTACATTTCCATCTATTGGCACACACACTCAAAATCTGTTTAGTTAGAGAGCAGTCAACCTTCTACTTTTCCATCTTTTTTGAATCTGAACTCTCAAGAAAAATCACATTCTTTTCGTGGAGCAAAAAAAAAAGGATGGAACCATTTTTCCCTTTTCACATAAAATTAAGGCCTTATACGTTTTAACTTCTTGAAAATTTGCATGTTTCGGCCATACCTCTGATTTTAGAGAGATGCCCATTGGCATGCGGGAGAAATTTGGTACTCCCCTTGAGTGTTTCATAGGTCCGTCGGTACAATAGCGATTCCTCTTGACGCCGTGCTGTGTCTGGGAGGTAAAGATGCTTTGACTTGTGAGGTCTTCGTGCCTATTTAAGCTCTCATAAATAAATGTGTCATATTATTGTTCTGACAATTTTCTCCATGACATTTTTATTAGGTGTAGTTAAATCATTCGTGGGAACGGAAAACCAAATATTTCCTTGACTGCCGTGGTTCACTTTGTTCCACAATTATCTATCTGTATGCGCTGATCCTAAAATGGATCATTAATTTGTATTGTTCACTGTTCACTGATTAAAATGATACCAAATACTCTGTTAATATGCAGAAAAAAAACCAAATACTTTTTTTTTTATAGTGTGTGCTAGTTTAGATCTAGATGGTGGTATTTCTCACCATCATCTCTTCCCCCGACATTAGAAAAAAAAAGGTCCACAGTATCTTTTTTTTTTATATATATATATAGCCACAAAGTACTCGATGAAAGTCCATCGTCGTATTATATTGAAGATCAAAACTGAAAATGTTCACATGGAAAAGTCTAGGAACTTGGGATAAGCTGGGGTGTCACTAGGTTTGGAGTGTAAGTAGGTTTGCAACACCAGAAAAAAGTTTTACACATTGGTGAAATAAAGCGTAATCAAAAGTTCACTGTTGAAAAATCTGATGAAAGACATGACTTCTTCAGCAAGTTATCATGTGTAGTTGGTTTCAATTTCCATTGTTCCAAAAACATTTATTAAAATTTTGAGTTTTAATAGGTCCAAATCCAAATAAAGCAGGAAAATTTGAATAAGCCAAATAATAAAATAAAATGCCCGAGAGAAGAAAGAAAAAAAAATTAATTTTCTTTTCCACTCTTATATTTTTAGTTATTACATACATATAAATTGGCAAATCTTTTATTTTAATTATTACAGGCTAATTAGGTACCCATACGTTGAAACACAATATACAGAATCATTTAAAACAAATACTCAATATAATCAGTAAGCTGTATGCATTGATAATGAATACCATACAATTAAAAAAAAATTATATAATATATGAAAAACATTGAGAGAAAACACATCTATATAATCACATGTCTGTTGTACTACAATCTGTATTATAAACATTATAATCTAATTCTCACATGAATTATTTTCTCTTGAGCAGAAAGGAAAACTTCTTTATTTTTTTTTATATATATATAAAGAAAATGTTATGTTAAAAAAAAAAATCTTATCATTCTTACTAAAACAATTGTTTTGGAATATGTGAAAAGGCTACTTTTCTGAATGAAAGATATTCTCAATAATAATATATTTTCATAAAAGAAACAGATCGAAAAAATGAAAATTTGTTTTCTTCTTTCGATACCAAAAATTTAAATATCCATCTATAAAGTCAAACACAATACCCTTTTAAACTGCCTGCCTTGGAATGGACGGGGTTGGGAAAAAAAAAAAAAAAACAAGGCAGAAGAAGAAAAAGAAAAAAAACAGTAATCTTTTCTCCCTCTAATCCATCACCGCTAAGCGGAAGGATAGAGAATGACAGCTAGATGACCCTACCTGTGGACAATGACTCATCCTTTTTTTTTTTTTTTTTTTTTTACATTCGTATCCAGGTGTACACAAGGGAAGATTTGCGAAATGCATGTACTAGCGATCGTTGCTATCCCTCAGGTGTATGATTACTAAACTCCTGGATTACTGACAGTGGGGAAAAAAAAAAATCAGTGAAACGATTTGATTGCACGTGTGTCTGTGCAGATTTTGGATTACTCGCCAAAATTCAGCTATCTGTATTTTATTGTTGAAATAAGATTACAGGTATGATTAAAATAAAAAAAAGTCGTGTATACCCGGCTTGGATTTAAAAAAAAATGAGGTATGTTTAAATCTGTATATCTGTTTAATATTTTCTATAAAAAAAAAAAAATCGGTACACGTGTAACGTGGTCAAATCCGTTTGCATCGCACTATCTTCTCGTCAATTTATATATTTACTTATTTATTTATATTGTGTATAAAAACGTAATGTATTATAATATATATATATTTTTAATATAATATTGATTTTCTAGTTACAATTTAAGTTAGCGAGAACAAGCGAGCGTTGCTTTGCACAAACGAAAATGTGCATGCAATTGTAAAATATTTATTTAATTATTTATTCTTCTTCTTCTTATTATTTTAAAATATATTAACGTGTAAATATACATATTTAAGGAATCGAAAGCGAGCGTTCGCTTTTCTTTTCTCTTATTATTTTTTGTTTTATAAAATATTACATATAGTTAGAAAAAAAATTAAACAAATTCTTTTTTTTTTGTAAAGTTTGGAAATTTAGTTAATTAGAAATATCTCAGCTAAATGCATTATTAGATGCTCTGCGCAGATAGTCTCAATTTCGCCTGCAAAAACGAGACTTTAACATCCAATAAATTGCTGAAATGATCATTGACATGTATCCAACACCTTTTTATCATTATTATTTTTTTAGTATGAAATAATTTACCTAAATATTTAAGGTATAAATTAAACATCCAATTTATGTTTTGTAATAATTGAAACGTTCAATGGTATTTTTTTTTATTTATTATTTTTTTTTGTAATTAAATTATCTGAAATGTTAATCCTTAGGGACAACTAATATTTTTTTTTTTTTTTTTTTTTTTACTTGTTTGTTTTATAATATGAAATCGTACGATTATTCTAAAATTAAAATTGAAACGCGTTGTTCTAACCCAGTTATAGATTATATCAAATATTAAACTAAAATAATTTTGTAAAATCTGACCGATTTTTTTTTTGTTATAATAATTCAAGTGGATTCGTCAATCCGTGGCTTTAAGCAAAGGATGAATTATTATAAAAATTGGTCAATATAAAATGTTGTATTATTATTATTTATATTTGTGTCGCCGAGTGAATAGATGTTGACTTGTAATTTTAAATCGATTAGTTATATGTTTTGTGCTACATATCAAGATTTTTATTTTCACTTTTAGTAGAGGGGGTAAGGTTATATAATAATTTTTTTTTGTTTTGTTATATAAATTAGTATAAAATGGGTTTGAAAGGGTGATACCCTGGCAAGGCTGCCTCTGTTTTTATTTTTACCGTAATTATTATTATTTTTTATTTAACGTGCATGTTTGTTCATAACTCCCTCTGACGAGCCAAATCCCTCAGTAGTACACTGTGTAGCAAAGAAAAAAAACTTGCAGTCTCCTCCCTAAATGATCTTTTTTTTTTTTTTTTTTTTTTTTTTTTTAAATAGTAACCTGTCCTCAATGTACTGTAAATAAACAATAATGGAAAATTATAAAATGTGTACTAACTAAAGAAAAATAAGACACCTATAAACGATAAAAATTTAAAATAAATATATACATATTGCCTCGAGAGCAATAAAAGAGAAAAAAAATTTCTCGCTTCCCTATCTAGGAATTTATGTGTATAGTCTGTGATTCCACTTTCGTTGGTGAGAATAATTTATTTATGTGGCGTTTAATAGTCGCTTTATCTGGGAATGCAATTTCCTTTAATAGGTAATTGTTATTCCTAAGCTTCCTTACCACCTCGAATGGTCCCAAGAATTTTGGCTGAAGTACACCTGGTTTACCCACGACTTTTAAGTAGCATTCTTGTCCCGTTTGTAGAAATTTTACTTTTTGGACTGGAGTACTGTCGATGTACTCCGCCATCATTTTTTTTTGGTTTTGTAAGGCTAATTTCTTTATTTCCTCAATATGTTGGACTCTATTTTTAACGTAGGTTTTGACAATTATGTCTTGGTCGGGCAAGTGTATGGAAAAAGGAGTTCTTATTTCTCTACCGAAAAATAGAAGTGCCGGAGAAAATCCCGTAGCTCTGTGCGGCGTACTGTTATAATTAATTTTAAAAAAATCAATCCTGGTATCCCATTCTAAAGAGTTTTTACACATAGCCACAACTGAATTTTTTAATATTTTATTACTGATTTCACAGAGCCCATTACTGCGTGGATTATTCACGGACGTAAAATCGAGGTCTATGTTAAGAGAATCCATGTATTCTTTGAATAAATCAGAGTGAAAATACCGGCCATTATCCAATTTTATGGATCGCGCCAATCCGAAATTACTAAAATAGCGATTCAATACATTTAGAAGTGTTTGTGATTCACAATTGCGAACCGGTACAGCCTCCAAGAATCTTGATGTGGAATCAATAATCATAAATACAAATTTATTTTTGCGTAGCGTCATTGGAAGCAAACCAATTAAATCTATATGCAAAACTGATCCGATTTCTTTATCTTTGATTATTTTTTGTGTGGGAACTTTAATAGTTTGATGTTGTTTAGTCGTGTTACATGGTATACATTTAGTACAATAATTCTTTACATCCCTGTACATCCCGTACCAGTAGAATCTAGCTTTTATTATTTGATAAGTTTTAAAAAATCCGAAATGTGGTTTATGAGCTTCCTGTATTATTTCAGCTTTAAGTTTATCCGGAGCAATTAACAGTTCATTTGTATCAGAGCCTGGCTTTAATATTAATATTTCTTTTTGATTGAGAGTGAATTTTTTAGTGGTTTTGTTTTGTTTGTCAGTTTTAATTTTGTTTATTATTTTATTCAATTTTTCGTCTTCTAACTGTTGTAGTTTAATGTTTTCATCTGATAGAGCTTTGTTTACCGTAAACAATGAATTTTGCAATTTTTCTCTTGAAATTATATTATTAATGTTCCTCGAAACATAATCAGCAGGATTTTTAGATCCCTCGATATGCTGAAAAGAGTAGTTAAAAGGGGACAAATTGTCCAACCACCTTGCTACAATGTCTGGTTGCTTTTCCAAATTTAAAAAATACGTTAGCGCTTTGGAGTCTGTATAAATATTAAATTTTCTCCCTGCGAGAATATGCTTGAAATACATCACCGCTTCATGAACCGCCAGTAGTTCGAGTTTGAAACTGGGGTAGTTCTTTTCGGGATCCCTTAATTTTCGCCCAAAATGTTCAATTGGCAGCTGTTCTCCGTCGTATTCTTGTGCTAAAATTCCAGAAATAGCTGTTTTAGAAGCGTCTGTGAATAAAATGAAATCTTTTGAGAAATCCGGGGGTTTTAATGTGGGATTTTTAACTATCGCTGCTTGGATTTCTTTGAATGCATTTTCTTCTATGTCAGACCATTTAAATTTCACTTTGTCTTTAGTAAGATTAATTAATGGGTCAACTATTTTAGAATAGTCTTTAATAAGCGATCTAAAATAATTCGAAAGACCAAGTAGAGATTTAACTCCCTTCTTATTTTTAGGTTTAACTAAATTTTGAATTTTATCTATGTTTCTTTTTGAAGGAGAGTATCCTTCGCTGTTTAGGGTGAAACCGAGAAATTCGATTTCTGACATACAGACTTGTATTTTAGTAGGCTCAATAGTTAAATTATTTTCAATAAAAGCTTTAAGGACTTTGTCTAACAGATCTAACATTTCTTCGAGTGAGTCGGCTGCTAGGATCACATCGTCAACAAAATAAGCGACTTGATCTTCATTAAAGTGGCCCAACACTTTATCAATTAATTCTGCAAACACCGCAGTACTGAGTCGCGTTCCGAAAGGCAATCTTAAAAAAGAGAATTTACCGTGCTCCGTTATGAAAGCTAATTTTTCAGTGTCTTCTTCACGTAAATTTATTTGGAAAAACGCACTGTGTAGATCCAGTACTGTATAATATTTTTTTCCACTCATTCTCCGCAGAATCTCTTTAATTTCGGGTATGGGGTACGCATAATTTTGAAGTATTTCATTTAAAAGTCTATAATCGACCGCCATACGATATTTAACTTCATTAGCCTGTTCGTTTTTCTGCAAAGATTTTTTTTTAACGAAAATAACAGGGAAAGCGTAATCAGAGTTGGATTTACGAATGATATTTGCTCTCAAAAGTTTTTCAATTTCTTTTTTAGCATACTCCTTAACATTGTGTGCAGTTTTGTATGGTTTAGTCTGCAGAGGATAATTATGTATTAAATTAAATCTTGGGACGACTAATGAAGATTGTCCGAGTGTATCGTAATTCTTAGAAAAGGCATGTGCATTATTTAGAAGTATTTTTTTTAATTTTTCTGCTGTGTCCGAGTCTAAATGTTGTAAATTAAAGTCGTCTGATCTAAGTTCTGCTTTTCTCCGTTCACGAACTTGCTCTAAATTCAGATTATTAATGTGCACTATCTGCTTCGTTACTTCTTGACCCTCAGTGTCAACTGATTTTATTTCAAAATGTTTAGAAATTTTGCCAATGTTCATTCCCTCTGTTAAGATTAATTTTTGTTGTGATTTGTTAGTGATTATTATATGAATTTTATTATCCTTGGCAATTTCGTGAATTGATGTTTTATAATAAATTTTCATATTATGTTTAATCGGTTCCAAGAGTATTGTATTTGTAGTTGCGAATTTATCTGGATCTAATAGTAATGCAACAATTTTTTTTTCGCCTGGTAGTAACTCCGTTGTCTGTGTTAGTTTTGCTGTAACAAAATTTTTGTGCGAGATACGTTTTTTTTTCTTTTTGCGTATTGTTTCTTTATTTTGATTCTCATTAGAGTTAGCAGTTAAGTTACTTATCAGACTTTGAGGTTCATTTTCTAGAAATTGAAGTGCAATGTTTTTGTTTTTTAATTTCATGGTTTTATCTTCAAAATCTAGGATAATATTATTTGTTTTGAGGAAATCGAATCCCAATAGCATATTGTAGTTCCGACCAAAATCTTGAGTTGTAACATAGAATGCCCCCGATACAAAAACGTTTTCCAATTTGAAAGTTAATTTAATGCATTGCTTAAAAGAGATTGTCGAATTTGTTAATGTTTGAATTTTTACCTGGTTACAGAGATTTTTATATTTTACGTGTGCATTCTTTAATTGTTCGAACAATATAGGTGATGCCAAAGTTACTGCCGCCCCACTGTCTGTCAAAGCATTAATCTTAACACCATTAATTTCAAAAGTAATAATCGGAAGTTGAGAATTGTCATTACTTTTGACACTAGCAATAATTTTGTTATTTTTTTTAGACCCGCAGTGAGACTTACGCGGGTGCCTTGTATTTGAGAATGTAAGTCCCGACTTTAGTTTCCCTTATTGTTACTAGAATTCTGATCATGATCTTTATCTTGTTTATTGTTTTCAAATGTCTGCTGTGAATTATTTTTTTTTGTATAATCATGTTTTTTATAATTATTTTGCTTGTAGCCCCCTCTATGCCCTCTATAATTTCTTCGCTGGTCATATGATCTCTGTTTGTTGAAATTGCCTCCATAATTTCCGAAACTGGGATATGATATCGGCATAAATTGTTGGTGGGGTGGGGGTGGTGCATAGTACATGTACTGAGGAGCAGAATATTGCATAGGGTTGAAGTTTTGGTGCGTGTAATTTGGGGTTTGCTGAAAGTTTCCCTGAGCTTGTTGGTTTCCCCCTTGATAAAAATTTGGTTTTTCGATTTGAATATTCTCAGGAATTTTTTTATTTTCGTCCACGTAATTACTGCTGTTTTGTTCGTTGCCCTTGTAAAACCAACAATGTGGGTTCGTATGGGATGTGGATTTACAGTACTTGCAAAACCTAGTTGTATCATTGTTAGTGGCATTTACCTTTAACTTTATGTTATTTAGTTCCGCGGTTAATAATTTTATATTCTCTGCACTTTCTACATTGAGTTTAAGCAGTTCATTTAACAAATCAGAATCTTTAGTTTTGGAAATGTTGTTGATGTCCTTTAAATTGACATGTGAATAAGCCTCCTCTAATTTTAAGGCTATGTTGCACGCTGTTTTAAAGTCCGGCGGAGAGTTTTTTCTTACTTCCAGACTTAAATCACTACGAATTGATTCCAAAAACTGAGATAATTTGATCATTTCCATGAATGTAGAGCTGTTGTTAGCTCCTATATCTTGCCCACTTTTTTTTAGATAAAGGTCTGCTGCCGCATTAAACTCTAATATAAATTCGTTCATGTTTTGTTCCGGTTTTTGTTTGAGATTGCAAAATTTCTTTTGCGCTTCTAGAAATGTGGTTTTGGGTTCGAATAATTGTTTTAACTTTGTTTTAAAGGTTTCTAAGTTCTGTTCCACGAACAAATTTTGATCCCTCATCAATTTATCTTTAGCAGGTCCTACAATTTTCGCCTTTAATATAGTTAATTTAGAATCATTATTCAATTCAGTTTTATTGATGAGATTGTCAAATTGTAAGAAAAAATGGTTAATATTTGCTTCCTTTTTTCCATCATAATATGGAATCAGATTAATTAGGCTATCTGCATTTGGGGTGTCCATTGTAGTAATTTTAGGAGTAGCTTTTTCAGAATTTATAATTTTCTTCTCTTTCTTTTTTTTCTTATTATTATTATTACTATTATTACAAATAATATTAGTGTCTACAGTTTGATTATTTAATTCGCGTAATTGTTGTCTAGTTTTGACACCAGTATCTATTCTACTAATTCTTTGACTTTTACGCTTATTCATCCAATTAAAGTACAAAAATCATAAAATAGAGAGAGAGCAAAAAAAAAAATTGTTTAACATAAAATAAAAGATACCCAATGGTGAATTGTTATGCACTGTTCGAGAAATTAATTATATATAATATATATCATTTCAATATTTGAGCATTATTATGTATTTATTTTATATTTGCTGCTGTTGCAGTATATGTAACACAAGTCATATTTTCAATTCTTTGTTAATACAAATCAATCCAATAACACTTATTATTATTTAATATATCATTATATATTTAGTGAGGTACCCAAAAAGAATTGCCAGGTATATGCATGTTACAGAGTGTATGAAGATTCCCCAATGAATGCTTAAATATTTTTTTTTTTTTTTTTTTTTTTTTTTTTTAATTAGTTGTTGAAAAGAGGAAAAAAAATTTTTTTCAAAAGAATTAGAATTAAGAACATTTATGTTAGCAAAAAAAAAATTTTTTTTTTGTTAGTCTTAATATTGCATATATATTTTTATATTTAAAAAATTATACAATAACCTAAAGTTCTATTTCTAAAATTAAATTAATATATTAAAATAATTTAGAAAGAGGTAACGGTACCACTTCTAATTCGGTAAACCCTATGATGGAATGCTACAGAGTGATCAATTAAATTATTTAAATTTAAGTCTGACTGCATAGGATTTACCACTATATTGCTGTTAATTGATTAATATGAGTATTTTAAATTATCCGAGACGTATAGTATTTATTTTGCACCTATGACTCTAAGGATCTGATATGATAATTTATACTTAGAAAATTTTATTAGACAAATTATCAATTAATTATAGAAAAGAAAAAGTTGCGTTGTGAATTATTTTTGAAGTTCGGATCCTCTTTGAGCCAATTACAATCATCAAAGGTTACCTGCAGAGAGTTATGTAACATTAAATAAATAATGGCTTATTTTAAAACCTAGATTGTAATATTAAAGAAAACATTTCCTAAAATAAAAGACTTAATATTAATTCAATAAATTAAGTAAACAAAAGGAAAACTGACTAAAATTAATTGAATATAAAATTGAGTTTATTTACAAGGTAATTATAAGCATATGATTAAAAACAAACATAAATGTTTAAAAAAAAATAAAAATATTCAATCCTAGTTGAGAACTGTATTCTCAACATTTATTTTCTGAGAATTACAGTTTGTCTTACTGAATTAAAAAAAATTCGATTTTGAAAGGCAGGGTTCCATACCCTAGAAGTATTTCTTTGATTAGCCTTTTTATGTTTAGATCGGGGTAGGATCTTCATACACACTCAAATTCGTATTATTAAAAGAATATAGCTTAATTAAATAAAATGGAACAATGGTGAAGGAAGATTGTTTGTTACCTTATATTACTAGATAACGTTGACAGCAGGAGGTAATGGCTGACGCGTTTTCGCTTTTTCTTAGCGCGTACATTTCCATCTATTGGCACACACACTCAAAATCTGTTTAGTTAGAGAGCAGTCAACCTTCTACTTTTCCATCTTTTTTGAATCTGAACTCTCAAGAAAAATCACATTCTTTTCGTGGAGCAAAAAAAAAAGGATGGAACCATTTTTCCCTTTTCACATAAAATTAAGGCCTTATACGTTTTAACTTCTTGAAAATTTGCATGTTTCGGCCATACCTCTGATTTTAGAGAGATGCCCATTGGCATGCGGGAGAAATTTGGTACTCCCCTTGAGTGTTTCATAGGTCCGTCGGTACAATAGCGATTCCTCTTGACGCCGTGCTGTGTCTGGGAGGTAAAGATGCTTTGACTTGTGAGGTCTTCGTGCCTATTTAAGCTCTCATAAATAAATGTGTCATATTATTGTTCTGACAATTTTCTCCATGACATTTTTATTAGGTGTAGTTAAATCATTCGTGGGAACGGAAAACCAAATATTTCCTTGACTGCCGTGGTTCACTTTGTTCCACAATTATCTATCTGTATGCGCTGATCCTAAAATGGATCATTAATTTGTATTGTTCACTGTTCACTGATTAAAATGATACCAAATACTCTGTTAATATGCAGAAAAAAAACCAAATACTTTTTTTTTTTTATAGTGTGTGCTAGTTTAGATCTAGATGGTGGTATTTCTCACCATCACCTACATTAAGAATAAATTCTAAAAAAAAAAAAAAAAAAAAAAAAAAAGAGAGAGAGAGAGATAAAACGTATAAATTTTTATCGAAATTTAGATTTCACAGTAAATATTACTACAAAAACCAATCGATAACACAATTAGAATACGTATTGGTAAAACAATACAAAATATCGACTATACATCGCGTAAAAATATTCACTTTTTGTTTATATTAGAAACAAAAACACAACATTATGGATGAATAAATTAAAATACCAAAGAAACGATGAATTAAAATGAAAGTTAAATTAAAATATTAAAAATGACATTCCCTGAAACTTGTTTAAACAGGATAAATATATTCAAAACTTCTTTTCTTTTTTTATGTTAAGAATATTTTATTTTCAAGAAAATTCGACAGTAAACATTGTATATGTTATATGTTTAATTAAATGTATTATGATTATTTTTTTTATATTAAATAGTTTGAAAATAAGTTTTCTTTTAAAAGTAAGTTCAATTATCCTCAGGCATACTTGTCTGATAATATTTAAATTTTATTTTATTTGTTAGCATTTATAGTCTTGGAATTTTTAAATCTGTGTAATATGAAAACAAACTGCTTGATCATATGACTAAGCTAAGTCAACAGAAACGTGAAAATTCCCCTTTTATTTTAGAATATTAGGATGTCACCTTAAGTGAAATCTTATATCAACATTTATTTGATATATCATTAAATATACGAGGAGCATTCAAGTTCTAAGGCCTTCGTTTTTTTTTTCTCCAGACTGGAAAGAAATAGAAACATGTGCATTGTTTTAAAATGAGCGTGCGCTAGTTGTCAATACCTCACAGAGATGGCAGCACTGTACGACAGATGGAACTCTAGAGGCAACGCAGCGTCGGGAATGAGAACTGTTTTAGATACTTAAAATGGCTACGTTTTCCTTACTTGAACAGCGTGCAATCATTCGTTTTCTGAATTTGCGTGGTGTGACAGCAATTGAAATTCATCGACAGTTGAAGGAGACATGTGATGAAGGAGTTATGGATGCGTCGAAAGTGCGTTCGTGGGTGCGACAGTTTAATGAAGGCAGAACATCGTGTGACAACAAACCTAAACAACCCCGGCCTCGCACAAGCCGGTCTGACGACATGATCGAGCAGGTAGAGACACTTGTTTTGGGGGATCGCCGAATGACTGTTGAACAGATCGCCTCCAGTGTTAACATTTCCGTGGGTTCTGTGCACAAAATCTTGCATGACGACCTGAAAATGCTAAAAGTGTTCTTCAGGTGGGTGCCACGAATGCTGACGGACGACCACAAGGCTGTTCATGTGGCATGTTGCCAAGCAATGTTGACGCGCAACGAAAGCATGAATGTGACTTTCTTTTTGTCGATTGTGACAATGGATGAGACGTGGATGTCATTTTTCAATCCAGAAACAAAGCGCCAATCAGCTCAATGGAAGCACACAGATTCACCGCCACCAAAAAAATTTCGGGTAAACGGCAGTGCTGAATAAATGATGGTTGCCATGTTCTGGGACAGCGAGGGCGTAATCCTTACCCAATTGCGTTCCAAAGGGCATTACGATGACAGGTGCATCCTACAAAAATGTTTTGAAGAACAAGTTCCTTCCTGCACTGCAACAAAAATGTCCAGGAAAGCCTGCGCGTGTGCTGTTTCACCAAGACAAAGCACCCGCACATCGGGCTAACGTTACGCAACAGTTTCTTCGTGAAAACAACTTTGAAGTGATTTCTCATGCTCCCTACTCACCTGACCTGGCTCCTAGTGACTTTTGGCTGTTTCCAACAATGAAAGACACTCTCCATGGAAAGACATTCACCAGCCGTGCTGCTATTGCTTCAGCGATTTTCCAGTGGTCAAAACAGACGCCTAAAGAAGCCTTCGCCGCGGCCATGGAATCATGGCGTCGACGTTGTGAAAAATGTGCATGTGCACGTTTGCAGGGAGATTACGTAGAGAAGTAACACCAGTTTCATAGTTTACGGGTGAGTAGTTTAAAAAAATCGGAGGCCTTAGAACTTGAATGCACCTCGTATAACAACAACAAATAATATTTTTTAAAAAGACTAATTTACAGATCTTGATTTTTAAAGAATGTATCTTTTGTGACTTTCAAGTCCTAAACACGTTATTATTTTTTATTATTTTTTTAATGAAATTAAAATGTTATTTTTTTTTCTAATTTTGAAAAATGCGCTGAAGGTATAACTAATCCAATTTTAACTTAATTTTTCATTCGTGAAAAACATTTTTAGGTAAATTCTAAATTTTTATGTTTCACATATTCAATTTTAAAAAAACTTAATATTTACAGCACACCACTTTTTGAATGTTTCTTGTGTTTGGTAGAAGATGTTTGAAAAGCAAATTATAATAAATGAAAAAGAGTGATAATATGTCTATTGAAAAAATGATTAAAGATTAATGTTTAAAGCAGATTTTATACATTTAAAATAAAGAAAATACTGAACTGCGCCGCGAGGCGCCTACGGACGCCCGTCAGGCACGTCAACCACCGTTTCCAAATTCTAGAGAACTTTTAACGATCACGACCAGGGGAGTCCTGTGTGCTCTACGCCAGCTGCTGCCCCCCCCATTCCCTCAAGAGATTGGCGAAGGTCGCTGTGACTTGATTCCCAATCTCTTGGGAAACCACCACTTCACACTTGTTAACGAGCCTGAGTCCCCCAACAGCTTCGGGAGCCGGACACTCAGAAGGGAACCAGACCCTAAGCCTTAAGTCAAGGTTCCCCGACCTTTACTTGCTTTACCAAAGCTCTAGGGACGTGAAGATCTACAAAGATAATCTTAGGCCCATTTCGCAGTGGATTTTAAAATAATGATAAAGTAAATGCAATGATTTTAACAAAAAAAAAAAGGTTTTTAAATCTATTAACCTTTATATAATTTACATTTTAGGTGGGAAATATTAATAAATATTAAAAATATTTAATAACAAATAATAAAATATTAATAAACTATCTTTTACAAAATTAGTGTACACAATTGTAATGTAGTACAAAATATCGAATACAAATGTCATAAAAATACATATTTAATAAATTAGCTAAAATGTACTATTGTAAAATATTCATTTAAAATACCAAACAAATGCCGAACTAAAATAAAAACGTTTGAAACGTGTTTAATCTGAATCAAATTAAACCAAATTTGACGGAAGAATAGTTCGAAATTGGCAAGTATGCATTACCTTAAATCGTGTATACATCATACCATAATTTTCACCCAGTTTTCCTAATTTTTTTTAAACATTTTTTTAAAACAACGTCGAGAACAACATATTACATTATTAAACCTTATCATTCCAACACTGTTGGTGAATTGACTTCGTTGCTTATGATAGTAAGTCAAGTAGCTGCAGTAATAAAGCTTAAAATCATGTGTGATACGAACTGCTTACAATAAATACAAAAGTTATGTGAGTATCCTCTAGTGCAGTGGTTCCCAACCTTTTTTGGCCGTGCCCCACCAAAACATCTCTAAAATGATGATGCCCCCCTTCCTCCTAAAAAATATAATTCTTATAAAAATTTAAATGAATGAACTGATAGAGTAATAAACATTTAACATTGATCCTGAAACATACCGAACATAATGGATGAATCACATATTTTTTATAATCATCTGATACTACTCGTAGTTTAAACTATCGTTGGCACATAAAGGGTCACTTTTAATCTCTTCGCAACGGTCACCACGTATGCGTGATGTATAGAGTGCTCAGAATCCTTGATTAGACCAATTAATAATTTTGAATAAAACATTTTTGTCTTATTTAATCACAGAATTTCTGCGACAAAATTACACAACAATTTCTAATCAGAATAAAACGTGATAAAAGGTTCTGTAAAGAAAGGTCATCAAGTAATTGTTAAGTATACACTTGAATAGTTTCATGTGTAAAATTGATTTCCATGTGACATATTGCAGTGCGACGCATTCAATAAATAATCGAAAAAGTTGTTCAAAATTCTAAAATACTTATAAATCAGAAAAATTATAAAGAATTTTTAAATATAAAAAAGTATCTAAATATCTTAAATACTTTTTTCTATAATTATTCTGGACTTTTTTTCTATAATTATTCTGGTAGCAATGTATTTAAAACTTTTGAATGGAGGTTTTTTAAAAAGTAATTAAAAAAAACTTGCTTTTTTCATTTTGTTTTTTTTAAATTTGAATGTGTAACTTTTATTTTCAGTCTACAGCATTACTATTACAAAAATAATTGAGAGGGTGTGAGTTCACAAAAATCTGGAATTGACCCCCTGAAATGTCAAATTGCCCCCCTGTGGGCGTACGCCCCCCGTTGGGAACCACTGCTCTAGTGCAACTGCAATTTTTTACATTTTTGCTTACAACACAAGATATTCATGATTGCAGTTTTCCACATTCAAATAATCAAACTCAGTTTGACCATCATAAATAAGCCCTAAAAATATTTTTGACTTAAATGTTTCTTACTAGATTCAAATGCAAAATATTATTCAAAGACAAATTTTATCGTTTATACATATGAAAAGTACCAACGTATACGAAAAATATCGCCCAAATGTAACTTTCAAAACAGACATAGAAGCACACCTTCATTATCTTTAAATTAATTTATATGATGTCATAGCAAATTCTACAAATCAGCATAAATTTCAGCAATCCATCATTTTCAGTAATTAAGCAGGCACCTCACTAATGTGCAAATAGTGATAATAAGTAACAATGTACCGTAACAGGAGAATGTAATGTGTTGGCGCTTTTAGAATGTTATTTATAAGAATTTACACTTTTAACAATTCTATTTCAATACGATGAGTTTTCAAAATTAGAGTATCATGCAAAATACTTAATATTAATTAGAGATTTTGTCTATGTATCAGGTATATATGCAGGTAGTTTTAGATAAATATTTAAATTTCACAAGCTTCAAATTTAATATTTTACTTATTTTATACATTTAATAGAAATAATTTTGTATTTTTTATGTGTTATGTATTTAATAAAAAAAAACCTGTATAATAAATTAAATCATCCAATGTTTAAAAAGTTATACAGTTTGAAATGCTATAAAATCTTCATAACGATTAAGAATCTATGGGTCGGGGTCACAGTCTAATGACAACGTAGACTAAATTCAGATTAAAAATTTAATCATCCAATATACTTTACAATAGTTGTTTATAAAAGCATTTATTATGCATTTATGTATGGTATTAAGAAATACATGTAACATAAACACCTATCAAATTTAGCCGCAGAAACTGTCATAGTACCCTATATATCTTCATTATCTGCAACGAATGATATAAGTGGATTTAAATGATGTGATAGCAAATCCTATGCATCAACATAGATTTCAGCAATCCATCATTTTCATACATTAGGCAGATGTGTTGCTAATATACGGAAAGTCGTGCTAATAATAATCTATTGTAATGTGAAATTCTATTCGTTGAATACATGAGTCTTAGCATTTATGGATTGCAATTTAATTAAAATTTAAACAGTTTTTGATCATATTAAAATGAGATGAGGCACATTATGTAAGTTTTTTATTTATGTTCTGATTTTGAAAATAATTTTATTTACACTTAAATTTAAATGTCAATTGTTGGTATTTTAATCCGCGATGCATTGAAAACGAAGATTGGCAATTATGCGTTGTTTTTTTTTACACCGGACAGGGTAAAAATATTTTTTTTCTCTCAGATAGCTTGATTGTTTTTATCTATGATCGTTCATGATGTCAATTTTAACATAATAATTCTTTGTACTACCCATTTTCACAGACATTATTTTAAATTCCAAAAAATAAAGACGCAGTGTACGTGTCACAAAGTCTTATAAAATACTTTTAAAACTACACAAAACCAGTCAATCTGTTAAAAATTGTAAAACAGTAAACATATTTTCGCCTGTCATTCTCAGGCATATTCAGTCACTGATGTTGTGTTTTTTGCTTCGTCAGTCAATCTGTTGAAAACCCCCATTTTGCTTTTTCTTTTTTTTTTTTTTTTTTTTTTTTGCTTTTCTTTCTAAAATATTTTTACTGTTTTATAATTTTTAACAGATTGACTGGGTTTTTGTAGTTTTAAAAGTATTTTTTAAGACTTTTAGACACGTGCACTGCTTGTTTATGTTTTGGAAAATAAAATAATGTCTGTGAAAATGGATAGTACAAAGAATTATTAATTTGATTGTTTTAATATAACTCATACTCTATATTTAGTGTC
The DNA here is from genome assembly GCA_963931845.1 of Maratus michaelseni. Taxonomy (NCBI): domain Eukaryota; kingdom Metazoa; phylum Arthropoda; class Arachnida; order Araneae; family Salticidae; genus Maratus; species Maratus michaelseni. The sequence goes on along the minus strand of OZ007594.1, from coordinate 92,983,558 downwards.
CCTCCTATTGATTAGTGTTTGGAGGTTGTTTACATTAAAATTAGCTAAATAAACCAATGCTTCTGATTTTACATAAAACCTTAAAATATTTTTCAAAGAAAAAACAAACCAGGCATTAAATGTAGACCCTGAATTATGTTGGAATAAGCAAAACAACCTTTTTTAAAAAAATTGACCATAGCGTGGGGAGGGACAAATATTATTGCTTATCTACCAATCTCCTTTACAAATGTTTAAAATTGGCATTTCTTAAACTTTTAATTAAATGTTATAACTTTTTATATTTTATTAAGAAGCTTGTTGAAATACAGGAGAAAAGGTTGTAAGATGACGAACTCAGCTTTTCTCCTGTCCCCCTCCCTTTATGCGTACTAGTACTTGCCTGATGTACCAGAGCAGAGAGCTTTGCTGCAAGTTCATGTAGCTCACTATCTCAACAATTGGCTTCAAAGCAACCTGTAAGTAGTTGCGATCCGAAATTCGATTTTTGAGTGTGTTATTGTGCTTTATCGACATCAGAGTGAAATGAATTATTCATCTGTGTAAATAGTTTCGATATTTCACTAAAATATTTCAAAATACAGCTCAAAACGTAAAAATGTTTACGAAATGTAGGTTGTTCGCAATGAAATTTTAAATTGATATACCTAGTTTGAAGAAATAGGGGCAAGATCACGAGAATGAGTAAGACCAAAAGGATCTTCCTTATGTTGACCCTGATTTATGAAAATAATATGAAGGATCAGGCTATTAAAGACTGTATTACACCTACATAGGAAAGGGTCAAGTATATTCGGTTGTTCCAATAATTTATGTGTAAATCTTTATTTCAGGTTGATTGTTACGCTGGGATGTAAATCGAGCAAAGCACAAACTCTGGCGATTCCATTTTTTTAAAGTGTATAATCTGTTTTAAATAAATTAAGGGTACTTCTCTATTATCCCGTCGACCACTTGTCATAACAAAAAACTATCGCCAAACTGTAACGCCAAATATACAGGAGAACGTTGCTATTGGAATATCAAAATAAATAAATAAATAAAATATAAGAATTTAAGGACACAATTGTTACTTTAATTAATGAAATAACTAATAAATCAGTAAAACATAATGAAAAATACATGCAAATATCGAATTAAAAACCACTTGATGGCATAACAAACACGTATAATGCTTCTGACATCAAGTAAATGGGACTACATTTTTGGCATTTAATGTTACAGTTTGGCGATAGTTTCTTGTTATGAAAAGTGGCCGACGGGATAATAGAGAAGTACCAAATTAAATTTGTGAGAGACGTTGCAAAATATGTTGAATAAAGTTTTGTAAGCACCTTGATAAATGTTGGTATCTTACACCCTGTCTTGGGCAAAATGGTAAACATGTTTTTTTTCAGAGTTATTACATGTTATTAAACATGCTATTAAATATTTTGAAGGCAGATGAAAATGAAATATTTTCTTTAGTAAATACATTTTGCAGGCAAGGATTTGTAAGAAGTGCTCATATTAATTCAAGATTTTAATTCACTTATTGAGTTAAAAACAATCTTCGACGCTTAAGCGCGTCATCTTACCCCCCCCCCCCTCCTCTCCCCTATTTATGTAGTCTGTTTCTAGAAATATATAAACTACAATAAATAATTATTAAAACACATTTACAAGAAAATGGGTAAAAACACTTTATACTTTCAACAAGATATCTTTCACGAAATCAAGTTTAAAGAAACACGCCTCTAGTTTTAAATTCAATGTTCACAAATTGTAACTGTGACATGTTTCAGTTAGTAATTCATAAATTTGTAAACGGTAATTTAAAAATTAGTACAATTTTTGATTTCTAGATGGTGCAGCTCTGATCACTCTGTAGAAATGGTAAAACTGACGTGTAAACCTGAATCAAAGATCACTCTTTTAGGTAGCTTTCATTACAAAAAGTCCTTCCGGAAAGTACCGGGAGGAAAAGGTAGCTTTCATAGTCCAAGTTTTTAAAAAATTACCTCATTTTACTCAAACACCCGAAGCTAAAATGCTTGAAACCCAAATATAGAAGATTCAATCCCGGTTTTCGTTAATACTGAATTTAAATACAAATTTCAGCATGAGAGTTACAGCATAACAAATATCAGATTGTTTCAAAATGTCAGCCGCCCTAGAATTTCAAATTGCCATATCGCAGCCATTTTTTAAAATAAAGCAAAAACAAAATGTTGCGGAATCTTGTCCTGTCTAACACTTAAAGTAAATAGATTTTTTAATTTACAATTTTATATGCACCTTTTTGAATATTTAACATTTTCTTTTTAACTGGCCGCCAGTTTGAAACATGAAGCTGGCCAAAGAACTCGGAAGAGACCTTAGTATGTGTTGTACACATGATCAGTAACATTCATATAGGTTCATAAATACGAGAGTTACCGCATAACAATTATAAGATTGTCTCAAAATCTCCCCCCCCCCCCCTAGCATTTCAAACTGCTATATCTCATCCATTTTTTTAAGATATAGCAAAAACAAAAAACGTTCCAAAATCCATGTATCACGTTCTAACATTTAACGGAAACAATATTTTCAATTTATAATTTTTTTGTACATCTTTTTGAATTTTTAAAAATTACAATTTTTTTTGCTGGCCGCCTTTTTGAACTCGGTCGAGACCTTGGTATGCCCTATACATATACTCAATCACATCTAAATCGGTTCATAAATAAGAGAGTAACAGCATGACAAATGTCAGTTATATATATATGGATATATATATATATATACATATAAATCAGCATTTGAACGGAAGGTAGTTTTGGGGTCTGGGGGTCATGATCGGTGAAAATATATAAACATTTTTTGGAATTGCTTTCCTCAATAGGTTGCTTTGCTGCAATAGGTAGCTTTTTGTAATGAAAGATACCTAAAACTGGGATCGCTGCGCGGTCCCAGTTCGCTTCGTTCGCTCGCCCCTTTTTATTTTTACAGCAATTCTACCCGGAATAAGTACTACCACCCATAGCACATTTTAACATATGAAATTGACAATTTTTAATGTAAAAAAGTAATGGAAAACTTCGTTGAAAACACAATTAAAAATGCATTTAGTTGGTGCTACCAATTGGCATAAATCATTTAAATACTATGAAAAAAGGATCTTGGAAACACGATTAGTTTAAAACTCATTGCACCTACAATATTGTACATCATGGCTTAAATTCATTTAAAAAAACACTGCGATATGAAAATAATTTATATGTACCATCAATGATTGTTTTAATTTCGTTCGACATTTTGTTGTTCGAAATGATTATAGATTTTTTCAAAAGAAGTTATTTTTCTCTTCATCAAGACAGCAACAGATGGCAGCAGGTGCAATCTACACAGTCAATATATTTTTGCTCTCCGGTGTTCGTGTGAGTGAAATTCGTAAATAAAAATCTAAATACGAGTTAAGAATTCATTTGAAATTAACGATATTACTCATAATTAAAACGAGGAATCATCTCAAACGCTTTGGATTACGTACTTGTTATTTTATTTTTAATAATTGCTAGTTTGAGTTTCACTGATCTCACACTGGCTGCCATATTGCAGGTAGGGCTGATCTTAAAGAATGTAGTCTGTTCATTAGTCTGAGCTCTAGAAACTACAGTTGTTTCCAAACGATAAGCTAGAAATTCAGACTTATTTCCGTGCCACGTAAGAGAAATATATCTATAGATAGATACCTAGTAGCATACACCTAAATGTATAATATCAAGTAGAAAAAACATAGTGAACTTTATATATTGCCCTTTAAAGTAAAAATAATAAATAACAGTCATAGATTTCGGATAGTGTTAACTGTCAATTGAAGAGGTTAATGCAAGATGTTGTGTCACATTTTTTTAAATTTGTTTTATTATGGTGATGTAAATATATGTGTTTGTTATATTATATTTAATATTTAATATATTTATTTAATAGTTTAAATAATATTAATGATTTAAAAATTAAATGTTATTAAGATCTACTGAGATTGTCTACCTCCTGTTAAGATTTTAAACATAAGCTACCAAGAAAGTAATAAATCAATAAAATTTTCAACAAAAAATTTCAACTAAAATTATCTCGAGATTTTATTTTTGTTACATAGCATATTTTTCCATTAATCTTTTCGACTACTCAATTTTGATCATTAAATATTAAAAACATAAACAAACGATTTGTTTTAAATTGTGTTACTAAATTTACAATCGTGTGAAATCAAACATATGCAAATGAATACTATATGCTAAAATGTAGAAGTAACCATACTTTTTACGAGTTATAAAGTGTATATATTCCTAAATAATAAAACGTGCATTTACCCAGTAAAACAATATTTAATTTTATAGGAATTATATTTCAATATAAATACATTTAGCTTCATAAGGTATATTTGTTTAGCATTTTCGAAATTAATTCAAATACGAATAACCAAAACAAAAATTATATATATCCAAAAATTTACATATATTCATAAATATGAAAATTAAATAAGACCAAATTCAAAATCGGCAAAGGCATAGTTTGTTTTATTGCTTAGGTATGAAATAATCTCCAGAGATAATAAACATAGTTTATTATTCATTCCTCCATTTTAGATAGGAATAGTTCTTAAAGGTAATTCTGCTCGCTAAATAAATTTTACCTGTCACTCTGAGTTATAAATTCCATTTCAAACAATAATATTCAGAACAGTATTACAAAGAGTAAAACATCTTTCATATGAATTATAATGTTGGCTAGGTCAAGCGAGTAAAACATTTTCTGTATTGTTTATAAACCCATATATTAAAATATAAATAAGAAATATCTATTAAATATAGATATTCAGATACTTTCAAATCAAAAAGAAGAATATAAATTTCATAACGTTACATAAAGCTCGGAGGAATCAGTAAATTAGTTAAACATAGAGAAATGCTTCTTTTTTAACACTTTCTAACATAGTTGAAAAGTGTCTGGCCGTCTGTCTGTCCGACCTCTAACTCCCGTAAATACACTCGGATCGACATATAAGTTATATACGTTATTGAAGTTTTCTATGGCATGTTCGGTATTGACAATAAAGTGCATAGTATTTATTGTTCATGAGCTATGCTCGGTCAAAATTAGCTTTGTGTTCAAATATCATGACCCATGACCAAAATGACCCGCTATTCAAATTTTCTCGAACATGTGACCAAGCCCAATTGTCTCCTCGTGCCCGAAACCCGTAGGATATACAATTTAATGAAAATAGTCTAAGCCGTTTTTTAGATAAAATTAGCTTGACCCAGAGTGACTCCAAAATGACCCACTAATCGAATTTTCTCGAGCATGTGATCTAGCCCAATGATTTGCTCGTGCCCAAAAACCGTAGGATACAAAATTTAGTTCAAATCGTCTGAGCCGTTTTTAAGATAAAAATAGCTTGACCCATAATGATCCATGACCAAAATGACCCACTAATCGAATTTTCTCGAAAATGTGACCTAGCCCAGCAGTCTTCTCGTGAACGAAAACCAGAGGATGCAAAATTTAGTCTAAATAATCTGAGCTTAGAATTTATGATTTACCGGGGGTACTCCGAAGTTATATCCCGTTACATTATGATATTAGGGGGGAAATTATTTGCGGTGTATTTTAATTGTGTTACACTATTTTAAACATAATGAAATTTATATACATATTTGAGGTGCACTAGGATATGGTTACTTCGTAATATGTTATATGTAGCGTAATATGTACCACTTACAGTACGAGTACAGGGGAACTCGAAAGAATTCTGTTATATTATGATCTATGGAGAAAAAATCGTTTGTGGATTATTTTAATAATGTGACAAAAATAAAGAAATTGATATAAATTTCCGAGGTGCAGTAAAACATGCTGTAGAATATAGGGTGCTAAGCATTTATCATTCATTTACAGGGTCAAACAAAAGATGTCGGTTGTATGATGGTCTACGGCAAAAAAACTGTTAGCAGCATGTTTTAATTATGTTGCAGTATTTCAAACATGATGAAATTGATACACATTACTGAGGTTTAATACGAAATTCTTGCAGTAGAATATTATGTGCATCTCATTTATAGTTTATTTACAGGGACCCATAAAATATTTCAGTTAAAATAATGTACACTGTAAAAAATGACCAATGTTTCTTATTTTATGAAAATATGCTATAACCACGAACGAAAATATATCTTATAGTTATCCGAAATTTCAAATAGCATGTTACATTGTCTTTTGAATCCCCAGAAACGAATACATTTTCAAAATTTAAAGAATAATTTATAAAAGCAAATTATATTTAGCTGCCCGATTTTTTCAGAAACGTTTCCGAAGGGTTTTTATAGTGTGTTAATTAGTGTCCTCAGCCTGGAATACATGTTTTTCGAATGCTATCAATTCTGAAGTAAACATTTTCATGCTCAAAAAAAATGTTTAATAGACAAACATGCAAAATTAACAGCGTTAACAATAACATTAAAATTAAGATTATTTCTTTACTCTTTCATGTATAAATTAACTTATGCGGCTGAAAACGTGTACTTGAGAATGAATAACATTCGAAAAACAGGTATTCTAGCCTGAGGATACTAATTAATACACTATAAAAACCCTTCGGAAACGTTTCTGAAAAATTCGGGCAGCTAAAAATAATTTGTTTTTATAAATTATTCTTTAAATTTTGAAAATGTATTCGTTTCTGGGGATTCAAAAGACAATGTAACATGCTATTTGAAATTTCGGATAACTCAGAAGATTATATTATATTTTCGTTCGTGGTTATAGCATATTTTCATAAAATACGAAACATTGGTCATTTTTTACAGTGTATCCGAAATATTGTATATTAGGGATGATTGCTGAAAGTGCGTTTTCAGTTATGGTATGCGATTCTAAATTTAACAAAATTTTTGCATCCCACGTGGTGTGTATTAATTATACATATAAAGTTTTACACAAAAAACATCGTAAGCATTACTGCGAATGACGGTGGATTATTTAAAGGTGGTTTTTGTTGAGTTATGTCTTTTCAAGCTGAACTACATTTAGTTCTAAGAGATGTTTGTAGAATGTAAATAAAATCATATACAGGGCTATGCAGATAACTGGATGCCGGGCCGACTATTGATGATTATTTCTGAAAGTGTGTTTTCAATTGATTTATCACTAGAATAGCGGAAAACTCTTACCTACTGGAACGGCTTGAAGATGTCATTTTGACCCCTCGATGAAACTACTGAAATAAAAACGATAAAACTATTTTAAATGCCATACATCAGAAGAAATATGTAATTTACGTGTATTTCATCATTTATATTTAATTTATATTTAATATTACTTGATAATTTATTGAAGTTTTAAAGTACTGTAAATGTAACGCCTACAGGGCGATCAATCGGATCATACTACAACTACATAAATAACTCATTCATTTGATATAAAAATTGATTGGTTTCACAAATTAAAACTATTTCTCACTAAAATAAAACACAATTTATAAATTAATATGTTTTTCATCAATATTTAATATATGTATATTCAATAATGTCCAATATTTCAAAAACTAACAAATCTAGAATGCTGAATTTTTTCTAAATACTTGTGATCTATTTAGTAAAAGTTTAAAAAAAATATATATATAAATAAATAATACTTCTTTCAACCAAACAAAAGTGATCAAGGGACAAAAGTGCTCAGGGGTCAAAAAGACCCCTAACGCCGTTCTAGTGTTAAACATGTTTTTGCAAGAATTAAATTTCAACTTAATATGTGGCGTGTATAAAAATCTGTAGGAAATATACAGGGATATAAAAAATAATTCAAGTACGTTTCCATCTATTGCTAGAAATTGCTGAAGGTGAATTTTCAACTGTGTTATTACCTTACTAAAATTTAGCATTATATGTAGAATATATACAAATCTATAAATAATATGCGTAGCTACACAAAAGAATTGGCGTACCTTTCCGGTTATAGGCGGTAATTCTTGAAACCTGGGTTTCAAATGTGTTTTGTGTTTTCTAAAATATTTACATATGTATCTTATTAAATGGCGAAGGTTTAATAAAGTATTCTAGAACTATTGGAAAGTGTTTTATAATCTATGATTGATGCATGATTTTATTTTCTTGTTTAACGTAGGAAAAGGTTTATTCATAGTATAGTAAAAATGATTTTATTCGAATATTCGACAAGTAGAAATAGCTTCAAACAATTTTGTATCAATGCGTTGAATTTTATACTATCTCAATTTACTGGTAAACGAAACTTTTCCTGCTGTTAAAATTCACGAAGAAATAATTGAGTTCATAAAATAATAGTTTTTTTTTTTTTTTATAGTTAATGCATAAAATAATCACTAGAAGTAATGAGAATAATTTGTTCTTCAATTTTATTTAGAGATAATTTTCAAAAATATAATCCTTCTAGCAAAGTAAATTTTCTCTTCTAACACTGAAATAGAATTTCTCTTCATACACAAATTCAAAATTCTGTGAAAAATATTCTGTGGTTTCGTATGAAATTTAATGTTTGTCTGATGAAACAAATAAAATAAAAATCTTCTTTGTTTACAAACTCATATCTTAGTCCAATATTGAAATATAAACATGAAATATGCATTAAATACATATACGAAAAAACTTTTAAAATAAACATAACACTTCGTAACATTTCAATAACGCTCGAAGGAATCAACTGAATAGTTAAGATGAAAAAAAGATGCTTCTTTCTTTTTACTGTAAAAATTATTTTTTATTCATTGTTTAGTTAAATTTAGTTTATGTGAATACTCGGCTAGTAGAAACAGTTTCAGATAATTGTATTGGATTTTATTTTATTGGATTTTATTTTAACGTATTATTAGAAAATAAGAATTTCAAAATTTCTTCATGTTGTTTAAATTCAGTTAAGTACTAATTTAGAAAACATAAAATGTTATTTTTTATAGTTAATGCATTAAATAATATCAAGCGTTACTAAGAATAAATTATTCTTCAGATTTATATACTAAAAAGTATAAAGTTATTTTTTGTATCATAATAAATATCATCCTAGCATAGTTGAATTTTACTTCTAAACGCCAAAATATAAATTTCGATTCAAAGAGTAACTCAAAATACCAATTGTAGATATGTAGTACAAATCCTTTATGATATATAATATTAGTCACGTGAGACAAATAAAATCAAACAGCATTGTTTACATATCCATATATTATATCAAATATATATTGAAGTATGAATATGAAATATACAATAAACGTGTACATTCCAAAACTTTAAAAAATGAACATAATATTTCATAATACTTGGAGGAATCCATGAATTGTTCAGCAAAAAATAGCTTTGCACTTCAATGTGCTAAGTAAAGTTTTTGTTATCTTTCTTTTAACGCATTTTATTCTATTCAAATATCGCTAAGATAAAAAAAGTATCCAAAGACTATAAGAAAAACTATAAAATACTACCAGAAAAGTATCTATTAAGATTTGAATGCGTTATACTTTCTTTTATTTTAATTTATAGCAAAAAGGACAAAATATAAAAAAATTTTATCCTATGAAATATTAGTAAAGCATAAATTAAATTTAATTAAATACAGGTATTATGTATGTATATTTTTTATAAATATAAGATTTGTGCAATACAAAATTTTTAGTATTACAACAATATCATGTGTTACATTTTCTCATGTTATTAGATTTTTGAATATTAGTTAAACATTGTTGTACAATGTAAATAAAATGTAACTTTCCACATATTATTAAAATGCCACTATAAACAATATTATAAAATAAAATTGATATATTGCTATAATACTAAGAAAATTTTTCAACTAATATTATTACGATAAATATTTGGGTGGATAAAAACGGAAACACAAATGAAAACGGAGCAGGAGCTATAGAATGAAATTACATAGTGTATTTAAAACAAAATCTCCAAATCAACACAATAACTTGTCCCACTGTTTCACCAAGTAATGAATACCTTGCTCGTAGAAGTCCTTTGGCTAAAATCAGAACCAGTTTAGAACATTATCTATGAAGTCGCAGTCCGAGTTAAAACAGAAAACCTTCAATGCTGTTTTCACCAGAACAAAAGTGGGAAAGTCATATGGACAAGTATCTAGAATATACGGTTGGTATTCCAACACTGTCCACCGAAACTTCACATGATTTCCTCGCGGAAAGGTTTCTGTCCGTCCTGCACACGAGTAAATGGCAGTGCATGTTCTTCATACACTGTTTTTATTCGCCTATGCACTTCGCAAAATCCAAATTGTTCTGCCACTAAATAAGAATGACACCGGGTTGATCTTTTTTACTCACAATCATTCCAGAGATGCAGAGATGAATAGTAACAACAACCGATTGTGGACCGGACGGTACTGTTGTTCCACTGCCAGCGCATATCATGTGCTTCTGGGTGACTATCTAGTTCAAATCTACTTCCGCAGTATGGATTATATTTATTACATCTCGGTTTGCCTTTACACAAAGTTTCACCACACTCATATAAAAACAAGCTAAATTATATATCAAATATAAATCAAAATATTATTGAAGCAATTCAAGAACTTTACAGACAATCAAAAACAAAGATTAAAACAGGCCAAAGATTGTCAAAAAGTTTTATAACAGATAAAGGACTCAGACAGGGATGTTGTGTCTCCCCAATACTTTTTAAAATTTATGTTGAAGAAGCATTGAAATTTGGAAAGAAAATTGCAGAGGAATGTAACTTAATGTGAATGGAACATCAATTTTCACTCTGCAATTCGCTGATGACCAAGTTATAGTTGCAAAAAGTAAAAATGATTTAGAGAAAATGATGATAAACATTAAGGAAGAATATGAGAAATGGAGACTTTACATGAACGTTAGTAAGACCAAATACCTAATGTATAGGAAGAAATGAGACAGATCTAAATTTAAATAAGAATATAAAGATAGGAAGCTGCGAATATTACAGATACCTTGGTGTAGACATTAATAGAGAAGACACAGACTCACGGTAAATTAAATACAGAATCTGTCAAGGAAGAAAGGCTGTAAAACTATTAAATTCTATTTGGTGGAGATCACCTGGAAAAGAAAACATAATATTTACAATTCTATTGTAAAGAGCATATTGTTATATGGAGCAGAGGATGGAGAATTATGGAGACAGAAAGAAAGAAATTAGCAGCAGTGGAAATGGATGCCTTAAAAAGATCATGTAGGATATCAAGAATAAGAAATGAAAGAATCAAAGAAATGATGAAAATAAAGGGAACCATCTCAGACTATCCCCAAAAGAAGGAATTAATCTTTTATGCTAGATTATTTTTTAACACAATTATTTCAAATTGGTAAAGCAATCATACAAGTTGTAAATTTCCAACTGGACGAAAAACTTCCGGGCCAGGATTCGAACCTGGGATCGCTTGGCTGAAGCCGCCACGCTCTACCATTGAGCTATCCCGGTCGAATCTGGAGGGCATAATTCATCCAGTTAACCTTATTGATCAGAGCATCTGGTCTGATATTTTAATCAGCTCAACAGAAAAGATCGCAGGTAATGGAATTCCAGTAAACGTGGTATACGTGAATACACTAGATTATTTTTTAACACAATTATTTCAAATTGGTAAAGCAATCATACAAGTTGTAAATTTCCAACTGGACGAAAAATGTCCGGGCCAGGATTCGAACCTGGGATCGCTTGGCTGAAGCCGCCACGCTCTACCACTGAGCTATCCCGATCGAATCTGGAGGGCATAATTCATCCAGTTAACCTTATTGATCAAAGCATCTGGTCTGATATTTTAATCAGCTCAACAGAAAAAATCGCAGGTAATGGAACTCCAGTAAACGCTGGATACGTGAATACACTAGATTATTTTTTAACACAATTATTTCAAATTGGTAAAGCAATCATACAAGTTGTAAATTTCCAACTGGACGAAAAATGTCCGGGCCAGGATTTGAACCTGGGATCACTTGGCTGCGATCTTTTCTGTTAAGCTGATTAAAAAATCAGACCAGATGCTTTGATCAATAAGGTTAACTGGATGAATTATGCCCTCAAGATTCGACCGGGATCGCTCAGTGGTAGAGCGTGGCGGCTTCAGCCAAGCGATCCCAGGTTCGAATCCTTTCCCGGACATTTTTCGTCCAGTTGGAAATTTACAACTTGTATGATTGCTTTACCAATTTGAAATAATTGTGTTAAAAATAATCTAGTGTATTCACGTATCCAGGGTTTACTGGAGTTCCATTACCTGCGATCATTTCTGTTGAGCTGATTAAAATATCAGACCAGATGCTTTGATCAATAAGGTTAACTGGATGAATTATGCCCTCCAGATTCGACCGGGATAGCTCAGTGGTAGTTCGTGGCGGCTTCAGCCAAACGATCCCAGGTTCGAATCCTGGCCCGGACATTTTTCGTCCAGTTGGAAATTTACAACTTGTATAATCTTTTATGGTCAGTTTAAAAGAATGAGGACGAGAGACTACCCAAAACTGCATCTAATTATAGAGCAAACCAAAAGAGAAAACGAAGAAGACCACAAAAAACCTGGATGGATGGTATAAAAAAAGTCATGAGGGATAGGGGTCTGAAGGAGGAATGGACCCTTGACCGGAAGAAATGGAGTGGTCTCTTGTAGATTTTTCAGATGGCAGCACTTGACGCCATAAACCAAGTTTATATATTGTATATATATAATCATTGTTCTGTTCTCATTTGATCCACCCTTATAATTATTCAAAACCAATTCTAATTGAAAGTTAAAACGTTTCATTCTAACCTTTTTTCTGAAATAAAGGGTAAAATTATAGTTTTCTTTGAAAAAAAAATAAAAGATTTCACTGTATTCAATACGTGTTATAAAATGACATTAGAAGTATCTTAAGTATAATAATAGAATGGCAATTAATTTCATTTATTAGTATTATAAATGAATGACCCAGTTAAGGTTGGAAGATAAAAGCTTCTCTCTCACAAATCTTTAAACATCCCAGATTTTCGACATTTAAAGAGAAAAATCGAGGAATGAAATTTCAATAGGTTCCCTAATTGTAGAGACATTAATTAGGAAATTAATTTCTATAAATTAAATGTACGTACTGCATGTATTTTTGTTATAGTTAGAATTATGCAAAAAAATTATTACTCATTTTTATACTAGTACAGTATGACCTCGATTTAACGGTACAAGATTTAACGATATCCTCAATATAACGATAAATTGTAAAGGTCCGGATGCACATATATTTCTTTTTGCGTTGAATAAACCTCATTTTAGCATGTGTTCCTTCTATTTAACGATAATTATGATGAATTTGGAACAAGGTCTTTTTTATTTACAGAAATTATCAGCCTTTTCGCTCTATTGTTTATCTATTGACCGATGTGTGATAATGAAGTGTTTGATTTAGAGGAAATTGAAATATCACTTTAGTATAATTCTTCTAGTCAGATTTTTTAATTTTTAAATCATGTGATCTATGACTCATCTCCTTTTTTTCCACTACATATTATACCTCTATACTGTGATGAAAACTAGCAAAATCTGTCTCATTTTAATTCTTATTCTGACATAGAATATAATAAAATTGTAACATCAATGGAAACCAATTCTGGATTAGATTCAGCAAGCAAAAAGTAAAATAAAATACTTAATGAGTTTATTAATTAGATGGACATTTATAGAATCGCTTTTTTGGTCAAGGTTAAGTACATTATTGTTCGAAACACGACTAAAATCAAGGGTTACATTCTAGCGGAGGAAAATGTATGGGATTGTACCGTATTTTTGCTAACAGATGGGCTGGAACTGTAAAAATATGTGGATTGCCCTTAATTTTCTAAGTACCTAAGTCCGCTTATATAGTGGATCAGACCGTTTTTCATCAAATAAGGCTGTTGCTCGTGAAAATTGAAGGGCATACACTCATAAATTTACAGTTTTTTCTGAGAGTGTGCCTTTTTCATGTGTTACCGATAGGCTGGAAATAATATATTATGCACTCTAATACATACTAAAACCTTTTAGAGGTCATTCCTTTGCTAAAATTATTACGTCTTTAAATTTGTTAGCAGCACCACGACAATTTGTAAAACAAAAAATGCCTAAATTAATTCATTTACTTTTCTTGTGAAATGTGTGTAGTTACTACGAGCAACAGTATTTTCCGAAACGTCAGTTGAGCCGCACTGTGAAGACCCGAAAAGTTTTTGGTTTCTGTCTGTTTGTTTGTCTGTCTGTCTGTCTGTTCCGCGATAACTGCCGCAAAAATGATCCGATTAGCTTGATTTTTGGTAAATATGTTGGTGAAGTACCCGGAATTAACTGTATAGTTTTTAGTTACATTTGGTTCATTCGTTCGGAAAATATAAAACATTTCTTTTTAGATCATAATGCTTTCCTATGGGAATTCAGACGATTTTGAAATTTTTCATTCGTTAAAAATAAAATGGCGCCTTTGATTAATGTATTTAAACGGCAAGTTATGAAGGCTAAAATTTATCAAGTCAGGTCTTAAATTATTCAAATTAATTTGAAATTTTGTTAATACATTCGTAATTTTTTTTTAATTAGGTGTATAAATTTTGGTGCAATTTTATACATCTGTTCTAATAATATAATACATTTTATTTTATAATTTTTTGCAAATTTTAAAATGCATCTATTTTTATTTTAATATTTAATTTAACCGTAACCTAGCAACTATATTTCAAAGAATATCAAAATAATAAAATTGAAATAACTCAGACTATTTTGCTACAATATTTTATTCGCAAAATAAAATATTTTTGGGTGATTTTAATATTTTATTGAAATAAATGAGAATTTATTTTGATACAAGTTACCTTTTAACTACTATAGAATGATAACCGAAACATTTTTACATGTGATATTATTAATTTTCTGGAAAATATGTGGATTTTTCGTGGTTGAAAATTAGTATTATTTTTTAAATAGGATATAACATCTCGTACAACGAGATGGTTAGTCTGAAGAAATTACCGTAGTAAAACGCATCCATACAGCCTTAAATAGCACATTTACTGGAAACTGGGATCATAAAAAGTTATCACAAAAAATAATTTATAGCGCCAAATCACAGTTGCTATTTAGTGAGTTGGCAGTGGGCACGATTATGAATGATTACCCAATAGGTTTAAAAGCTTCCAAATAAGCCTATTTTGGGGAGATTTTAATATGCTATAGCCATCGAGTTAGATCAGGATGTACTTAGGTAAAATAAATATTATAGAATGACCATCAAAACTGTTTTTCCGAAACAAAAATTGTAATAACACTAGATTTCTGAAATAGATATAAGTGAAATATAGTAGATTCAGTTTACACTTCCATAAGTTGCTTTTGTACACGAGATATTATTCAACTTATCTATCAGATGCGAGTGTTTCGTGGTTGGCAGGTAAGTAAATATTGCTATTTAGGTATTAGGATAACATGACATTATTTTCAAAATTTTTGCTTATCCTAATAAAACCACTGTGTAGAATGAAATCCAAGATATACTAGAATCATTCACACAAACAATAGGAAATTACAAATATAAATTCAATAAGATTAGTGGGGGGGGGGGGGGGTTCAGGAGGACAGAGCCCTCTTGAAGAAATGTATTTTTTTAATCTAAAAAATGGAATAAGAAGTTCATAAGAATGTCAGAATATTATTCATAAACCGTGTTTAGTTTAATGTTTCTAATTTATAAACCTTCGAACTATTTTATATGCGTATAAATATATATGAAATAATTTAAAAAATTTAATTTGCGGATTGTAAGGTGTTAAATATAATGAAAAGTGCGATTAAAAAACATTGACTTTCAGAGCTGACGTTTAGGCTCCTGATCTGTAGATTTACTAGTTATTTTAAAATGACCTACTAGCAAAATAGAGTTGCAACAAAAAATATACAAATATAATTAAACATATAAAAAAGGTATAATATCCCCTTTGAAATCCATACTCAAAATATTTCAATTTTATTTACTGAATAGAACTCATATCAAATATCTCATTTCCTGTAAAAGAATGGTCTTTAATACTGTATTTCAAATGCACGTTTGCTCGAGGTATAAAATTGCAAATCGACTATCGATATTTATTTTACAGTAAACAACCTCCAAAACAATAATTTAGTATTGAAAATGGTAAATGCACTGCATTAAAGCATACTTTATTGCAGTGAGCTAAAACATTCAGGTCTACTATATCATTCAGATTATGGTACTCAAGGGAATATTTCATTTGATAGGTATTTAAATGGGATTTCATTGCATTAAAAAGACTTATGTAAATATATAAAAGTACGTTGTTGATAAATAAAATGGTGCACTGAAAACAGGTAAAGAGGAATTATGCACTGAATAAAAGGTACCCTAATTAATGTTAAAAACAAATTTTTAAATATATTTATAAATTCATGTCATGTTAAAAATAATTCAGAAGCATAAAAACACATTGCAGTGCAGTAGCTTTTTAGGTGCGTTCGTAATTATATAAATACGTAGCACCTATTGTCGTCGCTTGGTCCGTCCGTCTGTCTGTCCGTAAGTCCATCTGTCTGTCCGTCTGTCTGTCCGTCCGTCCGCATATAACAACGCAAAAACTACCCAACCGAATGGTTTGGAATTTAAGATACATTATCTTTGCAGAATTTTGTCGAAACTTTTCAAATTTTTTAAAAATCGAATCAAAACTTTAGGAGATATGAATTAAAGTATTTATTAAGAAATTAATTTTTTTTTTTAAATCGGTGCTTTCTTGTTAGAGGAGCTTCCGAGGTTTAATCGTCAAGCGACCGAGATACTTATTTTATGAAAGAAATGAATCTGCAGACGATATAATTCATTTCACAGAATTAAAAATCATCAAGATCTGAATATTTATATAACTAGCTATAGTACGAACGCACCTCATTTGTCACGTTTGACGTACAATTTCCAACTTGTTTCTTTATGTCAAATACAAACATTTTGACTCAGAACAATTTTTTTAATTAAATAAAATCAGATACATTCCGCAAAGAAGTAAGTTGCTCGTTATTGCATAAAATTTCCGGTTTGAAGTATTTTTATATGAAACATGGATTATAAAATGAGATTTCTCGTTATCCACCTGCAATGTGTTAAGAATGATATGTATTGTAATATTTCAGACATTAGCTAATGCGCTGAAATCGTATGTTGTTTCTTTTCTTTTAGTAGTGTACAGATATTCCTATTTTTTTAAATTATTATAATATTTATAATTAATTTGCCATGTTATTTCTGTTTAAAAAAACCACATTAGTCGATGTGATTTCCCTATTTTTTTAGCGATTTATTGTTGTTGTTGTTGTCGCGTCAGTGAAAGTGCCATGGCACTTCTCTGAAAGAAGGGGTGCCAGAGCCTCAAGAGAGGTTGAACTTCCAGATCTGGTCTCCTAATTTTGAACCAATTCCAGATGAGAGACTTGCACCTGGATTGACACACCCAGAGGTAACGTTTTCAAACTTGGAGGACATTGGAGCCACGAACAGATTTTACGTTCACCAGCTCCCATTAACGTACACGGTCCCACAGCAGCCGCAGTCGAGATAGATTGTAGCGATTTATCTGTATAATTAGACAGTAGTTTCTCGTATTGAATACCGTTTACACTCAAAGAAGATGAAGGTGAAATTACTGTTATTTTTCGTTAAATTTAGCACTTTGAAGGGCGGTAATATATTATTTATAACACTTTAGTTTAAATCCAAATTTTCAAATGGCACCCATAATGTTTGAAAAAAAAAATTGCATTTAGGTAAAGTATTCTGGTGTCATTTAATAATTTCAACATTTTAGGAACAGAACAACTTTTCCTTGAAAGTGTGAAAGTTAATTCCATAAATCTGTCCAATATCATATATTCTAATACGAGCAAATCTTGTGTGTGGTTATATATATATATATATATATATATATATATATATATATATGCAAATTTTATCTTAAAAACGGCTCTAACGATTTTGACGAAATTTCGTATTCTACCGTTTTGGGGCACCAGAAAACCATTGGGCTAGGTCAATTGTTCGAGAAAATTCGATTAGTGGGTCATTTTGGGTCATGGTCTAGCTAATTGTATCTAAAAAACGGTTCAAACGATTTTGACGAAATTTTGTATCCGACCATTTACGGGCACGAGAAGACTATTGGGCTGGGTCACATATTCGAGAACTTTCGATTAGTGGGTCATTTTTGGGTCAACGCGGGTCAAATTAATTTTATCTCAAAAATGGCTCTAACGATTTTGATAAAATTTTGTGTCCTACGAGTTTCGAGCACGATAAAATCATTGGGCTAGGTCACATGTCCGAGAAAATTCGATTAGTGGGTCATTTCTGGGTCATTGTGGGTCAAGATCTAAAAAGGGGCTCAATTTACACTAAATTTTGCATCCAATGGTTTTCGAGCACGCGAAGACTGTTGGGCTAGGTCACATGTTCGAGAAAATTCAATTAGTGGGTCATTTTGGGTCATGGTCAAGCTAATTGTATCTAAAAAACGGTTCAAACGATTTTGACGAAATTTTGTATCTGACTATTTTCTGGCACGAGAAGACTATTGGGCTAGGTCACATGTTCGAGAACTTTCGATTAGTGGGTCATTTTTGTGTCACAGCGGGTCAAATTAATTTATCTAAAAAACGGCTATAACGATTTTGATTAAATTTTGTATCCTACGAGTTTCGGCCACACGAAAATCATTCGGCTTGGTCACATGTTCGAGAAAATTCGATTAGTGGGTCATTTCTGGGTCTTTGTGGGTCAAGATCAATAAAGCGGCCCAATTTACACTAAATTTTGCATCCTGTGGTTTTCGGGCACGAGAAGACTGTTGGGCTAGGTCACATGTTCGAGAAAATTCAATTAGTGGGTCATTTTGGTCATGGATCATGATATTTGAACTCAAATTTAATTTTGACCGAGCAGAGCTCGGTCTTCCCAGCTCGTTTTACAAATAAGGACTCTAATGCCAATCTGTTTTTTTCTTTTCTTTTAAGTATAGAAATAAACTCATCCGGATTTTTTCCTAAGTTACAAAGCACAATAATAAAAATAGATTCATCATGAAAGAAAAATCAATTTTAAAATTAATATGATAAAAGCACTTATCTTAAAAATAAAGTTAGATGGTAAAATTTCTGTTAACTTATAGTAGTACATGAATTAAGACGTTAATTTCGAGATCTGGTTGCTTAATAATTACCAAATGATTATTTTAAAGCTATCAGTTTTGATGCACCAGCAAATCTTTTTACAAGATCAATTCTCAAAAAAAAAAAAAAAAAAAAGAGAAAATAAAAGAGATGGGTAGATACCAATCATTTTTGTGCCACGGCACATTCAAAAACTTTTCACTAATATGATTTGATTATTTGATAAAATTTAGGAACTAAATTTACTGTTTCTGTAAGTGAGTTTTGTATAGACTATTTAAATATTTTATATTTGAGTTTTGTAAAGACTACTTAAATATTTTATATGATATCTTATACATAGACCAATTTTCAATAGCAAATTTTAATATATTTCGAATTTTTGTTTTTATTAATAGGTTTTTATTCCAGAAGAAGGACTCATATCGTCACCATAATTTTTACATTTTTTAATATTTAAATAAAAATGTTAAACATAGTTAAAAATCAGGCAGATGTTATTAGTCCACTTAACGAAGAAATTCATTAAAATTGCTAAATAACCCATAGCTCCAATTTTGTAGAACACACTAGAACAATCTTTAAACAGAATCAATCATAGAATCGGTAAATATAAATCATAAACGTTATCAAATTATTCAAAATGCCTTCAACAAAGTCTTTCCAGCATATACCGGGAGGAAAATATAGCTTTCATCGTCCATGCTTTAAAAAATTCATCTTATTTTACTCAAACACCCGAATCTATACTATTTGGAACCCGATTATAGAAAATTCAATCTCCGGTTCTCGTTAATACTGAATTTGAATGCGAATTTCAGCATGAGAGTTAGAGCATAACAAAAGTTTGATTGTTTCAAAATGTCAGCCAACCTAGAATTTAAAACTGCCATATCTCAGCCATTTTTTAAGATAGGGGTAAAGTAAAAAATGTTCCGGAATCCCGTGTTCTTGTATCACGATATAACACTTAACGAAAACAACTTTTTCAATGTATACTATTTTATACATTTTTGAAAAAAAGAAAAATTAACTGGACGCCAATTTGAAATATGATGGCGCATGAAGCTGGACAACGAACTCGGTCGAGAACTTGGTATGTTCTGTACACATGATCAGTCACTTTCATATAGGTTCATAAATACGAGAGTTACAGCATAGCAAATATCAGATTGTTTAAAAATCTCGGCCACCCTAGAAATTCAAACTACCATATCTCAGCCATTTTTTAAGATATAGCTAAAACAAAAAAAAATGTTCCAGAATCCTTGTATCACGTTCTAACACTTAACCGAAACAATTTTTAATTTTTTTGTACATATTTTTGAATTAAAAAAAAATTTAATTTTTTAAATAGCCACCATTTTTAAACAAGATGGCGTATGAAGCTGGCCAACTAACTCGGGTGAGACCTTGGTATGTCCTATGCACGTACTCAGTTATATTCAAATAAGTTCATAAATAAGAGAGTTACAGCATGATATCTGTCAGATATATATATATATATATATATATATGTGTGTGTGTGTGTGGATATATATATATAATTCCACATTTGAACGGAGGGTGGTTTTGGGGTCTGGGGTCATGATCGGTAAAAGTATACCAAAATTTTTTAGAATTGCTTTCCTCCGAACGGCTGCAATAGGTAGCTTTTTGTATTGAAAGCTACCTAAAACATTTTATATATCGGAAACTAGATCACCATCAATTTATTCAGTCAAATATACAGGGTGTCTCAATCCGATGAG
Organism: Maratus michaelseni; assembly: GCA_963931845.1. NCBI lineage: Eukaryota > Metazoa > Arthropoda > Arachnida > Araneae > Salticidae > Maratus > Maratus michaelseni. The sequence continues at coordinate 92,962,586 of OZ007594.1, read as the reverse complement.
AAATTGATTTTTTGCTCATAACATGAACAATTATGTAGATATCTTAACGCAATTTGCTACAGATCATGTCTTTCTTTTTGTGAGATGTAACGATATCAGTAGGAATCGTGGAAGACACTTAAAAGAAACAATTTTTTCAATTTATAATTTTTTGTACATCAGTGAATTTATAAAAAATTAAAATTTTTTAACTCACCGCCATTTTGAAACAAGATGGCGGATAAAGCAGGCTTACAAACTCGGTCGAGACCTTGGTATGTACTATACATATACTAATTCACTACCAAATCGATTCATAAATAAGAAAGTTACAGCATGACAAATGTCAGATATGTATATATATAAATCGACATTTGAACGGAGTGTTTTGTGGGTCTGGGGGTCATGATTGGTGAAAATATGGCATAATTTTCTGGAATTGCTTTTCTCCGAACGGCTGCAATAGGTAGGTTTTGGTAATGAAAGCTACCTAAAAGTATGTTTTTTTCCTTCCGTCAGTAACCAGAAATAATGCATATAATAAAAATCAGTATATCTACCCGCCTTTCTTAGTGCAACAAATAACTGAGAGCTTATAAAAAGATACTTGCACACAACATGTATGACTTGTATTTTACTTGAGCTACAGTTGTAAAGAATGCAAATGATTCAGAAGCAAAATAGACTACAATACGACATCTGGTAGTCCTATTGTCACAGGGCTTCTCCCGAGAGCAAAGTATTCCACGATGAATTCTGGCGTAGCATAAAGTTTAGAACGGTCTCTGAATATCAAAATCTTTGAATTAGCCATAAGAAGCCTTTGATAAAGCGGTGAGAAGCAAATTCATGGCATGAGGAGGTTTTAAAAAAATAGGACGAAGCAAATTCATGGATGGGGCAAGGTTCTCGCGAAAAGTGTAGATCTCAATGTCTCGGTAGCTTAATAGTCAGAAAGTATCTTTGGTGCGAAAAATATTCCAGATTCGATTCTAAATCGATACTAAAATGTTAAACTGCAAATAATACAATCTTTTTTTTTCTAAAAATAAGGTAGAGTAACACTAAATCGGGATCCAATTCACCTTTCTATTATATTTATTTTAAGTACAAGAGATAACAAGTAAAAATTGCATACGACTCACTGCTGAAGAAAACACATTTAATTCAATCGGCCGGGTAACAACCATTCTAAAATGAAAAAAAAATGCATTTTTAGGCGGAAATAATTGAAACTCTAACTAATTAGACTAATTTAAAACAATCCTTTACTTATAAATTATTTTAGAAATAATTTTGTGTGAATTAGCATAAGTTTATGCATTTTACACAATTTAATTTTTAACTACAAAAAAAATTGCTACAAAAGTCATTTAAGTTGAAAAACAGAATAACTAGTTTTAAAGAAATGCTACATATATAAAATCTATTTTATAAAAACAATTAATAAAGAAAATACATTTAGTAAATGTGTAACATTACATAATATTCCATAAACATGACAAGGATTTGGAAATTTAAGACTCAATTTTCGTAGTTTGAATTCAATTCTTTTACATTTTGAAATAATTAAATTCCAGGAAAGTTTGTTTATATAAGGCACATATCTTAAAACTTCTGTTAAAAGAATTAATTACATTCCAGAATTTTAAAATCGCAAGTTGTTTCAATAATAAAAATTATGTATTCTGTATTTTTTTAATTAGTAAAACTCTTATCGTATAGGTAGCCAGTTAAAATTTAAATAGTAGTTAAATAGTAAAGGTTTTAAAGAGAAGCCAGTAATTTTAAAACTATGACCGTTTTATGTAAAATATCATTATCCCAACTGTCGTCTTCTCTGTTAAAATTTATACTTTAATTTAAGCATTGATAGTAGTGTACGCTGTGAGGCAATACTAAACAAATTTCAATACTAATTTCACGATCATGTATTTGCAGTTAAGTCAATCAGAATGAGTGTTGAATTACATCTTTATTTTTAATTTAAATTGGCCGATGTTCCATTAGGTAAAATGTTGAATCAAACTGTGTTTAATTAAAGATGTAATTGCTGCTTAAAGTGATAAAATCATTACACAAAAGGCTTAAAAATACATTTTAATATAAAATAACATCTTTAAAGATATTTTTAAGCCTTTTGTGTGATGTTTTTATCACTTTAAGTAGTAATTACATCTTTAATTTAACGTTAACAAGTGATTTTTTTCTATTATTTGCAAAATGAGTTTGTTACATCATCGTTATAATGACAAAATAAAATATTGCATAAAAGGATTTAGTACAAACATATCGTGTTTTCGGGTAACTATAGTTTGTGCCTTTAAGGCGTAAACGTGGCAATACGTGTAAGATGATAGTTTTCTCAGAATGAAGTTGTATGTTTCAAACTCATATTTTCCTAAAACATGCAAACGTTTTGAGTAGTCTGCTTTTGGCACATTTTTAGACTTCTACATCTGTAACTTTTGTACATCTATATATTTAAAACGAAAAGCGCCTTCTGCGAAATCCACATAAAAATCGTCTTTTTGCGCATGCGTCAACTTTTTTTGAAGGCACCTCAGAAACAGGAAAACTGATTGATTAACGCAACCCTCACCTGTTTAGCTTAGAAGGATTGAAAAGGGTTGATTGAAAACGGATGAAACCCTACCATCTATATATTTAAAACGAAAAGCGCATTCTGTCAAAGCCACATGAAAATCGTGTCTTTGCGCATGCATCAACGTTTTTTTAAGGCTTCTACCCTCAGAAACAGGAAACCTTATTGATTAACTCAACCCTCACCTGTTTAGCAAAGGGATTAAAAAGTGTTGATTGAAAACGGATGAAGCCGTATCACCACATTGAAAGCATAGACCTTCTAATTTATTTTTGCTCTGAGGTTGAAAGCTAAAGCTATTTTTTAAAAGAACTCATGTTTTCACTACTAAATATGCATATTTTTTCGCAAAATTTTAACGAAGGCTTGGGGTACAGTTATATTTATAACCGATTAAAATATCAGAGAATGATAAGAACTATTTTTTTATTGCTATGTTAAAGGAGCCGACGAGAAAACAAACAAACAAACACAAGAAGAAAACATTTCTTTTACAACTAGATAACAATATTTTTTCACGAAATTTTTACACGGGCTGTAAAACACTTTTATTTATCCCCAATAAAGATTTTCAAAGAGTTCGGATATAAAGAACTTTTTATTTTAAAACTATAAAACGACCCTGGATTAAAAAAAAAGAAAGAAAAGAAAAAGAAAATGAGCGCTTTTATTATTAAATATCAATATTTTTTTCGCAAATTTTTCATTTGTAAATACAATTTCATACAAAATTGGGTTAAAGATATCAAATAATAAAAACTTGACTTTTTGTTTTTTAATTTATTATTACGGGCCCGGGACATGCCGGGCGGGGGACAGCTACTTTTTACTTATTCTCATTTTATAAAGTTTCTGTTTTCGAAAAATCTGAACCTAATCAATATTAAACAATAGTATTAAAAAAAAAACAGCAATATAATCAAAGTTATTTAATGAATTGGGTTATGTGCCTTAAAAACAATAGGGCCATTCCAAAAAGTACATAAAGAACATTCAAAACTAATAGCTTTGATTTTATTAATCTTGTACAGATTACGATACTATTTGTATACTAAATCTTATAAACATATTTAGTTGAACCGGTATATTTAATAAATGTACAACAATATAACATATTCATGAAAAATATCAAGAAAATAATGAATTGAAATGATAATTGCCTAAAATTTCAATTTTCGTTTAAATTGAAAAAGTTAAATTCTGGAATTTTTTTAATAGGCTAAATATCTTGAAATTTCCAATAAATTAATTATTTACATTCTAAAATTTTAGATAAATAAGTTCTTTTAACAGTAACAACAGTGTACGTTGAATTTGTATTTAAAAAAATTAAATTCTCATTTTATAAGGTTTCTGTTTTCGAAAAATCAGGTCCTAAGCAATATTAAACAATCGTATTAAAAAAAAACATCAATATAATCAAAGTTATTTAATGAATTGGGTTCTGGTTCTTAAAAACAATTGGACCATTCCAAAAAATATATAAAGGACATTCAAAACTAATCGTATACTAAATATTATAAACATATTCAGTTGAAACAGTATATTTAATAAAAGTATAACAATATAACATATTCAAGAAAAATATCAATAAAATAATAAATTGAAATGAACATTGCCTAATTTTCCATATCCGTAATGAAATAATTCAATTCTGGATTTTTTTTTAAATAGCTAAATATCTTGAAATTTCCCATAAATTAATTATTTACATTCTAGAATTTTAGATAAATAAGTTCTGTTAACAGTAACAACGGTGTACGTTGAATTTGTATTTAAAAAAAAAAATTCTTAACGTTCAAATTGTCAGTTAATCCATTGTCTTTCAAAATAAACAATCACTATCTGTATGCACGTCTTTTCTGTTAAAAATTTTAATAAATTTTTTAGGTGTTGATGACAGCGCATACTATGAAGATGTACTGGACAAATTTAAATACAAATTGCACGATCATGTAATTGAACTCAAATCAAGCAAAACGACTGTTGAAAAATCAATTTTTTATTTGAAAGATCCGATATTCCATTAGCTTAAATATTAAATTAAAATGTTTTGTTATGTCACCAGATTTATAACAGCGACATTAAATATTGATTAAAATGACTTATTACAAATCTTGTATGTTTTACAACTTAGAGTAAGGCAATATTTTTTTTAATCTGGAAATACGAGGTTCACTCTGAAAGCGTTACAATACCAAACGTCTACAGCATATAAAATTTTTATTTTTTTCTCAAAATAACCATTTTTACAATAAATACATTTATTCATTCTTTGAAACGAGATTTGAAACAAAAAAATAATACTAGTCCTCCAGGCTGATTTCTTCGAGGAAGATTAAATAGCACTACTTTTTACCACGAAGACTTTACTTGACTTTGGGAAAGAGATAAAAGTCACCTGAAGAAAGGTGAGTACTGTATAGTGGATGTCGACGCAACTAGATCTTATTTTCTGTTAAAAAGTCCCTTGTGTTTGTAGCAAAATGTGCTGAGGCATTCTCACACTGAAGAAGATCCACTTGTTCCTATCTTTGGTCGGTTTTCTTCCAACTTTATAATGACCCGTCGTTGACAAAAATCTGTATACTACTTGGCAGTAAATGTTTCTTGCTCTTCCAAAGGTACTGAGGCAATATGGTCAGATTTAGGAAAAGAGGTAGCCACAAATATTTTGTCGATGCGCCTCAACCGCTTGACTTTTGTTGGCGGTGCTTCATTTTCAAACATCGAAACTGAAGTTTGTCTTTTAGTTTGTGGACCAAAATGGTAATTCCTTGTTTTATATTTTATTAAAACTTTATAAACACGTTTGTATGTATCAGTAGGGAATTTTACCAATATTTCTTGGACCATGACACTCTCGTCTGCTTTTTCTCCTCTATGAGTTCACGATGCACACATTTACTACAAAGCTTTCCCATTTCTAAATCCTCATTCAGAAACTTGAATATTCCTGCCAATCCAAGATTCAGAGTCTGATGAATAGATTTATACGCAAAATATGGGTTATCTTTTAAAATTACGTTTATATTTTCAGCATTTTAAGTTGAAGGCATTGTTTAAAGCGTTAAACATCTCCCGTCATCTTTGAAATCATACATTCCATGCTTAAATTCACGAAACCATCTAAATATGGTAGCATATACAGGATGAGAAGTTAAAAAAACCTTTGATATTCTTTTAAATCTACTTTTAAATCATAAAAATCATTACGCGAAAATGTTCTGACGAGGTCGACATTCTTAGTGAGACTGAGTCAGCAAAAGACCTGATTTCAAGTAGTCCTGGATTTTAAGTGACAAGGTGTATGAGCGAGACCATTGGCCTGCCACCTAGTGAGGGCTAATATTTAATTATTTGGCCACTGCTAATGCTATCCTAGAAGCGGATTTTTCCTATTGCAAAACTTTTTGAGTGAACCTTGTATATGTATGATTATACTTTTCTTTGAATTATATTGAAATTATCCAAACGTTCGGGTTTTGATAAAGAATGTGGACGTTTTGAGTTCTCTAATTTTATTTTTTTATAGATGTAAAATATGTATATTTTAAGGCATTCTCATTTGATAAGGATTCTTTTTTTTTTTTTTTTTAAGAAAAAAAAAGGAAAGTGTACCCTCACTTTTCTCACTTTCTCATTTCTGTTCTCACGATGTCGACATTCTTAGTGAGACTGAGTTATCATATGAACTGATTTTATCTAATACTGGCTTCCATGTGACATGTTGTATGCGCGAGACTTTTGACATGCCACCTAGTGCGGGCTGATATTTAATTATTCAGCCACCGCTAATGCCATCCTATAAGCTGATTTTTCCTATTGAATAACTTTTTGAGTGAACCTCCTATATGTATGATTATACTTTTCTTTGAGTTAAGTTGAAATTTTTAAAACGTTCGGGTTTTGATAAAGATTGTGGACGGTTTGAGTGATCTATTTAAACTGTTTTATAGATGTAAAATATGTATATTTTGAGGCATTCTCATTTGATAAAGGTTCTTAAAAAAAGACTTGACGGTATTAAACAATTGCGTAAAAAGCTAAAAAATTAGAAAAATAAAAGTTATAAAAATAATTGTATAAACCACAGAATAACACTAAATAATAAACTCTGCTGAAATTATTTATGCTCATTTTTGTGTCTTTCTATCACCAGAAAAGCAATTCCTCTCATATCGTTATCGTATAAGGAAAAATTCAATTAGGAAAATTTTCCTTCCATTACTAAAGCATTTTTTAGATTTGTTTTCAATTCCTCCCGACAACGTTTCAGAAGCCAAAACGATGAAATCAAACTTCTCTCTTTAAATTGTTTGTGCATTTGAAATATTTCCCATTATTACATATTCTGTTTATTATCCTTTTAACTTTAAGAGCATACCGTGGTTACGTTAAATGTTAGTCAAAATACATGTATTTCTTCTAAATACGATATTTCTGTTTATTACATAAAGAAAACAGACAACATATATATGGTACATCAGAAAAGTTTCATTACAAAAGCACCTTCCTGTAAGACTTTATTGAACTAACTTTTACGAAAGTTTCTTTTACAAGTATTTTTCCGTTATAAAAAAAAACTGTTCTGTTGTACTGTTATCGTATGAGAAACAATTCCACTACAGAATATTCCTTCAATTACTAAATCATATTTTAGATTCGTTTTCCTGTTCCTTTAACGATTTTCTACAGACCAAGTAGTTATATCAACATGTTCACATTTCATGTCCAAATTCACGTTAGACATTTTTGTCGTGGTTTATGCTTCAGATTGTTTAAATTTTAAACCATTGCAAAGTTTTAAAGAAGTTTGTGTTTAATGCATTATAAATGGCCTAATATACTTCAAATCAGGCAAAATAATTTATTTTATTATACTTGAAAAATAATATTTGTACTTTTTTTTAAAGAAACAAATAACATGTGTAAATAACATAAGAAACTCATATTTAGGAGTACTAAAGCAGTTAGTTATCTTCTTGCACCAATTTTTACAAAAGTTCTCTTTTCATAATTATATCGCTATTGTTCTCTGAATGATACACTGTAAAAAAACTCAGAAGCGTTTCGGCGCAAGACGGAAAGGTTTCTGGAAATTTATAGTAAACTTTGTGTTCTCAGTTACGTGTTATTTCGGAATCGTTACACGTATTTTCGGAAAAATATTCAAAGCGGTGAATTATTCTGAAGAAGTCAGAAACGTTACATTCCATACCGGAAATGTTTTCGAATAGATAGTGTAAAATGATGGTTACTAAAAAATTCGGAAATGTTACACTCATTCCGTGTAAAGTTTTAAAATGGAATTCAAAATGAAGTAATATTTGCGCATGCTCATCTACTCCAACCTATTGCACATGTCATTATCACGTGATTTCTATTGTTCTTGAGAGGAAAGACAGATTAAAACAGATGCAGATGCAATGTATTTATATGAGCTGTAAGTATTCTGCTTTATAATTTCTTTTATTTGAGATAGCAATATGCTTTTTTAAAAAAAATTAATATTATCAGATTCTATTTTATTGCATATTAATATTACATTTGCAGTTAATATTTTGTTGTATACACAAAGTTAAATAACTCGTTCGATAGTTTCTTGATAATCTTGTTCCATGAATCTATAATAAATATTAGATATTTGATTGATGAATAATAATGTAGTACTAGTATTAATGAAGTACAGATAGCACCGTATATACGTCTTTAACATATTTTCGTTTTGAGATCGGTTCCGTTTCATAACTTTTATAATGATGAAATGTATCGTTTATATGACAGAACAAATTCCTAATTTCACTTATACTAAACGTTTTTCCTTCATTTTTTATGACAGAACAAATTCCTAATTTCACTTATACTAAACGTTTTTCCTTCATTTTTTATGAATCAGATATTTATAAATAAATATAATTGAAAATTTGATTTATAAATCTATAAATAATTCTTTTTTAAAATCCGGCCTCGTGAATTCCATGCTGTAAACAGATACATATGCATTATGAAAATGCTTTATTTCCCAAAATAGATGTATTATTTTTAATACCTTTAAATAAATATATTTTTTAATCTTGTAAGTATAGATATTATGTCAAAAGATTTCGTATCTGTAAATAATAATTTTATTTTATGAACTGTATACTTATAAAAATATATTTATTTTCTCAGGTTATCTCAGCACTTCTCAAGTTATACGAATAAAATAATACCTTTAAATGAATATATTTAGAAGTGTGATAGTTGTAAAACACTATATTAAAAATATTTACAAACAGACAAAACATTTTTATCAATATATCTATTTATAAGTATGCAATTCGTGAAAATAAAACAATTATCACAGATATAAAATATTTTCGAATAGTATAACTATTTACAAGATTTTTTAAAAAAATGTTGAAAGGTATTACTAAAATCTATCTATTTATAAGTATAGGGAAATTAAATATTTTCATTGAGTATCTATTTAGAGGAAGGAACTCATGAGGCTGCATTTAAAAAAAGAATTATTTATAGATCCATAAATCAAATTTTCAACGTTATTTATTTACAAATATCTGATTCATAAAATCTAAGTGAAAAACGTATAGTATAAGTGAAATTAGGAATTTGTTCTGTCATATAAACGATACATTTCATCATTAGAAAAGTTATGAAACGGAACCGATCTCAAAACGAAAAAATGTTAAAGACATATATACGCTGCTATCTGTACTTCATTAATACTAGTACTACATTATTATTCATCAATCAAATATTTAATATTTATTATAGATTCATGGAACAAGAGTATAAGGAAACTATCGAACGAGTTATTTAACTGTGTATACAACAACTTCTAAACTTGTTGTACTTGTAAACTTGTAGTAGGTAAACTAAAGAAGTTTCCAGACGACTCAACTCTGGAACAAAGGAAAATTTGGAAGCCTCCCTTCAGTAGAATGACATACTTTCAAATTTGGAGCTATTTTAAAATGACAGAAGTATTTGTCATAGAATTAAGTTTTTTCAAAGTTTATTTCGCCTGTATAAATAACTTTAAAGTGATATCTTGAGTAGCAGTCTAATAATAAAAGGTGAATAATAAAACGAGTTCAGAAAAATATATGTTTCACACCAGAAATGACAGAAAGTTTATAATATTGCTAATTCTAGAGTAATTCATCTACAAAGTCCATACTTCATAGGATCATTTCTATAGTATGATTAGCGAGTTCGCTCACCGAACTTCGCAGAAAACCCAACCACGATGATGTGGAGTGGGGTTTCGCCTGGAGTGAATGTAATAATATATATTTTTTAAAGCATATTGTTCTCTCAAATAAAAGAAATTATAAAACAGAAATACACAGAAACATTTCCGATGTATACAAAAACATTTCTGATGTATGCAGAAACCTTTCCTATGTATCCGATATATGCAGAAACCTTCCCGATATATATAAAATCATTTCCGATATATGCAGAATCATTACTGAACATATGACTAAAATATAAAGAAACGTTTCCGAAATGCACGTAATTTTTTTCTAAATATGCGAAAACTTTTACGAACATCTGACCGAAATATGCGGAAACTTTTACGAACATCTGACCGAAATATGCGGAAACTTTTACGAACATCTGACCGAAATATGCGGAAATATAACAGAACCGATGGGCCACATTGCTGCCCCACCAGATAAAGTAACGTTTCCGAGGGTTTTTTTTTACAGTGTATTGAATAACTTAGGTGCTTATTTCTGATCTATTTTTGTATTTATATTTTGTATTTTGTAGAAAACCACATTATACGAAATTTCCTTTCATTACTAAAGCATCTTTTAGATTCGTTTTCCTTTTCCTCTTGCAGATTTCTAGAAATCGATACATTTACATCAATATATATTCAGTCTGAAAATTGATCTTAGAAATTCTTGTAATAACCACCTTTTTTATTTCAGATTGAATGTTATTAAGAAAATTTTCCAATATTTTATTGCAATATTTTATCATCTTTTAACCATTAGATATTATTGTATTTACTCAAATTTTTAGTCGAAATTGTATTTGTTTTTCTTTTTAAAAGCAATATTTTTACATATTTCTAAAGAATCAAATAAAACAAATGTATGAAAAATAACAAAACACCAATTTCCACAGAAATTCTAACTTTCGCTAACTTTTATGAAAGTTTCCTTTTCATAAAATCATATAATCCTGTATTAGAATTGATCACTGAATGAAGCTAAATAATAAAATTATGTGCTGAGCTTATTTCGGATCTATTTTTATGTTTCTTCCCATTATCAGAAAAGCCATTTTTTCCATACTGTTATCGTATAATGAAATATTCTATTACGCGCATTATCCTTTCATTACTAAAGCATCCTTTATATTTGTTTTCCTTGTCCCCCTATATTTTTCTAGAAACAGAAGTATAAAAATCAATAGTTTAGTGTGAAAACTGAACTTAGAAATCCTTCTAATGGTTAACTTTTTCGTTTCAGACTGTTTGTACTTTGAAGTATTTTCCCATTTTACTTTTATTTTTATATATTTTTTAAAATATCAAATATATTTCAATTTACTTAAACTGTTTGTTAAACTGTTTATTAGGATGGTCCTTATTTTTGAAGTTTTAAAATTCAATGCTCTCACCCTCTAAATTTGTTCCATTATATCTAAAAATAATTCTTGTAAAATATAATCACTAAAAACTAATATTTATAGGTAGCTCAAACAAGCATAAGTTTCATAATATAGGGTCATTTTGTTGTTTTCTTCTCTTTTTACTTAAAAAAATATATCTAATCCCAGTAGTAATAAAATTAATTTAATATATTAAAAAGTCACGTATGTACATTATCAAATCCATAAAAGCATTTGTAAATGTAATTATTAAGTTAATTATCCAAAAATAATTCATTGATATAAAGATAAGAAATGGCTGGAATTATTTGAAGAATGAAGTCTGGTTAAAGAAGAAGAAAGGAAACTAAAAAGCATGCTTTTTCTGCAAAATTAGATAACTGATTCCATATTGCTCATGCCAATGCATTAAACATAATCAAAATAGCTGAAGATAGAAATTTCTTGCTAGCATAGTGAGAAGATGGCAGACGAGTATTAATGATTGGTACTGACATAAATCTCTTGCGGAAGGAATTGATTGCTTATAAAAAGGAGAATCTTCTGAAGAAAAGATTGGAAAAAATGAAATGTTCACAGGAGAAAGAAACAAAATAGCAGTACTTGAATCTTCTACAGATTGCTCAAATGAAGAAGATAGAAATGAATGAAAATGAACATCGCGATCAGGAAATAAAACTGTTAGAGGATGTAGCATGAGATCCTGGTCCATCCAAAGCTGAGAGAGGGGAGGGCGTATGGAATGGATATTATAACTCCATATTTAGCAACAGCTATAGACAGGACAAAAGTATCAGGCAGTATTTGTAGATGCCGAAACTGCAGAGTTTAGGATATGTATTACAGAAGTCAGTCTCGTTGAAAAATAATTGTTCATAGAATTAAACAATCACAAAAATTAAAAGAACGGTTACAAAGAAATGTTCCTCTCATTGTCCATATAAGTGGGAAACTTTTATCAGAATTGATTGGTAAAGAGAAAATAGATAAACTACTAATTATAATTTCCAGAAAAGGAGTTTCTCTGATGCTCACAGTTCCTAAACTACTTTCTGCAACAGGCAAAGCACAAGACTTGCAATTTATAAAGTTTTGAATGAATGGGATATTGGAGATAAAGTGATTGGAATGAGCATTAATAGCACATAAGCAAATACTGGAAATGATAAATGTTCTTGTGTCCTTTTAGAAAAAAAACTTGGGAAGAAACTTTTTTTCTGCCTGTCGTCGTCATATTATGGAAATTATTAGAAAAGTATTTCATAATACTTTGTGAACTTTGTCATCAAGTCCAGAAGTGCCTTTATTCAAACGCTTCCAAGGGTACTGGGGATTTCTAGATAGAAACAAATTTGAAACAGGTTTGAAAGATGATATTAGAGTTCTTGTACAAAATGTATAGATGAAATTCTGGAGTTTGCCACTAGAAAAGAATCATGATCAACATCATCAGTTCTTGGACCAAGAGATGATTATCAAGAATTTGTTATTATTTTCCTTGGAGGAATACCTATCAGGGGAATTCGTTTCATGCTTCCCAGGGCAATGCATCGTGCTCTTTGGATGTCTAAGATGATATATTCTTTGAAGATATTCATATTTAAGTCCCAATTCATGCTTACCAAAAAGGAAGAAAGATGTCTTTGTGATGTTTGTGTTTTTATAGTGAGTGAATTTTAAATTTTGGATTACTCCTTCAATAGCAAAAACCTCACCAAATAATGACTTTCAGTTAATGAATAGTTTATTAGAGTATTCAAGAATACATGAAGAAATTGCAAACGCTGCATCTGAAAAATTTTCAAAGTATCTGTAATATTTGTTAGATTTTTCTGGACTGTCCCTTTTCGATAGCCATGTACTTGTATTAGAATCCTGAGAAGATAACTGTTTCTCTTAAACATTTTCATGAAAAGAAGTTTGAAGATTTTTTTACCGAAGAATCTTTCAAGCTGTTCAATGAAATGAATTTACCCCAAGGATCCTTTCAAGTATACACTGGACATTGGAACGCTAACTCTGATTATAGGATTGCATTAGAAATGGTGCAATCTGTTAAAGTGGTAAATGATCATGCTGAGAGAGGTATTGCTTTGACCAAAGAATACCCTAGAATCCTTGCACGAAATGAACCTGTTTCAGCTATTTGTGAATGTTGTGGAGGAACATTGGAAAGCTTATCCTTACTGCAGAAAAA